>JAQQSE010000099.1:0-1464692 GCA_035772565.1 Antheraea assamensis | reverse complement strand
AACTAATAACTGCGTGAAAAATAATAAAAAACACCTCTGTCAGATGCTTTAAATATAATCAAGCAGTTTATTTGATATATATATTTCGTCGCAATAAATGCGACATTTCACACTCATTATTTGTAATGTGTCAAAAACGGCCATCATAGCGTGGCGCTGTTATAGCTTCAAAGATGAATGTAGACATTAAAACACGTGGTCTTAATGCATTGATGTATATTGTAACGCCAATTAAACAGTTCAATTCTATTATGTTTTATCGGGCCACTTGAAGGCGGTAAGCACTTTAAATTTATGATTCACTTGTATTCGTTTATTGCTCGCTGCTATTCAATTTACTAAGTGCTAACTGATACCCGCGACTTCGTCTGCGTTGTTTATTGCTTTAAAACTACGCTCGGATGTATATGACCAAAAAAATGACACCAAATCTTCACTATACAGTACGACCATATAGGTAGGTACTATAATAAAATGGCAAGAAAGGGCGTAAATCTGTCAATTCTGTCAATATTTTTGAAGATCTTCCTCCATTCTTTTGTCTATGCGGGATATTTAACCCAAATTTCATAACACCTTTCAAAGATCCACTATGATATAAACCAGCGGTCGCCAACCATTTTTCAAAGCAAATGCGGAATGAAAGTTTTTTACATTACAAACAAAAAAAAAAACATTACAAATTGTGAGCTATTTTTTTTTCTTTTTTTTTAGATGGGTTTGGTGAGAGAATAAAATAGACATATATTAGCGTTTCAATCATATATGTTATTATTTTTTTGCAAATTGAAATTCTTGTTCGGTGGAGAGAAATATTTTTTTTTATAGATTTGCAATATACTCAAACCACTAAAATTGATGAAAATAAAGGTATTATAATAACTTACTTTAAAATTATTTTGATATGGTTAGGAAAAACTTTAAAAAGAAAATGGTATTTTTAAATTAAGTTTTGGATATCTTGCAGCGGCCCCAATACGGAACAAACAAGCAAGCGGGCGGGGTTGGCCACCATTGATATAAACCTTGTCCTCGCAATTAGAAACACACAAAAAAAGGAAAAAAAAATATTTGCCCAAATAGACGCAGCCGTTGTGTAGTGATGCGCTTACTACATACAGCAATTGATTTTTATTTCTATATAGAAGATTATTACGTCCATTACTAAGAGGGTAATTATTATAGTGTTTTGTGATTATTTTAGTGTTAAAACAAGATGGCGGCGGTCCCTTTAGAACTTTCTAGAGAGTTTTTGTGATAGCTCACAATTCGTACTCCGTATTATGTTTATTCCACATAAATTCCGCTTACAAATAACATAGCGTTATAATAAATCATTATGTCATTATTTCAAATGAGTGTAAACATTAAACATATGGTCTGAATTCACTAATCCATATTGTAATGCTTATTAAATAGTTCAATTTGGTTATTTTTTATCATACCACTTGAGATTAGTAAGCGATTTACATTCATAATTGTTTTGCTGGCTATCATCTTCTTTTAATAAAAAGAAGGGTATGTCGTAAAGACACGCGATAGAAGTGAAACTTTTGTATGACAGGGAAACATTTTAATTATTAACCTAACCTTTTTTCAATAGCGTAAAAATTGTGTTCCCAGCTGAACGCAGTACACCCAACCACGCATAACCAGAGAAAAAGAAAGCGAGAAAAGCGTATGTCTCACTGTTCTCCAATACCCGAAGGCAAGCGAGACACTACTCCCATTTTACCTGACACAGTGTTTACCACTGACCACTTTGCGTCACACAAAAAGGTTGCAGATCAAAATTTTAAAGCTCTCCCATATGAAGTTTCAATTCAATCGATTTATTTTGTATCAACGACTCGTTCCGGCTTCGCACGGATGCAACTTGCTTACAAAAGTAGCGTTATATTATGTTCAAGAGATTTAGAATCAATCATTTTTTTTGGCGCTTTGATTATTAACAGCATTTGATTATTATTATTTTTGGTCCATGTATTGCATGTCGCATTACAGCCGGCCTGCGGAGTAGGCGTAAAAGGCGCTCGTCAGAGCAGACAAAGCCAATATGGCGACGCACGTGGCTCAATTAAAAATAATTCAATGATTTAAATAAATATTGTGCTCAGTTTTTAAACAGATTAAAAGCGCGATAATTTTAATACGCTAAATCGAATAATTCTCCGAAAATTTTCAGTTAAATGCCTACGAACTGAAAAAACGTTTCACTCGCATCTTGGTTTCATAAAACCACACATTTTTTTTTTATCTGTGATTTGATCTGATATATTAATTTGAATGATATGCTATAAAGATCAGTTTTAATATACAATAAATAGTCGAAGTAACTAATATACATATTCGGATAAGAAATACTAACATATTTGTTAGCTTAGCTTCGTGAAGTACCTATCATGTTTGAATATATAAAAGATAAACATGGTTACTCCGAATTATCTTTGGGGGCTAAATATATACCGTCCAGGACATTTTTGTAGACATTTTCAATATGTACAATTCCGTAATACATTGCTTTGATATATTACCTTAGGAGGCTTAGCCAGCGTTATCAATGCAAAGATCAGTAATTAATAAATAGATAATATTTATTTGGCATTCAATTTCGAACAAAAAGTTTCACGAAGTCGAATTTTTATCATTAATATTACCTACATATTTTACAGGGCCTTTTAATTTTCCCAAAAATTTTGCATTTTTCACCTAAACTATAACGAAGATAGAACAAAATGTCAAATGGCAATTGTGTAGTCTGTTTAATGCAGTACGAAAAAGTTTTCTATCAAGCATCCATCAAGTATACATGTAGTCCATTTGATTTTAAGTAGTCACTAGAACCCACAGCCTGTTGATCCCCTTTTTATTATTTTTTATAGCAACTAATCTTCTAAATTGTTACTGGCCATTGTCGAGTAGGTAAAAATATTGCAAGTGTCTTGTGATTCTTTCAATGTTCGAACAAGATGGCGGCCCTCTCAGAATTCATGTTCCGTGTTATCATTTCCTATTTACTTCACTTGTGCACAATAACCGAACTATATTACGTAAGATGCCACCAATATTACAAAATATAGAGTCAAATAACACAAGAATATGAATAAACTATAAAAGCCACTACATGACAGACTAAAATCCCGCCAGAATCTCTATTATTACTACATTATTTATTTCGGGGAAAATTAATGTCAGAATAAAAATAACGTGTATGTGAGAGAGAGATATATAGTGTGTTGTCTCTTTTAGCATAGGTATGTGATAATTTGTTAGGCGATTTTGTTTAGAACCATTATTAATTTTTTTTTGTATTGTTTCTTACAAATTATCTATATTATGAGATTTTTATAATGAAACTCGATTGATTATTTTTAAGAAATGTAACAAACAATAAAACAGACTTCAATACGCCAAAACGTTCTTAATCATTGTTAGATATCCACCTACCAAGACTTGAATTGTCATAAACTTACCAATATCGTAATCGATATACATTTCCTGTTCGATTTTAAACAGTTCCCTGGTGTTTCTTTGATATGTATACTTGTAATGCAATTACAATTTAACTTGAACATTCTTGAAAATATCCTCTTTCTAAAAAAAAAAAAACATTTTTTTAAAACCGTTTGTAAATCACAAAGTTCTAAAGCAAAGAAAAAAACATGAAAACAAAATACAACCGAAATGAGAAAGAACCTCTTTCTTTTTGAAGTCTGTAAAAATATGTTGACACCGGCAAATGGTTCAGCGACGACGACTGAGTAAAAAAAAAACCAATATAATTTTTGAATGTTTCTCGGCGGGTTCTAAGTCTGACATACAATGAGTTTCATTTGTTATTCATGATTGTCGATTATTTTAGCCTATATTTTACATAATAAGGGGTCATTTATTAATTTCATAATTGTCCCGAGAGGGAGAGGAAGGGGGGGGGGGATTAAAAATTCTACATGTCCTTATCCTGGGGGGAGAGGAGTAAAATCCACTTTGAATCTATAGTTGATTTTTGAATAACCTTATCAGGTATATAACTGGACGGTATTGACGGAAATTTTAATAACCCTATGACACAATGTTCTATACACACAGAGATAACGAGTGACGATCCGACGAACGAATGTGTCGGTGCAGTGTTGTATAGATAAAGGCGTTTAGAATTAGTTTATAGCACAAATCAAACATACTGACGTGTTTATATCTTTACATATAAAACTAGCTTTGTATCGCGGTTTCGCTTGTGTTCAAATTAAATATCAATTTATTCCGCGGGAGTAACCCGAGTAACATTTTTTTTTGGATCTTAAACGGGCTGAACTGATTTTATTAATTTTGATTTTGAACTTACGATTTGACCTGAATGTTCGTAGCTATAGTTTGGATTCGATAGATGGCGCTTGTGACGAGATATAGTTTTTTTTTTTATTATTAAAAC
Organism: Antheraea assamensis; assembly: GCA_035772565.1. NCBI lineage: Eukaryota > Metazoa > Arthropoda > Insecta > Lepidoptera > Saturniidae > Antheraea > Antheraea assamensis. The sequence goes on along the minus strand of JAQQSE010000099.1, from coordinate 1,460,260 downwards.
GTGAATCCTATTTTTTCGACTTTGCAAAACATCTCGATATTTTTTTTTATATCCATGTATTGGTAAATATAAGGATAAAAATAATTCAATATCACCTATTTATTTAATTGAAAAAATAATAATATCATCATCATCATCATCTTACCCTTATCACACCTAAGTAGGGTCGGCACAACATGTTTTCCTTTTCCACTCTCCTCTGTTAGATGTCATCTCAGTATTCACACTTTTTATACACATATCGTTTTTCACACAATCCATCCACACGTTTTTCGGTCTTCCTCTACTCCTATATCCGTCCACTTTCAAACTCAAAACTTTTCTTGTTACATGACTTTCATCTCTTCTCATAATATGCCCGTACCATGCTAACCTATTACTCCTCAACTTCTCTGTCACTGGTGCTATTTTCAAACTTCCTCTGATATACTCATTCTTAATCTTATCCATCCTTGTTACACCACACATCCATCTTAACATTCGCATTTCTGCCACATGTAATCTTTTCTCATCCGTCTCTTTCGTAGCCCAGCACTCGGATCCATATAACACGGCTGGTCTTATTATAGTTTTATACGCCTTCCCCTTGAGTTTCAACGGCATTCGTGGGCAAACCACCCCAGACACTTTTCGCCAATTCATCCACCCTGCATTTATCCTATTCCTCACGTCCTTGTCTATTCCACCGTCATTTTGGATTAATGAGCCGAGGTACCGAAAAAAAAATAATAATAATAAAAAAAAATTACATTACATTCAAATGTGCTTCCCGATTTATGTGAATTACAATGATTAAAAAAAAAACAAACACTTAAGGCACGTAAATTGGTGCTCAACAAAAACGACTGTATCACCGCATACGCTATAACACACGACACATCTATTATTCGATTTTTTCTCGACACATTACAACACATTACGACAGTAACCACATTGCACCTGATGATAAACTCCAGTGCAATATTAAAACAACGACACAGGTCTACGAACCCTCGGCGGCCACCACTCACTCTGACTTGTGTATCACCAGTAGGATAGTAGTTGCGACAGAGTAGGATACATTAATGTCTCAGCTATAAATAACAAGTAATCAAATTATTCAAGAGAAACCGCGGTGAAAGATTAGTTTCATATTGAATAACTCAAGTATTACTTAAGCACTAAAAGAACCGGGAGAATCTGCATTACGTTTATAACTGATTACTTGTACTTAACCAATTTATATTATTTTTTTTTAATGAAAAAGGGATATTTTAATTTATTTTCATAAGCATTGGAGGTTAGATTTCGAAGATGCAACAGGAAAAGTATAATGACGCAGATAGTGGTATTGCGAGAAGTTTCAATCCAGGAGATCTTATAAATGGAACGCATCGAAAATGACTAAAATGCTGCATTCGTAATACTAGAACGACCATTAACGACACGTGTTAGAGACGCGTTTAAAATTGCATAGATTTTTTCTTCACTGATCTATAAATAAACGTGAGACCAAGGACGACAACATTTTATCAGATAATGTAATTCAGTACATATATCTGCCCCTGTCTAATGGGTGAGGTATGAGAGGGATACGACGTTAGAGCGCCGTTTGTCCGAATGCAGTGGAGCGCGATCCTTCGCTTGACCTCGCGCCGCGTACTCCGGTTTCCTTGTTGTCGACTTTCATCTATAATATATGGTATTAAAAAAAATTAAATGTTCTGCACCATATTATTACCTTTAACATACCAACATCTACTATTTTTCTATTAGGCTGTGCCAATTTATATGACAAGTTTATTTTTTTTTTGAAGCGTCATGCGAAAATTACGTTTCTAAATTGTCGCAAAAACGTAACTCTCTTTATTCATTTACCTATTCGAAGAAATTTGAAATTAAAATTAAAAAAAACCTTTCATTCAATTTATACCTTAGCGGATAACCGTTAGTAGTTTGATACACTCAGAAATGTTATCTCCCCTCCCCCCTCTTCCCCCCTTCGCCGCTACTTCTCCCCCTTCTTATAGTATAAGGTTCGTAACAAAATGAAATCTGTTGTTATAACTTAAGGAATTTATTAAAATAAAAAATATTATTTCATACACAGAAAATGCCTGAAGTCCACCCAGCCTTCGCGAATTCCGGTAAGCAGGCCGGCATCGAAATATGGCGGATTGAGGTAAGTTCGACCACAAATACATTATTCCGTGAACAGTTATGGACGTAAAAGAGAAAATTATAATTCACTATATATATTGTCAATTGTCAAAACTCTTTGCACGGTCTAACGAAACATTTTAATGCAAGCAGATGTCTTAAGTTAGTCTGGGTTTTTTGGCGGGATCTTAGTCTGTCATATAGTGGTTTTTATATTTTATTCATAATCTTGTGTTATTAGACTCTATATTTTGTAATATTGGTGGTGTTTTACGTAATATAGTTCGGTTATTATGCACAAGTGAAGTGGATGGGAAATAATAACCACGGAGCATGCATTCTGAGATGCCACCAAAACTCCATGGAAAGTTCTAACAAGGAAACCACCATCTTGTTAGAACATTATAATTATCACAAGACACTTACTTGGCAAAATCTTATTACTTGACGCTGGCTAGTGCACAAACCGTGACGGAGGCAAAAAATAAAGAAGAAGAAGAAGAAAGTCAGTCTGAGATACTCATTAAAGTGACAAATTAGCGTTGCAAATAACAAATTATATTTTGATAAGACGCAAAAGATAAAAAGGATTACTATGAATTATCCTTACGAGATAGATATTATATGTCACTTAGGAATTATTTGTGGGTATTAATGGGATGTTTAATTCCCTAGTACATTACTTTAAGTATATGTTAAAAAGATAAACCCGATCGAGTTTCATGCCGGTTCTTCTCGATGACTGGGATGTATTCCGAACCGGTGGTAGTTTTGACGTTCGTAAGCGCCTTCTTAGGGCCTAAATTGAATAAAGTATTTTTGATTTTGAATGTATTTCATAAGGTTTTACAGCGTCATCGATATAAACGTCCGAGAAACTGATTTTTACGACTTTGTCAACAAAACATCGGCTTTTATCGACCTTATACTATAAATATAGTAAACATGTATTTATTATACATATACATTTTTAGGAAAAAAATCTCTTTAACAATAGTGACAATCGTATCAAAATCTTTCACTCACAAGAACTAAGGAAACAGATACGATAATCGTCTTTTGTTTCATAACATTTATACATACACAGATTCAGCTACCTCCTTATAGTTTATAGTAGCGGCACGTTATAATGGCCGTTTTGACGTTTAACTGCTCATCAAGTTTCGTACAAATTAAATTAGTACAGATTTGTAAACTATATATATGTATAACTATACAATATGGTCTCGCGAACAAATCTTTTCACGTTTTTACTAACAAGAAACTTAGTGTACTTATTTACAACACAATTCGTCAGTTATATTTATCAAAATTCGAAATAATATCATATATATATTTATATCCTATATATAATTAAATTTATGGGATCGCTGGCCAGTACAACTACTACTACCTCCGGTAAACTCGCGTCAATACTTAATGCAAAACAAAGTAGCGTTTGATTATATACATATATTTTGAAAATAAATCGACATTTCACGTCACTGTTGTAATCTGTCAAAACAGTCATCATAGCGTGTCGCTACTATTGTCGCTTTGGACCATTATCGCCCAGTGGTAGCGTTTGCGGACCTCGCTTCATTCCAATGAAGGCACCGCGTACACATACAGTAACAAAAAAAAAAAGACAGAAACTAGCTTAAAATCCTACACATATATACATTTTTAAATTGAAGTATATTAAAAATAAGCGGCGCCAAGTTTTTTTTTTCAAAACCATCGTTATACTCTGCCAAGTTTTATATTACGTAATTTTTTTTTATAGTAATTCACCAAAATATTTATGGACGCTATGAATAGTGGGCTATTTTATTACACTCATATTTTTTCTTGCTACCTAGAATCGATAAGATTAAGAATGAGTATATAAGAGGAAGTTTGAAAATAGCACTAGTGACAGAAAGGTTGAGGAGTAATCGGTTAGATTTGTATGGACATGCCATGAAGAGATATGAAAGCAATATAACTCGAAAAGTATAAAGTATGTATGATAGAAGTGAAACTTTTGTATTACAGAGAAACATTTTAATTTCAAAGATACAACAAAAACCCAACGTCACACGGCGTTCCCAGGTACTGACCGCACCCGACGTTGCTTAACTTCGGAAATCGCACCTGAACACCGGTTTTCAACACTTTACCCGACACAGTGTTTACCCGCAACACTTTTCGTCACACAAAAGGGTTGTCGATCAGAATTCCAAATCACTACTATGAGAAGTTTCACTTAAATATAAAATTTATAAAATTCTAGATATTGTTTGAACGTGCTATTAAAATTCTACCACTAGTCAGATTAGAAAAATACAATTGCTGTTTATTGAGATAGATTATAGACCTTAGGAGAGGAGTAATTACCATATAAAGAATAAATCAGAAAGTGCTCTTTAAAAAAATGATAGCTTCATTGAATAAGTGATATGGGGCCTCGCGAATCATTAAAGGCTAAAGTTCCAGGAGTTAGGTATCCTTACTCTGTCCTTCCAATACATACTTGAGAATCTAATGTACGTATGCAAAAACTTAGATAAGCTAGATTTCGTAAAGGACCGATATAATCTAAGTACAAGAAGCAATAACGAATTGGCCATTCTATGTTTTAGGCTCACTAGGACCGGTAACAGTTTTTTAGGTAATAGTGTTAGGTTTTATAATAAAATTCCAAAGCACATTACTGATTTGCCAGGTACTAACTTCACGCACCATGTCAAGCGGGTTTTAATGTGTAAAGGCTATTACAGGGTGGATCAATATGTGAACGATGGTGACGCCTGTAAATGACGTCCCTTTCTGTGCATTCACTAAAACCGAATGTAAAGTATATTTGATTATAAGTATAAATATATTTAAAAAAATATGAGTTATAATATGTTTTATGGAAAGATAAACCAGATCGAGTTTCTTGCCGGTTCTTCTCGACGACTGGGTTGTTTTCCGAACCGGTGGTAACTTTGACGTTCATAAGCGCCTTCTCAGGGCCCTTAAACTGAATAAAGAATTTTTGATTTTATAGAGTTATTAACTTTAAAAGAAAATACGATTTTTATTATCACTACGCGTTCAACTATGTATTTTCTTACCGTGAAGAAGTGGGGCAAACGATGTGGTTGGTAATTATGTCTTTTTTTCCTTTGTACATAAAACATATTATTAAAATAAATAAAGGACGCAGGCGAAGTCGCAGCTATTAGCTAGCGTTTTAAAACTAGAATTACGTGAGAAATCTATCCACAGTGTGTGATAATCCGACAAAAATGCTTTACAATCTCGATTGGCACATAAAGTAGACAAGATTTATCATTTACTGCCCACTTATATATATATATTTTTTTTTTTACATTTTTTGGCAGCAGTAAACAAGTGAATTACGACGTGTGGATCGGAAAATAAAATTTATTTTTAGCTCTCAAGTATCCTATAACTCTTGCGATGGGTTTTATAGTTGTTGCCGCTTGGTAACAGCGCTCGACCCAACTGTGCCCCGTCACCTATAATTATGTACTACCTGATTCTCGTCCGCTTGGCTGTTATTAGAAAAAAATGGGAAAGCTTTGAATTATCTATCCAAATGAACTGTGTTTTTATTATATAAATATGTATATAAATTGGCAGGGAGAATAGAGCTTAGTACATCTTCCTCCTGTATTCCTCAATCGATTTAAAAAAATTTTTGATTGATTAGATTAAAATCGATTTTTTTATAAAAAAAAAATGACAACATTAGGTTTTTTTTCTCTCTAACATAAAAAACTTGAAAAATTTATTAATTGCGATCGTATGTCGACCATTGGATGATTACTCGTACTACTAAATGTGTTTTTTCTCCCCTAATTTCCGAATATAAGACGATATGACTTAATAATGCCAGTCGCGCCCCTCTTTTTGGACGGCAGTATAGTGAGTGGTATAGATTAAGCGAAGGTCATCGCAGACAGGGCACGGTTTTGTCTGTTTGAACAATGACGTATTATAGCCGAGGTCGGAACCGATCGATGTAATTCCCAAGGGCAGAGCATAATGAAATGTTGTTTCGCTTCACCTTTTCAGGGTGTGAACTATAACATTGTACAGGGTGGGAATTAGAACATTGTACTTCTATTTGTATAACGTATTAAAGTATCCAGTAATCAGACATTGTCCTGCCCCATAATAAATACGAGGAAATGAAGAAAAAGTGTTTATTATTGTAACACATCACGGTAACAAGATAAATAAAAAATAATTGTGTGGTTTTATAAGGCCACGATGCAAGTGAAACTGTTTTTCGAATCGTTGGCAATTAACTGAAATTTTCGGAAAATAATTTCGATTTAGGGTATTAACATCGCGTTAATAATCTTAACTTAATAATTGGATAATGGAAATAATAATGAGAAATCAATAGCAGACAAGATATCCAACTATAAATTTTAATTACAGACACGGGAAACGATTTTGTTTTCTAATATTTTTGGATAAATATAGATACAAGCCCTTTAAATCACATTTATACTTTTTAATTCATAACTACGGCAAATGTAGAGAGAGGCTATCAATGGAAAACTCTGAATACATTAGTTGATATCATTTGCAGTGAGATAAAAGTTGTTAGTTCAACTAATTATATGTTGTATGCACCTTACGGTTTTTGTTATAAACTGTACAAGTATCATTAGTTAAGAGTTCACAATCATAAATTATTCGAACAATCTGTAAGAGGTTATGAATCTGTGACTTTAAATTTCCTACAAGAAATTATTGTGAATTTTTTTAGTGTTTAAAAATAGTTGTATATTAACATAATAATAATAATATTTACTGGTAACTTAAAGAATATATTCTTTATTGTAAATATAATCACTACATATTTGGATGTGCCAATTGTCGAAACAGCTGTCAAAACAAACGAAGTGAGACGCCATTTTGTAAATGACGCCCAGGAAATTTGTTTTCGTTTACTTGTTTTTAATTTTCGTAATAAATTATGTTATTTATTACAGGATTTCGAGCCAGTTGCTGTACCTAAAACACATTACGGCAACTTCTACTCGGGAGATTCGTACATAGTTCTTAGCGTAAGTTTTATATGTTTTGTTTTTAATTTATTTTATATTATTATGAAGTATTAGATAGATATTCAGACTACCTGATGTTCGGACGTGTTAACCTAAAAATATCTGGCACATGTTCTTCCACGATTCACGCAAAATAGGTTGGCACCACCTCACAGCCATCTCACCACCACCGCGCGCGCTCATTGGTCAACTCAAATAGCGCGCGCTTCCCTTGTTTCCTGTTACATATTTCCGTCTCTTTTCCAAAATCACTTCCACAAGAAATATCCACCAACCGCTAGGAAATATGTATGAGCTATATTAATTGTAAAGGTTTGTGATATTGGGCGCAAAAGTAACAAAAATCCATGGATCCTCCCTAAACTTTGACGTTTTTAAATATTATTCTCATATTTATGCACTCATACTCATTTGTGTTCGCCGGTTTATAATTGCAATGTATTGATTAATCATTATTAACATTTTCCTGTTGTAATAACCAATATTATGTTTTAGCTATTCATTAGGAATGCTATATTTAGATAAAAAAATATTTTTAAATAACAAAATTATAAATGTTTATTCTAACTGATATCCGTTCGCTGTGTTTGGTATAAAATAGGAAAACTAAAAGTTACTAATGTTCTCTTTTACAATATAATCGAGTTTCCTATCAAATTTAATTAAAAGCCGACAAGCAATAATCCCCTTTATTCCTCGGGAAGAGTTTGTATAGAAATGATTCTGCGAACTATTATGCCACTTCATACACGTAGAAGGAACTCTGACATTGTGTTTCCTTTTAAATTGCTACATGGAATCATAGACTCCCCCTACATTCTTGAACGCTTGAACTTTGCGATTCCACGTTTGGGCAGTCGTCTGCATAACAGAAAAACTTTTAACTTGCCTCATTGTAAAACAAATGTCGGTCAACATGCGCCAGTATATCGTATATCTTCCTTCTGTAACGCTATTCGCACAGAGATTGATATATTTTCAGGATCTGTTACCTCTATTAAAAATAACCTTAAAACACTGAAATAACGTAATTTGTAAGATTTTAGTTTTATGATGGATTAGTTCATGTCATTTTTGTACCGCCTAATGTATTTTTTTTTTCTCTTTATTTTATGTGTATGCTGTGTTCACATCTAGAAGAGTGTAATCATAGCATGATTTGTTAATAATGCTAATTTCTAAGTTATACCTAGATTGTAGTCGGTTTTGTGAACCAATAAATAAAAAAAAAAAAAAGAACTAATTGTTTAGGTCGCGTTGTTAGGTCCATCAATAGCTCAAGGCGCACGAATTTGATGATTTTTTGTGTACTCTCCCGTCTTCTACGGTCACACTTCTGGAGTGACAAAATATATTTTCCAAACTTAAATTTAGAAAGTGTCAAAATATGTACAACGATACTTCCAAAAATATATATACTCGTATCTAGTAGCTGATTCCTAGCCGCTTTGTTTGACATAAAAAAATGACAAAGGGTCAATCGAATTAAAAAACTAGGTAGCATCGAATGGTGCTAAGTCGCTCGTGTTTCAACAGATGGCGCTGCAAAAAATATTTGTATAGCTGTGTGAAGGAAACATCGTGAGGAAACCTAAACCTGAGAAATATTCTTGTAGTACCAAGTACATGAGAAAATATAAAACTGGAGAGTTTTTTGAGTTTAAAATCGCCAACACCTATTGGCGTGGTGATTACGTCCCGTAACTTCCTTTGCGAAGAGATTTTTGAGCCTGCATTGGGTCTCTTACAGGATGACGCGATGTGATTATGTATCGCAGATACACCAACATTATTTTGTTTTTATATACGTAGACCACTGGTGAAGAAGACAGACTAGCCTGGGACATCCACTTTTGGATTGGTTCTAAAACTAGCCAGGACGAGGCCGGTTCAGCCGCGATTCTGACGGTAAACCTCGACGACGAACAGTTCCACGGGTCTGCTGTCCAGCACCGCGAAATACAGGGTTACGAATCGAAGCAATTCCTGGATTATTTCCAGCCGGGTATGTCTATTACAGCTGTATTAATGAAGGGAGATGTAATGAAGAAATCTTAATTTTTATCCGCGATTTGGATTATTTTTTGTCTTTTTTCGTTGACAAATGCAATTTGAAGGCGAGCGACACGACACCTGTCACGACGTCAAACTACACTAATGCTACTCCATATCTGCGCGACGAAGCTTCGGTCAAGTGCCGCTAAAAAGTAACCTCAAAATTAATTCCGATAAAGGCGTAATTTCAATAGTCACTCGAATTTAGTGTCTCCAAGTTCCTTTGATGTGTATAGAAACCGCGGGCCCATTTACCGTGCTGCATGTATCGTCACGCAATCCGATTGTTCGTAACGCACAACGATAATGTCTTCCCACATCTGCATTTACTCTGACCATAGACAAAACTTCGTACCGATACACGTAGGTATTGGGAGTAGCATTAGAATCGTAGTACATTTTACTACGAAAATGTTTAAGAGTTTTGGCGTCAACATGTAAAAACAAACTGCATTTTACAACCATAGAGTTCTATTAAAAAAAAATGTTGTAATTAGTTTTTAAATGTTGTCGTCACTGGGAGTTTTTGCCGGGATCTTAGCCTGTTATGTAGTAAATTTTATATTTTATTCATAATCTCTTCTGTTACTGGTAATTTTGTTTTTAATATTGGTGGTGTTTTACGTAATATAGTTCGGTTATTATGCACAAGTGAAGTGGATGGGAAATAACACCATGGAGCATGGATTCTGAGATATCACAGAAACTCCTTGGAAAGTTCTAACAAGAGAGCCACCATCTTGTTAGAACGTTGGAATTATCACAAGGCATTTGTAATATTATTACCTACTCAACAGTAGCAGTAATAATCTAGAAAATTTGTTACAAAAAAAATGTTACTGTAAGTGGTCAGTTCTGGATATTCCTAGTGCGCTTAATAACAGTAAACATATCGATTTTTTTAAAACACTATAGGATTTAGAGAGAGGCTGGTGATCAAGTGAAGCTGCCGGAACACACCAACAGATGCTTGACGTCCAGATTTTCAATTCGAGGGTGGTAGCTACCTTGCGACGGGCTTCGAAAAAGCCTTATCACAATGCTGTGATTACATCACGCAGTTTTTCTTCACCGAAAGTTCAGACTCAGTCGCAAGGATTCGAAACTATGTCCACACTGACACGGTGTCCGAAAACGCTATCAACTGAGCCATCGTCGTTTAACAATATAGCTTTATTGTAACTGGTTTTTTACTTGAATTTGCCTTAAGCTGGTTTTGGTCTTATTCCAGCTATCCGCTACCTCGATGGTGGTCACGCTTCAGGATTCAACCACGTCACCATCAACGCCGGTGCCGAGAAACGTCTCTTCCAAATCAAGGGCAAAAGAAATGTTAGAGTTAAACAGGTTTGTGCTTCATCTTTTGTACTACGTCTGTAATCTTTCCAATTACGTTCACGAACATTTTTATTATTGGTCGGATCTATCGCCTAGATTATGCAAGGATATCACCCGTTCATATTACTATAAACAGAAAGAAAAAAAAATAACATTCATTCCATATTAAATAAGGACAGAATCACAAAGGAAAGTATAGAATAAATAAATTATCGTTACGACTCGTATAAAAAATATAGAGCTATTTGAATAGTGAAGATATTTTAGATCGTTCGAGAATTATCTCCAGATATATCGACAAACTCGTTATCACTAATAAACAGTAGAAGACTCATCGTGTTGTGGGAAAAAAATGGGATTTATAAACAGAACGTCTCCTATCTTTCGAATCGGAGAAATTATAACAACCTTCCAGTTGCTATCCTTCGTTTTATATGGTTTATGAGTGCGTTTCAGAACGTTTGAGAACAGTTATATTCTATGAGTACGAAGAAAAGCGAAAGAATGAAATTCACAAGCTCAAACATTAAGTCCTCTGGTTATTGAGAGGTTCGACAAGATGCCAGACTTATTTTTATTGTTGGCTTACAATAATTTGTCAATGTGTGTATTCCTAGTTCCCACGCTCGATGACTCGTCCATTGTTAATTTAATAACAATAACGAATGTTTACACAGGTTGTAATGTACATTCTGTGAATACCTACTAATCGTTCATATACCATTTAAATATTTTTTCTAAGTTTGTTTGTATGTTTAAATTTTAATAACAATCCCTAATTCTCAATTAAATATTACTGTGTATATCTCGTTGATAGTCCTATTAAGGAAATTAGTTTATATGTATTTAAACATTTGTCAAAGTCGTGTTGGTCGAGTAGTTCGACCGGTAGAATGACAATTCGATGGGCGCAGGTTCGACCCCGGCATGTACTAATTTCTCGGAGTTCGTGTTCTTGGTAACAGTATCGGCTGACGATAGAGAAAAACCCGAAACTGAGAAATGTTCTTGAAGTACCACCGTATGTGTGAACAATATAGAACTGTTGTTTCATTACCACAATGTTCAATGCTTAATGCAGTAGCGAAACGCAGCTGACATAAGCTGTCATGCGTCACATACTCGTAAAAAAGAGTTGGAGCGACAACATCTTGTGTGTGTAAAAGAACCGTTAAAACGCAAAATCGATTCTCATCGCGTTATTTCCTCAAAGTGGCAACCTGAATCTCTATCGGTGGATCACAACAGGTGCCGGAGCAGTCCAAGGTACGTGGTGCATTGTATTTGCTACAGCCCAAATTGAGTATTGAACAACAACCATCGCAACGATATTTCACCCAGAGTAGCCAGGCCACCAAGCTACGGTGCGAAAGCTACAACTGTGGATTCCTCAGAGTTTGAAATGGTCAATATGTGGTGTTCATGCCCATACCTACCTTCGGGAAGAGGCCTGTGATCTTGCAGTGGGTCACTTACAGGCTGTTTTAATGATTCGTCGATGGATTCCAGGTGGAGCCGAGCGTTACATCGTTGAACAAAGGTGACTGCTTCATCTTGGACGTGGACCACCAGATCTACGTGTTCGTTGGTGAAAACGCGAAGAGTGTGGAACGTCTCAAAGCGGAGATAGTTGCGAAGCAGATCAGGGACCAGGATCATCATGGTAGAGCGGAGTACGAGATTATCGGTAAGATATTTTTTTAAGATTTTATAGGTTGTAGCGTTTGCCCGCCTGGGTATACCGCGTGTTGTTGGTATTTTGTTGTAAATTTTTAATTAAAACGATTCTCTGTATTACTAAAGTTTACCTTAAAGATTACTTTTATCGTGTGTTTTCACGACACACTCCGTTTTTTTTTTTAATTTGTTCTATGAGAAAGTCTATCGAATAATTTTTAGCGTGATGTGCACACAACCGCATACCTCTATAACTTAAATTAAATAGAAGCCAAAAAAATGTATACCCAAGGAACAATATAATCACACTTACGAGAACCAAGTCGCAGGCATAAGTTAGCTAAAAATAAATACAACAAAACGTTGATATATTTTTCCACTTTGATGAATTTATGTACTGAATATAAATCAGATGAGGCGTCTCACGACCGCGACTTTGAGAAGTTCTTCGAAGCTCTCGGCTCTGGTGACAAGGACTCGATAGCAGAAGCGTCAGACGGTGGTGATGATGAGGTAAATATAGTTCTAATTAATATTATAAATTGGTTTAGCTCGTGTTAACAGTACCTTATTCAGGATGTAAGGTACCTTGTGTCCTTTACTGTACCAAAAATAAAGAAAAACTATATAACTATAGATTTTGAAATTTCCACGAGCAGCCTACTTACACAACCTGTATACAATAGAAAGACACAGGCAAAGAGGGAGCGAGAAAATCGCATGGATTGACCGTAACGCTTTTTTCTTACGTGACGATTTTTATCAATCAACTTCACCGAAACCTGCGTTTTAAGGCACTCGGTTACAACTATATTATATTTCTCGTCTCCTTAGCTAATTAATTTTAACAGGAGTTCGAGCGCGGTTCGAAGAGGGAAGTGGCCCTGAGCGAGATCTCAGACAGCACTGGAACTATGAAGATCACGGAGCTGCCGTCTCCATTCCAGAAGGAACAGCTCAAGTCTGAAGTGAGCTTTCATATCTTAATACCAACAAAAGAGTATCGTAACTTGAAGGGAAACCGTTTTGGGTCGTTTGTATGTTTACCACCATTTTTGATTACTGGCAACCCAGTCCTCTTCAAGGACTATTACTGCCATTTTCAAGTATGAAATTGGTCTCTTCGATATTATTTCCTTGTATTATATTGTTATGTTAGAAATAATTATTTATACATATTTAACGAGTTAGTGATACTATAATGCTACTCCCATACCTGCGTGTATCGGCATGAAGTTTTGTCTATGGTCAGACTAAATGCAGATGTGGGACGACATTATCGTTACGCGTTACGAACTATCGTTATGCGTGACGATACACGCAGCAGGATAACTGGGGCCGCGGTTTCTACACACATCAAAGGAACTTGGAGACGCTAATGCAGAGTTACTATTGAAATGAGAATGGTGTGCAAACTTTATTCTACGCCTTTATCGGAATTCATTTTGAGGTTACTTTTTAGAGGCACAAGTGACCGAAGCTTCGTCGCGCAGGTATGGAACTAGCATAAGGGATTTGGTTGTCATTTTCTAAATCATTTCCTTTTTTTATATCGTATTTTAGAACAAATTGTCTTTAATGATATATTTATAAAGAGTTGCCAGTGGTAAAGAGACATGGAAATTATTTTTTATGATAATAAATTGTAATATTATGCTATATATATATATATATAATAAGAAGGTAAATTTGATGTGTCTGTACTTTTGAGAAAAAAATTGTTGCAGGTGTCTAGGAATAAGTAATAGAATACATTTCAATATATTTTAAGATATGTCTGTCTGTCTGCCTGTCTGTTTGTTTGAACAAGCTGTATAAAGTGTGAATCATTTCCCAGGAATGCTACATCCTGGATACAGGCAGCTACAGCGGAATTTACGTGTGGGTCGGACGTTCCTCGAATAATAAGGTATTAAATAACTTGTGCTGGAAAAACGAACCCCGTACTTTAATCGTATCCTAAATTATATTATCTGAATAAAATGCTTCATGTCTTTATTTCCATAGGCTGAGTTGACTAAAATTACTGTAGCCTCGAAGAAATAGAATATATATATATATATATATATATATATATATATATATATATATATATATATTCTATTTAGGCGAAAGTGTAAAAAGCTGTAATACGTGCTGCACATACAGTGTACAGTAGTACACGTACTTTTCACATATACTAACACACGCTAGATGCTCAAATACAAGCAAGTATTAAACAGTGTGCAATATACATACACACCGACATTTGCTCTCTCGCTCTCGCTCACTCTGGCTCACTATTTCACTTCAAAAATAGTATGTATATTTCTGTCTCATTCTTTGCCTGGTCTTATCCTACACGTTTTTGTATTTGTGTCTCTTACCTGTCGTTTTTTCCGTTGCATCCGATCTGACATCACAACGATTCTAAAGAAGTTTCACTTGAATAAAAATATTATACATATTTTATACCTCTTGGTCGGCTTATTTGCAATTGCCATTATAAATAATAATAATAACTGAGAATGAACAGCAGAATAATAAGGTTTTCGATAATTTGCTATCCATTGAGTAGCATTATGCGTTATATTATTAGCGGTTATAATGGCCACCTCTAGTTGCAGTCTTATTGATTGGCCGCTTTCATTACATAAAAAATAATATATCAAAACTATTATTACAGGAGAAAACAATGGCGATGAAGAAAGCAGAACAGTACCTCATATATCACGACTACCCAGCTTGGGTGAGTAATCTCCTATTACTATGATAGACCGATTCTTATCATCGTATGTGAGGGAGTCAGGGACTAAAGTTCCTAATATTGTTTGCCCTTCTTATTATCGTATGTGAGGGCGTCGGGGACTAAAGCTCCTAATATTGTTTGCCCTTCTTATCATCGTATGTGAGGGAGTCGGGGACTAAAGCTCCTAATATTGTTTGCCCTTCTTATTATCGTATGTGAGGGCGTCGGGGACTAAAGCTCCTAATATTGTTTGCCCTTCTTATCATCGTATGTGAGGGAGTCAGGGACTAAAGCTCCTAATATTGTTTGCCCTTCTTATTATCGTATGTGAGGGCGTCGGGGACTAAAGCTCCTAATTTTGTTTGCCCTTCTTATCATCGTATGTGAGGGAGTCGGGGACTAAAGCTCCTAATATTGTTTGCCCTTCTTATTATCGTATGTGAGGGCGTCGGGGACTAAAGCTCCTAATTTTGTTTGCCCTTCTTATCATCGTATGTGAGGGAGTCGGGGACTAAAGTTCCTAATATTGTTTGCCCTTCTTATTATCGTATGTGAGGGCGTCGGAGACTAAAGTTCCTAATATTGTTTGCCCTTCTTATTATCGTATGTGAGGGAGTCGGGGACTAAAGCTCCTAATATTGTTTGCCCTTCTTATCATCGTATGTAAGGGAGTCGGGGACTAAAGCTCCTAATATTGTTTGCCCTTCTTATCATCGTATGTGAGGGAGTCGGGGACTAAAGCTCCTAATATTGTTTGCCCTTCTTATTATCGTATGTGAGGGCGTCGGGGACTAAAGCTCCTAATATTGTTTGCCCTTCTTATCATCGTATGTGAGGGAGTCGGGGACTAAAGCTCCTAATATTGTTTGCCCTTCTTATCATCGTATGTGAGGGAGTCGGGGACTAAAGCTCCTAATATTGTTTGCCCTTCTTATTATCGTATGTGAGGGCGTCGGGGACTAAAGCTCCTAATATTGTTTGCCCTTCTTATCATCGTATGTTAGGGAGTCAGGGACTAAAGCTCCTAATATTGTTTGCCCTTCTTATTATCGTATGTGAGGGCGTCGGGGACTAAAGCTCCTAATATTGTTTGCCCTTCTTATCATCGTATGTGAGGGAGTCAGGGACTAAAGCTCCTAATATTGTTTGCCCTTCTTATTATCGTATGTGAGGGCGTCGGGGACTAAAGCTCCTAATTTTGTTTGCCCTTCTTATCATCGTATGTGAGGGAGTCGGGGACTAAAGCTCCTAATATTGTTTGCCCTTCTTATTATCGTATGTGAGGGCGTCGGGGACTAAAGCTCCTAATTTTGTTTGCCCTTCTTATCATCGTATGTGAGGGAGTCGGGGACTAAAGTTCCTAATATTGTTTGCCCTTCTTATTATCGTATGTGAGGGCGTCGGAGACTAAAGTTCCTAATATTGTTTGCCCTTCTTATTATCGTATGTGAGGGAGTCGGGGACTAAAGCTCCTAATATTGTTTGCCCTTCTTATCATCGTATGTAAGGGAGTCGGGGACTAAAGCTCCTAATATTGTTTGCCCTTCTTATCATCGTATGTGAGGGAGTCGGGGACTAAAGCTCCTAATATTGTTTGCCCTTCTTATTATCGTATGTGAGGGCGTCGGGGACTAAAGCTCCTAATATTGTTTGCCCTTCTTATCATCGTATGTGAGGGAGTCGGGGACTAAAGCTCCTAATATTGTTTGCCCTTCTTATCATCGTATGTGAGGGAGTCGGGGACTAAAGCTCCTAATATTGTTTGCCCTTCTTATTATCGTATGTGAGGGCGTCGGGGACTAAAGCTCCTAATATTGTTTGCCCTTCTTATTATCGTATGTGAGGGCGTCGGGGACTAAAGCTCCTAATATTGTTTGCCCTTCTTATCATCGTATGTGAGGGCGTCGGGGACTAAAGCTCCTAATATTGTTTGCCCTTCTTATTATCGTATGTGAGGGCGTCGGGGACTAAAGCTCCTAATATTGTTTGCCCTTCTTATCATCGTATGTGAGGGAGTCGGGGACTAAAGCTCCTAATATTGTTTGCCCTTCTTATCGTCATATGTGAGGGAGTCGGGGACTAAAGCTCCTAATATTGTTTGCCCGTCTTACCTCCGACACAGTTTTTGTAGTTTTATATTTTCTTTAGAGAGAAGGGATGATGGCTCAGTGATGACATCGCGTTTGTTCGACGTAATTACGAATTCTTGTGAATTAGCCGGATCACCCAGTGAAGGAAAACATCGTGATGAAATCATTGTGCGATGATAATAATTATTTTAGCTACTACCCTCAACTTGAAAATCTGTCGCCAAGCTGTATAGATGTGTGCCGGCAGTTGCATTTGTGAATCAGTCTCGCTAAGTATAAACGTGCTTACCGTCTTGACCACGTTACATTAGATAGATTAAAGTTTAATGACATTACATTAATTGGTAAACAGGTACATGTTTCGAAAGTTCCCGAAGGCGTCGAACCCACCGCATTTAAGCAGTATTTCGTCGATTGGATTTAATTAATTCGTATTTAAATATATATATTAAGAAAATACAAACTCCGAATTGTGTGATTTTCTCGCAATGTTTAGATCTGTACCTATTTAGATTGGGAAATTACGAAATTCAAAATTGATTAGTAACGAGTTTTCGGTTTTCATTTTCGAAATTATTTCGTATTGCTGTAATTGGCATGATGACTGATTTTCAACTACTTACTTAAAAACATCATATTGGAGAAAACAAAGATTTTTTACAAAATAAACGCAAATGTCATTTTAAATTTGAAAATGCGTGCCAAAACGCTTGCCCCTGTCATGGCGTCTGCTTATGACGTCGTGATATTGACAATAAAAACTGCGAGCACACATTCCCTTGTTATGTCATATAGATTAAAACTTAACATGAACAAAGCAATAAATGAGTTATTTTGCCGTTATAAATAAGAATGATAAAGTGTATAATATATATAATAAAAATATCAACAACCCTAGTATAAAGTGACGTTTGCTGAAGCGTGACGTCATTCACTCTGATTGGTGTTCAACATAAGATGGACGATTGCTGTATTTTATAGTTGTATTTTATTAAATAAATTATCAATCTCAACCTTAAAATAAAAATAAATACATTTTTCCTAACCTATTCATACGGTTCTATGGGATAAACAGATTATTTTTTTGTAATTCGTGATAACTGTCATCATGCCAATTGTGATGTTAGACATTATTATTACTTTGAATCACAGGTATTTATTTATGTGTTGTTGGCAATGTTAAAGAGATTCGGTTATCATTTTCGAAATTTATCAGCTTTTTTGTATATCGTTATGTTATAACGAATTATTTTTAATCGCCCGTATTTAATAAGTTGACAATAACGAGATTTGGTTTACGTTTTCGAGATTATTTAATAGTATTATTATTTTACAATATTATATTTAATAATAAATATTTTTAATTGCATGTTATCTTTTAATTTCGATTATTGTGTTTTTTTATCACATTTAATCAGTATTCGTATAATTGTGTTTTGTATGTGTGATTACGTTTATTTTGCACAAATTGTTCTTCGTTACGTCACGCTATAACCTTAAAAGGGGCAGCACAAATGGTTGTCGCAATAAATGTTTATTAATCATATTAATATTCGTTTTATTTAATTCCTATTTTATTTCACCGGCGATTTTGCGTGTTCTTCTATACGAGCAGTAGTTTTTTCATTAATGTGTTTAGGTTTAACCAGTGTAGTACAAAACACATCGTCAAATGAGACACCGCAACTTCTAAATTAAGATTAATTTTAAAGTCGGCACGTATAATTAAAAGAGTACGTGTCTAAGACGCGCGTTACTTTTAATGAGGACCGCACGCTCCGACCGCTAACGAAAGAATGAATTCTCTCGACAGCGCGTGCGTCACTAACTCCATCGAGCTCCGCCTGGTAGCGCTGGTGTTCCGGATATGATGGCGTTTCGACACGAATTTGGCTTAACGTCAACACGGCGTTGACTTGATGTCGACGTATATATTGTTGCGATTTCTCTTGCGGTCTTTCAGAGTGTCAACTGATATAATGGCATAATGTGTCAACCAAAAAATATGTATAAAAAGCGTCTGCATACTCCGTATTTTATCAATGAAATGCAGGCCACAAATACATCTCATTATCTCGAGCGCAGCTATTAAATTAATTTATAAGGGCCAACCATCTTGAATGGTCTCTTTTAGATTCCTATGTGAGGATTATTTGTATATTTCATGAATAGAATAAGTTAAAATTAAACTATTATGCTACTAAAATACTCCATTGAGTTTAGGCGACATCGGCTGATAGTGGAAAATGTTATTGTGAAGGCGACTGAATGTTTTAGATATCAATAAATATGTACGTATATCTTGTACGTCAAGGGAAGAGGCTTTTGGTCCAAACTTGGACTTCTACGAGCTGATATTATTTTACATCAATGGAAGGGCTGTGCTGAAAATAATAAGGGACAAAAGGCGTAATAGGGGAAAAAGAAATCGTGGAGCGGTAGCCGGCTTTGCCTTCATTGACTTACCTAAAACTCAGTACCTTGTACGGAGTAGCGGCGTCTCCGAATTGATACATAAGTCTTCTTCTTTATTTTTTTGGCTCCGTCACGGTTTGTGCACTAGCCAGCGTCAAGTAACAAGATTTCGCCAAGTAAGTGCCTTACGATAATTATAATGTTCTAACAAGATGGTGGTTTCCTTGTTAGAACTTTCCATGGAGTTTTGGTGGCATCTCAAAATGCATGTTCCGTGGTATTATTTCCCATCCACTTCACTTGTGCATAATAACCGAACTATATTACGTAAAACACCACCAATATTATAAAATATAGATTCTAATAACACATGTCATGTCATGTCATGTCACTGGAAAAAATTTAAGTTTGAAAGTGGACGAATATAGAGGTAGAGAAATTGTGAGATGATATGTGACAGGGAAGAGTGGAAGAGGAAAACATGCTGTGTCGAGCCTACTTACATGTAGTGTCGACCCTTCGTAGTTAGGGTAGGGGTAAGATGATGATGATGAGATACTTATGAGGCCACATAAAGCTTCCATGTGAAGCCGGGGCGGGCCGCTAGTATCTATACATTACAACGCATATTGAACGACACGTTTTCTTAGAAATAAGGAAAAAATATTACTTACAAATAACTTGTTCTATGAAGTAATTCAAAATATCAGTTTTATTTACTATCATAGTGGGGTTAAGCTTATTTATTTATATACAGAAATATTTCAAATTAGACCGTAATTCTTTGTCTCAAAGAGTGTGTGTTTATACAAATCAATTCATGTTTTTTTCTTAATTTACTCAATTACTTCGTCTGCGAGCGTAGATATACGTCACGATGTATAAATTTACGATTTATTGAAATACATAGTTTCGTGATAATCTGTGCTGAGAACGATTGTTTTGACCACAGACTAATAATATATTTTTGACATTTATTGTGAACGTAAAGAATGAATGTTTTATTTTATTTATTTGTATCACATTTCAACTTTCTGCACTCCTTTTCTATATGAACTTTAATTATGCCAAATCGGGTATTTTTTGGCGGGATCTTAGTCTGTCATATATTAATAACATTTATATTTTATTCATAATCTTGTATTATTTGACTTTATGTTTTGCAATATTGGTGGCGTTTTACGTAATATGGTTCGGTTATTGTACACAAGTCAAGTGAATGGGAAATAATACCACGGAGCATAAATTCTGAGATGGCACAAAAACTCTCTGGAAAGTTCTAACAAGGCGGCCATCGTTTTGTTAGTTCATTATAATTATCATAAGACATTTGTAATTGTAAACCTACTGGACAATGGCAGAAATAATCTAAAAGATTGGTTCCCAAACATAAAATAAAAAAAGCTGTGCCATATCTCAGGTCCCTTGTGCGCGCAATTTCCTTAATAAAGGTACAATATTGTTTCCCGTTTTTAATATACACATAAATAAATTTGAAGTGTGTTTTTTTGTCCGGGGAGATTAACGAAACGGCTGAACCGATCTTGACGAAACTTTTATTCAAATATAGAGAAATTTACATATTATTGACGTTATATTTCTTATGGTGCGTTTGAAAAAAACGGTTAGAGTGAATTTTTCCAATATGCGCGCGCACCGCTACCTAAATGCGACACCATGAAGTTGGATGCTAATTGTCTGTCAAATTTTCGTGAGGACTGCTAACTACATTCAAGATAGTTGTTCAAATATATATGAGCCTATAACACGTTTTATATTAGTGGAGATTATAAAACATATTCATACATCATAAATATACTCGTGTGTATTTGTCTGTGATTTTACAATACATATGGTGGTGAATGATAATTTATCTTAAGTACCTACTCCTGATATAAGTAGTTTTTTGTTTTGAATATTATAAACTTTTTTAATTATATTTATATATCATTACGTCTTTCCATGGGAGCTGAACAGTAATGATAAAAATTTAACAGTGACAATTTAAAAACGTTAAAAAGTTACACGAGGATTATTAACATGGACAAAATTTATAGGACACAATAAAACCATAGTCACGTGAACGAAGTCGCGGGCTACAACTATGTTATTGGGTACGAAATTGTACCGACGAGATGATAAGTATAAAATTTAAATTGAAGCTAGTTTACGAGTATACTCGGTGACTTCGTTGACTTAAAAATATTTTTCAAATTTCAATGGAATTGCGAATCACGAACGAATGAATGAATGTGCAAGTGAATCAATGAAACCTTACCAACATTATAAATACGAATGTGAGTTTCTGTGTTACGCTTTCATGCATACATGTAGTCAAAACTACACGATAGTACCTTTCAAAATCAAAATCAAAAATACTTTATTCAATTTAGGCCCTAAGAAGGCGTTTATGAACGTCAAAACTACCACCGGTTCGGAATACATCCTCCAGTCATCGAGAAGAACCGGCGAGAAACTCGATCGGGTTTATATTTTTAACATATACTTATATATTTAAAATTCATTATACATTACAGTCGATTTTAGTGGATGCACAGAGAGGAGTCAGTTCCAGACATCACCATCGTTCACATATTGATCCACTCTATAATAGCCCTTTGACACCAAAACCCGCTTAACATTGCACTTAAACTTATAGTCTGGCAAATCGGTAATATGCTTTAGGACTTTGTTATAAAACCTAACACTATTACTGGTTTTACTGAGTCTAAAACATGGAACGACCAGTTTCTCACAGTTTCTAGTCTTTAAATCATGCCTGTGTTTTACGAACTCCAGCTTATCATAGTTTTTGCGAACATACATTAAATTATCCAGAATGTATTGGGAAGGCGGGGTTATTTCATCCACGAAAACTCCGAGAAAAAAATACTGTTCCAGAAGGATACATAAGGCTACATTGGCCCGAGCAAAAGCTAATAAATGAATACTTTATTCTACTTTTTACTTTGTACAATACCAATTTTAATGTCTCAAGATATTTTCTTCCAGCTGAACGACGATATCGTAAGGAAAAATTATTATTGTAGATAGTGCGAATATAAAACAGAAATCACAAACAGAATCAATTAATTTTAATCCATGCATTAAATGTGGGCCACATTTTATTTATTTCATGTAATCGTAATTTTGTATCTACTATTTAGTTTCTATGAACAAGCGTGAAGTAAGTTAAAACTAGTTGTATAAAACACAAAAATTGTCGTAGAATAGCCCATGAAATGTAATAGTAGTGGTGTACTCACTGACTTTTGATAAACTAACGACTTATTAAACAGATAAGCGACAGCCAGATTGTTTATTTGACGGAATTGATACCAGTTTAGACAACTTAACCCTGTGATATAAACACGCTCGGAGATAATTATTTCTTGGGATTGTCTCCACGCATCTGTTGTTTAAACTCATTATCTGTTATTTGTGTTATTTACAAGCTTTTATTTATCGTGTAATGGTTGGCAAGTTCATTTGGTTAGGTCTAAGTCTTGCGAGCTGAATTAGAATCAGGTCAGAATCCCCATACAAAAAATAAAGAAAAAAAAAACACAAAACAGGCTGTGTCGTAAAGACACACAATAGAGGTAAAACTTTGGTATTAGAGGGATACATTTTGATCAAAAAGTACAACAAAAAGCCAACGCCACGCGGTGTTACCAAGTGATCACCCATCCAAGTAATGACCGCGTCCAATATTGCTTAACTAACTTCAGTAAAACGGTGTTTTCAAGTCTCTACGCGATACAGTGTTTATCTCGTACAATTTCTCGTCACACAAAAAGGTTGCCAATCGGAATTACAAAGAATCCCATCAAAAAATTTCACTTCAAAAACAACATGGCGAGTTTCAAAATGGCCGCCATACGTATCAGACAACAGAACCCGATTAACCCTTGGACTGTCCAAAATCATAAAGGTTAAAGATCCATACAAACGAATGTAGACCTCATAAGGCACAAAATAACAGACTGTTGGCAACATAAGCTTGAAAAAAATCCTGATTTATTAGAAAACTTTGAAAAAAAAATCACAATTATGTATTGTAAAACTATATTTTTATATAAAATGTGTTTTTATTTATACCAAATTCTTTTTAATACTAAAATATGAAATTTACTATATATGATGTCATGAAATAAAAAATTATATTAAAAACATAATCTACCATTTTGAGATCTGGGTCTTAATTTTTTTTTTTTATTATATTTAAGTAAATAACGTTCAAGACAGTGACGTCATAGATGACTAAATAAAACATATGGACGACAGAAATAATTGATAACAGTGAATGACTAACCCATGGAAGCCTTCAGAACGAATAGTATAAGTTTAAATTTGTTGTATTTAATAAGCTTTTACACTCAAATCACTTGTTTTTCTCTCTAGACCATAGCCACCCAAAGGTTGCCTGAGGTACTTTATATGATCAAAATATAGTTCTGTTGAGGGCCCAATCGTGTCATAACCGTTGAACGTATCGGCACGGGACTATGACCATTCGATGTGGAATACTTGAAGAAGTTAAAGTTTCTGTTACTAGCTTTAGAATTGATTTCTTCGTGTATACGCCGCGCAAATAAACTCAAATGTCTACTGTTGCAGTGACACGTGACAGTGGCCAATCAATACCACAGGGAAGTATAAAGTACCTACCATTATAATATTTTCTAAAGAGTGAAATTTTGCTGGTCAGTAATCGTAAAGATCGTGGAGCATGACGAATGAAGACTAAAAAAGTTTCGACTCGTTGCTGGTATAGAAATAAGTTATTTCCAAAACTTGTCATTGGCTGTTTAACTAAAAAAACATCGAGGCTGTTATAAAGACTGCCGACAGAACAGAAAACTGAAAACAATAGAATAACTATGTTCTTTTTTGAATTTATAAATCAGTTATTACAGTACGAACTATTTAAAATTTAATAATTTTTAAGTTGAATTATTAACATTAGTCTGGTTTTCACATATATTGGCACTCGAGGTAATAATCATAAACATTTTTATACAGTTTATTGGTTAATTAAACATATGATGGGCTGCATGAGCTCAATATAAAATATCAATAGAGGTAGGTAAAGTGGTAGAGCTACGCTGAAGCTATTACTGGTTTCAGCATGAATGTGTCGGCTCGCCCGACGCGCGGGGTAGTACCACCCTCTCACAGAAAGTCGACGTGAAGTAACAGTGCTTGCACTGTTGCGTTTCGTTCGGTCAGTGAGAGCGCCGGAGGCCCACATATTTAAAAGGCCGGCAACGCACTTGCGACACCCCTGGTGTTGCTAGTGTCTATGGACGGCGGTGGTCACTTACCATCAGGTAACCCACCTGTTCGTTTGCCCCCTATAATATATATATATAAAAAAAACAATATTACATGTATACAGACCACTGTACTACGCATCGCTAATCTGGCGCAAGCATGTCGAGGTCATCGGTGACGCGAACCCATAACGTATTTCCTTACTAAAAATCACTCAACGCGGCAAAGAAGTTTATGTATAAAGGAAATCAGTTGACGTGCAGAAAAGAAATAGAATACTGAACTGTTTTATTTTCACCCATATACATATACTAGTTGTCGTCTAATGGTCGAAATGTGACCAAAAAAAGGGTACAATTTTTCTCTTAAAGTGTTAAAATGTCGTTATCATTATATGTATTGATTATTGTACAAACATTGTAAATTGTACACGTAAGGAGCGTAAAGTATGACGAATAGAGACTTATAAATAAAGTCATCGACTTGTCGATAGATTGCAAAAAAAAAGAACTATTTGTAACAAAAAAACAAAGAAAAGCGGTTCAGGAACAGAGGAAGAAGATGTTCTTAACTATTTTTCCCACTAGCTATTTATACAATAGAAGAAGAAAAAGATACCTTCACATATATATATAGATATATATATAATTTTAACATTTGTAATTTGTACATGTTTGCATTTCCTGTGTTAAATTGTAACGGATAATAAATTGACCATATTAATATTACAGGGAATTATGACTAATAAAATAATAATACCGACCATCTGTTTACGTTTTTTTTAAACCCTTTTTATACCTTTTATTCACCTTACCTTTGAGCGGTGAATTAATTAATAATCCTTAGAAATCCTTATTTGGACCGTTTACCTCACAAATGCACCCGTGTCCAGAACAAATTGTTATTTTAAAAAGTGTTCAGCTGGAGTACAATGAATGTAACTATTCTATTGTCCTGTATTTTAAAAGTCTTATCTAGTACTAGCGGTCCGCTCCGGCTTTGCACGGGTATAAAATATATAGCCTATGTCATCCACTGAAAAAATGATTAAAATCGAGTTTTGATTTATTCATTACCGCCCGTGGCCCGCACGCGTTAAATTTGGAGTAACCTCAAAAATAACAGTATTTCTCCACTATTTAATTTATATTATTATACATATAAACCTTCTTCTTCAATCACTCTATCTATTAAAAATAACCGCATCAAAATGCGTTGCGTAGTTTTAAAGATTTAAGCATACATAGGGATATAGCGACTTTGTTTTATACTATGTAGTGATATATACATAAATGTTTGTAAGTATGTGTATATACAAGGATAAGTGACGAACTGACTGACATATCAATGCACAGCCCAAACTACTGGGGCTAGGACCGTGAAAATTTGCATGTAGATTCTTTTTACAGTTTAGGTGAGCATTAAAAGGTGAAAAAGGAGGTGATAGTTTATATGAGAATTCATCATTTTTTATTGTATATCTATGAAAGTTAGTATTTAATACAATTAAGTTAGAAATTAAAAACAGATTTTTTCATAGTTTCTTCAAAGCAAATAGATGTCTTACATAGTTCTTTATGAAGATACAAAGGCAGACAAGGTCCCGGGGTACTGCTAGTTCATTAATAAACCCGATCACTATGAAGGTTAGCACAGGTTGTTTTTAGATGAGGATGAGGGTCCTACACCTGCCGGAGATGCAGAAGTAGTGCCTTTGGCAGTTCCTGTGTCCCCGGCCAAATAGGTGTGAGAAGGCTCCATGGGGGTTTTTAGTCCGTGGGAATCGGACATAACCCACCCCCCGCTGCCCGACGGGATGGGTATCCGTTACGGATTTTCCAAATGTTAAAAAAAAATGTTTTTAGAGAGAAAGATTTTAAGCTATCAATTTTTTTTATAATTGGTCACAAAAGGACGCAAGATTATACTTGATTTTTATTCAAATTATGTCGTAACTTAATTCGGACTAAGTCAAAGTTGAAATTTAAAGAGAACCAGAACATGTACATACCAGCGTTCTGCAGAGAAATATATTCGGTATTAAACTCCTAGATAAGAAAAAGGGTAAAGATTGTAGGATAAGTGATAGGTGCAGAAAGAAGCCTACTTTTAGATGAACGATGAAAAAAAATATATCACTAATTAGAGGGATTTACAAGGCAAAAGATCAAGAGACAGACAAAGAGACCTCTGGGTTCATGAATTACAAAGGTAGAGCACAGAGATAGAGTCAAGTCAGGCATAAACAAAGACGAATAGAATCATTTGAAAGAAGTCTATACCCAGAGCCTTTAATATGAAATTCATAAAGTAATATTTTCCAAGCTGAAGTGTCTTTTTTTTAGATTTGATTGAATTTTGTTTTTTTTTTATATGCCCAACAAATCTGGCAGTTACGACATAGTTACTATATAAAAATGAATATCAATTATATCTGATATATTTCAGCACTGTTCAACCAAACACTACCCAAGTTTGATTTTTATACAAGATATTTCAAACTACACATTTTATATTCGACACCAGGTGGCGCTGGATCGCATCGGTACCGTTCAACTGATTGATTGGAAATTCGTATATTTAGATATTTTAATACTGAGAATATTTATGCAAATTACAATAATTTAATTATTTATTGTGAGAAATATTAAAAGACGCGGACGGAGCTGCGGGTGCAGCTAGTCAAATACAAAATATCTGCAAAGTATTAATTACTCACTACTTTTATATATAGTTGCCTCTTTCGTCAATACAAGAATATTTTTTTTTATTGTATCACGATAAGGTGACTGCACTACGCAACAGAGTAATAGCCACATAAATATATTGGTCGAGATTTATACAGATAAAGATCGCTCCCACAGACTATATTGTAATAAGTTGAACATAAGCAATATGAGAACTAACAAACAATTAGAGAAAGAGTAAGGAATTATTACTAAAAGTAATAAAGTATAACGGAAATATAAAAAGCAAGCGAACCTGCGCGATTTTGCATAGTTCAATCTAAAACTTGTTTATATAAGCGCTTGACATTTGACCAGGATCACCATCCGAGTCAATTAGCTCGGTCAGTAAAGCGGACGCTGTCGAGAACAGCGAACGTGTTTCTCGTGTACACCGTTGAAATAGCCAACAAGCATGTGAGTAATTTGTGTTATAATATTAATACACTAGCCGATAGCCGCGGCTTCGTCTGCATCGTTTACTATCTTAATAATATATACAGAGAGAGAAATAGCAAAAATCGTAGTCTATTAAATCTTTACTTTGAATGAAACTATCGCGATAATTTTTTTTTAGATAAAGTACAAAGTGTCTGTGAAGTAAAATTAAAAAAAAAACATGAAATCTACCAATTAGTTTTTATGTGATACGCACACAATTGGATACCTCTGTCATTCTATATACATATATATACTGTTAACAAGAATCACAGAATGAATAAGCCATAGACTTTAACGCACATAGTATAAGTTACAACGATGGAACAAGACAGCTCCAACCGGTTATAGGTAACATTTGGTAAAAGAAATTCTTAATAGTAAAACATATCGTTTCATATATTGTATAGTAACAGGCCCAGCGGACGTTGTCCAGCCCTGATAATAAAAATATATACTTATGTCCATGAAATGCTTAAGGCGGCTTGACTTTTTCCAATTCAACAATTATCATTATATTATCAATTATCATTATATTTCTACCAATTTACAAAAAAAAACCATCACAAATTATATACCTAAACCTTCCCCGTGAATTACTCTGTCTATTGGTGAAGACTGCATTACAATCCGTTCAGTAGTTTTTGAGTTTATCGCGAACTTTCCGACAGACAGACAGACGTGGTGGACGATTTTGTTTTATAATATGTATAATAATAATGATAACATTATGTTCTTATAATTCTAATGGTTTATGAAGCGCACGTCATGATAGCTCTCAGATGGCAGAGCTTTTTTTTCGGACTGACTACGCTATTGGCCTGACGGGCCTTCATAGCTTCATCGGATTACTAAAGCGGGCACTTAAGGGTGCCAAATTGACCGAGCCTCGGCTTCGGCTGCTGTCTTGGATGCAACACCGCGAATCTGTCTAATCTAAACTAAGCTAGCTATACATTCATACATATAATAATTCATCAGACACACAATATGTACCGGCCTGTGTGGGTCACGAATTCAAACAAGTATTTCGTATCTTACTACTAGTCTAATCTAGAGAAACACAGTTTCAAAAATAAGGGAGAATAAAATTAGACCCTTCCATGTGTATACCCCCACGGTGTACCGGCCGCCACTTTTGGTTGGAGCGACATGGGACCGTGCTGAAGCTATCACCATGTCGCCCCAGCGCTCACCCCGCGGGAGGTGGCCGCTGGGCTCCGTCCTTATAGGTAGGTAGACTGGGTACACAACCAGCTACTTCCCCTCGTACTATGTGTTTACCTACGTGTGTGTGTATGTGTGCACATATGTGAGGGTGGTCTGTGTTGTGTTGTTCTCGTAGTGATTGAACATTTTTAGTGTCATTGGCCACGATCTCTTCTGATGTTAAATAACGATGTAGTCTAAGATGGTAAACTCGCTAAAACTAAAACCGGTTCTCAAGTGCAGCTCCCGAAACACGGCAATAAATGCTCGGCGACGGATTTCCAACTTGAGGATGGTAACTAGACAGGCAGACTTAGAAAAAAACTACCACCGTGCTATGGTTTCATCACGACGTTTTCCTTCACCAAGAACTCCGACTCTGTTGCAAGGATTCCGACCAACGTTGATGGACGCGGTGCTGGAACACGCTATCAACTAAGCCATCATCGCTTCGACACTTATTTCACACATCTGTATATTTTAGCAAATAGAAATAATAAAGTTATAGTTGACTGGTTCAGTAGTTTTGC
Source organism: Antheraea assamensis (assembly GCA_035772565.1). Lineage (NCBI taxonomy): Eukaryota > Metazoa > Arthropoda > Insecta > Lepidoptera > Saturniidae > Antheraea > Antheraea assamensis. The sequence goes on along the minus strand of JAQQSE010000099.1, from coordinate 1,430,584 downwards.
ATAAAATAGTTCCAAACAACCAAAATGAGTCGTGGTGGTCGATTGGTTCGCCCGGTGGAGAAACAATCCGATGTTCGAATATTACATGGGCATGCACCAATGAATTTTTCGGAATTCGCGTACATTTATTAATTTAAATTGGTAACACACTATCGGCTGACAGTGAAGGAAAACATCGTGAGGAAACCTGAACCTGAACCTGGGAAATGTCCTTGTAGTACCTCCATATGTAAGAAACTATAGAATTGTGGATTTATCAGAGTTTGAAATCGCCAATACGTCGTGGGCTGGCCTGATGTTTATGCCTATACCTTCCTTCAGGAAGATGCTTATGGCCTTGCATTGGGTCTCTTATAGGCTGATGACGATGATGATCCATCATCACAAACTTTCTCGTATTATTAATACGACTACAAAAAATGGTATAGAAGAATCAAACCTCATTCACGTGTACATATATATTTTTATATAAATAAATCTTAGGATATAAAAAAGTGTGTGTGTTTGTGTATGTGTGTGTGTGCTTATGACCAAACGAAAGAATGGAAAACTTCTTTATAAAAAGAACAACAAAACAAAAAGCTCATGTAACGCGATGTTACCCCCGGTGGTCGCCCATCCAAGCCCGCGCCTGACGTTGCTTAACTTCGCGGTGATAGGACGAGAACCTGTGTTTTCAATTATCAACACTCTACCCGACACAGCGTTTACACTAACACTTTTCGTTATGTAAAAATGGTTGCGGATCAGAATTTCAAATAAGATGCTTTTCACTTCAAAAGTTATGTACCGAATTTGTTAAGATAATAATTTATGATATTTTTTTCATTATTGGCGTAACTGTACCATCTGAGGCACGCGGCAAATTCATTGTTTGAGGCCTCAGTAATAATTATCACATTGTAATTTGATGTTAGTAAAACACTGACGTAATTACCCAAAGTTACTACTAATATACTTTGTATTTTAGTTAAATACCTAATAAATTTTATTTTCAAAAGCATAAGTATTACTTACATATTTAAAATAGCATGAAAAGTTTAAATCTTAACAAGATATTTTTTAATAAAATTGTTAGCTTTCTGTTCCGTAGAGGTATCAATAACATCGTCAATGTTGTAAGGTCACGCCACAGAATTTACTATAGACAGAATAGCCAAGTTACGTAGTCTGTCTTGTCCCGTAGAGTTCACTAAGAGGAAACGCAGACTGCATGTTTTTTTTTTTGTTTTTATATAAGTTCGGCAAAATGACTGTACAATATCTGATGGTAAGTACGGTACAGTCCAAAAACAACGGCGAACGTCGGTGTTAAATACCGACGGCAGTCGTCGCCATCATACGGACCTGCAAAAGTGCCTCCTCACGCTTCGTTTGAAGTACCCGATATCATAAGAGGGACGGAACACACTAGTCGGGAGGCGATTCCACATCTTCACAGTACGACAAAGATAAGAATTCTCGAACTTCTTCGTTCTTGCCGAGATGGTTGCTACTGTGAATCTATGGAGACGCGTACCCGCTCGTGTGGTTCTGTTGTGGAAAGGAGATGACGGGATGAGGTTGAATAATTCTTCAGAACACTCGTCATGGTGCAGCCGATAAAACACGCTCAATGAGGCGATGTCCCTTCGTAACTGTGGCTGTTCAAGGTTGTTAGTGATGTCTGTATCATGTTATATATTTGAAGAATGAGATAAAACAGGAGTCTATTGCTGTCGTACTTTATTTCCTAGAGATTTGAAATCTATACATATAATAAAAATGAAGTGTCTGTATGGTAATATTAAAATAACGGCTTTTTACTGATTGGATATGAACGTATACACGATACTGATAACAAAAATACAAATATTTGTCTGTCTGTATGTTCCGGGTAATCTCCGAAAGGGCTGGACCGATTGTAACAGAAATTTCACTGACAGATAGTTAAGATTACAGCGGGTGATATAGGCTACTTTATTTTGGACTAGCTTTGACCCATGGTTTTGTTTGCAGTACTATCTCCAAAACGTTTAAACCATTTTTCACGAAACTTTCATTAACAGATAGCTGATCTTATAAGAAGTAATTTACAATTATAAAAAAAAACGCATGCGAAGCTGCGGGCAACAACTAATCATGCATAAAATCGGGCGATTTTAGAAAGCTCCTATTTCCTGTAATAATTTATTCATGAATAAAACAAAACATACGAGCATAGTAGTGGTAGGTACAGATTATAAATGGTATACAATTATTTGCTTTAGTACCATTATGTAGATGAAAAACAGGGGAATACGTTTGTACGGATGGTACGCCGCCAACATATTTTCCTCTTAAATCGGAATTTCGGGGCGCCTTCAGTCCGCGAGGACCCGTAGCATTTTTCCAGCCCTGTTACCCTAATTACGCCACCGTCTAAATAGGCTGTTTTTTTTTATTATAGTGTGACTTTGTTTTGGTAAAAGCGGCTTTGAGAAGCTTTGTTAAAGTACTAGCCTTTTCCCGCGGCTTCACTGACGATGATGTATCCCTCGGGAATAGTAATTTTTTTAGAGCTTAAAAAAGGTATCCTATGTCCTTTTCTATACTTCTGACACGTGTATGCTGAATTTTATGACGATCGGTGAAATAGTTAAGGTCTGAAAGCGTAACAAACGCACAAAAATCTCACATACATATTTATAATATTACTAGCGGCCCGCTTCGGCTTCGCACGGGTATAAAATATATAGCCTATGTCATTCTCTGAAAAAATGATTAAAATCGATCCAGTAGTTTTGATTTATTCATTACTGCCCGTGACCCGCACACGTTCATTTTGGAGTAAACTCAAAAATAACAGTATTTCTTCACTATTTAATTTATGTTATTATACATATAAACCTTCCTCTTCAATCACTCTATATATTTTAAAAAAAACCGCATCAAAATACGTTGTGTAGTTTTAAAGATTTAAGCACATATAGGGATATAGGGACAGAGAAAGCGACTATGTTTTATACTATGTAGTGATAATTAGTCAGAATTGTGTACAGTCATATATTATAATTTATTGTGTCTATGTAGAGTTGGAGCCACTTCCAGTCATCACTATTAATCACATAACGAACTTAATTAACTTTATATAACATGGAATTAATAATTGCGTAAAGGCAGAACAACTTTTTCATTATGCGAACGTCAATGGAGAGTTATTGAGACATTTTATTACGTAAATAGGCGTAATAATAAAAATAAAAAAATATTAACCGGTGTAATTAACTTAGTGATAGACGATTGGATATTTAAAATAAAAAAGTACGTGTCGTAAAGACACACGATAGAAGTGAAACTTTTGTATTATATAGAAACTATTTAATTGAAAAACATACGACGTCCCGCGGTGTTCCCAAGCAGTCGCCCATCCAAGTACTGACCGCACCCGACGTTGCTTAACTTCGGTGATCAGACGAGAACCGGGGTAACAACACTCTATCCCACATAGTGTTCATTACTTCTTGTCATACAAAAAGGTTGCGGATCAGAATTTTAAAGTCCTCACATAAGAAGTGCATTGCAAAAAAATAAAATTTATTAAAGAATTTGATAAACATTACATTTGGTAAAATCTTCCCTTTACAGTACCATAATGCAAAGTGCATCATTTCTGTGTGACGAAAAGTGGTGGGTGTAAACACCGCTTTTCATCCAATCACCGAAGTTAAGCAACGTCGGGCACGGTCATTACTTGAATGAGTTACTGATTGGGGTTTTTTTTTGTATATTTCATATTAAAATGTTTCTCTGTAATATACAAAATTCACTTTTATCGTGTGTCTTTACGACTTGCCCTGTCTTTTACATCAAGTTCTTGACTTTTCCCTAACATATTTCAAATATTTCCTTTTATAGAGACCTTGCTTTGACAATTACGAACACAACAAAAAATAAATCAGCAAAACTGGTGCAAATATTCCGAAGTGATGATACGCTTTGTTTACATTTATTCTAGTATATTTTTTTATTTATATAGTTTTATAATAATGTGGCATAACTTTTTATTTGTGATTTTCTTTTCGAAATTGTTGGTGATTGTTATATAGTGAAAGGTAATTAAAGTCGACCTTGTACGAGTTGTATGCGTAATGCGCCAGTCGGAATAAACTCGATGATCGTACGGACGTCGGGGATTCATTTTAATATATATAACAAGAATGTTGTTTTTTACAAATCTCACAACATCTCGCCAGGGGTGGAGGAGGGGGGAGGTCATGTACGTCGCCTCGAACAGTGTCTATCTGCACAGGCCCGCGTGGTGGAGGCGTATTGTGCCGTGCGACTCCCACAGTTCGTCGAGGGGGGTCTAACACCCGCCCCTCCTGGGGTTTCTACCATCTCGATCCCTCAGACCGCAAACGGGGCCCCTGATGAGGGATCGACACCTGCCGAGGATGCAGGAGTAGTGCCATTAGCAGTTCCTGCTCCCCGGCCAAATAGATGTGGGAAGGCACCATGGGGTTTTTAGTCCGTGGAAATCGGACATAAATGAACGACGGGGGGTGGGTATCCGTTACGGATTTTCCCCATATTAAAAATAAAAGGGGGGGGGGGGAGGGAGGGCTAGGTCAGAAAATCCTTAAAAACACCACACGTAATTTATGGCTACCACTATACCAATAGGATAGAATTATATACGCCGATGTAATAAAACAATTCCTAGTATATTGTTTAACAATGTTTATACACTTCAACATTTTATCAAACTGAAAATAAGAATGTCAATAGGTTATACAAAACACAATATTAATCTAACGATATCAATATATTTCGAATACAAACATACAATATTCATATCTGTAATATATACGTGAATCGAAACATTTAATATAGAATCGTAAACTTTTAAATAAAGAAATATATTTACTGTCACAGAGAAAGTGTACAAAAACAGAATGTTAAACTTAAAAAGTTAATCTGTGTCTTGTTCATTTCATATTGGTTCGTATATACAACTCCATATTGTCCGACCCTACTTCGATATGTCCTAGAGAACTGTATAAAATTGATTTAAACCATTGCTAATTTTAAAATTGTATTATAACTAAGATTTCAAAAAAAAAATCTATGACAAGGAACGTGACGTCAGCGTACAGCGGCATGTAAAAACGACGCTGGTTTTCAGCCTGGCCCTCAAATTTTTTCGGCAACATTGCAAGTGTGCATCACTCATTTCACGCTCAAATCATTAACAAAAAGTTAAAATACATATATCTATATATATAAATATGTAGAATCATGTCGATTTAATGTGAAATCTAATAACGAGAATAGAATTTCTTATTAATGCCCTAATTATTGTTAGTTACCCTTTATATTCAAATAAAGTAAGTCATTCCCGTCCGCTTCGTGGAACATTAAAAATAATGGCAAAGTGTCAATCGAGTCTAAACAATGAGTAGTCTAGAATCATCTATGAAAAATTCCTCATCGTATGGTCGTAGGCTTGTACCAATATGTCCAGTAGTTATGACATCACTGAACCTCAAAGGAACTGTAGATTTGAGGTTCATTTCGAAGTCAGTATACTAGACAGAATACACTTATATAAAACTTTTATAGCTTTTTTCGATTCATTGTTATAAAATATACGCATTTATAGTATTAATTAATCTCTCGACTGATTTTTTAAGACCCAAATCTCAAAATGGCGGATTATGTTTTTCAAAAAAAAAAAAAAGTTTCATGACATCGTACATTATAAATTTCATGGTTTAATAAGAAAACGTTCGTACAATAGAAAAAATAATTTAAAAACAAATTTTATTTATAGAATTATAATTTTACAATACATCATTTGTTATTTTTCATAGGTTTGCAATAAATCAGGTTTTTTTTTTAAGCTTATGCTGCCAATTGTCTGTTGACCTGTGCCTCATTAGGCCCACATTCGTTTGTATAGAACTTAAACCTTTATGATTTTGGACAGTCTAGAGGTTAAGGTAGTTAGAATAATCTGTGGGCTATTTTAATGTATAAGCTATATTACTGTAAGATGTCATTATAATCCTTTCCGTAATATTTGCGTATAAGAGTAAGAGACATCCATCCATTTCGTTTATAATATTAATACGTTACATTCAAACGTTAGATTATAAAATAAAAATAATTACAAACAAAGAGTTCATTGTTTCTTCGGTACAAAGTCATATTTCCTTAAAAACGTAAATGAGTCATACAAAATTATTACATTTTTGTGACGTAATACAACCACAATCAAAGAAGTGCAGTAGGCGCACTAAGCGTTAATCATTTGATCTATCGTTCGGGAACATTGATTGAATGAATACTTTATTTCACTTTTTTAATTCGTTGACTTAGGCGTAGGCCTGACGTAGACAGGCGAGCTTAATGCCTAAGGCGTTTTCATCCAGATGATCATCGCCACTATTATCAAAAATAAATGTTAGCATTACTTTTTCTGGGTGAATGTACCCTGTTTTTTTTTTCACGAACACAACAACAAAGTCAATTTCGCATTTTTGAAATATAAATTAGCATTATTATTTACCAAAAACAGGGTCTGTCGTAAAAATACACGACAAAAGTGGAACTTTTGTATTACAGGGAACAATTTTAATTAAAAAAAAATACAACAAAAAGCCAACGTGACATGGTGTTCCCGGCGGGCGTTCACCCATCCAAGTACTGATCACGCCCTACGTTGCTTAAATTTGGTGATCTGACGAGAACCGCTGTTTTTAATACTCTACCCGACACAGTGTTTACCCCCACCACTTCTTATCACACACATTTAATTTATTTGTGACAAAATAAATGAGTTTTGCTAATGGTTTTCTATTCTACGCGTATTACGCAAAAACTACTCGAGAGATTTTGATAAATTTATTTTTTATTTTACTTCATAGGCACTTAGCCCTTAAAGTTATTCTACAACTTGTATAAGCACTACAAAAAATTACGGAAATTTTCTAAGCAAAGTATATTCTTCTGTACATATAATATATTGTTAAGACAAAATCAAAATCTCGGGTATCGGCTAATACTACTTATTTTTATTCTGTCAAGTACACCCCTGGGTTATAAATATGGACAACTACTGTCATAGGTAGCCTTAAAGGGGCTCGATATTAAAGTTTTTAGGAAGGAGGGAGATTAAGGCTTGTTACTGGTGAATTATGTCGTGCTTACAACCGTACAAACGTATAACCTAGAAGCCGCTAGAAGTGAGGAACATTATTTCTATTCACATGCACATGCACATTTCGATGCACATGATGATGAAGTTTCGAGGTTAGGTTTAACAGGATATTTACATGCTCGTTCGAACGCTGCGTTGATCGAGATAACTTATAATGTTGCAAAGAGCCGCTAATTTCGATGGAGGCAAAATATTATGATCCAACAATAACATGATGGTTAGAGCCTTCTCTAATAATCTGTCACCGTGCTTGGTTCTCCTTTAGATGTTCATATTTATCGTGTTCACTATCTTGGACCACATCGTTATTTAACATCAGATGAGATTGTGGTCAATCGATAAAACCCAAAAAATAGAACAAAAAAACAGTTTAAACATGCGCTCAAGAATAGACTGGAACCGTAATGTTTATCCGTATCACGCAGAATTATGTTTCACTTCAAAAATTCGGAACAGCTGTTTATATTTTATTGTGGTATGCCCATGGTAATCGTGACGTCATAGTGATTCATAGCACCATGTGTGTTACACAGGAAATAGTATTATCATATGGAAGTTAATGTTTAATAAATGCCAGGTGACACAAACTATTTACATGTTCATAATCTTAAACGAAAGATACTAGAGATTAAAACAACTAAAACAATAGGTTTAGTGCCATCTATTGATAGTCGTGAAAAGTACACATACTTATTTTATATTTCAAATTATGCGAATATAAATTAAAAATTAGGATTTAATTTAATTGTAATGAATACTAATGTTTATTTATAGTTTACTATCTTTTGCCTGCGGTTTTGCTCGCATTAGTATAGATTTGTTCTATCCCCCAAGGACAGTACTATTTTTTTTTCAATGAAAGTTAGTTAAGGTGTGAAAGCATTTTAAACAAACACACAAGCTCGCTTTCATATTTATAACATTAGTAAGGAGTACATTATGATATGAAATCGTTTTTCGTTTTAATATACATATATAAAAATGTACAGACGAACAAAAATACATTCTATATATTACCACAGTGTATAAAGTATTATCGTAATAAACCTCATCAAAATTGGTTGAAAAGTTTTCGTGTGACATGAATACAAACAAACCGACAGACAGACAAGCTAGAAAAAATTCCAAAAACCTTCAAATTGTGTATGTATGCCTCCTAAACTTAATTTATTCTCATATATCTCTAATGCATAGATTTTATCTAATTACTGTTGTATTATTTATAAGTATTGACGTATTGTTACAGAATGAAAATCACTATTATATGGGTGCTTGTGACGCTCGCAGCGTGTGCCTACGCTCGAACAGCGACACGTCAGCAATCTGTTACCACTCAAATCACATCTTTGACAGACAAGGTAAAGTTAAAATGTATTATGAAGGACTGACCCAAACATGTGGCAGACCTTATATAGATAGAATTCGTGTAGACAAACTCCTCTAATTATCTACTGTCATAATAATAATAATAAAGTTAAAAACGACTTAATTCTTCTAAATAAAGTACATATACGGTCATAGATATTTTAGCGGAAGTGGTAGTGTGGTTACCACTTGCTAACTTCAGAAGGTTGAAATAAAATAACCGACTCCGTTTGTGCAGACTAGTAATCGCTTTGGCAGCTGGATTACGAATCCCCTTTATTGAGCTGAGCAGGTTATATTTAAAGGAAACCAAAACAGAACACGTGCAACCATAAAAATATACACAATATTATAGTAATAAAATAAAAGTGAAAATTTGGAACAAACAATATCATCTGGGCAATAAAATAATTTAGTAATAAGCTATGATAATAACAATTCTTGGCATTCTGTGCGGTTTCTCGGTAAGATTATAATGGCACCCAGGTAACATGTGGTCGCCACCTGGGGTCGCGTTGTAAAGCCAACTAATTTCGGACATTGTAGTGCCGCTTCTGAGCCTATGTCTGAGTTCTTGTAGTACACACATAACACGTTTAATGTAGGTATGTGTGTCGCTACAGTGCTCCCCCTTAAGCGAAGCGTACTAGAGGAATGAGGACGTATGGCACGTCACGATCGGCTGATCGGTACAGGCTGAAATTGATGAGTCGTAGGTGTGCGGCTTGATGCTGTTGGGGCGTAATATCGCGTTGCTTGAGAGTGGATTATGTGTAGATTGCTCGGCGTTATTGTTGATCCGGTAGAGAGGCTTGAGTCGTTGATGCAAGGTGATCATCTTAGCGGTCTTGTAATTGAATAGCGTAGGACTTGTCGTATTTCTTGCTGATGTTGTAATGTGCTTCAGGCGGTCGCGGAGATTTGATCGTATAGCCAAATGACACAAAGTTGCGGTTTCCTTTACATATTGACGTGGGTCGGAGGTTTCCGTGTGATGAAATATTTGTGAACTGCTTGATAGTGCTGCGTTGTGGTTGTGAGACGTAGTTATGATATGTAGGCTTCGTTGACATGTGACGTTGTATTTTGCACCGTTGATAACGGGTGCATGGCCTCGCCCTAGTGACAGCGTCGGTGCGTTGAGATGGCCGGGAGAGTATTTGCGATGTTGGTGTGCTTGTTGTTTTCCTGCCCAGGTGGCTTATGTTGCGTGCAGCGTCGAAAGTGTTGTAACGAATTTTTTCTGGCAGGCTTTGTCTTGAGGCCGTGAAAGTTGTGAATGACGGATTAGCGGAAGAAATTGTAATCTTCTTTGTCTGTGTAATGTATGATCACAAGGTAGATGTAATTATTTTATTTTTGGTTCGCACCCTATCAAGTCTAATAAATCAGTCTCGCAATAACCGCCATTGTTTCATTACGTTGGACATTCCACTGGCGACGAGGATGGGATTTTTTAGTCGAAAATAATAAACATGCCTATCGGAAAGACACATGGAGTTGAACTACACGGCAGAAGAAATGGGTACGCTAGTACACGATTTGTGGAACACTTTATTTTCTTAATTAATATCAGTTGTGATATACGGGTGGCCATTTTGGTTACTTATATTTGTTCGATTAAGTACGACCTAATGTGTAACTTTTGTGCGTCTGAGCATCCCGAGAGGAAGTCGTTTGAGCAACTGGTCACCTTGGTGTACAATCATCTCGAAGCGAGGAGATTTCAAATGACTGAAAGACATGTTTTTCGACAACAGCGGCAAGCTAAAACGGAGACCACTTATACTTTTTTTTTCAAAGTTTAAAGCATCTCGCCACATATTGTATGTTGGAAGGAAATGTGCCAGGAGCAATATTTCTTGGCTTTACGAAAAGAGAAGAGGTGGTCTGGCTTGTTGGCGGAAGGCGGTGGAGCCGGCGCTTGCATTAGAGGCAGCTAAATGGTACGTCGTGAAGGCGGCCAGCAGCGCAATTGGCAGGGCGCTGAGCTCAGCGGGACTCAGGCAGGGCACGTCCGGCCTGCATTCGATGGCCAAATATGACATCGAAAGGCGGCGGTCTGCTTGCGGGAGGTGTGGAAAACGTAACCACACACCAAATATAAGTGTCGTTTAAAATTGTATTCATGCAAAAAGTGCAATGAAAAAGTGCATCGATCTCAAGTGTGTTTTAAAAGTTTTATAGGTGTCAGTGCTAATAAAATGTAAATATCAAAGTTACATGGTAAAGCATGAGTCAAATAGTAACAACGATGTAAGTGCCGGATTGTATAATATAATGGTAAAGAGAAACGGCGGTGAAGACGATCCGTATTACTACTAGCACAACGTAGATAAGATTAATATTACATTTGAAACCGATACATGCAGTAGAATATCGATGATTTTTAAAGCTTTTATGACAAAAAATGTCATATTTAATCTTTAACAGAGTAAATAAAACTATTCATTCTTAAATGGGCAATATAATTGTTACGTTAGGATGTATAACTGTGAGGGTCATGAGAGAATGCGAAATGACTATGTATTTAAATAAATATATGAAATGTGTAATTAATGATATGTACACAGGGCTGAAAGTAAAACATGGTATGTATATGTGTTATTCATCAGTAATAAATACTACTCGTACATATGCTATACTATAGATAATAAATACAATACAAATACTAAAAAATATATATATATATACATATTTTGTGAATTTATAGAGAGACAGAGTATTAATGTATAATTAACTGTGCAACTGATTAATTGATTTAAATTTTAAGAATAATCATCCGCAATTATTTAAATATGGTTTAGGAACTCGTAACACTAAAATTAATTATATTTAAAAGAGAATGAGCAACATATATTTTACAAAGATTGTGTATTACTGCTGTTATGAATTTCAATCGAATGTTAATTATAACTGTTGTAGCCTGAAGGATAATATAAAGTGGAGATATACGATTATAGTACTCCTATTATACCGATCAATGAGCAGTCAATAGATTATAGTTATAATTCACCGCGCATTGATCAATGATTTGCGCGTCTATTGGAGGTGATGAATATTTTGCGAAATTAGACAACTTATTTTAGATGTTAGTTCGCAACCTCTCACGGCGATCACTACTCACGTGAGAACAGATGTATGTCACAGGGTATCATTTGGCATAAAATGTTTGCCTGAAAACTTTCAAAGGATTGTAGGAGAAATATTAACGGTACCTATTGTTTGCCTTATCAATGACATTTATATGAAGTACAGATAATTAAAAAAAAAAATAGACTTGAACATGTTTAAAATTTAATTTAAAAAAATGGTTTTATGTACAATACAGAAAGTGGGCTTACAATGTAAATATATAAAACGAGATTTCTTAAAAATTGAGGTTATTTAGGTTGTAGAATAAAGTGTCTGAATTACACACTAAGCAACATAAAATAACAGTGATCATATATTTGTTTAACTCACAATTGTGAGACAACTAAGAGTGGCACTAGGATTAATTAATTATTAAGCTCGATTCTTATGTAATTTATGTACGATTTTACATCCATTGTATAAATTGTTTTTTTTAAAGTACGCTTTGGCAGGGGTCATATAATAGTAAAAATGTTTTTAAAATTATTAAAAATAAGTTTCTGGGGGGACCGGCATTAGTACACTGTGACCGGGATCTTCTTCTGGAAGACGTACTGTTGTTGGGCATATACTTATAACGATAATTTTTGAGAGTACTATTTATTGTGCCTCACACACATTGACAAAAGTTGAAGGAATATAGAGGATATTAAAATGTAGATATCTAAAAAGTCTGGTGATTAGTTATTGCATCAGTAAACTTTTATGGGGTTGATTATTTACTTTAGTTTTTTGTTTATATTCTCTACTAGATACTGACTAAATTATAAATTATTTAAATAATATCGTGTTTGTAATTATTGGTAAAAATGATAATATGGAGTTTTTATTTCGAGTCCCATTAATACAACCGATTAAGAACCAAGAGTATGTGGAAGCTTCTTACATACATTATATGCAGGTTAATATTCCTCTGACCCAAGCAGATGTTTTGAAAGAAACCACTAAAGATCTATATTATGTCAAATATATTTCATATATTAGGAATAACAACGATATGCGAGAACGAAAAACAGTGTATTTATTGCTTAATAATAAGTAAATGTAATTTATTGACTTTTCTAGAGCATAGAGATATTGTGTAGGGCTACCGTGTGGTTACACCAGCTAGTTTATGTAAACAAATCTTAGAAAAATTAACGCTGGCCACATAGGCATAGTCCAAATGAAATAAGTGTGTGTGGTGTGATGGCCATGTAGCGATTTTGATATCAAATAGTGTGTTCGGTCAGGTATCGCCTATTGTAGAAGACGCATTTTGTCGGCACCATATTTTTGGCAGACCATCCGTGGGTAAGGCTAAATCTAGATTTTGTTATTTCCTTGACATTCGCATACACATCACTGGAAGTGGATCGAGGTTTTCCCTTACAAAAATAAAACGTCGACGGCGTTAATAGATATGAAACTCCTAGAATTATTTTCGAGGTTTGATGTTCCTAAATATATATCAATCTGTGAGTCTAAGTGAAATAGGATTGAAATCGGATCAACCATAATGCAAAAGGTATACATTTAATGTTCTGTACATTCACCAATGTAGCTATACATTGTAACATGCGTTATATATTCATAGAACACACGTACGTGATTTAGGTATATAATATATCGACAAATTTTTTTTTTGTTATAGTTAAATTGTAACAGGTAACATGTTATTTTTATGGAGTGCTAAGTAAACCAAGATAGCTATAAATAGTTTGTAGAATTTTTTTTAAATTTTAGTTATTCAGAATTAAATAAAGAAGTTCAAAATTGTTTTACTAAAATTAGTGATATTGTTACTAAATTATTAATGCTGTGCAAAGGTATGAATATTTGTAATCATTGTATCATACATTTTGTTTTTTTTTTTTTTTGTGGTTCATTTATTACGATAGCTTTTTTTTGTGTTAATTGCATTTCTTCTCTTTCTTCCTCTCTAGTAAGTTTTCAAGGAGAGGAATGTAATGTATGATCACAAGGTAGATGTAATTATTTTATTTTTGGTTCGCACCCTATCAAGTCTAATAAATCAGTCTCGCAATAACCGCCATTGTTTCATTACGTTGGACATTCCAGTCTGAAGATTGTTTTCTTCAACTAACTGATGAGTGCTGTTTTGTTGCTCCTGTAGTTTGGTTGCGGCTTCGTAGTCCAATGTAGTTGGGATCGAGATTGCTTCAACTCGGCTGAGTGTGTCTGCGATTGCACTTTCTTTTGGGCTGCTGCTGGAAGTAGCTGTACCGGGTATCGCGTCTTGAAGCGATAGAGGCGGTGGATCGGCGTAAGGCAAGGTAATCTTCTTTAACGGAAGATTCTCTTGTTGATCCAACTGATGAATGCTGTTTTCGTGCTGTTGTGTTTTAGGAACAGCTTCGTGGTCTAACGTTGACGGGCACGTCTTTATTTCAATTCGTTTGAGCGCGTTGATGGCGATATCTTTCTCGTCGATATTGCAAACTACAGCTGCCGTAGACGGGTCTGGTTTGTAGTCTATCGCAGATGGTCTTGTGTTTACTTCGTAAGCGGTGATCAGGCGTTCTTTTACAGCAGTGTATTGATACGTTTCTGCTGGGTTACCCATTAGGTCGGCGATCAGGTCGATGTCTTCGTTATCCAGGTATTTAATCACCATTTGTGCTAGTTGCTCTTGATTTTTGTGAAGTATGCTAGTTACAGCTTCAAAATAAATAAACCAAAGTCGTGGTTTATCGCGCCAGAGTGGCGGAATGCGCTTGGTGAGAGCTCTGGTGGCTTCTTCATAAAAGGATTTGTATACATGTTCTGTGATGTGGGCTGTTTCGATCGTCATGTTGACGATATGTGGCTTCGGTGTGCAGCGTTTTCTTTGCGGGTATGCTTCAGCGTCTCATTGCGAGTTCTTCCGGGGTGTAGTTCAGCACCTCTTTGCGTGTTCTTGCGGGAGTTGTTTCAGCGTTTTGCGCGTTCTTTGGGGGTTTGTTTCAACGTTTTGTGCGTTCTTCGGGGGTCACCACTTTAGCGGAAGTGGTAGTGTGGTTACCACTTGCTAACTTCAGAAGGTTGAAATAAAATAACCGACTCCGTTTGTGCAGACTAGTAATCGCTTTGGCAGCTGGATTACGAATCCCCTTTATTGAGCTGAGCAGGTTATATTTAAAGGAAACCAAAACAGAACACGTGCAACCATAAAAATATACACAATATTATAGTAATAAAATAAAAGTGAAAATTTGGAACAAACAATATCATCTGGGCAATAAAATAATTTAGTAATAAGCTATGATAATAACAATTCTTGGCATTCTGTGCGGTTTCTCGGTAAGATTATAATGGCACCCAGGTAACATGTGGTCGCCACCTGGGGTCGCGTTGTAAAGCCAACTAATTTCGGACATTGTAGTGCCGCTTCTGAGCCTATGTCTGAGTTCTTGTAGTACACACATAACACGTTTAATGTAGGTATGTGTGTCGCTACAACATCATCAATGTACAATATAGAATAGCCATATAGAGCAGCAGTGATAATATTCGTCCAATAGATCAGGCGAAGGCATTAATCCATACTGCCAATTTTGGAGTAAATGTCTTGTGATAATTGCAATCTTCTAATAAGATGGTGGCTCCTTCGTTATAATTTTCCAGGGAGTTTTTGTGGCAAGTCAGAATCCATGCTCCGTGTTTTTTTTTCTCATCACAATAATAACACAAGATTATGAGATCCCGCCAAAAACTCCATAGCCATAGATATTAGCAAAAAGATAAAAAGAATCGTTTAACAATTTTGACAGTTAGCTAGCATTTACAAAGATATCTTAAAGTAGATAATCTTCCAGTATTTTTTTTTAAACTATTTTAAAATGTATAGGATTGACATTTTTGACAGTTGCGTAGTGTTTACAAAGATATCTGAAGTACCATAAAAATGTACAAGATTGCGATACATGGGATATGCTCAAATAATTAGTTATAATTGTTTTTATATATATATGAAATAAATTGATATATACTCGTACATACACAAGATTGGCTCGTTTATAGTAAAAAAATACATTTTAACATGTCCCACAGGACGCACGGACCAAGGCAAGAGTACACCCAGCCTTTGCTAATGCGGGTCGTCAAGCTGGTGTCGAGATTTGGAGGATTCAGGTAATATTTTTTTATGTGATGTCTTTTCTTTTTTTTCCTGTATAGCATCTGCCTATGTAAGCAATTTCGCCAGTGTCAAGTGTGACAAATACACGTTTTAAACTTAATTGCCAAATATTCAGTATAAAGTAGAATAATCTAAAATGGCACTATAAAGAACAATCACAGAAGAGTAATTTTGAGATATGGGTAACACAGAGATAATATATAATGGTATGTTGGAAGTATATATACAAATTACATAGCATAGTTATATATAGCATATAAAAACATAGATGACATTACAGTTTTATATTATTACGATAAATCAAAGCAGTAAATGTTTTAATAAAAGTATCGGATGTCTTTATCAAAAGATCAATTTGACAGTTCCAAACAACAAATTGTTATTTGCAATATTACACACGTTATAAAATAATAAAAATACACCCATTAATTGTTTTATTACATAATACTTAACAATTGTATTTATAACTTAACCTTTTTATTAAAAAAAAAACTATTCAAGCTCTGAATATGAAACTTATCATAGGAAGTATACTTGAAATTCTTGATTTATTATCCGTAATTATTGAAGGGGTTGATGGGACCGTGTAAATAGGTCCCACCAGGAAGGATGCGGTGAAAATAAAAATATATAAAAAAATTGCGTGAAAGGAAGAAAGAGAGCGTGGAGCGGTAGGTGGTCTTGCCTATAAATAAATATAATAACAAAGACCCCAAATAAAAAGCGTGCACTAACCTGCAAACTCAGCACCTCGTACGGAAGCAGCGACGTCTCAGGAATAATTGATTTACGATGCCCAATGCGTGAGATGTAATATTGATTGCGGTTCTTTGGAGAGTAATTTTCTCCGCTAAATGTGCGATGCGTCAAGCGGCGTGTGGCTGCGGTGTCAATAATTTTTGTAATAATGACATATATTTAAATTTTCTTCTTTTTTCGTAGTCGAAATGACAGCGTTATGGTTCTTTCAAAGCGTCTGCATACTCGATCAACTGCGAAACACATCTCATTATCTGGAGCGCAGTCATTATATTTATTTATAAGGGCGATCCAATTATTTTTATTAATAAAAATAATAACTGATAGCTTTTTTTTTCAAAATATTACGAACTATGTAACACCGCCATCTTTTAGATTTTTATCGAATCAGTTTTATAGTGAACCCAATCAGTATCGTACAGTAATATTTTTGCGAGAATCGATATGTGACGAAAAAACTGTATATGCCGGTGGAAGCTCATTGGCCACACAGAGGAACGTCTGGTTTGGCATAATTAAAGTTTATATGACGATGGATTGCTAAATAATAAAATGATGTACGTGTTGCGAATACATTTAATACAGCAAAAAAAAATATTATTTAAGCAATTCGTTTTTAAATAATTTCCGATTAGGTATCTTACATGTGCAGATATCATTTGTTCCAAAGAGTATGAAATACTCGTTTTTTTTTTTTTTTTTTGTTAATTTCCATGTTCATTTCAATTTATTATTCCTAGAATTTCGAACCCGTCGTCGTTCCATCGAGAGACTTCGGGAAGTTCTACAAAGGAGATTCGTATATTATTCTAAAGGTAAGTTATTTGAGACTTGATTAGTAAGCGCGTCTATACGGTCAAGCATGCTTGTCAAGCGTCAACGTATTTTCCCCAGACAACATCGGACAAAAGAAACAACCTATCATGGGATATACACTATTGGATTGGTAGCGAAACAAGCCAGGATGAGGCTGGAGCGGCTGCTATACTGACCGTCGGCCTTGATGACAAGTTCGGAGGCGCCGCAGTCCAACACCGCGAAACACTGGGCCATGAGAGTAACCAGTTCACACAATATTTTACGTCCCGTAAGTATGAATATGTTTATATGACTAGTAGATAGCGTCACGTAAGTAAAATCGTTATGCTCCCTCCATACGACTTCTCTCTTTTTCTCTCTCTATTATATAGGAATGTATATGTATAACCTCAGTCATAATTAGAATGAAGTAATTTCATTAAGTTTATTTTGAATTTTTTATATAAATTATTATAAAAAAAAATCCAATTATATAAATAATTTTGATATAAATTATAATTCACGATTTTAACGAATATGTATTTTTCTTAAAATGTTATTAAATTAAATGTAACTTTTGTTTTCTTATTTTACATTATCTGCATTAAAAAGAAAAACTAAAAATATACATATTAGACAGAGAGAGTATCGCATAGAGGTGGCGTAACGCTTTTTCCTTACGTGATGAAAATATTCACATGTAATCAGTCTAAATCACCATACCAAATTACATATGTAGTTAAAGAAAAAGCGTAAGGAACTTCCGTCAGCATACAACTTTTTATGTAATAATTATGTAACATTTTGTTGTGTTATATTTAAAAAAAACGGATGTTAGTTACTAGTCTTTCTACGTCCGCTATAATTGGCCATGACTACGATGACATCATATCATGTAACCTACACACTAATTACATTCTTAGCAATCAGAAGAATCAAAAAAAAAAATTATTGATAAACTAGCCACTAAAATACAAATAGCCGATTAAAGTCACTGCTCTATACGGCTCACTACATGGAAATCAAAGACCACAATATTAATATTGAAAAATAAATGCTCACGTCGCGTCGGGCTACTAACCACTTTTAGTAGCCCTTGCGAGACGCCATTTTGTTAAGGTTGCAGGGCGCCAAACGTGGCGAGTATTTTGAATATAGTTTCTTCCTTCTAACAATATATTATAAAAATACCTTTAGGCATAATTCCCTCGCGTATCTATTTCAGTCATTAGTCATCACACGTAACCAAATATCAAGGACATATCAATTTACAGACCGTCTACTCCATTGTAACCTCGTAAAGACTCCATAATGGCCTATATCCGCTTCGCTTAGACGTAATTCTTGAATCGCAATTCTTAATCTATCAATTACATTGACTTATAATTACACCAAGTACTGGAAGCCACGTCTTTATGTTTACTTTTACAATCTACTAGGTTTTGGTCACCGCTTCAATCACTTTAAAATAGATTTGACGTTTCTCTCAGGAACAATACTTTTTTTCAATGAAAGATAACCTTTTTTTTTTTAACATGGGGATAATCCGTAACGGATACCCACCCCGTCGGGCAACGGGGGGTGGGTTATGTCCGATTAACGGACTAAAAACCCCATGGTGCCTTCTCACACCTATTTGGCCGAGGAGCAGGAACTGCCAAAGGCACTACTTCTGCGTCCCCGGCAGATGTCGGCCCCTCATCAGGGGCCCCGTCTGCGGTCTGAGAGATCAGGAATGAAAGATAACCTAACCTAACCTAACCTAGATAACCTATGTCCATTTCTGCACCCCTGAGAACGTGTACGCAAGAAATTATCGGTGGGGTAGTTAAAATCGAAAGCGTAATGAACATATATCATAATTTATAATATTAGTAAGGATTTATACATGGTCTATGATGGATTTCCACTCGATGATGACAGTTAACTAAACGAGTACCTATTAAACAATCCTTTGCCGCTGTGATGATGAAAAATTAAAAAGATTTCTTAATTTCATAGCACTTCAATACTTGGAGGGAGGTAATCCATCCGGCTTCAATCATGTCGTAACAAACGCCGGAGCTGAGAAACGCATGTTCCAGGTCAAAGGCAAGAGGAATGTGCGAGTCAGACAGGTATGTTTTTAAAGTTAGACGATTCGTTAAAATCTTACGAGTGGGAAATCTAGAGTTTTTTGGATCAATAGATATATCCAACGGTTTTGCTAATTGTCATCATCATCAATTAACCTGTAAGAGACCCACTGCAGGGTCATAGACCTCTTCCCGAAGGAAGATATGAAATGAGTGATATAGGCGAGATGGCGGGATAGGACGTTTACAGTTTTGCTTTAAAGGAAAAATATATAAGCTTCTTTATTTATCCCATGTGTAATTTTTCGTAGATGATTGTAGGCTGTATATTTTTTGGACTCGTTTGGCTTTATTCTGAATGCCCAACGAAGCGGGCGAGAATCTATTAGTACCAAAGCGATATTCGTCACTCGAGGCTGCAATTTGGCTCAGTTAGTAGTGTCTTCGGACACAGCGTCGAAGGACGTAGGTTCGAATCCAAGCTATTGAGTCGGAGCGCCCGGTGAAGGAAAACGTCGTGATGAAACCATAGCATGGTGGTAGGGCTTTTTCTAAGTCCATCTAGCTAGCTACCACCGTCAAGTTGTAAATCTGTCGCCAAGCACCTGTTGGTGTGTTCCGGCAGCTGCACTTGAGAGCCAGTCTCGCTCTAAGTTAAGCGTGACTTACCATCTTAGACTAAATCATCATTTCATATTAGATGAGATTGTGGTCAAAACGTTAAGGTTAAGGTTAACGTTAAGGCTTGTATACAATAAAATGTTTGTAAAACCGTACGGGAAAAGTGTAAATTTGGGTTGAAAAAATTCTATATAAAAAAATGAAAGAAACATAAGGCAGTCGACGTTCAGTCGCCATTTTGTTTTATTATATGGCTGTAGGATTTTTGGCGGGATTTCGGAATGTCATGTAGTGGATTTTATATTTTATTGATAATCTCGTGTTATTTGGTTCCATATTTTGTAATATTTGTGGCGTTTTATATAATATAGTTAGGTTATTACCTATAGGTATTCGATAATGGCAGTAATAACCCACTAGAAGATTGGTTACCAAAAACAAAATAAAATACATGGTCGTACTGTAATCGGAAAGTTTGTGTCTCATTTATTTCTTTACTATATCCGTGCGAAGCCGGGTCTTGCAGCTAGTATATAAATCTGACAACTTCCAGGTGGATCCACTAATATCCTCAATGAACAAAGGCGACTGCTTTATCCTGGACGTTAATAACGATATATACGTGTACGTCGGTGAAAGAACTAAGAACGTGGAAAAGCTGAAGGCCATCTCGGTGGCAAACCAGATCAGAGATCAAGACCACAACGGCAGAGCTCGTGTCGATATTGTTGGTAAGTTTGAAACCGCTTCAATCGATGTAGGTTGGAATCCTTGTGAATGAGCCAGAGGGTTCGTTGAAGGAAAACATCGTGATGAAGCCATAGCATGCTGGTATAACTTTTTCTTAGCTAGCCTGGCTACCTACCACTCTTAAGTTGAAAATCTAAGTATAGGTGTGTTCCAGCAGCTGCACTTGAGGGCTCTAATGCTCCTCTAGGTCTAGCGTGCTTACCAGCTTTAATCACACCGTCATTTAACATCAGATGAGATTGTAGACCAACCCTAAAAGTTCCAACTATTGTATTGGAGTGATTACATGTACAACATTCATCAATAGATTTCATAGTAATCGAATCGTGCTAACATATTATAGACTAGCTGTTGCCCGCAGCTCCGCATGCGTTTTTTATTTATAATTGTAAATTAATTCTTACAAGATCAGCTATCTGTTAGTGAAAGTTCTGTGAAAAATGGTTCAAACGTTTTGGAGATAGTACTAAAGACGAAGCCACGGATGACAGCTAGTCTAAAATAAAGTAGCCTATGTCGCCCGCTGTAATTTTAACTATCCGTCAATGAAGTTTCTGTCAAAATCCGTCGAGCCGTTTCGGAGATTACCCGGAACATACATACAGACAGACAGACAAAATTTTTAAAAATTGTATTTTTGTTATCAGTACTGTGTATACATTCATATACAATCAGTAAAAAAATTATTATTTTGATATTACAAGCAGACACTCCAATTTTATTTATATGTATAGATTGGTTTAGTGATCAAGCTAAGACTATATAAGGCAATAAACGCTATATATGTCAACAATGAATTAGTAGTAGGTATGTTATTATGTTACAAAAGTTATAGTTAATAACTGTTATCAGTTATTCTGCTGTTAGATAATTTATACTTTTGTAATATCCCTATTACGGTAGTGAAATAAATATTCGTCGACCGTAACGCGTCTTTAGAGCCAGTGGTCGTCAAACTGCTGTGGCCCGTGACCGATATTGTGCTCGTATAACGCAGAGATAAATTTTTTTTATTAGCGTGGGGAAATCCATCATGGACACGCCACCCACTCGGGGGGTAGAGTGGGTAGTGTGTGACTCTTACTCACTAAAACCCCACGGTGTATCGGCCGCCGCAATGGTTGGGGCGACAAGGAATCGTATAGTGCTATCACCATGTCGCCCCAGCGGTTAGTCCAACGAAAGGCGTTCGCCGGGCGTCGTCCTTATAGGGAGGCAAGCTGGATACATACAGCCAGTCGCCTCCCCTCGTCAACCGAACCAGTGCAATGGGGAGATGGGCCCCCGCCCATCCCCCCTGGCTCGGCTACGGCGGTAGAAGGATGGGGGCTAGGCGCACCCCCCTCCTTCTGCCAGCCCTCCGCTGACGGAGAGGACCGCTTAGAGGGTCTACCTCACGGGCCCTCTCCGCCACCTCCTTCTGCGAGATAACATCCTCGCAGAAGGAGGCCATCGCTCTCCATGCTGCTTCGCTGCCTAGCATGGCTCGTACCACGCTCGGCAGCGATAAATCTCTACCAACCGCCGCAACCAGAGTGCGGCGCTGCCCATCCCACGCAGTACACTCGGAAAGGGTGTGCTGCGCGGTATCCATCAAAGCGCCGCACTCGTGGCATGCGGCGGTAGGCTCCCTGCGCGCAATCCGGTGCAGGTACCACCCAAAACATCAACGCAGAGATAATTACGTTATTTGTTGCGAACGTATAAAGGCACATTTAAAAGCGTGCTTAATATAAATATAATGCTTGAATAATAATTACAGATCAATATTCGAGCGACGTCGACACTCAGAAGTTCTTCACTGCTCTCGGATCCGGTACCAGGGATATCGTGCCGGAAGAAAGCGCTGGAGGCGATGATCAAGTAAGTACCGTTGCTACAAAAAACATAACGATTTATCCGACTGTACTCGGAGCACGTTCTAAACCGTATTTGAGTACATATAATATACTATATCTAAAATTTATCTATGAGATACTAGGAGCATCAAATAATTCCATGCATTCATAAGATGTTCAAAGTAACGTTATATAGTTAAGAAAACATAATAAAAATTACTAGATTCGTGCTTATGAACACACGATAGAAGTGAAAAGTTATCAATAAATACGTATATATTTTAGTTCATAGGGATTTCACAACTTTTATATGATTTTTATTATTTTGATAGTAATATTTAAAAATGCATAATATATACACTCGAAAGTTATGAAGGTTAAAGCCGGAGGATCAAAAAAAAATCTAAATTAATTTAAACTCAATATATTTTAAGTAAGAAAAGAGTCGAAAACTAATAATATGTGAATGCTGCCGATGCTAGGCTATAACACCGTCTATTGACCATAATTTATACAAAAACAATGTGGGAAAGGAGGAATTGGGTTGCCGAACGTTTCCACTAAAATTGCTCACCCATTGCCTCATGCACCTGCCGCACCGTAGAACTGGGAACGCGACTTCCATGTCCACTCTCCTTTAACAATTATACTGCGTTCAGATGACGTAACAGATTACACTGCTTATACACAAAATACACACAATTATTGTTTATTATGATATGTAAGAATAAAAACGTAATTATGGGAACCTTGGACTCCTTGTCACACAGTAAACGTGGTTGATGTCGAGTCGACCCGAGTAAGCCCGATTCAGTGTCACTGAACCGAGCGAGTTAGTTCACTTTCCTTCACTATTCAACGCATTTTAAAGAGGTTTTAATTTCGAAAACAATTATCTAAGGTCAAGTGATTAGTATAAAAAAAGCGAACATTCTAGAATAACTCGTCATAGTATCTTACTTGGGTACGTAGTAACTGGTATTGTCATAAAGAAAATAGAAGAAATAAATTGTCAAAAGACTATTAGACCTAATGGTATTATACTTTTCAGGCTTTCGAAAGAAACGAAGAACAGAGCGTGAGTCTTTCGGAAGTATCAGACAACAGCGGTAAGGTCAAGGTCACGGCCCTACCCAAGCCTTTGCGACAGGAACAATTAAAGCCACAGGTTAGCTTCCAATACGTAGACATCTATATAAGCAAAAATTAATTACCGTATGTATGTGTTGGCACATAATTTCATTAATGCTGTACCTATTTGTCTAATTCTGCTTTTTGTTCTGTATGTACGGGTCACGACATGGTTTGTACGAAAGACAATGATTATAAAATCGTATGGAAAGGAGAAAAAATTGGGTTTAAAAAATCTCCACCTAGAAAGTGAGTGTGTAAGGGAGACAGAAGACTGTTGGGATGTTGCAAAAATATTGACAAATTGACATTCAGTTGCCATTTTATTTTATTATGTGGTCGTACTGTAAAGGAAAGGTGTCTATTAGTACACAACAATCCAAAATTTGTTGGGGTTGGAAGCAACCTTGCGACGGGTGGCTCCAGATTTTACAGCATATTTTACTTTTAGATGAAGAAAAACGTACAGTGATAAAACTATACATTTTAACGCTTGCCTGAGAAACTACATCTGTCTTCTAGTTAATGAATCAGGTTGCCAAACTTCAACCGCGCTTATCCCTGGACTCATTTATAATAAACACGTATCCCAAGCCAATTCATTTGTTGCACTCACTACAAAGTGATAGGTTTCTTCCCAAAGGAAGTTATGGGTAGAATCACCACGCCGGGTCACGATATATTGGCTCATGAGCTATCGAGCTCCGAGAAATCCTTAATTCTGTACTTTCCCACATATATTGGAACTATAAGAACATTCCTCAGGTAGAGGTTTCCTCACGATGTTTTCCTTCACCGTCAGCCGATAGTGTTACCAATTGAAATTAATAAATGCACGCGAATTCCGAAAAACTCGTTGGTTTACATGCCAGGATTCGAACCCCTGGACATCGAATTGACATTCCATTGGTCAAATAACTCAATTATCACAATTAATAAGTTGGCAAGGTGAAAGTCACTAGCTGAATTTCCATAGGCCGTTTCCAAAAAAAAAAAACATTATGTATCCAACACGTTCTAGACAGGTATTCGTTTGTTGAATACAAACAACATAGGTAGGTGACTACCAATATTACGGAGAATGCCCTCTAAAACCCCATAATCCAGTTTTCATTTTTTTTCTAGGATAGTTACATCCTAGACACCGTGAGCGGTAGCATCTACGTATGGATTGGAAAGCAGTCGACTGAGAGGGTAAATATTTTAAATATAATTACTGCTTATATGCCAATTCTGATTCAAATCGCCTTCTATAAAAAGTTATGTACCTTTGTCAAATCTAACTGGTAGAAACAACCGGCTGCGAGCTAATCGTCTCTAGGGCTCCAATTTTCCCGAGAGACATGATACGGACGATGAGAGTTACCCAACAAGCCAGACGAAATTTGGCCACCTATCAAGCAATACTTCCTAGATGTCCAGGTGCTGCTCGGGTATCCCAGGATTTGCGTGATATAGTGTTTGGGTAGCAATGACCATAAATGCTTGAAGTGCTGCGAAGATATACGCTCTGCGCGTGATTGAAATCAATTTGTCACGGTGCAACAGCTGGTCTTCTACCGTGAATTACAGAATATATGGATATATATATATATGGATTCTGACACTCTTCCCTGACAACATAAAGACCCACCACGAACGTACGAGGCATTTGTTGAGTATTCTTCTGTAATGCTTTACCAGACCACAGTAATGTTATCTATTTAAGTTGTAATTTGCATTCACACATCTAGTTTTCTTCTTTTTCTTTCTACTTTATCAGGTCATCGTCAGTATATAAGGTTATTATTTTCATTACCAAGACAATATCAACAAAATGTCCTGTGAGAACTTCAATATTCCATCTAATAACATGGCACTCCCCCATTCAGTTGCCACCGTACTCGGAAGTCATGCTGCATTGTATTATTGCCCATTTACTTGTGCACAATAAACACGCTATATAAAGCAAAATGTACCAAATTTTACACAACTTCGTGTCAAATAACGCGTAAATATAAAATAAATTCCACTGCAGGACATACTAAAATTAAAAAAAAAACTCTTCTTATATTTCAAACAAATAATATTATTCTTTTACAGGAGAAGACTGAAGCCATGACTAAGGCCCAACAGACTTTATCGGCTAAAAATTATCCATCATGGGTGAATATAATATTTATATGTTTACATTAAAAGAAATACTACTACATTTTTTTTCAATACTTTGTAGGTAAACATTTTGACCACAATCTCATCTGATATTAAATCATGATGTGGTCTAAGATAGTAAGTCACGCTTAACCTAGAGGGAGAGACTGACTCTCAAGTGCAGAGCTGCCGGAACACACCAACAACAGGTGCTTGGCGACAGATTTTCAACTCAAGGGTGGTAGCTAGCCAGACGGAATTAGAAAAAGCCCTATCACCAAACCAAACCAAACATTACTGTAAATAGAACAATTGCCAATTAAAACTGTCATATGAATTCGAAAATAATATTGCAATAGGTAAGCTCCCGCCGGGGATAACGCGCATAATGTCAAGATGAAGTGAAAGACAGAATAATGCTGTTACATTATTCTGTTTAAAAATACGAAATTATCAATTCTCTGAGGTATCGTTTCAAAACTTAACAAGGCAAATGTCATTTTAAAGGGCATTGTTGATTAAAACTCAAATGATTAAATATAATATTTTCTTGAATACTGCTCCTATATTGACAAAGAATATATATTCTCATTAACGTGCACCGTGGTGGTTTAAACTCCTGGTGCTGGTTAATGTGCTCGCTCCTTTTTTATTAAATCGTGCCTTCATAGAAGCAATGGTGGTTCAAACGGTCAAAGATAACGTAATCCGAAAACACATCGATTGACGCACGTTCGAATCCTAAAATGGAGTTTTCGGTGAAACAAAAATTTTACGTCATAGCATGGCTATTAGGACTTATTATATCGCCAAACTGGACAGCTACCACATTCATATTGCAAATCTGTTGTCAAACCTTGTGTTGATATTGAAAACTTATTAATAATATAATATAGACTATAGTACTCAGGAACAATGGAGTCACCTATGAGTGAAGGAAATTCTACAATCAGACTAGTAGTAGTTCCTGAGATTATCGCCTACAAAGACCTTCTATATGGTGGAAGGGTTTTATTTTATTTCCCCCTGGTTCTCCGAACTTGGTTAGTTTACTTTAGCCGAGTTGACAAATAGAAAATACATGTTTGAGTTCGTGAGGCTCACCTGATGGTACACATGTGTGCTTCAGTAATACGTATATATATGATTAGCTTAGGTAGATTCGCGTTGTTGCATCCAAGGCAATAGCCCAAGACGAGGTTTGACCACTTGGACACCCTTGAGCTTGTTGCCAAGCTACCGAACAGCATAAGCGCTGCTCTTTCTAGTCCCGGTAAGCTGTGAAGGTCCATCATGCCAACAGCGTGTAGTCAATTTGAAAAACAAATTCTTCAAAGAAAATGATAATATGTAATGCCTATAATAATTTTGACGTTTCACCCATAAGTTCATTTCTTTAAAGATTCTTTGATTCACAGGTCCACGTGACGCGAGTACTCCAAGGTACTGAGCCGGCTGCCTTCAAACAATACTTCGCGACATGGAGAGACCTGGGGATGTCTCATACCAGACTCGTCTAGATGTAACGGTAAAGGAATTCTTACTTTAATAAACTTTGTAATGGCTCGAAGGACCGTTTTAAGTCCTATAATGATTGTAAGCTTTCGGTTAACTAACCGACTACCATCCAACTACCAACCGATGTAACAGACAACGCCATTGCTAGGTTCATCCATCGGGCTGTACGCACTCCGACGCGAGACATTGTGGATTATAACCTAAAAATGCCCATAAATAACAATAGTGAAACCGTTATAAAGGCGCGTGATTTTAACAACAAAGCCAGAATTACTAATATAGATTAAAAAAAAATAGCTGTCACTAGTTAAGTATAAAAATAATATATTGTCTTAGTCACTTTAATTATATCATCAAGCTGCACTCTAGTTTATGTTAAATCTATTTAAAATTATTTAGAATATTAAAAGAAAAAAAACAGCAAGCATCTATGCTGTATCTCGATAGTTAGATTTAAGCGGTGGCTCCCTTCTCAGGTTTTCATTTAACTTTTAAATACAAATAATAAGACATTATTGCAACCTAACGCTAATACTTGAAAATAACTTTTGCCCGCGGTTATGTGTAAGCAATATTACATAATAATTAGTTGAGTAACTAAGGCGCGAAGACCGTAACAAGCGAACAAACTGAAATTCCCATTTATTATTATTAACAAGGGTTTAATTTTTTTTAGAATAATGCTCTAGAAACTTAACTGCATAGACGTCTAAAAAAAATAAATTTCTGTATGTAATGTCAAAAGAACAACATTTTGCTGACTGAATATAATGTATAAACGAATTGCTTATATAAATTTTTAGAATTCTTGTCGGCCTCTCTGGCTGTCTGTTTGTTCCGAGTACAAAACGCCTACACAGAAATTTACTGGCAGATAGCTTAAATTATAGGGCGCGACATAGGCTATTTTATTTTAGACTAGCTGTTTCCCACAGCTTCGTTCGCAGTTGAATATACGTAACGGTTGGACCTATTTTCACGGTGCTTCGACTTATAAATAAGTAACCTCATAAAAAGTAACGTAGGTTATTTTATTTTAGATTAACCACGACTTCATACACAGTGGAATATCCAAAACGGTTGGACTGATTTTCAGTACAGGTGGTGTGCGTGTCGTATCTACAAATGTTTTTGATAGAGTATTTCAGTAATTCTACATCGTCTCACAATTATACACTCCTTTAATAAAACATAAAAAATGGGTAGCACGCGGTATCAGCTAGCCTAATTAATAAAATCCTTACGATTGATTGAGGAACAACACATGGTCTAATCCGATAGATCAAGAAACATGAAATTTTACACAGAGGTTTGTTATATGAGGGTTAGGGTTGCCACCCGTACTTTATAATAAAGTATTGTACGTTAATTC
Organism: Antheraea assamensis; assembly: GCA_035772565.1. Lineage (NCBI taxonomy): Eukaryota > Metazoa > Arthropoda > Insecta > Lepidoptera > Saturniidae > Antheraea > Antheraea assamensis. Next base: position 1,401,789 of record JAQQSE010000099.1, on the reverse strand, counting down.
TGAACGCAACTTAACCTCAAATGTCAATAATGTCACTGTCATTAATTGTCACAAGTTGTGCGAAACGGTTCGAATGCAACAACAATAAGATTTCAAGTTTTATAGATTTATGCTTAATAATAATAAAAAAAATGTACTTTATTTTAATACTATATACTTTTTTCCTACCTATAATAACCAATGTATTTTATCTGCAAAACAAAGGTAGCAACCCTAATGAGGGTATAGTCCTCGCCAAACTTTTAACTCCGAATAAAGACAAATTTACGTATAAATACATATTATAACATCGAGACTACTTAAGGATACATAAATGGCAATTTTAGATTCCTGTAATAATATTTTTTAACTTTGTTTTGGCCAAAAAGCTTGACAACAACTGTAGATGGACAGTAACAAAGGAGTTTTTTTTAAACCATCCTCTAAGGGTCAATAGAGGGTTACAAAGGATAATTCCTGATTGTGCCTGTATGAAAACCGGCCAGGCACACGGCTCAAGTTGAATATCTGTCTCTACATACCTGTTAGTTGTGTTCCGGCAGCTACACTTGTGTTGTTTGTAGGTGGTAGAGCTACGCTGAAGCTATTACTGGTTTCAGCATGAATGTGTCGGCTCGCCCGACGCGCGGGGTAGTACCACCCGACACACAGACGTGAGTCGACGTGAAGTAACAGTGCGCCCGCACTGTTGCGTTTCCTGTAGGTGGTAGAGCTACGCTGAAGCTATTACTGGTTTCAGCATGAATGTGTCGGCTCGCCCGACGCGCGGGGTAGTACCACCCGACACACAGACGTGAGTCGACGTGAAGTAACAGTGCGCCCGCACTGTTGCGTTTCCTGTAGGTGGTAGAGCTACGCTGAAGCTATTACTGGTTTCAGCATGAATGTGTCGGCTCGCCCGACGCGCGGGGTAGTACCACCCGACACACAGACGTGAGTCGACGTGAAGTAACAGTGCGCCCGCACTGTTGCGTTTCCTGTAGGTGGTAGAGCTACGCTGAAGCTATTACTGGTTTCAGCATGAATGTGTCGGCTCGCCCGACGCGCGGGGTAGTACCACCCGACACACAGACGTGAGTCGACGTGAAGTAACAGTGCGCCCGCACTGTTGCGTTTCCTGTAGGTGGTAGAGCTACGCTGAAGCTATTACTGGTTTCAGCATGAATGTGTCGGCTCGCCCGACGCGCGGGGTAGTACCACCCGACACACAGACGTGAGTCGACGTGAAGTAACAGTGCGCCCGCACTGTTGCGTTTCGTTCGGTCAGTGAGAGCGCCGGAGGCCCACATATATTAAAAGGCCGGCAATGCACTTGCGACTCCCCTGGCGTTGCTAGTGTCTATGGACGGCGGTGATCACTTACCATCAGGTGACCCACCTGTTCGTTTGTCCCCTATAATATAAAAAAAAAAAAAAAAAAGAACCTTTAGGCTCAGTGTACCTTTGGTTCCCATATTGTTATTTACCCATTTTTTTGGGAGAATCTTTACACTTTGTATAGGTATTGTACATATTTACTAAAATTAAAACGATTTTTTTTTTGTTTCAGTTTAAATATCATTTCCGAGCCTGCTCGACGAGTGCTATTTTATAACATTTAAGCTATGTATGTTATTTGAATAATAAATATATATATATATACAAATTTATATTTTCTTTATTTTACTGAAATGTTTAATCGATTAGCTAAAGACAATCGATTAATTATGTATATGTATTATCCATACTACGTGATCCGTTTAGGGAGGGAGGGGGATGTATTCAAAGTACCAGGCTTGATAAGAGGGAAGAGGGCAAAAACCTTATTTGTGAATTACTACATGAGAACTAGAGGGTGGGAGGTCTACTCATATACTACGGATGGTCACCAACGGGAGGGAGGAGACAAAAAAATTGTCAAACATATGTTACGTAGTATGGGCACGTTCTCTAAATAGGCGAAGATAAGTCAGTTCAGTGCTATTTCCCCAGGTGTCTAAGACGATTTGTTTTTAAAGTGAAACTTCCTATGAGAGGACTTTGAAATTGTGTCGGGTAGTCTTGAAAACACCGGTTCTAGTCCGTTAAGCAACGTCGGGTGCGGTCATTATTTCGATGGGCGACCGCCTGGGAACAACGCCTGAAGCCTTGGCTATTCCTCGTATTTTTTATTTAATTTTTTCCTGTAATTTTCACTTCTGTGTGTGTAAAGTGGCACCCCTCTCTGAATATCCGCTAAAAACGACTGTCCCAATAGTGATAGGTATAGGCCTAGTAAAAATAAATATAAAAGATGAACCAAATCGAGTTTCTTGACTACTTTTCTCCATGAATGGATGGTTTTTCGAGCCAGTGGTGGAGTTTTAACGTTTAAAATCGCCATGTTATGACCTACGTAGAATGAATTGCTTCATTAAACGTATTTTATCGTCTGTATCATGGCGAGTGTTCTGAAGAGTTGTTTAACTTCACCTCATCTTCTCCTTTCCACTACAAATCCACAGTAGCAACCATCCCGGCATTCGAAAATTGTTATCTATGTCGTACTGTGAAGAGGTGGAAACGCCTCCCGGCCAGTATATTGCCTCCGTCTCATGATATCGGGTCCTTCAAAACGAGGCGTGAAGAGGCACTTTTACAGGTCGGCATGTTGGCGACGACTGCCGTTGGTATTTTACGACAGTCGCTGCTGTTTTTGTACTGTACCGTACATTTTGTTTTTAAATATAATATAGATTTATTTAGGTTTTAAGAAACTACGATTTTCATAAGCACTACGCGTTTAGCAATGTGGGAAGTGGGGCAAGCGGTGTGGTGCGAATGCGCAGGAGCGATGAAGTCTACAGAGAACTTTGAAAAACTTTATCTACAATGAAATTTTGTAAGGAAAGTAGAATTTTGTTCTCGCATTTTTATCATTTGTACATAAAATATCATAAGGTAATAAGCAACGGAGACGAAGTCGCGGGTATCGACAAGTTTTATATAATTATAATATATGCACTCGTTAAAATAAATGCAATACGAATAATTTTAACAAACAAAGCAACAAGTACCAAAAATAAAACAAGCAGTTTTAAATACTAAACAAGTTTTCCTGTTTTGTTATTCCTTGTAAAACACGACAGGGTCAACTCGGTCAGTGGCATTTCACATTAGTATCGAACGACACTATGTTCAACGTAAAAACATGTATATTCTTTATAATGACTATATTTATCAACAATGTAATAGGACAGGCCGAGTCTAACAGTAAATTAATTGAAGTATTCAATTGGAAACAGATTGGATATAAAATTGACGGCGTGAAATGTAAGTATGTTTATTTAATTTTTTGTTACTATCTCAATAGTCCTTGTCAATCATTTCGTCCGTTCGCAATATGCTTGCACATAATACAGTCGAGAGTTGAATACAAAACAAAGTTAAAATTTATTATTATACGAATTATAAAATTAGCATTTATTTATCCTTAAGCTGTCTTGATATTATAGAGGAGTTTTTTTTTTAGTAACCAAACTTCTAGATTATTACTGCAATATTATAAATTTCAATATTCCAACAAGACGGTGGCATCCTTGTTCTTCTTCTTCTTTATTTTTTGGCTCCGTCACGGTTTGTGCACTAGCCAGCGTCATGTAACAAGATTTTGCCAAGTGTCTTGCGATAATTATAATGTTCTAACAAGATGGTGGTTTCCTTGTTAGAACTTTCCATGGAGTTTTGGCGGCATCTCAGAATGCATGCTCCGTGGTATTATTTCCCATCCACTTCACTTCTGCATAACAACCGAACTATATTACGTAAAACACCTCCAATATTACAAAATATAGAGTCTAATAACACAAGATTATGAATAAAATATAAAAACCACTACATGACAGACTAAGATCCCGCCAAAAACTCGGCATCCTTGTTAGAACTATCCAGGGAGTTTCTGTGGCATCTCAGAATTTATGCTCTGTGGTATTATTTTCCTTTCACTTCACTTATGCACAATAATCAAAGGATATAAAGTATGTAAAATGCCACCAATATTACAAATATAGAGTCATATAACACAAAATTAAGATTAATAGAATATAAAATCCACTACATGACAGACTAAGATCCCGCAAAAAACCCAGGTAAATTTGTGTTCTGTGTATTCAGAGCGGTCAAATAGTTTGGTGCGTATTGTAACTGCTTTCGGTTGCGTTCCGTGGACAGAGTACTCTATATACGCAGCATTATCTTATATTCTATAAATAGAGCGAAAGTGCAATACAAACAAATTACAATTTTGTACTTTTATTTTATACGGGAATAAACAAATCTCGCGACATTTTTAATAACTCGAATATATACATAAAAAAGCGAAGATAAATAGTTCAATACAATTTTCCTCATCTGTTTCTCAACCGACGTCTTTATTTTTGGAACGAAGTTCCTTATCGCATGGTAGGGACTTGTCGGATGGGGGCTAAGCGAAAAAAGTGTAAGATTTTTCCGTCACGACCCTTTCTATAATGTAAACGGTTATCCATAGCGCGTATGCTATTGGCTGTGCCGAGTCATAGGTGCGCGCTTACTGGTTCAAGGCAGACAATAAATTCGCACCAGCTGCGCAGATATAGTTTGTACACGGCATACGCGTCAGTTGTTTCGTAGCATATTGTGTGTAGTTGTGTATTTATACTTATTTTAAAAAAAACACATGCCATGGTATCTCTTTGCTAATTGTTTGTAAACACTTTTACTTTTATGTAATACTAGCGGTCCGCTCCGGCTTCGCACGTGTATAAAATATATAGCCCATGTGATTCACTGAAAAAATGATTAAAATCGATCCAGTAGTTTTGATTTATTCATTACTGCCCGTGGCCCGCACGCGTTAAATTTGGAGTAACCTCAAAAATAACAGTACTTCTCCACTATTTAATTTATCTTATTATATATATAAACCTTCCTCTTCAATCACTCTATCTATGAAAAAAAACCGCACCAAAATCCGTTGCGTAGTTCTAAAGATTTAAGCATACATAGGGATATAGGGACAGAGAAAGCGACTTTGTTTTATACTATGTAATAAATATATAAATAATAAATAAATAATAAATAATGCATTGTAATAGTTAGTGGCTTAGAAAATAATAAGAATGACGCCAGGTAAGTGTCAGAGTTAAAGTGCAATAATATAAATGAATAATTAATTTTAAACCTAAAAATTTTAAATTACTACTCTCTTCTATTTTTATAGCCAATTAATTGTTTTAATTAGTAGTATTACGAGATTTAGTGTTACCAATAAAAAAAATTGGAAATAGTCTTTTTCCATCCATACCATCCACGCTTTAATTTATAAGTCTTTATTCGTAATACTTCAAGCAATTTACTAATATTGTAAATGTGAATATCAGTTTGTTTGTTACGATCTCTAGCCTTATGCTTTCACACAGTAACTACTCAACCGATTGTCATGAATTTTGCATAAACGTTACCATGGCCACAGAAATAGACATAGGATACCTTTCGTCCAAAAGAATGTAATGTTCCCGAGGAATATATTAAAGCTATATTTAACACGAGAGAAAATACTAAATACATATCATAGTGTCTTAAACTTAACACCTTTCAAAGTGATGATAGCTCAATTGGTAGTGTGTTCGGACAGAGCGTCGAAGGACGTTGGTTCGAATCCAAAGAACGAAGCTTTCGGTGAAGGAAAACATCGCGATGAAACCATAGCATGGTGGTAGGGCTTTTTCTAAGTCCGTCTGGCTAGCTACCATCCTCAAGTTGAAAACCTGTCGCCAAGCACCTGTTGTTGGTGTGTTCCGGCAGCTGCACTTGAGAGCCAGTCTCCCTCTAGGTGAAGCGTGACTTACCATCTTAGACCACATCATCATTTAATATCAGATGAGATTGTGGTCAAAACGTTTACCTATAAAGTATAAAAAAAAAAAAAAACCTGAAAGAAAAGCGTGTTCCCATTACGTTATACGTAATCACAAGTCGTTATGGTCGAGTACTTTGACCGGTGGAATATCAGTCTGATGTCCGTAAGTGCGAACATCGGCATGTACTAACGAGTTTTTCGGAATCCCCGTACATTTACTAATTCAAATTGGTAAGAATATCCACTGACGCTGAAGGAAAATATCGTGAGAAAACCTGAACCTGAGAAATGTTCTCGTAATTCGAACACACGTGGGAAAATATAGAAGAGTGGAATTGTCAGAGTTTGAAATCGTCGTGGGCTGGCGTCGTGATTATACCCATACCTTCCTTCGGGCAGAGACCTATGGACCTGCAGTGGGTCCCTTAAAAGCGGACAATTAAGACATACTCGTACATATGTATTTAAAAGGTTTTTTTTTATATTATAGGGGCAAACGAACAGGTGGGTCACCTGATGATAAGTGATCACCGCCGTCCATAGACACTAGCGACACCAGGGGAGTCGCAAGTGCGTTGCCGGCCTTTTAATATATGTGGGCCTCCGGCGCTCTCACTGACCGAACGAAACGCAACAGTGCAAGCACTGTTACTTCACGTCGGTTTTCTGTGTGTCGGGTGGTACTACCCCGGGCGAGCCGACCCATTCATTCTGAAACCAGTAATAGCTTCAGCGTAGCTCTACCACCTACACCTAACCTAACAACATCTCTATATAATTTAATATCTTTGTTAATTTTCTCAGACAATAATGACTCCCCTACAGAGAGGAAAGCTGGTAGTCTAATTTTCGAACAAGATTTGGACGACAATGAAAAGTTTTTCATCCGATATAACAACGTGCCCATTGGATTAGAAGTGTTTGGCCGAGTCGTGTTTGTTACTGTACCTAGAAGGAGATATGGTGAGTATGCCCAATGTTTATTCTTTTTAGCCAGTGACATTTCTAGGCAAAATTGTAAACCTGTGTCGAGATTAAACTTTGTATTTGGAGTTTCGGAAATTTTTAAAACAATGTCATCAGTCAAGGAAATTAATAGTCTGATGAATTCAGAAAAATAGTTTAAAAAAGCGTCATCTACCTAGAAGGCTGACGCATGTTTTATTTTATACTATAGATTAGCGAGTCCGGCAAACGTTGTCCTACCCGGAAAGTAAGAAATCCTAGAATCCGATCGCAGCGCCACCTACCGGGTACAATTATAAATCTAAACCATCCAGGGAGCAATTCAAACACTCACAAAGATTTTCATTAAAATCGATCTAATCGTTTAGTCACATACAAACGCACAGAAGATTTATATAAATATATAAAATAAAATATGCGTCAGCCTTCCAGGTAGATGACGCTTTTTTAAACAATTCTTCTGAATTTATCAGACTACTGACGACATTGTTTTAAAAATTTCCGAAACTCTAAATCTAGGTATCTAGGACGCAGTCTTAATAACTACCACCGCTGGGTTTACCCATGAAGTATTACATTAACTGTCTACTATACATCTAAAATAGCACCAGTGACAGAAAAGTTGAGGAGTAATAGCTTAACATGGTACGGGCATATTATGAGAAGAGATGAAAGTCATGTAACAAGAAAAGTTTTGAGTTTCAAAGTGGACGGATATAGAGGTAGAGGAAGACCGAAAAAGGTGTGGAAGGATTGCATGAAAAATGATATGTGTATAAAAAGTGTGAATACTGAGATGACATCGGACAGAGGAGAGTGGAAAAGGAAAACATGTTGTACCGACCCTACTTAGGTGGGATAAGGGTAAGATGATGATGATGACGTTCACTGTCTACCACTTTACACAACCTTTTCCACCATGTCGACACGGTGTAACATATACTGCCGAGTTACACGGCGCCGTGTAGTGGCCTCTAAACATTGTACATATGTGAACCCAAACGATATTTTTTCCCGTTATATATTCTCCTATACCAGTGGTCAGCAAACTCGTCATCCAAAAGAGCCAAATATAAACACTACAAAAATAGAAAGCTTACTCTTAGTCAGCCTTTTCTAGAACTTTACTTTAGTAGAGATACGTTTTGGAAATAACTATGAATAAAACCCCTTTTGACACGCTTTCATAATGCGAGGTGTGCATATTGTTATCCACTTTTGTATACTTTGTATCGTGTTATGCATTATGAATAGACGATTTCTTTCTTTTATTTCAATATTTTGGTGTAAGTATTATGAATTTTTATTTGCCCCGTTTTTCGATCTAGGAATTCCGTCGACGTTGAACCTTGTGACGGTTGATACGTCGCCATCACCGTTACTCCTCCCCTATCCTGATTTCGAAGAGTCTAAAAGACTTATTTCCGTGTACCGACCTGAAGTGGACGTCTGCTCGAGACTATGGATGGTGGATACTGGATTACTAGAAGTTCCAGGTAATTTATTTTTTTAAGTGTAATTTCTTATGGGACAGGCTTGATATTCTGATCGGCAACCCTTTTGTGTGACGCAAACTGGCGGGAGTAAGCACTGTGTCGCGTAAAGTGTTGAAAACACCGGTTCTCGTCCGGTCACCGAAGTTAAGTACTTGGATGCAACGAAAATACAGCCATTCGAAAAACGAAAAAAAAAATTTTTATTGCTATATATAACTGTAACATTTCATGAAAATCCGTTGAGTGATTTGTACTCGAAAGAGTTACAAACACCCATCCATTCTCAGATTCTTTTATAGGACACAGCGGCAATATCTCCTTTTATTGAAAAACATGTAGGTGATCATATTATTTTCACAATAAATACAGCACTTACAGGTAGACAAATTCGTGCGCGACCGTTATGGGTAGCGAGTGAAGTAAGCGAGGTGAAGTACATCGTTTTCTCTTCCCCACTATGTCACCCGCCCCCGTTAACATCTAGAGTACTTCGTCCCGCCGACGTGTCCCCCGCGTAGGACGGTCGCGCACGACGTTGTTGGACTATAGAAGTAGAAAAATTAATAATAATAGAATAAGAGAGAGAGAGATAAGAGATAATAGAGAAGAAATATTAATGGATAATGAAGTTAATTCTTGAATAAATTTCTTATGTTCATAAAATAGTAATTATTGGAATAATAAAAACCATAAGGAAACTAATGAGATATTCCTTTTGGCTCTATACGATTTATACAATAATTTTGAGATGAAAAATGTTTATTTTTTTTTTTCGAACAGAGTACACTGTTGGCTTGTTAAGGCCGCTACAGTTTCACCGGACTGCAAAAACTGTTCACTAGACAGTGTATTATACATTTCCCTTCTAGGGTTGGGGGGTTAAAACGACCCCGCGAGTAATTAAATACTAAATATATTTTTTAAGTGTTCATGGCCCCTGCATGTACAAAATAATTCAATACAATCCAATATTTGATCCAAATGGGAGATGCTATTTTATTTTATAGTACACTATTACCTTCTCGCTCATTACGATTGGAAACTCGCGAAAAATGCATGAGGTCTTTTCAACCTCCTACCGAAATAGAACCTTAGAGGTGTTCTACAATGCAAACTGTTTCTTATTCCAGAAGCAAGAAAACAGATACAGCCCCCAGCTATTTTAGCCTACGATCTGACCAGCTCTAATCTTATATTTCGCTTCGAATTCGATCCAGCAGTATTGGTCAATGAAAGGACTAGTGGAGGTGAGAGGAAACAGAATTAGTATATACTTTAAGTTAGGGCTGTCCAAACTACATGGGACCCAGGGCCAACAAAAATGACTCAATACATTGGGGGGCCGCAAAATATTTATAAAAATAAAATACAAGTATAATAAGTATCATTATTTTATTATCTACTTTTTCATTAATTTGTCTTTTACAATTCTGTCAACATCAATCAATAGTGTTGTGTGCGGCATAATCGAATACATATCCAAAACATTTGAATTTCGTCGCAAGAAAATAATTTACTCATTTAATGTATTTAAACAAAGAAGATAAAAAAGATTCTGCGGGCCGCAATAATTCATGCCGCGGGCCGTGGTTTGGACAGCCCTGTGTTAAGTGATTCCCGTGGGAGTAAAGTATACCTACCCAAAGTATATTGGACAATAATTAGTGTAACTCATATCAGATCACATGTAACACTAGTTTAATAGAATATTTTATTTCAAGTGGAACATATTTTGTATTCAATTATCAAACTATAGTAGCGTCACGCTACGATGGCCGTTTTGACGTTAGTCCGCTCATCAAGTTTAGTATAAATAAAGAGCTACCTTTATTTAAAGGTGGTAGAGCTACGCTGAAGCTATTACTGGTTTCAGCATGAATGTGTCGGCTCGCCCGACGCGCGGGGTACTACCACCCGACACACAGACGTGAGTCGACGTGAAGTAACAGTGCGCCCGCACTGTTGCGTTTCGTTCGGTCAGTGAGAGCGCCGGAGGCCCACATATATTAAAAGGCCGGCAATGCACTTGCGACTCCCCTGGTGTTGCTAGTGTCTATGGACGGTGGTGATCACTTACCATCAGGTGACCCACCTGTTCGTTTCCCCCCCTATAATATAAAAAAAGGAGCAAATTCCTGTTTTTTATTGTCAATAGTGACGTGCAGTTAGTTCTAAATTGCATCTAATGAATAATAATTGTAAGATACAAAATTAATTTAATAAACTGATTTCTAAATTCTATATATGTATAACTATAGTCTATATACCTGTTTAATCTAACTATATAATATGGTCATCCGACCAAATCTTTTTACATTCTTACTAAAAAAAAAAGCAGAGCCATTTCTCTTAACGCCTAAATGGTTGTAATAATAATTATTAATATACTTATTTAAAACAAAATTCGGCATTCATATTTTTCAACTTTAATTAAAACTTTAATAACTTAAAATTAGAAATTGGTAAAAAAACTACAGAGTTACTTGTTGTTAATAACCATTATGTTGCAGATTAAAGAAAAACTTTCACTATGAGTAATTGGACAAAGTACGCCGAATAAGTATCTCATTTCAGGTCTCACGTCGATAACAGTAGACGTCGAGAAAGATAACTGTGAAGACGCCTACGCATACATCAATGATTTGGCGACGGAAGGGATGATCGTCTTCCATTTGAAGACCAGGCGATTTTGGAGGATCAACCATCCCAGCTTCGTTCATGACGAAGCGTCACTCAACTTCACCGTGGCTGGTAAGTTCAAACTTAATGTTTTTGGCTTTTGACCACAATCTCACCTGTTGTTTTGTTCTCTTTGATATGTCTACTGTTAACTCTATACCGAACTATACTGGAACGCACCTCGGCGTGCTTATATACCTTTCAATAGAGGAGAGTGGAAAACTCTGTAAGGTTTACATCATTATTCGAACGATTTGAAAATGTTCATAACGGGTTGTCCGCGCCGCTTTATCATCGACGCTGTATTAGCTGACCAATCCGCGCCCTGGAATCCTACGTGGCGCGGATCAGCCAGTGAGGGCGCGGATTGGTCGGGCGTGATTGGTCGAGGGTGCGAGCAGCGCGGCGCGGACGACGACGGCATCAATTAATACATACAACGAACACTGAGAAGACGCTACTAGTTAAATAAAAATGTTTTGTAAAATAAAATTCAAATAAATTGAAATTAAGTTATGTTATAACGAACACGGGTTATTTTTCAAATCGTATTGCTTCTGCTTCCCATAGTTAATAATATATTCATTGTTTCGAGTAACAAGTTCGCATACACTACAATACAACTGTTTTTTTTATCTTTTCTCCACGCGTAGTTTTGACGTCGCAAAATTGTCGTAATGAATTAATTTCTTTTGTCAATTAATTTTTTTAGGGTCTCAGGTGAAAATTTTGGGGAATATTTGTGTAAAAGCAGACGTAATCATACATAATAATATCTACAATTAATTAATTGTAGCGTAATTACGCTGTTGAGTTATTTATAACAGTTGTTGTTATAAGCTATTCACAATTATCATGCTGCTATATAATTAATTCCTTCGCGTCATATTATAATTTGTTTGAATAAAATGGATATTGCTTGTTGGCATCGAGACTGATTGTGGGCAGTGTGAAGTGCCACGTATTTATTGTTGCATAGTGCTTACTCGTTCGCACGTTGCGATAACACCTTCGGATCATTGTCATTATCTATAACGGCTGACCGACAGCAGAATAACAATGTCTTCAGTAATTTATTGTCAATTGCATAGAAATAACAAAGTTAATTATTGTCCGGCCATTTTAATATATTCATATGTGGGTAGATTGCGATACCGGACTCCGACTTTACGACGGTAAGTTTGCTCCTTAACGTACGACGGACTAAGCGCTAAAGGATCATTTTTGTTTGTGTGTGGTTTTTGGAACTTTCCAACAAAACAATAAACATTTTTGTCATTACTGTGAGTACGTGTATGTGACGGTGCACCGTAAAAACGAGATACAACAGCCCAGGTTAGTGATTTGCCTTATGCGGGTGTATGAAAATACCGGATTGAGGGTTGAACCAGGCCATCCCAGATCTGTTTGGGATATTCGCCATAACAATTATTAATTGCTATAATAATGAGCAACTCTACATTAAAATAATATGGTAGAAACGGGAAATATTTTATCACTAGTAATAAGTAATATATTCCAAGCTTACATAGATTTAATTTTTTCCATTCTCAGGTAACGTGGTCAATTGGAAAGACGGGTTGTTTAGTATTGCGTTGTCGCCACCGGACGATTATAACAGGCGGCGAGCTTTCTACCACCCTCTAGCTTCCACACAAGAGTTCTCCATAGACACGCAGATCTTGAAGAATGGTGGAGGGAACTTTGGGAAAGAATTTAAAGTAAGATTTAGTAAACGATTGGATTGTTACTTTGCACTTTCACCTGAAATTGATTGGCCGCTTACCGCATCATTATTTTATGAGACCTATGTATTTGGAAAGCATCGTTGTTTGAGTTTCAAAGACTGACGAATAAATTCTAAGTCACTCGACGAGAACGAGCGTTACCAAAGGGGAAACTGTCTATGCCACCGAGGTACAATGTGATGCGTGTTTTTGTCCATGGCTTCGCGCCAATTAATGTATACTTGTTATAACTCTCGGGAACAGGATTTTTTTTCCCAATGTCAAAATTTCTAATGATTAGTTGAATAATTAAGGCGGGGAAATAATTTACAATATTATTTAAAACGTTTAAACATAAATTGAATTTTTACCTATACATGTTAGCTTATAATTATTTTTTTTTTATAATGTATAATTATATATTATTTGTTTCTAAAGGCTGTCGTTTCCGTCTTCATTAATATTGATTGAAACCCCTTCTCGGGTAAAGACTTCCCCCAACTTTCTCCTAATCACTTTGTCCATGGCTGTCCCTATCCATTCGTATCCTGCTATTGCTTTTTTATCCTCTATCCACCTTTTTTCTGGGACACCCTCTTCTCTTTTTTTCTATAGATCCTTTCCATATTGTTAATTGTCTTTAATGTCCATGTTTTATCCATGTATCTTGCTATGTGTCCTGCCCACCTCCCCCTTTTTTTTAGGGCATACTATAAGGCATCGATAACTTTAGTTGCTTACTTACTTAACTGCGTTAACACTAATGTTAAACGTAACGGTAACGTGACTGAACCGCTGATCAGAGGTTTTGCATATAAAAACCTTACCATAAATATACAAGTTAAAATATAGCTATGTGGTGCCGACAGAGTAGAATAGCACAACCCCGTATCTTCCCGTGGGCATCGTATAAAAGGCTATTAAGGGAGTGTGAGATAGTACTGACCCCTTGTAACCATCTCACCGTGATACTGTACCATCTATCTGAGCGCTTCTCCGGTCGTAACGGTTCCCGTTCCACTGGGTTTAGAAGAACAAGGATAAGTATGTGCACCTGTGTCTTGTGTGTACACCTGTGCACCTTAATATATCTTGCGCATCTGACCGCTTCCATGGACTAGATGTCAAAGTGGTCGCCATGGCCATATACAGCTTTCAAATTGTTTCGGGCCTGCCTCTACATCTTTGACCAGGTAGGTACTGCCGTAGTGTATAATTCCCTACGCAGTCTTATGATAGTCTTCACTTGACCTACTTCGCAGTCTACTTTACTATAAACATGCAAAGATACTAGAGAAATAGAGAATTAACCACGGTTCCCTATCAGGTTGTAGGTACACGAGGCCTAAACACACAAAGTGGGACACACGCCATCCATGGCCCTACGAAGGTGATGCTGTACGCCAACGTGGCTCAGGACGCTATATTATGCTGGAATATTGAAACTCCCCTGATTCCAGCAAACGTTGCCATAGTCACACAGGATCACGAGAAACTAGTCTATATATCTGGTGAGGAATTGGTATCAGTTAGAAAAAAACAATATTGTGTGGTCAGGAAGAATCGTATTTTATTATTCTAGTAACAAAATAGTAATTTATGAAAAATTACATATAAAGCTGTATATTATCAAAAATAAAGTTAATTAAAATTATGCTTTAATTCGTATCACATGCTCGAATTTCGATATTCGCATGCATGCACACACTCATCTACAATAGAATGGGACAGCGCATGGCGGATGCATAATGCTTTTTCCTCACCACGTGACGGTTTCTACCAATTGACTTCTATCGCAAAACCGCGATAAGGAACTTCAATCAAAAAAATATATAATTGTGTGCATTTATAGAAAAATCTCATATCCAATTGTCAATTGTCAAGTATTCTTATAATCGATTGTTTATATGAATTCACAAAAAATAAACAGTGGTAGGTATCGAACACTAAGCAAGCTAAGACCGGGTAACTCAGGAATGAATTCAGAAGAGAGCATAAGGAGTTTCAAGCCCGCTAGAAGAGAGGGTCGGTCATAAGTTCATAACACTTGTATATGTTTATAAAAAGTTTTGTTCATAAAAACATATCCATACTTTAAATGCGGCCTTGGGATAAATATTTTCTATCGGAAGCCAACGAAATTTTATTTTATTTTAGTACTTAATTACCTTATTTCGATAATAATGTTGAGAATATACTTTTGTTATAGATTTGGTTATAAACGGCGACGACGTATGGGTATTGGTCAACCAAATACCGAAATTCGTTTTTTCCACTTTCGACACAAACTTGGATAATTATTTCATACACAGGTAATTCTTATATCTTGTATATTTGACTTAAATACAATTTAGATTATCCTTACTAATATTGTAAATGAGCCATCGTGTTTGTTTATCCCGCTTTCACTTCTTAACTATTGAACTAATATTTAGGAAATGATTCAAATATCTCCCGTTAATAATCGGGATAATAATAAAACTTTGAAAAGTAAGAAATTAAGTATTGTTACATTTATGTAAATTGTATTTTTTAATTTGAAAGAAGAACCATGAAATTTAAAATACATGATGTCGTGAAATTAAAAACATATCATTTTGAGATCCGAGTCTTAAAAATCAGCTGAGGGGTTAATTATAAACGTTCCTGATAATCTAAGATTTGACAAAAAGTACAATTATAAATTAATAAAAACTGGGGCTGATGTTACTCGTGTCTGCAAGAAGCGTAGGTACCTCTAATTCTCGTGCACGTGCTCCTCGAGTGTTGCTAAAGAGTAACAAACTTTTGGCCGCTACACCGTTCCACATAAATTGAACCTCGCAGCGATAAATAGAGTAATTAATCTATCGTGGATAACAAAAATATGAATACTTTGTTTAGTCATACGATTAAATAGAAAAAAAAATGAATTAAAACAAAAAACTTCCCCTTTTTTATTCACAGATGTCATACTTAAATATTGTATAGTCTATAGTTCGCGCTAAATTTTTTGACCGCTCTGAACATAGCTGCGTTATATTATTATATGTATAACATCGAAATAACCAAAGGATAAATAAATGCTATATTCAGATTCCTATAATAACATTTAAACCTTCTTTTGTATTCAACTTTTGACTATATTAAGCATAAACTGGATCTACGATTATCTTCACAGCGGCCAAAAAGATTAACGACTGTATGTCACTCACATGATTGGAATTTAATCAAACGACACTGCATGTATTAAAATCGATAAGACATTTAAGCTACAGGCATGGGAAAAAAGACATGTGAATTCATACAGACATAAACTAATTCATACACTCAACAAAAACAATACACTCGTGTGCAGAAACTGTAAAGGCCTTGCCAGGTCAACAGTGTTGTCAGTTCGGGAAAAAAAATACACCCGTGTCACCGTCTAGTAAATTGTTCAGCAATTAATAGAAGTGATTATTTTCAGAGGGAACATTCGAGATCTGATACGTGGAACGGTGTGCGATAAAGCCTAAACAGATTTAAAACTGCAATGCTTCGAAGAAAGTCTGCCACAAGAATCTTCTTCACCGACTGGTACATATCAAAGCTTAGATCAACTGTCTCAATTAACCAGCTATCACTGCAGGAACATTAAAGAGTTTATAATAAACATTCCGCTACTTTCAATTTCAACTTTTTAATAATGGCGTCTCCCGCTACTTTTAAGCGGTGTCGAGTCTTTAAAGTGTCAAATTAGATTATTGTCAAAAAGACGTCAATACTGTCAATATAAGTGGTTATAAAACTCACTGATGTCGAACGTTTTTGATGATTTGACATTATACTTTACTAGCTGTTGCCCGAAGCTCCGCATGCGTCTTTTTTATAATTGAAAATTACTTCTTATAAGATCAGCTATCTGTTAGTGAAAGTTACGTGAAAAATAGTTCAAACGTTTTGGAGATTGTACTGCAAACGAAGCCATGGGTAAAAGCTAGTCCAAAATAAAAAAAAACTTTAATTACTTTTTATAACGTTAGCGATCTGTCAGTGAAAGTCCTATGAAAATAGGTCCAATCGTTTTGGAGATAGTACTACAGACGAAGCTACGGATGACGGCTAGTCTAAAATAAAGTAGCCTATGTCACCTGCTGTAATTTTAACTATCCGTCAGTGAAATTTCGGTCAAAATCGGTCCAGCCGTTTCGGAGATTACCCGGAACAAACAGACAGACAGACAAAAATTTTAAAAATTGTATGATTGTTATCAGTATCGTGTATACGTTCATATTCAATCAGTAAAAAGTCGTTATTTTGATATTACATACAGACACTTCATTTTTATTATATGTATAGATAATGTAGTGTTAGTCCATGTTTTTCGACAAAGAATCAGGAATTTAGAATTTGCGTTAATCCCTTCGCTATTTTTTTAGGGCACAGATCTTAAAATAGCGGACCATGTTTTTAAATTTCGAGCCAATTAGTCTCTTAACCAATGCATTATAAGGTCTAAATTCGTTTATATGAATCTGAAACTCTTATGGTTTTCAACAGTCCAGGATTTAACAGTGGACATGAGGCTTTTGGTATGTATTATGAAACGCAAGAATTAAAAGGCGAATAATGTAAAACATATACTATAAGTTACTGACAATATAACACTCTAATATATATAGTATGTTAGATAAGAAAACAAAACTAAAAACGGATTGTTATTTGGTTTCATGAAATAAAAGTTGTATTTACTGAGTTAATTATTTAATTTGAATCATTATTCATGTTTTAACAAAATATTCTCAAAATAAACTTTATTTAATTTTTATTTATAAAGTTTTTTTTTTAATTGCGAAGGCCATCCATATATTACGTCATAGATTTTTTATAATTTTAAGATCTAGAAACCTTATCACAAGTGAACACATTTATTAATGTTAAGACTTTTGTCTTCCCCCTTTGTCATACGATGCAACAATTCGTTAACTCTCCGGCCCCTTGACATGTGACGTAACTTATAGATGACCTTAAACATAACTTATAAAATATATTTTTTTTTAATAAAATTTAGGACAAAATTTCTTATTATATTTATATACATTTGTATTCAAAGAGATAAAACAATCATAAACCATATTTAACTAATTATTCAGTACACACGTTCCAAGTCTCATTTGACTAAAACATTGTATATAAATCTAAGTACAGATTTTATTTGTGGTTTGAAAGAAGATTCAGTGTGCATTTTTCTATTAAAAACAAATTATTAACACGTTCCGTGTGAAGCCAATTTTACCTGACATGTCGTTCAGGCAATTTGATATTTTGACTAAAAATCGATATCATATCTTACATTACAATATTAATACGTAAGTAATTCTTCTATTTTCAGTAGTTATCCCATCTTGTAAATGTAAGTAAGTAAGTAGTGTAAGTATCACGTCACAAGTGTATGGTACACGTGACCTAAAGATAAAGCTTAACACGTACCACCGGTGGTACGCGTGGCACGGAACGTGTTCCTTGATTTTAATAATGGACTAGAACAGTGTTTCCCAACCTTTTGTTAGGCCATGCCCCACCTTAACATGATAAAAAAATTTGTGTGCCCGTACATAAAAATTGTTTTGTTCCCTTTAGAAATGTACGAGTATATGATAAGTTTTAGGAAGAAATCACTATGAAACTGTTATCAAAATATCGTAAGTAAAATTTCAAAACATATAATGAAAAACTGAAATTCAAAATAATTTAAATATTTATTTTTCTATATTCGTTTAGTACGATTCTTACGCTTGATGCTTCCTGCAGAGAGATTTTATATTAGGTTCCAATTTACTTAGCTTTAATCTCAAGTCTTGAATTTTTAATTTTTTGAGTTTCAAGTCATTAAGAATTTGTATTGTTTGTTAAATTTGTCACCGATATCTAGTATTTCATTTAAATAACCCCAAAGCGAAAGGGTTAAAGTCGTGTCGAGTCTATTTTTAAATTGCCCCCCTGTGGGGCGTGGGCCCTACGTTGGGAAACACTGGACTAGAGTAATATACCTCCTGTATACGAGTCGGTTAATTAAAAATGTACGCACATCATGACGCCGAGTTTTTAGCGAGATCTTAAGTCTGTCATGTAGTGGCTATTATATTTTATTCATAATCTTGTTTTATTAGACTCTATATTTTGTAATATTGGTGGCGTTTTACGTAATATAGTTCGGTTATTGTGCACAAGTGAAATGGATGGCAAATAATACCAAGGAGTATGAATTTTGAGATGCCACAAGAACTCCCTTTAAAATTTCTAACAACGGGAGCACCATCTTGTTAGAGCATTGAAATTATCACAAGTGACTTATATTATTACCTACTCGACAATAACAGTAATAATCTAGAAGATTTGATGCCAAAAATATTAGAAAAAAAAACTCCACAGCTTGTATTACAACCTATGCGAATGATATTTCCAATATACTCTGTCACACTGAATAAATTAACCGACTTGTAGGAAACGTCAACTAATAAAGTCTCGTTTCTTCGCTAGATGGCGTTATTACGTGTAATGTTGACACGGAGATGTTACTCTTCTTATATTACAATATAAATATCTCTAAAGCGATCACATATTTTTCCCTTAAATTCGGCTTATTAAGAGCTCACATTTAATGTCAATGATATTTTAATTAATTTATTCAAAAAGACATCTTAGTAATAATAATAATTATTTTATTATACAATAAATAAAACAGCCTTCAAAAAAGTTTACTCTAAATAAATTCACTAAAACATTCCTGACTATACTCGCGTACGTACCTAGTCTTGGAGATTGTCATAAACCTAGCAATATCTTAGTGATTATACATTTACTAATTTTTTTAAAAGTTTTATAACAGTAAACACTCTAAAATCACTAAACGTGTTATATAACGTTCACAAAAATTCTTACAGTCCCCAAGTTTTCTCACAGCAGTTACTTTAAGTTATATTTACAAAATTACTTCGGACTAACCCTACCCTTTACCTACGCTAGCGCCATTTTGGAGTGTTTTGGAACTGTTATTTAGTCCTGAAATCACTTGGTTTGTTTTAATTACAATTGGGCACGATAGGTGGCGCTTTTTTCGAGATTTCATTTTTTTTTATCTTCTTTTTTCGCTTCTCATTTAAACAAACATATGTAATGCTACATGTGAGGCCGTTCATAAAATACGCCACGAAAAATTTTACTTTTTTAAACTCCCTCCTGCCCCTTCTTTACGCTGTCACATTTTTAAGACTTCATATGAATATTGCGTCACGAATGATAGATTCCTCCGTACATGTACAAATATATATGTAAAAATATTGGTATATTGAGAAATATTAAACCAATGACTTTCTATCGTAAAAACAAAATTAAATGAAAAAAAAATCGATAGACAAATTTGCAAACTAGTTTGATGAGCCGTGAACGTCCCGTTGTCACAGACTCTCGAGCCCTTTTGACATATATTGTTATATAAAGCGACACTCCCCCTCCACACCACCAATAAGTGCAAACGTATTTTATGACAGGCCTCTATTCAGTCTCACAACTCCTCTAAACATACTTTGACACATTTTTTTATTCATGATTTATTGAGATCTGCAGCACGACAATATCGGGCCCGCTACTATCTCTTTTAAATTTAATAAAATTACTTCTACAGACATTAAATTAATATGTAGTAAACGTACAAAAAAATCTTCGTACTATTTTTCCATCAACAGATATGTTTTCTTAAGAAAATTAATTTAAAAATATAATAGAACTTCGGTAAGTCGAATGTCGATACGACGAAACCCTCTATACATCGAAGAAGCATTGCTTCCTCTAATTTAAACCACAATACCTCCGTTACTCGAAATATAAGTTCTCCACAAGTGAAGTAATCAGTAATTCCTGTGCAAGGTACCTAAATCGGTACATATTTTATATATAGAAGTAAAATTAAAGATTTCCGTATCTCTGGTTAGCGTGTTCAAACATCGCGTCGATGGACGTAGGTTCGAATCCTGGCTAACGAGCCGGAGCTTTCGGTGAAGGAAAACATCGTAACGAAACCATAGAATGGTAATAGGGCTTTTTCTAAAACCTCCTTGGGGTTCTTCGGAGGTGGAGCAATTACTATGGAAATGTAATTCAAGAAAATACGCTAAATAACAATAAAGCAATTGATTATTGCTCCCAATATTCGCAATAATATGACGCGGTGCGGGCTATCGGGAACCGATAAGAATCGATTATTATAAGGAAGTGATGAGCTGTGAACGCCTATGCCGACGCGAGATATGATACGCGACTAAACTAATTGCATTGACAATAAAAGAATATTTTTTAAAATGAAAACGTGAGTGTACATTTTTTGGGATAAATACGGAGTGATTAGAAGAAAGAGAGAGAAAGTTGCATGGTGGTAAGGATTTTTGCACGTCCCGCGGATCAGTCTCAAGTTGAAAATCTGTCACCAACCACGAGCTGCACGTGAAAGCCAACCCCCTCTAGGTTTAGTGTATTTACTATCTTAAACCACATCAAGTCGTTTAACATCAGGTGAGATGTTAGTCCCAAAGGCTAAATCCAATAAAGTGTTAAAAAAATATGTGGAAATCTCTATATACTACATCTTATCGCATCCCCCTCGACTTTCGACTTAACGAGGTCCTTTTGTAATCATTTTTTTGCTTATGACTAAATAATTACTTCTTTATAATCGTAACCTTTCTATTTTTCCCAGAACCGTCCACTTCCAAAATTAACCCACTGAAATCGTTCATCAAATCTTTCATACACCTAATCTCCTCGTTCGTCAGACCGTTCGGTAAATCGAATCTCGTGTACTCGTCCCTACGCGCCAAATCTTGACACATCTCGAGGACGCCATTTTGAAAATCATCATCGACGTCATATGTCATTTTTTTTTGGACAGGCTCTGACTTGAGCGCTTTCTGCCACATTTCTTTTTCGTTGACGACCGAGACTTTCGTTCGAGCGTCTAATTCGGCTAAAGCTTTTCCTATTTCTTTGTTTTTCGGTTCTAATTTTAGCGCTTTTCTGTAGTGAACTAGCGCTAGTTGGTCGTTACCTAACGCTTCGTAAGCTTTGCCACAATAAAACTGCACTTTACAATGCGTATTTACATCAATATAATTATCCAAATTCTCACACATATTCAAAACATATTTAGGTTTATCAACTTTATGATAACAGACTATTAAATTGATATATATTTGAACTTTAATATTTTTCAACTCCTCCTTTTCGAGTTCCGTTTCCGGCCGCGCCATAGACAACACCGACATGGCCATTTGGTAATTTTTTACCGCTTTCCGGTATTGTCGTTTCTCGAATAAGTCCTTAGCGTCTGCGCGTAGGGCTTTGATAGTTTTCACGGTGGTTTCGAATTTTGATTGTTCTACCTTCGGTAGATCATTGAATCTGGTTAAATAGTTATACTATAAATTATGGGAATAGCGCTATCAACTTTTTCAATTGATAATAGAATATTTTGGAAGCAACTTTAGAAATCGGCCATACAGCAGATGTAATATATGCAATAGTAGCACATGATATTCCTCGTCAATCTTTTTGGTGGTTCTGGATATATCTATAAGTTTGGGCTTTTCGATAGTTGATACAAGTTAAAATATTATCATAGGAATCTAAAATTGGCATTTATTTATTCTTAACTTACATCGATATTATTTACATATAATATAATAAATATTTGTACCTAAATTTGTATTCGACGCAGCTATATTCAGAGGTGTCAAAAAGTTTGGTGAGGGCCGTATGTGTGTTGCATTCTGGGGATCCACCTGGACTATATCCAATATTGAACCTACATCGTAGAGTTTCTATAGCCACCACGATAAAGCAGAAATAGTGACTCTAGATATGTTATATTTCGTGATCTCCCAGTACATATTCCACTACTGAGAGGAATTCAGGCCAGCATTTCACAGTTTACAAAGTTATTTTCAAATTGCAGTTTAAACCATCAGACAACACACAAGCCATGATAGCTCAGTTGATAGCGTGTTTGGACATCGTATCGAGCAACGTAAGTTCGAATCTTTGCGACTGTGTCGCAGCTTTCTGTGACGAAAATGGTGCCAACGCTTTTTCTAAGACACCTGGCTAGCTACCACCCTCAAGTTGGAAATCTGTTGCCAAGCACCTGTGCCATGTGTTCGAGTAGCTGTTCAGATGAGATTGTGGTCCAACGCTAAAAAATACCCCAAAAATTCTATATAAGACATATCCAAAGATCTCACCTCACAGCTGCCTGATTGTCCTTCACATCATATAAGACTATGACAAATAGAGCCGGCTCTGGACGTATCCTCGGGGGGACTCCGTCCGGACCCCACGCGGCTGCGGGCTGTATGAGTAGGTGGAAACGGGCCTTTGGGCCCTTGACCATGGTGAATCCTATCTCTAACCCTGGTATGATGCGGCCAGTACCGAGGCGGATACGCTGTAGAAAGGAATTGATCCTGACTTGAGGATAAATGGATCTATTACATCCGCCTGTAAGAGACCCACTGTAGATCCATATGCCTCTTCCCGAAGGAAGGTATGGGGATAATCACCACGACGGCCCACGACGTATTGGCGATTTCAAACTCCAAGAAATCCACAGTAATATATAGTGCCCACATACGATGGTACTACAAGAACATTTTTCAGGTTCAGGTTTCCTCACGATGTTTATTCTTTATCGTCGGCCGATAGTGTTACTAATGTACATTAGTAAATAAACGTGATTTCGAAAAAAATTATTGGTACATGCCGGGACTCGAACCAGCAGACGTCGAATTGGCATTCGACTGGTAAAACCATTTCACCACCACGACTATATAAATCCATGCAATAACCAATGCGTAATTGGCGTGAGAATCCCCTTGTTGGGCAATGGGAAGACACGGGGTTAATCACGATTTTTAGGCATTTCTGCTATCCATTTACTTAAAAAAAAAAGGATTAGATTGGTTCAATAGTTGCTGTGTTCATGTACAATATCGCCTAACGTAGATCCTAATCCTAGCTTTTGCTGAATACAAAACATTTTAAAATTGGTGCAAGGCAGCTTCTAATACCCACCTGAGTACCTGCCATGCACAAGATGACAAACAATCTTCACACACTCGTGAGCCAGTAGCTTTAGACCTACGTTTACATTATAGAATACATCGTTATTTAAAACCACCGTCAGATATGTCAGAAAACCTTTTACACATTTTTTTTTCCAAACATTTGGTTATATTTAATGACTAGCTTTTACTTGGGGCTTCGCTCGTGTTAATATTGATTTAAGCATTCTCAGGAACAGTATCCTTTTCTGAGTGAACGACGCCCTGCTTTTTTTGTGTGTGCTGTTTGTTTTTAATATTCAATTTTGACAGGACAATAGAGGGAAAATATTTATTAGACACAATGAAAGTCAGTGAATATTATCCAGATGAAATATCTTCTAGGTTTTGACAACTTTTTCAGTTTCCTCATAGTTTAGTTAATATACACGGCGTTAAAAACAATTTTGCTGATAACAATATCAAACATTTACAACTAGCAATATAGTGCGAATAAAAAGAGACAGATGGCGTTTAAGCCAAATCTGACTGAAACGTCCTCGTGTGTTACTTATTTGTGTTAGTGCTTCATGTAGAAACATACCTTAGGTGTACCACAGTCCATAGTGAGCGTGGAGTCAAAGGGTATTTTAGCCTTTTCCCAATACGCAGCGTAGTGAACAGTTACTTCTGCATCGACTGGCACTAGTGGACCATCACCTGATGATTTTCCATCATATAAAAATTAAGCTAAAGTACTTTCTAATTCTCGTTTTCAAATCAAGTGTAGTAGTTAGCGGGCGGTTGGTTTAGGAAAGACCCCACTACCACGCTATGTTGTCATCATCATGTTTTCCTTCACCGAAAGCTCTGGCTCATAAAAGGAGTTACAACAAACATCCAATGATGTGTATAGTTGAATGAATGTCTAACAAGACTTGAAGTGAAAGTGAGCTAGTTGGATGTAAAACGGATGAGATAATAATATATCACAACCAATCAAAAATGATATCTAATCAATGAAAGCGAATAAAATGTGTTTAACAAGAAAAAAAAAAAAGAGTGCACTCAGGAACGAATATCCTTACCCTTATTCAACTGCGAGTGTAATTTACACCGATGTATATTGTTTATATTTGTATATTTTCGTCACGTAAGAAAAATGCGTTATGTTCTCTCCATGCAACTCTCTCTGTCTATGTCTAATCTGTATATTTTTTCCTACCATTTTTCAATGTAAATAACGTAGAGTAATAGTTGAAATCACAAAGTTCAAAATATATTAATTTATTAAGTACCAGCTTTTTTGTCTGGGTGAAAGGTATCCTATGTCCTTTTCTGTACATCTGACAGCGTGTATGCAAAACTATATGATCACAGATTTTAGTAGTTGAGATGTGTGAAAGCAACATAAGCATATCAACTCACATTCTGTTTATAATATTAGTTCGGATATAAAAAGAAAAGTGTGTGCGTGCTTATGATTACACGGTAGAAGTGAAAACTTCTTTATAAATAAAAAGTACAACAAAATAAGAACCCCATATTAAACGGCGTTCCCAGGTGGTCACCCATCCAAGTACTGACCCATGTTACTTAACTTAGGTGATTGGAGAACCGAGATTTTCAACATTTTACCGAACACAGTGGTTATCTACATCATTTGTCGGCACACAAAAAGATTGCGAGTCAGAATTTCGAAGTCCTGATGAACATTCCACACATATGAGAGTATACAATAGAAAGAAAGAGAGAGATAGTCACAACAAGGAGTACAACACTTCTTCGTTATGTGAAACTTCGCGAGCCACATTCGCTCTCATTCCCCGAAAGTAACAAGGTTCGCCGTTGACAGATATGTCAAGGAGAACATCATCATTATGTGACAAAATCAACAAATCAACTTCCACCACAAATTGCATTAAATGAACTTTGTTCCATAAACAATTTATTACCTTCTTCGATTATAAGTATCTTCACGTCACCACTGGAAACACAGTCAATCATTTTTGGAGCCATTTGTTCAAAAGAGTGGTATTCAGGTGATGAAAGCATCATCTTCTCTGTAGTCTCTTCTATGACTTTTAGGACATCCTCTCCATCGCTGTTTTAAACCATTGCAACATCAATAACCAATGTAAATATTAAAAAACATAGTCAGTTTTCGAGTCTTTCTATGTGTTTTGTTAATTCTTATTAATTTCACAATGAGTCTTCATAGGTTTATCAGAATCGTTTTGAGAATTATCGAGGTTTAAAGCAGCTTGCTTGTACAATATGTCAATGTCTGTACAGTATGGGTTCCCAACCATTCACACTCTTATCAATCCAAACCCGGGTTGGTGCCCACAAAAGCAATCACATAGTATTCTAAGGTATGGATTGGTAAAAAGCAAGCAAAAAGGAAATAGTAGTCCGGTGAAACTCTAGAGGCCTTGCCAGGTCAACAGTGTAGTGAGTTCGAAAAAAAGAGCTACAAGGATAAAATGCAGACATCTGTTGCATATTTCGTTTTCTTTTTTTTTAATAAGGTAGTAAGGCTTTCTCTATCTTACAATTAACAAGTGGCAGCAATTTTGTAGCAATTATATTTTATATTAATTTTAATGTGATGCTAGAATCAATTAAAAGACTCCTGAGTAAAGTTATTGCTTTTCCGATCCTTTTATTTTTATAGAAGTTGTATGAGAAATGTGACTCAAGGCAGAGGTTTGATAGTTCCCTTCTTACTTATTATATAATTTACTGTTCAAAACTTTTACAAATGCTTTTATCTGTTATCACTTCCCCTTTATGACATGACTAGCGGCCCGCTCCGGCTTCGCACCCCGGGTATAAAATATATAGCCTGTCATTCACTGAAAAAATTATTAAAATCGATCCAGTAGTTTTGATTTATTCATTACTGCCCGTGGCCCGCACGCGTTCAATTTGGAGTAACCTCAAAAATAACAGTATTTCTCCACTATTTAATTTATGTTATTATACATCTTACCTCATCTTATCTCATAAACCTTCCTCTTCAATCACTCTATCTATGAAAAAAAACCCCATCAAAATCCGTTGTGTAGTTTCAAAGATTTAAGCATACATAGGGATATAGGGACAGAGAAAGCGACTTTGTTTTATACTATGTAATGATACTAGGTGAATTGTGGGTAAGGACCAAAAGCGCCAAATAAATAAATTATAAAAAAAAACATATTTGATTATCACATTGATTTTACCACTCCTAAGTATTTCATTCAACCCTACCTTTCCCCGTCATCCATATCAGGGTAAAAATCATCATCGCAATTCAGGAATGTATTGGTCTTTTTCTTCTTGAAGTCCATGTCTATATGGAATTCTATATTAGAAGATAGTAGTTCACTGAAAATTGAAATAACTTGTTGATTAAAAAAGGCTATAGATATATATGTAAGGTATTAGATACATAAGGAACTTGAACAAATTAAGTTATATAACACTAGTGACCACCTGTGACTTGGTCTGGGTTTGTACCTTTGTAAATAATGACACCACATATTATTTCTATGTAACTCCAACAGCTTATGCAGTGCACACCCAGGTAGATATCAGACCTTCTAGATCACTAATTGTAGAGTTTTTAGTTTTGGACTTTATATATTGTGGCTTTACCGCTAAAACCTGATAAGTACAGTAAAGTTATGAGATACTGGGTCTTGAAACAATTGATAAACTCTATAGTTCATTCATTTATCTGTTTTCCCCGAGAAATATATTCGAAAAGGTTTAACTCAGCGGTTAGTCGGAACACCTGCATATAGAGCTCAAATGCTTCTTCAATAAAATGTTATGTAGCAGATCTGCGCAGTAAACCCACGACATATAC
The DNA here is from genome assembly GCA_035772565.1 of Antheraea assamensis. NCBI lineage: Eukaryota > Metazoa > Arthropoda > Insecta > Lepidoptera > Saturniidae > Antheraea > Antheraea assamensis. The sequence goes on along the minus strand of JAQQSE010000099.1, from coordinate 1,374,157 downwards.
ATATAACGCGCTTTAAATAAACGCAACATATTGCCTTCTTGTTAGGATATAGAAATAAAGAGGAGCTCAAATACTTAATTTAACTTATTAGCAAATAAAATCAATTTTGTAAATATAAACACAAAGTTACTTATTACATACCTTAAATTTATCCCTCTGGATAATTGCACAGGTTCATTTAAATCAAGGGCCATTTTAATTTCAGAAATTATACTATTTTTTCTTTATATTTTTATGAAAATTCTAATTATTATTTACATACCACCTAAACATAAAAATGAAGTCTATGTTAGTACTGCCAGAAACGAAATACGAAAAGTACAGTTTTAAAATTGTATAAAAAATCCTTCAGTTCGAACCAAACAAAAGATTTTTTTTTACATATTTTAACCTCTCAGTTGATTTTTTAAGGCCCAGTCTTGTTATGGCTCCTTGACTCGTCTGTCGTAGAGTCGTTTGCCGTAGGTGTTACTGTGGTTTGTTATCGCCGCGTATCTCTTATCTTGAAGATCTCGAACCATTTATCACTATTTCGAAATGTAATGATCAGACGCTGCTCAGTCTCTGTCTGTTCTGATCAGACACTATACAGTCTTTGTTTTTGTTTCTCTTTTGTATTCCTTATTTAAATGCCTCGCAGCTGTGACCCGCTAGCAAGCGCACTCTGAAAATGGTGGATTATGTTTTTAATTTCACGACATCATACATACATAACATGGTTTGGTAAAAAAAAATTGTACAAATAAAAATATTATTTCAAAATACATTTTACATAAAAATTGTAATTTGATGCTTTTCAAAGTTTTGTAATAAATCAAGTATTTTTAAGCTTACGCTGCCTGCAGTCTGTTGACACGTACCGCATGAGATCTACATTAGTTTGTACGGAACTTAAATCTTTATGGTTTTGAACAATCCACGTAATCAAAGAAATTGAAGTTTAATGGACCAGTAGGCCTCTATAGCTTCACCGGACTACATTTTTGTGTATATTATTCGCAAGTTCAAATTTTTGGTTATATGCAGAGTGGTCAAAAAGATTCATGAGGACTTTACTTTGTGCTTGTATTTGAGCTACTAGCTCCCACTCAAGAAATATTTCTTTATTCCTTGGCTAGCTTTCATCACCCTTTTCATTTATAATATTATTGGCTTTTACAACAATACTTGTCAGCTAATTTTTATCTCTTCTGGCTGCATAATTATTTTATTCTGGTCGGCAACACTAATTTTCTGTTTAGTCTATGGGTAGATTTAATAATTTTTTTAGGAGGTCGATATTGATTTCTGTGTTCTGTGAAGAAAATTTCGTTCACAGATTTCGTTGCGAGATTGTGGTAACAGCCAGCACTATTGTCGTGTAAAGAAGATTGAATAAAAGCAAGATCTAAGAGAAATCTATAGCTGTCAACTATGTGAGTATAGTTAAGCTTTTCTTAAATATATAATGATTTCATTTTCAACATATTTTACTAGAAATTCCTTTGTCTCCTGGTCTTCATCATTATCGACCCGTTCTAGTCTATAGCTGAACTCTCTCTTTTTTCGCTTAATAATAGCGGGTACGTAATCGTAAACGTATTAATTAAGAGCTATATTTTGGTTTACGTTGCTTTTTTCCAGCCACCTTCATCCCTAATAAACTTACAACACTTATCACGAATTTTTCTATTACATAGCTAAGGCGAAGAGATTTTATTTACTCATAATGCTATGCTTATATTACCCATTCTAAGGGCTGTGTAATATATTAAATTGTATCTTTCTAAAATGGTTATTTTATGACATTTTTTTTATAAACCTACCCCATATTTTCGTAACAACTTTTGTAATCTTAGCAATTACTTTAAGTAGTAATCAAAATACGGTTATAATAAGAGGTACAAAGGTCTTTTCCAGCACTATTTAAGTATATATTATTATTTGTAGAGTCCTAGTCAATCTTTTTGACCTCTCTGAATATATCTAATATTTCTGGCTTATGTTTAATATAGTCGAGAGCTTGATACAAACCAAATTTTAAATATTATTATAGCAACCTTAAATTGCCATTTTTTATCTGTAAGTAATCTTTATGCTATATATATATATATCATACATATTTATAGCGAAATTTCTGTCTGAGCGACTTTTTACAGAGCGATTAAAAAGTTTGACGAGGACTTAGGACTGTACCAAGTATTTTAAAAATATTGAAAATTTTATGATTAATATAAATTAACGAATAACGACAGCACTTTCTTGATGTTATGTAGAAAAAATTTTTTATCTCCGAACTTATTTATAACTGAAAAAGCTTGTGAACAGCTACTAAATAAAAAAGAAAATTAGTTTTTAAAACAAAAAAGAAGGTACTGAACTCTTTTTATCTCCTTTTTTTTTGTTTTATAACTTATACATCATTCAATTAAATTTTAAGTTGAAACATTCTCATCTACTTTTTGCCAAAGAGTTTACCACTTCAATCATTGCGATTTGCATTGTGATTGTGGACACATACATCATAAGAGATTTTTATATAAATGTTTGATATAGTTGATGCGATGCGAAGAATTACTATTTCCTAATTAACATGTTCCGTGCCATGTGTATCACTGGTGGTTCATGTTACACGGCACCGAACATGGTAATAGCACTATAGCTTGTCAATAGTTAATAAACAAAACAAAATATAGCCCCTAATTATAATCAATGTAGAATATGACAGAATGTGGGGTCCATTCCCAGAAGGATCGCTATAGGAGTCCATAATAAATTGAAGATGATGCTCCTGATCGAGTTCAGCCACAATGATTAGTTGTTGCTGAATCTAATGTGGTCCCATATGGCCAATATAGCCAATCATCTTGGAAAAGGTGCATGTATATAGTGGGCTCGTAAGGGCATTGTTCTTGTAAAAAAAATAATATTTGGGCTTTCAATTCTACACCAAGGGCCGGTCCAAGTCGACAGGCTTCAACATTTTTCACTCTGAATTATACCAGAACTCTCCAATCCAAGCCTTTATTTGCAAGTTTCTTTCTAAATAAATTATCCAATAGCAATAAATAAATAAACTGTTTGTGTGCACACTCTTACAGTAGTTTCTATTTCGGCAGCTGTATCAAGAGAATGCCCTTTTTGACAAATACACCATAATATTTGTAAGCAAAGGAAGCCCACTTTTCCCCATAAATAGTGTATTGAACTTCCTAAATGGAATTTTACGAACACCGATCACCCCACACGCGTGCACATACACACATGTAGGCACACATAGTGGTTGGGTTGTTTTTTTTATTTTTATTTTGAACCCCTTTTTCGAACGGAGTTATCTTATACTAACTTAGTAGTCAGATTCATGATGCATGTATGAGTTCCTGAAACATACATGCTTGGTACACGTGTATGTTTCACGAATTTATATATGTATAAAATAATAGTTAGCCTAAGCTTAATTAGACTCGGGATATTCGGTGATAGTCCAAGCCGAGGCGCGCCGTGCGCCCTTGTGCTGGTTGCCTACATAAAATCGGGTGAGTGCCTTAAGTGCTCCCCTTGGTGGTCCGGTGAAACTGTGGAGACCTTGCCGGGTTGACAGTGTAGTCAGTTCGAAAAAAAAAAATATTTTACCAAGCAAAAAAATAATAAGCACATAGCTACTTATTTATCTCTTATAATTAAGTATAATGATCAATGTTTAAATTTCATATAACAAAAGTAAACCTTTAAAAGATTCATAAATAGCATTTTCATTTGTGAATTTATAATTAGTCATAAATGTGGTTGCCTTAACCACATTCATAAATTTCAGAACAAATGAAGCATTTTGAATTACAATTGGTGATTACAATTGAATGGTAAAACTGTAAAAAAAAAAACAAAGTGGGAAGCATAAGAGTTCAAAGTTTGACAATGTTTACACCATTAACTTTAATTTATCTTAAAAGTAAATGAAGGATTTGAAGTTATTTCTAAAATTAGCATTACAATACAGTCAGTAGGTGGTAGAGCTAGGCTGAAGCTATTACTGGTTTCAGCATGAATGTGTCGGCTCGCCCGACGCGCGGGGTAGTACCACCCTCTCACAGAAAACCGACGTGAAGTAACAGTGCTTGCATTGTTGCGTTTCGTTCGGTCAGTGAGAGCGCCGGAGGTCCACATATTTAAAAGGCCGGCAACGCACTTGCGACTCCCCTGGTATTGCTAGTGTCTATGGACGGCGGTGATCACTTACCATCAGGTGACCCACCTGTTCGTTTGCCCCCTATGAAAAAAAAAAGTCAAAAAAATGGTATTAATGCATTTAAATAATTATTATAAAACTGAATTATGTCTTAATGCCACTGAAAAATACTACTTACATTTTTTAAAAGATAATGACATAATATGAAGTAATGCATTTTTTTAAAATAATTTATAAATATAATTGGCTGTTGAATTTGGTGTATTCTTCTCACAACATTAATTTACTTTCTAGTAGAAATAATTCAATGATTTAAATAAATATAGTGCTCAGTTTTTAAAGTGCGTGTTACCTATGTTACCTACATAAATATAACAATATAATACATAACGCAAACCAAACCGCTACCTGAGATATTATGAACGTTCCCGTGTGAATAATTGTGTAAAGTGCTGACCATAGGAAATAATGTATCGTGGGACAATCAAACGTAAAACAAGCATTCGTATTACTTGCTCGATCGCCGGAGCAAATAGGCTAAGCATTTAGGTTTAATTAAAATATTATGTAAGAAATTAATCATTTTAAGTAAAGATTTTAAAGGACAAAATAGCCTTTTTTTAAAAACCTCCTACTGACGGCCAACTACGTAATTTGCGTCTATCATCTGAATAATTGTTACTATTATGTATTCCGTACTCCTATACACAGATTGGATTTAAAATGTATACTTGGATATCTTGTCTGATTTCTCATTACCACTCCCATTTTCCAATTATTAAGTTCGGATTAAAAACGCGCTTTTAATACATTAAATCGAATTATTTTCCGAATATTTTCAGTTGAATGTCTACAATCCGAAAATAAAATTTCACTTGCACCGTGGTTTCATAAAACAACCCAATATTTATTTATTTCAGCAACAATATCTTCAAATACATATAATATTATATCCTGAATATGCAAAATACACTATTATCAAAACTAATATTGTACACATGGTTTTTCAGCAATATGGCAGCCCCAGGACCATTTGACGAAGTGACTTGCCCGTTCAACGAGGCTCATACCGTTAGTCACTATAAACTGCATCTTCATTTGGTAAAGTGCAGTAAGCAGCACCCAAACGCTAAAACTGTCAAATGCCCCTACGATTCGGTCCATGTTGTTAATGAAATGGAGAAACAAGTGAGTATATGCAATAGTCACATCAGTTTGTAAGAGACCCATTGTATGGCTATACACCTTCCCTTGAAGGAAGATATGGACATGTCACCACTTCAGCCTATGACATGTGTGCGATTTTAAGCTCGGATAAATTCAAAGTTCTATATTTTCACACTAATCTGGCGGTTCAAGTTTCCTGACGATGTTCTCCTTCACTGTCAGGTGATAGGTTTAAAATTTAATATAATAAAATGTAATGTAAAAGTACATGATTTCATAAAAAAAAAAAATGGATGTACATTAGGGTGTATTTTTTGGACGACTATGTTTTTTTTACAGTCCCTAAGCTAAATTTTGTTGGTAGTATGTAAAAAAAATTGTCTGAAAATTTGAGCCCTTAATATTAATTCTAAGTACTCTCTCAGTACTTTAGAAGATTTTTCATATAAACTTTGATTATAAATTTTTTAATTTTTATAACTCGACGGCACTTTGTACTATCGTATCGTTCGAACTCCGGAATTACTCAGGATTGAGCGCTCTATAATACTGCTTATTGCCTCTTAAATGTAACTCACACCAGTAAGACAAATACTGGTCACTAAAGTCTAATTTTGTAAAAGTTTTTTTTTTTTTTTTACCTATTTACCACAAAATTTAGGTTAGAGACCGAACAAAAGATAGTCGTTAAAAAAAACAACCCTATTGTAGATACGTTACGTGGAAATCCGAAACTCTGAAAATCCTAACTAATATTATATAAGTGAATGATTGTGTGTTTATCTTTTACGCTTTGGCTCCACAACTACTCAACCGATTATAATGACATTATACATATACGTTGTCAGGTGTACAGAAAAGAGCATGAGGTGCCTTTTATCTAGAAAATATGTAATGTTCACAGGGAATATATCAAAACTAGAGTAACGCGAGCGCAGCCGCAAGCAAAAGCTAGTTTCTAATAATACCGTCGTTCAAAGAGAGGATAACGCATCTGCCATTTTTTTTTTCGAACTGACTTTACTGTTGACCCGTAGGCCTCTATAGTTTCACCAGACTACTAATGGGAGCGCTTAAAGCAGTCGCCCGATTATTATAGGCATGGCCGTTTTGACAGATTACAACAATAGTGACGTGAATGCCATTTATTTTCGAAAAAAATGTATTCAAATGCTGCTTTGTTTTGCATTAAGCATTGTCGCGAGTTTGCTGGAGGTGTTAATTGTGCTGGCCAGCGATCATATATATATATATATACACATATATATAGTTTCTACTAAATTAATTTCTGTGTCCCAAAATTGTACATTCAATAAATTTTAGGATTAATAACTCGTCACCAGTATTGACAATAAACAACAGCAATTCGCTTGTTCAAACGTAGTTGTTAATATATACAAAACTCTATGAGCGGACAAACGTCAAAACGGCCACCATAGCGTGCCGCTATTATAGAAACGCGCTTCCCTTACAGTAGTAAAACTGTTTGTATTCAGAGTTGTATAATTGAGAGTTATGTTCTATTTTAGCATCATTCGAGTGTGTGCTGCAAGCGTGACATGCTCGACAACATGATGTATGTCACGGACGACGATCACCGTCCAGTCGTTCCGGTGCAGCAGCCACCGCCGATCCAGTGTGAGGAGAATTGGGATGAGGTAATAAGCAACTATAACATTCTAATTTCTAATTATTCTTACAAAAAGGATGAGTTTTGTAGGTGGTAGAGCTACGCTGAAGCTATTACTGGTTTCAGCATGAATGTGTCGGCTCGCCCGACGCGCGGGGTACTACCACCCGACACACAGACGTGAGTCGACGTGAAGTAACAGTTCGCCCGCACTGTTGCGTTTCCTGTAGGTGGTAGAGCTACGCTGAAGCTATTACTGGTTTCAGCATGAATGTGTCGGCTCGCCCGACGCGCGGGGTAGTACCACCCGACACACAGACGTGAGTCGACGTGAAGTAACAGTGCGCCCGCACTGTTGCGTTTCCTGTAGGTGGTAGAGCTACGCTGAAGCTATTACTGGTTTCAGCATGAATGTGTCGGCTCGCCCGACGCGCGGGGTAGTACCACCCGACACACAGACGTGAGTCGACGTGAAGTAACAGTGCGGGCGCACTGTTGCGTTTCGTTCGGTCAGTGAGAGCGCCGGAGGCCCACATATTTAAAAGGCCGGTAACGCACTTGCGACTCCCCTGGTGTTGCTAGTGTCTATGGACGGCGGTGATCACTTACCATCAGGTGACCCACCTGTTCGTTTGCCCGCTATAAAAATAAAAAAATAAAAAAAAAGAGTCACAAAAATCAGAGAATCAAAATCTCATGAGAATAAAACAAAAAATAAACCTTTTTTCAAAGTGTGTAAATTATGGATGGTGTCCATAATAAGTGCGAAAATGGATTTGTTTCTTGAATATTCAACCGATTCCATGCAACATATCGGGAGTAGAGGAAAGATAATCGAGTTATTTATTTTTATATTTCCAAGTAGTAGATAATGTCTAAATTAACACAAGTGAAACGGTGGGAGAGAGTTAGTTAAAAATAAATTTGTTTATACGATTCAAAAAAAAATAAACATACGAGATATGTACAGCTAACAATGTAGTACAAAGAAAGAACAGATAGATGGCGTTTATGTCAAATTCAACAGTAATGGATAGTTTACAATCCTAACTAACTTTGTAAATGAGTAATTGAATTTGTTTATTACATTTTCATCCCTTAAACATTAAATCGATCGTCATGGAATGTTGCAAAGAAATTGTCGGAAAAGGGTACAGGATCGGTACTGTTTGTACCGAAAAAAAAAAGTCATCCCAAGTGTTATGTCGGGACGTGTGGAATAAAAGACAGTTATAAGCGCACTGACTCGTTTAATGACACATCCCTTTCTTATATAGATACATACGTAACAGGTACATATGCATACATAACACCAAAGGTACGTTAAATCTACATATATACGAGTGAAGTCGCGAGCAAATATTAATTGATTATATATCCACGTCAAAAAAAAACATTTTTTTTTTAGATCAGCTATTGTGTTGATTAGTCTAATAATTTTATTTTATATACTATCGTACTCATAACTAAACACTACAAACATTACAAAATATAGACTCAAATAACACAAGATTATGAATAAAATGTAAAATCCACTACATGACATACTAAGATTGTGCTAAAAACTCTAGGTAAGAAGTTATGCTTTTTTTTTAGCGTAAAAAGAAACAATAAATGCAATTATAACATTTTAATTATAATTAAATTGGTTCGGACACAGCGTCGAAGGACGTAGGTTCGAATCCTGGCAACTGAGTCAGAGCTTTCGGTGAAGGAAGACATCGTAATGAAACCTTAGCATGGGGGTAGAGCTTTTTCTAAGTCCGTCTGGCTGGCTACCACCCTCAAGTTTAAAATCTGTCTCCAAGCACCTGTTGGTGTATTCGGGCAGCTGCACTTGAGAGCCAGTCCCCCCTCTAGGTTAAACGTGACTACGACCTTGGACCACATCGTAATTTAACATCAGATGAGATTGTGTTCAAACGCTGACCTATAAAGTACAAAAAAAATAATTTTCTATATATTTGTATACAGCATTAAGTAAAATACCAAAATTAAGTAGTATAAACTATATATCTCATAATAATATAATAATAATAATAATTCGTAACGTAAACAAATAAAAAAAATACACGACAGTTACAATACCTACATTCAATTAACATTCAGAAGTTTTTGACGGGATCTTAGTCTGTCATGTAGTGGTTTTTATATTTTATTCATAATCTTGTATTATTAGACTCTATATTTTGTAATATTAGTGGTGTTTTACGTAATATAGTTCGGTTATTATGCACAAGTGAAGTGGATGGGAAATAATACCATGGAGCATCATGCATTCTGAGATGCCACCAAAACTCGATGGAAAGTTCTAACAAGGAAACCACCATCTTGTTAGAACATTATAATTATCACAAGACATTTACTTGGCAAAATCTTGTTACTTGACGCTGGTTAGTGCTCAAACCGTGCCGGAGCCAAAAAATAAAGAAGAAGAATTATCATTCACCACCATATGAAAATTAAAATCACACACAAATGTATGTATATATATTTTTTTCTCTTCACTGATATAAAACACGTGTTGTAGATTCATATATATATTTGAATAACTAACTACCTTGAAAATAGTTATCACTGTTCACGAAAACTTAACAGACAATTACCGACCAACTTCATGGTGTCGCGTTTAGGTGTCGATATGCGCGCGTATCGTTAAAAATTCGCTCTCATCCGTTTTCCCAAACGTGCCACGTGAGGTATAACTTCAAAAACAATTGTCAGAACAGCCTGTAACAATCGGCCTAATAATACTGTTCCTTTGTAGGAGGAGTCGACAACATACGTTCCGGACCCTTGGAAGAATCCTCATATCATTAAGAAGATCAAGGGAGCCACCAAATCTGAACGCAGGAAGGCTCGTATGGAAGGCATCAAGAGCTACCGTCCGCCCCCGGAAATGTTGGAGTAAATAGCATCTACTTACATACATATTGTTCATAAATAAATCCTCGTATTGCCAAATAAAAATATTAAATTAGAAGGCAATATTACTTCAAATGCATACATCTCTGTTTTCAAATAAAAATTTAACTCCTTCATTTAAACTTTATAGTATTAAATTTGATTCGTAGATCATAGTAATTAGAAAAAAAAAATAGCTACATAATAATAATGATGATTCATGCTCTTATTGTATGACGATCGTTGTTAGTTTAACTGTTATTAGTTATTCTGCTGTTGGCTTATTCGCTGTTCTGTATCGTATAGCTATTTGTTTTTATGAGTAATGTGAGTGAAGTGTTATTCCTTTCACACCTATATGTTGTATAGTGCTTTCTTGTTTGCACATTAACGACAACATCGACCGATCCATTGTCAATTTCAATAATAATAACGAACAACTGATAACCAATAGCAGAATAATTATATCTTTAATTAAGTAGTTATATATGTTGTCTAGGAATAATGCATTACCTTATTAGCTGTTGTGATAATGACCGTGTCTAATAACAAGTTCTCAGTTCTGAATAATTCAAGCTACATATCAACTCTGAAGGCGTTTAAGTTAATTTTGCGTCAATAGAACCCTATAGTTTTCCAAGGCATTCTTATAAATATGTTAAAACTGTTGACGAAGTTTAAAATAATAATATGTTACTAATTTTTTGTAATACTTTTACGCCTCCAACGAATTAATATCTCATTTGATAACTTATCATGATTGGAAAAGATGATCTGTCTTGGAGTTTGTAAGTGTAGAAATATTCCGGAGGGTAGGCACATAATCAATAAAAAATATAATAAAGAGGGTAGACGTGTTTTGATTCTATCCTTTCTATTCGAAACATGTGTTTGTATCCTGTTCTCTTTTGTTTTAATTATAGATAACGTTTTTTGTTTGTGAATAAAAACCAACATGACATAGAATAGGAATGAAACTTTTAACAAAAAATTGTTTACTATATTTTTAGTACAAGGTTTTTTACCATACCATTGGAGGAGGGCATAGATACATCAGAAGTCGAACCTTTCAAAATAGTAAACGAGTTATTATATCTCTTTCGCTCTCATAGAATAAAGCTATAGTTGTCTGTTTTTTTTTTGAACTTGTTTATTTTGGTTTGCACTAACATTTTGTGAGACAGGTGCTGTGTGAGTGAAAGGGATAGTTGTTTATGTTTTGAAAGAGGAAGTTATATCTCGACTATATTCATGTGTACTTCTTAAGGCTATATTATAATTAAGAGAGGTTATATGTTGTTTGTAAAGTTTTTTAAAGAAAGTGTAGTTTTGGAAATTTTACAAATACAGGGGGATGCAAAAACGATTATATTTATAAATTAGATATATGTGTTTATTAAAAAGTATCTACAGTAATTTAAACATTTATTTACCATCATAATGTAAATTGTCGAGCTGTCATAACTCCTGTAGTATTTTTCAAAGGATTCATACATATATACATACACTTCTTTTTCATGAATAACGACCTCGGTTATAGCGACGTCAGACTAACGTTTTCTTTTTTTTTTTCGAACTGACCTACACTGCCAGCAATAATGCCTTCACAGTTTCACCGGACTACATCAGACTAACGTCCATTGAATGTAAAGCATACTTTTGTAAGAAATTCATTCGACAATAGGAACTTCGGATAAAGCGATTTTTTGTCATGAACCATTTGGGACTGATTCCTAGAAATTTCATGCTTATATTGCGATTGACTCGGAAAAGGCACAAAGACTCGTACATATAAAACTATTAAGTTTTTTTTTATCCTTTGTTTACATTTACAGATGGCCGGATAGGCTCGCTTTGTTTTTAATTAGGACTACTTAGCATGTGTAGAAAGTTGAACATAGGTAACAATCGTTTAAATATTGAAAAAATTATGAAAATGGTAATGGTTAGGTCTATTACCTTATAGCGTAAACTAAAACAATGCACTATAAGACATTTTTCAATAACACCGGTGTATGACATACATAGTTCGATAAATATATGTTACATGACTTTCTGCTATTTTGGATATAGTGACGACATTAAAGTCGTTCCTCCAACGTCATTATAACCGAAACCAGCTGTGTGTACATATATATATAAAATTATTTTTGAATAATATATATCCCCATGTTGAATAATTAGACATCTGATAAGGAAACCTTTGAAATTGAATTGAAAAAGAAAACAGAATCTTATTCTTTCCATGTAATAAATACGAAAGTTTCACTTCTATCGTGTGTCTTTACGACACGTACTGTTTTTTTTTTTCTTTATTGATCTTTATAAATCCCATAGTTGTTTTTTTTATTTATTATTATTACGTTGTGTCATTTCCTGTGACCTAAATAGTTGGTGTTAGATACCTGGTTATTTCTAGTGTACAGTTGTTTATGTCTTAAGAAGCTGTGTTACTACATGACAATGTATAATAATATAATATAAGTACAAGTTTTGTTTTACTCATAACCCAGACTGTCCGGACAAACAGATGGACCAGTGATTCCCAAACTATTACACTATCACTACATAGTATAAAACAAAGTCGCTTTCCCTGTCCCTATATCCCTATGTATGCTTAAATCTTTAAAACTACGCAACGGCTTTTAATGCAGTTTTTTATAATAGATAGAGCGATTGAAGAGGAAGGTTTATATATATAATAGCATAAATTAAACAGTGGAGAAATACTGTTATTTTTGCGGTTACTCCGAATTGAACGCGTGCGGGCGACGAGTAGTAATGAATAAATCGAAACTACTGGATCGATTTTAATCATTTTTTTAGTGAATGACACAGGCTATATATTTTATACCCGTGCGAAGCCGGAGCGGGCCGCTAGTAATATAATAATTTCTAATATGTGCAGAAAAATATTTGTATCCTGTATGGTTGATTTCAACCATTGGAACAAGCATTTGAGGTTTAGCATTCTGAAGCAGAGATATTTAACTACTTGGCTTTTGCGAAATAAATCTTTTGGGAGCGGGGGCATCTATCATTAGGGCGACCAACCGTTCCGTATTCTGCGGGACAGTTCCGTAATCCCACTTAAAATAGTCCCGTAACAATTTTGGAAGGACCCTGCGGTAGTTTTCAACTCACAGGTTTATTGCTATGTATATTAGTCAAAGACGCCTTTTCGTGGATAAATGCATTATGAACGTCAGACGAAACTTCACTGAAAACAGAAATTCTTAATGCTATGCATATGATGAAATATAATATGAAACTAGTCAAAAAGTCACTCCAGTGATAAATATTTAACTTTTAAAATTCAATAATTTTATTCAATTGCGTTTTTCTTTTTAAATATTCCATTCTTCTATATATATAAAACTATACACTTTACATTTAAACCTTCATTCATTCAAAAATATCCCGCGTTCAATGTTCAGAAAGTTGCCGTATTATCCGTCCTTTGAATTCGTCCCAAGAGCTAACGATGTCAAACGTCAATGAAGTTATGAGGACGAAATTTTTCACGTTTTTCAGGGTCTATACTTGTATAAATAAACGTAAAAAGGAATACCTTATTTAACTACAAAATTTGATTCAAATCGTTAGAACCGTTTCTAAGGTATACGAAATACATTTATTTATGTATATATATACAGTAAAGGAATGTTATCATAGGGTTTTTATAATCTATTTTCCTTATTATCCAAGAGGTGGAGCTGAGGTTAATTAACTTTTATACTAACTTCTATTGTAATATCTACACATAGATATCTGAGCATACAGAGTATGTACTCGCTTGTTATACTGAGCGCTATTGAGTAGTGTTGCCGGACAGCACATGGATGGCGCGTGCGCGTCGCCACATAGAATTAGTAAGGTGGGGAAAAGTGCCGACTCCAACCGCGAGGGTCTAGAGAACCTGGCTACGTGAACTTGCACCGGAACTTCGGTACATACATCGACCGGGTCACTACTTTATGCTTTTACTTTGTAATTTCATTATTAATACATTTTATTTTATAATAATTAATTTAGTTATTTTTAGTCATCCAGTTGCAATCTACGTAATTTACTTTCCACTTTCTCATAAATCAACCATTTGCCATAACAAGCAAGCACAGTGACAAATAAGAATTAAGGAACATGGAGTTAGCAACAGCAGGCACCGCTAGTATTATAGGTATACGCTTTTCTGTAAGATCTACGAGACATTGATGAGTTTATTCTAAATATACTGTAAGCATATTTTCAAAGATTTTTATAAAATAGCATACTTATGGTGAATTGTGACCCGACTGTAGTTTGAACTCCAAAATATCATTTGACATCTCTAAAATCGTGTACCGTGTTGTGCGTATAGTGTCATAACATATTTGCAAGATATAATGTAATTGCCATCAATAATACTAACTGTAATATTAAACAATATTATTTATCTTATTACAGAGTATACACAAAAAGGATAAATATATATCATAGCTGGAAATAAACAAACTAAACATTTTTCAAATAATCCTCGTCCATTTTATCAAATTTCTCTTTTAAATCGTCCGGAACATCAACGGTAGACAGATCTTCAGCACCGACCTCCTCTTCTTCTTGTATAAGTATGTCTACAACATTTTCACACGCAATTAAAGCTTTCGGATCTTTTTCCCATTTATGGTATTCTCTTAGGATATAGTAAATTCCATTATCTCTTAATGTTTCACGACCATGTTTCATAGCACACAACTTATTCAAAGTCTCCAAAATCATTATCCGTATATCAATATCCGGTTCTCTCGTTTTTTCTTTTGGTAAATATTGCAATGTTAGTGGTAGCTTATCCATTTCATGGTCTGCATAATCCTCATTTCCCATCAACGGATTTAATATGTATGACAATAAATCTAAATCATTGTTTAGTAGGAATTCGTGACATTCAGTGTCAAATGACAGGTTACGAACAGTGCCGACAGCACCACCACGTCTTGTGTGTGATTTTTGATAATTACAGAATGGCAATAATTTTATAAATGGAACGTGTGGATTTTCTTCAATTAACCATTTCCTTATCCTGTAACTGCATGATAAGTTACTAAACATTGGACCCAAATAGTCTAAGCAGGCGCCTTTTTTGTTAAATTCAGTATTAACAAATGCATTTAAAATGTCATTCAGCTGGGGTATAAACGCGTTTAAGCACACTTCTAGTTCATCCTCAAGTCTTGTTATGTTTGAGAGAATCATACAACACGCATCCGCGTTCACCTTTTGCGGATTCAAAACATAACCTACAAATAGTTCGATAATGTTTTTGCCCCTCGGTCTATATTTTAGCAGTTCTGCTGCTCCATATGTGAGAGCTGACACATTGACAAGCGTCATAAGAGCGAGTTTAGCAATCTCTTCAATCCCGTCATCTGTTAATTCGATAATTCTCTGAATTAATTGGTCATTCTTTAGAAGAGTTTTGATTCCCTCCTCACTGCCTGAAAGTCCGACTATGTGGTCCAGAGAAACGTGTTTCAAATCAAACCTCGTTTCAGGTTTTAGGAAATTGAGAAGTTCTTCCAAAGGGTCTTTAGACATTTTTGATAGAATACAAAACAGAAACGCACTATTTTTATGTTTTTATTGATAAGCTTGTCAAAATCTACTTTTTAGTAGTGATGTGCTATATTCACAGACTGTTAAATTATATTGTTACATTATATCCTATCGAGATGATTTTGCAAAAAAGACATAGACAAAATTATATTTAAAATGTTAGTTGTTATTAATGTGCGATATTAATATATTTACAACTAGCAATGAACCTTTTTAAAATAGCTATTTTATCTAAACTGTTACAGTCCCCATCATTCTTTTTAGCCACTCTGAATATAGCTGTAAGTTCGAACTTGTCCCTATAATCCACGTCAAACTTTTTGACAGCTCTGAAGTAGATGCGCAGGACACAAATTTATATATCAGAGAGACACAGAAGAGGTGACGACGGAGCAAGCTCGCTCGCGCGTGTATTCCTCGCCCCCTACACCCATGCTAACATATGTTTTAGTGTCCGTGATAGCTGTAGTACAGTCGCATTCAGAATATTTTCGTTGTTGTCAATTACATGCTATTGCTATTTTCATTCTTTCCTTTTTATTGCTGATATTTATTATTATTAGTAGCTATTATCATAGAACCTATCCACTTTGAAAAATAATATTTCTATGGAAAACGTTGCTCCTTTATAAATAAATGTTTATTACGAATTAATTTTTTACTACGAATATACTTCATCTACAATAACACTATTGTAGCAATATATCAATATCTACCCAGTATATGCTACTAGATATAACTTACAGACAAAAACAAATACTGTATAAAGCGGATCACTTCATTAAAGTCATGGTGGTCTAGTGATTTGAACGGTGGAAAATCGATCCGATGTCTGCAGATTCGAACCCCGGCATATACTAAAGATTTTTTCGGAATTCACATACATTTACCAATTTAAATTGGTAAAACTAACGGCTGACGGTGAAGGAAAACATCATGAGGAAACCTGAACCTGAGAAATCTTTATGTACTACCACCGATAGGTGAAAAATATAAAACTGTGGATTTCTCAGAGTTTAAAATCGCCAATACGTCGTGCGTTGGCGTGGTGATTATGCCTATACCTTCCTTTGGGAAATGGCCTCTGGCCTTGCAGTTGGTCTCTTACGGGCTGATAATGATGACGCGGTTACCCAAAACTCACCGAACAATGGTAATCATATGTTATCTTGAGCTATTCATAACTGACAAATACATCATGTAGCGAATTGTTATTATGTTAGCTTTGTCTATTACTTTATTATTCAGCCACTATTGTATATTTCCAGTTTCTACTTTTATTTTATTAATCTATTTGTATAACCTAAATTAGGTTTATTGTCTAGTCATTTTTATATTTAAATTTTGCAAAAAGACTATATGTATCTCATATATATATGTCCACTCAATTCAAATAAATAGTTTTTCGTAAGTTAACTGCTAAAGCATATACAAGACTACCCAATCGGAGTCATATCTTCATTTCACTTATAAAACCTTCTAAAATTAGCAACGTGTTGATTATACGGCCAAATACCCTTTACTTAATATAATAGGCAAATATGTAGTTGAGTCATAATTAATTAAAAATATGTTATATTTTACGTATAACTAGACAACTTAACGATGAATAAATGCAAATTTTAAATTCCTATAAAATAAAATTGTGACTTCGTTTTGTATTAACCTCTTGACTGTACTATGCGCAAGACTGAACTTAAAGCTATATTCAATATGACTACATGAAATATTATTATAGCAATCTAAAATTAGCATTTATTTATGCTTAAGTTGTCTCGATATTATGCATACATTATAATACGTATTTGTACCTAGATTTGTGTTCTACTCAGCTATGTTCAGAGTGATCAGAAAGTTTGAACATTTTAATAATCAACTTTATAATAAAGAAAGAGATGAATAAAATACATGATGACATATTATTAATATCAAATAAACATTAATATATTTCTATGGAATTAGGTTTTGTGTTATTTTAGTGTAACGGAATATTTGGGAAAAAATAAAGGTGCCTTTGATTATTTCAATTTTCTTTTTATTAGTTCGTAAGATTCAAAAGACTATTTTCGGGAAATTGTCACCAAGGTACTCATAGACTCATCCTGGGTAGTGATTTATTGTATAATACTAATAAGAACTAATTACCGTTAGTAAGTTTGAAATTCATACATTATTTAAACTTTAATTTCGCTTATATTTTTTATACCAAACTATTTACTACAAAAATATAGCACAGACAATAATTATAAGCTTAAAAAAATATAAAAACTGTTTAGTTGACAGGACAAATAAAAAATAATCTATTTTCATATCATTTTTTATTTAAACATACACAAGAAATCATATTTGAACAACTAGGAATTAGCCCATAAAACGTTTTCAAAGTGAAACTTCTTTAGAATCGTTGTGATTTCAAACCGGATGCAACGGAAAAACGACAGGTAAGAGACAAATGTGTAGGATGAAGCCGGCAAAGAATGAGACAGAAATATACATACTATTTTATATTATCGGTCTCTCCTCTTTGTGCCATGCTTCGTAGCATCCCCGCTCCCGCCTTCTAAGCATAGTCGCCTGTAATTAGTGAGCCAGAGCGACAGAGCCAATGTCGGTGTGTATATATATTGCACACTGTTTAATACTTGCTGGTATTTGAGCATTTAACGTGTGTTTGTATATGTAAAAAATAGTTGTACAACTGTACACTGTATACGGCTGCGTATTACATCTTTTAAGTAAGAAGTCAGCGTGGTGTGTTATTATTTAACAGTGTTTGTGAGTGTTTTTATTTCTTGTTTATTGAAACTGAAAATATGGAACTTGAACAATAAATTATGTAACAATAGTTAAATAAAATATAAAATATCTTTTAAAATTAATCAAAATACTTTCATTTATAAACAAATAAACTTTGTAATTATCCTACCCTTGTTATATATATTTATCTCATTCTTTTATCGATTTACTGAAGTTTCACTTCTATCGTGTATGAATCGCACACGCACCTTTTTTTAAATTGAAGCACTCTTAAATAATAATTAAACCTCTAAAATGGAAATCTACATAAAGATAAAAATTTGAAGATCTTTACAAAAATCCTAATTCTAAAATGTTACCTATTTAATTCATGAGACAATAGTATTAATAAAATTTGAATTATTATTTGAAGTTAAATCTTCTGAACTCTTTTTGATTTACTAAATCTATTACAACTCGATTAGTAGATGTCACAACCACTTTTAATCGTTTTTAAAATAACGCATGGACGGATACAGTTGTACCGAATTTAAGCTTGAGATGCAAATTCATATTAGTTAAAAATTATCGATTGATTTTTTTTTATTTTATCTATTCATAATTAAATTCTTCTACATTAAATAATTATATTCAACTAGTGCAGTATCTTACAATTAATTCGTATATTTATAAGTGATTTGTAATTAAAATTGAGCTAATCTAATACTATAATATCTTAAAATATGAATCTATTTCTTAATTATTACAATTAGATAGATGAATAATTATTGAACCAAGTTTGTACCAAAGACATTATTGTTATCAAATACAGTAGCTTAATATCACTCAGGCCTAAGGCAATTACGTATTTAGTCTATCTGTAATTCTACAGCAAAGCAAAAAGGAATAATGCAAAAATGTTATAACCTTAAAATCTACTGAGCTAGTAAATTTTAATTTCTATTCATTTATACGTACGCAGTTGTTTTCAGATTTTGTAATTACAATGTACGTTTAATAAAATTAAAAACAAATTACATAGTAAAAAAAAGAAATGTTAATAATATATTTACGTATAATAAATACAATTCATTCTGAGTGAAACGAAACGTTAATTTTATTAAAATGAAATTTCCCAATGTAATAAACAACTTATATCGATATTCCTGTAGAAGCACAACACTGATACAGGTGTATGCTACTGCGATGTCATAAAAAAGTAGTTTTCAGTTAACTTTTGGTTGTACTCCGGTGCAACTACAGAGGCCTCCGAGTCAACAGTGTAGTAGTTCGAAAAAAAAAACTTTTGGCTGTACTTTGTAAGGACATATTCCCTTTTTATTTCTGTTCTATTATTATTATTGTCGTATATAAAATTATCCAATCGTGTAGTATTGTAACAGTGAGTAAATGAATTGGTTTCGATAGAAAGTTTTTCTCTTTCCTACTTTGTCATGTAACTCTCATTACTGAAAATTATTACTGCCATTATCAAGTGGCTACAGATAATAAAGTATCTTGTGATGACATCGGTGTTCTAACAAGACGGCGGTTCTCTTAGGAGAACTTCCCACGGAGTATAGCAACAATTTATTTTATTTTGAATCGGTACAGATACACAAAGAGATGAATAAATGTGAAAGAATTGAAATAGATTTACAATGTTGGAGGAAAAACTATGAAATTTTATTTTTTGTGTAAAAGTAATATTTAAAAAAATACCTGAACGTTATAATTAAAAAGTTAAGTTTTTTAAAAACAAATAAAACTATTTACGGCTTCGGTGAGTTAAACGATTAATGAAGAAACAGTTTTCGTATGAGCGTAATGAAAATCATGAAGAATATTGACGTCTTCAATGCATCAGCATCTGGAAACACAGTAAAGAAAATTTTATATAATTAAATTTCAACTTGGGAATGTTATCTTTTGTCATACTGTTTAAAGGGAAGGCGTGTTACTGCCAAGTAACGCTCCGAATCAAGATTTAGAATGAAGTGAGATCCTATTATGATAGCTCCTATACTTGCTCCTAATACATATTGTGGCTGCAACCATGAAAGTTAGACTAGATTCGCAAGCATCTGAACAGATGTGGTTATTTCCATGCTATCCCCGCGCTAATAATCGAATTATCAAAGAACGAATAAAAAATTTGACAACTGGCAACTTTTTTCTTGTATTTACATTTTAGAGTTTAGCGTTTGACCACAATTTCATCTGATGTTAAATGATAATGTGGTCTAATAGAGTCACGCTAAACCTAGAGGGTGACTGGCTCTCAAGTGCAACTGCCGGAACACACCAACAGGTGCTTGGCGACAGATTTTCAATTTGAGGATGGCAACTAGCCAGGCGGATTTAGAAAAAGTCCTACCACCATATTTTTTTTGCTACCATATAGTACTGTCACCAAAAAGAAAAATATTTGTCTTTTGGGCGTTAGTGGTGCATGGTGGTTTATTTTGTAATGTTCGTCTGCCTAGCTACGACCTTTAAGCTGGGAATCTGACGCCAAGCACCTGTAGATGTATTGCAGGAGCTGCATTTAAATCTTACCATTTTAGGTAATATAGTCATTTCACATCAGTTGAGATTGTGGTGCTAAAACATAAAGTATAGAAATAAACATTTAAATATAGTTACATTTTACATGTAAACTTTTAAATGATGGAATCAGGTATGGCCGTACTGTTGTCGTGTTATCGTTGTTTAAATCCGCCTTTCACGGCACGTTACGCACCGCATTATTGTAATCGAAAAACAGTGAAAAGCGTTGCTACAGGTACCGTTTGAACACAATCTCACCTAAAGTTAAATGACGATGTGGTCTAAGACTACAAACACGCAAAACCAAGAGAGCGATTGCCTATCAAATGCAGCTGCCGGAACTCATCCATGAACGCTTGGTGACAGGTTTTCAACTTGAGGAAGGTAGCTAGTAAGCACGGTTTAGAAAACGCTTCCACCTTTAAGCTTGCCTATGTAAGCTCCGGATCATTCGCAAGGACTCGGGCTTATGCCGAACTACGCTGTTTCCGAACAAGCTAATCAGTGCAATAGCGAAGATATTATCACCCGGTGTCTTTACCGCTTAACCCTGGATGACTTTACGACGTTTAAGTCAACTCACCGCTGCAAACGTGGTCCGTCTCCTTGAACCCGTTCTCGGTGTCGCAAAGGCAGATCTTTTCCTGGATCGTATGAACACGTAGGTGTGGGGGTGACGAGCTGGTTATGTTAGGAGTGAGGCAGACCAATCCATCGTTACAATCATCACTGGTGGCACAGACGTGGTAGAGAACTGAAAAACGTTTTGAATTTTTATTTACGATTGACTTTGCTTTTAAAAGTAGTTGAGTTATAAAAAAACAGAAGTGAACAGAAGAAAACATTTTAATTATGAAATAGAAAAAAAAGCTAACGTCAGCCGGTTAGGGTACCCAAATACTGACCGCGCCTAACGTTAATCAACTTTGATGATTGAACGAGAACCGTTGTTTTCAATACTCACAGTGTTTATCCCCATCACTTTTCGTCACACAAAAAGGTTGTGAGTCAAAATTTTAAAGCGTAGTTCGGTGAAGCTGTAGAGGCCTGTTATGCCAATGGCGTAGTCTATTCGAAAAAAAAATTTCAAAGCCCACCCATGAGAAGTTTCACTCCAAAAAGGAATATTTTCCTACAAATCAATTTTCATGGCAGTAACAAAAAATGCGAAGCCGAGGCGAGTCGTTACAAACATAAAAATTTTAGCCATTAAAAGCACTCAGGTGAACGAATTTTCATAATGTGTGGTTTTAATTTAAAACAAAACTAAGGTGCAACTCATAAAGTTACGTTAAAAGTGCCTAATGATTATAATATTATGACTACATAACTAAATATATCATAACTGGAGTAACACGGCCATCGAGGAATACATACCAATATTGTGACGTCAAACTGTCCGCGTCCTACCATTGGTGTAAACAAATTCGATATGCATTTTATTTTTCAACGAGTATTTCGTAACTATTTAGCACGCATACAATGTAGATTATACAGACTTAAAAATAAAATCTATACAAAAAAGCGCTTTCATGTCGAAAACCTATATTGATATTAATCTTGACTCATAATTTTAGAATTACAATGAACAGTTATATCAAGTCGTGTAATTTAGTCGTGATTTGCATGTCGTCGTATTTTAAGCGCCATTTTGTTTTTGTTATAGTTCGTCGTAAAGCGGACCGTACACTGAGCAAGTGATTGAGCGAATATTTATTGCTACGCAAAAATATGTTTATACAGTATTAGCTACGTCAGCGGCTCAAAATGCTTTTTAATTACTATTTGTTGTAATAAATCGTTGATTTATAACAAAAAGGGTGGCGTAAAATATTACCTGTGTTTAAATGTAATATACAGATATACACTCCATTTTTAATGCAGATTGAAAGGTATAGAATCAAATCGGCTGCAGCACCACCTAGTGGCAAGTTATAGTAAAATAGATAGCATAACACATTTACGTGTTTAACTGGATAAAGTATTTTTAATTTTGAGTGGATGAAATAATGAAAAGTGTCGGGGTAGATCCTTTGAAACTCAAGGGAAAGGTGTATATAAATTATAATTATCATAAAACTAGTCGTGCTGTATACATCTGAGTGCTGCGCTACAAATGAGACAGAGGAGATATGATTATATGTGTCCGAGATACGAGTTGAAAGATACATTTATGATGTAACCAGGATGGATATGATTGATAGTGTTAGTATATCAGACAAAGTTGATAATAGGACCAGTGATAGAAAAGTTGACGAGTAATAATAGGTCAGCATGATATGGGCATGTCATGAGGAAAGATGAAAGTCATGTAATCATAAAAGTTTTAAGAATGCAGGTTGACGGATATAAAAGTAGAGAAAGATCGAAAATGATGTAAAAAAGGAGTGAATACTGAGATGATAACTTACAAAATAGAGTGGAAAAGGCAAAAATGTTATACCGACCCTGCTTAGGTGGGATAAGGGTAAGAATATAATGCATATATGGAATAAAAACTAGACGTGTTGTAAAAACTGGAATTATGGTTTAATGTATTATAGAAATAAATACAATTATCTGGCCTATACATCACTACGTTTTTCCACAAGACTAAATAGTGATAATAACATTAAACTGAGAGAACGTAGAAACATTAAAAAGATTAAGTCATTATTAATGGCAGAAGTACAATAAAAAATAACAAAAGAGAGCCCACAATTAATCCAAATGCAAAAAGCAATTATCAAGTGACGCGAGAGGGAGACGTCCGGCTAAGATCGGTTTTGTTTATTTACGTTCCGTCTATTGCACAGTGCACTAAATGCGATAGACAAAGATAACGCTATAGGAAACAGAAATGAACTATCTCAGTCCTCTCCCCGAGGCGGCGCCAAAATAAAAACCGGGTACTGTACATTTTCTATCAAAAAGGACGATATCGCTAGCCCTGTCTGCACACAACCTTATAAAAAAAAAATTGATAGCATAATAAATGATTAATCTTAAAAGAAAATCTACGCGATCGCCTGACAATAAATACGAAACGTAAAATAAAAAACCTACTTAACTTATAAATGTTATAATAAAACAAAAAATTTACAATTGAAACTCATGTTTATTATTAAGTTTTGGTCGCACGCCAAACTTGTACGCTAATCAACCGGCCGCCATCTTAAAGGTCAATGTTTCGTCTCTTTCTAACACGTTGCTGGACGATTTATCTATCTCTTTGTTTTCAACGTTAGTTTTTTGCATAATTATAATTAAAATTTTATTTATGCTTATAAATAACTTATTATCAATACATAATGTATAGAAACGAGACTTTGTAATGGGGTATTGTTCCATAATCGCAAATGTTCTTAAGAAATAGGACCATATAGAGTTAATCAGTGTCAATATGTGGATTAGAACTAATATCTGTGATTTAGAGGCTTATATATCTATGTATAGGACGATACTGTGCAGGTTATATACAAGTTCTTAATAAAATTACCTTTATATCGAAAATATGTACAATCTAGTTTTAAAATTAATCGCGTTCATTATTGAAATAAATGAACATGTTCTTAAAAGAAAAATAATATAATATAAACAAATTAATTAACCTTTAGGACAAGAAATATATTTATTTTAATGAAATAATACTACAGTAAAGTTTTCACGTCTACTCGACAAAGAATAATAACAAAGGACCCAAAATTAAATAACACCGCCATCTAGTGATGTGTGCAATAACTTCCAAATAGATATGAAAAAACCGTTAAATAGGTCCCTTATTATTTGTTGAGCAAGCATACGCAAGCATAAAAGCACAACAGAAATTCAATATGGCGGATGATGTCAGAAAGGATGTAAAATAAAAAAAGCGATTTTATTGTTAGATTTATATCGTAATCTTCTGACGTGGCTTACCTTTAGGCTGGACTTCACACTGCAGGTTGAGCGGTGGTGAGTTGTCACCACAAAGGCAGCGTGTTACTGCGTCATAGTGAGTTCTCACACAGGAGCTGCTCGCTATATCGGCGCATTGAGCCTGCCTGGAACACTGACGTGCTGAAAACGAACAACGTATTAAATTGTACCACCAATTTCGTTAGAGGATACCCTTTAATTTACTTGAAACGTTTGTTTCTGGACCCATTTTTCGTTGATTAAATTTAATGAAAAAAAAACAGGTCCTTACTCACGTGAGATTTACAGTTGGATACTGTGATGTAACGCCGTAGTTTATGTATTAGATATAGGTAATACTTGGTTATATTTTATTACTGATTTTTATATAGTAATTCTTACTAATATTATGAATGCGAAGTTTAGCTAGTTTGTTACACTTTCAGCGTTAACTGCTCAATTGACCATCATGATATTTTGCGTACACGTTGTCAGGAGTACAGAAAAATGGACCTTACATTTAGAAAACATGTACTATATCCGAGAGACAGGTCAAATAATAGGTTCGATCCCTCGTAGTGGAGCCCTCAAGCACACTGATTGCGCGATACAGCGACACCAATTGTTTTCACTAACTAGCTTAACACACACACCACAGGTCACTCCCACATACGTGCACACGTGCACACACAGGTAAGTACACATAAGAAGGGCTTTATTTTTGTTTACGCCTTGTTTTCCGATCTTGGTTATTTTAGTTTAGCCAAGTTGACATATACAAAATACATGTTTGAGTTCGTGAGGCGCACATACTGGACAACATTCCAAGGCGAGGTTCTGCCACTTCGGCACTCTTGAGCTGTGAAGGCCTATTAGGCCAACAGTGTATAATCAGTTCGAAAAAAAAAGCAGCAACGCTGCAATTATTGCGCAGTTGATAACGTGTTCGGATACCGTCTGAATCGATGTATTTTGTAGGTACGAATTCTTGCGACTGAGTAGGAGCTTTCGGGAAGCAGAATATCGTGATGAAACCTATTTACCTACCTTAGCTATTTACCATCCTCAAGTTGAAAATTTGTCGCCAAGTATCTGCTGGTGTGTTCCAGTAGCTGTTGTAGTTCTTCTAAATTTAACTTGTTTACCATCTTAGTCCACATTGTCATTTGACATGAGATAGAGATTATGGTCAAACGCTAAGATATATAAAGTACTAGCTGTTTCCCGCAGCTCCGCATGCGTTTTCTAATTGTAAATGACTTCTTATAAGATCAGCTATCTGTTAGTGAAAGTTCCGTGTAAAATGGTGCAAACGTTTTGGAGATAGTACTGCAAACGAACCTATGGGTAAAAGCTAGTCCAAAATAAAAAAGCTTTAATTACTTTTTATAACGTTATCTATGTGTCAGTGAAAGTCCCGTGAAAATAGGTCCAATCGTTTTGGAGATAGTACTACAGACGAAGCCACGGATGACAGCTAGTCTAAAATAAACTAGCCTATGTCACCCGCTGTAATTTTAACTATCCATCAGTGAAATTTTTGTCAAAATCGGCCTAGCCGTTTCGGAGATTACCCTGAACAAACAGACAGACAATTTTTTTAAAAATTGTACAGTTGTTATCAGTAACGTTATATGTTCATACCCAATCAGTAAAAAGTCGTTATTATGATATTACATACAGACACTTCATTTTTATTATATGTATAGATAAAAAAGCTAGTACTTTTTAAATATAGACTCCTTTGACGTATAAACTATTCAACGTGATTTCCCATTAATATACAATCGTATTTCTCAGTCACAAGCGTCCTTCCAACGTAACCTTTTCGAAAGGCCTCCATATTTTATTTAGTGAAGTCTTATTAGCATACTGAAGCACGCGATCTACGCCTAAATGCCAGAGCCGTATTTATACTATACTAGGATTACCCGTCGCTTCGTACGCCTTTGCTATTTATTACTAGTCTATACCCGCGACTCGTCTTTAATGGTTATTATCTTAAAAATATATTTTAAGTACAGAGGACAACAAAAAATTTAAAGTATTAGCAGTACATATTGCCCAAACGATCTTGTTAGTAAAAATGTTATCCGTTTACTTCGCCTCGCCTGTGGTGTATGCGTGCCATATCGCTTGCCTCATTTCACACGTCGATGAATGAGATGTTCTTATAAAAATCATGGTCGTAGTAGATATCGTGAAGATTTCTTTTTTGCATATAGAGTGCAAGTAACTAACTAACAAGTAAAACTAAAGATACAATCGAAAACTAACTATTTACTAATATATAAACTAAAAATTTATATGTAATTAATAGATACGTGAAGAAAAACCTTTGTAACGCTTTTAAAGCATATTGAGCGCACGGAGTTGCGTTAAAATTTGGCATAGTGAAGAAATAGAAAATTTGCACACAAAATCCGTTACAAATAATACATTCAATAAAATAATATAAAACATTAATTATTCACGTTCATACTGAATGTCAATCACATATTCGTTTGCGATTAAACAGTGGCTCTGATGAATAATTATAGACACGTTTTTTTCTATAATTTGACTAGTTGACCCCGGCGAACTTCGTACCGCCTAAGAGTCGATTCTTTAATTATTATTTTTTAATACTTTCCCTGCTATTCGGGACGCTATATAATGTTAAATGTTACCGTCGTATAAATATTGACATGAATATTTATACGATACTAACGTCGCTCAATTGTTTTGCCTTCCCGGAACCTCTCCACTAATACTTAAACTTTGTGCTATAGTATTAAAGTTCAAATTGACTTTTAAGTATTATTACGAATCGTTTGTATATGGGAGTATAGAAAAGTGTTGTTTTTAGACTTTATCAGGCAATATTTTAAATTTTTCTCTCCGTAAGAACCATCCTCGTAGTTCAAGGAATATTCTAAAAAAAAGGATTACCGAAATCGCTTCAGCTGCTCTCGAGATTTGCGCTTAGCAACACATTCAGCGATTCATTTTTATATTATAGAAGATATATAGAAATTTAACGTATGTATCCTGTACACGCTCACAGCTGACGTAATAGAATTAAAAAAATATATATGTAATGATTGCAGAGATATACTTTGGCAAAAAAAATGTCAATAACAAATTAATGTATTCTTTGTATTCTATAATGTCAAATGTATTCTGTACATAAAACATATTCTTTTCCTATGTACTTGGACAAAATAACATTGAAGTGTCTAAAAAGTGTATACTTCATCCACCCATTTTTTTATTAACGTGGAGATATCCTCCTGGACACGCCACCCTCCTGGGGGAGACAGTGGGTAGTATGAGACTCCACGGTGTACCGGCCGCCGCTTTTATTTGGGGCGGCATGGAATTGTACAATGCTATCACCATGCCGCCCCAGCGATCAGTCCGGCACCAGGCCCTAAATTATTAGATCCACGCTAAGGAATAGGATAAATACAAGGTGGATAAAAAGGCGAAATTTATCTGAGGGAAGGTGTATAAAACTATTATAAGACCAATCGTGTTATATGGATCCGAGTGCTGGGCTACGAAAGAAGGATGGGAAAAGATTGCATGTGGCAGAGATGCGAATGGTAAGATAGATGTGTGGTGTAACTAGAATGGATAAGATTAAGAATGAGTATATCAGAGGAAGTTTGAAAATAGCACCAGTGACAGAGAAGTTGTGGAGTAATAGGTTAGCATGGTAAAGGCGTATCATGTGAAGAGATGAAATTCATGTAAATGAAAAAGTATTGAGTATGAAGGTGTACGGATATAGGAGTATATCGTCGTAGAGGAAGACCGAAAAAGATACGGATAGATTGTGTGAAAAATGATATGTGTATAAAAGGTGTAAATACTGAGATGACGTCTGACAGAGGAGAGTGGAAAAGGAAAACATGTTGTGCCGACCCTAGTTAGGTCGGATTAGGGAAAGAAGATGATGATGAAAATTGATGTGTCTGTTCCTAATGTCAAAATAACACCTTTTTACTAAAAGGTAGTGAAAGTATATAGATACGGTAGTTATAACAAAAAAGAAAACAATTTTTAAATATGTTTTTGGTAAGCTTTTTTAATTCGACAAAATTAAAGTGTGTTCCAACGAGTTACAACAGTTGTAATCATGAAGAGTTTTAGACATTTTTCTTCTCTCTTGACATATTACAGTTTTATATAATGATTATTATCACAGTATTACAACAATAGTTTTAAATAAGGCAAAGTTACAATGTAAAAGAACCTATTCGTTCGGCCATTACGACACAAATTCAAATTCGTACAAACCATGTAACAGTGGCGCGTCCGGCACGCTAACTTACGAAGCCAAGTGACTTGACCTCCCTGGTGGCCTTACCCTCGCCCCGTTACTGGTAAATACTATCGCGCCAGAGCGCTTACCGAGATCAAGATAAGCTGGTAATTGGAGTGTGTAAATCTCAACCTCTTCCGAAAGCTATCTGACAACGCCATCTATTAGCAATGGAAGTAGGTTAACTACAAACGGGGTTACTAATGATTTAATTAATATGCGTGCTGTTTTTTAATTCTTCTTTATTATTAAACTGTTAACGGCGGGAAAATGTAATGATCAGCCATCTTGTTTTTTACTGATTTGTTAGTGTTTTTATTCGTTAACAACAAAATAGAAGATTAAGATGTGACAAAATTAAGATGTTATTATTCCCATGATCGGTGAATCATGGTCATTATTGAATGAGTTTTTGGCGGCTCCTTAGCTTGTCATAAATGTGTAATATTTATTCATCTAGCGTAATATAGCTTGGTTATAGTGGACGAGTGAAATATATTGAAAATAATAACTTGGGCATGAATTCCGAGATGTCACAAAAATTGCCTGAAAAGTTTTAACAAGTGGTCGCCATCTTTTTGGAACACTGAAGTCATAACAAAAGATTTTATAATAGTTGGTCACTAGACAATACCTGTTATAATTTTCTATTATAAATAGATGAGATCTGATTTTTGTTTGTTTTGAGTAAAACTTGAAAAATATTTAACCGATTTTAAGAATTTTTTCACTTATTTTTACATTATTAGTAAGAAATGCCGCACTGAATTTTTTATTTGCAAAATCTACATCAATTCGAGCGTAACCGCAATCAAAAGAGAATTGTTTGCCAAATCAGGAAGAAGATGAAAAACAGTAGAATAGAAATACTATATTATGAGTAGTACTTAGTAATAATAGGACAAGCGAAGGAATTAATCCATACCGCCAAGTCACAAAATAGCGGTTCCCTTGTTAGAACTCTCCATGGAGTTTTTGTGGCAAGTCAGACTCCATGCTCCGTGACATTATGTGCCATCCACTTCACTTGTGCACAATAACCAATCTATATTGCGTAAAACGCCAACAATATTACAAAATATAGAGCCGAATAACACAAGACTATGAATAAAATATAAAATCATAAATAACACAAGGCATTCCAAGATCCCGCCAAAAACATTATATTAAGAACAGCAAGTCATTTTCGTCCATGACAGTGACAGATTGAATCGCTTTATTCACAAACATTTTTAACTTCATTCATTCTCACCAAATTATATATAAATGTAAAGGGAATTGCATGAAAACGAAGTTCCAAGACATTTCCAAGGTAAATCAATAACAATTTTTGTTATATCACGTGACAAATAGCATTAAGTCTGAACACCTTCGCCATATTACCTGTGAATCGTATAAAAATTAAAATATCCTATGGTTAAGCATTTTTAAACTTAGCATTCAAGATGCCAAGGCGAGTAGAAGTTATTTCAAGTATGCTTATTGTGTTCGTAATTTAATTTAATGTTTTCCTTATGAACTGGTTGGTATCTTGTATTTTTAACCGACTTAAAAAAGGAGGATGTTCTCAACTCGGCTGTATTATTTTATGTGGGTTTCTCAGAACTTCGTGATTTATGAATCGATTTAGAAAATCCTGTTTTTGTTCGAAAGAGGATATATTTTGGGAATCTCGTTATGATTTCATTAGTATTGTACTTTGAACTTCGAAAATACACCGAGGAACTCTTCAAAATTGTATAGGAATTTGGTAGTTTTATGACAATCGAAGACTAGTTAGGTACCTATCTGACTATGTTCGAAGTCTTTGTAATGCATTTACTAAAGTAGATTTCTTTGATGTCGGTCATATAATTTGTTTAAATTTTCTTGTCTTATTTTTTTATTATAGACTGCAAAATTATTCCTATACAATCTAGAGACAATGGCAATACTGAAAGATATACTATCCACAGACAATCACTATTCCAATGGTGGTCGGTAACTTTTTCATTAGCTTCAATGAACCATATTGGTTGTTATAGAAACGAAATAAACTAAGAGAGTCGTTATGACAGATTTATTAGCATGTATATGGTGCTCAAATTCTTACAACTTCTGAAATGTGAACCTCCTAAGTATACAACTGTTTTCAATGTTACCTGACGCATGGTTTTTTATTATTAGTCGGTTTTACAGTTTGCCCATAATTCTCACTTGATGTTAAATGACGATATGGTCTAAGATGGGAAAAACACGTTAAACCTAGAGGTGGACTGTCTCTCAAGTGCAACTGTCGGAACACAGCCATAGATGCTTATCGACAGACTTACAACGTAACTACAGGTGGTAGTAAGTCAGGCGGTTTAAAAAAAAAATCTACCACTGTGCAATGGTTTCATTACGACGTTTTCTTTTTTTTTTATATTATAGGGGGCAAACGAACAGGTGGGTCACCTGATGGTAAGTGATCACCGCCGTCCATAGACACTAGCAACACCAGGGGAGTCGCAAGTGCGTTGCCGGCCTTTAAATATGTGGGCCTCCGGCGCTCTCACTGGCCGAACGAAACGCAACATTGCAAGCACTGTTACTTCACGTCGGCTTTCTGTGAGATGGGTGGTACTACTCCGGGCGAGCCGACCCATTCATGCTGAAACCAGTAATAGCTTCAGCGTAGCTCTACCACCTACCGTATGTAGACAAATATATTACTATGGTTTCCCGGATTTTGAAATCGCCAATACGTCGTGGACTAGCGTGATGACTGTACCCATACATAATATAACCTTCCTTCGGGATCATAGGATCCTGAAGTCAGTTTCTTAAAGGCCAACTGATATTACCAGGATTCTTTCAATTAATATCCTACCCTCAAGTTGAAAATCGGTCGACAATCCCCTATGGGTGTGTTCCGGCAGCTGCACTTGTGAGCCAGTTCCTGTAGATTTAGGCTGTTTATCTTGAAGCACATTGCCATTTAACATCAGGTGTGGAATTATGGTCAAACACTAAACTCTATAATATATTAAAAATAATTAATTTCAGTGCTGTATATACAGTAATAGAATTGCTGCCTATATGCATGCGCACCTATTAATGTTTTTAGAGTTTATTAGTGTCTTTCGAGCCCCGGGGTGTTTTAATGGAAAGAGTTAAACATAGGATTTCAGCGAATTCTTGCATAGTTGGCTTGGAATATGGAATTAGTTACTGTTTGTACGAATAAAAACAAGGACGAAAATAGTAAAACGATGATGGCTTAAAGTGTTCGAATCATTGCGAATGAACCGAGGCCTTTGTTGGAGGAAAACATTGTGATGAAATCATAGCATGGTGGTAGGGCTCTTTCAACATCTTCCTGGCTACCTACCACACTCAAAATAAAAATCTGTCACCACGCACATATAGGTGTGTTACGACAGCTGTACATCAAGTATAGAACAAAATATTTTTTTGCTTTCAATTTTCTTTTTCTGTACATAAAATATTTTATTATAATAATAAGCAACGCAGGTGAAGTCGCGGGTATCAACCAATGCGCAATATTTGTACACACTATACCAAAAAAAAATAGCAATGAAACTTAAAGAAATAACGAATTATAGATGAATTATTATTATAATAAATGCAAAAAATTACGACAAATATGCTCCTCGTTTTTGGACGGCAGTATACCTTTATGAAACTGCTCGAGTCGTGTATGCATGCTATGGAGTGAATAATTCCGCGATACCTGGTGGGACTGTGGGGGTGGCATCTTTAGACGGTGCGGTAGCACTCTTGCCGAACGTTGTTAGCGCTTCCGATGACTCGCCGGTTAGCCAACCAGTCAGCAGTAGCGGTAGTATCGCCGCGGCGGCTTGCCTCCTACACCACATCTCGATTCTCGAAAACACACGCATCATAAACACTAATCGATTGATTGTTACAATGATCGATTTTTATCGTAATGTCTATGGTCACGGCGCAGAGTTGCGTTCCGAATTCGAAGTTTGACAATTCGAAATTTGAATAGTTTCTCACGCGTTCGATTCTTTTCCGATTAGTTCTGGATATACTATTAGCAGAATTATCAAGAAATCTATCGATATTCTATATGCGTATAAATTGTTACTTTAAGATTGTCTAATAATAACTGTCACTCAGAGTCACTTGTAAAAAATCTGGGAAGTATTATAGGGTTTCATTCCAAGCGGTAAAATATATACATTATTTACTTTTAGATATTGAACATTATTAGATAGCTTATCGAAAAAATGAATACAAAGTCTAACCTAAAGTTCATCGCGTCTAAATATTACGATAAAAACAATCAATTCACATAAACAAAACAAGGAAACTTTACTCTGAGAGATAGATATAGTGATATATATTGAATTATTTAAATTTAAAAAGCTATTCGAAACGACATCATATTTTATATTTTGTAATTCATAGTCATTTACAAGTGTTATAGAAAGTTCGTTCTAGCATTAAACCGTGGAAACAAAGAAAAAGGAACATAAATCATTCCTCTATAATTCAAGATGTGGTGTTAGGATTATTATTTACATAAAAATATTATATTACGTGATATACTTCTGATGATTCAAAATGTTAATTGTATTTAATAACTACAAATATACCATCTAATCTATACATTCCGGTTCCAGTAAACTAAACTGTGAAATATGGAATCTTACGCTTTCATAATTTGGAGTAATTTTATTTGTTAACCTGAAGGTATTTACCGCGTATAATTTATGATATGGCCCGAGATATACCAGCGGACTTATTTAAAAATGAGCTCTTAGAGATGGATAGTCAATATAACTGGCATTAAATTAAAATGGTAACATTTAAATATTTATTACGGTTCGGATTCGTTTCGGAATAATTTTTATTGATATTATTTTTTATAATAAAACAAAGTTATTTCGTCGTTGCATTTAATATAAATATTACGCAGATTATCAAAAAAGTTTGGTAAAAATAAATTTGTCAATGGAGATCAGTCACCTTAAAGCTCAATTTTTATCGTCATTATGTATTATGGTCACTGGATAACTATTCTTTCAGCCTAAGTTTGAACTATTTTTATAATTTTTCAATCATCATTCTAGAAAAATACTGCTCTCCTTGCAAGGCAACTTTCTAGGTGGTTTTTTGAGAATTTAATGCTCAGGTTCCTCCTGTATCTATTGTAATAATTAAAATCTTATTTAGTGTTGCCAACAACACGTTTTCGTTTTTCGAAATGAAATGAATGAAATGGTAGTGCCGAGGATGGTTAAAGCACAAGTGTTCCTAATTAGCGAGATCGTCGGCATGCCTACCAGCCTATATAATTATATCTTACCGGGTGACGCGGTGGTTGTCGGTGGTGGTGGAGTCTCCGTATTCGCTTTTCCAAACGAAGATATACCGAAACAATCAACCGTTTGTGTATTCAGCCAAATGGCTAATAAAATTGGCAACAAAACCATTATCGGCTTTTTAAACATTTCTTTTTAATATTTCCAACTCTGATTTTCTCACTTATCTATTATTGGATATAGATTATATTTGCAACTATTCGAATAAATATGTATTCTTAATTCAAAAAAATCTCAAATTGTAAATAGGCCGCGTCTAATAAGACTTGTCTATGGATATGGGTCATGTAACGGATTGTCTAAGCCAATCCAAATGAGTTCTGAATTTGAAGTCGTGTAACAAAGCGATGATTGTCTACAACTTCTCACAACATACGACACCAATAAAGTACTTTCTACAGTGTATTTTAGTTTATGGATTCGGTGTATGTTATTCGGCGGACTTTTACGCCAGTATTATGAATTCTGATGAAGTAGGCAATGAAAATTATAGCTACTTCAACATAACTAGAATATCGTGACATGGCAGTAATTATCTAGAAGATTGACAAAATAAAGTATTATAGTGTACACTATATATAGCAACACTTAGTGACTGAGCATTTTATGGTGTTATTGAGAGTTGTCGTTAAATGAATAAATCATTACTATTTTACTATTGTAATATGCATTTACTAATAACCTATAACATTTACAAACAACTAACACCAATATTTATACTAATAATATACGCTTATAGCGTATAATCTGTTATCTTCGTCTGAAGTATTCCGCTGCAATAGTATATACAATACACACGGCTATACTAACGTTCCAATGCTTTTCATAAACACAGATTATACAAAGCAGAGACTTAAACCGCGATTAAGAAATAACGTTATTTATACGTCGAGAACGTGTCGGTTACGTTGATCTGTTGCTATGGTAATTAATCTGTCAGTTGGCGGGTTATAAAGAGATAGCATAAGGTTTTTTGGCGGGCTCTTAGTCTGGCATGTAGTGGTTTTTATATTTTATTCATAATCTTGTGTTATTAGACTCTATATTTTGTAATATTGGTGGTGTTTTACGTAATATAGTTTGGTTATTATGCACAAGTGAAGTGAATGGGAAATAATACCACGGAGCATGCATTCTGAGATGCCACCAAAACTCCATGGAAAGTTCTAACAAGGAAACCACCATCTTGTTAGAACATTATAATTATCACAAGACACTTGGCAAAATCTTGTTACTTGACGCTGGCTAGTGCACAAACCGTGACGGAGCCAAAAAATAAAGAAGAAGAGATAGCATAATCGAACGCATGAGATCAGATATAGAATAGTTAACTTTTAGGAGTCGCTTTAACGGTATCTGTCTTTTCTTGTTGAGACCTCAAGGTTTTTGTATGTTTGGGGTCAAGTTCTTTACTGTTGCTATAATAGCGGCACGCTATGATGGCCGTTTTGACTTTTGTCCGCTCATGAAGTTTCGTATAAATTAAATAACTACGTTTGAACGAGCACATTGTTGTACTTTATTACGAATAGTGACGTGCTGTTTGTCCTAAAATTTATTGAATATGTAATTTTAGGTCACAAAATTTATTTAGTATAGATTTTTTGAATTTATATATGTATAACTATATATCTATCTAATTACTGCAATATTTAAATATGTAATATGTGACCGAGAACAACTTCTTTTTTTTTCGATCTGACTATACGCTGTTCGCTTTAGGGGATTTCACAGCTTCACCGGACTAAGCCGCCGAACAAATCTTATCACGTTTTTACAAACAAAAAAAAAACAGTGCTGTTTGACAGTCTCCTTATTATATATTTACAACAGAACTCGGTATTTAGTCGGTTAGTGGTCGGACAGCTATTAATATAAGGAAAAGCATTAAGTAGTCAAAACATGTATTGGAAATGAAGCATGATTATCTTGGCTTTAAGAATTCGTTTGGGTCATGTTCCATTGTATAAATTTAACTTTTTAATAAAGAGAAGCGAATGCAGTGAATATGTGCAATTTGTCATCAAGAAATAGATGCCTTATCATATTTTACTAGAATAATCTCGAAGAAAACAAATATTTTTGAGGGGAATATCGTTACGCCCAGCATCGGAAGAAGCCAATTTAATATTTAACATGATGGACGTTTGTATAAAAGGGCAAGAAAGTGATTGCAAGTTTCTGTTTGTTTTTTTATTTTATTTATTTTTCTGCTATTCCTTTCCTATGCTTAGTTTGATAGTTGTTTGTTCTATGAACGAGAGTGACGTATTCTTTTCGAACAAACTCACGGTAAAAATGTAGAGACAAAAAATAAATGCACGTATCGAGTATAGAATCTTAAAATTATAGTCCCATAACATTATATACAATAATTCTCGCAAATCTCTTTGACCGCTCTGACTGTAGCAGTAAATTCGGCCTTGCGAATAATATAGTCAAAAGTTTTTTTACAAAACAGAGTTAAAGTATCATTATATAGAAATCTAAAATTGACATTTGTTATCCTTAAGTTGTCTCGATGTTATGTATATCATATACCAGGCGTATTTATACCTACATTTGTGTCTAAGTTATATTCAGAGCTGTCAAAAGAAAGTTTGGCGAGTACTTTGTAAATAAGAAAACATCGAAGTAAACATTTTCTCATATAATGGGACAATAAATATAATACAGTATAATGTTACACATCCAATTAATCATTTACAAAAAAAAACGATAAAATATTCAGTGAATTTTGTGTAATTAAAAAACCACACATTAAACACAGAAAAGTGATATCAGATGGTGCAGTTCACATCAACACTTGTGCCTGACATTCTTTATCACTGCTGAATAAGCTTGCAGTGAACACGACCAATCTCGAATTTAAGTGTTATGCATAAAGGTAATACATATACCAAAACCTTAAACAAGGACTTATATTTAAGTGGGATTCTTAAAAAAAAAAACATTGGTGCTTAATTTTAAACTGTGAATTTACAATACATTTCTATTAAATTAAAGAGTTTTTTGTGTGTCGGGGCTTATCTTTGAAGGGGTTGAATCGATTTGGAAAAGGATATTACTAATAGATAGAACATTTTTCGAAGTATTATCTAGACTCCAAAGCATTATGCTTTCTCATAAGGGATAAGCAGTAATAACAAAGAAAAAACATAGTGCGTGTTAAAAACACACGACAGAGGTGAAGCTTTTGTATTACAGGGAATAATTAAATAAATACAACAAGAAGACAACATCACGCAGCGTTCCCAGGAGGTCACCCATCACAACTACTAACCGCGCCCGACGTTGCTTAACTTGGTGATTGCAACAGTGTTTACCGCCACCAATTTGCGTCGCACAAAAAGGTTGCCGGTGAGAACTTCAAAATCCTCCCATAAAAAAATCACTTCAATAACTGTGATAATTTGAAATAGTTTTAGTGACCAGATAAAATTGGTAGTTCCCGTGACATAACAAAACTATTTATACGGGAATAAATTCACAGGCAACAGTTGGTAATTGAAATAAGAAGTAAATTCACCACATCCTTATTAGC
Source organism: Antheraea assamensis (assembly GCA_035772565.1). Taxonomy (NCBI): domain Eukaryota; kingdom Metazoa; phylum Arthropoda; class Insecta; order Lepidoptera; family Saturniidae; genus Antheraea; species Antheraea assamensis. Next base: position 1,336,348 of record JAQQSE010000099.1, on the reverse strand, counting down.
GACACACACACACACACACACACACACACAAGATTAATCAGTTAAAAGATGTGTTATACATTCCAAATTTTTACATGCAACTCCACACAGTGCACTATCTGATCTAACTTTTCTGTGACCGTCGATCATCTATTTTTAATTTAGAGTAGCAAGTGTGAGTGCTTTGTTTAACAGTCCCATTATATTTAAAAAAAATGCTTACCCAACGGTAGGGTCGGTTTGATGGAGGGCGGAGGCTGGGTGTTGGATACGCCGAAAGAGCTCAGCGCTTCTGAGGAGTCACCGGCGAGACATGCCAAGAGAAGCACGAACATCCCAATAGCTGCTTCTACCCGATGCATCTTTTAAAACAAAAAAACTGTGAGTCGTTGCTGGACGCCTGCCAGATGTGAAACATCCAAATTATTTTGTACAAGTAATATTACGACAGGAACTACATATGGCATAATGTAAAAATACAATAATACGAATGTTTTCTATAAAATGATGAATGTTCATTCAATAAACATTTACGTCCAGCTATAGATGTTCCACATCAACAATTGAATGATATTTTGGATCTCTGGTATTTAAGCTTCAAGTCTCGCAATAAATTAAAATTACTGCGATCTTGTTTTTTTAATAAACGCCCTATTCTCTGGAGCTATTGGTCAGATTTGAAAAAGTCTTTTTGCATTCTACAGTCCATTTATCGGGAAAAATTACTAGCCATTTAAGACCACAATACAATACTTCGGAGTCCAGTAATTACCATACAAAATGTAGGTCAGACAGTACTCTGAGCGAGATCGAATAGAGTAGACGGAAGGCGGGGCGCGGGGTGTCGGGGACCGAAGTCGGGATTACAGCCCGAAGAGAACAACGTGTATGCCTATGTCAGGGAGGTGAGATGCCGCACGACTCAATTCTATGGTCGTATATCTAGATAACTGTTTTATATGAAATTCGTTTAAGCTCACGTAATTGCGTTGACACTAATTCGAAATTTGATAAATTAAAGGGGAGTGACACACTGGCACAGCTAGTTAATTAATAGAACATTTATTTGTTTTTATTTATTTAACATTAAATTTATGTTATATCCGCTCACTAACTTTGTCAGGGAAAGTATGAGAACAAAAAAGAATCTCTTCTTTCATTTACGTAATATGGCTACGTCCCAAGTTTTGAGACTTTTCTTATTTAAAGTTAGTTAATTAAAAGTTCATGGAAAATTTAATCAAACATTCTCTGGAACTGGTTTTGATTGGTGTTCGTTCTAATCAATTGTTAGAAGTTTTCGTGTGAGAAGGGACCATGAAAACTTTATTTCGTTTATAAACTACTAGTCCGCCGGCGATATCGCTCGCTAAGTAACCTTTGTAATTAATGTTTTCAGTACTGATAATTATAGTTTCCCTGAGGTTTGTAATTTATTATCATCTTAAAAAATATACAAAATAATATAATACAAGTACTTTGTTTCCGTCAATAATTTACGATAGGATGCTATTTAATTAAATTTAGACAAAACATGGCCGTATTTCGAATAGCTTTTTTATAATTTGAAAAAATATCTAGTAAATATTGATTCATAGGAAATTCGAATAAATGAACTTGCTTAAAATTTATTTATAATAATAACAGACTAAGAATAGAAAAAAAAACAATAAGTAATGATTTCAGAACAATGTAACAAATATGACCAAACATATATTTGTATCAAAAATAATCGCAACAGAATGAAAAAGGTAATTATTAGTTGTGTACGAAAATAGTTTGTAAGCGTAACATATAATATTTTTACTACTGGTCCAATAACTCGAGTATGGAAATGGGATAAGTCTAAAGGGGTCCAACTTTTGTCATGAAATTACAATATATAATCATAAATATGTTCATTACAGTTTCTTATAGTAATATGAATTATATGATGCGTTACCAGGAGGGGTAGAATTCAAGGGAATTTCAAACCTCGACACAATATCTTCATTCAAAATGTATTTGTATAAAAAAAAACTGAATAGAAAACCATGAATTATACATTAAAAGTAGCGTTGTTAGTCATTTCCCTTTTAGACTTAGTTTATCGCATTCTCAACTGTACAGACACCCACAAAAGTTACAAGTTGCAAATTATATAGAATGTTATTCAATATTGTTTTACTATAATCTAATTTGTATTGGTATAAAAAGTATATAACACTATGTAATATAAATAATTAAATCTTTTGCGAATGAATGTACATGATGTTAAGTGCACGTGTACTAAATAAGTGCTACACACATTTAATACAAGTCAGCTGCCGTGTCTTAATATGATAATAATATATTGATTGTGTTTTTTTTTTATATAGATTCCTTTAACTTTTATCACGTAATTATAAAGTTTTTACCGTGACATCCTACTTCTGTACCTGATGCTTTATTCAATACTTAAGAGCTTCGAACTTAATTTATGGTGTTCTCTTATATTAGTAAATTGCTTGTATAGTAAGCCATGTAGGTTTCAACATTGGAAGACGCTGTAGTGCTAGTATTTGATTTCCGTTAAGGACATTTAAGTAATGAACATTTATAGAATCACAGTGATTGTCAAACTTTTTACCTGGTCTGAATATAACTGCGCAGAACACGAATTTAGTTATAAATACGTATTATATTATATGTATATAACATTGAGAAAAAAAAACCTATAAATAAATACCGATTTTAGATTCCTATAATAATATTGTAACTTTGTAACTGTTAAACTCTTGACTGCGTTACGCGCGAGCCCGAACTTACCGACTAGATTCACAGTAACCAAAAAGATTCAAGAGGTCTCTGTATATTCTTCTTTTTAGCCATTATGTCTCTGATTGAGTTACCACTGGCGCGCATTGCTGATCTTGTATTTTAAATATGATTGTTGTTTCTATTAAAAATGTTCAGCATGACAATAGAACGAGAAGTAAATATTTTATTATCTGCTGACTGTCGTCTTAATATTAATCATGTTAGCTGACGAAATTGGCTTCAATAATTTATATGATAAATTCGTTAACGGTTTTCGGATTATATTGACCCTTTGTCATTTTTTTCAATATGAACGTCGAAGCCGCTGGAAATCGGCTAGTGGCTTTATATAACCGAGTATATAACAAAGCATCAATGTTCAGAAGTGGAATGTTAACAAGGCAACATTGATATATATAAAAAATGACAAAAAGACGACTTACCGTAGCGTGTTACAAAATTGAAGAATAACAATTCGAACGCACTATTTGGAGAGAACAAAAAAAAAACAATCAATATATTAACGTTTATGAAAGAATTACCATTATCCATAGAGTAAAATGATCGTGCATTTAGAAGCGGGTGCGTACGCCTAAAGAACTTTATTATCATAGACAAATTTATGTTATTATTTTTTTTTTATAAAATCGGTATTTATATTTTTGTATGATATAATTTTAGATTTGTATTTATATTTTCGATTTTATTTCTGGTTTTGTTTATCAATTGTAGCACTTTTGATTGGTGAGTTGACTGGATTGTAAGTAGTTACTGTTGGTGGTCGCTACGGTGCCGGGTCTCGTCGTGGTGGTACGAAGTTTGACGCGGTACTGGCGTACTCGGAGGTCACCGTCGATAGCAAGGTTGCGCACTTTCTTCACGTACAGCGTGTTTCAAAAATAATTCGACCTTTGGTGTAAAAACGTCATAACCCACAAATGTAGATTAGATCTTATTAATTTTTTGGAGTGAAAATTTCCTTAGTTTATAGGTTCGCGTCACCGGTGACCACGACATGCTCGTGACGTATTGCGCTTGCCGTGTACATATTATATTGATATTTTCTATGGAGTATTTGTATGAGGTATATATTTAGTATTGTATTGAGTGTTAATAGATGTGAAATGTATTAACGATAATAATTTTTATTTACAAATTATGAAATTTAAATAATTGAGACTATAATTGATTTATACATTCAAAAAAGAACACAGTTTTCCTTTGTTTTGAGATTTTCTTTCTTGACTGCTTTGACTTTTTTTTATTTATTTAAGAATCGTAAATGTAAAAGCGAAAAAGATTTCGTTTGTTTGTTACGCTTTAACATCTTAATTATTGAATCGATCATTACGAAATATTGCATCACGTTGTCAGCAACTTCTTATGGGATGACTTTGAAATTCTGATCGGCTAACGCTTTTGTGTGACGAAAAGTGATGGGAGAAAACACTGTGTCGGCTAGAGTGTGGGAAACACCGGTTCATTTCAGATCACCGAAGTTAAGCCACGTCGACCACGTTCAGTATTTTCATGCGTGACCGCCTGCATACACCACGTGACGTTGACTTTTTGTTATATATTTTTTTAATTAAAATGTTTCTCTGTAATACAAAAGTTTCACTTCTGCCGTGTGCCTTTACGTCACACCCTGCGTTTTTTTTATTAGTATTTGACAATATTTGAACACAGAAAATAATTACACAACATCAATTTAGCTATACCTCAACTGTTTTATTAAATGCGTAAGGAACCGCGTGCACAGCTAGTTAAATATAATTTTTGAAACACCCTATAAACATTATACGATTATATTAGGGGTTGACTTGCCCTAATATATAATACCAAGGCGTCCTTCGTAAGCCAACCACAAACAAATATGAAAAGATAGCTCACTCCAGAATAACATAATTAATCTAATATGCATTAATAAGGCTGTACCTTAATATAGGGCGATTCGAGTATTACGTAAGTAGAATTTTAGCCATATTTTGCCCCCCCCCTCCCCCGCTCCCCCCCTCCCCCTATTTTTCATATAATCATGGATCTTAAAATAAAAACTAAAATAAAAAAAAAGAAAAAGTGAGGGTGTTCTAATGAGCACATGATAGAAGTAAAAATGATTATGAACGATGAACTCTTTGTTAGAATGTAAATGTGGTTGATGACGACTAGAGCAGAGTATATCCGATTCAGCGTCATCGAACCGAGCGTCACGATTTATTTTCGTTCACTGTTATATGCGCTTAGTGTAAGTAGATTTCACTTGAAACATATTGCTAACGTAATCGCTACTCAGACCTCCAATCTCCCATGTCACCAAAAATAGGCAAAGCTTAGTCTACCCAAGGGGTGCCAACCTTTGGCGCCAACGCAATACTTGAACGGAACCTAAAATATTATATATGTTAAAAAATTCTATGATTGCATAGTATTTTTTTTTATATATTATAGGGGGCAAACGAACAGGTGCGTCACCAGATGGTAAGTGATAACCGCCGTCCATAGACAATAGCAACACCAGGGGAGTCACAAGTGCGTTGTCGGCCTTTTAATATATGTGGGCCTCCGGCGCTCTCACTGACCGAACGAAACGCAACAGTGCGGGCGCACTGTTACTTCACGTCGGCTTTCTGTGTGTCGGGTGGTACTACCCCGCGCGTCGGGCGAGCCGACCCATTCATGCTGAAACCAGTAATAGCTTCAGCGTAGCTCTATCACCTAAAAATAGTGTTGACATACAGTATAATATCTAGTATTATACTCAACCTGACTGTAGACAGACAACTGTTGTGGCTGCAGCGAATAACTTGTACAAAGATACGAAAATTTACGACAGACAAGACAGGTAAAGTGACTTCTAAAAGTTAACTGTGATTTATATATCTACATCTCGTACTTTCGATTATGCTATCTCTTTTTAACCAGCCAACTGATAGAGTACCGCGGTAGTTACCATAGCAACAGAAGAACCTAACCGACACGTTATCGACGGATAAATCGCGTTGTTTTTCAATCTCGGTTTGACTCTCTGTTTTCTATATTCTGGATTTTTGAAAAACATTGAATCGTTATAAGAATAGAGAATTTTGTAGGTAACATAAATAATTTCTGTGTTTCCAAGCTAGGTAATTAGTGGCTGCGCGTCAACTGAGAGGCCTAAAATGGCCGGCAGATAAAAATCTTAGGTCCGGTTAGAAACCGAATTTAAACAGGGAAATAACAGATTTTATTTATAATTTCACGTTTTATACACATGTATAATAAATGTATAGTTCTTATATTTAAAAAATTAGCATTCTTTTTTCCCCTTCAAATGTTTTGACAGATATCAATACGAGTACATATTATAAAACAAAGTCGTCCGCCGCGTCTGTCTGTCTGTCTGTATGTTCGCGATAAACTCTAAAACAACTAAATGCATTGTAATGCCGTCTTCACCAATAGATAGAGTAATTCACGGGAAAGATTTAAGTATATAATTTGTCAAGGTTTTTTTTGTAAATTGATTGATATATTGTTGAAAGAAATGGAAAAAGTCAAGCCGCCTTAAACGTTTCATGCACATAAGTGTATATTTTTTTATTATCGGGACAGGACAACGTCCGCCGGACGCCGCTAGTAAAATATAAAGGCCACTGAAATAAAATAAATATGAATACATCCTTCTTAGTGCCTGATGTTTCGAACTAGTTATAGTTGTTTCCGATCGAATTGCGACGATCCCATTAAAATGGAGAAAATCTAGGATAAAATTCTCACCTAAACGCCGAGCAGCAGAGATGGAGTATGTCAGATTCCTAATGACTAAAAACCCCATGGTGATTTACTCATCCCTTTTTGCCAGACTTTGACCTGGCAAATACTAGCTTTAACCCCAGAAATCAGTCGGTGTATATCCACTAGCAAACTGGGTTGTAGGATTCAGCAGTGGTGATAAATCCGTTACAGTCAAATTTGTTTGTCACGTTTCGGAATGAGGCAGCGTATATTCAACTGTAGAGAGGCTTGCAGGCCTGCATTACAGCACTGAATGCTTATGGACGGTACACTTTTTGGTGTTGAAGGGTTTTCGTCTGTGGTCGGTTTGGTTTGTGACCATTCGATGTGGAATTCTTCGCAGATGGTTCTAGATTACTTATTTTTGGGAATTCGTATAATCCGTTGTCATTTTTTTTAATGTCCGACGAAGTGAACTGTTATTAACTAGCCACAATATGAAACAAAATGAAAACATTAGCGTTTTCAGGTCAGACACAAATTTCGTTTACATAATTTTATGTATAAAAATAAATAGAAGGTCGTATGTATGAAGGCAAGGCGATTTGTGTAGCGAAGGTTCGGTAATTATGTTGCTTGTATGTCCGTACAGGTGATAGACGAAGTGTCAAACTGTCAGTCACAACGCCATATTGATTTATCGCAAACCCTCGTCTACTATTATTAATCTCGGCAAACTATAAATATCTATACACGGAGTGTTGTATTGAAATCTCAGTGTTTTACGTAATCGCTTTTATTAATTGGGCACTAGCGCATGCCCGCGACTTTTTTTTTTAGATTATAGGGGGCAAACGTACAGGTGGGTCACCTGATGGTAAGTGAACACCGCCGTCCATAGACACTAGCAACACCAGGGGAGTCGCAAGTGCGTTGCCGGCCTTTTAAATATGTGGGCCTCCGGCGCTCTCACTGACCGAACGAAACGCAACAGTGCAAGCACTGTTACTTCACGTCGGTTTTCTGTGAGAGAGTGGTACTACCCCGGGCGAACCGACCCATTCATTCTGAAACTAGTAATAGTTTCAACATAGCTCTTACCACCTACACACTTCGCTCCTGTTAATGTAAATTTGATCCATCCCTCGGGAACAGTACTTTTTAAGATGTGAAAGCGCAATAAACTCATACTCTCATTTATAATATTCACTTATGACAAAATTATATATCCATGGAACTCTATTTTTTTTTTCTAAAATAAAAGTAGTCTAAGTTATTCCTTATAACATCAGCTATCTGCCACTTAAAGTCCTATCAAAATCGGTCCAATCGTTTCGTAGGTTATCTGCAAAAAATAGAACAGACACACAAACAAAAATTTAGTCCGGTAAAGCTATGAAGACCCGCAGTACAACAGCGTTAGGCAGTTCGAAAAAAAAACATAAATTGTTTTTTATTATAACTTATTTATTATTATTATATATACTTTCATATCCATTTAGTCAAAAGCTGTTACTTTGACGTTACAAACAGACAGGCCATATTTATTTATTTTTATAGTTGTATCGGTAATCTTGCGTTATTTGTCTCCATGTTGGGTACTATTTGTGGTTTCTTGGGTAATTTAGTTTGGATATTATGCACAAATGAGCTAGATCAGGAATAATAACATAGAACATGAACTATGTAATGTCATGCAAACTCTCTAGATAGTTCTAAGGGGCCGCCATCTTGTTGGAACAGTGACGTCATCACAATACAATGTAATAATTATCCGCTTGATAATGGCAGTAATAATCTATCTTCTATATAAATAATATGTTACAAGTCTGTCGTGCGCGTATCACGCAAGAACTTCTCTATTATTTTTTTTAGTTCCTAGACACTTGGTTCCTATCTAAAAATAAATAAATTAATATTTTGAATAATATTTTTATAACCAAGCTTTTATACAAAAGTGATAAAAAAGCTTATTCGATTTTTTTTTCATTTTATTAATGTGTATGGCGGCCATTTTGAATTTCGCCATTTTGTTTTTCTTTTTTGTCATCTCATCAGGACTAAATAAACATGTAACACACCGTGTTTTTTTAAACTAACATAAGGCCAGTCACGTTGCATGGATCTGAGTGCTGGGCTACGAAAGAGACGGTTGAGAGAATATTACACGAGGCAGAGGTGCGAATTTTAAGATGGATGTGTGGTGTAACTAAAATGGATAAGATTAAGAATGAGTATATCAGAGGAAGTTTGAAAATAGCACCAGTGATAGATAAATTGAGGAGTAATAGGTTAGCATGGTATGGCATGTCATAAGGAGAGATGAAAGTCATGTAACTAGGAAAGTTTTACGGGTGAACGGATAAAGGAGTAGAGGAAGACTGAAATAGGTATGGATATATTGTGTGAAAAATGATATGTGTATAAAAGGTCTAAATATTGAAATGACATCTGACAGGGAAGAGTAGAAGAAGAAATGTTGAGCCGACCCTATTTAAGCGAGATAAAGGCAAGAAGATAATAATAATGATGGATGAATAGAGACCACTAGTTGGTACCCTTCACAGTATATTGTTCCAATGAATATTCTATAAATATCAGAGATATATGCGCAATAAAAAGTGGTTTGTATGGAGATTCTTACGTAGCTTATATGACTTTAGTGAACTGTACTTAAATGTTAAAGCGGTAATAAATTAATTCAAATCCTTTAGACTATTTTGACACCCCGTATTAGTTGTCTCTTTGTTTACTGGACAAATCTACTGTTTAAATTATATTTCCGGTCGTCAACGATAGTAGCTGTAATACAGTTTTTAACTACTGCAGTTACTGGCACACCTAAAAAAACATTGTCTATTTTTAACAATGCTGTAAAAGAAAAAATATTTTATTTGTCTTTGTCAATGTTAACCCCTCTGCTGATTTTTTAAGACCCAGATGTCAAAATGTCGGATCATGTTCTTAATTTTTTTTTAATATCACGACATCGTACATTGTAAATTTCATGGTTTAGTTAAATAAAAAATTCGTACAAATGAAAGAAAGTAATTTAAAAATACATTCTTACATAACAATTATAATTTTACAATATGTAAATTGTTATTTTTTAAAGATTTGTAATAAATTAAGTATTTTCTTAAACTCATACTGCCAACACTCTGTTGACCTTTGCCTCATGAGGTATATATTAGTTTGTATGGAACTTACGCCTTTATGGCTTTGGGCTGTCCAGTGGTTAAAGAGTTTGGAAAGTACTTAAGCATAAATCATCTATAGAAGGAAAAAAAAAATTGACGCAGTCATAAAGTCTGCCAGCAGAAGTTAAACTCAACAAAATGTAATAACTGTGGTCTGTTTTGAATTTTTAGATCAATTATAGTCTGAACTATTTCAATTGCATAATGTATAAACTAAAATTATTAAACATTAGTCTGGTTTTCACATCTATAGACACTCCGAGCGATAATTATATACAATTTTATACAAGTTCATTCATTAATCAAACATATGATGGATTGCACCAACTCAATACAAAAATATCAATAATTACATGTGCGCAAGCCGTCACACTATGCGTCGTTAGTCTGTAGTAAACGCAATATGTCACGAGTATGTCGAAGTCATCGGTGACGCGAACCCATAACTTTTTTCTTAGCAATGTATAAGTATATGCGAAACCGAGAGGGACAGTTATCTCATTCATACAAAAACTAAATCGTATTTTCGTATCAAACATGAAAAGTTATGCAGTACTTTAAATGCAATGAAAAACTTTTAAATATTTTAGCGTGCTTACTAACGAATATTTTAGGACATACTATGACCATACAAATTTAATATCATTCCATATCTATTACCTTGAACAAGTTCCTTAGTCACAAAGGAAAATATAAAGAATAAAATACAGAACAAAGGCGTATAGTATATCAAACGGCTTCAACTTTGGCATTACACGCCATGTTCTTTGCGTCGTTGGGTTATAAATAAAACATTCAACGACGCCATATTTAAATTTGTATTTTGCCTTCATTTCTTTAGAGTCTAAAGTCATATGATGTAAGTCTGTTTCAGGTTTCCTTAGTTTTTTAAACGGCTCCGTTCCGTGCGTGTTCACTCTTTAATGTTAATACCGACGTGGAATTTCGGTTGTGACGCCATGCGATCGCTATTCTTTGAATCGAATAGGAAATCTTATTAATTGATTAACATTTGTTACTAGTCGTTCACGCAAAAAGTATTGAACGGTTTCTGATGAAACTTTATAATAGTATAGCTTCATCATCATCATCTTCTTGCCCTTATCCTACTTAAGTAGGGTGGACAGAACATGTTTTCCTTTTCCACTCTCCCCTGTCAGATGTCATCTCAGTATTCACACTTTTTATACACATATCATTTTTCACACAATCTATCCACACCTTTTTCGGTCTTCCTCTACTCCTATATCCGTAGATAGTTTACATTGCTTAAAATATAAGTGTCAAGTAAGTTGAGAAAATCCCGCCATCTTATAGCTATCGCGTTATATGTCACATAAACAAAGTTACAGGAATATAATGCAGACGAACTCGCGAGTGGCAGCTAGTGCATATATAGATAACAATCTATAGTCATGTATGTAAGCGCATTACGTCAGAACGGCTAATTGTTTTTTTGTTGCATTTGTAATTGTCAGGGCAGAGATTGTATGACAAAAATCTCCACATAAGAAATGGTGGGAGTGACAGAAGATCTTCAAAAATATTTGCAGATTGACATTCAGTTGCCATTTTACTTCATCACACGGTCGTGTTGGTAAAATTCGGTCTCATTTTCTCCGCTACTAACGTGCGAAGCTAGGACGGGAAGCTAGTATAATAAAAAATTATTTGACTTATATGTATTATGTATATATAAAGCATGCTCATAAACTATACCAAGTCGTAGTCCGGTGAAACTATAGAGGCCTTGCCAGGTCAACAGTGTAGTCAGTTCGAAAAAAATAAAATAAACCGAATCCCGTAGTATAAATACTTATTAAGTATACGTATACTCATTTTGGTATACTGCTAGACCCAGACAGCAATCATACATACTTCCACATACTCACAAATATATACCTATCTTACATTTAACGCGTAACGCGTAACTAAAATTTTTCCCTACCGTGCCGTAAGAAGTTTCACTTCAAAAAATCATTCAGTACAAGTATGATATAGTAAAAACGGCATCTTCCGTTTAATAAACTCGATTTTCTCTCAGTTTCGTCCGAGTGTTTTCGATATAAACTAACTTCATTCGTGTTTAATTTTCCCCCATCGACCCACGACAAATCGCGCCGCGTTACACGGCCCGCTCGCACTATCGTTCTCGCTCAGCGTACTTTTTGACTTATTTTTTGAGTGGCTAGTGTTAGACTCTTACTCACTAAAGCCCCACGGTGTACCAGCCGCCCCTTTTGGTTGGGTCGACTTGGGACCCATGGGGTACATGGTAATTACTCCACTTTTAAAAATGAGTGTTCTAAAAGAGGCGGATCGGTAGTTAATTATAGAATATGCTGTAACTTATTTACGTACACATTATGTTAAAAAAATGCTGCTATACACCACTATTGGCCATTGAAAAGTCTTTAAATGTACAAGGCATCTATACCGTTCTGTATAAATAACAACAAAATGGCGCCTCGAGAACTTAATTCCTTATCATCGTAATTTATATTAAATAAGCATTTATATTAAACATTATTATAAAACGAAATTGTTTTCGGGTTGAGGTCATGCGTCCTACGATGACCTCAGTTGATAAAACTTGCTAATTATAATTAGCTGAGCTCGCGGATTTGCGTGTATTTAATTTTATTTATTTGTTTCTACGTATTAATGTATTGACGTACACGAATTTTTTTTATCGATTATTAAATTTATTCATGACAAACGAAACTGTCTGACGCAAAATATCACGACTATAATATCGAGTTAACCCTTAAATGCATAATTTTTGTTATGAATCCTGAAACTAATTTTAAAACAACAACAACAAAAAAAAAGTGTAATTTGCCTGCCGAAAGTAATGTCAACGTTTTGTTCCAAGTGTTAGGTATTTTCTAAGGTTCTAACATGCTTTGGAAAATGCACACACTAAGGATTTTGAACAAAAATTAAGTGGATGTGGAATGTATATAATTCGCAACAATATGCATTTAAGGGTTAAACAAAAGGTTGCGCCAAAAATCCAAACGAATCTTTGAAACGGCTTTCGGAATTAACTCAGTTAAAGGTAACGAAACCACTGTCAACACTGGCAAATGCGTTTTGACGTCAATTAAAAAACATTTAGATATCATTATTTATTTGTCTATGAATAAGGTAATATAAAGCTGTCGTGACCATGAGTAGATTTCCGAAGGCGACGGTTGCTGATGATGCTGAAAAAAAAAGGAAAACACGTGGTGACTACAAAACGATAAAAGATAACGATAAAATATTGCCGGAAGGATAATTGCTAATTGCATAAATTTGTTAATTGTAGAATCACAATTACAGAATTGGAAACTGTACAAATATGTTCATTGTAAAAATGTAAATTGCACAAATCTGCTAATTGTAGAATTGGCAATGGCACGAATGCTATTTATTCTTCTGTTAATTTTCCGTTATCATTTATTATTACTGACAAAGACAACGACCTGCCTACGTTACCGCAACGTGCGAACAAGCAAGCACTATGCTGCAATCAATGGATATGAAAAAGAGATCTTCACGTTGTTCACACTTAAAGTCACGATACGAAAAAGGAATATCCATTTAATCGTCTCATTATTTCATAACAATAAACTAATGAACAGCAGAGCAACCGACTACAGTTTATAATAACGTTTTTTATAAAATAACACAATACTGTAATTCAATATAGTCTTATAAGATATAAGTATTACTGCCATCTACAGTTACCACTGCAAAATATATAGTCTATGATGAATCCTCGGACTGCGTATACTACCTTTACACATATGTACAGTAATTTTGGCCAGAATAAAAAAATGGTGTATACTTATATCACACGATATTAGCGAAAACTTATAAATAAAAATAAACATACTTGAAATACTACGTTGATTATATACAAGCATACATAATATTATTATTGTAAAACTTAATAATAAAAAGGTAAGAATCGTAATGATGCACTCGTTATAACTCGGTAAACGTGGTTGACGATGATTGGAGCCGAGTAAACCCGATTCAGCGTCACCGACCCGAGCGTGTCGGTACGTTTTCGACCTCTGTTCAATACGCTTAAAGATGTTTTTTGTACCTGAATAATCTGAAGGAATACTTACTGCAAGTGTTGAGTTCTTCTGAATAAGGATAGTCGAATTCGCACTGACACAGGCTGTTCCTGCAGACGACGCGGTCTGATATGCTGGTGAGGTAGCATTCGCTGGTTCGACTGCACGACTCGAACAAACCTGTAATAATGAGGATTAACTATAACAATGGACGGTCTATCATTCTAATTCTGTTTTTTTAAATGTTTGGTTACCTCAGAATTTTATCATTTGTAAACCGATTTGAGAAAAGTGATACGCTTTTTTTTTCAATCACGCACACTCCAACCCACCTCCCCCCCCACCCGCCCCGCCCCCGCCCCCTCCCCCCTTAATTTTTTCGTCCATCCGGCCCTGGAGTAGGGGTCTAGTGAAAAGCTCTCGGTAGAGCATATGAGACAGTTTGGAAGGGTTCCCATATTCATTTACTTAACACTGGATCTTGGATATGGAACTCAAAATCCGAATAGGTAATGTATAGTGTTTGAAATATATCTAGGCTTATGACAATCCTAGGCTAGATAGGTACCTGACTATAGTTCTTTTGTACATACAGAACAGTCCGCTATGGTATATCTCCTAAGGATAACGCACAGTAATCATTTTTAATTTATAGTTTTTTTTTATAAAAATATAATCGGTTATTTCTGACAGTAGACCAATAAACACTGTATAATATATTCTATACCATTCTCACAATCGTTAACTCGTATAGATATACATGTTTGTCTCTTTTTTATGTGGCTTTTTCGTTTCATCATGTACAGTAAACACTGTATAATGAATTCTATCTCTTCCTTACACGTTAAATTCTATATATATATATATTTATATATGTATGTAGGTCTCTTTTGAATGTCGTTTTTTCGTTTCATCGTATACAATAAACACTGTAGAATGTATTCTATTTCATTCTCACGCACGTTAAATCCTATAGATATATATGTTTATCTCTTTTTAATGACGTTATTTTTTTTTTTATTTAATACCTGTCTTTTGCCAGCATCCTCCATCACGGTAATGGAAGTCGTCTATACAGACACAGCTGCCGTTCCTGCATGTTGCCGAATCCCCCATCAAAGCGCGACATTGCTCTGTCACGTTGCATATGTCATCAAGGCCGGTGGCGACTGCGAACGAAATCAACAGTTACTTCGATAACTGCTCTTGAAGTAAACGCTTGTAAAATATATGTCACAATCATAGGTCGTGACCGATTTCAAATGTTGACAAATCCGTCTTTATCTACATACTAGTTTTTACCCGCAGCTTCGCTCGTGTTAATTTAGTCAAAGATATTTTTTCTGTCCCTCGGGAAATGTTCCCTTTTTTGGGATAAGAGAAACCCTATGTCCTTGTCACCTTTGATAATATGTTTTCAGAATTCCATGACGTTAAGACGTGGAAGCGTAACAAACAGACAAATTTATATTCGAAGTTATTAGTAAGGATAATTATACCTTCAAATAGAAATGGTACTAGGATATTGTATCTTTTCTTTCTGTCTCAGAAGCTTCCTTTGATATAAAACAAAAACTCCCGTTTGGAGCTACCTGACGCAAAAGCCGTTTCTGTGTCAGGAATATGGAAACATTTTTTTTTATGTCCAAATTGAACTTACAGATCATTTATATAAATATTATAATATATTGTCGTGGTGGTCTGGTGATCTGACCCGTGGAACGTCAATCCGATGCCCGCAGGTTCGGACCCCGGCGTGAACCAACAATTTTTTTGGAATACGCGTACATTTACTAATTTACATTGGTAACAGTATCGGCTGACGGTGAAGGAGGAAAACATCGTGAGGAAACCTGAACCTGAGGAATGTTCTTGTAGTACCCCACCGTATGTGGGAACAATATAGAACTGTGGATTGGTCGAAATTTGAAGCGGCAATACATCGTGGGCCGTTGTGGTGATAATTCCCATGCCTTCCTTCGAGAAAAGCCGAGAGACCCTGAAGTGGGTCTCTTACAGGCTGATGGCTGATGCAACGATTTAACTAATTCTTCTCCTGTATTTTGTAATTGCCAGGACAAGGTTTATAAGCAAAAGTGAAAAATATTTGCTAAAACTCTCAATGTAAAAAGTGTCTGAAACATAAACAACGGGGAAATTTTGAAAAATTGACAGAATTAACATATTGACGTCCAGTTGTTCAGTGGGGCATTTTATTTCATTATATGGGGTCGTACTGTAAAGAGAAGATTTGGTCTCTGTTCTTCGAAGCCGGAGCCGGTAGGTGTACAACCCCGTGCGGCTGGCGCGGTATCATAGCCGCAGCTAATAGTGGCAGGAGAGAGGACAGACCACCAGTCCTCTCTCGAGACGAAGGTCCCCGCTCGACCACCTGTGGGCGACCTAAGGTAAGACCGAGGGGCGGAGATTGCTCATCGTCACCCCGTTACCTCGGTCAACACCAGCTGCGCGCCAAGATGAATCTGGAGTTTTTAGTCGGTAGGGGTCTGACATAACCCTCACGCTGTCCCCCCCCCCCCCCCCGGGCAGCGTGAGGGTATCCCATGTAGGATTTTCTCCAGGTTATCTAATATTATATGTCTTAGGGTCGTCAACCATATTTATGTTATCTGATTTCACCCCTAAGAATAAGTCAGTATTGATGGTTGAAAAGGAAAGGGGGGGGGAGGGGGGATTAAGGGGAAATGTCCCAAAACCGAGTAACACTTACCAGGCCAACATATATCGTTGGATTGTACAAAATTCCTTCCACATTGACAGGTGGATTGATTGTTAGTGGTCTGGCACACGGTGTTTTCGACAACACAATCGGTATCCTGGACACACGTACCGCCTATCGCTGTAACAGATCATTGTGTATGTAAATACTAATATACTAGCCGATACACGCGACTTCGTCCGCGTCGTTTATTATAGGGTTATATTAAATTTAAGTGAATCACTATGTGAACTGGTGATGGTGATGTCTCTCTCATTGATTGTAACAGGTTCTTCTCGATGTACGGGTTGCTTATCCGAACCGGTGGTAGTTTTGACATACACAAGCGTTTTTTTTTTAGGACATAAATTGATTGAAATATTCTTGGCTTGATTCATTTGATAAAACACAGAGGGAATGGAAATGTAAGCACCAAAAACCGTTTGTGCCACTTCTCTATAGCGAGAAATGATAACAACAACACTATGGACGTGTAGTGCTTATAATCGTAGTTTAAAAAAAAAAAACATTTGTAACTGTATATTAAATGAAGGTGTCGTTGTGTTTTTTTAAATGATGACCAAGTGTCTAAGAGGTAAAAAAATGAACAAAATTCATTCAGTAGAGTTTGAATGATGCGTTCACAACGACAGACCTCTTATCATTTCGTACATATAGACGATTTACGACATGCGTACATACATCCGAGTTATACCATCAATAGTGACACGATACTAGAAAGAAAAATAACGCTGCAGGTAGCACCATAAATTATATTTTGCAAAAACATATACCTCGGTATAGTGTCATATTAGTGGTTGCATCAGGATTTTTTCCGTCATCGAAATCATCGAAATCATCAAAGTTAGTTCAAGATAGTTACTCACTCGGTGCACAGATGTCGCCGTCAGCGACGTAACCCGTTTCGCAGGAACATGTACCGCTCTCACAAACAGTGTTAGGCGTCTCCGTGCATTCGATTGTGGCCTGGCACGCGTCACCGAGCCCTGTCGAATATAGTAGATACTTGTTTAGGCGAATTATAACCACGTGATCTATCCCATTTAATATTTATGCATAACCATTGGTCGCGTATTTTCGTGATTATAATTTATATTTCAAGAATATATTTTATTGAAATTACGGTCCATGGTTATGCTAAAAGACGCTATAACAAAGACCCAAGAATGAAATTGGTGATTTACACACAAACAATTAGATGGCGTTGTTATCAAGTTATTTAGTACCAAAAGTGAGAATTACCACTCAGCACTGAAAGGGATGATTTACGCATAAACAGATAGGTGGCGTTGTTATCAAGTTGTCGAGTACTGGAAAAGTAAAAACAACGACCCAACACTGAAATTGGTGATTTACACACAAACAAACAAATAGATGGCGCCACCAAAAGAAAACCACATTATACTCACCTAAACCTGTTGTAACGCAGAGCCCATCGACAGCTTGTAAACCTTCGGGACATGTACAGAATCCTTCTCCCACGTCATTGTGCACGCATTGAATCTCCAACTCACCGGCTAAACAATCGCTGTCCACCTCGCACGATTCGCCGATGCCTGAAGTGAGAAAGAAATGGATATACCTTTAATGGCACGATTCGAATTAAACCCACTTTAAGTATATCTAGTAAAGACAATGCACCAGAACGTCTTTGACCATAGTCAGGTAGGTACTAGACTACCTAGTGGTAGATTGTCATAAAACTAGCAATATGTCAATCAACAAACATTGATGTATTCGAAATCCAAGATCCATTGCTAATAAATTTAAAAAATAATATTCGAAATCCGTTCATAAATGATAAAGTTCTGAGGTAATAAATATTTTAAAAATGTGTGTGTGTGCTTATTACCACATGAGAAAAGTGAATAGTTCTTTATAAAACGTACAACACAAAAGCAACGTGACGCGGTGTTCCCAGACGGTCACCCATCCAAGTACTGTCCGCGCCCGACGTTGCTTAACTTCGATGCCCGGACGAAAACCGGTGTTTTCAACACTACCCGACACAGTGTTACTCCCACTAATTTTCGTCACACAAAAGGTTGCGGTTCAAAATTTCAAAGCTCTTACGTAAGCGACTTTTTGTGTGGAGTGTGAAGTGTTTTGTCGAATGTTATTATCAAATTAGCTTTTGCCCGCGACTTCGCTCACATTAATGTCAGTAAAAGATATTTTACTATGCCTCAGGAACAAGTACGTCTTGTCTTTATTATATAGTTTTCTTTGTTATATAGTTTAATTTAGAACGTTTACCGGCATACAGTCTGCACATGTTCCTTCCAGAATCCCATACGGCGAGTTCCGGAATGCATTCGCAAGTCCTGAGGGACCACGGCGGCTGCGGGTCCCCGCAGCGGGACGCGGCTCCGAACGTGAAGCAATTACTGTCGGTGACGCAGGAGTCACTGATGCGTCTTGTCGCTGGAATTAAAAACAATACTGTTACCACCGTACACCAAGTATAATAATACAGTAATTACGCTTACAGCCCCGGATCTACCATGTAAATAAAATTTGATAGCTTGACCCCTCTCTCCAGCGTTCGACATAAATAATAGAGACGATAAGAACATTTTAATAAATTTGTACTATTTATTGTCTGTTACCTAATAACTTTTTCATTTGCGGGACATGACATTATATACCCAGCAATAAATAGAGAGTCAGCAAAATTACGCCAATTGTTGACACGGCAAATCACAATTCGGCATCTCAAACCCACAAGTTGCGTTGTAATGTTTGCCTGTTATGTGTGGCAGCGCCTTTTTCTTGCAAGTCGACACTGACCCAATCAGGTTTCCGTATGCTAGGCGCTTTGTGGAGGAAGTTTTTTTACTAATGATAAATATAAAACAAAGGATGTCGTTTCCACATCATCATCATCATCGTCATCAATCTGTGACGGACCCACTACAGACCCATAGAACTCTTCCCGAAGCAAGGTGTGGGCAAAATCGCCGTCCACAGTTCTATATTTTTTCACATACACCACTATAAGAACATTTCATAGGTTCAGCGTTTCTCACGATGTTTTCTTCACCCTCACTCGACACTGTTACCAATTTAGATTAACGGTTGTACGCGAATTCCAAAAAATTTCTTAGTGCAGACCGGGGTTCGAACATGCGGACATCCAGTTGATATTCCACCGGTCAAGCCACTCGGTCTCCACGATTTCATGACATTTTATAAACTGTCCCGTAACTGCTAATGTCAGACAGACACGATAAACTCTTATAGTACCAGTACTGTGTCACATTTGACGCGATTATAGCTCAGTTGTTAAGGTGTTTGTAGAGCGTGTTGATCGACATAGGTTCGAATCCTTGTGGACCAGCCGAAGCTTTCAGCGAAGGAAAATATCGTGATGAAACCATAGCATAGTGGTGAGGTCTTTTCTAAGCTCGTCTGGTTAGTTACCACCTGCAAGTCGTAAATCTGTCGCCAAGGCCCTACAGATGTGTTCTGGCAGCTGCATTTGAGAGCCAGTTCCATCTCTAGGTTTAGTGTGTTTATCATCTTAGACCACATCGTCATTTAACATCAGGTGAGATTGTGGTCAAACACTCAAATCTACAAAGAATAAAAACTGTTAAGTTATGGTACATTTGTCATCTGGCAACACTCTGTCCGTCGATGTATCCTAGAAGTGTGTATTGTGACATAATATAATTTCCCCCCATAAAAACGAAAAAAAGTAGTGTGCACTTATGTACACGCGTTAGAAGTTATACTTCTTTGGCGTAACAAGATAAAAAACATTTCAAAAATTTTATCTTTCGCCTTATTCTACTACGTTTGTAGAAAAAACGACACTAACAATAGAAAAAAAGTATTTAAGAAATACATACTTTTTTTTTAGATATAAAAATACTAGTTCAAGTATAAATAATTTTTAATTGTATACAATAAATTAATCTCTCAGTGTATATATAATAACTATAATTATTTACAGTACATAAAGGGATTAAGATAATCTATAATTAAAAATGTTATCCACAAGTTATCTTTTAACTAATAACTTGCCCTTTCGATGTTTATAATTTACAGATATGTGTCGAATATGACAGAATAATTTTAGAATACAAACTTACCACGTTACCATGGCAACGGTTAACATGTTTTAATAGTTACTATAGCAACGGCAACGCGTAACGCATAAGTACTAAAATAAAATGTTTTGACAAGATTTGAGTTTTTGGCGGGATCTTAGTCTGTCATGTAGTGGTTTTTATATTTTATTCATAATCTTGTGTTATTAGACTCTGTATTTTGTAAAATTGGCGGTGTTTTACGTAATAGAGTTCGGTTATTATGCACAAGCGAAGTGGATGGGAAATAATACCACGGAGCATGCATTCTGAGAAGCCACCAAAACTCCATGGAAAGTTCTAACTAGGAAACCACCATCTTGTTAGAACATTATAATTATCACAAGACACTTACTTGGCAAAATCTTGTTACTTGACGTTGGCTAGTGCACAAACCGTGACGGAGCCAAAAAAAAATAAAGAAGAAGAAATAAAATGTTGACTATAGCTAACTTCAGGGTGTCGGTTTTTCGTGACGCGGTGTGCGCGCGCATCGTCAAAATTTACTCTCATCATTTTTCCCAAACGCGCGAAAAGAAGTATAACTTCAAACATTATAAATTTATTCCTTTTGACTTGCAACCTCACAAAAACAATTGACGTCATGTGAGATCGTTATATGAATGCAATAAAAGGCTTTAAAAAATAAATTATAATTAGTCTATTAGAAATCAGATGATTGTATGGTCGATATATTATATATGAATGATATAGTAGAGTGGTCATCATAGGATAAAACATAAAGATTATACGGTACTTTTAGTGCAGTCCCTCATGTTCTCCTCAAAGAAGAAGTTGGCAGGGCACGTGCAGATCCCATCCCTCACTTCAGCGAAGAGGCCCACACAAAGTTCTGCCGTGGTCGCCGGTGATCCCAACTCTGTTGGTAATATACATTATCACTACTTATTATAAAACAAAGTCGTCCGCCGCGTCTGTCTGTATATCTGGATGTTCGCGATAAACTCAAAAACTACTGAACGGATAGTAATGCGGTCTTCACCAATAGATAGAGTAACTCACGGGGAAGGTTTAGATATATAATTTGTCAAGTATTTTTTTTTTTGGAAATTAGTTGAAATATAATGATAATTGTTGAAAGAATCGGAAAAAGTCGAACTGCCTTAAGCGTTTCATGCACATAAGTGTATATTTTTTTTATTATTAGGGCAAAACAACGTCCACCGGTCCTGCTAGTAAATAATCAGTACTTAGTGTAAAATAAAGTCGCTTTCTCTGTCCCTATATCCCTATGTATGCTTAAATCTTTAAAACTACGCAACGGATTTTGATGTGGTTTTTTTTAATAGATAGAGTGATTGAAGAGGAAGGTTTATATGTATAATAACATAAATTAAATAGTGGAGAGATACTGTTATTTTTGAGGTTACTCCAAATGTAACGCGTGCGGGCCACGGGCAGTAATGAATAAATCAAAACTACTGGATCGATTTTAATCATTTTTTCAGTGAATCACATACGCTATATATATTTTAAACCCGTGCGAAGCCGGAGCGAGCCGCTAGTAATTATATATAATACAATCTGCAAGAAAATTTACCTATTGGTACAACTTACCAGCATAACATAAGCGGCCATCAGTACTTGCATAATATCCAACAGGGCACACGCATGACCCGAGCAGCGTACAAATGAACGGCTCTGGGCAGACGGAGGAAGCGTTGCAGCCAGTCCCTTCCTGCCTTGAAGCTATACTGACTTCTTGCTGAACTGTATTCTGAGTTTGAACTTCCATTGTATCAACTGGCCCTGTAATACAATAAAAAATCGGTTGCAACTCGTGAATGATCAGCACAAAAAATCTATTAACTAGCGCCGCACTCTGGCTACGGCAGTGGGTGGAGATCGATCGCTGCCGAGCGTGGTTGCGGCCATGCTCGGCAGCGAAGATGCATGGACTGCGATGACATCCTTCTGCGAGGAGGTCATCTCGCAACAGAAGGCGGCGAAGATGACCCGAGAGGCGGATCCTCTCATTGATCCTCTCCACTAAAGGAGGGCCGGTGGAAGAAGGCGACGCTTTGCCCACCTCCTGCCAATTCCGTAGCCGGACCTGAGGGGATGGGCCGTGGAGCCCATCTCCTCATTGAATAGGTTCTGCTGACGAGGGGAGGTAGTTGGTTATGTACCCAGTCTACCTCCCTATAAGGACATATCCCGGCGACCACCTTCCGCCGGGCTAATCCTGCGACGGCATGGTGATAGCTTTACTTGGTCCCATGTCGTCGCAATCAAAGCGGCGGTCAGTACACCGTGGGGTTTTAGTCCGTGCGAGTTGGACATACCCCATTCTCTCTCCCGAGAGGGTTGGCATCAATAAGGGATTTTCGCACATTAATAATAAAAAAAAAATGGTGTCCACCACAAAAACTTTCTACATAAAGAAACTCTTAGATGTCCTAAATTTCTTGATTATTGTTCAGAAAGTATTAAAGTTAATTTATCGAAACACACAAACATTCATTTATATATATATATATATATATATATATATATATACCTAATAATGTCGCAGAGAGACAACACACATTGAATAAGTTAGACTCACCAGTAATGGCGTTATAACACCTTAGTGTTCCCACGTCACAAGCACCATTCTCGAATTGACAGTCTTCGTCCAGAATGCAACCGTCGCCAACCCCTAATAAACATAAATTAAATCTCAACAAAGAAAACGTAAACAATTTTTTAATTAAAAAAAAGGTGTGTGTGCGATTCACACACGATAGAAGTGAAACCTCAGTAAATCGACAAAAGAATGAAATGAATATACATAACAAGGATAGGATAATTGTTACACAATTTATTGCTCAAGTTCCATATTTTCGGTTTCGACAAACAATATATAAAAATACTCACAAACACTGTTAAATAATAACACACCACACTGACTACTTACTAAAAAGCTGTAATACGCGTTGCGCATACAGTGTACAGTAGTACACGTACTTTTCACATATACTAACACACGTTAAATGCTCAAATACAAGCAAGTATTAAACAGTGTGCAATGTACATACACACCGACATTTGCTCTCTCGCTCTGGCTCACTATTTCACTTCAAAAATAGTATATATATTTTTGTCTCATTCCTTGCCGGCTTCATTCTACACATTTTTGTATTTGTGTCTCTTACCTGTCGTTTTTCCGTTGCATCCGATTTGAACGATTCTAAAGAAGTTTCACTTCAAAAAGTAAATCTCTAATAAGTAAAAGTCATAAGTGATTTGTAATTTGAAGACTTGAATCGCTTACAGTCAAGAGACATATATCGCAATTAAAAATGAGGCTAGAGGCATAGCTATCGCCGTATTAGCATTACCCATGAAACGAGGCACCCAGGTTACAAGGGTCCCGAGGAGTATAAAAATTATTAAATATTCCTCACAATTTCAACAATATACCCTAAATAAATTAATTATGAAAAATGTAAAGAGATAGTGTTGTATGTATTAATGATTCCTTACTCGTACATACGTCGTGGAATAGACGATGTATTTATCGATAAGAGGTTACACACATACCCTCAAGGAATTCTAAAACGGGGCCTCCTTAAGACCAACTACGACACTTAATGACACTTAAATCATAAGAATACAAAGTCTAAAGTATAAGAAAAACCTAAATCGATAATGAAGAAAAGTCATAAGTTGTAAGTAAAGAAAGGAATGTGTCGTTAGAGAATAAGGACCATAAAATAAAGACGTAAGTCAGTAGTAAGCGAAAGTTATAAATCGTAGAAGAGAGACAATTACATGCCGGTTTCGTACCGTAGGTTTTTTCTCAAACTCCCTACACTGTTGACCTGACAAGGCCTCTACAGTTTCACCGGACTACTTCGTAGGTTTTATTTAGGAACTTTTATACTCACCATAACCGATACGCCTGCATTCGCCGCGCTGCCTGCTGTAATATCCATCAGCGCATTGGCACGTGACATTACAACTCAGACTGTACGGGTCTCTCATAATACTCAAACACTCCTCATCCCTTGTACAGGCACCTCCGTAGCCGATCATCGGCCAACATCGACCGAGGAAGTAATGGAAACCAGCCTGACAGCGACAACTGCCTTCTGAAATATTATATATTATTTTCTCAATGGCTCATTCAATTCGCAGATAACAATGTAATTTAGCGTAATAGAGACTACACGATAATCTCAGAAATTAATCTAGCTACCGAGTGTTTTTCCCCATTACCCGTTCTACGAGCTTATTATACGAGTATTTAAAAATCCCTTTTTAAAAAAAAAGAAAAGATTTATTACACGTGATGTATATTTATTATTTCACACAAGTTCACATATAATTAATTATAGTATACTAGCTGACCCCGGCGAACTTCGTACCGCCTAACAGTCGATTCTTTAAATATATATTTTTTAATACTTATTCTGCTATTCGGGACCATCGTATAAATATTGACATGAATATTTATACGATACTAACGTCACTCAATTGTTTTGCCTTCCCGGAACCTCTCCACTAA
This sequence comes from Antheraea assamensis, assembly GCA_035772565.1. Taxonomy (NCBI): domain Eukaryota; kingdom Metazoa; phylum Arthropoda; class Insecta; order Lepidoptera; family Saturniidae; genus Antheraea; species Antheraea assamensis. The sequence goes on along the minus strand of JAQQSE010000099.1, from coordinate 1,311,254 downwards.
CACTTAAACTTTATGCTATAGTATTAAAGTTCAAATTGAGTTTTAAGTATTATTAAGAATCGTTTGTATGGGAGTATAGAAAAGTGTTGTTTTTAGACTTTTTCAGGCATTTTTTTTTATTTTTCTCTCCGTAAGATCCATCCTCGTACTTCAAGGAATATTCTAAAAAAAGAATTAGCGAGATCGGTTCAGCTGTTCTCGAGATTTGCGCTTAGCAACACATTCAGCGATTCATTTTTATATTATAGATTATTTAACACTGATTCATATGAGGATTACGAATGTCACGGACCGAGTCTGAGAAAGAACTGATGGGTGGTATCGAGGATCGTGAGAGGATAGACAAAAGTGCTGGCGCTAAATACTAGGAAAGGTGCTAGGTAGGAAAGGGTATGGTTTTGTGGTGTTAGAGAAAGGTCGGCATATTTGGGTACATGGTTTGTTGTATAACAGAGCGATCTAAGCTCACCCACTGCTATTTAAGCCTAGTAATTCTGACAGGTATGCCTATGAACTTGTTTCTTCGGCGAGTTTCCCCAATTACTGATTTTGACAACGCAAAAAAAAATCTTAACCCTCTCTATTACCCTACGAGTGACTCTGAACTTTGTTAAGAGGCTCAGCCATATCTCAATCCTATAGTCACTTGATTCAATCGCGAATGTCTGTCTGGTTAGATAGGTACTTCAGAGAAATTACAAGGCATTTACATTGGCCTTTGAGTGACCTTTTCCTAAGAGGTTTATTGTTAGGGTCTATTTTTTAATACTACAGCAGTGTTAGCTCCCTCTCTCTCGTCACTTACCTTGCAAACTAGTTCTCCTGCATTCGAAGGCGGTCGTCAATCTAGAACATTGGTGATCTTCGACGCAAGTGGATGTGTGATACGTAGCCACTAAATAAAAGAAAATTATTATAGCATAAGTATTTATAATCTTAAAGGGATATGTCGATATACAATCTATCTTTATTAGACAATATATTAAGAGATACCAAAATTTCAACCATAATCTCATCTTAAAGACTCGTGCATCATTAAAGACCAAGTTAACAACTCTGCACTCCCATTAAATTCTTGATAATTTTTGTCTTCGAAAACTTAGAAAAGCTATACTTAGTAAAAGACGGCGTAAATTTTATATCAAAAATAATTAACAATTAATTGGGATTACTCATCCCCAATTTCAGGCCGAGTAAGACCAGGGAGTTTTTGGCGGGATCTTAGTCTGTCATGTAGTGGTTTTTATATTTTATTCATAATCTTGTGTTATTAGACTCTATATTTTGTAATATTGGTGTTGTTGTACGATAATATAGTTCGGTTATTATGCACAAGTGAAGTGAATGGGAAATAATACCACGGAGCATGCATTCTCAGATGCCACCAAAACTCCATGGAAAGTTCTAACAAGGAGACCACCATCTTGTTAGAACATTATAATTATCGCAAGACACTTACTTGGCAAAATCTTGTTACTTGACGCTGGCTAGTGCACAAACCGTGACGGAGCCAAAAAATAAAGAAGAAGAAGAAGAGTAAGACCAGTAACATATTTTTAACAAACTCCTGACGTACATTACCGATTTGCCGGATAATAAGTTTAAGCGGTATGTCAAGGGGGTTTTGATGTCAATAGGCTATTATATGGTGGATCAATTTACGAACGATGGTGATGTCTGGAAGTGACACCCCTTTCTGTATATCAAACTAAAAATATTAACAACAAACATCTTGCTAGTTCTTCTCGATTACTGTGCTGTTTTTTTCGAACCGTCGGTAGTGTTGTCGTTCGAAAACGCCTTCTCAGGACCTAAATTGAATAGTGTTTTTGATATTTATCTCGTAAACATAAAATTATAGCACAGATGACAAAAGATTGGCAAATCCCTCACTTGATCCGAGTTTTACTAAAGAAATGTTAGTGTTACTTCAGCATATGTAAGTCTTCCTATAAGTAAAAATCTACGAAAAGAGTTAATCTTTTGCTTTACGAAATGGCGCGTACATATTCCCATTGTGTCTTCTTCTTCTTTTTGTTTTGGCACCGCAGAAGCATTTGCCAGTGTCAATGTTTTGTTTCAAGAGGGATTATAGCAGAATGTTTACAAATAATATAAGTTTATTAAAACGTAGGAAGTTCCAAGAAAGTGTCTTGTGATAATTATAATGTTCTAACAAGATGGTGGTTTCCTTGTTAGAACTTTCCATGGAGTTTTGGTGGCATCTCAGAATGCACGCTCCGTGGTATTATTTCCCATCCACTTCACTTGTGCATAATAACTGAACTATATTACGTAAAACACCACCAATATTACAAAATATAGAGTCTAATAACACAAGATAATGAATAAAGTATAAAAGCCACTACATGACAGACCAAGATCCCGCCAAAAACTCTCCCATTGTGTCATCCTTATGTTGATATTCATTAGGTCCGTTTACTAGAGTTCTTATGCCTGCCTTATCATGAAGATTTCAACTTACAATTAACGCAGACAGTTCCGCCGAGCACCGGCTCTTGGCCTGGTGGACAATAGCATCCTCCGTTAGTACAGATACCACCGGAGAGACTCGAGCAGTCACTGTCCTGGGTACACGTCCAAAGACCCACGACCGATTGTGTGTGCAGAATGCATCCTGGAATTTAAAACGTGTCTGTGAACAACCTGTCTGTTACCCCATCAAAGATCTGTCATTAAGACACGGTGTTAATCTATCAGTTTTAGGCCATCTGACCGCGTTACACGAAATATTAATAGTTTTTTCTAGATGTACCCATTGCAACGTGTATGTAAAATTTCGAGATAGTCAGTTGAGTAGTTATAGCATGGAAGCGTGACCGTGCCGACCGATCGTGAAATTCTGACCCGCGACCTCTTTGTGTGACGACAAGTGGTGGCAGTAAACATTGTGTCGGGTAGTGTTGGAAAACTGAAGTTAAGCAACGTCGGGCGCGGTCGGTACTAGGATGAGTGACCGTATGGAAATATCGGGTTACATTGACGTTTTGTTGTCTCATTCGCACAGGGGCACGGGCAAAGTCACAAGCGACGCAAGTTGTTTTGCTATATAGCTTTATTTAATACAAAAATATTACAGTTTTAACTAACTACGATTTCTATAAAGACAGGAGAAAAGGGTGTGGTGCTTATTTTTTATTTTTTTGCCCTGCCTACATAAAACAAAATGTTAAGATAATAAACAGAGCCGACGAAGCCGCGGGTATCAGCTAGTATGGAAATAAATGCTTAGATCTATTTTGATATACATTCATTGTAATAACTATATCTGTCGTATCTATTATTATATTATCCGGAACTGATAATTGAATGGTGACTAAGTTCGAGAATTGGGTAATGCTATTTCATACATGTTTTTTGGAAACAAGATGATTGGTGCCTCATCGTAAGCTTCACCGCGTCATATTGATGCCAGCAACACCGGAAAACCTGTTCACTTCCCTACTAATACTACTCCCATACCTGCGTGTATCGGCACGAAGTTTTGTCTATGGTCAGACTAAATCAAGATGTGGGAAGACATTATCGTTATGCGTTACGAACTATCGGATTGCGTGACGATACACGCACCACGATAATTGGGGCCGCGGTTTCTATACACATCAAAGGAACTTGGAGACGCTAATTTCGAGTTACTATTGTAATGACAATGGTGTGCAAACATTATTCTACGCCTTTATCGGAATTAATTTTGAGGTTACTTTTTAGCAGCACAAGTGACGGAAGCTTCGTCGCGCAGGTATGGGATTAGCATAAGGAATCTAAACGATTATAGTTCCCTGGAAAAAGCATAATATGAGGTTTTCCTTCAGGAATAACATCAAATCTTATCTCTATAGTAAAGAAAATTTATTTTAGAACCGATAGATATACTCCCAGCTTCGCACGGGTGTGGCAATGATGAAAATTGTACGAAATCTTCCTTTTACAGTGCGACCGTGCAATGAAATAAAATGGCACTCAAACCGGCAATGTCAATATTTTTTAAGAACTTCCGACTGTCTTCTGTCTCAGACACTCAGTCACTTTTTATATGGAGCTTACTTAATACAATGTTCAGTTGTACAAAAGGTTTTTTTTTCAAACATTTTATCCCATAAATACCTTTGCCTTGACAATTTTACACTATGATAAAAAAGAATTTCAGAAATAGATTCGGCCGTTCTCAAGTCATAGGTTTACTCTAACGATGCCTTAACAGTATTGCCACACGTGCAATAAAACGAACTCAAGGGAAACACACGACACGCTCTGCACAAAGCCGCACACTGACGTCCGCAATGACACATTAAAAAAGAAAAATTACTAACCTATAATTAAAAGTACCCGGTCGTACCACATAATTATTTATAAAATTGGAATTAATTCGTAGTATTATTTGAACATATAATAATAATTCGTTGTCACACACACACACTCACCACTCGAATTTGCTATACTGAAGTGAATAGAAATCGTAGTATATACGTTGTTTTATCAAAAAGATTTCCACATCGAATCATTACGAAGATATACTTTTCGATAATAATAGACTTATGAACGTCTAGAACAGTTCAAGCTGTGATTTATTTGCTTCAAAGGATAAATTTTATTTTTCGCATATAGCTTTTTTAAGCCATATAGTCACCACATTCAGCATGTAAAAAATACACTGCAGGGCTTTAGACCTCTTCCGGGAGGAAAGTACGGGCATAATCACCACGACATCCTCCTACCACGTATTGGCGACTTTAAACTCGGAGAAATCCACAGTTCTATATTATTCAAACATTTGGTAATAGAAGAACATTTATCAGGTTCCGGTTTCCTCACGTTGTTTTTGTTCACCGTCACACGATAATGTTAGTAGATGAATGTAGGTAGAGGAAGGAATGTAGACGAATTCCATAATTTTCGTTGATACATGCCGGGGTTCGAGCCTGAGGACATCGAATTGACATTCCATCTGTCAAACCACTCGTCACCACGACTTTTTGCAATATACTAAATACTAACAATGTCATTATAGTTATAGTTATTTATTAATTAAATTGAACGCAGCAAGTTTTGCAAGAATTCGAATGTAAGTGTCTTACTATTAAAACGTATATATTAATTAATTCCGTTTGTGAAGGGACTGATGGGACCATGTAAACAGGTCCCACCAGGAAGGATACGGTGAAAAAAAAATGGTATAAAAGAATGCGTGAAAAGGAACAGAAAGAGAGCGTGGAGCAGTAAGTGGTCTTGCCTATAAATAAATATAATAACAAAGACCCCAAATAAAAAGCGTGCACTAACCGGTAAACTCAGCACCTCGTACGGAAGCAGCGACGTCCCAGGAATAATTGGTTTGGGATGCCCAATGCGTGAGACGTAATATTGATTGCGGTTCTTTGGAGAGTAATTTTCTCTTAAATGTGCAATGTATCAAGCGGTATATATATATGAGCGGTAAATAGCTGCGATGTCAACAAACTTTATAGTAATTCCAATAGTGACATATTCTAAATTTTTTCTTCTTTACTCGTCGAAATGACAGCGTTACAAAAGAGTCTGCACGCTCCGTACTCGATCAATGAGATGCAGGCCAGAAACACATCTCATTATCTGGAGCGCAGTCATTATATTTATTTAAGGGCGATTCAGTTTGTTTGATAGTAATATGTAAATTAATAGTCGATATCCGCGACTTTGCCTGCGTTTTGTATTTTTATAATAGTATATTTGATGTACACTGGATTTTACGTCATTATTACGCTTCGGACCGTAAGCCAGCGTAAAGCGAAAGAGTTATACCCCCTCCATGTTACTCCCTCTCACTCTTTGTATAATCTGTCTACTTTTATTTTTTGTAATTCTCTATAATTTCTTCAATGCAAGCATTTTTTTTAATACACTCACTTACAAGATAAATATTTAATAACCGAACATACAATTATGAATTATAAATTATATGAAAAATACCAAATACATAAAACAATAACAAATTAATTTGAATAATACCAAACGGTGAGTTTTGAGGTTATATAACTGGGAGCGCATGATCCTCTAATCGCCTCGCACGACCCACATACACGTCCGTATACAAAAGAAAGAGACAGATATATAGAAAAACGCGTGGGGGATGTAGAACGCTTTTCCTTACGCACGTAGACGATATTTACGACTCAAGTCCTATCGCGAACCGCGTCAAGATATTCGTTCCAAAATTAAGCCATGTCTATTCCATTCGTAACGCTACTTACTGTATATGGCCGTACAATTATGCAGGTGTTTCTATAGATTAGGTCGCAATTCGGCGATATCTTATCGCGAGGGCTACACAGCTGGGATCGATTACTCACCTAGGGAGAGAATGTTAAATAGTGTAGCGTTTATTTATAATAATTTGGCATAGTTACGGCACTGTGACTCAAAGGGATATATGTACGTGCAATGTGAAAATTACTTTGAGTAATATGAAACGGGCAATCCATAACCTGTTCTTATCATGAAGACCTATAAGATTCTCAGTTGTTGAAAATACGCTGGCTCTTCCCGGAATTAGACAAGATTTAGGGTTCCACTTATGTACTCTATGGACTGTCTATTATGGCAATCTAATCTCTCTTAATTGTCTTATCCTCCCTTTCTTTCTTATTTATCTTTTCTTTTCGATAATAGCTCAGTGGTTATCGTTTTCGTGTAAGGGGGGAATATCAACCACATAAGGGTGGAAACCCTCACGACGTCTAATCGTCCTCTGAAGGAATGGGGCCGGTGGAATTATGTCATGTAATTCCTGTGCACACTCTCCAAAGTGTAACCTATAAAACACTGACAGACAAGCTACTTTTCGTCGATGTTCTAAATTAAGCATTCTTGCCTGCCACAGTGTTTCATCTCCTACAAGCCGACGAGCGCGACGCTCAATGGAATCAACAGTGGCCAGCTGATATTTGGCTGATCCATCCCATAGGTGACAGCAGTATTTCATACATGAACGAACTTGTGCTTGGTATAAGCTGAGAAGCTGTTCTGGTGTGAAATACTGCTTAACCTTAAAGAGGATCCCAAGTTTTCTCGCAGCTGTTTTCGCTTTTTGCTCAATCGAGCTCCCGAAGTTGAGATCAGAAGTTAGCTGGATCGCAAGAAGCTCGAGGTTGTCTGTTACTTGAAGGGAAAAGAACAGAATCAAGATAAGAATCACAGAGCGCGCCATATTGTTATTTGTTTTTCTGCTGAATCTTTTTTAATTAATTCGTATTCACTATCCAGCATTATATAAATTTCTGTGTTGCAACAGATGAACTTCTAATAAAGAAATAGCTTATCTTTTTAACAATACAGGAGGCCACATTGAAATTCTAATAAATATTCTAAATTTTGCATACAAGTTATCACGGGTATAAAAACAAAGACATACAAATCAGTTTTATCTAGAATAAAAAATCTGTGCTAACGCGAGCAGAGCCAAAGATAAAAGCTTGTACAAAATAAGTTTTATTGACATTTAAGACGAATAGTGATCGACAAGACGTTTGAAGAGTATGTTTTTAAAAGAATCTTTTGTCTCGCTCTGCCCAAATAAGCGAATAGAGCGCGAGAGAGACAACTGTAGCTTAGACTGATTGTACTCACATAAAATACATATTTAATTTTATTTCTTTTATTTTTGGTAACCATTCTTCTACAATATTATTACTGTCATTATCGAGTAGGTAATGATATTACAAGTTTCGCAAAATCTTTTAATGAGCCAACAAAATGGTAACCGTCTTGTTGTAGCTTTCCAGGGAGTTTTTTGGCAAGTCAGAATCCATGCTCCATGGTATTATTTCCTATGCACTTCACTTGTGCACGTGAACATGTGCGCTACATGAGACGAGTATGAGAGACACAATATATTCATTAATTCCGAGACCTTGACTTGTGTATCCAACACCTGTCGATTTGTGACGCATTAATTATCACGATAATACATGCGGTATGACCGTATACCCGTCTTAATTTGCTAAATAGTATGCGCTGATAAATACATTACATTTAGGTTATAACAATAAATAAAGTAAAGAATTATACATATATTGTGTGGTTAAAATTTATCTAAATCTCAGAATACTGTCACTAGTTCTTTATGTAAGAGGTACATGATCATTTGTAACTCTAGCTGAACCAAAATCATCATAACTCTCATGGAGATTTAAAGAACTTTATAAGCTGTCATACTACTTATTCTTACGCTTTTCCATAGAAGTCGGCAGTAAGGATAAATTTAACGTGGTATAAACAATTATAAAAAAGATAGCACACAACTAATCAAGATAAAGAAAGAATGTTGTTACAAGGAAACAAGTCGCCCGATTAGTGTCTGACAAATGTCGTTCATAATAGAAATATTGCTAAAGCGTCATCTATTAATAATAAACATACTATATATATAATAAACATTATATACAACAATCTAATTTTATGTCTTCATCTCTATAATTCGTTCTTATGTTTACTAATAGATGTCACTATAAACAATAAAATATAAAACAAAAATGATAATATTAAATTTTATACTACTAAATGATGACACTAAATAACTAACTTTAAAATAACATTTTAAAGATTATACCTAGTATTCTCCGTGACTTCGTTCGTGTAAATTGCAATATGACATTTAATAACAATAGTAAATAGCCTAACTCGAAGAATACTGTATACTATACTTATTTTAATACAATATATTTTAGAATCGAATACAATAGTTCCAAAAATTGCTTACAGTCTTTATGTTTTTGATGATATGTCGACACCATTTGAGTTTTTCATAATAAAGAAACATTTTGGTATTTTTTGTATTCAGTTGCTTTATTCTTGGATCCAAATGTAAATTGTCAAAAAATATATTAAACATTATTGTAACTCGCCTACATACCTAAACAACCTTATCAATTTTACTAAATAATAAAATTACAATTTCATACTGGAATACGTGGAAAAACATTAAAGTATGTAATTTCCACATATAGTATTAAAAGATAAATTGTTGCAGCATATAATTAATTTCATTAAACTGTTCGTCGGGTTCCGTGGTGTAGTGGTTATCACATCTGCTTTACACGCAGAAGGCCGCCAGTTCGATCCTGGCCGGAATCATATCTTTTTTATGTTATTTTTAAATATTCATTAAACTATACACTTGATAATTAAGGAATTATTCTTTGGCCAAAAAACAATACCTAACGTGAAAAAAATGACATGACCTTTGTTACGCTCGCCCCTTCTTAATTAATGCATAAATTTTAAAGACATTTTTCACGTAATTATTATTTTAAGTAATAATAGTAGCTTTAGAATCAAGCAATCCTTACTTAAATAAGTAAAAATTAAGTTACAGATTGTTATTACTGATAATCAACACTCTTTAATATTATTTTTTTTTAATTACAATGCTATCGTCTTTATAAAAATGCCGTCTGCCATATATCCGGATGCTTTTTTCAGTCCCGACCCAAAATGTTGTTGGAAATATGAAAAAAGAAATGACCTGAACATTTGAGCCTTAATAAGGATTTGATATGAACTCTAAGTACTCGTGCTGTCTCGAGAGTGCGAGATTTCCCTTTTAAAAGACACGTAAACTTTGATTTTTATTTTTTAATTAATATAGCTCGGTGGCACTTTTTGCTATCGTATCGTTGGAACTCGGGAATTACTCAGGATTGAGCGTTCTACAATAGTGCCCATTGTGACTAGTAACTCACACCGGTGAGGTCACTAAAATCAAATTATGTAAACATTTTGTAAAAAATGTAAACTGTGACAAACTTATCATTCCGAGTTTTTGGCGGGATCTTAGTCTGTCATGTAGTGGTTTTTATATATTATTCATAATCTTGTGTTATTAGACTCTATATTTTGTAATATTAGTGGGGTTTACGTAATATAGTTCGGTTATTATGCACAAGTGAAGTGGATGGGAAATAATACCACGGAGCATGCATTCTGAGATGCTACCAAAACTCCATGGAAAGTTCTAACAAGGAAACCACCATCTTGTAAGAACATTATAATTATCACAAGACACTTACTTGGCAAAATCTTGTTACTTGACGCTGGCTAGTGCACAAACCGTGACGGAGCCAATAAATAAAGAAGAAGAAGAAGAACTTGTCATTCCATGTTTCAGTGTCAATAAGACCAGTAACAGATTTTTTTTTGGTTATAGTGTTAGATTTTACAACAAAGTCCCAAAGCATATTACCGATTTGCCAGACTATAGGTTTAAGTGCCATGTTAAGCGGGTTTTGGTGTCAAAGGGCTATTATAGAGTGGGCCAATATGTGAACGATGGTGATGTCTGGAATTTACTCCTCTCTGTGCATCCGCTAAAAACGATTGTAACGTATAATGTATTATACAAATATGTATGTTGAAAAGATAAACCCGACCGAGTTTGTTGCCGGTTTTTCTCGATGACTGGGTTGTTTGTCCGAACCGGTGCTAGTTTAGACGTCCATAAGCGCCTTCTCAGAGTCGAAATTGAATAAAGTATTTTTGATTTTGAAAGACAAAGCGTGAGTTCCGACGAAGACAAACAACTTCCTTTTTATTTTGCATACTTTTTAATTTTCGATATCTTCTAAGATGTTCATTGAAATGATATGATGTCATAAAAAAATGTGTGCTTCGGGACGCCCGATAGGAGTGATAACTTAAACTAATCTAAGTTGAACTATTTAATATTGAAATTGTTTAACCTGAGAAAAGCTTAATTTATTACTTAAATTTGATGTATATTAATAGGATAATGTATGGAAAGGTTATTTAATAATAAAATTTTCTTGTTACTTACAACTGTTGAATATGTACACCTACTGTTGTCGTATGCGTAAGAGAAAGGGAAGCCAGGCAGACAGGCGCCGTAACGCGTTGCGTAACGGAGCGATTACCCTCCCATAAGAATTTATCACTTCAATATTAAAATAAATAATTAATTTAATGTCTATATTCAATGGGTAACGTAACAAACGTAATAAATTGTACGAGAATTAATATTATACTGGTCAAAATGGAGTAGTAAATAATAAATCAATATTTTAATTGAAGTTAAACTTTATATCGGAGGGTTTTTAAATTCTGACCGGCGACCTTTTGGTGTGACAAGGCGGTGGGAGTAAACACTGTTCTGGGTAGAGTGTTGAAAACATCGGTTCTTGTCAGTAGTTTAGGCTGTGCGCTCACATGTCTGTCAATCAGTCAGTTACACTTTTATATATACTAGTGGTCTTCCTGTGGTCATAATTCGACCATAATTAGAGGTACATATTTTTTTGGCATGTCTTAAAATTGTACAAATATTAAAGTACGCGAAATACACAAATAAAAGGAAAGAATATAACACTAAAGTACAAACAAGGGCTACCAAGCAAAAAAGAACTCAAAAAATCGGTTGAGAAGCAGAGAGGGATGATGTACCTAATTGTTTTGTCTCTCTCTCTGTTCATATATAGATATATAATGTTATTTATCGGCGCTCACGTAAACGTCGACGATAGGTAAACTTATTGATGTTTACATGCGTAGAAAAAATTATATGATTGTCTTTCTCGTAAAGATAACCTACAGTAAGTAACCTTTTAAATAATAGAATATTTGCGAAGCTATTTTAAGAAATACATTATGAAACATGTGTCGTAAGGACACACGATAGAAGTGAAAATTTTATCCTACAGGGAAACATTTTATTTGAAAAAAAATACAACATAACGTCACACGGTATACCCAGGCGGTCACCTGCCCATTTAGTCCCTCCCTTCCGTCCGTAGTACTGCTATAGCTTCAACGTCCGAACTTCGTATAGATGTCAAACACGGATACTTGACTCTTGGATAACAGGTGGTAAAGATTCAAATGACGCGTTTCTGTACGACGTGTCCGTGAAATGCATCTCCACAGGCTCTGGTTACAGGTCTGTCGTAGCCATGAAGATTTCTTCCTGTAAATCTGTTACAGGAGGTTTATTGGGATTTTGTTTTCAGTTTCTTGTCCTTTTTTCGCCATTATTGTTAAAAAAATATATTATACAAACAAGGTAATTCAAGTAAGTTTATCGAAACGCCCTTGCGAGGTATACTAAATCTTCCTTTCGTGATAATAGGATACGTTGAGCGACGCAATCGGTACGGCTTTTCGTCATACTTGGAGCTGTTTCCTCAGCGGTATGTAAAACTCAGCTCCTTTGAAAACGAACCCGCTTCTTGACAACCAGTAAGTAGGTGTACCAATGTTTAGACCACATTGTTATTTAAATAAAATATTTATTATCCGAGAATAGCATAAAACAAAAATAAAAAACATTTGTTTTATGTGAATAAAATATATTGAAGTTTAATAGCTTATATAATGATATTTCATTCGCCAGGCCACACGACGCTTTCGATCCAGTCGGTGTAGCTGGAAACACGAGTGTATATCGCGGGGAGGCCGCTCTTGGCGCAACTCTTCCCGAAAGAAGTCACACCAATCACATAGTACAGGCAATGGTTGTCATTCGACGACACTTGCAATGGGGAACCCGAATCACCCTGGAAGATATTATTGGAAAATTTTAAAACTAATCCTCCTTTTGGCAGATATTTTTGGAGTATTTTAAAATAACCCCTTATATTAGAGCACATTATTGGAGTATTTTAAACGAATCCTTCGTATTGGTGGGTATTTTTGGTGCATTGTAGAATAATCCTTCAAAGTTGAAGAGTTACTGAAAGTATTTTAAAACAGTCACTCGTATTGGAAGATATTTTTGGAGTATTTTAAAATAATTCCTTGTATTAAAGGATATCTTTAGAGCATTTTAAAATAATCCCTCGTATTGGATAATATTTTTGGAGTATTTTAAAACTATCCATGATACCGGAAGATATTTTCGGAGTATTTTAAAATAATACCTTGTATTAAAGGATATCTTTAGAGCATTTTAAAATAATCCCTCGTAGTGGATGATATTTTTAGAATGTTTTAAAGTAATCCCTCGTATAGTAGGATATTTTTAAAATCTACTAAAATGATTCGTCGAATCGGAAGATATTTTTAGAGTGTTTTAAAATAATCCTACTTGCTGGTAGATATCTTTAGAGCATTGTAAAATATTTACTCGCACAGGAAGAGTTTTTTAAAATAATTTAAAATAATATCTCGAATTGGAAGATTTTTAGAGTGTTTTGGAATAATTTCTAATATCGTAAAATATGTTTGTATTTGTTTCAATTAGATGCACTCTTTCCTTCGGCAACACTGCAGGTAATAGCTTTCACCAATAATGAAAAATAAATGTTAGTTACATTAATAATATAGAATATAAAAAGTTATTACCTGGCAGGTATCTTTACCGCCTCTAAGCTCACCGGCGCACATTTGTGATGTCCTGAAGCCCTCCCTCCAGTTCCTATTCTTGCTATCATGGAGTAGTTGGTCGCAATAATCGTTATCCAGTAACGAGAGGGCGACCTTCTGCAACTCTTTTGAGGTTTCTTGGGTAGCTGGAGAAGAAAGATGTACGTTATTGGAAGACATGAGCGACGAATGTGTCCAACTATACCACCCGCCATAGTGTCAGTCAAGAGTGTTAGGTTTTACAGTAAAGTCCCAAAGCACGTTACCGACATCAAATGTCACAAGTATGATGGAATAATATATAAATCCGCTAAAAACAAATGTAAATATTCTATTATCGATCTATTATCGATTACCTTTAGAAAAAATGACAATATAGCTTGTTAGACCATACAGCAATCCTGTATAGGTGTAAACGATAAGACGACATGAGCGCGAATGATCCCCACTACTCTTGCGTTACGCCTTTTATATCATTTCTAGTGGTTCGTATCGTAGAATTTTTTGACGATACGCATTCATACTTTTCAACGACACCAAGTCGTGGTGGTCTAGTCTAGTCTAGTCTAGTCTAGGTCTAGGTTTGACCGGTGGAATATCAATTCGATGTTCGCAGGTTCTAACCGCGGCATGACCCACTGATTTTTTCGGAATTCGTGTACATTTACTAATTCAAATTGGTAACACTATTGGGTGACGGTGAAGGAAAACATCGTGAGGAAACCTAAAACTCAGAAATGTACTTGTATTTCCCACCGTATATGGGAAAAATATAGAGCTGTTGATTTTCTTCACAGTTTTAAATTGCCAATATGTCGTGGGCTGCTGTTGTGATTATTCTCATACCTGCCTTCGGAAAGAGGCCCATAACCTTGTAGTGGGGTCTCTAACAGGCTGATGATGAGGATGATGATTTATTCTTTTTCATGAAAAATGAAACATTTGCGCCAATTTATGTATAGATATATAGATAGATAGAATACCGATAACATGCTTCAAGTTACTCACCAGTGTCAATAACACCCCAACCGGTGGCGAGCGCTTTGGGGTGTCCCCCAAAGTCGTTCTTAGTCCAGAGGCAGGCCGGTCTGATGTCGGAATTGAATTCGACGTCGGTTACGAGCTCGAGGAGCGCGATGTCATTGTATACAATAGGTGAACTGTAGTCCGGGTGTACGTGTATACGCCTTATAGGTATCTTGAAAAAAAATTAAGAACTAAGTCGTAGTGTGTACCTGCAGTAGTGTAATATGAAAAACGTTTAAAATTCGTTTGGCCCGTGCTGTTGGTTTTTACCGATTGTCAATTATGAAATATGATGGCAAACAAAAAAACCAGGTGTGTCGTAAAGACATACGATAGAAGTGAAACTTCTGTGTTACAGGTAAACATTTTTGTTTCCAGGCGGTCGTCACCCATACAAGTACTGACCGCGACACACGTTGCTGCTTAACTTCGGTCGCTTGCTTAACTCGACGGACACTGCGATTTAAATGAATGTATTTCAACCGTACTCTAAGATTTCGACAAGTTAAGTATAGCTTACATCAATAGGATCGGCACCGTCACCAACAGTCGGATCTATGTTCTGGTCTCCGAGCCTGGCGATTACGGGCTCACCGCGTCTTGAACTCCTAGTACAGTGACCAGCGGTAAGCACAAACCTAGAACTGATGAGAGCACCGCCACAGTCGAAGGAGTATCCTCCAGAGCTCGCCCAACCGATGGCTGCCTGAGGAGACCAGCAAAATTATTAATTAATATAATTCATTTTTTTAAACCAACAATAGTTATTAATATCAAATACGCCTGTATATTTATTTTTGAAGAATCAAAGGCGGAACTGGAAGAGTGTTAAATATGATGCTGGATGGATAGGTGATTATAGAAATACTGAAGAAGGTATGTATGCAATATGTCAAGAATAATACATATAAACAAAACTAATACTCGATGACAGCTGACCAAGAAGAGATAAATGGCGACGGATCAACGATTAATCTGTTCGGACACCGTCCATCGACATAGCTTCGAATCCTTGCAAATAAGTTGGAATTTTACGTGAAGGAAAAAAGTGAAACCATAGAATGGAGGAGGCAGTGCTTTTGCTAAAACCGACGCTCGCTAGTTACCACTGTCAAGTTAAAAATCTGCCGCCAAGCACCTATGGATGCCGGTAAGCACCTGACAGTTGCACTTGCGAGTCCTCTTTTACGTTTACTGCTTTCATCCTCTTACACTAACATTAGATTAACATCAGGTGCTTAAGCTCTAAAACCTACAAAATACGAGTATATAGAATAAAAATTGAATGAGCATATCATGTTATGCCAACTCTATTTAGGATAAGAATGGGAACATGTTCATGTCTACAGATTTTATTTAATCAAATTGTGAAAAATCTTCCGGAGCATAGCAAAAGTTTCATGAAGAAGCCTATAGAATGAGCCATGTATTGAGGCGTAGTCCGATGAAACTGTAAAGGGCTTGCCAGGTCAAGAGTGCAGTCAGTACGAAAAAAAAGTTTTGAGGATGGATTTCTCCAGTTAAGTAGAATCAGTAGACCGACAACAGAAACATCATGTACTATCGAGACAACAAGAGGTATTATATATTAGAACTTACTTTATTATGTTCTACTTAATTTAGAAAAGACACAGATTAAAGGCCTGATAATTTAAAAAAATAACATGAATGTGACCCAATCGGTCTTAAGCTATCAAAATCTCTCGGAGAACTGTCTCCTCATATCGCATGTATTTAAAACTATCCTCCAAGTTCCATACTGAATATACAATTTCTATAACATGTCACCAAATTACCATGTGAGGAAATTCTCCTTGATTCGCATTCTCTCCTCCAACAATCAGTTCTACACCGGAGTACTTGCATTTGGACGACGATATAGACAACGCCTCAGGGTTCGGTATCAGCGGTATATAATCAACTCTCTCTACAACTCTCTTACTGTACTCTTCGCATTCTGAAATGACAATTCCATTAAGTATCGAAATCGAATCATTTTAGAGTTGTAGAGCCGGCACAAGATTTGCAAAGCAACAACCTCGGCATATTTGATTAGTTCTTCTTCTTGTTTTGGCACCGCAGAAGCACTTGCCAGTGTCAATGTTTTGTTTCAAGTAAGTGTCTTGTGATAATTATAATGTTCTAACAAGATGGTGGTTTCCCTTTTTAGAACTTTCCATGGAGTTTTGGTGGCATCTCGGAATGCATGATGCTCCGTGGTATTATTTCCCATCCACTTCACTTGTGCATAATAACCGAACTATATTACGTAAAACAACACCAATATTACAAAATATAGAGTCTAATAACACAAGATTATGAATAAAATATAAAAGCCATTACATCACAGACCAAGATCCCGCCAAAAAAACCTCTTTGTTTAGTTATACATGGTGTCTAGTAGGGCGTCGATAGTAGGCTGAATAGAACAGTCAACAGTTGTCAGTTAATAGTATTTATTACTGTCTGATCAATTGTAGCTATAATTTCATTATAATCAGCATATATATTGAGCTAGTTTAAAGTTATTGGCATTTTCTTCATGAACGACACAGTAATGTTTGCGGTTATTATTTCAGTTGCAAAACAGCCGTCCTCGTACTAATGTGTTCTGATTGGAAGGGTGTGGTTGGCACTACTATACACAAATCGTACCAACCTCCTTAGTACTTACTATAGTCTTTCGTGTTGCATTAACCAATTAACATGAAGTAGAATGCATACCCGATCGCTTATTGTTTCATACATTCAACAGTTCTAACAACATTGTTAATAGCAATATTATTTATATATTATATATATACTTTATACGTAAGCCTTTGACCACAATCTCATCTGATGTTAAATCATGATGTGGTCTAAGATGGTGAGTCACGCTAAACCTAGAGGGAGACTGGCTCTCAAGTGCAGCTGCCGGAACACACCGATAGGTGCTTGGTGACAGATTTTCGACTTGAGGGTGGTCGATAGCCAGGCGGACTTGACTAGACTTGACTTGCTAGACGGCCCTACCAGTTCGAAAAATCGAGTTTCTTACCGATTCTACTTGATAACTGGTTTATTTATCGGTAGTAGTTTGATGTTCATAAGCGCCTTCTTAGGGCTTGAATTGAATAAAGTATGCTTGATTTTGAAGAGTTTGGTTTCGTATACAATTATCTATCGCAGTCATTGCGCTGTGCGAAAGAGAGAACACTATACAAAACCAAAGATAGCTGCTCTTAGCCGGACATCTCACTCACAAAATCAAATGGCCAGTACTATACTATCTTCAGCCATGTTATCACTTAACATCAGGTGCGATAAGGAAAACGGGAATTAAGAAGTAATTAAGTTCCAATACACACGACAGAGTTACCATACCGTAAGTGCATTCGGTAAATCTACAAAAATACAACTATGTACAACGATTTTTATTGTTGGCAAAAGGAGATGAACCAGATAAAATCTTTGTCGGTTCTTCTTCACAATTGGGTTGTTCGTCCGAAGCGGTGGCAGTGTCTTAACGTTCATAAACGCTATCTCAAGCCCCAAATTTAAACCGAAAGTTTGAAGGTGAATTAGAGATGAATGGTAGAACCACTTACTTCGTTCACTAACACGCTTCGCGCTGGAATTTTGGGTCCATATTGGGCGATTACTTGAAACGGATACAAAAATGACATATTATTTAAAAAACCTATACAATCGGGTTTTTACTAAGAGAGATAGTTCAAAATACAATGTATATAAATAACCAGCGTAGACTGCGTCCCAGAGCCCACTAAGATGCTATTCTCAAATCTGCGTGAGGAAGCTTTGACTACTTGTACCTTCTCCCTTTTCAAGAGCCGCCAAGATATTGAGATTCCTCTCGTGTCGCAGGTGTCCATAGGCGACGGTGATCACTTATCATCAGGCGACTCGCATTTTCGTTTATCTTTCGTTTACCAGATTATACGTTCCCGCACCTGTGTCTTTCCAATAACTCGAAATTACAGTCCAATAAACTCCTTCGATGTGTTTAAAAACCGCGGGTCCAGTTATCGTGCTACGTCAATCATCACGTAGTATGATGATAGTTCATAACAAATGACGATAATGTCTTCCCATATCTAAATTTATAGACAAACCAAAGCATTGCTACTCTTCTTCTTCTTTTTGTTTTGGCACCGCAGAAGCAATTGCCAGTGTCAATATTTTGTTTCAAGTAAGTGTCTTGTGATAATTATAATGTTCTAACAAGATGGTGAATTACTTGTTAGAACTTAAGCATTGCTACTCTCTTATCAACGTATGTCCTTGTATAATGTACCTACGAAGTTTTGTCTGTGGTCGTAATAAAATTAGATATGGGAAGACATTATAGTCGGGTTACGAATTAACAGGCTAAGTAATTTTGAGGTTACTTTTTACATCGACAAGTAGCCAAAGTTTCGGCACGCAGGTATCGGAGTAGCATGGTGACTTGTTGCTTTATAATAACCACTAGCGACCATCCCCGACTTTGTTGTAGTGTACTGATGTGGCACCATAGGTTGGTATTATATTTACAATCCATCAAATTCATAAAAGTTATGTAAAAATTTACAAACAAACAACATGTTTTCTCATGCACGTAAGATTTTTTAAGACCCAGATCTCAAAATGGCGGATTATGTTTTTAATTTCAAAACTTCGTACATTGTAAAATTCATGGTTTAGTAAAACAAAATTCATACAATTAAAAAAAAAATTACCCAAGCAAGCACTGTTACTTCACGTCGGTTTTCTGCGAGAGGGTGGTACTACCCTGGGCGAGCCGACCCATTCAAAATGTAATTTAGAAAAATAAATGAGATTTGCATTTAATTCATTCGATTATAAGCCAAATAGGCACATACAAAGAAAAAGAGACTACTCTGATACCATCAGAATTGTGCTCAGTAGTTATAATATAATATAGCATGTTCAGACACCGCGTCCGTAGACGTAGGTACAAATAGAATAAACCGGAGCTTACGGTGAAGGAAAATATTGTTATGAAACACGAGTGGTTGGACTTCTTCTTCGGCACCGTCAAGTTGAAAATCTGCCGCCAATCTTAGACCACGTCGTCATTTAACAGCAGGTCAGATTGTGATCAAAATGTATTAAAAAAAAATAATAGTAATCGTATGTATATATATGATATACTTACTCTTTTATTCTTGAACTGCCTTCGTTAAGAATGGTGCTATCATCTCTACAGCACACGACTGCTATATCAAAGGCATCGTACTCGCAAAACGTCGGCTGTATTCCGTTTTGTCTAAAAATGTCACAATCGAATTACTTTTTTTTTTTTGCATACGTTCTAAAAAACTTACATTACAAGCCCTATTTTTTTTTTATAATAAAACAATCGATTTGACAACCTTATTTTTTTATAATAAAACAATCGATTTAACAACCTTAATTTTTTATAATAAAACAATCGATTCAATAACCTTAAAAAACGATCGCGTAGTGAAGTTCCTCAGAATGTTCATATAAACATTGGGATACGATTATTGTAAGTACACAGACAGTATTTGGCTTATTATATATTAATATATAAATCTCCTGTCACGATGTGTTGTCCGCGATGGATTCCTAAGCTACTTAACCGATTTTAAATTAAATGGGCACACCGTGAGCAGTCTGCTCCAACTTGAGAGATAGGATAGCTTAGATATTTAATTATAGTCGCAATTTTATTTTATTGCGAATTATTTGTTTATTAACAAAGAATCATGATTATCTCTATTAGTTCGATAAGATTCTAACAGATGGCGGTATAAGGTAATTTCTTGACTGGATTGATGTCCGTGAAAAGCCGGACCAGCGCCTTACTCTTGAAATTGATTTCAATTTGGTTTTGTTTCTGATTCGAACTCAATTTTGTTTTGATCTTGATCTCAAAGGGTACTCTTGAACCAAATCAAATCGAATATCAAGATCGAGTTACGATCGATTCATAACGGCGTCGTTAAGTGTATCCGGGCACGGTGTACACACAATACGTCACAGTAAAGTGTTATAATTATATGCTTAAATCATTGCTTTTTTGGTGTTTTCTGCCTCAATAATGCTAAAATAATGATTTATTTTATGTAAAATATTATAAAAATATACTACACCTATTAAAATCGTCCTGAAATAATTGATTTTATTATTGAACACGACGAACATGTTATTTTTAGTCTGTGTCGCAGAATATAATCTTTACTAGTCTGTGCTACAGACTGTCAAATTTAATCATAAAAACATTGGAATGTTTTACAAAATGATGAGATGTATTATACACCAATCAATGTATATTACCTAGATATATGTAAAGCAATTATGAAAAATATAGTAAGGGAAAATATTCATGAAGTGTGTGTGATAAAACTATAACTTTTATGAACATACATTTAGAAAACTTGTAAACATTACATACTAAAATTAGGTACCTATACTGTAGATTTTTCAGGCCCTTTCAAAAGTTAAATGTTGTAATATGTATTAAGTGTATCACTCATTACCGATTTCGTAATAAAAATCATAGCAACCGTGATGTTTTATCACGTTAAGTGTATTTTCTTGAATTTGGAATTTCATACACTACACATATTATTGAGTGTGATGATTATAGCTTTAATATAGTATAAAGAGACACTTAAAAACCTAAACAATAAATTATATAAATCCATTTACCATTATAGACAAAAATAAATATAAATCAAGTAATATGTAAAGTTCTTGCTAATACACCATAAAGCCAAGTAATATGTTTTCTGTTGGTAGTATACGTTTAACTTTAATTAATATCCCATATGAACCATAAATAATGGATTTTAATATTTGTGCCAATATATTACACACAATAAAATAAATTATTTCTTTTCATTTCACATTTATTAACAATAGGAGTTAATAATACAGCTAATTAAACATTACCACTGTTTCAAAAAGCAGCATATTTCTAATCTTATATAAAGTTAATATAGATTTATGTCACATACATACATACATATATCAAGAACATATTTAAAATATACCAAAGAGAGAACAATCATGAAATTAACTTCAACTTTTATTAGCACATATTGTAACATCTATAAAGACATTACAAACTTAAGAATAATGTAATTGTTTCAGACAATTGATGTGTCTTAAACTTTAATATTATAGTAATATTGAGATTATCAATTAAAACCAATTTTATATATAAATATTGTAGCAACCATGACACATTTCATGTTAAGTGTATTTTGCTTGATTAAGAATATTATACAGTATACAGAGATAGTGAAGGTGATATCTCGAAATAGTTTATTTTTTATCTGATGACATAATATATTATGAATAATTTAAAAACTGAAACAATAAATGAATCAATTTACCGCCATGGATTTGTATACATCATGCCACTGAGCACTTCATAGTTCACCATATAGATGGACTCTCATGAACATTTTGTCAGAACAATAAATTTTTATTTATGAAAATTATGTAAATGAATTTCATAAAAAGCTTTCATTTTCATTTTTAATTTAATAACAAGAGCTTAGAACACAACTGATTAACCTTTATCACCATTCAATAAAAAACAGCATATATTTAACCTTGACTAAAGCCAATTTTATTTTTCTATAATATTGCTTAAATAATTTTCATTACATCAATAAATATTTTGTTTTTACAGACAATTACATGTTATAAATTATGTTGTTATATTTTACCATCAAATACATCAAGCTGATGATAATTGGTAATAATTTGTTGATGTTTTTGATTGGTGTATGCTGATTTGTAGTACAGCATGATATGATGAGATATATAACGTCCAGGGATTTCATTTGTTCCGCAGTGTGTCTAGTAGAACACTTTTGTGCCAACGACTACTTGAACAACTAGTGCATTTACTATAAGTGTCACTTTTTACTCTTCTTAGGAAGTTACCAGGATCACCTAAAAAAACAATATATTATTATTTCTATGTATGATGTTTCTGTAATTTTAAATTAAAAATAACTCACTTGCCTACTTATCAATTGTATTTAATAATGCTTTGTTAATTACCAAATAGCCCGGGTGACACATACCTAATTTATATTACAAAATTAAAATATTCATGTCACAAATTGTACAAATAACATGTGTATATTAATATAAACTATAAACTTTCATAAAATAAAATCAAATTTAACATACATTATGGATATATTATGGTACATATACAAGATATTGCATACTCAGAGAGAAAACTAAACTAAACTTGTTAATCAAACATATGAGAGCTCAAAACAACTCAACTTGAGACTAAAGCTTAGTAACATATTATTTATTAATGTGAATAAAATCATAGTTAATTATCTCCATCGCTTAACCTTTACCTATATAACCTATATTATTTTTTTTATATATAAATCTTCATTTATAAGATTAGGGTAACTTTATAGATTTTACAAATATGTTTTATGGTTAGTCCACATATCCCTTGTAGCTGGAAAATGACCATGATATTGTCTCGGATAGCTCTCAGTATCAAAAAATAATTATGTAAGCAAAACTTGTAACTTACAATTTATTCCTCATATATTTTTTTACTGACAATTATGACTGACCTTTGTATGCCTTTATATCACCACTGAGGAATTTAGATATATCTTATTTGCAAAAAATGCATAAACATACTATGTAATGTATGTACAAATATAAATTTTATGTGAAAACTTAAACATTAAAACTTACCACGTTATTAATACAAATATCGTTTTGTTATTGATTTAAACACATGTAGGGTGTAATAAATTAATGTACATATAGTACTTCTTCTTCAATATTCGATAATTTCTTCTAACTTCTTGGAAACTTCAATTTCTCAATATAGTTGTTATATCGACTTTTTTTTATAAATAACTTCACACACGTGTGTTTATTGGGTTCGGTATTCCAAAGTAAACAATAACAATGAAATTTTTTGAATAAATATCACAATAAAACACTAAAATGTTCTCACTCGATCCTTAAAAAGTACCTTTTTCAGGATCGTCTATTTTGACAGCCGCACTCGAACGAACGACTCGATTTACAGCTATAAAACAAAATGGAGAGTACCGATTTATCGATCCTAACGAATAAGTCGATCGAAGTTAGTTTTAATTTGAGCCACAGCACGATTGAGCGCTAGCGTTGATTTCAAGAGTACGAAATAGCCCGAGTTCGAATAAAATTCGATTTGATTTAGAACTCGAAAGCGTCAAGAGTAAGGCGGCAGGCAGCTAGTTATATTATATGTATAGAGTCGAGACGACTTAAGGATAAATAAATACCAAAATGATATTTTACCTTTGTTTTGTATTAAATTCTTGGTTATATTATGTGCAAGCCCGACCTTACGGCTATATACAGAGCGGTGTAAAAGATTAATCAGCAGGCTAACTCTTGAAATTGATTTCAATTTGGTTTTGTTTCTGATTCGAATTCAATTTTGTTTTGATCTTGATCTAAAAGGGTACTCTTGAACCAAATCAAATCGAATATCAAGATCGAGTTACGATCGATTCATAACGGCGTCGTTAGGTGTATCCGGGCACGGTGTACACACAATACGTCACAGTAAAGTGTTATAATTATATGCTTAAATCATTGCTTTTTTGGTGTTTTCTGGCTCAATAACGCTAAAATAATGATTTATATTATGTAAAATATTATAAAAATATACTACACCTATTAAAATCGTCCTGAAATAATTGATTTTATTATTGAACACAACGAACATGTTATTTTTAGTCTGTGTCGCAGAATATAATCTTTACTAGTCTGTGCTACAGACTGTCAAATTTAATCATAAAAACATTGGAATGTTTTACAAAATGATGAGATGTATTATACACCAATCAATGTATATTACCTAGATATACGTATAGCAATTATGAAAAATATAGTAAGGGAAAATATTCATGAAGTGTGTGTGATAAAACTATAACTTTTATGAACATACATTTAGAAAACTTGTAAACATTACATACTAAAATTAGGTACCTATACTGTAGATTTTTCAGGCCCTTTCAAAAGTTAAATGTTGTAATATGTATTAAGTGTATCACTCATTACCGATTTCGTAATAAAAATCATAGCAACCGTGATGTTTTATCACGTTAAGTGTATTTTCTTGAATTTGGAATTTCATACACTACATATATTATTGAGTGTGATGATTATAACTTTAATATAGTATAAAGAGACACTTAAAAACCTAAACAATAAATTATATAAATCCATTTACCATTATAGACAAAAATAAATATAAATCAAGTAATATGTAAAGTTCTTGCTAATACACCATAAAGCCAAATAATATGTTTTCTGTTGGTAGTATACGTTTAACTTTAATTAATATCCCATATGAACCATAAATAATGGATTTTAATATTTGGACCAATATATTACACACAATAAAATAAATTATTTCTTTTCATTTCACATTTATTAACAATAGGAGTTAATAATACAGCTAATTAAACATTACCACTTTCAAAAAGCAGCATATTTCTAATCTTATATAAAGTTTATATAGATTTATGTCACATACATACATACATATATCAAGAACATATTTAAAATATACCAAAGAGAGAACAATCACGAAATTAACTTCAACTTTTATTAGTACATATTGTAACATCTATAAAGACATTACAAACTTAAGAATAATGTAATTTTTTCAGACAATCGATGTGTCTTAAACTTTAATATTATAGTAATATTGAGATTATCAATTAAAACCAATTTTATATATAAATATTTTAGCAACCATGACACATTTCATGTTAAGTGTATTTTGCTTGATTAAGAATATTATACAGTATACAGAGATAGTGAAGGTGATATCTCGAAATAGTTTATTTTTTATCTGATGACATAATATATTATGAATAATTTAAAAACTGAAACAATAAATTAATCAATTTACCGCCATGGACTTGTATACATCATGCCACTGAGCACTTCATAGTTCACCATATAGATGGACTCTCATGAACATTTTGTCAGAACAATAAATAATGAGTTTTTATTTATGAAAATTATGTAAATGAATTTCATAAAAAGCTTTCGTTTTCATTTTTAATTTAATAACAAGAGCTTAGAACACAACTGATTAACCTTTATCACCATTTAATAAAAAACAGCATATATTTAACCTTGACTAAAGCCAATTTTATTTTTCTATAATATTGCTTAAATAATTTTCATTACATCAATAAACATTTTGTTTTTACAGACAATTACATGTTATAAATTATGTTGTTATATTTTACCATCAAATACATCAAGCTGATGATAATTGGTAATAATTTGTTGATGTTTTTGATTGGTGTATGCTGATTTGTAGTACAGCATGATATGATGAGATATCATTCGTATCGTCCAGAGATTTCATTTGTTCTGCAGTGTGTCTAGTAGAACACTTTTGTGCCAACGACTACTTGAACGACTAGTGCATTTACTATAAGTGTCACTTTTTACTCTTCTTAGGAAGTTACCAGGATCACCTAAAAAAACAATATATTATTATTTTTATGTATGATGTTTCTGTAATTTTAAATTAAAAATAACTCACTTGCCTACTTATCAATTGTATTTAATAATGCTTTGTTAATTACCAAATAGCCCAGGTGACATTTACTTAATTTATATTACAAAATTAAAATATTCATGTCACAAATTGTACAAATAACATGTGTATATTAATATAAACTATAAACTTTCATAAAATAAAATCAAATTTAACATACATTATGGATATATTATGGTACATATAAAGATATTGCCTACTCAGAGAGAAAACTAAACTAAACTTGTTAATCAAACATATGAGAGCTCAAAACAACTCAACTTGAGACTAAAGCTTAGTAACATATTATTTATTAATGTGAATAAAATCATAGTTAATTATCTCCATCGCTTAACCTATACCTATATAACCTATATATCCTTTGTAGCTGGAAAATGACCATGATATTGTCTCAGATAGCTCTCAGTATCAAAAAATAATTATGTAAGCAAAACTTGTAACTTACAATTTATTCCTCATATATTTTTTTACTGACAATTATGACTGACCTTGTATGCCTTTATACCACCACTGAGGGATTTAGATATATCTTATTTGCAAAAAATGCATAAACATACTATGTAATGTATGTACAAATATAAATTTTATGTGAAAACTTAAACGTTAAAACTTACCATGTTATTAATACAAATATCATTTTGTTATTGTACACACATGTAGGGTGTAATAAATTAATGTACATATAATACTTCTTCTTCAATATTCGATAATTTCTTCTAACTTCTTGGAAACTTCAATTTCTCAATATAGTTGTTATATCGACTTTTTTTTATAAATAACTTCACACACGTGTGTTTATTGGGTTCGGTATTCCAAAGTAAACAATAACAATGAAAATTTTTGAATAAATATCACAATAAAACACTAAAATGTTCTCACTCGATCCTAAAAAAGTACCTTTTTCAGCATCGTCTATTTTGACAGCCGCACTCGAACGAACGACTCAATTTACAGCTGTCAAACAAAATGGAGAGTACCGATTTATCGATCCTAACGATTAAGTCGATCGAAGTTAATTTTAATTTGAGCCACAGCACGATTGAGCGCTAGCGTTGATTTCAAGAGTACGAAATAGCCCGAGATCGAATAAAATTCGATTTGATTTAGAACTCGAAAGCGTCAAGAGTAAGGCGGCTGGGCAGCTAGTTATATTATATGTATAGAGTCGAGACGACTTAAGGATAAATAAATACCAAAATGATATTTTACCTTTGTTTTGTATTAAATTCTTGGTTATATTATGCACAAGCCAAAGCTTACGGCTATGTACAGAGCGGTGTAAAAGATTAATCAGGATTGTATTCACCTACGTTATTGGTTTTTATTTTATGTTATTTTACAATGGTTAGGAAAACTAACAGCTAAATTAATGACATAAAACAAAGAGTAGGTTAGATAGAGTGTCGCTTACAAGTTTTCAATTTTGCGCCGTTATTTAATTAAGCACCTTTTCAATGCAATCGTATCCTTGGCGTTTGTCGGGCCAGTGTCCGATTTAGCTTTGGTAAATTATTTCTAATGCTTGCTTCCCTTCGATTTTTTTTTTCTATAATTCCGTGTATATTTACAACTCGTATCAGGAGACATTTTTATTTTTTGGAATTTTTTACTTTCATTTATTTATATATGCATATATCTCGGCTAATCTATTTATTGTTTTGACAACTCCTACCAGTAGGTACTTCTGAAGCTCTTTACAATGACTCCAAAACCAATGTCCTAGTTGAAAACGTTCTCAGGTTATATTTATTTAAAATTTTACACAACGTCTAATCACAATAATCACGCGCAGGTTTTTACACCAATCTGATGACGTCACGGGTAAAACACACTGATCGACAAATATGTACAAATATTATCTATCTAATGCGACCTCAACCGTTATTATCGTATTATTAGTCTCGTAGCTATTAGCGATTGAAATCTGACGGTATTTACTAACAAAATAAAGTTTGACAGGCTATCGTTTTGTATTTCAAAATCAAATCAAAATCAAAAATACTTTATTCAATTTAGGCCCTAAGAAGGCGCTCATGAACGTCAAAACTACCACCGGTTCGGAATACATCCCAGTCATCGAGAAGAACCGGCAAGAAACTCGATCGGATTTATCTTTTTAACATATACTTTTACATTTACATTTTTAACAAGCGAATAGACTTTACCACGTCAATACATCTGGATCGCCCTTAAATAAATATAATGACTGCGCCGCTCCAGATAATGAGATGTGTTTCTGGCCTGCATCTCATTGATCGAGTACGGAGCATGCAGGCGCTTTTGTAACGCTGTCATTTCGACGAGAAAAGAATGAAATTTTAAATATGTCACCATTAAAATTACAAATTGTTGACACCGCAGCTATATACCGTATATACATATATATTTCGCTTTAGGCAATGCAAGATTTAACGGGGATAATTATACGCCAAAGAACCGCAACACCAGTATATGTGACATCGCATTGGACATTCGAAACGCTCTCAAAAAAACCGCTATTATCTTTGTACCGTTCGTACTGACATCGACGCCGCTACCGCTCATCCTGACAGTGAGATCCAAAGACGCCGCTGCTCCGTACGAGGTGCTGAGTTTGCAGGTTAGTGCACGCTTTTTATTTGGGGTCTTTGTTATTATATTTACTTATAGGCAAGACCACCTACCGCTCTACGCTCTCTCTCTCTTCATTTCACGCATCTTTTTATAACTTTTTATTTTCACCGCATCCTTCCTGGTGGGACCTATTTACACGGTCCCATCAGCCCCTTCAACATCTTACTCAGATGTTAAAGTAGAATAAGTTATTTATTATTATTTATATTCATTAAATTATATTACTATATTAATTATTAAATATTTAAAAGTAGTAAGTTTTAAGTAACCATTTTGCCAAGTGAATAGGGCTTTTTCCCAGTCCGCCTGGCTAGATACCGCTGTCAAGTTGTGAAGCTAAGAAAATGTATCAGAATTATTAAATAAAATACAAAAATAAACACAAATTATAGGAATCACATAGCATTCTCATAGCATCTGAGACTTACTATAAATTCGAATAAGAATGCGTATGGGAATATTTACAAAATTCATATAAAAAAAAAAAATCATGGATTCTCTTTAAAAAATATATACGAGTATATATCTTAACGATAGCATAAGACAGTTGTGACGTCACAACACGAGAGAATCATTTGAGATTCTCGTTGGAGTTTTTGGCGGGATCTTAGTCTGTCATGTAGTGGTTTTTATAATTTATTCATAATCTTGTGTTACTAGACTCTGTATTTTGTAAAATTGGCGGTGTTTTACGTAATACAGTTCGGTTATTATGCACAAGTGAAGTGGATGGGAAATAATACCACGGAGCATGCATTCTGAGATGCCGCCAAAACTCCATGGAAAGTTCTAACACGGAAACCACCATCTTGTTAGAACATTATAATTATCACAAGACACTTACTTGGCAAAATCTTGTTACTTGACGCTGGCTAGTGCACAAACCGTGACGGAGCCAAAAAATAAAGAAGAAGAAGAGATTCTTGTTATACTATTCTATGTTAGTTGACGTCGAAAACTAACGGCTAATAACGTATCTATTATTAATCAATTCTTATTATAAGTTTATATTAAAGTTAGATTCGGTTAATTTAAAAAAAAAAAAACTTACACCAGATCATTTCTTGCTGACAGGCATTTGTCGGAACGGACGCATATTCCGGCTGTGTTTGTGTACGAATCGGCGCAGGGCTCATCTATACAAGAAAAAAATAGATATCTTTTTTTTTTTCAATATTATAGGGGGGAAACGAACAGGTGGGTGAACACCTGATGGTAAGTGATCACCGCCATTCATAGACACTAAGAACACCAGGGGAATCGCTAGTGCGTTGCCGGCCTTTTAATATATGTGGGCCTCCGGCGCAATCAGAATTCGTATACTCACAAATATACCTTGTCAAATGTTACCTATTACCTATTAATTTGAAAGTTATGTTGACAATGACTTCTAATTGATTATTATCTAGCCCATATACTAATTTTTTTTTTAATTTAATTCAAGTAATTTAACAATTTAGTTATTTTTCCCTTTCTAATGCCATTCTATGCTATTCTTTGTTTAGTGTTTTCAAACTGAAACTTTTTTACATCGCCCTAAATGTCGCGTTTACAGTCCGCCGCAGAGTAGGGGTAAAATGAAAGGCGCTCGGCAGAGCAACCAAAGCCAATATGACGGCGCCCATGGCTCAATTCAAAATAATTAAAAAAAAACTGTGCTCAGTTTTTAAAATGCTTCGATCTGAAAAATAGTTTCACTTGCATCTTGGTTTCATAGAACCACATAATTTTTTTTTATATAGAAGTCGGTTTAATATCTAACATAAATTTAATATATTTATTGCATAGTCATGATTTATTAAGTTGGTCGCATAACAATTTCTGCCTATCTATCTATAGGACCGGATAGATTGATGATCTATCAATGACGCATTGAAATGAATTGAGGAAAACAGTACAACATAAATTAATTTATAAGAAACACGTTAATCTCTGACTTATTCATTAATATGGGTTTTCCTGTTTGTCCAGAATTTCCAAAGAGACCGACGTTATCAGCATTCAGTTACTACGTGAATATTACAAACTATAATAGCGGCACAATATGATGGCCGTTTTGACACATTACAATAGTGACGTAAAATGTCGATTTTTTTTTTAATGTTTTACAGGCATGCGCTTGGCCTCAATCTCACCTGATGGTAAGTGAAGATGAGGCCGACGATGGATCAAGCGTACCCGCTAGATGCCTATTCACTCTCCTCTTTAATACTCCCAAGTTATAGGAGGACGGAAACTTCGCAGCCGTACGTATAATAAATGTGGAAGCAAATCGCTTTTTATGAATCATGGGAATATCGGGCACATAAGGGTGGCTTCTAGTCGTCCTTTGATGGAATTGATTTATTTGTGACAAAAATGTAATCAAATATTGCATAGTTTTGCATTAAATAATTTATGTAGTTGTGCCGACCAGCGCTCCTGTATATATAAATATAATCATATATAGGATATAAATATATAATTGCGATTTTTTTTAAAATTCAAATGCCGAGTTATGTTGTGAATAAGTCCACTAATAATTTAGGATCCATTAAGGATTCTGTCATATAGCGCTGTTTATTTGTTAGTAAAAACGTGAAAAGATTTATTCGCAGGTCTATATTATATAGATAGATATAGTAAGTTAATATTGCCTCCTAAAATTCGATAATGTTTAGGACTAAATGCATGTCACTAATGACGAAAAAGAACAGCCATTTGCTCCTTCAAAGGTCGTTATTAATTTATACGAAACTTCACGAGCGAATAAACGTCAAAACGGCCTTTATAGCGCGCCGTTATTATAGAGCGGCAATTAAAAAATAGTTCGCAACTTCACAATTGCGAGGCCCGTATGGGTTTTCACGTCGGTATAGATAATAACCTACGCGTACAGATGCGTCACACTGTCTATCTATGTCATTTGACTCTGTGCTGACTCTAAGAGTAAATAACAGTATTTAAACTGCAACATTTTGTAGGTGGTAGAGCTACGCTGAAGCTATTCTGGTTTCAGCATGAATGGGTCGGCTCGCCCGACGCCCGGGGTAGTACCACCCGACACACAGACGTGAGCCGACGTGAAGTAACAGTGCTTGCACTGTTGCGTTTCGATCGGCCAGTGAGAGCGCCGAAGGCCCACATATTTAAAAGGCCGGCAACGCACTTGCGACTCCCCTGGTGTTGCTAGTGTCTATTGACGGCGGTGATCACTTACCATCAGGTGACCCACCTGTTCGTTTGCCCCCTATAATATATAAAAAAAAAAACATAATATTTTAATTCCCTTTTAGACAAGCTTTGTTAATTTCTTCCGATTGGTTTGGTAATGTATAAATTTATTCAATTTTTACGTCACGGTGCAATTCAGTTTTTCTATACTGCATTTTTATACGCATCGAATTAAATTAAGGTCGAATCTTTGAACGTATTTAATATCGGTGAATAGAGCTTTATCATGGAATATAGTATTCAATTATTTATAAGAACATTTTAATGAAATATAAAAGTTACTTCAAAAAAATTTACTCTAAAAAAATTCACCAGACCGTCTGTGACCATAGTCAGGTGCCTACTTAGTCTTGGATTGTCATAAACCTAACAATATCAAAATATGTCAACATTTCCTATTCGATTTTGTGACTGTCCCTGGTGTACCATCATAATCCAAGGTCCAAGGATATCGAACATATAATACGATGAACCCCTTTGAAAATATCCCCATATCCCCTCCTAATAAAAAATAATTGTATTGTTTTATGACAGAACGATACAAGTGAAACTTTTTTTCGAATCGTAGCATTTTAAAAACTGAGCACAATATTTATTTAAATCATTTTTAATTGAGCCATGAGCGCGCCGCCATATTAGTTTTGACAGCTCTGCCGAGCGCCTTTCACTTTACCCCTACCCCGCGGCCAACTGTAACGCGACAGGCGATAGATGGACAAATATATTTGAGGCGACGTTAAAAAACCTTGCACTTTAATTTTTTCTTTTAAATAGATTTACAAATGACGAACTTCTGAAGTAACAAACGTTAACCGCGTCCTTTTTCGATTCGGTTAAAAATTAGATTCTACTCATGTTCGCGCGTGAATCATTCCCAACATAAAAGAAACATATTTTACTTGAGAATAGTGTTGGTTTTATATAAAAGAAATAATTTCTACAGTGGTGCAGCACCTTCATACCTATAAACAAACTTTTACTTTTGTGTAATACTAGCTGTTGCGCGCGGTTTCCCTCGAGCTAATGTACATTTTACCTATCCCTCGGGAACCAAGTATTCGCTTTAAATGTATCAATAATGTAACAATTCGCTACCATATTATAACATAGTATTATAATATAACTCACCCTCTCTTTGGCAATTTACTACACTCAGTAGAGAAACTAAAGTGAACAAGTGTATGAGTGACATTGTCCCGCGCTGTCCGCCTGAAGCTGGATAAGTTTGTTCTCTGAAAACAGATTTGGTTTTTTTACTATTATAATTTAGTAGATGGACGTCCAAGCTTTGCTCCGTTGGATGGCTGTAAGCCGAACGTATTCGAATAATAGCATATAGCACTATCAACATTTTTAAATATCAGTATGTTTCAACCGTTGCGCAAAAACAAAATATTAACATCTACTGGCGCGCCTTGGCAGTAAAATCTACTCGTATGCCATCACGGCAAACGGCATGACGCTCTTTTATGCCATCATGCCTCCTATACGCCATCGCTTACCCATGTCTGTGTGCGTTATACAATATACTTGATGGATTTTATGGAATTTTTTTTTTATCGAACTTTTCGCCACACGAAAAGGTTGCGGAACAGAATTTCGATATTTCAAATTCACGTAAACAAATAGGTGAAGACAAAGCAGTTACGCTGCTACCTGTTAACTTTTTGGTCTGAATATTTTCGTAAGTTCAGACTTACGCGTAATATAGACGAGTTTAATTCAAAATAAATGTTAAAATATTATTGTACGAATCTAAAACTGCTATTTATTTATTCTTAAGTTGTCTCGACGTTATACATATAACGTAATACGTATATATACGTAACCTTATGTTCTGTGCAGCTATATTCACAGCGGTATAATACGTTTTGCATTGCACTTGTAAGTACCTGTTTCTCCTCTATATGTCAATCGATTTTGTTTTTATTTTTTGTTTGATAATTTTTTACCAGCTACCTAATTATGAAGGTCAGAGCCGGAGGATCCAAAAAACCCGAAATGACTTTAAGCTTAATATATTTAAAAATACAAAAGAGTCTAAAATCATCATCATCTGGTCCAATAATTTATACAAAAGCGACGTGATAACAGAGGAATCGGGTTGCCGAGCATTTCCATTGAAATTGCTGACTTGATGCCTCGTGCACCTGCCGTACCGTGGGAATAAGCACCCGGGATCTATAACCACTATTGGTCAGCAATTATGATGCGTTGCGATGGCGTACAGATAGTTTTTTTTACATACCATCGACTTGTTGAAGTCGTTATTTAAGTCTGCAATCATCATATGTCACGAGTTTTAACGTCTACAATCTACAATATTTGTACGGATAATAATATCTATGTAGTAATTAAAACGTGAATAAAAAAACTTTGTATCTTTTATTACGGTCAAATTGCGACAGACAGTAAATGAAATATCATTACGAAATGAGTCTGTACTTAACCGCAAATTCTCAACTATATACAGTCAAACCTGGCCAACGAGAGTTCAAAGGACCGCTATCGCTTTTTTACTCACCGAGGTTTCTCGATAAACGAACCAACCAACCAACACTAACAAACCAACCAGCCAATACAAACCAACCAACCAACACAAACCAATCAACCAAGTTTTTCACTTATAAAGGTACAGGAATAGCTTTTCTCACGGAAGTTTAAAAATTAAGCAACTATGCAGTGATAAACATTCTATGAATGTATGTATGTAATATTGTATGCATATTATTCATTAGAATTAGAGGTAGATGGTAACTAAAAGAAAAAAAAATTACATTAATATTTACTTAATGAAATGTGCTAGTTTCATCCGCATTTCTATTTTTGCATGACGTATGTGTTTTTACAGTTCCTATATTTTAACAAATATTATTTTATCAAACAATATTTTCGAATAGAATACAATACAACAAGAGTGTTAAGTTTTTTTTTTTTTTATATTATAGGGGGCAAACGAACAGGTGGGTCACCTGATGGTAAGTGATCACCGCCGTCCATAGACACTAGCAACACCAGGGGAGTCGCAAGTGCGTTGCCGGCCTTTTAATATATGTGGGCCTCCGGTGCTCTCACTGACCGAACGAAACGCAACAGTGCAAGCACTGTTACTTCACGTCGGCTTTCTGTGAGAGGGTGGTACTACCCCGGGCGAGCCGACCCATTCATGCTGAAACCAGTAATGGCTTCAACGTAGCTCTACCATCTACAAAAAGTAGTCGGTTCCATAAAATTTGATAATTACTCATGAATAGCAAGTATTAAAGACATTCTATTATTGTTTATAGATAACAGACAAGTAGCAGTTTCAATTATAGAGGTCTTTTTTTCTTTTTTTTTATACTTTACAGGTTAGCGTTTGACCACAATCTCAGGTCTGCGAGGGAAAAACGACTTTCTCTTATAGAGGTTTGTGTTTCTCGCTTATAAAAAAAAAAATACTTTATTCAGTTTAGGCCCTGAGAAGGCGCTTATGAACGTCAAAGTTACCACCGGTTCAGACAAACAACCCAGTCATCGAGAAGAGCCGACAAGAAACTCGATCTGGTTTATCTTTTCATTAACATATTATAACTCATATTTTTAAAACACATATATATGTTTTAGGGGGGGGGTTAAAATGACGGGACCTGGTAATTACTTTCGATTATACAGTTTTCTCGCTTATCCATTTCTTAGTCATTCGAGTTTGATTATAACTGTTTACGCCTGCCAGCTGAAACGGACTAAATTTTGGGTCCCGGCGACACTGCCGAGTTTCGCGCTCCTAAAACGGGCGCTACGAGAAAATGGGGTGAAGAAAATAGCCTTATAGAACTGAATAATAAAGTTCCAAATACAGATCTAATGATATTTAACAGAACATGTGAGGTCAGAACATGGGTGGTGGGAAATAAAAATATTAAGACGGTATCTTTTAATAGCACAGGCGAAAACAATTTAAGGTTACAATGCCATTTAATGTATCTATAAACTAGCTGGTAACCGCGACCGCGTCTGCGTTGTTTAATATCTTTACAATAGACTTTATGTACAGAGGAAAGAAATATAGAAGAAAGTTGGAAGTGAAAGTTTACTTTTCTATCAAAATATTTTTGTTGCTCTTTTTTTAGATAAGGACTAAGTAAGTGTCTAGGAAGTAAAAAAACTAATGGAAAAGTTGTTGGAAAACTATCCAAAAGTTTATGTTTTCACAACGAAAGAATATAAATAATGGGCCTAAATTGAATAAAGTATTTTTGATTTTGAAAAGAAATCGATTATTCATAATACATTGCTCAATACAAGTACACAAAAGTGGCTCAGTATATGCTAAAGTGTCAAAAAAGAAAACACTCAGCGCTGATTTTCAGCTGGAACTCAGTGCATGTCACGGTAGTAGTCGATGGTATGTAAAAAAAGCTATCTTTACGCCATCGCAACGCATCATAATTGTTGACCGAGGGCGGATATGGACCCCGGGTGCTTATTCCCACGGTGTGGCAGGTGCACGATGCTTCGAGTCAGCAATTTCAATGGAAATAACTAAACGAATCGTACCAGCGTTTCCTACAACAATCTACAAAATTATTCTTAAGGTGTATATTATAGTGTTGATAACAATTTAATAAAAACACGAGCGGTTTTGTTAAAAAAAAATGAACACGAGTTTGACTAAAAAATATCTAAAATGTTAAACCTTGTTGAACACGTGCTTAAAATACTTTATTACGAAAGCGCTACAAGCGGTTTCTAGCTAAATATCTGTTTTAAGTTTTTAATGCAAGGAACTCTGAATAGAATTCATTCAATTCAATCTTCTAATTCAAAAACGTTCCATTATATGCAGAAATTTTACAAACAATATTAATTTATGAATAATAGTTTAGTTCAGATCTCCATTAAGAAAATTTATTTATTTGTTAAATTATTTATTATTATTGTGGTATTCTGATGCAAAAAAAATGATGCAATTGTTAAAAAAAACAATATATGTAATAAATATATTACACCAAAGTGCGTAAAGTGGAACAATAATATAATCACAGATAAAATATATTGTCAAATGTCATATAATAGTAGTTATGATTTACAAGTGAATCTTTAAAATTTAATTAAATTCGTCTACATCTTCCAAATTAGTTACCCACGAAATCTATAATAACTACGAAACGTCTTTTGGTCGGTAAATAGAAATACAATAAATCACAACTACTAAATAAAAATAGTTAGGCAGTGCTTAAATTTAAATACCGTCTATCCTCTAAACAAGGGTAAGGCACTCTTTTGTGACGAAACTTTTTTAAACAAATGTTCGACGTGTCTATCTAACTTTTCTTTTTTAAATAAGACGGTACATTTCTCATTTTATATTTATTCGAGGACCTTTTAAAATATATCTAATACTCATAAATCGTACCAAAGCGGAACTCATAACGAATAATAATACATTTATTAATGAGGAGAAAGTTATTTGATTCAATGTCAAAGTTAATTATAGTTTTGGTGGTGGTAACAGTCGTGGTGGTTCAGTGGTTCGACCGGTGGAATCAATTAATTCGATGTCCGCAGGTTCAAGCCCCGGCGTATGTGTAGTGTACTGGTTAGAAACAAATATTTATTGATAATCTCGAGGGCTATGGAGAGACAAATGACTATCGGGTGGGCTGTCGTTCTTTTAGAGGAAGTTGTGAAAATTAAAGACATAAATAAATATTACAGTATGTACCAACGATTTTTTCGGAATTCGCGTACATTTACTAATTCACATTGGTAACACTATCGGTTAACGTTGAAGGAAAATATCGTGAAGGGAAACCTGAACCTGAGAAATGTTCTTGTATGTGGGAAAAATATAGAACTGTGAATTTCTCAGAGTTTGAAATCGCCAATACGTTGTGCGCTGGCGTGGTGATTATGCCCTATACCTTCCTTTGGGAAGAGACCTATGACCCTGCAGTGGGTCCCTTACAGGCTGATGATGCTGATGATGTCGAGATGGAACGTTTTTAGTTGTCATTGTGACAAAAAAGTAAAAGTTATATAAATCATCGATTAATAATTCTCTCAAATAATTGCCCACTACATTATTATATTTGTTAATGTCTAATAGGTTGGGAAAATAATGTGCTGTTAGTCATTTGTCATGGACTTGATTTATTTCATATATTGCACATGAACATATAATAAACTTCGACTATAAAATAAACCTATGAAGAAAGATAATTATTACGTAAATCGGTTCAGAGGTTACTTCGAGTTATAAATATACCAACAGAC
Source organism: Antheraea assamensis (assembly GCA_035772565.1). Lineage (NCBI taxonomy): Eukaryota > Metazoa > Arthropoda > Insecta > Lepidoptera > Saturniidae > Antheraea > Antheraea assamensis. Next base: position 1,273,171 of record JAQQSE010000099.1, on the reverse strand, counting down.
CGAAAAAGTGTTGTATTTAATCATAGAGTTTACCTATCTACATAAATAAAATGATAAACGTCTGTCGTTGTCAATAAATATTCGGTAGATTTCGATCTATTTTTTTTAGTTACACTTCTTAAACATTTAATCCTCATGAGAAAGTATCATCAAGATGTTTGTAGGGGCTGGTGGGACCGTGTAAATAGATCCCACCAGGAGGGGGATGCGGTGAAAATAAAAAGTATAAAAGATGCGTGAAAAGGAAGAGAGATAGCGAGAGCGGTAGGTGGTCTTGCCTATAAATAAATATAATAACAAAGACCCCAAATAAAAAGCGTGCACTAACCTGCAAACTCAGCACCTCGTACGGAGCAGCGGCGTCTCAGGATCAAAAAAGAGCGTTGTCACGAATCTCACTTTCCAGAAGAGCAATTAGCAGTGTAGATATAAGCGTGAGAAAGATTGCGGTTCTTCAGAGAGTGCGTTTATATTTCTCATAAATTGCGATGTACAGCGAAGAATATATATGATCGGTATGATATATATGAGCGGTGTCAATAATTTTTAGTAATTTTAATATTAATGCGGTTATGTGGTTGCGGTGACATTTATTTTGAGTTTCTTCTTTTTTTTGGTCAAAATGACAGCGTTACAAAAGCGTCTGCATGCTCCGTACTCGATCAATGAGATGCAGGCCAGAAACACATCTCATTATCTGGAGCGCAGCCATTATATTTATTTAAGGGCGATCCAATGTTTCCAATTAATAAACAGTTAATAGAATTTTAAGAAATTACTGTTTTTATAAGTACTACACGTACAGCAAGTTGTTTTTTTGTAATAGAGTTGTAAGTGAGGCAAACGGTGTGGTGCGCATATGCTAGAGAGTGGAAGTAAACTGCTAAGTAATGTACATTTTTGGTATTCAATTTTTTTTTGTTTTCTCTCCTGAGGCTAAAACATATTGTTGAGATAATAAACAAAACAGACGAAGTCGCGACTATCAGCTAGTATTAAATAGAAAGTTACGTTGACAGTCAATGTATATTTGTACCAATAGTAAAATCCTCTTATTTGAGGTTTCTGTATTCGCAGGTAAAGACAATTGCGACCACTTTAAATATTCGAGGCTGACAGTTTAATATTTCCCGAATTCAAAATTAGTACCGTATATGTAATGAACTTGTATAATAGATTACAGTGAAATAATCATCTAAAAAGATTCGAATGTTTAAAACTAATGTTATTTGACAAAAGAGGAGGCGGCGCAGCGCAAATATGAATTATTTTGTTTCGTTTCTGCTTCCGTTTCGATTCTAAAGTTGAAGCTTATTTAAAGAAAAAAAAAATTAACTTAAACGCTTTACTAGTTTTGAACAATGTTTCCGATCATTCCTCGCCGCGATCCACTCGGCAGAGGTTCAAGCCTAGGTTCGATCACCCGGAGTGGAACCCTCGAGCACGCTGCTAGCACGATACAGTGACACTAAATATATTCACTCACTACCTTAACACACAACACAGGTCACCCCCACATGCGTGCCCATACACACGGTAGGTACACATATGGTGGAAGGGTTTTATTTATATTCCTTGTTTAACGAACTTAGTTTAGTTTAGCAGAGTTGATAGATAAAAATACATATTTGAGTTCGTAAGATACACATGATGGTACACAAATTTGCCTCAGTAATTCGCATATTATGTATAATTAGTTATATATTATAATATAGCTTGGTAAGATTCGCGTTATTGCATTCAAGGTGACAGCCCAAACCGAGGTAGCGACCCGACCGTCCCTCGTAAGCTTGAAGCTATGCATTCGAAATTGAATAGCCTATTAAAAGATGTGAGATAATCAAAAATCATTAAAATATATGTCCATGTTGTTATATAAGTACCAACATGTGTATAGAACCAGCTCCGGACGAATAAAATCGCCGTAGTCCGGTGAAACTGTAGAGGCTTTGCCGGGTCAACAGTATAGATAGTTCGAAAAAAAAAGGAATAACATTGTCTTCAGAAAAGCAAAATTAAATCTACGCAATGGATTTTTCGAAAAAAAAAACGAACAAAGAAACTGTTCCTTACTTACCGACGCGAGACACCACAAACGTTGTTGTTTTTAAAATAAACTGGTTTATATACAAGGTAAATTTATTACATTTATATATTACTTGTTTTGCGATGTACGTACGTGTTGTTATTTTTTTTTTTTGCAAACGAGCAACTCCCTCTAGAGTTACTCGCAAACTGGTAGACAATTTAATAAAACTTGCCCGCGTCCGTTATTAGATCACCCGGCTCCTGAGCTTTAGAGTTTACGTACGACATATCGATATTTTTATCGACTTAACATTACGAGCTTTCAGACTATGGAATGTTGAGGTAAGAAAATCTTTTTGTAAACAATCTCACTATATAATTATATATATACTAACTGACCCAGCGAACTTAGTACCGCCTAACATTCAATTCTTTATTTATATTTATTTTTTTAATACTTATTCTCCTATTCGGGACGCTATATAATGTTAAATGTTACCATCGTATAAATATTGACATTTAATATTTATACGGTACTAACGTCACTCAATTGTTTTCCCTTCCCGGGACCTCTCCACTAAAACTTAATCTTTATGGTATGGTATTAAAGTTCATAATGACTTTTAAGTATTATTACGAATCGTTTGTATATGAGTATAAAAAAGTGTTGTTTTTAGACTTTCTTAGGCAATTTTTTTTTCCCCTCCGTAAGAACCATCCTCGTGCTTCTAGGAATATTCTAAAAAAAGAATTAGCTGCTCTCGAGATTTGCGCTTAGCAACACTTTCAGCGATTAACTTTTATGTTATATATATAAAATAATTTATATATAGAACACATCAGATCAAAAATAATTTTTTCAGTTTAGGACCTGAGAAGGCACTTATGAACGTTAAAGTTACCACCAGTTCGGAAAACAACCCAGTCATCGAGAAGAGCTGAAGGTGAAGAAGGGTGTTAGAATATGTGGTTGACAAAATATCAGCTATCTCTCTCGTTAGTCGCCTGGTCATCGTTGTTTTTGGAACAGACTGCGCGTACCATAAGGTAACGGCAACTTCGTCGTACAAGAATTATATAAAATATCGATAACTTTTAAAATATATGCTGGCACATCTCTAGCGACGGATACAAGTTTTCCTAAACGCGATACGATATATAAAAAAATTATAGAAGATAAAATTAATTTATGCGCATATCTTTAGTTTTTCGTCATCCAATCTTTTGTATTGTTAACAACTGACCGATGCAGCTTCATAAGGAAACTATTACATATGATAATATAAATTGACAATTGTATAGACAGTTATAATTTTTTGTAAAGAGTTTTTGGCGGGATCTTGAAATGTATATGACATTTTATATATTGTTCATAATCTTGTGTTATTTGCCTGTATATTTTATAATATTGGTAACGTTTTACGTAATATAGTTCGGTTATTGTGCACAAGTGAAGTGGATGGGAAATAATGTCACGGAGCATGGATTCTGGCTTGTCACAAAAATTCCGTGGAAAGTTGCCAGTGACAAGACTGCCACCATCTTGTTAGTCCATTGAAATGATCGTGAGAAACTTGTAATATCATTACCTCCTACTCGACAATGGCAGAAATAATGGCAACTTTGTTAGTAAAAAAAAAAAATCTTTGTAAACCTTAATTATGTCTAACCTTTTCGGTACTCTATTTATAATCTTTACCGTCCGTTACATTGTCTGCGTCCGTATGCTTAAAAAAGACTATATAAGATATTTATTAAATTTAAAAAAGCTATGAGTTACATATTTATTTACTTTTTAACTCGTATGGTAACCAATTTTCATAGATTTAAGTTTAAAAATAACGGATTTCCGTTCAAAATTCCATCCCCTTTTTCACCACATTAGCGGTTGAATTTTCCAAAAATCTCCCTCATTACTCACCTACAGTGTAAAAGTAACCCTAATACAAGTAATCGGCTGTGCGCTGATATGTCCGTCCGTTATTCTCTTCTATATATATATATATATATGCATATATTGACAAACAGGAAAAAGTTGCCTGACAAACAGACAAAAAGTAGTATGAAACACATTTCATTATAAAGACCAAATGAAAAAGTAACACACATACATACATAAATAGTTTGTCATACATTTGTAATATAGAGAAAAAGTATTTTGTTATTTTTTAATGAACATGTAGAAATATTTTTATGACTTATTTGTCAGAATAACTAACAAGAAAAGTTTTTTTTTGTATACTATAGGGGGCAAACGAACAGGTGGGTGACCTGATGGTAAGTGACCACCGCCGTCCATAGACACTAGCAACACCGGGGGAGTCGCAAGTGCGTTGCCGGCCTTATAAATATGTGGGCCAAGTTGGTCAGTTTTTGTTTGGTTTTCTCGCTGACATATTATCTATAATGAGTCTGTTGTATATTTCAAACATTGGTCAGATTTAAAAAAAAAAAAAACATACAAAAACTTATTCAAACATTGTTATACTCTTTTTATTATAAAAAAAAAACGAAATAATTACACACAAGAATTCATAAACAAAAAACAGAAAACCAACCTGTTTCAATAGCAACATAGATGTTCATAAAACTCAAAAGGAAACAATGATTATATCAGAAGCGTAGACGTGTTTGTTTATTTCTTTTTTTTTTTAACTGACTACACTGAATTAATTTTCAAACACTAGTTTTTACAACACGTTTTTGTTATCACGCAACATCAATATCTTACTTTTTTGATTGTTTACTAGATCCGATAGCCGTGACTTTGTATGTGTTGATTATTATGCTAACATTATATTTGATGTACAAAAGGAAAACATGAAAAAATTTAAACCAAAAAAGTATACTTCGCTTACAAAATTACTTTGTAAATAATATTATGGTATTAACTTTATCGTTCCTGCGTATGCGCACGACACCACTTACCCCACTTCACATATTACAAACGCGTAGTGCTTATAAAATTGGTACTTCTTTGAAACCTAAATAAATATATATGAAATTAAGTTATCGTGATATATTTTTTAGATAACAACCAGGTTATACTTTAGCAATGATGCGCACTAACAAGCAAACAGACAGGCAGACATTTTATTAGTGATTGAAATGTATTTAATTACTTGCAACAATTTTTTTACAAAAAAAATCCGAAAAGTACAAACAAGTAAAATTTACAGTCCTATTATAGGTATAGATAATATATATTGCTTATATAATGGAAAATGATATATAAGAAGATAACTACGTTATAGAATATGACCACAATGTCCCGTCCTTACCCAAGATCTAATTATCTTTATACCAAAATAAATAATTTATACGCATCAGTTAACATACTTAAGATTATTTTAAATTTGCATGTTCTCACTTTTGACCGCAATCTCATCTGATATTAAATGACGGTGGGGTAGCAACCACCACACTCACGCAGTTCTGGGTGCCTAGCCTATGAAAGTGGACTGTATATTAAATTGGCTGGAGGTAGATACCCCTTTAAAATGTATGCCAAAGTGTTTCGTTATAACCGGGATAAAGGATCACTTACCTGATAAGTCTTCTCTACCGCCGTTGCGGATATTTGAGAGCACCAGCCTTCCAAAAATGCGTTCACGATTCATTCATCATCACCGATTTTTGACATATATAACTGTGTACAATCATTTTGCCTACCCCCGAACCAATTTATGCCCGAACAGACGGTATGGCCTAGATGGTAAGCACGTATATACCTAAAAGAGATTGGTACTCAAGTGCATCTCCCGGAACACACCAACAGGTGCCCGCCGACAGATTTTCAACTTAAGGGCCGTCCATAGACACTAACAAGACCAGGGAAGTCGCAAGTGCGTTGCCGGCCTTTTAAATATGTGGGTCTCCGGCGCTCTCACTGACCGAACGAAACACTGTTACTTCACGTCGGCTTTCTGTGTGTCGGGTGGTACTACCCCGCGCGTCGGGCGAGCCGACACATTCATGCTGAAACCAGTAATAGCTTCAGCGTAGCTCTACCACCTATGTTTTCAGTATTTTAAAACATGCGATTATTTACCCCCTTTATCGATTGTATACATTCCTACACAATAGTTCTAAATTAAGGAACAAATAGTAGTTGCACGTCGGACCTGACACGTACCATTATTTTTATTTATTTAAAACAACAACAAAAACACAATAAAATTCGTGTAAATATATTTATTTTAGGTACTTATAAAGTTATTACTAGAATATACATATACATTTATATTTAAAAATATACCAATTCAAATAATATACAAAAATAGAAATTTATGAGATTATTAATAATGAAGTCTTTGAAATAAGTTTAAAACTGTAGAACTAACAACATATTTCCTCTTTATTGAATCTAAGTACTGCGATTATCAAGTGAGTAATTATTGCCAAATGTCTCGACATAACTTCAGTGTTTAAACAAGATGGCGGCCTCCCTGTTAGAACTTTTCGGATAGTTTTTATGACATTTCAGAATTCAAGATCTATTTTTATTTCCTTACTTTATAACCGTAAAATAATGGATAAAAAAGCCATTACATGACACTCTAACCTCGCGCCAAAACCTCTATACTGCTCTATAGACAAATTAACTGGTCCCATTTTTAATGTTACCATAATAAATAATATATGAATAATAATATAAATAATATTAGCATTTACGTTAATAAAAATACAAATAAAGAGCAATATTAAACTAATTCTTAATTAAATTTCATACATCTCTTTTAACACGGATTAATTGATTAAACACCTTATTGTGCATTCAAAATACAAAAGATTTTATTTGTTGTATAGTATTTGGTATTCCCCACCAGGTTGGCCACCATCTTCCAATAGAAAACCTGTTGCCAAGCACCCATAGATGTGTATCAAGAGTTGCATTTGAGAGCCAGTCTCTCCAGACTTAGTATTTATCATTTTGATTAAAATCGGCACTAAGCAACAATATAATTTAACCTTTATAAATTCGTTTTAATAGAATTGCAATCTTAACTAATATAATAAATGCGAATGTGAGTTGTGAGAAAAGCCATGAAAGAAGTCTTTATTTTTTTAACAAATACCTAAAGTGAAATTTTCAAGTTTGCTGAATATCTGGTGATTTTGTGTACTAAACAATAGTTATACTAGTTTTTGTTCGCAGCTTAATTAAATTTCATCTATCCCTTGGGAACAGTAATTTTTTTGGGTAACAGTTACTTTATGTCGTTTTCGGTATCCCTAATACCGTATATACAAATTTCGAAAACTATCGTTCGATTTTTTTTACACAAACCAACATCGTTCCTACCCAGTTTCAAAAACAGCATTCTCCATTTTGACTGACTATTGTACACCCCTCTCACATGCACGTAAATAGCTTGCATATACTTTCTTTACGATACAATCCTTGTAATATGTTACAGCAAATAAAGATGCCAATAATGCTTATATACCAATAATTAGTTACATTATTATGTAATTTTAGAAACATTGTAATAGGGATGTTGTTAGTTATTTTACTGTCAGACAACTTGCTATGCTATTTTGTATTGGTATCTGTAATTAAATTAATATTGATTGGTTCTATCACGACTTTGAGTGTGTGTGATGAACTCTCCATTTCACACCTATTCGTTATTGTATATTTATTGTTTGCTTGTTCGCATGATTGTTAATAGTAGTTCCGATTTTTATTTCTTTCATAATTGTTTCAATAAGGAACGAACCTTTATCATAATATTATTATAATGATAATAGACAACAGACAGTTAACAGCATAATAATGAAGCCTTTAATAATTTGTTATCCATTCTCAAGGAATAATGCATTAACCCTTAAATGTATGATCTTTTAATTTGAATTTGGTAACTAATTTTAAAATGATAACAAAATAAATATAACTTACCTCCCAAAAGTAATATCAACTTTTTCTTTCACACGTGTTTTATTTTCCAAGGATTTAATACGCTTTTGAAAATGTATACACTCAGGTTTTTGAATAAAATTATGTGGAAGTGGAATGTAGACAATTAGCAACAACATGCATTTAAGGGTTAAGTTATTAACTGTTTTAGGATTCTCCACATTTTATTATATTTATTGTCAAGCTCTCTCATTTTTTTCACCTGTAAATGTATGATAAATCAAATGATTCAAAGTTTCTCCATTCCGATCATATCTCAGCTTTTCTATTAAATCAAAAATTTGTCTAACAATGCTTTTTAAGGCTTATTTATTCATTAATTTAAACTAGAACAGACTGTACCACATAACATAATATCACACAGTTATTGTGTGAGTAACATAATTTTTTACAAAATAATGTCTATAATTCATAAAAATATATACAAATAAATGTGGCAGCAGTGCAATATGCGCTAGGTATAGAAATCTAGTTAACGGAGGAGTACTCCCGAATGGGTACATCCATAAGCCTCTTCTGTTTGCATCCCGAATGTGATGTGAAGTGTATGCGATGGTAACAATAAATGCGAGTAAATAAATTTTAATTTTCTTCACAATATAACCATATAACAAAATGGCCAGAGTGATGAGAAGCCAGAATGTTGTTGAATGGAAAATGCCACGATGTTTGAGATTTAGCATATCCTGAAAGAAATGAAATTTATAACTATACATAAAGTTTATTTTAAAATTACTGAGATATAGGATGGAAATTTTGTTATTACCTATAAAGCGACTCTCCCATACCTGATCTGACACTGGCGGAATGTATGTTTAGGAGACACCATTATAAAAAAGTTGAAGTTGATAGAGAGCTGGTGTTTAATGTTATAGGGTCAGATAGTGAAAATATCTAACAGTATCAGTGCTTTTCTAGTGGTCCAAATTAGAGTATAGTTCATTATTTATTCAAGTTTAATTTTAAAGAAAAAAACAAACTTTTAGTATTATTTTTTTATTGATATCATAAAAAGCTCCTAAATATGTAGTAAACTCAAATGTACAAAAAGTATGAAAGGAAAATAAATCCTACATTTATATTATTTTTTAGTGTTGTTATGTATCTTTTTGTAATCTAAATAATATATAAAATATTTTAAGTAGGTTTATATACCGGGTATCTCACCTTAAAGCTAAATGATCGCGCCACAATAGCATGATCAATATCGATCACAGCTGATAAAAATGTACAGAGTATCATGCCGTAAACGCAGGAATCACTGGAGACGTTTAAATTATAACTAAAGAATATTGCCGACGAAATAAAACCAATGGTAGCGTGAGTTACACTGTCTGTACACGCTCTGAACACTCTCGACTCTGAATATTTCGATTTGAACACGACATAATCGCCTATTATCGCTGTTGCTAATAGAATAACAGTGAGAATACCTTGTACTTTCATTTTTATCAAAAACATTGTTTTAGGTTATGTTTACATTTTTATTTACATGACACATATATTTATACATATGTCATAAGGTTGTACTCAGTGTTGCCATTTGAACTAAATCGTATATCGCTATACAAATGATAGAAAGTAGCCAATTATCGCTAAAAAAATTAAGTACCTATGTATTACACACATAATATTTAAATATCGCGTTCAGACCAATGCTTTACGATTGACAGATGAAGATTGACACTCTACTGCTAATAAGATAGTCCGATTGTAAAATCGAGTAACCAACCACACCCTGTACTAATAATAGTCTGTGCCTCGGATGCATGCTCGGGTGAGTGCCTTAAGCGCTCCCCTTTGTAGTCCGGTGAAACTGTAGAGGCCTTGTCAAACTGCCCCTGTAGTCAGTTCGAATAAAAAAATGATTGTTACTATCAATGGCCTGATTTTTACTTTATAACTTATTAAATACTTATCCTATTCTTATGTATTATGTATCATTTTACGTATCTTTTTATTCTTTATTCAATATAATTTACTATATATGATGATATAATTTACATTAGTTTAATACATACAATTAATAATAATTAAGTTACACTAGAAAAACATACAATTTTACACATAAATTTCACAATTTTTCGATAGAAAATTACTTTAACATTATAATATTACACAAAATATGCAAGAAAAAGAAAAATAATTAAAACATAAAAATTTCACCCATTCGGTTAGTCCTCACAAATTATGGATGGCGTCAAATTATCGCGGGACGCGTTGCCAGTAATTATGCTACGTCGCTAGCACTTATAATGAAAAAGCTAAAATCATATGGAATATTTTATGATTATAAAATATGAAAACTATACTGAAAAGTCGGTAACATATTTGCTAAATTATTTTGGTTGCTAAATACAAATAAAATGTAACTTAATCTGTCGACAAACTAACAATCGCTTGTAACGTCGTTCACGTTAAGAATAAATTGTAGGTGGTAGACTACTACTTGTAGGTGGTAGAGCTACGCTAAATCTATTACTGGTTTCAGCATGAATGGGTCGGCTCGTCCGGGGTAGTACCACCCTCTCACAGAAAACCGACGTGAAGTAACAGTTCTTGCACTGTTGCGTTTCGTTCGGTCAGTGAGAGCGCCGGAGGCCCACATATATTAAAAGGCCGGCAACGCACTTGCGACTCCCCTGGTATTGCTAGTGTCTATGGACGGTGGTGATCACTTACCATCAGATGACCCACCTGTTCGTTTGCCCCCTATAACATAAAAAAAAAAAAAAAAAAAAATTCAACACCCGCCCCCTCCTAAGGAGTCTACCATCTCGATCCCTTCGAATGTAGACGGGGCCCCTGATGAGGGGGCCGACACCTGCCGGGGATGCAGAAGTAGTGGCATTGGCAGTTCCTGCTCCCCGGCTAAATAGGTGTGAGAAGGCACCATGGGGTTTTTAGTCCGTGAAAGGCGGACATAACTCACCCCCGCTGCACGTCGGCGTGGGTATCTGTTACGGATTTTCACCATGTAAAAAATATATATAAAAATAAAATGCATCCTTAACCGGTCAAAGCGGTGCTTTGCTGCATGTACAATGAAGTGTTCCTAAGATCTCTTTGATATGGTGCCCTCATCGCAGTTCCAAACTAGCGTCTCGCGCCATTGGATGGTTACTCATCTACGCACCCTAAAATCGTTAAATTCTCTAGAATCTACATTAGTCCCACGTTAGTGTTGTCGAATGGGTTATCCGATAACGGTTACCCCCAAAATTATGACATGGAACTTTTGAAAAAACGATTGAAATACTCTATTCAAGGTCCACAATGCACTAGTGATGCCCCTAACGTTACAGTAGTTCATAGGCGATGATAAACCTTCAGATGGGCCGTCTGGCTATTTGCAGCTCTTTAGTAATTTGTGTAAAATGAATAGTATAATTGAAAGACTTTTCAAAATGAGCCCGGTTGTTTTCGAGATTACCTCCTAAAACATATTTACAAACTTTACTTCTGTTAGTAAATTCGTATAAATAGATTTAGCAGTCAACACACTATTTTAGATACAACAACTCATACAACACTTCATAATTTACTTCAGTAAAAAACCTCGTATTGATGGATTGTACCAATAACGTCGTCCATACCACGGTTGTTTCACTTCTTTGAATTCCGACGAAACTTATTATGAATTTTTTGTTATGACATATATCTGTAGATGGCACTGTTATGTAATTTTGAGTGCTTTGTTATTTCTTCTCAACAAACATCATTTTGTCGACTAAAGGTAAAAATTGACCTCTAGTATTATGTCATTACAATAAATATATATCTTGTTCTAAAGGTTAATTATTTACTTGTGTTGTTTTTACACTCCCTTTTCTTTTTAAGTATATTTCTCTTTATTTATATAATAAACACAGTTAGATTTAGAACGACATGAGCACATTTTCATTATAAACATAAATGATGAGAAGCTTGTATACAACCTACGCAGTACTGTTCTATAAATACATAGATATACATATATAACTCGTAGGTATTTGTTCTGACTTTTAACTCTAGAGGCGCTGATTGGAAAAAATCGAGTGATACCTCTATTTTATATAAGGTACTACTCTGTGGTTCATATTTTGATATATTGAGTTCTTTTGACCTGTGCAACTCTTTCCTTTCAAACAGTATATCGCTTATTTTTTTACAAATATTCTTTATCTAATTATTTTAATTTTTTATTTCACGTGTAACAAACGTGACACCTAAAAGAATCTTTTTGATGGTTTGTTTACACTTTGTCTTAGCCTTCGATGAATACGGTTAGAGTATTACAGTTATAGTATAACATTATGTTGTGCACATTATATTTTCACATAGCTCTAATATATGTGTCATCATTTATTGTAATTGTTATTTGTTCTAAGGCGCTATTAATTAATTGCTTAAAGATTTTTGGCGATTTTTGACGCCCCACCCCACACATTCTTCTTACGTAATATTCTATCTTGTTTTTCAGAATAATAAAATATTGTTGGGAAAAAAAACTGACAGTTTGACGTAAATCAGAGATTTGTATTTTTTAACAGATAATTTAGGCTATACTCTGTTATCGCTGTCAGATATAGAGTATAATTATAATATTGTTACATACTTTTCTAGTATTTGGATTATCATTACTAGAATTAAAATTATTTTTTTAAATAATCCTAAAATTAACAAATATAATTCAGCATCGGAAATGAATGGTCCCTAATGAATTGTCGACCTCTAGTAAAATGGATGATAAATATTCTTCGTACCCAAATATCTACGCATATCAATATCCATGACGATCCGTCGAACAGAACAAAAGTTGATATACTGCAAGGTTACCTTTGATGACAAGTTACAGTTCGATAAATATAATAGCATATAATCTTTTTCCATGAATAATCATTTAGGTACACCTATTTTCATAGTATTACCAAGTGACGTAAGCGATTACATAGGTGACCGTTCATAAAATACGTCGCGCAACATTTGTACCTTCATAGACCTCCTCTCCCTCTTCGTCACGAATGATAGATCCCTGTGTATGTACATATATATACATAGCAATATTTATATATACAAAAGTATGGAACGAGTTTCTGTTATTATAAAAAAAAACGAAGGAAAAATTTACAAAATTGTTTTATGAGTTGCCAACGTCATGTTACCTCAGACCCCTTGTTAAGGAATGTTGACCTGCGATGCTTATGAGTGGCGCAAAAAATATTATAAAAAAAAAAGGGTCCCTGCGCTAGGTCACATCGTATGCGACATTACTGTTCAGTTATTGGTTTTGCTGCGTTACGACGTCTAACGCGTAATAATTAATTTGATATTTTGAATTTATAATTGTATTTTTAAGACTTCACTTTTTGGTTTTGATGCGTTACGACGTCTAACGCGTAAAAGTTAATTTGGTATTTTGAATTCATAATTGTATTTTTACACTATTAAAAGGACTATAATACCTTTGTTGAGTTGAGTGTTTGTGAATAAAAAGGGTGACTACAGCTCCAGCCTTGTAAGTTTCCAATTGTACACTCATTCATACATACAATTAAACTATACATATTTACTACACACAATCCACTGGAAACAACAAGAACGCCTACGCGACACTATAAGGTAAGTGAATTTTGATGCAACTACTTATATTAAAGTGTGCTGTGTATCACAGTTTCCACTAGGGTTGGTCACGACTCCGAATTGTATTATTGAAGGGCCCAGCAGCAATTCGGTTTTCGTGGTTGTGACTTTATCCTACAATTTTTTGGTAGCAGAGCGTGGTTTTTTCCGTAATCACGTAAATTTTGGTAGCAAAAGTGGTTATTTCGCGTATTGTTTGTTGCCTAATAACCACTTAGGGTTGCGTTCACTTGCTTAAATATTGTTATTAAACCAGTGGTTCCGCATAAATATAATTTTGTTTGTGTTCTATTGTATTTGTTTGTAATATGTTAGTTTGTTAACGTTAATCAATTTGTTTTTAATATATATATATTTCTACACTAAGCTCTGAATCCGGGTTGGCTTGGTGTGATTTGTATTTTAAATTTGATTTGTGGTTAAATAATTGAATTTGTGTTTTAACGTTATAATTTGATTCTTTTGTCTATATTATTGATTTTTGATATTTTGGAATTTGTATTGAAATATGCCATCAACACATACCAAGCGGATTAGGACAGAGCTCGTATGGGCGACTTCTGCTGCCGCCTTGGTAGGTAGAGTTGACAGACAGGAGGCCCTCTTAGAGAGGTTTAAGGCTATTGATAAAAGACAGGCGGCAGTAGACGCTGCCTATGAGTCCTTTTTAAACTCGTCGGCGGATAAGGAATTGACTGCCACGGTGGAGGCGGATGTCGGTCAGTTTTACGAATTGGTCGACACCATCACACAGGGTGCGCGTAGTATCCTCAATGAGAGAAAGGAAGCTGGTGGAAATGTGAAGGGGACAACCCGACCTCCAACGCATCCAGAGTTATTAGGACGTCTTCCAACTCTAGATTTGCCTAAATTTGATGGAAGTATTGAGGATTACCCTGGGTTCCTTGCGATGTTCATGAGTTTAGTGGATGCCCGGAAGGATTTGGCGGACAGTCAAAAGTTGGCTTACCTTAGAGCTTCTCTCAGTGGAGAGGCCAGGGATGTGATAACACATTTAGACATAACTGATGACAGTTACCGCACTGCCATGGATTTGCTCGCCCGGCGATATCAAAACGTCCGGCGCCTGGCAGATGCTCATGTTATGAGACTTTTAACTTTACCCCGTGTCACCCGAACTGACCGCTTACAAGTTGAAATTTTGAACCCAGTGTTAACGTCATGCAATTCTTTAAAAGGATTAGGCCTGCCTGTAGACCAGTGGTCGTTCTTGCTCCTGCACATAGTCTTGAGCTTACTCCCGCGAGAGCTCAAACTTAGATTTGAACAGATATGTGGTGGCGATGGTGCCACTTATTTACCACCTTTTGAACGCTTACTAAGTTTTTTGGAGGACGAGTGCAGATTGCTTGAAAATTCTGGTATTGCGAATTCATCTCGAATTCCGGAGCGACCGCAGGAACAGCGGCGAAGAGAGACACGACCACCTGTGGAACCCCGTCGCCCTCCTATTCGACATGCTGCTTGTGAGGGGGAAATACGTTGTAGTTTCTGCCGTGAGACTGGACATCGAGTCCAGATGTGTCCTCGGTTCTTGCTTAGAAACGTTAAAGATCGGCGAGGGATTGCTAATTCGCGGAAATGGTGCTACTCCTGCTTGGGACAGCATTTTCAGAGACAATGTAGGGAATCCCGACCCTGCCCTCACTGTCAGGGTAAGCACCACCCTGTATTATGCATGAATATGCATGGTGTTCATCGTGTGGAGAATAACATGCATTCCCCCTGCATGGGCGGGGGGACTAACTCCGGTCCGTACAATACAGATTGCCGCCGGTCCCCAGTAAGTCACCGTCGTTCTTCAGTGAAGACTACACAGCCCCAGAGGAATCATTGTAAGGAAGTCCGCCCCAGGGGCGGGGGTACTACCTCACCGAAGAATCAAGATGGCAGAGGATATTTGGCAGTTCGACGTCCATCAAATTGTTCGCCACCTCTGGTCGAATGGCCGCGTCTAGATCGCCGCCCTCAACGATTAGGTAATCGTTCAAGTTATAGAGAGCACGCTGACCAGCACACATCACCTCAGGCTGAGCATCAGCCTTATTTTGATTGGCAGTCTTAGGTAACAACTGCCCTCTCTCCCACCACAGTCACTCCACCTGAAACCGTTCTTCTGCCGACAGTTTTAGTTAAGGTGTGGGGCCCGAAGGGTAGATTTGCGATTGCTCGCGCCCTTTTGGATTCGGGATCTCAAGGCTGTCTTGTCACCTCTCATTTGGTGGGAAAGTTGGGCCTCCCTTGGAGACCTCACCGTGGCCCGATATATGGTATAGGTGGAGTTCAAGCCACGGCTTTGAAAGGAAAGGTTGAAATTAAGTTTTCACCCTTAAAAGGTGAACCACGCATTGTGGCGAGAGCAATAATTTTGGATGACATATTAGGCAGACATCCACAAATTACCATACCGGAAACTGTTGTTAAATTGACTTCGCGTTTGGCTCCCGCAGACCCCCACTGGTCTGTTCCCGGAACGGTAGATCTTCTGTTAGGTGCAGATGTTTTGGGCTTGATTTTAACCGGACATCTTCAGATTTTGCAGCCGAATGGCTTAGTAGCCGCACCAACAATATTTGGATTTAGTTTCTTTGGTCCCGTTTTATCGCAGGTTGTTGAAGATCACTCCTTTGAAGTAGGGATATCTCTGAATGATGCAGTCCAGCGCTTCTGGGAGGTGGAAGAGCCTCCTCAAGCAGTTAGAGTTGACCCACTTGCCCAAGAGTGTGAATTATTCTACCAAAACAACATTGGTCGCCGTGTTGATGGTCGATTTGTTACTAGATTGCCTTTTCTAGCGTCACGACCCCTACTCGGTCAGTCACGATCCCTAGCGGAAAAAAGACTTTTGTCTATGGAGCGGCGCATGCGAAGGGATTCGTCATTTAGAGATAAATATATTGAATTCATGCGTGAATACGAGGACTTGGGACACATGTCCATATCCGATTTTGATTGGCGTTCCCACGAACACTACTTCTTGCCCCACCACGCCGTTTTGAAGAACCCTGGCGGTAAAATTCGGGTGGTTTTTGATGGCTCGGCGCCCTCATCGAATGGAGTCTCGCTGAACCAGTGTTTACACTCGGGGCCTAAACTTCACCGTGATATATCGGATATCCTCACGCATTTTCGACGCCATCAAGTTGTATTTGTGGCCGACATACGAATGATGTTCAGGCAAACTATTGTTCATAGGGACGATCGACGGTATCAATTGGTCTTGTGGCGCGAGCAACCATGGGAACCAATCAAGGTGTACGAACTGAACACGACTACATATGGGTTAAGATCTAGCCCATACATTGCTATACGAACTTTGTTAGAGTTAGCGCAACGTGAGCGATTAAAGTATCCTCGTGCAGCCAATATTTTAGAAAACTCTGTCTTTGTTGACGATATTTGCACCGGAGATTCCAGTATTGAGAATGCACGGATTTTGAGGGATGAATTGATTGCGATACTTAAGTCCGGTGGCTACGAATTGAGGAAATGGTTATCGAATTGTCCTGACTTATTAAGCGACCTTCCAGAGGCACATCAACAGGATCCTCATCTTTTTGAAAACCCGGATACTCCAAATTTGGTTGCAGTTCTTGGTATACAGTACCAACCGTTTCAGGATGTTTTTACTTATCGAGTGAAGTTGGACTGCCCTAAGACTTGGACTAAGCGTCTAGTTTTGTCTACTGTTGCCCGAACCTTCGATCCAAATGGATGGATAACTCCTGTTATCTTTTTGGCTAAATGTTTCTTGCAGAAACTTTGGATAGCAAAAGTCACCTGGGATGAACCTTTGCAGGGAGATTTGTTACGAGAGTGGTCATCTATTGTGTCTTCCCTTCCAGAAATTAATCAAATTGCCATGGCGCGATGTTTTCTTCCAACAGGAAAGTGCCGAGTAACCCTTCACGGATTTTGCGATGCTTCTGAGCGGGGGTATGCGGCTGCGGTGTTTTTGCGGACTGTCAGCACATCTGGACAGGTAAAGGTACATTTGGTTATGGCAAAGAGTAAAGTAGCCCCTATTAGGTCTCGATTGACCATTCCAAAATTAGAATTGTCAGGAGCGGCTCTTCTTGTACGCCTTCTGAATCATATCAGCTCTGATTTGGGTACCGTCATTGAGATATCTGGCGTTTATGCATGGTCTGATAGCGAAATTGTTCTTTGTTGGCTTCGAGCGTCTATACACAATTTGGAGGTCTTTGTCGCGAATCGAGTTTCACAAATTCAGAACTCTGAAACCCCTTTAATTTGGAGACATGTCCCAGGAGAGCTGAATCCTGCAGACTGCGCTTCACGTGGCTGCATGGCTTCTTCTCTCATAAATAACTCTCTTTGGTGGAATCCACAATGGCTGACGCAGCCTGAGTTATCGTGGCCTCAAAATAAGTTTTCTTCTCCCCAGGTTTTACCCGGTTTGCGTATTGGAGTTATGGAGAATCCTCTTACTTATAATTTGGACACTCTTGTTAACAAATATAGCTCATTTGATAAGTTGATTGGAGTTACTGCTTGGATCAGGCGATTCATATATAATTGTAGGAATCCCCAGAATAAAATATTGGATACAGGTTTGTCAACTAGTGAACGGCAAGAGGCACAAATGTTTTGGATTCGTGTAGTACAAAGAGAGCATTTTGCAGATACCATTGATATTTTGAAACGAGGCTTAAATTTGAAAGGTTCCGTCGTCCGATTAAGCCCATTTTTGGATGAAGCAGGTCTACTAAGGGTCGGAGGACGGCTTAAGAACTCCAATCTTCCTTCTGAAGCTCGTCACCCATTGCTGCTTCCTAAAGGAGGAACTTTTGTTAATTTATTGGTGACTCAACGTCACATTCAGAATGCTCATGCAGGCCTCAACGCTCTTTTGGCCATATTGAACCGTGAATTCTGGATTTTGTCAGCTAGACGCGTTATTCGGAGCATTTTATTTAGATGTATGCAATGTTACAGATTGAAAGCTAAACCAGTTCAGCCTATTATGGGAGATTTACCAACGGACCGCGTCACGGAAACTCGACCATTTGCAGGAGTAGGAACGGATTTTGCTGGTCCATTTGCTGTTAAGTCATCGCACTTACGTAATGCGAAATCACTCAAAGCATATTTGTGTGTATTTGTTTGCCTCTCCACCAAAGCGGTCCATTTGGAAATTGTAAGTGCCCTCAGCACAGAAGCGTTTGTGGCAGCGCTAGGTAGATTTGTTTCCCGTCGTGGTCTACCTTCGTTGATTCGATCTGATTGCGGAACAAATTATAAAGGAGCAGATCGATATCTAAAGGAAATTGTTCAATTCTTAACAAATAATAAAATTGCTATAAACCACACTTTGTCGAAGATGGGGATAACTTGGAAATTTGATCCTCCAGCCTGTCCTCATTGGGGTGGAATATTTGAAGCAGTTGTTAAGATTGCAAAAACGCATCTCCGTCGTGTTATTGGTGAATCCATTTTGACCTTTGAGGAGCTGGCTAGTGTATTTTGTAAAATTGAGGCCGTCCTAAATTCCCGTCCTCTTTGTCCAGTCTCATCCGATCCAAATGACTTGGAAGTCTTAACTCCAGGACATTTCTTAATAGGTCAACCACTTAACGCTCTGCCCGAGTACCCCTTCAGGGACGTGAAGTTGTCACGTTTGACTCGGTTTCAACTATTACAGCAGATGACTCAAAGTTTTTGGCACCGTTGGTCTCTTGAGTATCTACACACTTTGCAGCAGCGCGTTAAATGGACGGACAAAACGAACCCTCCCAAGGTGGGGGATCTTGTTTTAATCAAAGACCCTAATTTGTTGCCGTTGCATTGGCGTCGAGGGCGTATTATAAAATTGATTTTTGGATCGGATGGAGTTCCAAGAGTGGCCGAAGTTATGGTTGGTGATTCGGTAGTGCACCGAGCAATTGCTACATTAGCCCGTTTGCCAATTTATTAGCGTACATAATCCTTATGTCCGGGACGGGGGTTTGTTAAGGAATGTTGACCTGCGATGCTTATGAGTGGCGCAAAAAATATTATAAAAAAAAAAGGGTCCCTGCGCTAGGTCACATCATATGCGACATTTCTGTTCAGTTATTGGTTTTGATGCGTTACGACGTCTAACACGTAAAAGTTAATTTGATATTTTGAATTTATAATTGTATTTTTACACTATTAAAAGGACTATAATAACTTTGTTGAGTTGAGTGTTTGTGAATGAAAAGGGTGACTACAGCTCCAGCCTTGTAAGTTTCCATTTGTACACTCATTCATACATACAATTAAACTATACATATTTACTACACACAATCCACTGGAAACAACAAGAACGCCTACGCGTCACTCTAAGGTAAGTGAATTTTGATGCAACTACTTATATTAAAGTGTGCTGTGTATCACAGTTTCCACTAGGGTTGGTCACGACTCCGAATTGTATTATTGAAGGGCCCAGCAGCAATTCGGTTTTCGTGGTTGTGACTTTATCCTACACCCCTTGTAACGTTTTGTCACAGTAAGCGACACCCACACGCCGCGTGCTCGTCGCGGTGATTGGCCCGGAAGTCTCGCTATCATCGGCTGTCGTTGAGTGAGGCCGGTATGGAACGCAGGGCACGTCCGTCGCCTTGCCAGCAATGTACTGGCCCTTGAAGGTTGAAGGTCCACTCATCTTCGGTGCGCCTTCCACCGGTTCGTCACAAGGTGTCACCACTCCCGACCCCTCAGGTACTGCAAGACGGAAGCCCGTCGAGGATGAGGATAAAATACGTAGGCAATCCCGCCTCTCCGTACAAAATGTGTGCAAGGAACACCATGGGGTTTTTTGTCAGTAAGAATCTGACATACTCTACCTCTGCTGCCCGGAGATTGAAGTAAGGATCTTATGTTAGATTTTCCCATGTAATAAAAAAGTAAGCGACACTCCCTTTCCCTTCCCCATAAATAGAACATATTTTATGAACGGCCCCTTGAGTTAAAAATTATCGGTGCTCATACAAACATATATATGAAAATGTTCTACAACATAATTTGGAAGTCTTATCGTATTACACTTAGATATAGAATTATTTAAAAATAAAAATTTGTCATAACGTTATTTGGTTTTTCAAGAGACATGATAAGATTCATTGGAAATACTACAGAGAGACGTGCGCCTCCGCATATATTCCAACCGCACCTATAAAAATGATAAGATATGTTGTCTATAGTTGTCAGTGTACAAAATCCTATAAATGACTCTTAACACAATAGAAATAAATATTATTATTCATATTTAGCTTAATAATAATATTATTTTTAATAGAATGTCCAAAAAGAACAAAGAAAAATTAAAAAAAAAATTGTAGGAAGAAAACGTCATAGCTACGACAGATCTGGATTCAGAACCTGTGCAGGTGCAATACTCGGATACATCGTACACAAACGCGTCGTTTCAACCCTCACCACCTGTTGTCGTAGAGTCAAACCTCCACGTTTGGCATCCATACGAAGTTAGGAACGTGAAGTTATAGTGGTACTCCAAAATAATCCCAAGGAGGGTTGATGTCAGCCAAATCATCATACATCACAACATGACAAACATGTTGTGCCGACGCTACTTAGGTGGGATAAGGGTAAGGAGATGATGAGAAATAAATATTATTTGTGGACTTGGTCGAATGAAAAACATCTGAAAGTAAACAAAAATAATAATCAACCTTGAATATTACGATTAAACTACATAAATAGCGTCTACTACGTTTATAAATATTATAAAACGAAGAAGCTTTTCGTGTCTGTCTGTCTGTGTGTTCTCTTAGTTCTTCTAAACTACGCAACGGGTTTCGATATAGTTGTCACTATCATTTAGCGAATTTCTTCTGAAAGGTTTTTGTGTATAACATGTAAGTATATTCATACAAACTAGAGAAAAGTCGATTTATTCTAATGAAGTCGTAAGAAAGAGTTGTAGGAAGCTTACATTAATAACGCTGTCTAAGCCTTATCAGATATATCAAGATAACAAATTATTATAATATTTTATTATTAAAAAAAATAATTATATAAAATAATTTATATATTTTCTTTTAACTTCACGACACCGTACGTTGTAAAATTTATGGTTAGTAGAAAAAAAAGTTGTTACAAATAACAAAAAAGTATGCGTTTCGGGACCCAAGATAGGAGTGATAACTAAAACTAATCTACGTTGAACTATTTAATTTGTTTAATCTGAGAAAAGCTTAGGTTATTACTTAAATTTTATTTATATTAATATGATAATGTCGGGAAAGGTTGTTTATTAATAAAAAAAATATTGATTATAAAGTACATTTTATTGTTAGTTACAATGTGAGAGACGGGACGCCAGACAGACTGGCGCCGTAACGCGTTACGTAACGGAGCGGTTTACCCTCTCATAAGAAGTTATCATTTCAAAAATAATTTAAAAATACATTTAACATCAAAATTATTATATTGCAATACATCATTTGTTTCTATTCAACGTATTGTAATAAATCAGCCATATTTTTTAGCTTATGTTGCCAACAGTCTCTTGACCTGTGCCTCATGAGGTCTACATTCCTTTGTTATGTTACTTAAACCTATATGGTTATGGACAGTTCAGGGGTTAATCTACAACATTGCAAGTAACGAGGCTTACAACAAATATAGAGTAACAATATATATATATATATTATATTATAGTGGGCAAACGAACAGGTGGGTCACCTGATGGTAAGTGATCACCGCCGTCCATAGACACTAGCAACACCAGGGGAGTCGCAAGTGCGTTGCCGGCCTTTTAAATATGTAGACCTCCGGCGCTCTCACTGACCGAACGAAACGCAACAGTGCGGGCGCACTGTTACTTCACGTCGACTCACGTCTGTGTAGAGTGTGGTACTACCCCGCGCGTCGGGCGAGCCGACACATTCATGCTGAAACCAGTAATAGCTTCAGCGTAGCTCTACCACCTCTGTCTGTCCGGGTAATCTCCGAAACGGCTTGACCGATTTTGACAAAATTTCACTGACGGATAGTTAAAATTACAGCGGGTGCCATATTTTAGACTAGCTGTCATCCGTGACTTCGTCTGGATTACTATCTCCAAAACAATTGGACCTATTTTCACGGGACTTTCACTGCCAGATAGCTGACGTTATAAGAAGTAATTCAAGCTTTTTTATTTTTGACTAGCTTTTACCCGTGGCTTCGTTTGCAGTACTATCTCCAAAACGTTTGAACCATTTTTCACGGAACTTTCACTAACTGATAGCTGATCTTATAAGAAGTAATTGACAATTATAAAAAAAAAACGCTGCGGGCAACAGCTAGTGATAACATATAATAACGATTGCTTAAAACCGATAAAAGGGTTATAGAGAACAAGTAGTTGTGATAAAACGCATTAAAAAAAATTAAAGGCAGAATGGTCAATAAACATGGAGTTCCCGTGCTAAAAAACTAGTTTAATTATAACAAAGTCCCTGGTACTAGTAAGTAATCTATAAAAAAAAATGAATTAATATATCGTTACATACCACGGTGTCATTATCAAGGCGTATTGCAACATTTATCAGTATAACTCGAAAAAAAAATATCGAGATAAGATTTAGATAAGGTGAGGTGGCGGCCATTTGCAGTGCGAGCGCCAACTCATTGCACATAATTAAGGCAGATTATATATTCAATCGTATTTAGTTCCATATAGTGAGTGTTTGTGTGTGAAAATGCGTGAAATAGTGCACGTGCAGGCCGGCCAGTGCGGTAATCAGATCGGGTCCAAGGTACGTATGTCAACGCGGACGGCGTTCAACTCATACCGACATATTATATACCCATAACGCTGCTGCACCTGTTTAGCTAATCGTTAGAACAAAGTCTGTATTAAACCCTGGACTGTCCAAAAGCATAAAGGTTTAAGTTCCATAGAAACGAATGTAGAGCTCATGAGGTACAGGACAGCAGACTGTTGCCGACATAAGTTTGAAAGATACCTGCTTGTCAAAACCTAATATAAACCTAAAAATAAAGTTAAAAAGTTTTGTTAACTTTTGAAAAATAACAAATGATGTATTGTAAAATAATATTTTTTATGTAAAATACATTTTTAAATTATTTTTTTTTATTTGTACAAACTTTTTTACTAAGCCATGTAATTTACAATGCACGATGTAGTGTAATTAAAAACATAATCCGCCATTTTGAGATCCGCAGTCTTAAAAAATCAGCCGGGGGGTTAAAGAACATGTTTGATAAATCGTACGCTATAGTTTAAAATTTGGTATAAAATATCTCCATACAAATAAGTAAGTTAGAGAGAAGGCAATAGGGAAGTTTTCAAAAATATTGACAGAATTGATGTTCAACTGCCATTTTATTTTATCACTTGGTCGTACTGCCGAGAAAAAACTTTGTCTCATTTTCTTCCGTACGATGCCCGTACGAAGTCGAGCCGGACAGCTTGTAATATACATCTCTTCAACAATATATCTAGATTTCACACTGTCATGTCTTTCATGTTTCGTTTCATTCCATAAAGGTCTAGGAGCTTTTTAAAATCATTAAAATCTCTCAATTATATATTCGACTTCAAGCATGCAAAAAATGAAATAAAAAAAAAAAAACAAAAAATACGGAAAGACCGTCACATTATCTATAATTATATTTTGAAAGAAAATGTTATAATCTGTTCCTGTTCTGAATAGATATCTATACTTAACCACAAACCATTAATTAAGCATATAAGTTCTTTTTATAGTTTGTAGATTTTCGCGTTTGACCACAGTCTCAACTAATGTTAAATGACAATGTGGTCTAAAATGGTACACACGCTAAACCTAAAAGGGAACTTGCTCTCAAGTGCTGTGCTTTCGTAGGTGGTAGAGCTACGCTGAAGCTATTACTGGTTTCAGCATGAATGGGTCGGCTCGCCCGACGCGCGGGGTAGTACCACCCGACACACAGAAAGCCGACGTGACGTAACAGTGCGCCCGCACTGTTGCGTTTCGTTCGGTCAGTGAGAGCGCCGGAGGCCCACATATTTAAACGGCCGGCAACGCACTTGCGACTCCCCTGGTGTTACTAGTGTCTATGGACGGTGGTGATCACTTACCATCAGGTGACCCACCTGTTCGTTTGCCGCCTATAATATAAAAAAAAACACACGTATAAGTGTTGGCGACAGATGTTCAACTTAAAGGTGGGAGCCTGCGGGCGACTGGTTTAGACACAGTTCTGTCATCATTCCATGGTTTAAATACGACGTATTCCTTCACTGAAAACTCCGGCTTCACTTACAAACATTTGATCTTATTTCGCTCGACACGTTGCCCGAAAACGCTAAACATAGAACTGTCATTCTTGAAGTGAAACTTCTTTAGAATCGTTGTGATTTCAAACCACATGCAACGGAAAAAACGACAGGTAAGAGGCACAAATACAAAAATGTATAGGATGATGCCGGCAAAGAATGAGACAGAAATATACGTACAATTTTTTTTGGAAGTGAAATAGTAAGCCAGAGAGCGAGAGAGCAAATGTCGGTGTGTATGTTTTTTTTTCGAATTGACCTACACTGTTAGCCTGGCGAGACCGCTACAGTTTCACCAAACTACAACGTGTGTATGTACTCGTATATTGCACACTGTTTAATACATGCTTGTATTTGAGCATTTAACGTGTGTTAATATATGTGAAAAGTACGTGTACTACTGTATGTGCAACGCGTATTACAGCTTTTTAGTAAGAAGTCAGCGTGCTGTGTTATTATTTAACAGTGTTTGTGAGTGTTTTTATATCTTGTTTGTTGAAACTGAAAATATAGAACTTGAGGAATAAATTATGTAACATATGTTAAATAAAATATCTATTAAAATTAATCAAAATACTTTCATTTTTAAACAAATAAACGTTGTAATTATCCTACCCTTGTTATATATATTCATCTCATTCTTTTGTCGATTTACTGAAGTTTCACTTCTATCGTGTGTGAATCGCCTTTGTTTTCTGCTCTTGTCACAAATTTCAGTGTGTCGGACAAATGTTTTGCCCGCTTCTAGAATAGACAATGCTTGTCGACAGGATTCGTTATTTGAAAACGCAATCCTAAAAACGAACCGTGTGAATAAGCCATGATGTATGACATAATACTGTGTACTTACAACATGTACTATCTAATCAATTTGTTTATCGATTGATATCCTATATTTATCACAAATGTATACATTATGTAATTAGTATGTAACTATATGTATGTCAAAAGTCGTGGTGGTCCAGTGGTCTGATCGGTGGAATATCAATCCGATGTCCGCAGGTTCGAACCGGGACTATGTGCCAACGAATTTTTCGAAATTCGCGTATATAGTTAATTTAAATTGGTAACACTATCGGGTGACGGTGAAGGAAAACATCGTGAGGAAATTTGAATCTGAGTAATGTTCCTATAGTACCACACTATGTGGGAAAAATATAGAAGTGTGATCTGTGGATTTCTCAGAGTTACAAATCGCCAATACGTCGTAAGCTGGCGTGGTGATTATGCCCATACCTTCATTCGGGAAGAAGCTTTCGTCCCTGTAATGAGTTTCTTACAGGCTGATGATGATGATGATGATGACAGATGTAATACTATTTAAAATATATACACTACAAGACCATTTTGAATTGAGCCATGGGAGCCGCCATAATGTCCTTGGCTGCTCTGCCGAGCGCCTTTCACTTTACCGGTTACCACCCCTACTCCTGCCGCCGGCTGTAATGCGACATACGATAGATGGACTTTATGAAGAGACTTTATTTTACACTTACAGTTTCTTTTAAAAATATAGTATATTACTTTATGTTCATATGTGTATATAATTTATTGACTTGTATTCTACTTTCGGTTAATTTTCTTCTGTTGTCCATTAGTTCAGGACTCTAATACGTCAGGAAGTTAGTTAAAAATCAATTACAAAACGCCACTCGAGCAAACATTCAAGAAAGCGAATTTATAAAACCCTAAAATAATAATTTCACAAATTATGTATATTATGGAGTGTTGAGGTAAGAACAAACGTCTTATATGGGTATTCACCCATATATGTGACAACCGAAATTGATTAAATTAATTACTAACCCTTTTACATACTAAACTTAAAGAAAAACAAAATAATTTTCTAGTTACATGACATGCAAAATATAATAGAAATAAGCTAGAAGGGTGCACACTTTACCAGGTTTATACCAAGCAATCATTTTTTTATTCTATACCCCGGAAATATAGGTTATGTAAATTATCAGAACTGCTTTAGTGTAGCTCCTTAGCTATCATTTTAATAGGTATTATGTCAATGATACTGGCATTTAATCATAATACTCGAAGGTTGTCATTTTCCACTATCTTTACAATAAAAATATTTTCCAATTCTTTATACATAACGACTGTTTTAAGAATGGATATTGCAGCATTTTTTTATATTTAAAGTAGACATATAATTTGGTAATTAAAAAAACAATTGATATATTCTATTTGTACCGATAAATAATTATGGTAATATTTTATTATCATGTATCTATAAATGAGATTAAACCAATCTTATACTTTCCGTTACTTGATTTATTAGTTCGATAAAGCCTGTAAAGACCCGCCAGGTCAATAGCGTAGTGATTTCGAAGAAAAGTCTTTGATTTTATATGAATTTTATATATACGATTAGAGATATGTTTAATTTTATTCTAAAAATATAATTTATATATCGTTATATAGCAAAAAGGTAAAGTTATTATTTACTAAGAAAATTACCTGAAATTAACATAGCGTGTAATTGAAAGTTGCCCGAATGTGTTCGTAAAAAAAAATTCATGTATTTAGTACGTCGCTGAGTAAAAAAGGTTTTTTTTTTTTTTTCGAACTTACTACACTGTCAACCCGGCAAGGCATCCACAGTTTCACCGGACCACCAAGGGGAGCGCTTAAGGCACTCACCCGATTTTATGTAGGCAACCAGCACAAGGGCGCACGGCGCGCTTCGGCTTGGACTGTTACCGAATATCCCGAGTCTAACTAAGCTTAGGCTAACTATTATTTCATACATATATAAATTCGTGAAACATACACGTGTACCAAGCATGTATGTTTCAGGAACTCATACATGTATCTTGAATCTGACTACTAAGTTAGTATAAGCTAACTCTGTTCGAGAAAAGGGTTCAAAATAAAAAAAAAACAACCCAACCACTATGTGTACCTACATGTGTGTATGTGCACGTGTGTGGGGTGATCGGTGTTGTGTGTCAAAAACTAGTGTTTGAAAATTAATTCAGTGTCACTGTTGTCGCGCAAGCAGAGTAAAAAAGGTTAACAACCGCTGGTCTTAGTTTATACATAAATTGTACATTTTCAGTTTTGGGAGATCATTTCCGATGAGCACGGCATCGACACCAGTGGCTATTACACGGGAGAGAGCGAGTTACAGCTGGAACGCATAAAAGTTTACTATAATGAAGCTTCCAGTGGTAAATATTCTTATAAAAGCTATTATTGATAATTTCAGTTTAAAGGGTTGGATTATAAAATACGCCAAACGTATCAGCTACTCATTCATAGATGACACTAAAATATAATATACATTAATATGTGTACTGGGCTGTTAAGAGATGGCGCTTTATGATATTTATAAATATTACCTACTAGCTTTTCCTTGCTGCTTCTTTCGATTCGGGAACAGTACTCTTTTTATGAATGAAAGCTGACGTATATGCAAGTCTGACCAATAATACTTCCACTGGAAACATGATTAAAAAGAGTAGTGAGAGCACAGTGGTACAAATTCGACCATAATAAAGGCTGCAACCTTTTTTCTTCAAGTGGTATTATATAGATATTATTTATTATATGTACTGCGTGTTGTATAAATATTGTAGTATATAAACATAAGAAGCGTGAAGTATGCCGATTAAAGCCTTACAAATATAGGCTCCGACTAATGAGTGATATATAAAAAAAATCGATATCCAATTTTTGTATTATATTATACTAGTTACAGCTCGTCTAAAGCTAGTTAGCAAAAACAAATGTTTGAGAAACAAAAGAGAAAAGTTTGAGAACAATTTTATCTGATGTTAAATGATGATGTGGTCTGAAATGTTAAGCACGCTAAACGTAGTGGGGACTGGCTTTCAAGTACAACTGCCCCAAGACACCAAAATGTGTTTCACGGCAGATTTTCAACCTGACAATGGTACCTAGCCAGGCCGACTTAGAAAATGCCCTAACACTATGCAGTGTGGTACAATACATCTGTAGATTGGCATTACGGTGTAATAAATACAAGTATATACTAAGCTGTTACGAGATTACGCTTAATACTTTCTGTATATGTATTGAAATATAACAGTCACTAATGGCTTAAATAATCGTCAATAGTTTAAACAATCGATTTGCTTTTTACGCTTAGCAACAGCGAAAGAGTAAGTATCGTAGTTAATACTGTGAAATGTTCTCTCTCTACCAGTGAAAGTTTTGACATAATTGGTCCTTTCATTTCAGAGATCAATTCAGATAAAGAACAAACGTTCCAATTTTATTTATATGTAGAAATTAAAAAGGCACCTTAAACATTACATTTTCTATTTCCCAGGAAAGTACGTGCCTCGAGCGGTTCTGGTCGACCTGGAACCTGGTACCATGGATTCAGTCAGAGGTGGACCGTACGGCCAGTTGTTCCGGACCAGACAATTTCGTGTTCGGTCAGAGTGGCGCCGGTAAGTAAAGCGCTATTTATTATTGTTGGAAAATACTAGAACTGTCGTCAAGAATGTCTATTACATAATATTTGTTGATAAATTAATAATTAATATTGTCAGTTACAAAACAGACTTTGAAGAGTCAGCAGTTCTTTTGCTATACGTACGATACAAAAGAAAGTTGATAGTGCAACTGGTGGTGTGGAGTCAGTGAGACCCTAAATAACTCTATACATATGAATGGTTGCGACACCAGCGGGTAATTCGGTTGCCGGCAATAGGTCTGGTTGGGTAACCTCGCTCATACCAAGTGAGGTAGCCTCCATACAATTGTACACCTTTTGTTGGTGGCATCGCTATGGTGTCCTAATGAATTAGGGCCCTTAGTCAGGGCTTTTTATAGGTGGATTCCTTAATAACATGCTAACCTTACAGTTTATAGTGGAGCACCACAGGAGTTATCCTCAAAAGAGGTCGAGGTTTCACATTTATTACAATACCTATATAGACACAGTGAGTGTGATGATTTCTGTACAGAATTGTGTTTACATAGAATAACATTTTAAACAGGTAACAATTGGGCAAAGGGTCACTATACTGAGGGCGCTGAACTCGTTGACTCTGTTCTGGACGTGATCAGAAAAGAGGCAGAGACTTGCGACTGCTTGCAAGGTACAGTACTTACTATACACGTCATGCACATCACCAACTGAATGTCAATTCTGTAAATATTTTTGAATGTTTCACTACTATCTTCTGTCTCTCTCACTCACTCATTGTTCAATATTTAGGTTTTTCCACCAAATATTCACCTATTCCGTAAGATTTTTGTTACATATTATTTTCAATAAATTCATTCGGCAATTGTTATATAGATGATTGT
The DNA here is from genome assembly GCA_035772565.1 of Antheraea assamensis. Taxonomy (NCBI): domain Eukaryota; kingdom Metazoa; phylum Arthropoda; class Insecta; order Lepidoptera; family Saturniidae; genus Antheraea; species Antheraea assamensis. The sequence continues at coordinate 1,243,007 of JAQQSE010000099.1, read as the reverse complement.
AAACAGAGTCACTGGCGGTAGTTCACGTGTAATAGAGTTATTAGATTTTTTAAGAATGTTTAACCTGTTAACCGTATCAAAATCGAGTCGTATGTCTCAGACCATTTACTTTTCCAGGATTCCAACTCGCCCACTCGTTGGGAGGTGGTACAGGCTCCGGTTTGGGAACGCTCCTGCTCAGCAAGATCCGCGAGGAGTACCCTGACAGGATCATGAACACTTTCAGTGTCGTTCCTTCGCCCAAGGTAATATTGCCCAAAATATAGGCCCGAAGAAAATTGAAATATGAAAGATGGAGTATGAAGTCTATTACATGAAATGAAGTTCCTTACGGCGTATGACGGTATGAGTTGACTGATAGAAAACGTCACGTAAAAAAAAGTGTTATGCTCCACTACCTTTCTTCCTCCATACGGCTTTCTCTCTATCTCCTCCTACTATATACGAATGTGCTATTTTTTTTATTTAGCATTTTTTATTAATAATTCATAATTCACTATTGTACATCTCATTTTTAGTAAATTATTATATTTACTAAAAGTTGAAATTAAATGTTTTGACTCTATTCCTTACTTTAACTTATTTGCATTGAGAAAGCGTTAGAAAAAAAAATTGGTATATTAATGGAAAAGAGAGTCACATCGAGTGGAATAGCACCTTTTCTTTATGTGATGAAAATATATTGTTATAATTTATAAATTATCTAAATTACGTTAACTCTCCGCGCAATCATACCATACTATCATGTGTATTAATTTATTCAGGTACAAGTACCCTAACATTTCACAAATGTACGGTTCTTGTTGACAAACTCTTGACCCTTGTTTTGATTTTAAACCAATTCCCAGGTGAGTGAAGTCGTCCTGGAGCCGTACAACGCGACGCTCTCCGTCCACCAGCTCGTCGAGAATACGGACATGTCATTCTGCATTGACAACGAGGCGTTGTACAACATCTGCTTCAAAACCTTACGTCTCGGCAGCCCGAGCTACGGTGACCTTAATCATTTGATTTCGGTAAGTATCTTTAAGAAATAACCAAAGAAACTAATCACCTCACTACCTAACCTACCCTTCACATCTCAGTTGTAAATGGTAATATTAAGAGGATTTAAAAGCAAGGATGAATGTCGACAGATTTAGAATTCGTTGACAGTCGTCCCTATAGTTGTGACCTATCATCATCAGCCTGAGGAAGTTGTGGGAATAATCACCTGCGACAGCCCACGACGTATTGCCGACTTCAAAGTCTGAGAAATCCGGTATTGTATATTGTTCCCACATACGGTGGTACTACAAAAACATTTCTCAGGTTCAGCTTTCCTCACGATGTTTTCCTTCACCGTCACCCGATAATGTTACCAATTGCAATTAGTAAATGTACGCGAACTCCGAAAAAATCGTTGGTACATACCGGGCTTCAAACCTGCGGGCATTGGATTAATAATCCCCCTGTAAAACCACTAGAGCACCACGACTTTAACTACTCTATACTCCACTTTTCGTAAACATTGGCTGATCCCAAAGGTGTTACTCCAAAAAATAAACAGTTAAATATATATCTCGGTGGTTAAATTTTTGGGTTAGTTACGTATGTTCGAATCCTTACGATTTAGTTGGAGATTTCGGTGAAGGAAACCATCGTGGTGAAACCATAACACGAGTAGTTGGGCTCTTTCTAAGCCCATCTGGGTAACCACCACCCTTAAGTTGGAAATCTATAGCCTGTTGGTGTGTTCCGGTCGCTGTAATTGAGAGCCAGTCCATCTAAGTTTGGCGTGTTTATTTAACACCAGGTCAGATTGTGGTCAAAAGTTAAAAATCTATACAATATTTAAAAAAAGTACTTGTATATATTTTAGTTTAAACATTTTCTTTTAAGCACGAAATGGAATAGTTAAAATACCTTTTCACTTTTAATAATGTAATGTTACTCTAAATCGGAAAGTAAAGACATCAATTTGGGTATTTATTTATAGCTAACCATGTCGGGAGTGACAACATGCCTTCGGTTCCCTGGACAGTTGAACGCTGATTTGAGAAAGTTAGCTGTCAACATGGTGCCATTCCCTAGACTTCATTTCTTCATGCCTGGTGAGTTATATTCTCATATATACTAGCAGTGCCCTGCAGTTTCTTTCAATGATAGGTAGAAAATTAAGAATCAAGGGTTTTTATGTAAAAACTCCAAAACAATAATTAACCAGGAAAAAAGTACTGTGTACTTCTTATGTACACGCGTTAGAAGTTACACTTCTTTGGCTACTTTTTTTATAATACGTTTTTTTTCCTCAATAAGGTTTCGCTCCGTTGACTGCGAAAGAATTCCTTCAACTATAGAGCTCAGACCGTTCCGGAACTAATGGCTCAAGTAAGTCATTTTTTAATATTTTTATTTCCAAACAGCTTATACAATACTTTAGCCATTATGGTTTGTAGTTTTTTTTTAATTATCCTTTAGGTGGTACTCCTTCCTAGTTGTATGGTTCTATTAAATTTCGTAAAATTAGCATTAAGCCTGTAGAAAATTAAGTATCTTATCAAAGTGTTTTTCTAATTTAACCATACAAAATACATTAAATTAAAAAATTAAATTGTAAATCATGTTCTTGGTTGTCTTTGATATTTAAATGAATACATTCATAAAATTATGAAGAGACTCAGATTTGTAGAAAGAAAATTGGTAGAAAACAATTCTACGCGTTTCTAGTAATTATTAGTGATGTTAACCAAACATAGATGTCACTAAAACCAACTCTTTCCGTGAGCAACTCGATTTGACGTGCAACGGTTTTTCTATTAGACTTTTAGTATTGGTGACGTTGCCGAATAATAGATGTCACTAAAACCAATTTCAAAGTAGACAACTCTACGTGTCATACCAATATTTTTTCTGTTAACTTAGTATTAGTAATGTAATAACGTTGCTGCACAATAAACACCACTAAAATAATTGCTTTATTTTACAGTTAATTTTTTCCTCAACTATTCATACTATTTGAGTCTCACTAAAACAATCTAATTTTAACAATACATTCTAAAAATAAACGTGCACAATGTAATTACTTATTGTCGAAGTCTATTATAGAGGAACAAAACGTTTAAGAAACAAGAGAAAGTATATAACAATATTAAAGAAACAAAATAACATTTGAATACAACTTTCTCCTTAGTTGCTACACGGATCAATAGATGTCGCTAAAACCAATTTCTGATATACTTACAGATGTTCAACGCTGGAAACATGATGACAGCAGCTGACCCTCGCCACGGAAGGTATCTGACGGTCGCTACCATATTCAGAGGTCGCATGTCGATGAGAGAAGTGGATGATCAGATATTGGCCATACAGAATAAGAATTCCAGGTAATGTACGATGGAACTTGAAATGTTTGTTTTAAAGGCATTATTCATATCTGTGGTGACTAATTGTATATTAAAAATACACAACCCTTCAATATTCTCAAGCACCTTTATATATGCTTTATAGGTTTTAGAGTTTTGACCAGGACCTTTTCTGATGTCAAATGACGGTGTGGTCCAAGATAGTAAACAAGTTAAACCTAACGGAACTGGTTCTCAAATGCAACCGCCACAACAGGAAAAAAAAACCTATCACCATGTAACTACAATTTTTGATTTGACAGTATTACCATTCTTAGCGACACAATTACTTTGTGTTGTATATCAGAGTAAGTTTGAAAATAGCACCAGTGACAGAGAAGTTGATGAGTAATAGGTTAGCATGATACGGGCATTTCATGAGGAGAGATGAAAGTCATGTAACTAAAGAAATTTTAAGTATGAACGTGGACGGATATAGGAGTAGAGGAAGACTGAAAAGGGTATGGATGGATCGTGTGAAAAATGATATGTTTATAAAAGGTGTGAATACTGAGATGACATCTGACAGAGGAGAGTGGAAAAGGAAAACATGTTCTGTCCACCCTACTTAGGTGGGATGGTGATGATGATGCCATCGCTTCATCACAATGTTTTCCTTCATCAAAAACGCTAACTTATTAGTGCTCGAAGTTATACCTACTATTAAGATATAATTGTTTCAAAATTCAGTTATTTCGTGGAATGGATCCCCAATAACTTGAAGGTGGCAGTCTGCGACATCCCGCCGCGCGGTCTCAAGATGTCCGCCACCTTCATGGGTAATTCTACAGCGATTCAAGAGATATTCAAGCGTATCTCTGAACAGTTCACCGCAATGTTCCGCAGACGTGTAAGTACCAAACGCCATTACTGAAGGACGAATATTTTTTTGGTAATTTTGCAAAAAGTATGTCCATACTTACATAAATACAGGGGTGGGGGAGCGGTGAGAGTTTTGCTCGTTTTTACTTATAACAAGGGATGGATCAAATATGACTAGTAGTCTCTACTTGAATGGCCCCAAATTCAGATTGTTTTGATACACTAATCTGTACTGTACATTATTATTATCCTAAATGTGAATGTTAGTTTATTACAATATGTGGATATGAACACAAAAAAGTGTACTACTCATCTAAAAAAAAAAAAGATTCCCGAACGATTAGCGAAATCTACATTAACACGTGCAAAAACTGATATAAAATACAACCTTTGAACTAAAAACAGATATCAATATAGGAAAATATAAATTAAAATTTTTTGTATGCTTGTGAATTGTATCTTTTAAAACTATCACGAGACTGCGCAATAAAAGAAATTAAAGTTTTATCTATATACTTGTAGACTGTATCTTATAAAACTACTAGATCTATAGGCGCTATAACCCAAAAACTGGATAAGGAAAAATATTAAAAATTTTCAGGCTTTCCTCCATTGGTACACTGGTGAAGGTATGGACGAGATGGAGTTTACAGAAGCTGCCAGCAACATGGCCGATCTGATCTCTGAATATCAGCAGTATCAGGTAAAATACCACATACTAATTATAAAAATATACTGTACAACATTTAACACATCAGCCTATAAGAAACTACTGCTGGGTCATAGGCCTCTTCCTGAAGAAAGGTATGAGCATAATAATTACAACAGACTACTATATATTGGCGATTTCAAACTCCAAGAAACCCAGTTGTATACTGTTGAAGAACATTCCTCAGGTTCAAGTTTCCTCACGATGTTCTCCTTCACCGTTAGCCGATAGCGTTACCAATCTCAATTAGTAAATATACACGAATTCCGAAATATTTATTGACATATAGCCAAGGTCGAACCTGCGGACATCAAATTGACGTGCCACTAATTAAACCACTAGACCGCCACGAATATTTACTCAAATTTTGTAAAATCTTTTGTTAACATTGGCTCGCTATCTATCCAGTAATAATTGAGTATTGTTAGCATTGGTTATTCATTAAGCCAATAGTAATTTAGTACGGGTCAATAGTAGATCGTTAGTACAAATCAACTCGGTCCATAGTATCGTTTAACAAAATGCGTTTGTGCTTAGTCTCAGTTTTCAAATACAGCGATTGTGGCATAGTGGTTAGTGCTATTGGGTTGAGAGGTCGTGGGTTCTTTCTCCGAATATGATTGATTTTTGCATCATGATTATTACATTAGTTGTGTCTGGGTATTGTCGATATATGAATGATATATCGGCTATGCTTAGTTTGAATTGTGTAGCATTGTTGAAACGAGATACTGATATTTTTTTATTTAACTATGGCCAGGAAGGGAATGATATCGTCTCGAACCAGGACTTGTAAAAGAAAACTATATTTAGTTTGTATTTCTTTTTTGATTTACAATAATTAAGATGTCGGCTCAAGTGTAAAATAAATATTTGTACTTGAATTAATGTAACATTTATGTATGTTAGAACCGTTTAATTGTTTAGGCTATAGAGTGTACCGAGGTAATAGACAATCAAAAAACCTTGACTTTATGGTAGTGGATACCAGTGTTTTTCAACCTTTCACTAGACATGACCCTCTTAGTATGCAAAATTGTTTTGCGACTCCCTACCGTTCCTTATTTTTAACTTGTATTTTTTATGATAGAAATATCAAATCCGTATATTTTAATTTATTTTCTTTATTTGGTATCTCTTTATTTCTGTTGATTTTTATTAATGTGTGAATATCCTATAATAAAGTTTAACAAATTTTTTTTTCTTTACTACTAACTTTACCAAGGCTTCGCCACTCCTTTATAGCCTTTGTAGCCTCAGAGGCTCAAGACCCACATTTTGAAAAACACTGGTATACACGGACTCAGCATTGATAGACGTTAATTCGAAAACCTACAATGAGCTGAAACTTTTATTGATGGAGAACATTGTGATGAGGCCATAGCACGGTGATAGAGCTTTCTTTAGTACCCCTCCAGTTAGTTACCACCCTCGAGTTGAAAATCTCATTCCAAGTATCTATAATATGTCCCAATCGGTACACTTGAAAGCCAACCCTCTAGATCAGCGGTTCTCAACCTTTTTACTCATAATTACATGTACGATCTTCAGTATATAATAATAAATACAAATTTCGTACCAGGTGCTTACGACACGCCAATGTGTCGTGACACGGTGGTTGAGAACCGCTATTCTGGGTCACTTAATAATAAGTGTGATTACGATCAAACTCGATAACCTATACAGTGTACAAAAATAGTCCAAGCAACTGAGTCAGAGCTTTCGGTGAAGGAAAACATCGTGATGAAATCATAACATAGTGGTAGAGCTCTTTCTAAATCCGTCTGGCTAGCTACCACCTTCAAGTTGAAAATCTGTCGCCATGTACCTGTTGGTGTGTTCCGGCAGCTCTGCACTTGACAGCCAGTCTCCCTCTAGGTTAAGCGTGACTTACCATTTTAGACCACATTTTCGATTAATATCAGATGAGATTGTGGTCAAAACGTTTACCTATAAAGTATAAAAAAAAACCTTTTGGGAAGTCATGTGTCAAAACTGTCACACAAAAATCATGATTGCGATTAGAAGTATATTTGTACTATTACTTTTTACGAACAGGACGCCAACGTCGAAGATGACGATGCAGTATTTGATGAGGAAGAAGAAATAGCTCAGGAGGAAGCACTGACGGCTTGACGTTAATGGCGTTAAAATTAATCTAAGTTACAACAAACATAACGTTACATGTCTAAATATATATGTACTGTTAGGCGCGTATATAAATAAATTACATGTCATTTGTATCGAAATGAATTTATATGTACTCTTCAAGATAATAAGACATTTTTAATATAAAATAAAATAGACATCAAAAACATTTGCTTAAGAAAAAAACACCAATAAATCTTTGAACAATAGTGCTTCAACTTCCTAGTCTTGTATTAACATAAACCTACCAATATTTCAAATCCAGGGTCCAATGCTAATGAACCCTTGAGTAGATATCTTTGAAAATATCCTCTTTGCAATACAAAAACAATTTTCTAAATTGAGAACGTCATCCCTTTTGAAGTCTGTTTAAAATTAAAACTTGATTTACTATCGTTCATTAACACTATGGTCACGCTTAGATTTTATAAAACTATGGTTGGAGTTTGTTTATAGATTTCTTCCTTTTGTTTCTCTTTGTATTCACTCGTATGTTCATAACTGCCCTCCAATGCCCTGTAATGCGCTTATATACTTTACAAAACGAGGGGTGGAAATCTCTGGAAGGTTGACGTCACTATACAAGAGATTCAAACCGTAATATTTTAGAACCCAATCAATAGATTGTTTACAATAGACGGAGCGGCGCAAATTAATACGATAAGATGTCAATGCGTGTCCCTTTTTCCCACGTCGCGATGCCTCATCTATTGTTCTTGTAACAATGACTTTTGTAGTTGGTATAACAATATAAACGCGAGGTTACTATCAGTTATATAAAGGTTAATTGATTAAAAATAATCAGTAAGCGTTTCCAGCGGTGATATATATACGTAGGTATGTAACGTGATGTATGGTCTATTTAAGTAAAGTAGGACCTCGGTAAATCGAACTTCAAGGAAAACTTAAGAAGGGTAATTTTTACTTAGAAAAGTTACTATAAGTAATCTTACGATTTGCAAAGTTATTGATTCTATCCAAGCTTATTAAATAAAAATTCTTGTTACAAAGGTAATATTTCAATTAAAAATGACTTCTAAGGCAAAATATACATACATATAACATATTGTCGACAATATTTTGAAAACCGGTACGTTAATATTTTCTCTTCGCGTTATAAGATCATCGTGTCTTAGTGAAAGCTGAATGAAGCATTGAAGTACTGATTATTTTCACTTCAACTCAAATTTAGGTATTCGGGCCTTAAGTTTTTTTTTTTCGAACCGTCTACACGTTGACCTGACAAGACCTCTACAGTTTCACCAGACTTTTTTTCGTACTCTCTACACTGTTGACCTAACAAGGCCTCTACACTTTCACCGGACTACTTCGGGCTTAAAGAGAAATGAAGGGAACAAAGTCTTCTTTCGATTTACCAAGGTTCTAATATCATAAAAAAAAAAAAACAATTAAGTATACGACACAATTTACAATGTTATCGTGAATAGATTTAGTATTGTGTGAAGTATTTATTTTTATAATGGATTACATTTTTGTTTTGAAAATAAAAAATTATATAATACATTGTGTTTTTTAAATTTGTAGAATATGGAAAAAATATCTACCGGCATCTTGCCTTCCGTAATAATAGCGTAGGGTTGTGAAAGTATGTCTTGACAACATTATGGTATATACGCCTCCTCTAGCTGGCGTCTGACACTTCGAGTTACTTGTAGACTGTCATTTCAGACAGCCACACCCCCTAACCCAGTTCTCATGATAGTCTACGACTTGAAGTACCTCTATCACGAGCGCAAGGTACAAAATGTTGGCAGTGGGATATAACATCTGGCCTCCTCAACAGGAGTTCCATAAAAACATTCGTGTTGTCAGAACCATCTCTGTAATAACGCGCCGTGTTCAAGACTGGGGGAAGAGTCGGACCGTTGCTATAATCGGTTCGACGTCTCCTACTAAAACGTTGGACCAGTTGGTCTCGGGACCCCGATGGAGAACAATCAAGTGTATCGTGAAGTGTTCCTTGAGATCGTCATAGAGTCCTAGGGCCTACCTGAGGGTTGGTATAAGGTACAAATGATGGCATACGGAGGTCGCAGACCACGGACAGATGGACCTAGGACTGGTACAGCGCCGCTAAGCTTACCCTTCGGCGGGTCTACGAACTAACCAAGGTTCTGGTCAGAAAGGAAAGGAAAAGGAAGGAGACATTCAGCCAGGATACGCGGGACGTATAGTGCGTGGCGAATATCGAGAGTACACACTAACAAGTGAAAAAAGCTGCGGAAATAACATTACATATTTCACACTTGGAGAATGGTATAGACACAGTAAGCAAGGCAAGGTACATCTTGAATATATTGAAAACACACAGACGATGTCGGGGTAAAAGCTAGTATGTTGATTAGAAAATTAAGTCTTTATATCTACAATACGGTCATTGCCGTTATTATGAAAATGCCCTTAGGTATTAACATGGTTTAATATAGCCCTAATGGAGACAGTAAAAAACAGAGCGTACAACTCAATTACTCAATTATTACCAATACATTACAAATATTATTGATTTTTTCTAATCACTTTACTCGCTTCTGTTGCTCAGTTTATTGCACAGCTTCATCTTTTTCTCTCTCTCTCTCTCTCTCTAACCCATATTTTTCATCCCTTTCGTAGCAGAAATGGTACAGTAAAATTCCCCTTTGCAATTATCCTTCCATCGTACCTAAAAGTTTCACTTCAACAAATTTTCGTTTCTTATTAACACGTATCATTTGCATATATGAGCGAACGAGACAAATAACATAATTGTTTGTTTCGTGTAGTGAAGCCAAGGAATTTATAAGTTTGTTTACTTATAAATTCCTTGAGTGAAGCAGAATGTATAGTGAAACCAAAGTTTCTTAATGTGTGTTCGGTTTGGTCGAGCGGTTTGTATTGTTATGCATGTGAGTGAGCGAGAGAGCGGTAGAGAGTGCGACTGGAACGGAGTATGCATCCAGTACAGTTATGTATTTCTCACTATATATGGGTAAACGCTTTACTACCAACTGAACTTCAATCTGCCAATATTTTTGAAGATCTCTTTACTGTCTTCTGCCTTACTCACGTTTTGAGGTAAAATCGTGGGACAACTTTGAAATTCTGATCGGCAACCTTTATATGTGACTAAAAGTGTTGGGTATAAACACTGTCTCGGATAATGTTGAAAACACCGGTTCTCGTCCGAACACCGAAGTTAGTCGACGTCGGGCGCGGTCAGTACCTAGGTGGTTGTCCGCCTGGGAACACCGCATCACGTTTGGCTTTGTCGTATTTTTTTAATTAAAATGTTTCCTTGTAATACAAAAGTTTCACTTCTACCATGTGTCTTTACAACACGCTCTTTTTATAGGGAATTTTGTAAGTCAAATGTTTCACTTTTCCGTACGATTTTTCAAAGATATTCTTTCATACAAACCTTGTCCTGACAATTACCAAATCCAACAAAAAAAGACTCAGCTAAATAACTGCAACTGTTCTGAAATGATGCACTTACATACATATGACAATTTATTTTTATTTATATAGATTGTATTTTTTCAATACATAAAGTAAGAAAGTTTGCTTGTGTACAGTACACACGTTTTTTTGTTTATTTCACTTATTTAATACATTGGGTTAGATAACCTCCGATGAAACCAGAATTCAATAAAATAGAATTATTTTCTGGAACATTCCATCCAAATATAAATATTAAATACATTATAAAGTTTCGTTATTATCTTAAGTCATTTACCAAATTATAATTCACGTTTCAAATAACTCTCGGATTGTGTAATTTGAATGTTTCTGATAAAACATCAATTCAATAGAACAAAGTAACTTTCTAGAACATTCCACCCCAATACTTAGTACATTATACTTACAACCGCTTACTCCCACATCTTCTAGAATATTCCTTATAAAGTTTCTATTTAAAATAACTCGGGATAAAAATACTATTCAATAAACAGGGTTATTCTCTGGAAAGTACCATTTTAATTAATACATTAAAATCGTGAACTCGCATAATTTCTAGAAAGTTCTTTTATATTTTTATCGACTACACATATGGTGCAGTAGTTTAATCGGTCTCCTCGTCGTTGCGGTCACTTTGAGTGTTGTAGATCTACAGCCGTTATTACCATCCACAACTTCGAGAAAGTTCTCTTAAATTTTTATCGACTGCACAAATGGTCAAACAGTATAAGCGGTGACCGCGTCGCTGCCATCAACTCCGAGTGTAGAGGGTTTAAAGCCGTTAATACTATCCACAATTCCGAGAAAGTTCTTTTAAACTTTTATCGATTGTACAAATATTGAAGCAGTTTAAGGCAGTCGCCTCGCCGTTGCCATAAGTTTCGGGTCCAAAGCCGTTAATACCAAGGGCAATATCTAGAAAGTTCTTTTCTATTTTTATCGACTGTACAAGTGTTGAGAGAGTTTAAGCGGTCGCCTCACCGCTGCCGTCAACACTGAGTATTATAGGTTCAGATCCGTTGAATACCATCACTTAAGTCGGTAAGGTAAGGTGGTAGAGCTACGCTGAAGCTATTACTGGTTTCAGCATGAATGTGTCGGCTCGCCCGACGCGCGGGGTAGTACCACCCGACACACAGACGTGAGTCGACGTGAAGTAACAGTGCGCCCGCACTGTTGCGTTTCCTGTAGGTGGTAGAGCTACGCTGAAGCTATTACTGGTTTCAGCATGAATGTGTCGGCTCGCCCGACGCGCGGGGTAGTACCACCCGACACACAGACGTGAGTCGACGTGAAGTAACAGTGCGCCCGCACTGTTGCGTTTCCTGTAGGTGGTAGAGCTACGCTGAAGCTATTACTGGTTTCAGCATGAATGTGTCGGCTCAGCCCGACGCGCGGGGTAGTACCACCCGACACACAGACGTGAGTCGACGTGAAGTAACAGTGCGCCCGCACTGTTGCGTTTCCTGTAGGTGGTAGAGCTACGCTGAAGCTATTACTGGTTTCAGCATGAATGTGTCTGCTCACCCGACGCGCGGGGTAGTACCACCCGACACACAGACGTGAGTCGACGTGAAGTAACAGTGCGCCCGCACTGTTGCGTTTCCTGTAGGTGGTAGAGCTACGCTGAAGCTATTACTGGTTTCAGCATGAATGTGTCTGCTCACCCGACGCGCGGGGTAGTACCACCCGACACACAGACGTGAGTCGACGTGAAGTAACAGTGCGCCCGCACTGTTGCGTTTCCTGTAGGTGGTAGAGCTACGCTGAAGCTATTACTGGTTTCAGCATGAATGTGTCGGCTCGCCCGACGCGCGGGGTAGTACCACCCGACACACAGACGTGAGTCGACGTGAAGTAACAGTGCGCCCGCACTGTTGCGTTTCCTGTAGGTGGTAGAGCTACGCTGAAGCTATTACTGGTTTCAGCATGAATGTGTCTGCTCACCCGACGCGCGGGGTAGTACCACCCGACACACAGACGTGAGTCGACGTGAAGTAACAGTGCGCCCGCACTGTTGCGTTTCCTGTAGGTGGTAGAGCTACGCTGAAGCTATTACTGGTTTCAGCATGAATGTGTCGGCTCGCCCGACGCGCGGGGTAGTACCACCCGACACACAGACGTGAGTCGACGTGAAGTAACAGTGCGCCCGCACTGTTGCGTTTCCTGTAGGTGGTAGAGCTACGCTGAAGCTATTACTGGTTTCAGCATGAATGTGTCGGCTCGCCCGACGCGCGGGGTAGTACCACCCGACACACAGACGTGAGTCGACGTGAAGTAACAGTGCGCCCGCACTGTTGCGTTTCCTGTAGGTGGTAGAGCTACGCTGAAGCTATTACTGGTTTCAGCATGAATGTGTCGGCTCGCCCGACGCGCGGGGTAGTACCACCCGACACACAGACGTGAGTCGACGTGAAGTAACAGTGCGCCCGCACTGTTGCGTTTCCTGTAGGTGGTAGAGCTACGCTGAAGCTATTACTGGTTTCAGCATGAATGTGTCGGCTCGCCCGACGCGCGGGGTAGTACCACCCGACACACAGACGTGAGTCGACGTGAAGTAACAGTGCGCCCGCACTGTTGCGTTTCCTGTAGGTGGTAGAGCTACGCTGAAGCTATTACTGGTTTCAGCATGAATGTGTCTGCTCACCCGACGCGCGGGGTAGTACCACCCGACACACAGACGTGAGTCGACGTGAAGTAACAGTGCGCCCGCACTGTTGCGTTTCCTTCGGTCAGTGAGAGCGCCGGAGGCCCACATATATAAAAGGCCGGCAACGCACTTGCGACTTCCCTGGTGTTGCTAGTGTCTATGGACGTCGGTGATCACTTACCATCAGGTGACCCACCTGTTCGTTTGTCCCCTATGATATAAAAAAAAAAAAGAAAATTCTTTTATATTCTTATCGACTGCACGTATGGTGCAGCAGTTTCAGCGGTCGCCTCGCCGTTGCCCTGACTCCGAGTGTCGTGTATTGAAATCTCACATCGGACAATGATTAAGGTTATTCACAAATAATTGTTCAGGTTGTTCAGAATCGATTACCAAAAGTCACCCGCAACACAGGACACGGTACTTGGTAAAGGGCAACACCTAATCTACAAACTAATTTTTCTTAATAAATTACCTAAGTCTAATTCGAATGTCAAATAACCCTGTGACAGTACAATTCAATAGTTCTTCCATAAAACTATAACGCAATAAAACAGAGTCATTTTCAAAGTCCCACACGAAGTTTCTAGAGACTTCCATCCCACGTTTGGAACTTGTCCTAGAATCCACGAGTAACCTTCGCACAGCGGTGGTTTCTTTTTTTAATTTTGTTTTGGTAAATCTCTTTATTACATTCTCAAATTATAATACATGTGTCTGTCTTCAATTATCGTGTTTATGTCAATGGGGATGTGTCTCGTATCGCACGTCGGCCATATTGGCTGTTGCGTGTCGATTTCGTTCGTGTTTAAGTTGTCGTTTGCGTTCGTTGTTGGTTCAGACGTGTTGGGCAGCATCGAACACTGCACAAGATAAGAATTTATTGTATTTTTTATCACGGTAAACACAACCGGTCAGTATTAAAGGTATGACGTCATACATCATTCTGTTATAATACAAAGGTTTCCATTGATGTCTAAGTGATTAGTGTGTTCGGAATCCTTGCACTTGACCCTGAGCTTCCGGTGAAGGAAACCGTTGTGATGAGACTAGATAGCATAGCGGTAGAGCCTTTCCAATCTTCGCCTGGCTAGCTACCACCACCTTCAAATTGTAAATCTGTCGGCAAGCACCTGTTGGTGTGTTCCGACTTCGAGCCACACCACGTCTAAATTTTGTGTGTTTCTCAATGGAAGCTTTGGGAAATAACAGTAATTCAGCCTGTAAGAATCTCAATACTGAGCCAAAGTGCCTCAAATTCAAGGAAACGTATCGACATAATCTCGACGCCAATGAATGACGTATTAGCGATGTCAAACTCCGATTAATCCATAGTTATATATTGTTCCCACAAATGGCGGTACTAGGTACAAGAATATTTTCTGGTTAAGGTTTCCTCACGATATTTTCCATCATCTTCACTCGATATTCTTACCAATTTAAATCAGGGGCCGTTCATAAAATACGCTACCTCTATGTCGCCGGGCAAATCACTCGACCATTAAGACCTTACTAGAATTATGGAGGGGGGGAAGTAATTAGGACTCTAATTAGGACTAAGTCGCAAGAATTCGAACCTACGTCGATTGAAGGGTTCACCGAGCACGCTATCAATTGAGCCGTAATCGCTTCAATCGATATTCCGTTCGGGCAGTCCACTCAACGACTAAGACGTTTCTAGAATTACGAGGGGGGGAAATAATTAGAGCCAGCGGTGTCACCTGTCTGGAGTCGGTCCGCCTCTTCGACCGCGAGCGCTTGGGCCAGGGCTTCTTGAGGTGCACGTAAGTGACGTGGGTTCGCTTCTCGCTCGCGTGCTTGAACCCCTTCCCGCACATCTCGCATTTGAACGGCTTCAATCCGGTATGTATCTGTTCATATTATATCACATTCTATACACAT
Source organism: Antheraea assamensis (assembly GCA_035772565.1). NCBI lineage: Eukaryota > Metazoa > Arthropoda > Insecta > Lepidoptera > Saturniidae > Antheraea > Antheraea assamensis. Next base: position 1,227,937 of record JAQQSE010000099.1, on the reverse strand, counting down.
TAACAAAATTCATGTGTCTGTTTGTCATGATAAAATAACAGCTCATTACTAAATGGATATGAAAACATTGACACTACTATAAAAACACTTTAAAATTTATGTCTGTCTGTTTGTTTATTCCGGTTAATCTACTAAACGGTTGGACCGATTTTGATGGGGCTTTCACTGGCAGATAACCGATGTTATAAGGATTGATATAGGCTATTTTTAATATAGACAATAGTATCGAGCGCACCCCACAGACATGATTACATTGAACAACATTTGTCTTGCTAAACTCCGTGGTGTCGAAGCCTCAGTTAGTTATAGATAAACCCCTAGCGTGTAGTGCTAGCGTGTATTGAAGTTTAAAACCACCATTCACGAATATACACCATTATACACAAGTTATACACAAGTGCTACTCCATGATACACTAGTGGCCATACACTATATATACTATATATACACCATTCACGAGTATATACCATCATACACAAATTATATACTATTGTACACACACTAGAGTGATCGTTAAAAATTAAATTTTTCTTCGACGCCTCCTTAACAGCTTTCTTTCAATGGAAAAATTAGAAAAAGAATAAATATATTCATGTATATATATATTTTTGTATTTAAAAACTCCCGTAAAACTATCCAAGATCGTTTTTAGTAAATTGTGTCGTTTCAAATTTTTCCATGACAAATATTATTTTCAATAATTTTGTGTAAAAAAAAAACTCGCAAATTACAGTTATTGCATATTTAATGAGAAAGTTCCGTAAAATCTGGATTTTTATAAAAAATAAAAATGTGGATCATACGGCGTTTTAATAGTGACTGTATAAAAAAACACATTCACATTTCTACGTCATCATTCTAGTATACAATGGTACATAACTTGTGTATGATGGTGTATAACTTGAATATGATGGCGTATAACTTGTGTATGATTGCGTATAACTTGTGTATGATGGCGTATAACTTGTGTATGATGGCGTACAACTTGTGTATGATGGCGTATAACTTGTGTATGATGGCGTATAGCTTGTGTATGATGACGTATAACTTGTGTATGATGGCGTATAGCTTGTGTATGATGGCGTATAACTTGTGTATGATGGCGTATAACTTGTGTATGATGGCGTATAACTTGTGTATGGTGGCGTATAACTTGTGTATGATGGCGAATAACTTGTGTATGAAGGCGTATAACTTGAGTATGATGAGGTACAACTTGTGTATGATGGCGTATAACTAGAGCATGATGGTGTATAACTTGAGTATGATGGTATATAACTTGTGTATGATGGCATATAACTTGTGTATAATAATTTGTGTATACTCGTGAATGGTGGTGTATACGAATTTATCATGGAGTGTAACTTGTGTATGTAGTGTACGAGTGTAGGATAGTGGTACGGCGAATAAAGAAATCGTTCGACTCACAAACATATGCCGTTGGCGGTTGCTCTGCGTGGAGAAGTTCTTCCCGCAGAGGTCGCAGGGATAGTGAGCGCGCGCGTCCGCGTGCACGCGCCGGTGCGACACGAGCCGCTGCTTCATCCTGAACGACTTCTCGCAGAGGTCACACTTGAACGGACGCTCGCCCGTGTGCACCCAGCGGTGGTCCTTCAGTAGCGAGTAACTCTACGACCACCACGCACACAATTATAGCCAGCGTAGTTGATTCAACGATCAAACTAAAAGACCTCCCAGATTATTGATTATACTATACCAAAAAATAAATAAATAAAAACATACTAAGGGTTAAGAGATGTGAATCGATTGTAACGCAATCTATTGCCATGGCATCGAATACTCTACAGAATAAATAAAAAAATAATTAAAGCATTAATATATTTAGCAATATATACGTAAACAACGAATCATAAGGCGTGTACATCCAACGATGTTGTAATCCAAGAAATTAGAAAATAGATGGCGTTATAATTAATCTATCGGTTACGTGAAATCATATAGAAGGAATTATATTATATATATTATATTTTTAAACTTACCATCAGATATTTTATATAATAAAAATAAAAGCTTTTACAGGAAGAAGAAATTAAAATCATTAAAGACACAGAAATTTTGCGTAAAAATAGTGTCTTAATATTACATATACTAAATACCTTCTGACACTTACTATATATAATATTCCAGAATATAAAGTCCCTTAAAAATAGCTCTAAAGAGGTCGTCCACTTATGCCTTTTACTTTTCTCCAGAAATGTTATACCCCAAAAGATGTTGGGAATCGTCTAGAACCGCAGAACATCACTAAGCGTAAAAGTCCAAAAAGCGATGGATTCCAAAACTTAAAGCCGTCCTAAGACGCTAAACCCTCTGAATTACTATAGGAGCCCCAGTTGCAGCGAAACACCCATAAGTGTAAAACCCCAAAAAGTACGGGACTCCCCGAGTGTAAAACACCCAAAAGTAAGGGAACCCTGAGGCACAAAACGCCCAAATAGGTTGGGCCCGTAGACCTTTCTCATCACCCGTGTTACACGTTATTCCAAAAAAGTAAAAGACGATTCTCTAAGACTGTTTAATTAGATACGACGAATTCATGTTAAAAATCTATCCCCATACATATAGCAGGTTAACAGCTATTTAAGAGCGATGATGGCTCAGTTAATAGCGTGTTAGGGATACCGCGTCGCTGGACATAGGTTGGAATCCTTGCATAAAAGCCCGAGCTTTCGGTGAAGGGATCGTGATGAAACCCTAGCATGGTGGTGGCTAGCTACCACCCTCGAGTTGGAAATCTCTCTCCAATCACCTGTTGGTGTGTTCCGGCAGCTGCACTTGAGAGCCAGTCTCCCTCTAGGTTTAGCGTGACTACCATCTTATACCACATCATTTACAAGCAGATGAGATTATTGTCAAAGGTTATTGTCAAAAGTATGAAGACATTGAAAATGTAGCCCGCACGTTCCAATAAAGTTCGAGAATCAGCACATTATGAGACATTTTTTAACAGGTTCAAATAATAAAATAAACACCTGGAATATTCTACCGCACACCTCGCACATGCAAGGCGATTTCATGGACGGGTAGCTGGTTCGATTCTTGTCCGGGTGCATCCGTCTGAAATGGCTGTGGTATGCGCGCGAATCTTCCAATTGGAGGCCGCACTGAAATTACAACATAAATTGCATACACTACTTTCTAGAAAGTTTTAGAGGTTCGAAACTTCTAACGAAGAAACGGATGCAGTGCAGCTCGTTTTGAATTTCTAAACCAACTAGATACTATTATAGCGGCACGTTACGATGGCCGTCTTGACGTTTATCCACTTATGAAGCTTCGTATAAATTAATAACTACAGTTTGAACGAACACATTGCTGTTCTATATTGTCAATAGTGAAGCACAGATAGTACAAAATGTATCAACTATATAATTTTATAACACAAAATTATTTTAATACACTGATTTTTAAATTATATATATATGTATGATTATATACCATATATTTATCTAAGTACTATTATGTCTAACAGTTAAACATAATGTTCTATTTTTGTTTTTCGCGTCTATTTGTGCATATAAGTGTACCTATTTACAACATAAATCGTAGGTATATTTATATCATATATATAATTATACATATAGGATCGCTGGCCAGCACGACTACCACCTCTGGCAAACTCGCGTCAATGTTTAATGCAACAAAAAAGAGCAGCATTAGATTATTTATTTTTTTTCGAAAATAAATCGATATGTCATGTCAATATTGTTGTAATACGTCAAAACGACCATCATAGCGTGCCGCTATTATATAAATGAAAAGTATATTTTACACATGCAGTAGTATATTTCACATTTACGTTGTCTCTTTCTAAGACGTGTCAGTACGTATGTGCCTTATTCTTTTTAACTTCATCGATTTATTATTTAATTTATCCCCGTAGCTTTTTACATAATTCCAAAAACGATTACGATGGGTTAGTCTTAAGAGTTAGACATAAACCATCTTTAACTTTTATATATATAGGTTTAAGGCGTACAATTCTGTAGTACATTACTTTAATATATGTCAAAAGATTTAGACAGCGGTATCAATTGCAACGCACGAAAACTCCTTCTTACGACTTTATTAGAATGCATCAACTTTTCTCTACTTAATATATAAATATAATTCACATGTATTATATATTAATGTATGCCAAAATAAGACGATATGTTTTTTTTCACTCTCACCCCAAAATATCGTAGGATATGTCCAAACAAAATTTCTCTTCCGAGGCCAGCTCTTAATTTCAATTTTAACAGGTTTTCCCATTTAAATAACTTGGAAAACATAGTTTTATGGTTGGTTGGTTGGTTTTTGGTTGGTTGGTTGGTTGGTTGGTTTTATGGTTGGTTGGTTGGTTGGTTGGTTTCTCTGGTTGGTTGGTTGGTATATATATATAGGAAAAAATTCTCTAAATGATAGTGAAAATCATATCAATACCCGTTGCGTAATTCACAAGAACTAAGGAAACACGCAGACAGGCAAAACAAAGATATACATTACAAGAATTATTTCGTTACAATTAAGAACACGATGTATAAACAACACTCGTATATTTAATACTGGATTTTGCTCGATTCCTAACAAAATATAATAATAATCGATTGAGTCGTGTACGAGAAAACGTACCGAACAAGCGAACTCAAATTCATGATATTAATATAGATCACCTGTTCACAAGGTAAGGGTCCCTCCACTTTCCTCCATTGCTTCGGGTACACTTCCCCGTTCCTCTCCGCGTTTTCCATCTTGTCCCGTTCTCTCTTCTCCCTTAATTTCCTCTCCTTCTCCTGCCGGCCCTTGTTCCTTTTCGATTGGTTCGCTTTCCTGCCTCTAGCGGCATCTTAAAGAGTTTTATGAAAGGTAGTATGTAACTATGTATGTAACATACATACACTGTGATTATATTTATTTACACTCTATTGACTAGTATTTAGTACTTTCAATAAGAAATTATTAAAATAGTGCTTTTTTGTCGAAGAGTCCAAGCCTTTACTTATAAGCTTATCCTTACATCAGTACATAGTATAAAACAAAGTCGCTTTCTCTGTCCCTATATCCCTATGTATGCTTAAATCTTGAAAACTACGCAAGGGATTTTGATGCGGTTTTTTTTTTTAATAGATAGAGTGATTGAAGAGGAAGGTTTATATGTATAATAACATAAATTAAATAGTGGAGAAATACTGTTATATTTGAGGTTACTCCAAATGTAACGCGTGCGGGCCACGGGCAGTAATTAATAAATCAAAACTACTGGATCGATTTTAATCATTTTTTCAGTGAATGGCATAAGCTATATATTGTATACCCGTGCGAAGCCGGAGCGGGCCGCTAGTGTAAAATAATATTTATAACTAGGTACATTCAAAACAATTTTTATCATTTAGAAAAAAAAAACATCAATGAGTATTATTGCCTACAATAATATCTATATCTTTTTAAGAAATTATGAAAATGTTCTTTTTTTTCGAAAAGTACAGTTAAAGATGTAATAAAAAAAATCTTTTGCTTTAAAAAAAATTGGAAAAATTCCTACGAAATATTAATAATGAATTAGTATATGGGCATAAAACAAGTCGGGCAATTCGAAAGGGATCGGGTTTATGAATGGAATGACCATATAGATGTATGTGCAGACAAAGTCGCGTGCGATGACTAGCGATTGGCGAATACCTGGTTTAATGTGCCGGCCGGAGACGTTCAGATGCTGTTTGTGAGCTTCCGCGGAGATGAATCTCACGTTGCACAGTTCGCAGTAGGGACCGTCTTCCGGTACCTGAGTACGTACAGGTGCTCATTGTTAACACGTTCCGAATAAAAATTGATGTATTATCATACAATATCACATTATAACATCAATATATAAGTGATTCTTACATTTTCAGTAGTTATCACAGTCGTGTACCATTTGTGGTACACATGTGACTAAAGATCAAATTAACCGTGTACCACCGGTGGTACACGTAGCACGGAAAGTGCTAACAATCCTTATTCATATTATAGACCAGCTTTTGCGCGCGGTTCCACCCGTCTCTCGTGAACACCGGGAACAGTACATTTTTCTTCTCGACGAAATGTACCCTCTATGTCATTTTCTGTATCCCTGAGAAAGTGTATGCAAAAACTTCTTCTCTGTTTTTAACTACTACACAAATCGATAATTTTGAAGTGTTGTTACATGGTTTTTGGGCTAAGTGAAATAAATGCACATTAACTCGAGCGGAACCGCGGGCAAAAGTTAGTCTTAGCAACGCATACGACGTCGCGGACTGCCGCTAGTATAAAAGAAGAAGACACCATTTAAAAGCACAGCTGTAAGGAATTCTCCAACAATATCGCAATCTAAATGGAAAAATATACACCGTACGGTAATTTCCAACGGCCGTACTCGCGGGCGAATCGCATGTCTGATATAACCATTTTGTTTTTAATTAAATACACGGTAATATATAAATTATATATCATTTATTATCACATAGTCATATAAATAAATGTATTATTGCAAGCATAGACAAAATTCGTAGCGATAGACGCTTCCAACATACCATTATATACTATCTCTGTGGTACCCATATCCCAAAATTACTCTTCTGTGATTGTTCTGTGTCGTGCCATTTTGGATTATTCTACTTTATACTGAATACTTGGCAATTAAGTGTAAACCGTGTATTTGTCACACTTGACACTGGCGAAATTGCCTACATAGGCAGATGCCATACGGGAAAAAAAAAGTGAAATGACACATAAATGTCAGTGCCGACGGCGGGAAATTTAAAAATTTTCAGAAAAATATAATCCGGGCGGATCTGCCCGGTTTAGGGAGTGTATTAACTAAACTCCTTACCAGACCATCATCGAGCATGTGTTTCAGTTTTTTGTGTAGCTCTATCCCTTTCGCACTGACGAACGAGAAGCCGCACAACTCGCAAACGAAATCCGACGGGTGCTTGATCCTTATATGACCCATGTATGTTGTGAATTTTCTGCGATACAAAAAAAAAACAAATGTATCATCAAGCCATGCCTTAATCAGGACTGACGGAAAGAAGGGAATTGTATTCTGTTTTTTAAAGATTCTTCTTATAATTTAGAATTGATTTTTGTAGGTGGTAGAGCTACGCTGAAGCTATTACTGGTTTCAGCATGAATGTGTCGGCTCGCCCGACGCGCGGGGTAGTACCACCCGACACACAGACGTGAGTCGACGTGAAGTAACAGTGCGCCCGCACTGTTGCGTTTCCTGTAGGTGGTAGAGCTACGCTGAAGCTATTACTGGTTTCAGCATGAATGTGTCGGCTCGCCCGACGCGCGGGGTAGTACCACCCGACACACAGACGTGAGTCGACGTGAAGTAACAGTGCGCCCGCACTGTTGCGTTTCCTGTAGGTGGTAGAGCTACGCTGAAGCTATTACTGGTTTCAGCATGAATGTGTCGGCTCGCCCGACGCGCGGGGTAGTACCACCCGACACACAGAAAACCGACGTGAAGTAACAGTGCGCCCGCACTGTTGCGTTTCCTGTAGGTGGTAGAGCTACGCTGAAGCTATTACTGGTTTCAGCATGAATGTGTCGGCTCGCCCGACGCGCGGGGTAGTACCACCCGACACACAGACGTGAGTCGACGTGAAGTAACAGTGCGCCCGCACTGTTGCGTTTCCTGTAGGTGGTAGAGCTACGCTGAAGCTATTACTGGTTTCAGCATGAATGTGTCGGCTCGCCCGACGCGCGGGGTAGTACCACCCGACACACAGAAGGAGTCGACGTGAAGTAACAGTGCGCCCGCACTGTTGCGTTTCCTGTAGGTGGTAGAGCTACGCTGAAGCTATTACTGGTTTCAGCATGAATGTGTCGGCTCGCCCGACGCGCGGGGTAGTACCACCCGACACACAGACGTGAGTCGACGTGAAGTAACAGTGCGCCCGCACTGTTGCGTTTCCTGTAGGTGGTAGAGCTACGCTGAAGCTATTACTGGTTTCAGCATGAATGTGTCGGCTCGCCCGACGCGCGGGGTAGTACCACCCGACACACAGACGTGAGTCGACGTGAAGTAACAGTGCGCCCGCACTGTTGCGTTTCCTGTAGGTGGTAGAGCTACGCTGAAGCTATTACTGGTTTCAGCATGAATGTGTCGGCTCGCCCGACGCGCGGGGTAGTACCACCCGACACACAGACGTGAGTCGACGTGAAGTAACAGTGCGCCCGCACTGTTGCGTTTCCTGTAGGTGGTAGAGCTACGCTGAAGCTATTACTGGTTTCAGCATGAATGTGTCGGCTCGCCCGACGCGCGGGGTAGTACCACCCGACACACAGACGTGAGTCGACGTGAAGTAACAGTGCGCCCGCACTGTTGCGTTTCCTGTAGGTGGTAGAGCTACGCTGAAGCTATTACTGGTTTCAGCATGAATGTGTCGGCTCGCCCGACGCGCGGGGTAGTACCACCCGACACACAGACGTGAGTCGACGTGAAGTAACAGTGCGCCCGCACTGTTGCGTTTCCTGTAGGTGGTAGAGCTACGCTGAAGCTATTACTGGTTTAAGCATGAATGTGTCGGCTCGCCCGACGCGCGGGGTAGTACCACCCGACACACAGACGTGAGTCGACGTGAAGTAACAGTGCGCCCGCACTGTTGCGTTTCCTGTAGGTGGTAGAGCTACGCTGAAGCTATTACTGGTTTCAGCATGAATGTGTCGGCTCGCCCGACGCGCGGGGTAGTACCACCCGACACACAGACGTGAGTCGACGTGAAGTAACAGTGCGCCCGCACTGTTGCGTTTCCTGTAGGTGGTAGAGCTACGCTGAAGCTATTACTGGTTTCAGCATGAATGTGTCGGCTCGCCCGACGCGCGGGGTACTACCACCCGACACACAGACGTGAGTCGACGTGAAGTAACAGTGCGCCCGCACTGTTGCGTTTCCTGTAGGTGGTAGAGCTACGCTGAAGCTATTACTGGTTTCAGCATGAATGTGTCGGCTCGCCCGACGCGCGGGGTAGTACCACCCGACACACAGACGTGAGTCGACGTGAAGTAACAGTGCGCCCGCACTGTTGCGTTTCCTGTAGGTGGTAGAGCTACGCTGAAGCTATTACTGGTTTCAGCATGAATGTGTCGGCTCGCCCGACGCGCGGGGTACTACCACCCGACACACAGACGTGAGTCGACGTGAAGTAACAGTGCGCCCGCACTGTTGCGTTTCCTGTAGGTGGTAGAGCTACGCTGAAGCTATTACTGGTTTCAGCATGAATGTGTCGGCTCGCCCGACGCGCGGGGTAGTACCACCCGACACACAGACGTGAGTCGACGTGAAGTAACAGTGCGCCCGCACTGTTGCGTTTCCTGTAGGTGGTAGAGCTACGCTGAAGCTATTACTGGTTTCAGCATGAATGTGTCGGCTCGCCCGACGCGCGGGGTAGTACCACCCGACACACAGACGTGAGTCGACGTGAAGTAACAGTGCGCCCGCACTGTTGCGTTTCCTGTAGGTGGTAGAGCTACGCAGAAGCTATTACTGGTTTCAGCATGAATGTGTCGGCTCGCCCGACGCGCGGGGTAGTACCACCCGACACACAGAAACCAGACGTGAAGTAACAGTGCGCCCGCACTGCAAAGGCCGGTAACGCACTTGCGACTCCCCTGGTGTTGCTAGTGTCTATGCACGGCGGTGATCACTTACCATCAGGTGACCCACCTGTTCGCTTGCCCCCTATAATAAAAAAAAAACTTACACGAACTCATCCTGGCAGTGGGGGCACTGGTACTTAGTACCTTTGTGCCATCGCTCGTGCAGCCGCGCCGTCTGTCTGTGCGTGGTGGTATACGAGCACTGGTTGCAACTGAACCGCTGCGTGTGGTGAGCGGTGATGTGCTTCCGGAGCGCGTGCTGGTTCTTGAAGTGCGTTTTGCATATCGAGCACTTATGTTGACCACATTGCTAAGAAATAAGAATTGCACAATTGGGCTTCGTCATGTGATCAAGTATGTAGCACTATACTTAAAGAGGGTTTGTAAAGACATCAATCGTATTTCAACTGTGAAAAAAGGAGAGTTGATGTAATGTGGTAATTGCAAGAACATTCCTCAGATTCAGGTTTCTTCACGATGTTTTCCTTCCTAGCAAATGTATGCGAATTTGTTGGTAAATGCCCGGGGGTTCGCACCCACCGACGTCGGATTGATATTCCACCAGCCAACCCACTAGACCACCACGACATTTTATTATTATTTATAATACAAAGATTTTCATTTATGGTCATCAACTTTGCCTTAGGAAAATTAAACAGTATGTACAAACTAAGGATTGTACATTGTTTAATTATTATTCTAATTTTGTGTCCCTGAAGACCTTCACGTGGACAATATCGTATTCATTGTACATGAATTCTAACGCGTTGTCTCGAAGGACCAAAAACTTAACGTGAAGCAGTTAGTATGTTCGGACATCGCGTCGATTGACTCACATTAGGTAAGCCGGAGCTTTCGATTGAAGATAAACATCGTGATAAAACTATAGCATTGTGTTAGGGCTCTTTCTAAGTTCACCTGTTACCATTATCAAGTTGGTAATCTATCACCAAGCAACTACATTACAATTCCGGCAGATGCAATTCAGAACCAGTTACCCTCTAGTTTTAACCTATTTACCATCTTAGACCATGTCCTCATTTAAGATCAGATGACCAAAAATTTATAAAGTGTTAAAAAGTCAAGGGGATCAGAAAAAAAAGAACAGTTCACAAGACCCTAGCAAATTGATAATCTCAATCTTTTATGGATTACTACGACTTGTGTTGTATAAGAACAGCATTTGCAAGTTAGTCCCATTAACATGAAGTGATATAAGCTCAAGATGCAGTAATATAAACTCACGATGGTGTGTCTGTTCATGTGGCTATTGTAAGCGTCTTCGTCTAAATAACCCTTATAGCACTCTGTGCATCGGTAGACGGCGTTCTTATAGTTCGACGATTCCTGTCGCTTCTCGATCTCGGCGACTTGTTCTTGGACAGTCAACTCTGTTATCGTGAACAGGATCTCATTGGGATCGTTGTCCAGGAACGGTTTCCGCCGTCGATCGATTTTCGGTTTTTCTGGTGGTTTCTTCACCTGAATATTTATTTTTTAAAATTGCAAAAAAACACACAAGTACTCTTTTCATTCAGTACCGGAAATCATTTTTAATAGGACTATAAATACTCGGTGTTTGATTTGGCATATCGGAAAAAAGAATGAAATGGCCGACTAAGAACGACTTCCTTGAATTATGAAAAGAGTTCTGTCACACACCGCACAATGTCTAGGCAAGACATGATAACGCTACACGAAACTGAACTTACCCAACTATCTCTGTCTTCTCGCCGACGTGCCAAATCAACTGTCGGGTAATGTGTTAAATCGTATCAACAATAACAATAGAACCGCGTATAACAGTGCGGCGAGTAGCGTACTCGTCAGACTATGCTTTTTTAACTTAATGAGAGATACGATGTAGGAGTAATACCAGTTATTTCATACTACTTTACTCATTTCTATAGTACAATACAATGGATTTCGGTTATAACGACTTTGGAGAGATCACTTTATTGTAGTCGCTATATTGAAAATAGCCGAAAGTCTGAAACATCGACCACTGGACCTTATTATGTAAGGAATACATATATTTTTGTAATATATCGATATTGTTAAAGTGAAACTTTCTCATCGCTTCAAAGTTTTTCATCCATCTATTGCATGTCCCATTACAACCGGCCGCGGAGTAGGATTAATGTGAAAGGAGCTCAGCATCGCAGCCAAGTCCGATAAAGCGACGCCCACGACTCAATTCAAAGTGATTCAAAAGTTTCACTTGCATCATGGTTTCATACAACCATTATACATACATACATACATATTTCATACATCATTTCTTTTTGATGTTAAAAACTGAACACTACTTTAACTATTGTAGATAGCAGACGTAAAAAAACATACAGAAACTTAAAGGCTTCGACTTTTCAATGGCATGGAAAAATACTATTTCCAAAAAAAAAAAAAATTAATACACAATAAAGGTCACCAATATCTACTAATAAAAAAACGCCTAAAACACAGAGCAGAGACACGATATTTACTGTTTTGTCTCTGCCTATTTATTTATATGTTACAAAATTTAAAAGTTACCTGATTCTTCTTTATCGTAACATCTTCATTCTTCTTTAATTTCCTCTTCGTCCTTGCCCTTTCTAATGGTAAACTATCATCGGACGTACAATCCGTATCGGAATCATTAAAATCTTCATCGACATCATCATCTTCGGACCCTTCGCTCTGTCTGGCATCATCGGACCCTTCACTCCGTCTGACATCTTCGGACCCTTCACTCCGTTTGACATCTTCGGACCGTTCACCCCGTCTGACATTTTCGGACCGTTCACCCCGTTTGACATTTTCGGACCCCTCACCCCGTCTGACATCTTCATCGATAAACATATCATTTTCCGATTCGTTTTTAATTTCAACTTCCACATTTAGCTGTATCGGTTTACTTTCATATGTGTCTTCATCGTATTCTATATTCATGTCGTAATGATCCGGCGCGTAATGCTTCGCTTTCAGCGGTGACGAGAGATCGTTGTTATCTCTGTTCACCGTTGCTAGATTCTCTTCAGATAACTAGAAATGGAATAGATAATCTGTATAAATAGTGAAACCTCTAAGAGACTCTTGGCAGGACCATAGACCTCTTCCCGAAGAATGGTTTCAGCATAATCAAGACGTCAGTCGACGGTTTATTCGCAATTTAAAACTCCGAGTTGACCCTAATCTTGCAAAAACACACTCCGTTTGTTTTTTTTTTGTCATTCTTATGTGCTTGGTCCTTCGAGCCAGTACAATTGCTAGATCCTTAATCTGGATAAATCACAAATAAACGACCAACATAATATTAGAATCCATTTGGTAGTTTGCTAATAGTCGTGGTGGTCGAGAGGTTTTACCGATGGAATATCAATCCGATATTCGTAGGTCCGCACCTCTGCCTGTATCAATATTTTTTTTCGGAATTCGCGTACTTTTAGTAATTTAAATTGGTAAGACAATCGGCTGACGGTGAAGGAAAACATCGTGAGGAAACCTGATCCTGAGAAATCTTCTTTTAGTATGAGGGAAGATTATAAAACTATGGATTTCTCAAAGTTTGAAATCACCAATACGTCGTAGGCTAACGTGGTGATTATTTCTAAAGCTTTCTTCAAGAAGAAACCTATGGCCCTGCAGTGGGTCTCTTACGGGCTGATGATGATGATGATCAGACAGGGGGAAGTAGCAGAGTAAAATGTTGGGCCGACCCTATTTAGGTGGGATAAGGGTAAAATGATGATGACAAATGATACATACGCTAACGTTTCACTAAATTCTCCACTGATATAAGTGGAAATATAAGTAAAAATAGTTACATTAAAGTCTATAAAAGAAACTGATTAATTCCAAGCAATTATAGTTTAGTATTTTCACATTTCGATAACGTGTCAATCGACGTTTGTCCTAACCCTATCAAATTGAGTTGTAGGTGAAGTACACTTAATCTATACATGTAATAAAAATGAAGTGTCTCTATGTAATATCAAAATAACGACTTTTTACTTATTGGATATGAACGTATACACGATGCTGAGAACAAAAATACAATTTTAAAAATGTTTGTCTCTCTGTCTGTCTGTTTGTTCCGGGTAATCTCCGAAACGACTGGACCGAATTTGACAGAAATTTCACTGACGGATAGTTAAAATTATAGCGGGTGACATAGGCTATTTTATTTTAGACTAGCTGTCATCCGTGACTTCGTCTGTAGTACTATCACCAAAACGATTGGACCTATTTTCATGGGACTTCCACTGACAGATAGCTAACGTTATAAAAAGTAATTAAAGCTTTTCTATTTTGGACTAGCTTTTACCCATGGCTTCGTTTGCAGTACTATCTCCAAAACGTTTGAACCATTTTTCACGGAACTTTCACTAACAGATAGCTGACCTTACAAGAACTAAACTTTACAATTACAAAGCAAACGCATGCGGAGCTGCGGCCAACAGCTAGTTTTCAATATAAAACACTCACGTAACATTGTTTCTTCAGTATTTCCAACATGATTGAGTTCGCTCTGAGACTTCTCGTTCGGAAGCGGTCGTGACTGAGAAGACGTGTCGCGCATTCCGGACACAGCTTCTGGGGTAGTTTGTCCTCTAGTTCCAACTGTCATAATCTACACTTTTACTATAACAATAACTTTATCCAACTAAAGTACTTGTAGCGGCACACATACCTACATTAAACGTGGTACGTGTGTACTACAACAATGCAGGCGAAAAACCAGCGGCACTACAAAGTCCGAAATTAGTTGGCTTAACAACGCGACTAATTAAGACTTGCCGCCCAGGTGACGACCACATGTTCTTGCCGACAAACTCTAAATACATTTGTTATAATCCCAACTTTTAAACTTTATTATTTCATTACCCAGATTTTATTGTTAATTCTTAGTTTTTACTTTAGTTTTATGACTTCAGTATTGTTTGCATATTTATATTATTTTCTCTGTAATTCTTGCACGTGTTCTCTTTTGGTTTCGTTTAAGTATAACCTACTCATCTCAATAAAGGAGATTCGTAATCCAGCTGCCGAAGCGGTTACTAGTCTGCATAAACGGAGTCACATCTTTCAATTTCCTCCGTATAACCTTCTGATAATAGCATAGTGGTACTCACGCTACCATGACTGCTAAATACTCTTTGTTGGTGAATTGAATAAATAATAGCTATCAGACGTCGTCGACGTAGGTGCGAATCCCTGCGTCTAAATCGGAACTTTCGATGAAGAAAAACATCGTAATGGAACCATAGTATTGTGGTGGCTAGCTACCACCCTCGAGTTGAAAATCTGGCACCGAGCACCTGTTGGTATGTTCTGGTAACCGCACTTGATAGCCAGTCCCTCTCTAGTTTTAGCGTGACTTACCATCTTAGACCACATCGTCATTTAACATCAGATGAGATTGTGCTGAAACGCTTAAATATACAATTAAAACAAAAATACGTCGAACACTTGTTAAAAAAAAAATTTGATCACGAAAGACTTTGTCTTACCCTTGCTTAGAGATAGACACTATTTAAATTTAAACATTGTCTAATATGTGCCTACGTGGGCAGTTCTTATTTTATTGTTACGATTCATTATTTCGCAATTTCGTGGTAATCATTAATTTGAAAGATATAGTCATTTGAAAAAAAAATAAAAACGTGCAGCTATGTCTATATAAAATCGGGTGAGTGCATTAAGCGCTCCCCTTAGTAGTCCGGTGAAACTGTCGCGGTCTTGCCAGGCTAACAGAGTAGTCAGTTCGAAAAAAAAAACGCGCACCCAATCGCGCGGTCAACACGTCCCAACACAACTGGTCGGACTTCATACCAAAATTGTTTCTGCTTAGCTAGCTCCCTTCTAAGTATTTAAACGGTGGTAAAACCTTCCCATTATTATGAAAATTTGCATACATACCACGTTGTCAGACCTACATAAGATGCGTCTAATCTAAAAGAAATACTATTCGATAATAAAATTGTACTCACCGTGATTCCGGTGAGATCTTCGTAAGCTTGTTTCAAATTGCTTAACCTCAGTGATAACATCTTCCCGTAACATGGGATCAGACAGATCCTGCAAACCTGAAATAAATGTTATCCAGCATTACTGCCGACCTCATGATATTAACTTAATACATTGATTAAATTTCATAGAACAATTTAAAGATACTGAGACAGTGTGTATCGTTACACAAAAAGGTTGCGGGTCAGAATTTCAAAGACCTCCCATAGGAAGTTTCACTTAAAAAAAAACTCAGTATTCAAATCAATTACAAATCATAAATATTAGTACTTACTTTTAATGTTTGTATATCTCCATATACGCACTCATGTGAATCCTGAAATATATAGTTTTTTTTTTACTAAAATTGCTTACTTAAGATATTCCATTTTAACCTCTCGGCTGATTTTTTAAGACCCACCACTCTATACCCATTCTGCACCATTTTGGCACTAAAACCCGCTTGATATGGCGCCTAAAACTCATAGTCCGGCAAATCGGTAATATGCTTTGCGACTTTGTTATAAAACCTAACACTATTACCTGAAAAACTGTTACAGGTTTTACTGAGTCTGAAAGATTTTTTTTTTTGTTTTCTTAGTACTACAATCTGTCTCCTTATAAATTGATGACAAATTTGGCACGGTTTCTAGTATTTAGCTCATGTCTGTCTTTTACAAAATCTAACTATCCAATGTTTTTACAGTTGTAGATTTGAATTATGTCTGGAGAACAGTACAAGAAAGTCCTTTTTTAAACCTCTGATCCAATTTTACAATAACCAGCTGGCAGTCAAAGCATGAAAATGGAACAAATTATACAAATCTGTTACATACTTGCAAAATCAAAGGGACAGCTCCAACCTTGACTTTTCTCAGACCATTCCTAGTCTCATAGAGGTCTTCAGAGAGGAAGTGCTCAGAACAAACGGCACTGCGTTCTTTGGGTTCCCATTTCTCTTTACCTAGAGATTTCAGCCAGGCGCTTCGTAATGAAGGTTCATTGGGAAATCTGAAAAAATAACCCCTAAAATGTTTGCATTCATTATTGTCGTAAAAATGTATGGGACTCCAGAGAGTAAATTCCCAAAATATTAGGTCACAACAAAGTATAGTCCCAGGTAAATATCAAAACTAAAGAATTATTACTCCATTGGATAAAAAAAGTGATTATAGCAGAGATATCACAAAAAGGCAACACAAAATAAAGTTTATCTATTACCTATATTTATTTATCTACACAAACATACTTTAAAAATGAAGTGTATGTATGTAAAAAAATCAATATAATTATTAAAATAAAAATTATCAAAATAGCAACTTTTTACTGACTGGATATGAAAGTGTATATGTGACTTATAACAAAAATCTAGTTTTAAAAATGTTTGTTGGTCTGTCTGTCTGTTTATTTGTTCCACATATTCTCCGAAACATCTGAAACGATTTTGACATGACTTTCACTGGCAGATAGCTAGGTCCATAACAAGTAACTTAGGCTATTTTATTTTGGACTGACTGTTACCCACGACTTTATATTCAGTGGAATATTTGAAACAGTTGGACAGATTTTCACGCGAGTATTATAGGCACATAGCTGATCTTATAAGAAGTAACTTAGATTATTTTGTTTTAAACAATCCGTTACCAGTGACATCGTCCACAGAGGAATACCTGAAATGGCTGAAATACTTTATACGGAACTTTCATCAGTAGAATACCTGATCCCATAAGAAGTATCATAGTTTATATTATATTAAACTACCTCTTACAGGCAGCTTTGTCCGCAATGGAATCACCAAAACGGTTGAATCTATATTCATGGAACCTTTACTAGCATATAACTAACCTTTTAGGAAGTAACTTAGATTATTTTATTTTCGACTATCTGTTTCTCTTGTCTCCGGCGGAGAGGAATATGTGAAATAGTTGTACCGACTCTCATGGCCTTTAACTGGCAGACAGTTAAGTTTATAAGGATTAACTTAAGCCATTTTATTTTAGAATAGCTATTACTAATGGCTTCGTCCTCATTGAAATCTCCAAAACAGTAGAACCTATTTTTACAGGACTTTCACTAGCACGTTGCTGACTCCACAAGGAGTAACTTAGGCTATTATATTTTAGACTAGTTATCACTTGTCTTCATCTGTGCAAAATTTGGCAAAAATATGTCAAATATATTAAATTACTGATATATTAATAATTTTGTACATACATATAAAATTAGCCAGAGTATTAACAAAATATAAAATAACTACCAGAGCTAAGATTTAAAATCAGATGGATGTGGTATATTCTTAGGTAAAACATGATACAAGGAATATACTAAATTGGGGCCACTAAAAAAGTGGGTCCTAGAGTGCCTCCATCAACTCATATTCACATTTACACAATTATAATTGAAAATTAGCATTTGACCATAATTATTATTATGATTATTGGGTTATATGACAAAATGGTACAAATTAAAAATTATAACAAATGCTTCATTACTTATATTGTAACTCAAAGCTCATAACTAACTAGTTCTAACTACGGTCAGTCTTAAATAAGAGTATTAGATAAGTAAGTTTGATGAAGGGTTTAATAAAGACATTTTAAAAGAGATTACGCGACTTTAACAAAATTTATTATAACTTTAAACTTACACGTGAAAAGTGATCCCCTGAGACTTTGAGATACGTCTGGAGTCGTTCTTACATCCAGTCACACAGCACCGCATTTTATTCTTTTACTTTATTACATTAAAAAGAAATTCTATAGTACAATTTCAATTCATATTCTCCTTTCAAAACAATTTCCTTTAATTTTGTTGAAACGAATTACATTTTCTTTTAAAATTGCCACACAATCATATATCGGTAAACAATATTTATGTTTATTTGAAATAACGCAAAAACAACTCCAATCAACAAAAATTGAAAACAAATATAAGAGATAAGACTATAGCCCGCTGTCAATTTGCTAGTTAGACAGTGTTGTCATGAAAGTGTTGGAAAATTGTCCAATACTCACAGTACCGAGACAGAAAAAGATTGCACACAGAAATAACTGGGAATAGACTAGGAAAGCTGTTCCTAAACTTTATTAGGCACTGAGAGCGGGCCGCTTAACAAAACATATATTATAAAACCCTTAATTAAATAATAGAGAGCACAATTTGAAATAAAATTCAAATTAAAAATTTCACAGGCCAAATTTATTTAACAGCCAAAATAATTTCACGAAACAAATGTGTGGTAATTCGCAAAATCCTAGCTAATGTACTGCTCGAATTTTTTGATCGGCTGAAGCCACGGAATAAAGAATTGAGGCTGAAGCTGTAATTCTTCCGAAAGTTACTTTCCATGAAATTCACAGTAGAGATTGCTAATTTAAAGTATAAGTATAAGATTTATATATAAACATCTCTAGTATCTATAAACTGGAATAATTACGCTATAAACCTATAAAATTATACATTTCTTTTTACAGACTAACACCAAATTCAATGGCGCGCGTTGCAATTAGCTTCAGCTTACACGCTTTTTGCTTTACACGAATCTGTCATTTACTTCAAAAAACAGAATTGTATAATTCTAGGTTTCAAATTAATATCATAGAACCTGTACTACTTCAACAATAGTTCATGCATTATACAATAAAACAAGTGAATTACATAAATAATTTGTTGAACACTTAGCTTATAAATCTATCGATAGACATTAGAAAACTTTATTAAATAAAATTAGAACATTTCTATATTTTTTATGTAAAAAAAAGATTTATGAAAATCACATTTCTTTTCTTATAAATATAAAACTTAGTCATTATCAGTCCTATCAAAAAACCATTATTTTAGGATTCATAATCAAAAGTAAACATTTAAGGTAATTGATTATACAAACATGTGAGTTACGTTCTTTCTTTTCATAAGTTAAAATGCAAAGGAATGCAATTAAAAAAAATATAATACCAAAAACTCACAATAACAATTAAAATTACATGCAAAAAGTATAAGGGAATGACAACATCTTTTCTGAACAAGCCCAAAGGAGGAGCTATGAATAAGTGAGTGTGAATAAGTGGTGGATATTTATCCATCAATGGTATCTTCATAATGTTCTTCATCCAATTCAGCGTCCTCGTCCAGAGTGGCCTCCTGATAAGTAGTAAGATAATTCATATTGGTCTCCACTTCGCTGAACTCCATTTCGTCCATACCTTCACCAGTATACCAGTGCAACAACGCTTTACGCCTAAACATGTCACAAAACTGTTCCGAGATGCGCTTAAATAGCTCCTAAATGACAGTTGAATTTCCTATAAAACTAGCCGCTATATTAAGGTCTTGGGGCGCGATGTCGCACACGGTAGTCTTTACATTATTCGGTATCCATTCCACGAAGTATGGCAAATTCTTGTTCTGGATGTTGAGCATCTGCTCGTCAACTTCCTTCATGGACATAGGACCGCGGAAGATAGCCATGACGGTAAGGTAGCGACTGTGACGAGGTTCGCAGACGCCTGTCATGGTCTATGCGTCGAAAATCTGCTGTGTGAGTTCGGGTACTGTGAACGAACAGTACTGCCTGCCGCCGCGGAACGTGAGGGAAGCGAACCCGAATATAAAGAAATGCACACGTGAAAAGGGGACTGTAGTGACATACCACTGACAGAAAACGTTACTGTGTGCACTACATTAATCAATGTGAGAAACCAAAAGCGGCAAAGATCAAGCGTTCTAGGAATGTAAGATGCGCGCAAATTAGGAAGATTAGGAACGCACCTGCGCCGCGCACAGGATAAACTACGTATCACCAGACAACAGCCGCTAATCCGGGTTCATTATTGTTTTATTATTCATTTATTTTATTATTCGTCGTTATTATACACTACTTATTTTCAAATATTTTATTGCTCAGGTGTTATTGTTTATTTATAAATTTCACTTTTGGTTGCAATCAAAACTAATATAGAAAAATCCGAGATTTCGATGGTAACCAACGTGAATAGAAATGCGCTATAAAAGCTCACTCAAAATAAATGAATTGCCAAAGGTATAGAATTAAACTTGAAACGATAATGGCTTAGTTGATAACATGTGCAGACACCGTGCCAGTGGACATAGCTCCAAATCGGTCGTCAAGAGTCGAAGCGTCCGGTGAAGGAAATTGTCATGATAAAACCATAGTGGTAGGGTTTTTACTAAGTCCGCTAGCTAGCTACCAACCTTACATTGAAAATCTGTCGCCAAGCACCTATGGTGGTTATAGGTTATAGTCAAACGCTAAACATATTAAAATATTGAAAAAACAAATGTTAAACTATTTTATGATGCATTGTACTATTTTACTGAAGTAGATGTAAGCAAAATGAAATGATACATTATAAAGCAATATCGCGTTCAGTAGATAAACATTTTTCTGCCATGCATCTTAATTAAAAAATGTTTAAAAAACTGAAGATGTTCGGAAAATTATTCGATTTAGAGTATTGAAATCGCATTTGTAATCCTAATTTAACTATTGATAAATGAGAATGATAAGGAGAAATGAATTGTAGACAATAATGTAGTAAGCGCCTTTTTTACTTTACCCGTACTCCGCAGCCGACTGTAATATGACATGCGATAGATGGAGGAAAAAGTTTGAACGATATAAAAAAGTTTCACTTTAAAAAAGTATCATGATATCTTAATTTAATCTAAAATTACTAACGTTTTAAGAAATTTCAATTTTTGAAGTTCTAAAATGTATGTTTTTATTCAAATAAATCGTTAAAGTAATAAACAATGCGAACAAAGCCGCGAGTATCAAAGAGTAAGAAACTTTTATTTACATGTGTATTTTTTGGGAACTCTTAAATCAGAGCCGACGTTGCCGTAACGAGAAATATCTGGCAACAGTTATGCCAATTGTCATCTGTCTAATACTTTGTGGAGTTTGTGCATATTCTTTTTAGAGTCGAAATGAAAATGAGTTATTTATGAGTTTATTAAAACGAATATCTATATATGAAAACATAATTTAACAGAATCGTATGTATACAGTCAACTGCGATATAAAATACGACGTATTTTCGTACTTATTGAGTAAAATGCATACATAAATAATATAAGAACAATCATGTTAAGAGTATGAAATTAAATTAGTGGAAAATAATTATTTAGAATGAGGTGTAGTGTTCATAACTGCTTTAACGACACAAGAAGAACAACGAAG
This sequence comes from Antheraea assamensis, assembly GCA_035772565.1. Lineage (NCBI taxonomy): Eukaryota > Metazoa > Arthropoda > Insecta > Lepidoptera > Saturniidae > Antheraea > Antheraea assamensis. Next base: position 1,206,114 of record JAQQSE010000099.1, on the reverse strand, counting down.
AGCCATGGTATCACTTTTCACATGTAAGTCAAGGCACTGCAAGTTTTATAATTGTATCACTATTTGTTGTTAATACTAGGCCGAGATATTATATTTGAAGAAGTTTTAAAGATGTTAATGTATGTTTATCAAGACTTTATGAACTCCTATTCTTGTCTTTTCTTTCGTAAGTATCATTGCAAAATAACTGCATCAATGATAAGTACAATGTAATCCGAAAACGGCGACAAACATCGAGAGATCAGACGTCTATCACCGGTCGCCGTTATCACGTCGGCTTATGAGCTTCTCCTCGACTACTGGATGATACACTAACTAGTCCTGAAATATTGCGAAGTTAGAAGAGTCTCTTTAATAGGTTTATTGCTAAGTGAATGGTAGTTGTAACCCAGTCAGATAAAGACACTTACCACCCTGTTAATTTATTGGGTATACACCTGCTGATCTTATAATTTGACATTCCAAAGGTGTATGGATGTTACCATACACAATTATCATGCCCTAACACCGAAAGATGTGTATTTGTGTTATAGGTATAATTTTGGTAATTGATTTTGGACAACATTTCTGACAAACTGGAGATTTAAAGTTGAAAATATTATTTGAAAGTTTGAAATATTATTGGTGAATAGATATAACAATGTTGTATATTTCAGTTATGATCAAGTGAAAAAATCTAATAAAACTTGAATTTTATTGCAAAATTTTACACACCCAAAACTAAATAGGCAGAAAATTTTAATTTATCACTAGAGATTGCTTATGATTTCATTTACATTATGATGTTACAGGAGGACAGCGTGAGAGATCTGATGCCATTGGGCCAATGTAGGTAGGGCCTGGGGGCAATAGATACAGGTATATCCTTCCCCTGGCTGTAATGCACAGGCCCTTGATTGTTGAGGCACTCGTATTTGTTGTGCCTCTTAGACGTTTGTCAGAGGGAGTCACCACTCCCAACCCATCAAACTGTGGCCCCTCATCACAGGCCCCTGATAGGTGGAAGACAAGTACTGAGTTGGAGGGATGAAATGCGCAGTACCCTGGCCAAAAGTTGTGTGAAGAACACCTTGGGATTTTTAGTCAATAAAAATGTAACATACCCCACCTCTGCTGCCCATGTTGAGGTGGGGATCTTATGTAAGGGTTCCCCATGATTAAAAAATGTTTTTGATAATGGCATAAATTATCTTTGTGTAAAGTTCTTGTTGTGTTAGCCATTATCATTCAGTTCTAAAAGAATATTTTTATATTTATTGAGAAAAGTAATATGCTATTTAACATCATCCTTTGACCTTTAGGAGGACAACAATTATGATGTAAAGTATTCGTAAGAAATCACTCTAAGCAAGAATAAAAGTAATAGATTCTGTGGTCTGTGAATGTGAATCCGGGGGATGGGTTTCAGGGAATGAGTTTCAGAGAATGAGGGTGGATTATCCCTCCCGCCAGAATAAGTATATCCTTTACCATTGTGCGCATATTCGTCACGTGAATGGCTACACAAAATTATCCTGTCTTCTGTGCAAATAGGATCTAGAAAAATAAACCACTTAATGTTTGAAGAACTTTATTACAATAAACACTTAGGAGCAAAGTTCTAGGCACAGTTAGTATAAAATTGTGGTGTGTCTGTGTTCTAAACAGGTTGACAGATGATTTTTATTTGTACTTATAGGGTCACCAGGATGTTTCTAAGCTATAGTTCAACCCAGTATGTGGTGCTATTGTTGAAATCTATACTTTTTTAGATTACGCTACCAATTTTTTTAAGTCTTTAGACTTTATACTTTTCCTATAAAAAATGTATGATCCCATATTTTCAACCTCTGAGGACCTATCAATAGTTTTTTATTATTTAGTTATTCATTTACTTTAAGGATTATAGCAAGATGATGTCTCCGGTTAAAACATTTTAAAAATGAAAGTAACTGTCTGTTCGTAACATTTTTCTACTAAGTCTATGATGAATTGCAATGAAATTGACATGGAACTACCTTAAGATAGTAACTAAGGTTAATTTCATCCTGAATACACTGGAACCGACACAAGAAAATCCATGGCAAAAACTAATGATTTTATTTAACCTTTTCCAGATTTCCGAGGGATCCGAAACTCCGATCAGCGTGGGTGGATGCGCTCGGAATGCCGGACTGGGAACCGAAGGAGCGAAGCGCTATATGCTCGGAGCATTTCAGAAATAAAGACTTCTACGAGACGCGAGCTGGCCTCCGGAAAATCAAAGATGGAGCTGTGCCAGTCATTGATCAGGTATTCATTTTCAATATTATTTATGTGGTAAGGAACATGAAATGGTATAATAAGGTCCCAACATAGTGCTTAGTTATACTCTAAAGTCAGATGAATTAAATTAGGGATGGTGATTTGAGATACATTTATAAAAAAATCGCTTTTTGGATATAGAAAAATCAATTTTTTTAATCGATACTATACAACAAATCGATACAGTGGATCAATCTCTGACACTATAAAATCGTAAGTCGATTGTTACTTGGATGGGTGGGCCTGAGATCACTGGGTAACGATTTTTATTTCTTTACCTATTAAAAATTAAACACAACATCAATTTGCATGTTAATTTTTTTTTAAACCATAGGTTTTTAAATAATTGGTCTTCTAGGCCTCAATTTTTTCATGAATCGATTCCACAGAACACGATTCGAATTGATATGACAATCGTTTTTTTTTTTCGGTAACAATCGCCATTTCTAATTTAAATACAATTAATCTTAATGAATAAAAAAAAAAAACAAAGTGGCGAGGAAATGGTTTTACAAATAAAGCGAATGCGACCACCACACACATTGTCATAGGTACTAACTACGGTAAAATTTAAATTGTTTCTGCAAGTGCAAATTGTTCAAACTGCGGTGTTTTAATTTCTTTGATATGTATTTCGAAGTAGTTTATTATGACTTTTTTTTGTTTTGGCACACATCACTAGATGGCACTGTTATGTAATTTTTGATTTTTTTGTTATTTTTTTCTCAACGGACAACATGTTGGCGACTAGGCGTAAAAAGTGTACTCTAGTATTATTTCATTAAAATAAATGTATATACCTTGTTCACAAGGTTAAATAGTTGATTTGTACTGTTTTCCTACCCCTCTCTCTTTTTAAGTATATGTTCATTTATTTCTGTAATAAACTCTATTAAATGTAGAACTAGTAATAGTAATAGGTGGTAGAGCTACGCTGAAGCTATTACTGGTTTCAGCATGAATGTGTCGGCTCGCCCGACGCGCGGGGTAGTACCACCCGACACACAGACGTGAGTCGACGTGAAGTAACAGTGCGCCCGCACTGTTGCGTTTCCTGTAGGTGGTAGAGCTACGCTGAAGCTATTACTGGTTTCAGCATGAATGTGTCGGCTCGCCCGACGCGCGGGGTAGTACCACCCGACACACAGACGTGAGTCGACGTGAAGTAACAGTGCGCCCGCACTGTTGCGTTTCCTGTAGGTGGTAGAGCTACGCTGAAGCTATTACTGGTTTCAGCATGAATGTGTCGGCTCGCCCGACGCGCGGGGTAGTACCACCCGACACACAGACGTGAGTCGACGTGAAGTAACAGTGCGCCCGCACTGTTGCGTTTCCTGTAGGTGGTAGAGCTACGCTGAAGCTATTACTGGTTTCAGCATGAATGGGTCGGCTCGCCCGACGCGCGGGGTACTACCACCCGACACACAGACGTGAGTCGACGTGAAGTAACAGTGCGCCCGCACTGTTGCGTTTCGTTCGGTCAGTGAGAGCGCCGGAGGCCCACTTATCTAAAAGGCCGGCAACGCACTTGCGACTCCCCTGGTGTTGCTTGTGTCTATGGACGGCGGTGATCACTTACTCAGGTGACCCACCTGTTCGGTTGCCCCCTATAACATGAAATATATTTCCATCGTAAATATAAATTACTAAAAGCTTGTATACAGTCTTATCAGTACTGCTCTATACATACATGGATATATATATATGTACATCCATAGCTTGCAGGTATTAATTGTGACTTGTAACGACAGAGGCGTTGATTTGAGAAATTAAGAGCTATCTCTACTTGTATAACGTACTCTGTGATTTAAACCTACGTCGAATGATGCGGTTTCCCAACGGTGTTTCAGCTACCTATAGTATTTGTGATTCTAGTCATTATTTCCAGAATACCTATGATGATCTGGACGCGCCGGCCGCGTTACGGGTGAGTTTGTTTTTTTCTGTTTTCGTTATTCTATTGTTATTTGATTGATTTGGAGACCCTAAATATTTATCTCCAGTTCCATGTTCTTTTGTTTTTCGTCTCCTATTTAAACTCTTCGTTAGTACCAGACTGAGCGAGAGTTTCACTCGTCTGGTTAACACAATAATTGCATTGGTATTATTGTATGTAACCCGAACGTATTCACATTCGGATAATGTCATATAGTGCCATTTCACGAAATTTTAAGTTACCATTAGATCATCATTCATTGGTAAGCATGCAAGTACCACGAAAAGTTACGAGATGGCGTTATATGACATAGACTCGAAAATATTGTTGTATGTGTATTTATTTATTTTTTTGGTAAAGATGTTTTTTTTCTGGCATGACACCTGTATAGATAAACTTAAAACTCAAAACCTCATGGAAGTACAAAATTTGATCCAAATCGTTAGAGTCGTTTTCGAGATACGCGAAATAAATTTATATACGTGTACAAGAAATATTCGTTTAAAGCAGAAATCCCCAAACTTTTTTGTCTAGTAGAACACGTGTCATGTTTTTCGGTAATGTGGATATAGAGGTAAGAGGGGAGCTCTTACCTGATATTGATTTTTTTGCATATTCTTCGAGTTATGTTTTGAAAGAGTGGTTTTATCATTTATGTAGTTAGATATGTCTTCTAATATAAGAAAATGTTATTTTAACCTATACATCTATACATATAAATAAAATTGGAGTGTCTGTTTGTAATATCAAAATAACGACTTTCTACTGATTGGATATGAACGTATACACGATACTGATAATAAAAATACAATTTTTAAAATTGTTGTCTGTCTGGCTGTATGTTCCGGATAAACTCCGAAACGGCTGGACCGATTTTGACAGAAACTTCACTGACGTATAGTTAAAATTACAGCGGGTGACATAGGCTAGTTATTTTTAGACTGGCTGTCATCCATGGTTTCGTCTGTAGTACTATCTCCAAAATGTTTGAACCATTTTTCACGGAACTTTCACTAACAGATAGATGATCCTATAAGAAGTAATTCACAATTATAAAAAAAAAACGCATGCGGAGCTGCGGGCAACAGCTAATACATAATATGTGTGTATGTACCGTTCCAATGAGGGGAAGCTAAAATTTATTATACTAGATATAACTTACAGGTAATCTCATTCTATATGCTTGAATATCTCGAGTATTATTATTAATGTCTATGTAAGTTTGTCTATTTGTGACGTTTTTACGTTTTAATTTCTAAAGCGAGATCATCATGTAATTCTGCGTACACGTTGTCAGAATTATTGAAAAGGACTTAGTAGTTAGGCGCTTATAACAGCGTTCTAGCAGAACCGACATCGGACTGTTCGAAAAGGCTGTGTAGTACATTTAAATTTTCTGTTTAGCCAATTGGTTTTCTTTTTTTATTTATTTATAATTAGACTTAAGGGTTTTAGTTGTAAGTGGATATAAGTTACGATGGGAATGGCATATCAGTAATGATAAGAGTCCCTAAATTAAATAAACAGAAGAAAAAAAAAGACTTAGGAGTCTCATTGCAATAAAATGTTCTTATATAAAATCGGGTGAGGAGTGCCTTAAGCGCTCCCCTCAGTAGTCCGGTGAAACTGTAGAGGCCTTGTCAGGTGAACAGTATAGACAGTTAAAAAAAAAAATGTACTGTTCCCGAGAGACCAATGGAATCTATATTAATGCCCGCAAAGTCGCGAGCAAAAACTAGTACATTACGTTACTAAATCATTATAATTCACAGCTCCAACAATGAAGTGTTTCTTCACTAATTCCAGGTCTGCAGGATTTGTCTAGCGACAGGTGACAGGTTGTATCACGTGAAAGACTGCAAATTGGAACGAATTTTTGAAGACGTTACCGGATTGAATGTGAGGATCTTTGTCAAAAGATGTTTAATAGTCGTTTTTTTTTTGTTGTTGGTTTTATTGGGCTTTTGACCACAATCTCACCTGCTGTTAAATGACGATGTGGTCTAAGAACACGGTAAACCTAGAGCGGGACTGACCTCAAGTGCAGCTGCTGAAATACGCCAACAGGTGCTCGGCGATTGATTTTCAATTTAAGGGTGTTAGGCTAGCCAATCGGGCTTAATAAAAAGCACTACCAGCATGAGGATATGCTTGAGCTTTCGTTTTGTGAAACTTTTTATAGGTTATTATAGCGTTTGACCGCAATCTCATCTGATGTTAAACGATGCTCCTCGTCTAGGATGGTAAACCCGTGAAACTGGCTGACATGTGCAGTTGCTGGAACGTGCAAACATGATTTACATAGCTATAGGCGTACCTGTTAAACTATGTAAATAAATAAATAAAGGTAAGAATTCGAAACAGCCCTATACTGCTATGGTTTTATCACGATGTTTTCCTTCATCGAAAGCTTGGCTAAATATAGGGATCAGAACTTATGGCATTCGTCTGAGCCATTATTCTTTCCAAAAGTAAAGACTTATCAGTCTTTTTGAAGTTATATACTTCTTTTGGCGCGTTAGGGAAAAATGATGAGAGTAATTTTTTACGATACGCGCGCACACCGTCACGAAAAACCGACACCCGGAAGTTAGCTATAGTCAACATTTTATTAAAAAAAAAATGTATGTATGAAATACCTTTTTTCTATTGTTAGTGTCGTTTTTTCTACAAACGTAGAATAAGGCGAAAGAGAAAATTTTTGAAAAGATTTTTCTTGTTACGCCAAAGAAGTATAACTTCTAACGCGTGTACATAAGTATACACACACTTTTCTTTTTCTTTCTTCTCTCATATGTTATTGTTGATGTATTGATAAATCTTTAACGCTTAGATTATTATCTCTCTGATTTTAAGTGTAGTTTTGATCAAAAATTAGTGTTTTCGGGAAGGTCCCGATTCGTAAAACAAAATAATTATGTCCGGTTTATATGAGGCTACCATACACCAAGCGAATTTCCCGCAATATGGGTAGACGACCCATAACCGTACAGATTATGACGTACAGATACTTTGTAAATTTTTTTGGTCGCTCTGAATTTAACCGTGAGTTCGGGTTTGCGCGTAATTCAGTCAAGAGTTTAATACAAGACAAAGTTAACATATTATTATAGTAATCTAAAACTGGCATTTATTTATTAAGTTGTCTGGATTTTATATATACAATATAATAAGTATTGTTAGCGACAAAACTGACTTGTGCATTACATCACACAAGATTTAGTTCGTTGTTCAGAGATGTCGCCTCAGTATAGGTAGCACGCGCTATCATGTGGTAACTGTCTTTGAACAACATGCTGCTGCTGCCTTTCCGACATAATTCTATCACCCGGGTATAACAAATAATTGAGTGTCCTGTTGTCTGTTCGTTATCTTGTTGTCGTTTCATCTTTTTGTCAAATATAAGGTGTTTTTCGGGTTTAGGAAATTTTCTATCTCCCTTACAACCGCTCTCGAGGTGTACAATCTCTCCCCAAGTAAATTATCCCACTTCTGGTATAAACGCGTTCATCTTAGACTACATCATCATTTAACATCAGACGAGATCATGGACAAACGCTAAATCCAATAAAGTATATATATAAGTGTATGTCTAACAGTTGGATGAGGACGACCAAATGCCGCATAAATTATGCTGGGAATGTAAACACAGATTGGTCACGTGTTCTCGGTTCAAGCTTAAAGCGACGAGGAGTCGCAACCTGTTAATGGATATCCTGAACTCAACCGGATATGTAAGTATATTATAATCTACATATGATTTAGCAGAGACAAGAGGCACATCCGTGTTTCTATATATATATATTTTCTACTTTTTAGTCGAGTCGAAGCTTTTATTTAGCTTGCAATTTCTAGTTAGTTTATTTAAGTCAGATCTTTAGACCTACGACTTTCCAATTTTGCAGTTTTGTTCAGTGTTGATGGCAACACACGAAAATCAAATAAAAACAAAATGGCGAATTTCAAAATGGCCGCCGTACACACTGAAAACAAAATCCGGTTAAGTTTTTCTAGCGGATTTGTCTTAAAAGCTTGTTTTTAAAAATATTAACTTTGCGCTAATACGTTTTACTAATCCTTACCAATAATGTAAATGCGAATAGGAGTGTGTTTATTACGCTTTAACGTTTTCTACTCAACTGTCCGTCACGAAATTCGTCGTTCTTGCCATCGACTTGCCAAAACAAATGCCGGCTACTATATTTTCACATTCGTCGTATGTTTTCCATTTCAGATATCGTTAAAGGATATAAAGTCAATAAATCGTTCCCATAGTCAACTAAAAACGAATCTCATACAGAAAACCTACGAGCCAAATAAATACGATTTACATATAAACGATAACGAGGTGTTGATAAAACCAGAATTACCGTTCAACGTTGATGAATTCAAAGACGTTAGTATCGAAGATATACCAGAAATAGCTATACCAGAAATGGCCGTGCCAGAAACGCCCATGCCAGAAATGGGCGTGCCAGAAATAGCCGTGCCAGAGGAAGAATTGCCCGAAACAGAAATAGAAGTGAAAAATGAAGGTGCAAACGAGATATATTTCGACGAGTATATTGATAATTTCAACGAGTCGGAAGACGATAAGAAACTGAGTGAAATCTACGTAGAACCGAGGAGGAAAAAGAAGAAATTAACAATCGAGAAGAAGGTAAGAGTGGTCAAGAAGAGGGAGGAAGATGAAAGCCCGTTGAGTACAATGGACAAGTGAGTATTGTGAGTGTTCTAATAACCGTTGTAATGGATTATTCGTGCTTAGTGTAATGCTTGTCATATATATCACATTGGGGTCGAATATTGGTGTTTCGATATCTGCATGTCATGGTATCTAATAAATTTCTTTACTGATTCTTACTTTTTTTTTTGTAACTATTTTTCGTTAAAACATAGCCTATTTAGAATGCTTTTGAAAGTCCATTGAAAGTTCATCCCTTGATAATGTCGTTAAAATTAAAATCACACCGCTATTTCACAGGTGATAAATGAACACGTGCTATCATTTAAGATTATTATTATAATTGTTGCATTCATTTTTGACTATCTTGCAATTATCGACATTTTAGTTCTTTGAACTACACAAATAAAACTTAGTTACATACGTACAATCTTCTTCAATATTTTTCACCGCACTGAATGTAGATCTGCACAACATATGTATTATATTACATGTATATTACATCGAGACAGCTTGAGGTCTAAATAAATGTTAATTTTCGATTCCTATAATGATATGTTAACTTTGTTTTGTATTAATCTCTTGACCGTGTTATGCGCAAGCCAGAACTTGGGCTATATTCAGCGCGTACAAAAAAATATTGACGAGGACTGTAAAAAACCCCATTCAAAGAATTCCTTGGCCTAATATATAACAAACGTTGCAATTCTATTAATTATAATTTAAAGGCATTCGGTACGCATGATATCCATACGAAAACTAACGAGCATACAAATTCATAATTTAGTATGTCAAAGTTTTTTTCATATCATGTGATAAATAACAGTGATTAATATCACATAAATAGGATATGCAAATAATTTCTCATATATTATAAACAATACAGTAATAAAGATTCATAGTTGTCAATCATGTGAAAAATAGCAGTGATAAATGTGAATTATTATGACATTAAATTTAGTTAATAAAGTACAGTGATACACCGAAATATTATAATAATAACTTATATATAGTAATAGCAATGGTTAAAATTAATAATTACAAAACGAAAAGTAGTTTTTCATACTATATGAAAAATAACAGTGATATGGAATATAATAAATACTTTTTCATAACGTGTGAAAAATAACAGTGATTAATATTTTTCCTAACATATGAATAGTAGCAATGATAGAGATTCAGAAGATACACCGAGTTTTCCTATAAATGAACGTAGCACATGTTTCAATTGTTTTATTTTGTTATTAAATCGATATTTTTCTTGTAACGACTCATCTCTAATACTGACCGGATTTTCAGTTATTTAAATATTATTTAAGCTTAGTTATTTAATCATGGCTTTGCATGATGGTAGGACTTTTTCTAAGCTCATCTAGCTAACTACCGATCGAGTTGAAAATCTGTCGCCAAGCACCTGTTGTTGTGTTTCGGAAGCTGGACTTGAAACCCAGAGGGGTCTAGGTTAGGTCTCTAGGTTTAGCGTGTTTACCACCTCAAACTATATATCGTCGTTTAAAATCAGATGAGATTGTGAGACTTGAAAAAAAAAACCGAAAGTATCGCAAATACAAAAATCGTGAGACCCTCTGAAACCCCTCTTTGAAAGATATTTGAATAAACCCCCCCCCCCCCAGATACAAAGTGAACGATGTGAAACGGCGTAAAACACAGGACAGGCTCGACGAGTCCCTCTTCACGATAACAAAGCTCACGTACGAGGAGCAGATAGCGGAGATAAATAAACGTCAAGAGACAAGCAATTACAAGAACTCTCTATACAAATGCAACGTTTGCTTTCGCGGATTCCATATCAAGTATCGTTACGATGCGCATATCATAAGGCATAGTGAGGTGAGTGTTCCGTGTAACTATTTAAGTGGGGTGGGGGGAGGGGGGGGGGAGAGAATTCATTAATTGCGTGAGGCGTTTTAAGGATTTTTTGGCCTTCCGCCCTTTCCCCCTTGGCGAGATGTCGTGAGATTTGTCTCCACCCTACTCCCCCCTCTAAATTTTGTTATGGCAATACTAAAGACACTTGTGTCAGATTTTAGCATATTTTAACCGAGAAACATATTTTACTGTAAATTAGTTTGATTTTCGCACGTTGTCGGAATATTTTTATTGCCAAACAAAATTATGTGATATTTACCGATATACACGTTTTCTCCCCCACGTTAGATTCGTCTTGACCTCCTAACACCCCCCCCCCCCTCTCAAGAATTACTGGACGGCCCCTTATCCGATTCGAATTCACATATGTATAATTAAATAATGTGTTAACATAAGTGTCCATGGGATTTAAGCACATGCACTATACGATATTCTTTGTTAGCTTCGTAAGTTATTTTTTTTCTTGCGCGTAATTTTAAGTCTATGATATCTTCCAAATTACTCTTTGATATGATATACTGTAAAGGGTAATTCTGATCTAACTTAAATACTTAACGTAACTGATATATTTAATTTGATAAAAATATATGCTGTATTTGTGAAAATTGCTTCAGAATTAACCAGTTATTTTTTAATAATATGTACAATTAAAACCGTAATTATTAGAACGATACACTCCGTGTTAGACTGTTAACCTGGTTAATGACGACTTTAAATGAGTATAAACGATTCGTCGCGTCACCGATACGACCGTGACGGTTCATTTACGTTCACTGTAACACGCGCAGTAAGCAGTTTTCACTTCATGTTTAAATTTCACAGCAAAGCGGTGCATTTGAATGTTTCATATGCAAAACGAGAATGAAGACTGGACGAGCGTTACGGAAGCACCTCACCGCGCAACATACGGAGAAATACAGCTGTAAGGATGCCCGTTCAATACCCGAAATAGGTAATACTCCGATAACTTATAATTGAACGCATTATTACTACACTATTCATAGCAAAATTTCGAAGACATAATTATTCTGCTGTTCATTATCTGTTGCTCGTTATTATTATTATTTAAAATAACAATAACCTATCACTGTTATAATAACAATCTATGGGTGTAAAAGAGAGTACGTTGCTCATACAACGAATATTTATTTCATTATCATGTCGTTGTGAAAATTTGCAATACGACATTAAATAGTAAATTACCCAACAGCAATATAATTGAAACTTGTTATAATAACAGTTGTTGAGAATAACACTACAGCGTTATTCGATATTGCCATCTACAAGAGACTTGTCTTTTATGATAAAACCATATCGTAACTAGCTTTTCCTGGCGGTTTTACTCACGTTAATGTAGACGACTAATGTCTCGAGAACAGCACTTTTCCTTTTTGTGAAAAAATGTACCCAATATCCTCTATTGTACTGCTGGCACCGTTTATGCAATATTTCATAAGATAATTTAAGGTTCGAAAGCGTGAAAAAGAAACAGACACAGTCACATTCTTATTTATAATATAATCTAGGATGATACAGCATTTTCTAGTCCTCATTTGGCGACAGCTACCACCCTTGCAAACATCTCACCGATCAGAAAAGATTAATCCAGTAACGAGTTATTGACAGTTTTGGGACCTTAGATAATTAGGCTTTTCAACGTTGAAATGTTAACAAACTCGAGCTGTAGGTCTTTGGGCTAATGATATTATTATTGTAGCCTTTATCGCTGTCCCGTTTTAGTGGTCAGCATGTCACTTGACACACAGGCCTCTTCCAGCTGCTTCCAATTTCTCCTATCATTTGCTTTTCTTTGCCAAACTGAACTACCAATTTCCTTTATATTATCTGTCTCTCTTTTAACTTGTCTCCCTGTTCACCTTTTACCATCCCGTGGATCCCATTCCGTGATAATTATTTTATTTTATTTTATTTATTTAGGAATACTTACAGCTAACATTGATTAAACAACAAAACAATAACATATTTAAAGGCTAATTACAAGTTTTCACTTATAAAAATATAAATAAACAAAGCAAAAGACAGCTATAAATACTAATAAACAATAACAAGCATAAGAATTACAAGCACAAGGTTAGAAGTTAATGAAAGAAGAAAGAAGATTATTGTCCATTTTATCTTACTCTCTCTATGTCTCTCTATGTCCTGACCATTGTTGTAGTCTTGTAGTTTTCTTGTTGATCTTATTTCTTGTGCTCTTTTCCGGTCTTCTAGCGGTGTAATATTTTTAATAGTGATTTAATATTTTTCAAATGTCTTCATGTTTATCCATTCTTTTGGCAAACTTGATTGATTTTAATCATATGAAGTGTCCCTAAGGTTTGTGATAAATCTGGAAATTATATAGTCTTCATATTATTGTGAACCAAAGTAATAGGGGGGAGTTATTCTGACACCGCGTAGGTCCGAGCCCTTGCGATATAGTCGAAGCTTTCGGTGAAGGAAAACATCGTGATGTAACGATAGCATGGAGGTAGGGCTTTTTCTAAGCCCGCCTGATTACCTACCACTCTCAATTAGAAAATCTCTCTACAAGCATCTGTCGGTATGTTCTGGTAGCTGCACTTGACAACCAGCCGCTTTAGTATCCCGTCTAGGTTTAGGGGGTTTCCCATCTGAGGACCACATCGACGTTTAACATCAGATGAGATGGTGGTCAAACGCTAAGTAAGGCCTACGAAATGGTTCTCGTTACAGGGGTGTTGCGAGGGAGCACGAAAAATGGCACGCGGGAACCAAATACCAGTGTCCTCATTGTCCCTCCGAGTTTGAGTGAGTCATTCAATTCACTAAATGGTATAAAATATTGTCACTTTTCGTGTCTGTCTGTGTGTTTCCTAAGTTCTTCTAAACTACTGAACTGATTTCGATAACACATGTATAATTATATTTTCATAAAACAAATAAAAGTCTATGTATTCCAATGTAGCCGTAAGATGGAGTTTTCGTGCACTCACACTGGTAACAATGGCCAAACTTTATGCCATACATCAAACCAACCTACCACATGATTATGTATCTTTAAATAGTCTACGCAAAAGTCTTAAATAGTATTGGTCTATCTTCTAAGGATAATTTACAGTAATCATTTTTGTCATTTACATATTTAAAAAAAATAGTGGGTTACTTCTGAAGCTATTTTCACTTGTATGGTATAATTCCTCAACGAATTAAATATATTAATTAGGTTTGGAGTTTAATATGGTTGAAATTTACCCTTTGCAGCATAACATTTTAATTAGTATCTTAAAAAATATTGATGATTTAAAATTGCGCGCAACAAAAAAATGTAGTTATATAGTTTTGATACTAATATGCGGAAAACTTTTAATAAATTGCTTAGACGCTTAGGGCTTAAAAAGAATAAAGCAACAGCTAGTATTATACTTATCGCTAACTGAATTTGAAACTACATTCCACAAAACGCCTACTACCTTTAGATGTGTAAATGTTCACATTAAAAATATGTCTCACGATAATTAAATTCTAAATATATAAGGTGTTTTAAATACACTCAGATTCGCCATGTTTCTTAATTTTAAATATCAAATTTCTAAAAACATTAACACAGGCAAACGATTCTGCGAGGCATATAAGAAAAAAAAGTTATGTGAATTATCAATTGTCCACAGTAAAATGACGACTTACATGGGACATATAAGGATAAAGCATGTATCGGATTTCGTTTGCGAACTGTGCGGGTTCACGTTCGTTAGCAAGAAGGGAATCGACGTTCACAAGAAGAAGAAACATCGACTTACCGAAAAAACGGTGGGTTGAACGTTCTAGAATGTTGAAAATACTTGAGGTAGAATGCCGATTTGCGCTGATTTTTAAATTATGAAGTATCGAATAAGTGTATAATTGATAATTGACTGATTCAGTTTGGTCACTACAGTGTAGAAGAGTGCAGAAAAAAAAGAAGAAACTAATTAGTAATACTACATCTTCTGACGATTGGCTCAGAATAAAAATCGTGAGGTTTCTGATAAATCGTCTTCCCCCATTGCTTTTTACATGTCTCACCTGACCACGTGATGGAATGAGACAGATGATAGACTTTTTTTTTGAAATGCCAATTTTAATAGTTGTTCAATGCGAATGTAATGGTTATTCATGAATGTAGATTAAGCGTAGCCATAACATAGCCACACAAAGCAACGACAGTACTGCCTCTATATACGTATAAAATCTTCTCATAAATAAATCTGTAAAGAGGAGTCCACGCTACATTACGGCTGAGATATCATTTGATTTTGCAACTTGAAAGCCGATATTACAATATTAAGGCGATAATAAAGCTTTTTCTGTTATTGCTTCACTTTTACAAGATAAGCGAATAGAGGGTAGATCGATTTTTTTACCGGTCATTCTATGTGGGTAGGTTGTCTGTCAGAACTAGTGGTAGCGTTTTGATATGTTTATAATCTCAAAATAACAGCCTTTTACCAAATAGATATGAAAATATATACAGTACTATAGCAATTTTATGTTATAAGATGTAACATTTTTTTTGTCTATATATCTGTTTGTTCCGACTAATCTACGAAACGGTTGGACCGATTTTGACGAAAACTTTCACTACCAAATATTTGATGGTATCAGAAGTAACTTAGGTTACTTTTCTTTGGAAAATTAGGGTTCCGCGTAAATACAATAAATTAATGAAGCCGTGTTCCGTATCGCAAACGCCCCACGAGGGCACCTTTACACTGAAAAAATACTTAATTTTGGTAAATTCCACGCGGATGAAATCGCAGATAATGGAACATCCACCATGGGTAATTCATAGAAAACTCGTATATTCTTGTTATATTTGAATCGTGCGTCTAAATCGACACAGATGCAGATCGAAGGACCTTTTTGTGATGTGTGCGCAGTAAGATTCGTATCGGACGAGGCCTACGAGAGGCATCTTAAGCTATCCTCTAAGCACAGTACTGACGATGACCCGTGAGTATACCTTACATACTAAGTTATGTATACTTGCCCAGAGTATTGTTTTTTTTTTGGACATTGCCAGTGAAAATCATAAGGTTTTATCAGAAGCGGTACTGTCTTTCAAGTACACGTGTTGCATATGAATGCCATAGTATTATATATAGTATGTCCGAACACGCTACCTGAGAGATATTCTCTTTGGACAGTCATGGATTACCTTAACTAAAAATGGGCTATTTCCAAGACGAAAAGAGAAAAAAATGTATAAGAAACCAAGCCACGTCGTGCATGTATCGAAACTTTAATAAGTCGGAATATGCTAAAGATATTTCTATCTATCCCAGTAGTGATATAGCATAATGAGGTGTGTGTACGTATACCATCTCAAACTTTATATACAAATGATTTAAATCACGACTACAAGAACATGTTTTTTCCTCTGTCCATATTACATCAATATGGTCCTTCGAACCAAATATCAACCTGTTCTCGTTTTAAAGTTTGGCCTTGAAAGCACTATACAGTCAAACCCGAGTGAGTGAGAATTGGATAAACGAGAAAACTGTAAGTGGGTGTTATTGCCAGGCGCCCTGTTATTTTAATCTTCTAAACCAAATCTAGACCTTATCTTACCTAACCTTACTTATCTAAAGGAAAACATCGTGATGAAAACATGGCATAGTGGTACGGCTTTTTCTAAGAACGTCTCCTGACTGGTTACCACCCTTAAGTTGAAAATTTTTCGTCAAGCACCTGTTGACGTGTTCCAGCAGCTGCGTTTGAGAGCTAGTCGCTTTAGGTTTAGCGTGTTTACTATCTCAGACCACATAGGCATTAAACATCTTGAGGTTTATGTCCAGTAATAGAATAAGGAACGACTCACAAAGCATAAATACGGAGAAGAACGGAAGAGTGATGAGGAAAATTGAAAGGCGACCGGTGATACATCCTCGAGACCCTTCGGACAGGAGGGAAATGCCTCCTTCCGGGCCTATAACCTGTGAACAGGTGAGACCATTTCACTGTTGTAACTTTTGTCTAAAATAATATGTTGTTGTCCCACTGTTGGGCAAAAATCTTCCCAAAGTTACGTATGACTTTGATAATCATATTTTTTTTTATTGTAGCACGAATAAGTACTTAAACGGTAAATGAGCATGATCTAATCCATCAAAAGCAACGGTTACCATTGAGAGATTTCTAACTGATCGTGAAATGTAAAAGCCAAAAAAAAGAGTCATTGTTGGGTCTATCGCTATTTCTTTAGTGGACGTAATCTAGGCAAGTGAAGACACCTTACCACCACGCGGCACGCCTGAACATACCCCTATGGTGGATATTACGCCTAGTTCCTAGGCCCTAGATCCCAAGGCCCTAAGCCTAGTGACAATCAAGTTAGACAGCTTTTATACGCCACTACCCACAAACATATTTCTGCTATTTTCTAAATCCTTATATTGTCTATGAAAATGGTGGCCTCTTATCGATAACTTTCTTTTGTACTATTGATATTACCACGTTTGTTTTAAACGCCGTCTATTCGCTCACTTTTCGTACTACATTGTTAATTATAGGTACATGTTCGATAGTATTTGTTAGCAACTAATTTCTTAGACATAACTGTGATACATTACTGTCTCAAATGTCCTCTTACTATTTTCTAAATCTTCACATTTTCCAATAATTGTGGTTCTTTTCCTAGAAATTTCTAAAGAATTTCTGTGACAACTACAAATTAATATATCTGGTTATTATTAGAAGTTTGTGTTAAACGCCATCTATTGGCTCATTCTTCGTACTATACTGTTACTTGTAGGTAAATGTTTGATATTTTATGTTATCAGATGTTTTTTTTGTTATTTTAATGGTATATTTCATCTATACTTAAAATGTTATCTGTTACCTTCTGAAGATAATCTTATGATAGGAATTTATATTTAAAATCAATAAGCGAACAATAAATGGTTTATATATCGGAGAAGGGGATCCCACCACAATCCCACATAGGATTTAGGGAGGTTAAAAAAACATCTCGCATAATTGAAAGAGGTCTTCTTACCTTCGTGCTGGAATAGTTGGGTAAAAATAAACTCAAGACGTGTTGGTAATTTGGGAACAGTTCTCGAATGTTCTGTTACTAACTACTGTTTGTTCACACCTTACATCACATATATTGCATTACGTTGTAGTGCGGTATACAGTTGAGGGATTTACGCCTCTACGCGCAACACTTCAGACGCGCCCATCCGGACAAGAATCGAACCAAATACCCCGCTATGAAGACGCCGTGCATGTGTGAACAGTGCGGGAAGATCTTCCAGGTCAGTGAAAACAAACCCGACGTTTGAATAGTTTTTAATGTATATAGTGATTTTCAAATCGATTCATGTTTATTTTCTAACGCACACAAATGTAGCTATACGTATATTTTAACATTGGCATCACCAATGGCGAATAATTACAATAAACTAATTATATTAGAGGCCTTTTAAATCACGTTCTATGCGACACGGGCATTTAGTTTAATTTCTATTGGACATGGAATTATACAAATGGCGAATAATTCCAATTAATAAATCGAAATAGTGCATTTTAGAGTAAATATAGTCTGGACAGAGTTCATACGAAGT
This sequence comes from Antheraea assamensis, assembly GCA_035772565.1. Classification (NCBI taxonomy): domain Eukaryota; kingdom Metazoa; phylum Arthropoda; class Insecta; order Lepidoptera; family Saturniidae; genus Antheraea; species Antheraea assamensis. The sequence continues at coordinate 1,187,732 of JAQQSE010000099.1, read as the reverse complement.
TAGGAAGTCGAAGTTGTAGTGGTAGTACAAAATAATCCCAAGGAAGGTGGATGTCAGCCAAAAATGAAGCCAAATCATACATCACAACATGACAAACATGTTGTACCGACCCCTACTTAGGTGGGATATGGGTAAGAATATGATGATTGTTCGGACAGAGTATGGCCCTACTGAAAGACCACATGTGGGTGCACACCGGCGAGAAGCGGTTCAAATGCGACCGCTGCACGAAGAGCTTCACCCAGAAAACGAACCTGGTGTTCCACATGCGAGCTCACAGCGCCACGAGACCCACGTACGAGTGTCCGCTCTGCGGGAAGCACTTCGCCTTCTACAACAACCGCAGGAGGCATATGTTTGTGAGTACTCTCCTTTAGTATTTCAAAGATCTTCAAGTTTCTCGAAAATTCGGTCCCGAATTCCGAAACGTGAGAAACAAAAATTTTCCTATTAAAAAAAAATGTTTAACATGCGTTAACCCTTATTATGCAAAGACTTAGATCATTTCTCATATATATAACAGTTACTTTGTAGAAATGTTGCCACCAATAAACGGTTGTGACCATCGAAAATCTTCAAGCTTCTCGAACATTCGATATGCTAACTGATACCAAACATGAAAACTGTATTTTTAAAAAGGGTTAAATACGTATTTAAAAGTGTAAGACTTAGTTTCTTTATATTTGTGTATTTCCGTCACGTAAGGAAAAAGTGTTACTTCTCTCACACATATTATACATTCGATACAATTAATAGACACATATAAATTCGTGTGATGGAGGCGTAACCAACTAATTTAATGTAAAGAAAACTGTGATTAACTGTTACTAGAAGCATAATAATTCAAATACCCGTAATAACTCTTAGTGTATTATGTTACTGTTGTGAATCTGTTTTGAATAAATAGAAAAAATATATACAATTTTAATACTTGCACGCACACACGCTCGTATATAATAGAAAGTCGTATGGAGAGGGCATAACGTTTTTTTCTTACGTGACGGTTTCTACCAATCAACTGACGTGACCCGGTCGGTGTTGATATAGATCCACACGGGTCTGAAGCCGTTCAAGTGTGAGACGTGCGGGAAGTGCTTCACGACGGGCGGAGAACTGCGAGCTCACGTAGAACACGTGCACCTCAAGAAGCCCTGGCCTAAGCGAGTGCGCGCGCACAGAACTCGGGACGAACACGCGCTTTGGCACCAGAAGTGTGCCGACCAGGAGTGACACCCATACACTAAGTTAAACGACTGCTCTGACAATACGGACCGATCCTGACTCTACTCTAAACACTCGGGAAAAAATCTGACATATTTCTTCTCCTTTATTCCCAGTTATTTATCTGGTATCATTTTCGATAGTGTGAACTTTAGTTGATTTTTGAAGTTATACTTCTTTTGGCGCGTTTGGGAAAAATTATAAGAGTACATTTTGACGATGCGCGCGCACACCGCGTCACGAAAAACCGACACCCTGAAGTTAGCTATAGTCGACATTTTATTGAAGAAAATTATCTATGTATTAAATACCTTTTTTTTCTATTATTGGTGTCGTTTTTTCTACAAGTTCTTTCTACAATAAGGCGAAAGATAAAATTTTTGAAAAGATTTTAATCTTGTTACGCCAAAGAAGTATAACTTCTAACGCGTGTACATATAAGTACAAAATACTTTATTTTTGGCAACCAATCTCCTAGGTTATTACTGTCGAACAGGTAATAATATCACAAGTGTCTTGTGATAATTTCGAAGTTCTGACAAAATGGTGGCCCTCTTGTTAGAACTTTCCGGGGGAGTTTCTGTGGCATCTCGGTATTCATGCTCCGCGGTATTATTTCCTCATCGACTTTACTTGTGTACAATAACCGAACTATATTACGTAAAATGTCACGAATATTGCAAAATATAGAGTCAAATACCCCTACTTTCATCCCTTTTTTCACCACCTAAAACTTGAATTACCAAAAAATATTTTTAGTGCTCACCTACTGCAAGTTTTTACAGCTCTAGCTTCAGTACTTTGGGCCGTGCGTTGATATATCGATTGGTATAAAAGTCAATATTTACAATAAATTCCGAATAACACTTTTCTGCGATTTCATTCATTACAATCAGTTTTTTTTATATCTCAGTGAAAAATATCATATGAATTAATGTTAGACTCTCCTTTATTGTAATTTTGTAGTTATGTAATAATACTCTAAATATTGCTCTTCTGCTAGTGAATGTCTCGTAAAAATTGATTCAGCCGTTTTGAATATTAACCCGGACATATGCTTTAACACTTGGGGTAGTTAGATTGGTTTAAGTATAGTCTGGAACGGTCTGTCAGTTGGTCTAACTCGTATTAAAATATACTGTTGTTCAGTATCTAATGTAATCACCACTAATGCATTACTTGAAAGACAAACCCATTTCTGAGTTATGTGTATTAATCATTACCCATCGACAAACACACCGTCTCATATATATATATATACACAGTGGATCTCGGTTATAACGAAGTTGGAAGGATCACTTTAATATCGTCGCTATATTCGGAAGTCGCTATATCCAAAAGTCGCTATATCCAAAAGTCGCTATATCTAAAACATGTATATATAATTATATTAATTTATTTATAGAACTATGTATGTTTTACTTCAACAGTAAATGTACATCCAAGAGCCATTTTCACAAGTTTACGAAACACTGTTCACGCACTGAAAATTGTCATGTAACTAATTCATAAGTTTAACTTTGTACACGTGCTAAGTAGTCCTACCTATAAACAAAGCAAACCTATCTCGCTATCTGTAAATGTAAACAAAGGAAAAGAAAGCGTAATAGTTTTACAAATGAGTCTTTGTGCCCTTTCCGACTCAGTCGCAATATGCGCATATGGATTTTTTTTGGGAATTTGTCACAAAAAGTTCATAACAAAAAGTCGCTATATCCGAAGTTGCTATAGCCGAATGAATTTCCTACGAAAGTTTGCTGTAAATTCAAGGGACGTAATCCGGACGTCGTTATAACCGAAATGTTGTTACAACCGAGGTCGTTATTAATGAAATCCATACTATTTATTTATATATAAATAGATAAAATACTGCAAATACTCTGTATTGAAGTAAAACTGTAATATGAAAAAAAAAGAAACATTCGTAATAATTACATCACATTGAGATTCTTTGTAAATACACATTTAATATTAAGTTAGAATAAGTTTTATTTATTTTTATCACTAAACTTGACAGTTTTGAAGCGTCATTTGAAGGTGGTAGACCCTTTGCAAAGGTTCTAATGAGGCAACTTCACTATGTTTATTATTGGCGTACAGGCAGCAGTGTTTCTGATATGAAGGGATCTAATACAAGCAAGTTTGCAAATAAGTGCCTCAGTTTTATTTACTGAGCGGTGACGTCACACGTGGTCACGTGACCTTAATGCTTTAACATATATATATTTTTTAATAACTAGGTAGCTGACCCGGCGAACTTCGTACCGCCTAACAGTCTATTCTTTAATGATCTTTTTTTTTAATACTTATTCTGCTATTTATTCGGGACGCTATATAATGTTAAATGTTACCATCGTATAAATATTGACATTAATATTTATACGATACTAACGTCACTCAATTGTTTTGCCTTCCCGGAACATCTCTCCACTAACACTTAAGCTTTATGCTATAGTATTAAAGTTCAAATTGAATTTTAAGTATTATTACGAATCGTTTGTATGGGGGAGTATAGAAAAGTGTTGTTTTTAGATTCTTCAGGCATTTTTTTTCTCTCCGTAAGAACCATCCTCGTAATTCAAGGAATATTCTAAAAAAAGAATTAGCGAAATCGGGTCAGATGCTCTCGAGATTTACGCTTAGCAACGCATTCAGTTTCGATGAATTTTTATATTATAGATGAAAAGAATTATAAGTGAAGTTGCATTTATAAATAAATATACGTTTAAACACAATATTTGGAAAGTCGGTCTACACCGGGGTTTCTAACTTGTAATACATTTGCCACCAATTAAAATCTGATTGGAGCATACATTTGCTTATTGCGCAAATCTGTTGCGTATTTAAAGGGTCACTTAATGTCATGTATAATTTATATATATATGTGTGTGTGTGTTGTATGAACGCGTGTGAATTATTTCAAATGAATAAAACAAATGTATGCAATTGAAAAGTATTTTTATTTAAGTTATAAATCACGTTCCAATATATACCTTATCGTGATAATTATAGAGTATAATATACTCTTGACAAATTATGATGTTGTATTCAATACAAGAATTAATTGCAGACGTTGAACAATATCTTTACAAGCTTATAAATAATACACACAAAGCATTCTTATTCGTTTCTAAAATTATTTCATTATGTGCGATAAAATTACATATCGTAATTTACTAACCGTTTCAAATAAGAAGATAACTGTCAAGTCGCCATCTTGTTTAGCGTTTCATATGCGAGTACAGTGCAAAATTACACCCAATTTTTTTTTGTTTTTTATCCGAACTAACTACCCTGTTGACCTGGCAAGTCCTGTACAGTTTCACCAGACTACATTACGTCCAATAAAGAATGACGTTTCGAGATTTACTGACAATAAAGTTTATAAAATCCAAAGGCTTACATTTCCATTAAAATAATAATAATTTATTATTTATAACACTTATTTTTTACACATTTTTAGTTTATACATTTAAACTATCCATTATATGGAAAGAATACACAGTCCTTGACCGTCTAAAACTAGCCAACTAGGTTGCCCTGTATCTCGGCAGTTGGTTTACCTCCGAAGAAATATTGCACATGTTTGTCGTTTGTCATTAAAGTATTTAGAAGCGGCAAATTACAAGTATAATCGACACAAAATTACTACCGCTAGTTTATAGTACCGTGAACATAGACGAATCTTCGCTATCTTGTTCCAATATAAATCAAACAAATTTGAATGACCCTATACATATCTAAATACAACATGTAATTATTTCTTATAGTAATTAAGATTATTAATAACATATTTCACATACGAGATGTTGTCGGTACTATTCTGGACTAGTAGCTAGTGAAGTTGCCTCGGGACCTGTTCATCTTCTCATTTGAAACGCTTGGTAAATAAATCTATAGAAGTTAGGAGGCGAATCAAGCAATTTCTGGCATCTAATTGTTGCCATTTAATATAATACTAGACACCGCCCCGGCTTCGCGTGGGTGTACTAAAGAAGAAAATGAAATCAGATATTCCTTTACTGTGTGACCATCTAATGAAATGAACACCTCTGAATCTGTCAATTCTTTCAATATTTTTGAACATCTTCCGTCTCATTCACTCATTTTTATATGGAAACATTTTTCACCAAATTGTCTCACCTTTCTTTGCTATTTTTCAAGCATTTCCTTTTACACAAGCCTCGTCCTGACAATTACAGACAGTAAAAAAAAATATTAGTCCGATGGACGCCGCCGCAGTCGTTCTTAAGTGATAAACGAACATACACTGGACAATTTTTTTTTTATTTATTTATAGATCACATTTTCATGTCGTAGTAAGCGATTTTCTGATCGATACCGGAATTCGTGATCTTGGAATCATCAGTCGGCCATATCACCTGCTCCGTCTCGCCGGGACGTGTCAACGACGTAACAGATGGCGCCACCTGCGCCTCCTGTATACAGAAACGAGAAGTTTCTTATTATAAATCAGAAGGAAACGCCCGCGACTTTTTCCGCTTTAAATTGTAATATGGAACATAAGGAACTCGGTTCCAAAAACGACCCGCTATAAATCCAAAACATGGTTCCATTTCTACTCAAACCGAGTCATGGGCGTTACCTAGTGTTGAATAAATAAATAAATATGACCACAGAGACACAAATAAACTTATATAATTTTTATTAAACAGTTCATACAAAGATATTTGACACCCAAACATACAACTAACACATTTCGGTCCGGGTTCCACTGGTTGCTATCGCATTAAAAGTATTGCGAATTCTTTCCCAAACCTCTTTTTTCTGTAATAAATACACCGCTCCTGATCTTTTTTCTTCAACAACCGAACGATGTCTGCAAATAACATAACCTGGTGAGGTGATACTCAATATTCGTAAATACAAGCAGTGAACAACTAATAATAAATACTTACTTTTCCACGAGATCTAAAAGCAGCGCTATTTCTTGCGCAGTATAGTTGGAGCCACGTTTTCTTTTAAATTCCATGATACAAATCACTTTTTTATATAATTTATAGTAAGATTTTGTAAATCGGTATTCAATGTATACAAACAATGCGACACAATATTACCACGTGCTGACCACTCAACTGACAACTCGAAACAAAATGCGTTTTATTTTAATAGAAAAACAACAAACACTTGCAGAAATTTACAGAACAAAACGCAATTCATTCATTCGTTTTAAAACCAGTCACTCTTTCTTTTTAATGATTTCATTTGTTAATGAAAACTTAATGGGATCATGTAAAACATTACGCAATAGTCATTAAATTAATGCCAGCATTAACTTTAATGGAACATTAACAAATGGAGAGCTAATGACGACTTTCTTGCAACTGACTGTTAAGCTGACAAAATTCAACCTCTCGGCTCATATTAGGAATTCATCACGAGGCCTGCGTGCGGGTTCCTCTGCTCCTAGTGAAAGAGTTCCAACGACCTAAGAACTACTGCCCTCCACCAATGTATGCGATGTTTTATAATAACATAGGAATCGTGTACTTTACACAAGTTTCATCATCCCGAAGCGAACACAGCAGATGTCGTTAAGTACGGACACGACCACAATCTCATCTTATGTTAAATGATGTGGCCTAAGGCGGTAAACACGCTAACCATAGAAGGAGACAGGCTCTCAAGTGTGCAGCTGCTGTAACGCACCAACAGGTTCTTGCCGATAGATTTTCAACTTGAGGGTGGTAGCTAATCAGCCATACCACTATGCTATGCGGTTTCACCGGTGAACTCCGGCTCGTTCGCAAAGGATCAGAACCTACGTCGATATCAAATACATTTCGGCAACTTTAATGTTAAATGACGATGTGGAATAAGATGGTAAGTCACGCTTAACCTAGAGTGATACTGGCTCTCAAGTGCAGCTGCCGGAATACACTAACATGGGCTTGGCGACAGATTTTCAACTTGAGGGTGGTAGCCTAGCCAGATCGGCTTTAGAAAAATACGCTTCAACTATTGCTGCCGGAATACACTAACATGGGCTTGGCGACAGATTTTCAACTTGAGGGTGGTAGCCTAGCCAGATCGGCTTTAGAAAAGCCCAACCACCGTGAGAATACGCTTCAACTTTTAGTTATGTAAAACCTTTTATAGGTATTCAGCCTTTGAACACAATCTCACCTGATGTTAAATGTCGATGTGGTCTAAGATAGTAACAAATCGGAAGAGGGCTTGGTCTCTAATACACTTATTTACTCGGGGAGATATTTTCAACTTGAGGATGGTGGATAGTCGGAGCGGCATTAGAGAAAACCTTATCATCTGCTCCAGTGAAGGAAGACCTAATGAAACCAACCTTAACAATCTATCTACTTCAAAACGGGCAATGATTAAGAAAGCATATGTGATATATCCGTGTCGAGTGTCACCTGTGTGGAATCGGTCCGCCTCTTCCCCCGGCTCCTCTTCGGCCAGGGCTTCTTCAAGTGCACGTAGTTGACATGGACTCGCTTCTCGCTCGCGTGCCTGAAGCACTTCCCACACATCTCGCATTTGAACGGCTTCAGTCCCGTGTGACTCTGATGATTCATTTAAAGAGAAATGGAAACGATCTGAGACGCTTGGTGAAGGTAGGAAAAGCTGTTCTAAAAATGTACCAGAATGTTCTTGTTGGTAGTTAGACTGCCTTGGATCATTATAAACCTAGCAATACCTTAATGACTACACATTTCCTATTCGATTCTGAGGAATTCCCTTGTGTTTTGCAGGTCTAATGTTAATTAAACTAAAATGGGACTCTCTTAAAACTATCCCTTTCCCATAAAAAATCAATTTTCCAAATCGGTTTGTGCGGGAATCTCGAGGTAATAAACATTAAAAAACATTTGCAATCGAATTGATTTCATTCTGCATACACTTTGTCAGGAGTACAGAAAGGGACTTTTCATCAATACAAAAACGTACTTTTCCCCCAGAAAAATGTATTTTTCACCCCGAGGGAAAGATCAAAGGCACATTAGCGTAAGCGAAATTGCAGGCAAAAGCCAATGCAGAAATAACTGTAATATATATTTTTAATAATAAAAATAGGTAATATGTTATTTTCCAAATTAGTTACTGTTAAAGCATTTTCTGTTTTATTGAATATTTGAAAAGGTGGTTTTAATGATGCTACAACTCATAAAATGTTATACCATCGTTTTTGAGTAAACAAATAAGTCGTCCAAAATCGAAAAGTGCAAAATGATGAGGTGGTAAAAATGAGATAAATATATTATGGGTAAGAGCGGAATATTTGTTTGTTATCGCGGCGAGTGACGTGTACTGACAAACATATGGCGGTGCATGTTGCTCGCCGTCGTGAAGCGCTTGTCGCAGAGGCTGCAGGCGTGCGTCGCGCGCTGCACGCTGTGCACGCGTCGGTGCGCGATCAGACGGTACTTGCGCTGGAAACGCTTGTCGCACACCGAGCACCTGAACTGCTTCGCCTCGCCGTGCGTGAAGCTGTGGTCCTGCAGCAGCGCGAGGCTCTGCGAACCCACAACTATCTACTCTATTACTGGTTTCAGTATGAATGGGTCGGCTCGCCCGGGGTAGTACCACCCTCTCACAGAAAACCGACCTGAAGTAACAGTGCTTGCACTATTGCGTTTCGTTCGGTCAGTGAGAGCGCCGGAGGCCCACATATTTAAAAGGCCGGCAACGCACTTGCGACTCCCCTGGTGTTGCTAGTGTCTATGGACGGTGGTGATCACTTACCATCAGGTGACCCACCTGTTCATTTGCCCCCTATAACATAAAAAAAAAAAAAAAAAAAAAACCGTTATCGGTTACAGCGACCGCGAAAAGGCAAAGTCTTAACCGTTTACTTCTCCAACCTTCCGCGTGCAAATAAACGGTTGGCATATCCATTCTACCTTCACACTGAACGTGCGTTCACACTTGGGACAGGCCAACACCTACTGGATCGCCCTTATAAATAAAAATAATGACTGCACTCCAGAAAATGAGATGTGTTTCTGGCCTGCATCTCATTAATCGAGTACGGAGCATACGCAACGTTTTTCTAGAATATAACGCTGTCATTTTGATATGAAAAAAGAAGAAAAATTCAAAATATATGTCATTATTATAAAATCATTGACACCGCATATATATATTTCGCTTTGTGCATCGCACATATTTAACGGAGAAAATTACACTCCGAAGAATCACAATAATACTACATATAACGCATTGGGCATCGCAAACCAAATTATTGGATTAACGCCGCTAGCAGTGAGGATACTGAGAAGCCGCTGCTCCGTACGAGGTGCTGAGTTTGCAGGTCAGTTCACGCCTTTTTTATTTGGGGTCTTAGTTATTATATTTATTTATAGGCAAGACGACCTGCCCCCCACTCTCTATTCCTTTCACGCATTTTTTATCCATTTTTTATTTTCACCGCATCCATCCTGGTGGACCAATTTACGCGGTCCCATCAGCCCCTTCACCTACCCTTACCATAATTGTATTTATTGTATAGCCGTAAGTGGTCTGGCTCTTATTTCGTTACACAGAATCGTGGTTGTAATCTAGGCAGACCATCTCACTCACACCAACCACCTCCCGGTATACCTTTGACTTTCGAACTAACATCCCTCGCTTGTCTATACTCCTTTTCAATCTCTTTGACCACTCTGAATACAACCTTAAGTTCGGGCTTGCACATAATACACGAGTAGTCAAGAATTTAATATACCTTATTTTACCTTTTCCCCCTTCCCTCTTTACTTATATAAACATTTGCAAATTTTATCGTTTATAAAAACAAGAACATTGCTAAGGTAACTTCTAATATTAATCCCCTCTCCCCCCGTTTGCAACGTAATCTTATCTATCTCTTTCTCTCTTATCATGAATGTTTGCCAATTTTTTGCGCCTAACACATAATAAAATTCAACCTAGAAATTTTATTCAGTTTTTCGATCAGTACTGGAATATTCCGTACATGCCTGGTTAATCCGTGATACGTACCTGAAACATTTTCCCGCAGACTTCACACATACTTTTACTCTTCATAGAAGGGTAGTTAGTTCGATTTTTGTCCGGGTGTTGTCGTCTGAAGTGTCTATAATAGGAGACAGAGTCTGGAAGCTGCATCTCGCACTGGAAGTTTACTTCTACGAATGTATTATAGACAAACCGAATATCTATTATAGATAAATCAAATTTTAAAGCAATTACTGTTGAATGAATGAATGAATGAAAGAATGTTTCGAATCCTTGCAAATTATTCGGAGCTACCAGTAAAGGAAAACATTGTGATGAAACTATAGCCATCTCTTACCAAGTAATTTGAGGAAGTCTTTGAGAATAGTCCCGTTTCTGATCTATAACCACCTCAGGTTGCCGGGAGCCAGTTTCCCTCTGGGTTTAGCGCGTTTAGATCTCAGACCACATCGTCGTTTAACATCAGATGAGATTGTGGTCAAACGTATAAAAGGTTTCACAAAACTGAAGCGTATTCCCATGGTGGTAGAGCTTTTTCTACTAACCTCAAGTTGAGAATCTATCTCCAAGTACCTATAAGTATATTGCGGCAGCCGTACTTGAGATCCAACCACTTTACATTACATCCTTGAGTAAGGTCAAGTGAGAATATGCTTTTGTACAACTAAACCTATCCTTCAACTTTAAACTACCTATTCGTTACAAAAGTGACTTTCACATTACGTTTAATTGTCCACTAATGTTTATGTTTATCGTTAAGAGATGGTGCCACAGTCGGGATGGTTCGCGCTTTCTTTTCTTTTCATTTGGTGATATACGGTTGTCGGTACGACATTGAATCAATTCGCCAGGTATCCCAAACAATTGAGTATCATCTCGTCTGTTCGTTGTCGTTCTCATCATTTTCGGTCGTGTTGGTCGAAAAACAAAAAGTTTATCGAGTCGAAAGTATTTCCGTAAACAACCAATATTTGTCCACATCACTATTATATTTTGTTTGTCATTAATAATCTCAAAAAATACTTAACCTTTAGGAAGCCATATTAACAGCGAGTCAAATTAGGCTGTTTAATTTTAAAATCTACAATAATGCCAGCGAAACTGCCGAAACTGCGAGCAAAAAGCTAAGATATTTATATATTTATTTCGCGTATCTCGGAAACGGCTCTAACGAATTGGATCAAATTTTGTATTTAGATAAGGTTTTGAGTTTTAAGGTTAAGTACATAAGCTATTATTCCTAAAAAAAAAATGTAATTTTAGATGAACAAACTATATGTACGTTTAACATTGTTGTCAATAGGGAATTCAAAACATACGCACCGCCTTACTTGTGCTACCTATAGCGAATATTATTTAAATACACCAATGGGAAATACTAATTAGATTACTTAGCAGGCTTTGGTGGTCGTGGGAGAATCAAGGCTTTCCCTTGGTATCTAGTATCTAGAAATATTCAGACACATGAAAACCTTACTTGCTCACATGATATAGGAGTGCCCGGTTTACAATGACCGCTTGTCTTCTTCTCTATAGATTTCATCTTCTCTTTACTCCTGTCTTCTATATCTTGTCTTCGTTTCCTCTTTCTTTGGTTATCACTTTTAATGTAAAAAATAAAAACATTCAAACGTCCGTCGATAAGTTTCGAAAGAGACGCTTGATAGGACATTCCACTTCTGAGATTAGCGTGTACTATATTATTTTTATACTAGTTTTCGACTTTGGTCGTGTTGATGTAGATTTGATCTATCTCTTGGGAACACAACTAACTTTATCACGATGAAAGAGATATCTTTATGACCTTTGTACTCCTGACAACGTCTATGCATAATTACATGATGGTCGGTTGTAGTAGTTAACGTTAACAAGCAAGCAATTAAAATATATTATGCTGTCATATTGCACATTGCCATACAGACCGATTCTGACTCTACTCTAAACACTCGGGACAAAATCTCACACGTTTACTCTCCTTTATTCCCATTTATTTCTCTGGTATCATTTTCGACACTGTGAACTTTAGTTGATTTTTGAAGTTATACTTCTTTTGGCGCGTTAGGGAAAAATTATGAGAGCAAATTGTTACGATTCGCGCGCACACCGCGTCACGAAAAACCGACACCCTGAAGTTAGCTATAATCAACATTTTATTCAAAAAAACGTATGTATGTATTAAATACGTTTTTTTTCTATTGTTAGTGTCGTTTTTTCTACAAACGTAGTAGAATAAGGCGAAAGATAAAATTTTTGAAAAGATTTTTATCTCTTTACGCGAAGGAAGTATAACTTCTAACACGTGTACATAAGTACACACACACACACACACTTTTTTTATCGAGGCGGAACTACTTCTGCCGGGGCCGTCAGTAAATCATTTATTAGACAGTTGTGCTAGAGCTACAAATATATATGCATACATACATAATACATAAACTGTAATACATTTAAAATCACAGCTTCAATAGAGCGTTTTTTACTACTTCCACGTCGGCAGGAACTCGATACTTTAAAGCTAAAAGATTTTAAGCTTAATTCGAAAATTCTATATCAGTATAGAAATACCTGTCATTATTATGCCTCGGAGAGAGCTTCGTATGGTTGCCGAGTGCCTCAGCTGTTATAAATTTAACTTGGCACTGAATACATTCCGGTCCGTTTTCAGGCACCTCAGAAGAATACAAAAAAAAAACCATATATTAACTAGCAACTGCACGCGACTTCGTCCGTGAACAATTTAAAGAGAAAAAGCAATAATAATAAAATACATTCTGGCGTCACCTATTGGCGAGTTAGGTATAATAAATTGTATAGCAAAAAACCTTCAAATATATTGAGAAATCATAAAATAAAATGTTAAAATAAAATTACGAGACGGAAATGATAACTAATTCACAAAGGCGCGTGGAGTAATTGCCTTAAAGAATGCTACAATTCCATCAAATACCATACAGCTGTTGCTTAGTGTTCGAAACTTAAATGTTTGAAATCAAATAAAGTTGATTAACTGTATTACTAGATGGCACCACAAGTTGATTGCCTCGCGCTGACAAGGTTGCAACGAAAATAGTTAAGTCAACTGAATTTTATTTGAATAAAAATGCACTTGGAAGAGAACAACAATTGACGTATTATTATAACCACCCGAACCCGATCCCGCACCAGTGAGAGTATCAAAGCGAGCTATCGAAGAAAGTCGAGATACTACACTATACACTTAGTAAACACGACAATTCCGCTTGAGATACTAACTTAATAACAAGAACGTAAATATTCGGTTATGCCTGTATTATGTACATTTAATTTTTTACTAAAATTGTGTGATTGAGAAATGTTAAAACAAAAAAAAACATTAAATGTACAGACAGAATTCCAGATTTCTTTATATGATTAATGTTTGTCAATACTTACAGGTCGTTCGTCGAAACGATGCTTGAGCTTCTTGTGAAGAGACAAACCTTTTGTGCTTATGAAAGAGTGTCCGCAGAGTTCGCACACGAAATCCGACGGGTGTTTTATACGTATATGGCTCATATACGTGGAGAATTTACTGGAACAAAATTACGGTCTTTGGACAATCGATCTCGGGAACGTACCCGTACCACATGACCCCCATGCTTGGTAATTTTTTATCCCCCTCCTTAACCGTTAGTGACCGCCCGTAGTATATGAGAAGACGGGCCGTGGTTCGTTCAACCCTACCATATCTGTTTTCCTGTACGCCTGATAACTTGTATGCAAAAATTCAAGATGAACAGATGATGATGATGATGATCAGATGAGATGACATTACCACGAAGAAAAGGTAGTTAACAGTCTTAGGAAGTTAGGATTAAGGCGCAGCAAGTCACAGGCGGGCAGTAGTATAGTTACATTACAGAAAACTTACAGGAAAGTGTCCTGGCAGTGCGGGCACTGATACCTCGTCCCACTGTGGTACTTCTCGTGCAATTTCGCCGCGTGCCTGTTACGAATGAATGAGTACTTTATTGCACTTTATAGTTCATACACTGGCGAGCTTAATATCACAGGACATTTTTTTTTCCAGCTAACCAGATGTATTGTAAAGAAAAAAAAAGTTTTTGTAGGTAGGTAGGGCAAATATTTTAAAAATAGAAAAAAATAAAGATAATACCTAATCGAGATAAGTTTAACATTCAAGTATTAACTAGTTGATAGTCGCGACTTCGTCTGTGCCGTTTATCATCTTAACAGTATATTTTATGTACAGAGGAAAAACATAACCCCCACCCACACCGCTTGCCCCACTTCTGCACGGCAACGAAACATATACTGCGAAACGCGAAGTACTCATAATAAAATCGTGGTATCTCAAAACTTTAATAACCTTATATTAAAAGACAATATCGTTATAATGTTTCTTTTAAATAAGGACAAAGAGTACGAGTATATACAACAACAAAAATATATCGAATTGTATCGCATACGTTTCAAGTGATGCGCGCCAAACGACATACAAGTATAAATTTATTTATATAGATCACGTGTTATTTGATCATATACAATAATTGTAGTGAAACAAGATGGCCGCCATCTTGTTTAAACACTAAACTCTTTAGACACTTCGTAATAATCTCCCACTTGATAATCCCAGTAATAATCGTCAATTATGAAGATTCGTTGCCAAAATAAGAAGTAGAGTGATTGAAAGAGATAATGTAAGAAAGAGAAAAAGGAGTGGGAAAATAAGTTAATATCAAGAGAACGTTTGCTTAAACGCGCTTAATTTTGGAAGTACTCGTCATATTGGAAAAATGAATTATATACATATACCGTATAATAAGAAAAAATATATGCTACAACATCACGCTACCGCTCTAAGGAGTAATGTAATCACAATACAAAGCGTATTTTATAAAATAGCAAGTATAGATTAATAGTACTTGAAGGCCTAAGGCATTATCGTGATGGGATGAACTGTGAATGCCTATGACAGCGGAGTACCACGTCAGTTATGTACACAACAGTTAAGCTTCACACTGTTTGACCAGTTACCAAGTTGAAAAGCTATATCCAAGAATACATGAGTATCATCCGATAGTTGCACTTGTGAACTAGTCCCACTTCTGATATTAGCATGTCTTCATCTTAGGCCACATCGTCATTTAGAGTCATCAAGTTAGAGATTGGTCAGAGACAATACGAAATTAAGGAGTCTCCATTATTAAAACGTCAGAAATATAAGCTTCACTCTCACAAGTCCCATCTGCATCATGTATAATTACGATCCAACGCTAATGCGTTGTAAAAAGAATCTTCAAGGTATTCTCACCTTCTGGTCGTGACGTACGGACACTGTTTACATGAGAATTTCTGCATATGCGATGTCATGTGGTTCCGTAACGCGTTTTGCTTTTTGAAGTGTATTTTACAAATATCACATTCGTACGTGCCACTTTGCTGAAAAACGCGATAGAATTGAATTTTTTTGGTAAATCACTATGGACGTCGTCGCGGTGGTCGAGTGGCTCTACCGGTGGAATACCAATCTGATGTCCGGTAGGTTCGAACCCCGGCATGTTTTCTAGGTGGTAGAGCTACGCTGAAGCTATTACTGGTTTCAGAATGAGTGGGTCGGCCCGCCCGACGCGCGGGGTAGTACCACCCTCTCACAGAAAGCCGACGTGAAGTAACAGTGGTTGCACTGTTGCGTTTCGTTCGGTCAGTGAGAGCGCCGGAGGCCCACATATTTAAAAGGCCGGCAACGCACTTGCGACTCCCCTGGTGTTGCTAGTGTCTATGGACGGCGGTGATCACTTACCATCAGGTGACCCACCTGCTCGTTTGCCCCCTATAATATAAAAAAAAATGTACCAACGAATTTTTCGGAATTCGTGTACTGTAGTTTACTAATTTAAATTTCTAACCCTATCGGCTGACGGTGGATGAAAACTGCCTCAGGAGATCTGAACCTGAGAAATGTTCTTGCAGAACCATTGTATGTCGGAACAATATAGAACTGTCGATTTCTCAGAGTTTAAAATCGCCAATACGTCGTCGGTTGGCCTGGTGATTATGCCCATATCTACCTTCGGGAAAATGCCTATGGCCCTACAATGGGTCTCTTACAGGCTGCTGATAATGAATATGGAAGGGCACGGACTGAGTCAGATACCATCCTAAGTAACACAAAAAGGTATATTCATCCAGAAAAAACCAAAGCAAAAGTAAATTCTAAATTAACACAAGCAAAAGCCGGTACTTATATAAAGAAAACTGATTCTTCAAACAATTTACAATATAGGACGTCGCGAGACATTAAAGGTCAATTCTCCGGCATCCAGTATCTTAACTCTGCCCTCCCAACACACTCTTTATAATTTAATCGTAAATATTCCAGATAAATTAAAAAAAAAACTGACGATTTTAATACTAGAAATAATAGTTAAGTCAAAGCGCATAATGGAAAAATAGTAGAGAGTAAAAAATATTGAAATATAAAATTGTAAATGTTGTTTCTATGTTTACAGGTAGGTGTTTTTTTTTTGTTAAATTGTATAATATAGCATAGATTTATATAACGTAATATAATCTATACATACAATAAAAATGATGTGTCTATATGTAATAACAAAATAACGACTTTTTACTGATTGGATATGAACATATACACGATACTAATAACAAAAACACAATTTTTATAATTTTTGTCTGTCTGTCTGTCTGTTTGTTTGTTCCGAGTAATCTCCGAAACGGCAGGACCGATTTTGACAGAAATTTCACTGGCGGATGGTTAAAATTACAGCGGGTGACATAGGTTACTTTATTTTAGACAGCTGTCATCCGTGGCTTCGTCTGTAGTACTATCTCCAAAACGATTGGACCTATATTCATGGGACTTTCACTGACAGATAGCTAACGTTATAAAACGTAATTAAAGCTTTTTGGACTAGCTTTTACCCGTGTCTTTGTTTGCAGTACTATCTCCAAAACGTTTGAATCATTTTTCACGGAACTTTCACTAATAGATAGCTGATTCTATCAGAAGTAATTTACAATTATAAAAAAAACGCAGGCGGAGCTGCAGGCAACAGATAGTTAGTAATAAATCTTATATGTATATTATGCGCAAACCTGAATTTAAGGCTACATTCAAAGCCGCCAAAAAGATTGGTGTGGAGTGTACTTTCATTACAAATGAAATTTGAACTCTGTACGGCCATTATTTGTCTTCAATAATCTAAATAAGTGTATAAATTGATAGACTTACATCAGTGTGCCGCGTCATATGTCCTTTATAAGCATCTTTATCCAAAAACCCTTTGAAACAGCTCATACATTTAAACTCCGAATTTTTAAAATTTGAACTCTCTCTCCTTTTCTCTATCTCCCCGACTTGTTCAGTATAACTTAAATCTATTATATCAAATATATTATCATTTAATACATCCTTAGCTGGTTTCTTTCTTCTGTCCGCTTTGAGGATTTTGTCTACCTTCTTTATTTGGAATTCATCGTTTGAACTGACAGACAAATTATCCTCATGCAATATATCTGTGTCTGAGATATCTTCTTTTATGTCTGACACATCAATTTGGACTATGTCCATGTTGCCAACATTTCCGTCTTCACAATCTTCTAAGTGATAGTCAACATGATCAGGTACATTGATTATTGTACCCAGGTCACTAAGAAGACTGTTTTTTATACGGTCTATTGAATTTAGATTGCTATGAGTAATCTGAAAGGAGACAATTAATTACCAAATATAAATAACAAAGAGGGTTCAGGCATAAATTAGTTGGGTGGTAATGTAAATTATTTTTAAGCACTATGTAAAATAAAAAATCATGGATGACCTGTGAGTTGCACTAGCACTTTACATTGTCCAGATACCAGGAAAACACGATAGTCAGTACTACCTCTCAAAACCAATCTTGGCCATCTTGGCAATATTTATTATCAGAAGTTGGTGCTTTATGAAAACTTGCAATGGCGGCAGTAAAGACTACAAGGTAAGTGTGAGCCTTCCTTAAATTTGGAATTAGTTTTCAGGGGTATTTTCTTCCAGCCATTTTAAAAATGCAGTCCACTATCTAGAATAGGCCAGCGTGTGTGTGGTGGTCGTCACCAGAGAAAGAGGGTAGTTTAAACAAGTTTGGTATAATCACAAATGAAGACTCCAACCAAGATTACCCACTATAGATCACATTTTACAAATTGGTAAGTAAAGAAACGTACTTAAAAGTGGGATATTTTATGGGCAGATAGAGAGAGAGAATATAATAAACAAATGAGTAGTACACTGTTAAAAATATTTGTAACAAAATTACTCAACTTTGTTACTCAATTCAAGATTACAACACATTTTTTGTAAAATTATTATAACTCATGATAAAAATATTATAATGCATTATTATTTTACGATTTTTGTGTTGTTTAAGAATATACTTTAAGAATATTATGTAAGGTGTATACTAAAATTGAAGAAAGCTATTCGAGTTTTATAAACTTGCCTAATAAAAATGTATCGTAAAGTTGCAAATTTGTTATGCAAAATTTTAAAAGTGGCAGATACTCACATGTTATGTAAAATTAAGATACCTACTATAATTTTAAACAAATATTTTGCCTATTGGCTTCCGATGCTTTTCTTGTAAAATTACCAGACAAATTTTTAACAGTGTACACATAAAACCAGCTTTTACTCTCTGGATCTCTTGCACAAATGTAGATTCATCCTATCCTTCATGAAGTTACTTTTTTCTGAACTCTTACCTTTTGTAGGTGGTAGAGCTACGCTGAAGCTATTACTGGTTTCAGCATGAATGGGTCGGCTCGCCCAGGGTAGTACCACCCTCCCACAGAAAACCGACGTGAAGTAACAGTGCTTCCACTGTTGCGTTTTGTTCGGTCAGTGAGAGCGCCGGAGGTCCACATATTTAAAAGGCCGGCAATGCACTTGCGACTCCCCTGGTGTCGCTAGTGTCTATGGACGGAGGTGATCACTTACCATCAGGTGACCCACCTGTTCGTTTACCCCCTATAATATAAAAAAAGAAAAAAAAAGTACTTTTCTGTACACTTAACAATGCATAAGCAAAATTACATGATAAATGGTTAAGTGGTTAAGGCATGTATGACAGTATAAAAAATAAACAAACTTACATTACATTTATAACATCAGTTCCGTTACTTACATACTGAGAAACATGTAGTAATTCTAACATCAGATTATAACTCCGCACGGCTTTATTTTTTAATCTTTTGAAGCACAATAGTCCTATAAGAACACTCCCAGCATAGTTTCTGGGGTAATCTATCCTTTTCCTGCATCTGAAAAGATGAAAATAAAGTATATTAATTTGGTCATTGTAGACATTAACCCCTAGACTGTCCCAAACCATGAAAGGTATAAATTACATACAAACAAACGTAGACCTCATGAGGCACAGGTCAACAGACTGTTGGCAACATAAGACTAAAACAATACCTGATTTATTACAAAACTTTGAAAAACTACAAGTGATTTATTAGTAAAATTATCATTTTTATGTAAAATGTATTTTCAATAATTTTTTCATCTGTACGAATTTATATTTACTAAACCATGAAATTTACAATGTACATTGTGATTAAATTAAAAAATATATATAATCTACCATTTCGTGGTCTTAAAAAATCAGCCAAGGGGTTAAGGAAGTAAATTTATATATTTGGTTGATAAATATCAGATTTAGATCTCAACATGAGGAAGAGTTTAGGGCTACATTTCCTTATGCCTTGCCTGTGGGTTAAGTAGTAATTATAGAATTAAAATGAAAGAATGTCCACATAAGACAAACACAGTTCCTATCAAACTTCAATACACTAGTTAATGTCCTGTGGGGAATAAGTATGGAAAACTCATTAACATTGGAGGAAGTTGTGACGAAATTGCTCATTTTTCAGTTTCAGTTAATATAAATATAACACAGAGTTACATTAGAAACTCACTCTTAGTCCTGTTAAATCTTCATAAAATTCGTTTAAGTTGTCTTTCTTCATATTATAAAGTTTTCTGTCCATAGCCAAACATATTCTGCAAGCCTGAAACATTTTTTTTTTTATTTAAAATTATTAATTGGGTGAAAACTGTAATAAGTATTTTTTTTAATAATCATCTATTATTGATTATACAGTACATTTATTTTATTATCTTACATAATACTTACTTTTGCGGTTTTATGTAGTTTAGATTTTTTCTTAATATTAGACATTATCAGACTGTAAAATCTAACTACAGAATCTTAAATTTAGTCAAAATGTCAGCCTTTGGTAATTTTATTGATAATGATGTTATCTTAAATTCTTAACAGTCCGCATAATCCAAATAACACTATTTAAAAAAAATTGTTTTAGTTTTATTCCACAAATTTTACAATATTTCAAAAGCAAAACAACAATACAAACAAATCGATAATTATAGTTTTTTTTTTTCAAATATTACTAGTTTTGATTTATGCATTAGCCAATGTCAGTATTTTTTATTCATGGTTAAAAACATAGACAAATAGAAAGGATTATAACGCAATACATACAATACTTGTATAAAAATACGCTCAGATCTTTAATTTTAGCTCCTTTTAATTTATGTACAAGTCTTAACTATATATTGAACGTAAAAATATGATTGATTAATCCAAATTTCTAAGTATACCTTTTGCTTGATACATTTATATTATTATGTACTGTGTTCATTATTTTTTATATAACAAAGAAGTATAAGGAGTAAATTCTTTCTAAATATTCAGTTCCAATAATATATGTAATGTATATAATTTATATTATTCTAATGTACATTTATTTCTTAGGATTCTTTACAACATCCAAAAACGATATCAGTTTTATATTCTGTATTCTTCATCAGTTTAATTTCTACGAGAAATATTTATTAATAAAGACTTCAGAATTAGTATTCTACATATTTTATCAAGATATAAATCTCGATTGAAATCCAAAGACAATAATCTATAGAGATACAGTATACATTCAAAATTCCTTTGCCAGTAAGGAGTGACGCCAACATGACAATAAAAACATATATTTAATTGGCGGGAATTACTAACGAAACAGTGGCAGGTCTGTCTTGTCAAGGTAAAATATAATTATAAAATAAGTAGTTACATATAATTGTTAATAATCTATCATTTGCTACCGATGTTTTAAATGAAATTCATTTTAAAACTTTCTTTTGTCTTCATATTTACCTATTGTAGACATCGATTCGTAACGAACTTATTTATAATTGTAAATAATTTGATATGTTTAATTTTTCATCACAACAATAAATATAGTTTAATAATTCAGTTATATTTAACGAGAGATCGAAACGTAGAATTCGTTTTTAGCATTTAGCGAATGAAGACTTCGTGATTAAACAATAGCTTGATGCTAGAATATTTTTAATAGACGCTTGGTTGACTATTATCGTAATATAATCTCCATTATCATATCCCAATTAATTAACATTGTTGTGTTGAGGTTCTGGGATGTCTGACTGGATGGCGACCACTAATACGTCTAATACCACACAGGAATGAGTCACTACGTCTGTATTCTATAGTGAAATCTATTCTTGAAAACTTATATCTAATATATAATATAATATACTCGTAAATCGCCTAAACATGGATTATTATACACACGAAGAGATACTCTATCTGGATGTATAGTTAAATATAGACCCGAAAAACTATACGCAGAATGAGACACTGTGTCTGTTTTTTGTTTTCCCACTTTGCAATAATTAAGAATTTGATTAACATAGACGTAAGTTTGCGTAAATACAGATATAACTGTTTTAAGACTTTCGCCTTTTCTTTCATAGATGTCCTTAATGGCGCTTCGTCAGAAGACGCGCATTAGTTATTATGAACCGGAAGAGCCGAACTTAGACGAATATATCTGTAAGTTATTTATTTTTTTGTATTATATTTATTTTATATTATAATAGAATACTAGCAAGTAGCAAATTCATCGTAACTTCGTCCGATTTAATTTATACATACATAGGTGTTAAAACTGGTATATTTCGTATCGATAAACTCACAAACCATGTGTTAGACATTTCCTTATGGTGAAGGTGTTTATGTTATCTATTTTACTATACCTCGCCAATAGATTGCGCTCTAGTAAATCAACTTCAGTATCTTTCAGCCGATCATCATAAAATTTGTATACGTAGATTTGATCCAGAGAATTTTTTTGACGTGATAACGTCTTATTAATCATTGAACGCAGGCTACACGCACGAAAAAGCACGACTCATTGTCACGTTCCGCCTTAGCCGAGCGTGCAAGCGTGAGTGCGGAACAATCGATAGCGAGGCTCTATCGGTCTAAGCGTCCTAAGCTTGTGACGCATAATTTTTCATCAATGTTTTCTTATGATGTTATCACGAAAATTGTCATCCGTAAACCGACTTTACAGACGTTGCACATCACAATGTCACATTTATGCTTTATAACTACTGAACCGATTTTGAACAAATTTTGACGACTTCAAAGGATTTTTATATGTTAAACGCAAGTTTATATTTTACATTAAATAATTTTATTAAGTTGCTTTTAGGTGCTTAAATTATAAATTCAAGCTTACGTTTGTTTTCTTGAGGTTTTTTTTTATTAAGGAATTGTATACTATATTATCAGCGTATCGTTCTCAATAGACCGAGAAAGTATGGAGTCATAAGTCTGTTAGAGTTGTAGGCATGCCCATCTCACCCACAATGGAGGGTCCGCGCTTGATCATGGGTCTTGTAGAAGCACCAGGGAACTCCTGAAAATAGAATAGTAAATGAAAAATTTCTTGGTTTATTACAGTCTAAGACTAGGTAAGTAAGACGTACTTGATTATGGTCAAAGATATTCTGGTGGATTTTTATAAAGTAGGTTTTCTTGGCGTCGGCTTTAAATTCTCTAAATGATAATGAAAACTGTATCAAAATCCATTTCGTAGTTTAGAAGAACTAAGGGAACACACAGACAGACACGAAAAATGTTGATATTTTGTAACATTTATATAGAAAAAACTTTTTTTAAGGTGATTCTAAAATACATGTATCATAAAGTACGTAATTTGTTTCACTGACAAACAGTTTGTGACCAATGCGCCGATTTCGTCTACGAATATTGTTCAATACACGGACCTCTTCTCGTCGTGCCTGATGATAAGGTAAAAAATAATGTCTACCTATAGGAATCCCACTACTGGGTCAAAGATCTCTTTTCCCACGGGAATGCATATTCACCACGAGCCCATGAAATATTTGTGATTTCATATTCCACAGGTCTATATTATTACCGTCATCATTAGCCTATAAGAGATCCATTGCAGGGCCATAGGCCTCTTCGCGAAGCAAGGTATGGGGATAATCACCACGCCAACACATGATGTATTCGCGATTTCAAACACAGTTCTATATATTTCCCACATACGATGATATTATACGACCATTTCTCAGTTTCAGCATTCCTCACGATGTTTTCCTTCACCGTCATGCGATACTGGTACCGTTGTTGAATTAATAAATGTACACGAATTCCGATAAATTCGTTGGTACATGCCGGAGTTACGATATCGATAATATCGATTCGTTATTCCATGGTTCAAATAGCTATATCACTAAATAAATAGAAGACTGATTAAAAACATCGATTTTTTTTCTAAAAACTAGCACTGGAATATCTTCAGAGTAGTAGAAAAAGACATCTGGAAAAACTAGAACTTTTAATGTTAACGTTTAGAAGTTACGAATTGGGGATTTCTATTTTCCATATAAATATTACAAGAAAATTATTTTCGTTTAAAGTTTTGTAGCTACAAACCAATAATCAGATTCTAACAAAACAGTATATGATTTTGTAGGAAATTGAATGAACGTGATTATTTTTCGATAAATCGACTCAAACTGAAATTTAAATTTATGTCATAATTGTACTTATTACTCCAATTGCAGGCGAATTGATTTAAATTAGTGCGTTTTATGAATTCCTTATTATAGGTACCAAAGAAGCATAACTTCCCATCCTTTGTCCCTCGCGCTGCCCTCACCATTCCCCATATATTCCTACATTTGGCTCCTTCCATCATACCAGGTAACTCCCGAACGATATATCAGTTTTAGTTGAACAGCAATACGACGATACGCCGCTCATAAATTAAAAAAATTGGGAGATCTCCGTCGGATACGAAGTCTTCTACGTTATTTTTGCCACTCCGAATGTAATTCGATATAGATATTTAGATTGTTTATCCTTACTAATATGATAAAAGCGAATGTGAGTTTCTTTGTCACGCTTTTACACCTTAACCACTTGACCTATCATAATGAAATTTTGTATAGAATTTACTAGGGATACAGAAAGTAATATGGAGTATTTTTCGTCTAAATAAAATATACTATCCTCAAGAGATAGGTCAAATCTGCATTAACATGAGCGAAGCCGCGAGAAAAAGGCTAGTACTTGAATATTTTCCCCACGCAAGGAAATAGTTTTATGCCCCCTCAATACGGCTCTCTCGTTCTTTCTCGTGTAATCTGTATATTTTTATTTTCTTTCATATTTCAATTCAAAAAATGTAAACTAACAAGTCGAAGCAATAAGTTTCATTTAATAGTTTAGGAAAAACACATATATTTATTTAAAAGGACACTATAGTCAATTACAAATTATATCATGAGCATCATCAGTCTGTAAGAGATCCATAGGCTTCTTCCCGTAGGAAAGTATGCGCGTGATCACCACGCCAGCACACGACGTATTGAAGATTTAAACTGAGAAATCTACAGTTCTATATTGTTCCCACATACGGTGGTGCTATAAGAAAATTTCTTAGTTTCCGGTTTCCTCACGATGTCTTCCTTCACCGTCAGCGGACAGTATTACCAAATTAAATTAGTAAATGTACGTGAATTCCATGATACATTTGGGAGGTTCAAACAGGATTGATATTCCACCAGTCAAACCTCCGACCACCACGACATCTATATAAAAGATACTATACTACTAAATAAAATACAAGGTATAACAAAAAAAAAATATAAAATAAACGCGTTCAGTTTTGAGGTTATGCAAATGTCAGCGCACCATGCTTATCTACTGGAATCTATATACATATTTGCAAGCGCTTACATTCATATACAATAGAAAGAGGCAGAGAGAAAGTCGCGGAGAGAGGGCATTACGCCTAACATCCGCCCTTACGCGACGGTTTCTCCCAATCAACTCTTACCGCAATCCACGTTTGAAAAACGATACGATAATATAAATAAATAGATATGTAAATTTTTTAAAAATTAGCGGAAGAAAACAATAAATATAAAGCGTATTACGTACACGGATATAATCGAAGATTACTCCACTGCTCGTCAAATTTTTTGACCGCTTTGAATATACCCAGAACACGAATTTGGGTATAAATACGTAATACATTATATGTATAACATCGTGACAACTTAATTAAGGTACAAATACATGCCAATTTTATATTCGTATAAATAAAAAGGGCTTTATCAAAATTGCCCCCAAAACATTTTCTGTCATTCTGATACATAACAATTATTAAATGTATACGCCAACTTAGGTGCAGGCTTAGGCGTGTTTAGTACCCTCACGTTGCCACATGGAGTGCGTTTCGGACCTTACAAAGGATCCAAGACTAACGAAATAAAGTCCATGTATTGTTGGCAGGTGGGTTATATATATATATTTAATTACATCGACTTTCTAAGTGAAAGAAAAATATGTATTCTAAAATTAAAAAAATAAGAAGGGACAGCTTATTAAGATAATGGTTTTTGGCTGAAACTTAGCTTGTAATGTAGTGGTTTTATATTTTATTCATAGTGTTGTGTTATTTGAATCTATATCTTCTAATATTTGTAACATTTTATGTAATATCGTTCGGTTATTGTGCATAAGCGAAATAACACCACGGAGCATGAAACACGAGGTGCGACAAAAAATCCCTAGAAATTTTTTAACAAGGGGGCCACCATCTTGTTAGGACATTGAAATACTCACGAGATATTTGTGGAATTATTACCTACTCGCAGTAATATTGCTTAAGATTAGTTGCCAAAAATATCATAAAAAAAATAAAAAAAATTATAGACATAATCCCAAGGACATATTATAGACAAACATGTTGTAGCGACCCTACTTAGGTGGAATGAGATACAATATATCCATATTTGAAAGGATTTCAAATAAAATAATTTATTTTATCATTTTAAAATCAAATTATGTATTTAAAATTAAAAAGTTACATGGGTATCTTGTATTTACACTTCAAATTTGTATTGCAAGTAATTCACATGTTTAGTAATGTGTATATTCGACATCTACACATTGTTGTCAACTAGGCTCACATAATTACCCACGTGTAGAGACGATAACCGTATTAAACGATAAGCGGTTCCTATTATTGGGACCAACGACCAACAAGACGGGGCAAGTTTAATGAAAATCTTATTTTATGTTGGAAATGGTTACGTGTTAAGCCTAGAAATAGGATTATTTATTTAGAGGCAAGTTCTTGACGTCTAGGGTATATGTATTAAGACAGAATTTCAACATTAAATTAGACAAATGAATATTAAAGAAGTATTATTGGATATGGTTTTACTGGGAGGTTTTCCTTAACTAAAGGCTCGAGGTCTTTATAAACACCTTTTTCTACAAAAACATACGAAAGCAATAAAATGTATGACAACAGATATACGATAGTAACAACAAACCGTCCCACGTTGTGGACGCGGCAGACGGTAACAATTCAAATTGGATGCGATACGTGAACTGCGCTCGACACTGGCGCGAACAGAATCTAGTCGCTTTTCAATATCAAGGGCAGCTCTATTACAGGTAAGTCGATTATATTCACATTTGTCTTTACGAATCCATTTGCGGGTATTATATTAGTTATCATAGTTTGTAAATACTGTAAAGCTTACAAGGTACCGGAAACCTACTAACACCAGGACAAGGTGACAGTTTCAAGGTGCCTCTAAGGAGATTTCTTTTAAGCCTTAGAACTTACGCTGGAGGTTGTAGCCAATTCACTCAGCCAGCTTTTGACACCTATCTGCAGTTTGAAATATTCCTCTCCCAGAGCAGAAGGTTGACCACTTTGTCCTCTTATACAAATATAGGCCGCTTGCGTACTTACCAACAACAAACAAAACACGATATTTTACTAAGTAAAGTGAGTTAATTCCAAGACTACTGCTAGAAACAGGGCTAAATACGTGAGCGACCCTAAGGAAAGTGCGTGCAGTACGAACATCCCGGACACCATTAGAAACGGGGGGGGAAATATCCAAAAACGCTTAACATGTATGTTATAACATCAAATTAAATTAAATGGAATTCTTAAAAAAACTTGCTTGGAAATCAATTAAACTTATGCTGCTCTTGTAAAAAAAATATTTTGATAATTTTAGGACAATAAAAACAATACCACGCTTCACTGAACTAATGGTCTTTTATGGCAGCGAATTCGCAAATGCACTCCACATAGACCTGCGACGGTACAACTCCCCACCTGGATACGCACAGAAATTTGGTAGGTACCCTCACTATTTACTAATTTTCATTGCTTGAACGGTTAAATTGCGTATATCCTGTTACTACTGCTTCGAAAATATTGACAGCATTTACTTCGATGAAACAATATCGGTTGAATTTAGAATTAAAAACTGTCAATCTGTTTCTGATAGAATTAACAATGTAACACAAAAAAAAGACTAAACACAAGTCATAGTGAAGTTTTTTTTTTAATTTATAATATTTGACCACGAACTCGTTTACAGTTGTTGTCGATATGGCCCGAGGTGGTAACATGGTAAGCTTAGAAAAAACTGGCTCCCAAATGCAGCTGCTCAAACACAGATCTTCGATTTGAAGGTGGTAGCCAGTCAATCGAGTGCAGTTTTATCAAAATGTTTTCCTTCACCGAAACTTCATGTGTATTACAGGGATTTGATACTATATAATTCGACATAGTGTCTAGACTACTGAGCGAACATTACTTCAAAAAAGAATTCTAAAAAAATATTTAAAAAATATATTTATATTAAGTAATAATTTGTTAAAACAAGTACAAACAAATGAAAATAAAATTCTTGCCCCTTATCAAATACGGAGGTCAACATATTTTTCCAATGTTTCTTAGTATTTAATTCATAATAACAATGGGGACATTACCAACGCAAAACATTACTCTCGATGCTTATAACCGAGACGTAATGATAATAGCGTAACAGGACCTGGTACATTGCCAAGGCTTTCCATTCGGGGTAACTAAAGTTATGGCGTATATTAGGGATTCAAAGATAGTTACGCAACTTAGATATTATCTCCATAGAATTATTCATGTCCCAACATTTCCACTTTGATATAATGTCTTACCACTTATGCTAACAATTTTTGAAATCTTCAGGAAATTCAATGAAATATCAAAATTACTAGAAAATTAACGAAAACTTATTTCAAAAACATTATGACGTTGGTTGAGCGTTTTTGTACCAAAGAGTTCCCATCCCATGAATTTACTACGAATCTCAACTGTATAGTTACGCCACTACCTCTTGACAGCAGATAGAGTATTTACAGATTTTGCATTTTTAATCACGACAATTCATTAGCGTAATTAAACTATTGCTAATTATAATTATTAATTGCCTTAGTCCCTACTACGTTGGTAATTTGTACCAAATGTAACAATTAATTCTGTCTAAGAAAAATAGCACATAGATTTTCTCGCGACATTTTCATCGGGATATAAATACAAATTGATTAGGTTATACCATTTTTAGGTTTTATTCATACTATTCATAAAATTAGGTCAACCAATGCGATTCAGTTTTATCTCAAAAAAGTCTGATCACAATCCACTTATTTAAGCGATATTTCAATTTTCAATTGTTTAGTCAGAATATTAATCACTGATGGATTTATATTCACAAAATTGCAAGTTTCGATTTAAAGGAATTACAAACCAATAACAGCAATGTACTTAAATTATTATTAACACTCCAAAAAGAAGAAAGTACCTTCACCTAGGAGATCTATAAATAACCTATATTTCTACTCTACCAAATGCACGGACACTGTAGTATTTATTACTTCTACTATATAGCTTGTGTCACCCCTCGTATCTTACGATCAGAATCTTATCGCTCTTATAGCTTTAAGGGAAATACACTTCTGCATATAGCAAGAGGTCTAGGGTTCACATAAAACTAAAACGCACCACTGATACTTTTCATAGACTAGTAGAGTTAAAACAATCGTTGTCACATTCTAGGTGTCCCACTAGGCTAATAAGCGTAAAGCAGTAGAAAACGGCGGCAAAGAAAATACAAAAAAACCAAATACAGAGGAAACAATAGATTCCTCGTGTTTATTTAAACAGCAAAAAATGACTGCAGAACAAAAATCTACTCAAAATATATCATCTGATATTAAAATTAACATTCCTGAAGCAGACAAACAATTAACGTTTAAAGGAATTCATAAAAACAGTAACATCGAAACTTTTGTACGCAACTGATTGTAATGAGCGATTTACTTCCAAAAATACTCTCACACATCCCGAACTTAAATCAGAAATAGTGAAGATGCCTTTAGCAAAGCAAAACGTATTAGATGTTCATGAAACTAAAAAGACTAATAATTCATCGTTTAATACTTCGTGTGGATTTAAAATGATGCGACTGATCTAAAAGGAAAATTGGTCGAACATGTAAAAGATAAAACACTTATAGATCATACACGTAGTTATGAACCTAATCAATTTTGCAATTTAGAAAGTAATATACAAACACAGAGCGATGTGAAACCGTTCGCATGTGACATTTGCCATTATAAATATAAACATAAAAATAGTTTAAAAATACACATGAGGTTACATACAGGAGAGAAACCGTTCGCATGTGACATTTGCCATTATAAAAGTATGCTTAAAAGTAATTTAAAAAGACACATGAGGCTACATACAGGGGAGAAACCGTACGCATGTGACATTTGCCATTATAAAAGTAAATATACAAGTAATTTAAATACACACATGAGGTTACATACAGGAGAAAAACCGCTCGCATGTGACATTTGCCATTATAAAAGTAAATATAAAAGTAATTTAAATACACACATGAGGTTACATACAGGAGAGAAACCGTTCGCATGTGAAATTTGCCATTATAGATGTAAACATAAAAATAATTTGAAAATACATATGAGGTTACATACAGGAGAGAAACCGTTCGCATGTGACATTTGCCATTATAAAAGTATATATAAAAGTGATTTAGAAAAACACATGAGGTTACATACAGGGGAGAAACCGTTCGCATGTGACATTTGCCATTATAAAAGTAAAGATAAAAGTAATTTAAAAACACACATGAGGTTACATACAGGAAACAAACCGTTCGCATGTGACATTTGCCATTATAAATCTAAACAAAGAAGTCATTTAAAAGTACATATGAGGTTACATACAGGGGAGAAACCGTACGCATGTGACATTTGCCATTATAAATGTAAACAAAAAGGTTCTTTAAAAATACATATGAGGCTACATACAGGAGAGAAACCATTCGCATGTGAAATTTGCCATTATAGATGTAAACATAAAAATAGTTTGAAAATACATATGAGGTTACATACAGGAGAGAAACCGTTTGCATCTGAAATTTGCGAATACAAGTCTAACCGGAGAGATATTCTTAAAATACATCTTAACAAACATAAGTAGACTAAAACAATGTAACCATAATCATTTACATCACAATGTAGAATATTGTAAGGTTTTATAGTGGACATGATAATAAATTGTACACTTTGTCATACATTTCTAATAGAATACTAGTAAAAGCTAGGGACTTCGAACTGCGTTAATTGCAATATGAAAAAATTAATAATAATAACCTTTGTTACTCCTGACATAATGTAGCTTTTTAAAAGTAAAATATTTTTGAGAATCACATTAATAGTTCTGGAGATAACCACATACAGACAAATAAACTTTACTCTTTTATATATATATTGTGTATGAGGAGACCTGCTTCCGAAAACGAAGACGGACGATATGACACCTATAATGATGGGACGGAAAAAAAATCGATCCTGATTAAAAAAAAATCATATTTTGAAAAACGTTTTATTAACATTATTTACGCTTCATCATGTTAGTACAGCTAAATGAAAAGATAGTTTCATAAGAAATACATTAATTTACTAAAAAAAAAACACCGGCAATGAACAGAAAATCAACGAACGGTAAATGAAACTTTCTCAAAAACTGAAAATACTAAACATAATAATCAATCCCGCCAATACAAACCGCTCCTTTTGCGGCGGGCGTATGTATACTACTAGTTCTAACTGTGAAAGTCAGATGTCGCTAAATAAACGTTGCCATTTTTGACCGTTAAGATAGGTCTCTATTACCTATATTACAAAGTACTCTGTGGCGGCGGGCCGCGGCCGCCATTGCAGGCACTGTGATCATTGCCACAGATCAATAAAGCGTTAGACATTCCCAACTTTTATTTCATAAGCTTAGTTATACCTACTGACTAGCCTTTTTATGGAATTTAGAAGTTATAACTCTAATTATTTAATACAACCATACAATCAATTGTACCGTGACATAACAAGAAGCTAGTTACTACAAAAACGATATTAAATTAACCGAATCAGATTAGTGCTCACGTACACAATTATAAAAACTATTTAATCTTTATCTTTGATTTCGTACGAGAAATTAAAAATGAAAATGGTACAGAATAATTTGATAGTTAAAATTAATTGCTATTATGATCGACAGTTAGTTAATCTATCAGAATTAATTTAAAATAGTATTCTTATACTTTATATTAACAGACTTTCCGTTTATAGTCCGTCCAATGCCATAATTTGATGAACAGGTAGTGACGATCACAACTATCTAAAATTACTTGCAATTTTTATTGTGAACGCCGCCTCTAATTCTTTTATGGCGCTTAGCAAATTTTGTATCAACACATGATACAAAACGATTTGCGTAATGAAATGTACTGAAGTAATTAGGATTACTCAGAAGTATTATTTTTGAATTTGCACCCGGGAATAGGGTGGCCACAATTTAGAGAATGAAATCGCAGGAAGAGCTGGTATTTAATAAATTTATTTATTTACGCTTTCTAGAACATATTTCCTTTAACGACTTTATGCACTCCTATATTATTAACAATATTCTAAATAGAAATCTATGAAATTTCAAATGTTATTTATTATAGGTAAGTAATTTATGTCATTTTAATTTATAAACTATAGTTTCCATAGAGTTTTAGTATTAGCCTTTTGTAAAGAATTTTATCTTTGTTTTTTACGTAACTTATATTACTTTAAAATTATATTGCGATTTAATTTATATGATAAGAAACTAATTTTTATGAAGATAACCCTCTATTTTCGTTATTATTAATTACAATTTTATACTATTTAGTTTAATTTATTACCATTTTAATTTCGTATGAGAACAATACATACATTCACCTTTTTTTTTTTATATTTTTTGAAGTGAAACTTCTTATGGGAGCGACTTTGACATTCTAATCGACAATATTTTTGTGTGACGAAATGTGGTGAGGATAAACACTGTTTCGAGTAGAGTGTTGACAATACAATTTGTCGTCCGATCACTGACGTTAAGCAACGTCGGGTGCGGTAAATACTTGGATAGGTGATCGCCTGGGAACACCGCATTGTCATGGCTTTTGTTGTATTTTTTTAATTAAAATGTTTTTCTGTATACAAAAGTTTCACTTCTATCGTGTGTCTTTATGACACAGACTGTTGTTGTTATTAACTATTTTAATAATTTAATATTGGCGTGATTACAAATTGTATACATGTCTATTTTTAATTTAATTTGATTGTACTATATACTTGAATACTAATTGTTATTAATAAACCATAATATGTAAAAGTTTTGCTCTTATTATTTTGATATAACCTGACTAATTATGCTTTGATTATAAATTGAAATAATCGCTTCTGGATATCTCGATGATCTCTTTTTCTTCTGGTCTTGTGAATATTACAACAATTACTACAAAAATGTATTATTTGCCATTAAATGGTATAAATAGAAAATTAAGATAAATGGAGGTCCGCATATAAGAAACGCCTTTATTTTCTGTAATGTAAAAACAATAACATATTGCAAGCAAATATAGTACTTACTACTAATCGTAATGTAATTACTGATACTGGCTACAAACTTTAATTATTTTTTTTATTATAAATATTTATTTACAGTGAGCCTTCAATATGCAAATTAAATATTGGTAATAAAAAAAGTATCCAGCCGAGCTATCTACAAACAGACAACACAAATAAAATACATGTAAACTAGTCTTAAACATATTATTAAGCTACCAACATACATAAGAGAATGTCATTAAAATCTAAAGTTTCATTTTGTCATGTTTAATAAATTTCGACAAGTATTTTATAATATAGTGGTTAACTGTAACAGGACTTTATCAATCTGTTATTTATTTATATTTTTTATGTTATAGGGGGGCAAACGAACAGGTGGGACACCTGATCGTAAGTAATCACCGCCGTCCATAGACACTAGCAACACCAGGGGAGGCGCAAGTGCGTTGCCGGCCTTTAAATTTACCTATTTTTCCTGTTTGTGTATATTTCTTAAAACAATCTGTGCAATATCTAAGTCGTCAAATCTTTACCTATCCTTCGCAGAGTTGCCAACCGTACGAAGTTTTTACTTCAAGTACGAAATTAATATTTTGCTGTACGAAGACAGGATCAGCCTTGTGTGATTATGTACTACATGTTTCGTGTAGCAATTCAAAAATTCTTAAAAGTGATGTTAAAGAAAAACCTGTTCTCTAGGGTAATATTTTATGGACTGGTTCATTTCTTGACACAATATTATCTAAAATTAACACTTCAGTTGATAGTTTGTTGTACACTCTATTAAAAAGATTCCATTTATAATATGATGACCTACATGCAACATACATGTGACTGTCCTAAAGGAAGGATATTAATTTTTTTCCTTTACCTTTAATAAGAGTGATTTTTAATATAATAACATTTTAGTGCTTGATAAATAATAGTAGGCTTAAAAGTCAAAATACAATATTTTTAGTTCCTTATGTACAAGAAAATAGTTTTACAGTTGGCAGCCCTGGTCTCTCGTTATTCTGAGCAGACTTAAAAATTTGTATCCAGTGGCCTTAATAAATTAAAAAAGTATATGCTTTGGCTGATATGTCAAAATATTTGACAGACAAATGTTTACATCTGAATAACCTCAAAACACGTGAAAACTGCACGAAAATCATATAAAATGGAAGAATTACACATAGATAAGGTGTTACCAAAAGCTGCTTCATACCCTATGGTTGTAAATTTCCTTAATGGTTACCCAACTGAAAATTTTAAAGAATCAAAGTGTACTGTATTTTTCGACGAGAGTAGTGAAAGAAAAACTCTCGCCTCGGAAATATCTGACATGCTGTATGTCGGTGAAGAAGACCAGGAGCAATTAGGCAAAACATTGCTATTAGCACGTAGCAAAACAACAGGTAAAGTGAGACTAATTGAAGTAACCAATGTAGACCTGAAACCGTACATAAAAAACGATGTAGACAGTTCTATTGTACAAGAAACGTCGTATTTAGAATTAAGCAGAAATTTGGTTCAAAAAAACACAAACAGATGGCTGAGCAGAAGGAGAAATTAAAAGTAAATGTTGAGACGGTCACAGAGCAAATGCAGAATGTCAGTCAGAATATTTCCACAGACCAACTTGATCTATCTTCATATTCTAAAACCGATGATGATGTATACATACCCCCCATTAACCGTGAAGCGACGAGTGTTCATGAAGTTTATGAAATGGACAAAATATTAAGTGAAGATCTTTATGAAAAAATTTACGATGAAATTATTAATTCTGAGTACATGTCTGGTTTGATACCATTCATTAAACAAATGGTGAGTGACAAAATGCCTAAGAAGGAATTAGTACTTGCTGTGTACGCAAACACATTATTAATTTTATATGGCACATTAATGAAAGAAATTGTCAAGAAGACTTTCACAGCGTGTCCATTTTCCGTAACATTAAACGAGATTGTTATGAAAAATTTCCTTGGTATCACAAATTTAAGACGAATACGTACTCCGCAAATGAAGGACAAATCTTTATGCCATGCATTAGTATTTTTATTATTAGTAAACAAATATAAATTTGACGTGGAAGAATTTTGCCAACAGTTGAAGTTAACTTCACGGACGATAGCTACAAAGATATCTGTGACGGGTGCTAGTTTAGTTACCGTTGGAAACAAGAAGATAGCTCAACTTAAATTACCTCTTAATAAACCAGCATTGAGAAGGAAAAGTTCAAAGTTTTAAACATAGTAGCTCATTAGTTAGTTTATTTGTACAGTGCCTAGTATTAACTTACAATCATGTTTGGTATATAAAGTACACCCAAAAGTGACTTCTTAAAACATAAAACTGGCTTATGCCTGTTATACTAGCTAGCTACAATTTGTTGAAAGTGTTCTGTATCAGAAATTTTGTTTTTTCTGTTTATTAACTTTGGTATGGTTTAATGAAAGGCAAATGTAATTAATAAATAGCTATATATAAATAGCTGAAGAGAATGAACAGTAGATTATTTTATTCATTCTTTTAGTTCATACACTGTTGCGCCATTAAGCTTCACAGCTGGTATTAGGGAAAAAGCAATTGTTAGTGATACTATGGGCTTTTTTTATTAATTAAAGATAGTGCAAACGTAAAACTTTGTAACATAAAAAATGTGGTAACACTAAAATATATATGTATGATATAGAAATAAAATATAATTATTATAAACAGAGGTAAAGTGTGTATGTTTGTACGAGGTAATCTGTGAAACTACTGGTATAATGATTTTACAGACAGAAAGATATGTTCTAGGGCAGGGCTGTCCAAACTACATGGGACCCAGGGCCAACAAAAATGACTCAATACATTGGGGGGCCGCAAAATATTTATAAAAAAAAAATACAAGTATAATAAGTATAATTATTTTATTATCTACTTTTTCATTAATTTGTCTTTTAAAGCCCAATAAATGAACAACGCGCGGTGTCGGGTGTACCTACTATACGTTCGGGGAATTCCCCGAGTTCTCGAGTGAATAGTGTTGTGTGCGGCATAATCGAATACATATTCAAAACATTTGAATTTCGTCGCAAGAAAAATAATTTACTCATTTAATATATTTAAACAAAGAAGATAAAAAAGATTCTGCGGACCGCAATAATTCATGCCGCGGGCCGTGGTTTGGACAGCCCTGTTCTAGAGTCAACATCAACTGTTTTATTTTTTTTGTTAAATCTTATGTCATAATAACTGTAGTAGTAAAAACAAACTTGATATAGGACTGGAATGATAGGTTTTTAAATATAATTAGTCGGAAAGGGTAAATTAATACATTTTTTTTAATTAATGGAATGTGTTTACCTTTTTGTCTAATAATGTTAAAGCAGAGTATCTCTTACAAGTGTATAGACTATTTTATTTAAACACAAGCTGGTGTTCTTATATAACTTTATATATATATATTGAATTTTGATAGAATATATTTTTTTGAAAATATGCATTATTATTAATTCTAAATGAAAATCGTTTTTTTAAACCCATAACTTTATTTTCATATCATAGACGTATGGGTTTGAAGCTACCCGAATGGAAGCGCAAGCTACTAACTTCGACTTCTCCCTGATTTGTGTTTTAATTAGATGCAATTCTCTTCCTTACAGCGTCAGTAATACCTATGTCATACGGACATGTCTACAGGCTGAATTCTAACTGATGGCCTCCAACATACCAACTGCAACTTGACATACCAAAAAATGTCTGTTGAGAGATGTATTGATCTGATAAAACGCATATAACTAAATACCATATTTTTTTCATCAAGGTCGAACTCGAAGTTTGCTACATACCTATTATCCACTGAACCTTATATCGAAGCATCTTTACATATTATAAAATATATCTATATCTGTCCATTTGTCTGCTTAAATAAGATAGATACCAACAGGGTTAATCGAGGGCAAGCTCTGTAGTTTTAGTAATGTACTCTGTGCTCTGTAGTCCGGTGAAACTTTAGAGGCCTTGCCAGGTCAACAGTGTAGTCAGTTCGAAAAAAAAAAAGACGAGTTCAACCATCCCTCAACGTCACCTTTTAATTCCTTTTT
Source organism: Antheraea assamensis (assembly GCA_035772565.1). Lineage (NCBI taxonomy): Eukaryota > Metazoa > Arthropoda > Insecta > Lepidoptera > Saturniidae > Antheraea > Antheraea assamensis. The sequence continues at coordinate 1,150,264 of JAQQSE010000099.1, read as the reverse complement.
CTCGTTTCACAACTGTTTTCTGTTGCGGTAAGAGATGACAACGGCCAAACAAGCCCAAGCGGAAATGTGAAATAATGTCCACCCTAATATTTAATGAAAGATTTCCGCAAAGTAACACCTTCATCAATGAAATAAAACAACCCATGTATACATATATCTATTTAACATAATCTTAATGTATTTTTTATATGTGTTAAAATAAAAATAAATGACAGTGTAAATTACTTATATAATGTATTGATATATACATTATAACATTGATAAAATTACCCAGAATCATCGAGATATCTTATGACAACATTAATTGAATCTCGAAACATATATATATGAACAAATTCCCATGTGATGTTTGTATTTATCCATTAATAAAATCATTTTTATTTACATTCATTCAAACTTTATGCCTCTGTCAGGGTATACATATTTTTGGGAACCAATCTTCCAGATTATTACTGTCCATTGTCGAGTATGTTACATGTCGAGACATTACAAGTGTCTTGTGATAATTTCAATGTTCTAACAATATTGTAGGGCTCCCTTGTTAGAATTTTGTGCCATCTCAGAATTCATGTTCTGTGGTATTATTTTCCATCCACTTCACTTGTGCACAATAACCAAAGTATATTACGTAAGACACCACCAACTTTACAAGATATAATCAAATAAAAACAAGTTTATGTATAAAATGTAAATTCTACAACATGACAGATTCAGTTCCCGCCAAAAACTTCTACGTCATTTTGATGATCATCTAAACTATAAATTAGGGGCACTTACCCAAAACATCATCCAATAACGTACAAATGAGTACAGAGTATAACACTTACCCTAAAAAAAAGACTCACTATTGGGTGACAGATCTTGAATTTTTTTATGCGAGTGAATACTGAAATATACAATCAAGTCATGATTCCATCACATTTTCTTACACTGTAACAATCTACAACTTAGCTACTACCATTTCCATATGCTATGGTGATATTGGCTCCAATTTTATCATAGTGTCAATTACTTCAACAGACTCGGATTTTACATCACTGGTCGTACTCTCAGGTTCCATCAGTTCGTGTAATGATCCGAATCCGAAGTAAGACGCCTCTTCTTCACTCATTTCCGCTGTACACAACTCACTCAATATCATTTTACTTTTGCAACTCTCACTATTCTGCAATTTATACCGTTGAATCGAATATTCTAGCGAGTTATACGAGCTGCCACAAGATTCACATTTAAATATGAAGGAGTCCCGCGAATGTTTCACCTTGAGATATATATTATAGTTGGCATCGTCGTTAAATTTCTTGACACATTTGTCACAGTCTACGTTGAACGTTCGCCTTCTCGATCCAAAGTTTGCCAGCTCATCGACGTCAAAGCAATCATGAAACTTCTTAATATGTCGTTTAAGAGTTTTACGCGTACTAAAATCTTTCATGCAGAGAATACAACGAGGTAGCACTTTTTGCTTTATATTCGGTACTAAACTCACATGGCATTGCCCGTTATGCTGTTCGAAGGTCTCGTGTCCTCTGAAGACTAGATTACATTCTTCACATTTGTAAATTTCATCCTCAGCCAAATGTTTCGTCTGAACGTGGATCGTGAGCGCTTCGTTTGAGCTGAACGATATCGGGCACAGATCACACGGATGAGTGTTCATGTTAAAGGAATGCAACAGTTTCAAATGGATCTTACAAGATTTGGCCGATTCAAATCTTTTGTGGCAGATATGACATTCGGGGAATAAAGCCGAATTCGGGTGTTTCGTACGCACGTGCTTCCTCAAACTGCGCTTCTCTTTAAACAACGTTTCGCATTCGACGCACTTGTATCGTTGCATACCCAAATGAGTGTATTCGATGTGTCTGCGTATATTCCTTTTAGATTTGAACTGTTTGTCGCAGTAATCACATTTCGACCAAGTGTGATTATTATGGACTATCTTCACGTGTGACTGCCAAATAATACTTGTTGCTGCAGATTTTTCCACAGTAACAACACTCCATAGCCTCGTCTGTCGTATGCTTTAATTTAACATGATGCTTCAAAGATCTGTCGCTGTAATAAACCCTGTCACAATGGTGGCATTTATACGAACCGCCGTCCACATCATCAGTGTTAGTCGATGTTATATTCGAATCAGCTATCTGAGATTGGGGGTGAAATATCCTCACGTGGAACTCCAGACTTGATATATCCGTAAATAGCTTATCGCAATTATTGCAAGAGTTCACGTTGTCCGGCGGTAGACACCGCATTTTGTGTGCCAAAATCGAATCTTTACTGTAAAACCTGTTAAAACATACGTTGCAAGTGGACATCGAATACTCCTTGTCGTGATTCACCCTCATATGATTCTTCAACTCGTAAACACTGTTGAAGGAATTAGTACAGTATTCGCAGCAGAAGAATGTTTGTTTCTTTGACTCTGCTGTCATTTGTTTTAAAAGTGATCTCTTGCAATATCTATAAAAGCTTTTGAACGAATGATTGTTTTTCACGTGCCGTCGTAACTGGGGCTCTTCATCGAAGCTTTCATTACACTTGAGACAGACAACATCGTTCGCTTTCGGGTTATAATCATTTGCATCGTGGTGCTACAGTTCTCTTGCCCGTTATGGAAGAACTGTACGTGACATTCGAGATTTTCTCTCCCGAATATTAATTTACAACAGAAATCACATTTCAGAGGCTCTCGATCCTCAGAACTGTGAGTAGTACGTAAATGCCTTTTGAGGCTCTGGTTCGAAGTGTACACTTTAGGGCAGAGATCGCACCTGAACTCGCCCTTTTCCCCGTGAAACATTTCGATATGCCGTTTAAGGTTTCGATTGTTCGTATACACTCTCTCGCACAAGTTACACTGAATCGTCCCCCGTTCGGAGTTGTGCATGCTCTGAATATGAGCCAATAGCGATTGTTTGCCTTTAAATATCTTATTGCATCCATCGCATGTGGGATACTCCACATCTGGGTTATGTAGCTGATTGACGTGCCGTTTAAGATTCCTCTCGGTTGTAAAGGTTTTCGAACACAGCCTGCAACGTATCTCCGGACCTACGCCCTGCAGGTGCACAGTGATCATATGCGACATAATGTTTTGTTTCCTTGTGAAAATACGGCCACAGATATCGCATTCTGGGAAAGGTTGAGAGAAACGATTATGCCCGCGAGATAAATGTAGCTGCAATCCAGCAGGACTGCCAAACGTTTGATCGCATATCTCACAGTAACACGAAGAGTTTATGTGACAGTTTTCAATATGAGTCTGTAGGTTATATTTTCTAGTGAATGACCTGCTACAGTAGTCACATACATAATCTAATTGGTTATGATACATTTTGATACAATTTCTATAAAATCTCTTCACAGGATACTTCTTTATTAAAAGTCCTTAATTGATATCATCTGAAAAACAGAAAATAGTTTACATCAAATAAGTGTCAAAATTCATGAATTTACATTCATAATAGGGGATTTGGATCATATATTTTTTTAATTGTCACAAACTATCTATCATCTTCCCTATATGATATCCTTCCTGCTAATATTCTCCATCCTACTAATATTAATACATTGCTTACATATGTTTATTCTGCTTTTATTGAAACATTTACTGCTTTCATTTATCGTAATAATATAAAACTGTAATTTCATCTATGTTTTTTATATGCTATATATAACTATGCTATATATAAATTGTATCTATACTTCCAACATACCATTATATATTATCTCTGTGGTACCCATATCTCAAAATTACTCTTCTGTAATTGTTCTGTGTCCTGCCATTTTGGATTATTCTACTTTATACTGAATATTTGGCAATTAAGTTTAAACCGTGTATTTGTCACACTTGACACTGGCGAAATTGCCTACATAGGCAGATGCCATACAGAAAAAAAAAATAGGGGATTAACCTAAGGGTAAAGTATGCAGATTATAAAAGATCAAAGAACTGTAAGGATCAATAAATTAATCTATCTGATCTGTGGTTTGGTTAGCTTATGTTATATATTAGGTACTATATTTCTTCCCTCCTTTTTCAGATGAATCACCAATAGTAAATTTATGGAGGGCATGTCTTTAAAGTAATTTACTTAATGCCTTCCAGCTCTTCAAATAGTTACTGATACTTAGCATGTCGCATTTTTACAAACAATTATCTAATAACTTTCAGTGTACCCATTATTTTACCTAGAAACATTGCCATATACATAAATTTTACGAATTTTTGAGTTACTAAAGTTATGATAAACACCTAAATGCCATGAAATCTATTTTATTAAAAAGGAGGCATGACAAAACACTATGTGTAAAGCTTTTTCAATATTCTATTTCACCCTCGGTTTCGTACATTCAAAATAAGTAATGCAAGCACAATGATGAGTTATCTCTCATCATCAGTCAACAAGGTTTATGTATGAAAAGACAAAACAACTTTTCATTATTCAATGTGTGTAAAAAATGATGCTCTGTTATTTTCATGTTTGTCTCAAATAAGGAAGTTATACATAATTGCCAATCTATCCATCCAAGTATTCAATAGCAAATGAATGTTATTCCAATTCAATATAAATAAGTTTCACTAACATTATTAACAAAAAAAAAGGAGAAAGATTTGGAAGATTCATTTTTATATGAATGAACATATTTTCAAACGGTTCCCATTTTAATTTCATTAGCGGTGGACTTTGGATTTTGAAGGTATAGTAGAGAACACCTCGAAATCGAAAAGGAAATGTATAGCTATTATAAAATATTGATATTTTTAAGACAATCCAAGACTATGTACATACTTATCTAACTATGATCGAAGACTTTTTTATGCATATTTTTAGAAGTTTTTTTTTTTTTATTTAAATTTTCTTGTTAAATTAAGAAAATTGTAATTTAGATACATTTCTTCATGTTATCTTATGAATTATATTTGTTTCAACAAATTATTAGAGATTTTTTTTAACCGAATTTTAGATTAAATAATATTAAGAAGTAACACAATTGTTTGTTTGTCATAATATTCATTTCCTAATAGAAACAATACTTCACTTTTCTTTAATACGATTCATGACAATTAATGTGATTACTTGAAATGTATTTTTGATTAATACAAATTTAACCCCATACAATTCTCCAACATATATGTCATACATCAAAATAAATAATCAAAAAATAAAATCATCTGAAGTTTTTCACCTGTATCACCTGATGATACACCTGGTAATACAGGTGAGTGGAAGAGTCAAACATGATATACTGATATTACTCATGACATTAGAACAAAAAATACATTTTTTTTTTATATATAAAACACACTTATTTAAGGGCGAACCAACAATCAAGATCACCGCAACATCATGACTTGAACTAAACTTCTTGAACGTGAATGATTTTAGATTCGTTCCGTGGGTACATTAAGTAATTATTATATTACTACTAATAATGTATTGTAAATTTTGAGATTCATAATCAGAAGAGAACCCGTTTATTCATTCATGTATACAGGAGTTCATATTGTTCTTGTTCTAATGTTCAACGAAATTTAAAAGGAATACTCAAATATATCAATAGTAAAGATTAAAAATTAAAAACTTACTGTTTCGTACAAAGCGCCGATTCTATTCATGTTTATAATTCAAAAATAGTTTATATGAGGCACTTTTATTCCCTTTATATGTAGGAAAGTACAACTAAGTACCTATACAGATTTGCATCTGATTTCGATTTCTCTTTTAGTGACGTTTGTGACAGTAGTAGCATTATAAAAAAATGAATGCCGGCTTCTGTTACATTTATCTGTAGTTATAACATGTTTAACAATATGTTAAAAAATATAAATTCTCTTTATTTTTCTACCTATCGATCCATTTTATTCGCTCCTAGCACCCCTCGACATCATTTGCATTGTTTGTTGTATTAACTTTATATGAAATGAAGATATAATTATATTATTTTTAGTCAAGGACCGAGTATTTAAGAAATAAAACTAAAAATATATTTACTGAGATCCAAAGAGTACAATAAGTATTAGGGAAGATATCTATTCAGTACTTTATACATGATACCCGCACACTGGTTAACTTGTATCATTAGTTTATGTATTAGTTGTTTACTTATAAATTTCTTGGTATTAAATAAATATGGCTTATAGTGAGTCAGATTAAATATACGAATGCAAATTAATGATATATTTTAGAACTTGATAATTCAGAAAAAGTGGTTCCATGGTACAAAGGGTATATTAAATCGATACATTTATTTAAGTTATATTAAAATTACACTTTTCAATAGTTTTAAGTTATAAGTACGTTTTATTTTTTTATTAGTTGTTTTTTTTTTCAATCATAATATGTTCATAATATAGTATAATATTTCATTTGTATATATAAAATGTTAATCTCCATAATAATTTATTTTATTAACTTATAACCTTCTTTCTTTATTCCGTGCTTATAACAATCTCCTTCTATATCTATCTATTCGTCTTTTTTATTATTATTGTAATATCTATAAGATAAATTGTAAAGTTAAAAAACATTTTTATTTTACAAGTTTTGTTTAATATTACTAAGTTTTTATTATACAAACATAATAGTAGTTACTATAATTATTTAAATTACAATTTCTTTCATTATCACGTATCCAATGAATAAAACTCCGTGGCTAAAACTCATTACCACAGAGAACATTTCCTTATTACTAAAAGTCAATTGATTATTTTGACGCTTTTATATGAAATTTGTTTACAAATGTATATTTTTGTAATTTGTATTTACCGCGTATAAATTATTTATATCGGCATTATATGGTATATAATATAAGTGTTGAGTTGTATATTGTGTATAAATAAATATTAGAAGCGGCTCTAATATTTTTACGTATCCTAGTCGTTGTATTTTCTTGCAAAAAGAAAAATGTCTTTTGAATATTTTTGCCGCATTTGTTTAGACGCAAATACTAATATGCATATAATATATAATACTGGTCTTCAAGAAGTGTACGAAAAACTAACGAATGTAAAAGTAAGTAGCAAACATTATTATTATTTCTGATTCCATAGATGATGCTGTTTTAGATTTGAGCGCTTACTACAGACTAATCCTTTAGGAAGAGACTCGTATTCAATAACAACATCCATAAACATTGTTGAGATCAAGTATTCATTACAACAATCTAATTAGAAAGACTATTTATATATGAATAGGCAAAACAAAATTACAACATTCTTCTCTGTTACTCAACCAATTTTATTTATTTTATTTTTGTTTAGCATATATTGACAAGCTTTACAGTTATCAATATTTTTTGGGAAAAAAAAAACTTCTTTTTCTGCTTAATACTGAAACTTGAATAATTAGCAAGAGTTATGGTCATATTTTGCCCACCAGATTACCACAGTCAGTAATAAATTCTTGCAGATATTTCCAAATACTTAGCATTACAAAGGAAACCTTTATGATATGGCTTTTCTAATGATATAATCAAATAGTAGTTTTTCATTTTATTGTGCATCATTTACATTTTCCATGTAGTTGATAGTGTGTTTAATATCTTTAACTGCATTGTTGTGTAACATCAGATGAGATTGTGGTCAACTGCTTAACTCATAAAAAAATGGAGCTTATTTCAATTTTAAATTTGATTTTCTAGCTGCAATTGGCTAATGAGAAAATGTTAGTGGCATGCAATTTTTGTCACTCCCAACTTCACAAATGTCACCAGTTTATGATGAGAGCACAAAGGGCCCATGAATTTTTAGAAGATATTTCTATAAAAAATGTTGAGGTAACATTTCAATTTTTTTAAGTTGTGGTCATATAGTTGTTTGATGATGGAATATTAATTCAATGTGTTGGTAAGGGTAAGAACAAGAAGAAGAAGTTTGTTTGTCAGTCGGTCATTGCGTTTACAATTTGAATCCTACTGAACTAATTGGCATGAATTATGTTAAATGTCAGATATCTGATGTCGGAATCTAATGTGACATTGATAAACTCTGTTAATTATTAACTTTTTCCTAGGGAACAACTAAAAGTATTAAAGCAATAGATAGGCAGAAGAGTAATCTAGTGTACAGTTTATCAGTTGGTGCCATTTGGCATGTCACAATAACTCCAGAAGACATTTTGTGCCAATATCAAAAATGAGGATTCAAATGTAAACCCAGAGGAGCCATTGAAAAATGAAATGTCTGAGGCAAATGGTAAGTTTAAACTATCATTTACAGGTAGTAATATAAAAATTGATTTCTCTTGAAAAACGCTAGCCTAAAAGATACTTAACAATGAAGTTTTTTAGTTTCCTAAATATCTAATTTATAAGCGTAATTTTTGCTATTATATCTGTACTAATTGCGCCCTACGATTTTACTCATATTCAGTTTTTCTGTATTTGTCAAAGTATGGAAAAAATGTTCAAATTTTTTATTTTATTTTTGATAACAATAAAGATTGTCACTAAAAAGAAATTGGTTGAAAGATATGGGATAACTGTTTGATATCTGCATATTTATAAATACACTATCATTTGCTCCCGGATTCATCCGTGGTAATATAGTAAAAGATATTTATTAACCTTAATAGTTTCAGCTGTGCACTTGATTAGTTAGTCAACCAGATTATTTATATACACACATTTATATACTCTTGACAAGGTTACGTAGAAGCCCGAAGTTACAGTTACATTCAGAGTGGTGAATAAGATTGAGAAGGTCTGTAGATTCCTAATGAGAATTATAATTTCAAGTCTTATTTTCAGTATACTCCGATAGTAATTGTAAAGTGGAAACAGATTATGTAGACAATGACGGTGGTGAACTAACATCAGATTCTGAAGACAATTTACCTCTGAACAGTATCAGCGCGAACAAGAGATTGGGAGTGATGGTTCATGTGAAGAAAAAGGTGCGGAAAAGGAAAACTAAAGGTGGGGATATATTCATTGTTAATTCTAACACTATACCAGCTATACTAAATGTAGGAACAATGTTTATAGCAGTTATACTAAATGTAGAAACAATGTTTATAGCAGCTATATTCAATGTAGGAACAATGTTTATTGTAGCTATACTAAATGTAGGAACAATGTTTATAGCAGTTATACTAAATGTAGAAACAATGTTTATAGCAGCTATATTCAATGTAGGAACAATGTTTATTGTAGCTATACTAAATGTAGGAACAATGTTTATAGCAGTTATACTAAATGTAGAAACAATGTTTATAGCAGCTATATTCAATGTAGGAACAATGTTTATTGTAGCTATACTAAATGTAGGAACAATGTTTATAGCAGCTATACTAAATGTAGAAACAATGTTTATAGCAGCTATATTCAATGTAGGAACAATGTTTATTGTAGCTATACTAAATGTAGGAACAGTGTTTATAGCAGCTATACTAAATGTAGAAACAATGTTTATAGCAGCTATATTCAATGTAGGAACAATGTTTATTGTAGCTATACTAAATGTAGGAACAATGTTTATAGCAGCTATATTAAATGTAGGAACAATGTTTATTGTAGCTATACTAAATGTAGGTATAGGTGTAGGTATATATATATATATATATATATAATAACATTCTCCTATATATAATTAAATATATTTAAGCTGAAGAAGTTTCACTTCATCTGCATGTATACACTGATACACGAATATTTTGTTTTCTTTAACGTTATACTAATTTAAAGACGTTTGGTATTTGAATTAAAATCAGAGCAATCAAATATGTGTTCCATACGGGGCTGTCTAATCTTTATAAATAAAGGTATTCCTCTGTGTAAATCAGTGTTATAAATCTGTATAATTCCTTGTGCCACTCTGCTCTTTTATACTAATTTCTCAATGGGTGTTATGAAATCTACTATACACATTGCCTGTGGTATAAAAATGACATGGGTTTAATTTTTTTTGTATTCATAGACATTAGATTGTAATTGATTAATTGCAGATTTAAAGTTAGACGCCTGCGAGATCCTCCTAACGAAAGAGGAGCAGCTTGAAGAATTGTTGGCACGAGCCAAAACACTAAACTATTTGAATTCACCGTTGAAGTGTGAATACTGTTACAAAGGATTCATCGACACGAATGCTTTTAATAATCACATGGAAAAGCATGATGAGGTATTTATGATGAACTAGCTGATATCCGCGACTTCGACTGCATTGTTTATTATCTTAACACTATATTTTATGTAAACAATGAAAAACACAAAAAATAATTGCTTACAAAATTTATTTAGTCCTTTGTAATACTTATAAAAATTGTAGTTTCTTAACATTTTAATAAAATTCTATATTAAAAAAAAAAAGATGCGTTCTTTGTTATTTTAGATAAGGACCAAGTGTCTCAGATGTAATCTATACATATAATAAAAATGAAGTGTCTGTATGTAATATCAAAATAACGACTTTTTACTGATTGGATATGAACGTATACACGATACTGATAACGAAAATACAATTTTTAAAATTTTTGTCTGTCTGTATGTTCCGGGTAATCTCCGAAACGGCTGGACCGATTTTGACAGAAATTTCACTGACGGATAGTTAAAATTACAGTGGATGACATAGGCTACTTTATTTTAGACTAGCTGTCATCCGTGGCTTCGTCTGTACTATTTCTAAAACGATTGGACCTATTTTCATGGGACTTTCACTAACAGATAGCTGATCTTATAAGAAGTAATTTACAATTCTAAAAAAAACGCATGCGGAGCTGCGGGCAACAGCTAGTACTAAAAAAAATGTGATCGGAATGTATTCAGTTGTTTTCGCCTGACGCGTACACAAAAGCGTTGCGGTCGACACGCTTGTATACGATGTATTCGTATATTGCACCTTCACAGAGTCTGGTTTTAGGTCTGTCGTAGCCATGAGGATTTCTTACTGCAAATCTGATTTAGATTTGATGACTATAGGTGGATATTTAGGACAAATTGTATGGTTTTAGCGCAGCGGTGCGCACGAGTGTGACGTATGCCGCATGCGGTACCAGTCCCCGCGACATCTCCGTATGCACGCGAGCTCTGCGCACGCGCGCCTCTTCCGGTGCAACCGGTGCGCGCACACCTCGCACACCAAGTCAGTACACATCCGCTATATTTCGATTTGACACTTTCAATATTTAGGTTTTGCAATGATATAGTAAAATATTATCTGTATATTACGTGTAACGCCGCCAAAATTTCCACTTATGATACAAAAGTAACAAAATCATTTTTGTGTTACGTAACACCAATGTAACACAAAAGCGGAAACCATGGCTTCACTACATAGTATAAAACAAAGTCCCTTTCTCTGTCCCTATATCCCTATGTATGCTTAAATCTTTAAAACTACGCAACGGATTTTTATGCGGTTTTTTTAATAGATAGAGTGATTGAAGAGGAAGGTATATATGTATAATAACATAAAATAAATAGTGGAGAAACACTGTTATTTTTGAGGTTACTCCAAATGTAACGCGTGCGGGTCACGGGCAGTATTGAATAAATCAAAACTACTGGATCGATTTTAATCATTTTTTCAGTGAATGACATTGGCTATATATTTAATACCCGTGCGAAGCCGGAGCGGGCCGCTAGTGTATTATATGACGTAGATATTCTTTTGACCGGAGAGTAAAAGCCTAAGTTAGTATAGGTATGTGAAATATAAAATGGGACGTATTTATTAGAAGTTAACTATCTTATATTGTATGTGGTTTTAACGTCGGATTTATCAAGCTTGAAAGAATAAAAAAATACATCATATTTGCAACAGTTTTACGCCAATGAACGACGCTGTATCTTTACCTTAAAATTGGGAGTCCTAAGTGACATTTAAGTTTATATTTTTATCAAGCAAAAATGTTAAGTGCAATTTATGATTTATCATGAGTGTTATTTGTGTGAATGTAATGTAATGTTTGAATTTCTCTTGAAATTGATGCTGACATTTTCATATTATTTGTTCCGGGCAAAATGGTCATTTTAGCGGCCTTACCCATATAAATAGGTGAACATAAAACAGCTCAGTACTATCCTCAGTTCTGTTTGTCAACAGTTGACACTGTTGAACTGTTGATTCACAGTTTTTTGTTATATAGGTATTATCTTTCGTCTCCGTTCCCACGTCAAAGTGATTTATATGTTTGTATATGACAAATTGTACCCCGAGTTACACGAATTGGACTTACATGGTAATCGCTCGGTCTTACCTCTCGTGTAAGTTTTAGCTATCACCCCATAACCCCATCCCATCCACCATAAGCATTTTACCCACAATCTTCAACTTTTAGATTTTTTTTTTATAGAAATCAAGCGAGGGAACACGAGAAATGGCACAGCGGTCACACATACGAATGTCAACTATGCAGTCAGAATTTTAGGTAAGAATAAATCGTTATCCCTAATAGGGGAACTTGTACAAGCTTAATGTTTCTGTACAGCATTAAGGATTAGATAAAAATAACAAAAAAAACGTACAGTCCTGTTAATTTTTTTTTGCCGTTCTGAATATAGCCGTAAGTTCGGACTTGTGTGTAATTTAATAGACGAGCTTAATACAAAACCATGTTAAAATATTATTATAGGAATCTAAAATTGGTATTTATTTATCCTTAAGTTGTCTCGATGTTATACATATAATATTATACTTATTTACACTTAAATTTGTGTTCTCCGCATTCAGAGCAGGCAAAAACATTAGCGAAGACTGTTATTAAAAATTAAAGACTTACAACTATTAACTGTAGTTAGACTTATGAATTTGATGGCAACCAATTAGAGAACATTATGAATAATCAGTTGATAATTGTAAGGTTATTAAAGTATTTATGTTAATAATTATTATTATTTATTATATTATTGACAAATTTAATCTTTTACACCTTTAAATTTATTTTATTTTATTTTTGGCAACCCATCTCCTAGATTATTATAGCAGTTGTGTCTTGTCAAGTGTCTTATGATTATTGTAATATTCTAAGAAAATGGTGGTTGTTAGACCTTTCCAGGTAGTTTTTGTGGTATCTTAGAATTTATACTGCTTGGTATTATTTCCCATCCACATGTGCACCATACCCGCACTATATAACGTATAACGCCACTAATATTACAAAACATAGAGTTAAATAATAAAAGATAAGTAATAAAATTTAAAATCTGCTACGTAACAGACTAAGATCTCGCCAAAAACCTCCATCCTTTACTTATGATTCTTTTAACACGTGACTGATTCTTGAACTTAAATGTTCAGTGAAGAGCTTTCTAAAAAAAACTACAATATGCACAATGTTTTTGGTATCACAAGTGTATGTATAACATCAAGACAACTAAACCCCTGGACTGTCCAAAACTATACAAGTTTCAATTCCACACAAACGAATGTAGACCTCATGAAGCACAAGTCAACGGACTGTTGGCTGCATGATCTCAAAAAAAATGCCTGATTTATTACAATATTTTGAAAAAACAACCAATTATGTAATGTAAAATTTATTTTTAAATTATTTTACATTTGTACGAACATTTTTATTTTTACTAAACCATTAAAAACATAATTCACCATCTTGAGATCTGGCTCTTAGAAAATCAGCCGAGGAGTTAAGGTTAAAGAAATGCCAGTTTTGCATTCCTATAATAATATTTTAACTTTGTTTTGTATTAAACCCTTGGCTTTATTGTGTGCAAGCTAAAACTTAAGGCTATATTGAGACAAACCCAAAACTGACATGGACTGTATAGGTTGTTTTTTTTTTAAACAGTAAATCGACGTCATATCTGACACACATGCGAAAGAGTCACCCGACTGAGTACGTATGCAATATATGCGGCAAAAGTTGCATCGGAAGGCACGGTCTGCTGATGCATAAGAGTAAAACGCATCGGCGAATCACCGAGGTGAGTCACCTAAAAGCATTTGCTATCGCATTGTTCCTCGTCTGAGTTCAGACTGTTTAGAAAATAGACATAAGAGAAAGTCGGCATCTGCGTCTGTCTTCATTCCCGCATCGTTTGATCATGCATGGTTTACTTACTTCACCAGGCCACGGCATCAGAGGACCCTCCGTCAGATAGGTTCTGCTCGGAGTGCAACGTTCAATTCCTAAGCGTTGAGGCATGGAAGAGGCACATACTGACCTCCGTGAAGCACTCTCTTGAAAATGAGAGTAAGTGAGTATAATAGCTACCTCTTTTTATTCTAGAACTTAAGAAAGAGAAGGTAATATTCGTGTGAATGTCGATTTCACCTATACCTTGGAAACAGTGGTTTTTTTTTTTAACTTCTACTTGTATTGACGCATTTGGGAATAGTAATGAGAGTGAACCGCACACCGACACCTAAACGCGACACCGCGAAGTTGGCTGTTAATTGCCTGTCAAGTTTTTGTGTCAACTGACAACTGTATTCAAGGTAATTGTTCAAATATATGTGAAACTGTAGCATGTGATGTATATCAGTAGAAATAAAACTATATATTCATGTATAAATGTACACGTGTATTTGTGCGCGATTTTAAATTATATATGATGGTGATTGATAATTTATTGTATTTGTCATAAAAGTGTTTTTTTTTTTATGCTATAAACTTTTTTAAAGTGGGATTATAGTTTTGAGGTTAACTGTCTCGGTTTGTATTCTTCTTATGTGTTTACATTATAAGTTACTATTATTATTTGATAAACTGTTTTTTCTACTTCTTTTTGATATCATACTCGATTCTGTATACAGATGTATAGAAAGTTAATTTTAAAGCCTTTCACAGATAATTATAATGTTTTTATTACCACGTTATCACTTGCATTTAATGTATTTTTTTAAGCTAAACATGTACGTTCGTTATAACACAACTTTATTAGGTTTTATTGGGATTTATCTTACAACACGTTTTTATTTAACTGGTAGCGTCTTCTCAGTGTTCGTTGTATAAATTTGTAGCGACACACATACCTACAGCAAACGTGGTATGTGTGTACTACAACAACTCAGGCAAAAAACCAGCGGCACTACTAGTTGGCTTAATAAGGCGATTATTAAAGACTCACCGCCCAGGTGGCGACCACATGCTACCTGGGTGTAATTACCATCTTGCCGACAAATCCCAGTTACAATACAGCACATTGTTATTGTTTAGTTTTATTGTATACTTATATTGTCTGTGCTTTATTGTTTCTATTAATTGTTACTCAGTTGTATTGTTAATTCCTTGTTTCTCATTTATTTTACGACTGTAAAATTATTTGTATTTTTCTCATAAGTTTTGCACGTGCTCTATTTTGTGTCGCTTAAATAAGCCTCGTAGCTCGAATAAAGGGAGATTCGTAATCCAGCTGCCAAAGCGGAGATGGGGAGTTCGATCTCAACCACGGTTGTGAGTGGACGTATCCGTTCGCGCTGTCGGTGATGTCCGGACCGATTTTCCTACTACGGTTGCTTGTAGTGTCGTGAATACTTGTGTTCATAGTACTTCGAGTGATATTAGTTAGAATACGATTTTTCGGAAACCGTACTTTTCAGTACGACTATTCAAACCGCACTTCTCAGTGCGAAGAGTGTAAATTTGGTAAAATAAATCACGTGTTAGATTCGTTCGTGAGTTGAATGTGTCGTGTTAATCATTTCTGTGTGTGTCTCTTTTATCTACCGAGCTCGGATAGCTCGTTACAATCACTTTGGCGCACCCCCCTGCCTCTCAGGTAGGGAGGCTCGAACATCGAAATACTACCAGAATGGCCGCTCTGAAAATATCTCCCGAGCATGAGCTCACTAGGTTGCGACGTTTTGTCGGAAGTCGAGACCCGCAGCTATTAAAAGCGTATTGGATATACGTTTCCCAAAACGAGTGCTCAAGCGACAAACAGTCATCTCAACCATCACTGAGTGCTACCAATGGAAATGCTGCAACATCTCGCGCGCGCCCAGCTGAAAGGAGTGACACCATGACCTCTAGCTCTCATCTGACCGAAACTCCTGTGACCCGTGAGCGCTCCCGCTCAAAAATACGCACAGAGAACGTGCGCTCACCTTCAAAACAATCGCCTGAGGTCAACTCAACCGCCGTTGCAGTTCACACGTCGAATTCATTCGCAATACTAGACACGGAAACCGCACCGTGTAACGCCGTAGAAGCACTAATGCCCGATTTCGCCCGCACCCCCGCTCCAATAATTCTTAGTTCGAGCTCCGACTCTGGCTCGGACATGGAGCTTGACATCGCCGCTGCCTCCTCGAACCATGACGGATTTAAAAGTGTTACCCGCGTTCAAAAACGGAAAAAACACACCACCCCTTCCTCTTCCGACACCGAAACTGTAGAGGAACCCGTGCAACCGAAAAAGGCTGCCATCATAGGTGACACCTACACGTCACGTTCCTCTGCTGTAGACTCCACCTCTACTTCCGCCTCAGCCCAAGCCCAAGTCGTAGGCTCCGCGGCAACGGCTAAGAAGCCCCGCACTCCACCGCCTGTCACAATCCAAGACAAATCATCTTGGGTCTCTATCTCCTGTCAATTAAATCAGAAGGGGATCAGATACACTTCGGCACTGAATACCCCCGCGGGTATCCAAGTTAAGGTTCCCTCCACCGATGATCACCGCAAACTTACCTCTTTCCTCAGGCAGCATAAGTATGCTTACTTCACCTACGCACTAGAGGAGGAACGACTTCTCCGCGTAGTTCTTCGCCGCGTCCCGGCCGAAGTTTCAACCGATGACGTGGCGATGTCGTTGAAGTCACAAGACTTTCCGGTCCGGGAGGTTCACCGAATGTACCATCCCCGCACCAAAGTCCCCTTCAGTCTGGTTTTGGTTATTCTTGACCGAACTAAAGAAGGAAAAGCCATTTTTAATCTTTCTTCCGTATGCGGTCTTACAGGTGTGACCGTCGAGGCTCCGAACAAAACCTACGCACCCTCGCAGTGTCACAACTGCCAGGCGTATGGTCACTCGGCAAGAAATTGCCATCTCCGCCCTAGGTGCGTGAAGTGCCTCGAGGACCACTCTACCAAGGAGTGCACACGTACCCCAGCTTCTGCCGAACCTCCCAGCTGCGTGCTGTGTGGTCAAGCGGGTCACCCTGCGAATTATCGCGGGTGTTCTCGTGCGCCTCGCACAAAGCGGCCACGACAGCCGAGACAGGCTAACCAGGTTAGGGTGCCTGCTACTGCCACTCATCCTCAACTCTCACCTCTAATGTCCTTAGAGGCTTTTCCCGCTTTACCAAGTAATTTCAGGACTTCGGCAACACCCGCATCCGCATCAAAAGCCCCACAACAGTCTGTGACGGCTCCCTCGGCCCCTTGGGCTCCCATGCCCCAGTCACCGAAGGCCACACAGATAACCCCGGTCTCTTCTTTCTCCATCACCGGTATCGAGTGGGTGGGCCAGCTTCTCCTCGTGCATGACGTACAGGAGATCATTGCTTTCAACGCGATGATAAACAGTAATAAGGACCTCGGTCTCCTAAATGCAATCTCGCAGTTTCCTGACGTTGCGACTACCATCCAACGCCTCGCCCGTGCTTCCCACAAGTAAGTTCCTTTTACAATGGATAGAATAAAACCACGTAGTATTTGTCTTTCCTTTTTTAATGCTCGAAGCCTTAAACCCCAACGCGATCAAGTAGCTGCCTTTCTACGTGAACATCAAATAGATGTGCTTCTAGTTCAAGAAACACTTCTAAAGCCCGGTAATCGTAACCCCGCGATTGCGAATTACAATATAGTTAGAAACGATCGCATAACTCGAGGCGGTGGCACCCTCATTTACTATAAACGATCGCTATATTGCATGCCAATGGACCCTCCTCTTGATCTTTTACATATGGAAGTGTCAGTATGTAGAATAGGTATGACGGGTCATCCACCTGTCACAATAGTTTCCGCGTACCTCCGCCCGAGCAAAAGAATACTTAAATCTGACCTCGAGGCTCTGTTTTCGCTCGGCGATTCCGTTATAATAGCGGGCGACCTCAACTGCGGGAACGTCATCTGGAACAGTTCGAGTACCTCTCGCAATGGAGAGCTGCTTGAGGATCTAGTAGACGAGCTTGAATTTGACGTCGTAGCTCCTCTTGAACCTACTCATTATCAAGATCACTGTCGACCGACAGTGTTAGACGTAGCTCTCCTAAAGAATGTCTCGCTTTCGATACGACACGTTCAAGTTATACACGAGCTTGACTCTGATCACCGTCCAGTTATAATACAGTTAGGTCATTTGGATGACACCAGCCCTCCTTTCGTCAGAGTGCCTGACTACGCGAAGCTCAATAGGTACCTTAGTGATAACCCCTCCTCGTCCAGTCTTGATAAGATCCCGGATATGCTAGTGTCCAAAGCTGATGCCGACCTGGCTATCGATTCCCTGGTCGACCACCTTCAGACTGCCATCAGGGTGACCTCAAGAGAGGTACAAACGGCGAACGACCGCCGTTTTATACTTCCTGATGACGTGAGAGCTTTGATCACGGAAAAGAACGCCGCGACGCGAGCTCACGACACCTATCCATCCGAAGAAAATCGTGCCCGCTTACGCACGTTGCGGAAAACGGTGAAAGCCCGCATTTCCGAGATCCGTGGCGAAAGATGGGATAGGCTCTTAGAAGACATCAAACCGTCTCATCTGGCGTACTGGAAGCTAGCACGATCCCTAAAAGCGGACAACACCACTTCGATGCCTCCCCTCGATAGAGGTTCAGGTATGTCACCTGCATTCGATAGTATAGACAAAGCGGAATGCCTAGCAGCAAGCTTAGAAAAACAATGTTCTCCAAATACAGTGAACACTGACCCAGTCCATATCCGATCGATTGAAACCTCGGTGGAGAATGCAATCCTGTTCCCCCCCACGGATACTCTAACCCCGGTAACCCGGGATGAGGTCTGTGCCGCTATAAAACTTCTGAAGCCCAGGAAATCTCCTGGTCCTGATGGTATCAAGAATGAAGTTCTCAAACTACTTCCCGATCATCTCATAGCCCTCTTGGTCTGCATCTTCAATGCGGCCATGGCCCAGGGTTATTTTCCAGCCGTCTGGAAAAAGGCTATAGTGATAGGTATTCACAAACCTGGTAAAAAAGCCACTCTTCCTGATAGTTACCGCCCGATTAGTCTTCTCGACACACTCGGTAAACTCTATGAGCGGCTCCTTCTGAACCGTCTCCAGACCACTATGTCCGTTTTAGACCTGCTACCACATGAACAGTTCGGCTTTCGAGCTGGACACTCTTGTACACAACAAGTGCACCGCCTCACGGAGCACATCCTGCATAACTTTACTGAACCTAGAATACCATATCGTACTCTCGCGATCTTTTTCGATGTAGCTAAAGCTTTCGATAAGGTGTGGCACGCCGGACTCGTTTATAAGCTTCTTCAGTTTCGAATCCCCGATAGATTAGTTCATATCATTCGCGACTACCTCTCGAACAGAACTTTCCGCTTCAGAGTGGAAGGTGAACTTTCCCGACCACACCCAATACACTCAGGTGTTCCCCAAGGATCTATTCTTGCACCATCCCTGTTTAACTTGTACATTAGCGACCTACCACGATCTCCGGGAGTCGAAGTAGGTTGTTATGCCGATGATACAGTGATATTTGCTTCAGGCAGGCAGAGAGTGCATCTCAGAGCACGCATCCAACGTGCTGTTTGTAATCTCGGCGAATGGTATCGAAGATGGCGTATAGAAGTTAATCCAGATAAGAGTTCCGCAATACTTTTTGATTCCTCTAATAAACAGAACACATTAAAACCTCTCAGGCTATTCGATATTGACATCCCTTGGGCTACCGAGGTTAGATATCTCGGTGTCACACTAGACAACAAACTTACCTTTAAAACTCACATCCAGAGAGTGCGGAACAAGGCTGCTATGGTCTTGAGCCGATTACATATGCTACTATGCTCACAGAGCAAAATGTCACTCAGACATAAGCTCACTCTCTATAAGACGTGTGTCCGCCCTATTCTTACGTATAGTTGCCCCGTGTTTGCACATACATCGAAAGATAATTTTGAAAAGTTGCAGGTCATACAAAATCGCTTCTTACGAAAATGTGTTGGCGCCCCCTACTATGTTCGGAACGACGATCTTCACAAGGATTTGGATATTATTTCGATTCAAGCGTACATCAAGTCCGTCACAGCTAATTATTTCGACAAGGCCACAAATCATCCCAACCCGTTAGTGGTATCTGCTGCAAACTACACCCCCAAGCCCGCCGCAAAGTATCCTAAAAGACGACCGCGACACATTTTCAGCGATCCCCCGGATGAAATAACGGCTGCGAATGATATGCATACCGACGACTCTTTAAATAGAGCGTGCTCGCGCCCACGCCCCCGAAACCACCGATCACGCCGTCACGGTCGGGTGGTCAACTTCGCTCCCGCACACCCGCCACGTCCTCCTTCGGCAGCAGCTTAACCCTAGGTTCGATCCCTCGGACGGGAGCCCCCGAGCATGCTGCTAGCGCGATACAGTGACACCACATTCACTAGCTCCTTGCACACACGACACTGCACTCCACACACGTGCACATTCACACGGTACGTACACTGGTTCTGTAAGGGACCGTTTTACCTTTTTGGCTAGTTAAACTTAGCCAAAAATATCAGGCACTATATGCATGTGCGCTTTAGTGTGACACATATGAAGGTATGCATATGTGTCTCACTAAAGTGTACATGTATGGCATATAGATATTTTATTTTATGTAGATATTTTAGTTCGATTCGCGTTTATCCCAAGGCAACTGCCCAAGCCGAGGTTCGGCCATTCTGGCACCCTTGAGCTTGTTGCCTCTCGGCTGAGTGCCCTAAGCGCTCGCCCTAAAAGTCTGGTGAAGCTGTGAAGGCCCATTA
This sequence comes from Antheraea assamensis, assembly GCA_035772565.1. Lineage (NCBI taxonomy): Eukaryota > Metazoa > Arthropoda > Insecta > Lepidoptera > Saturniidae > Antheraea > Antheraea assamensis. The sequence continues at coordinate 1,129,409 of JAQQSE010000099.1, read as the reverse complement.
GGCCGACAGCGTTTAGTCAGTTCGAAAAAAAAAAAAAAAAAAAAAAAAAAAAAGCTGCCAAAGCGATTACTAGTCTACACAAACGGAGTCAGATATTTTATTTATACCTTTCAACCTTCTGAAAGTAGCAAGTGGTATCCATACTACCACTTCCGCTAAAAATTAATTGATGCCGTCGTCGTCCGCGCCGCGCTGCTCGCACCCTCGACCAATCACGCCCGACCAATCCGCGCCCGCACTGGCTGACCCGCGCCACGTAGGATTCCAGGGCGCGGATTGGTCAACTACTACAGCGTCGGTGGTAAATCGGCGCAGACAATGTATAACTTCGTACATGTGTGCGTACGTTTTTTTTTCTGGATTCAAAATACCTTTACTGATAACGTGCATGAAATAAACAAACATACATAATATTTGTTGGAGTTAAAAATTGAACATTGAAATATAAATGCAAACTTATAAATTAAACAATGAAAACTAAAGTACAATTTACTTGCGAGGGTTTTAAGTGAATTATATTATCAGAGTTTTATTTTTGTTATAGCCCGCAGTGCAAGATATGCGGTGAACAATTCACGAGCGGTACTTTCCTGTCTACCCACATGAGGGAACACGAGAAGACGCTGCGGCAAACGGCACAGGTGGCAGCACCCGCCCTCAAACTCATCGAGCTGGCCTGCGAAACGGTATTCTAACTATTATAATAATGATGTATGGATGTTTGTGTGTTTCTACGCTTTCACAGCTTCGGTAATTCTAATGAAATGGCGTGTACACGCTCCCAGGAGTCAGAAAAGGACGAGACAGGAGGAATAGTTCAAGTGTATACTACAGCGAGCAAAGCCGCGGGTTAAAGTTAGATTCGTATATTCCTATGTATTCTGGCTAGATCAGGGAGCTCCTGTGATTTTAGAGTATTCATAAATGTTGAGTGATATGAAATGCCCACAGTGATTTATGAGTTAATAGGATAAATCAAGCTAATTTATTATTGTTACGTGTAGGACGCGGGAGCGGCGTCGCGTCACCACTTTAGCGGAAGTGGTAGTGTGATTACCACTTGCTACTTTCAGAAGGTTGAAATAAAATAACTGACTCCGTTTATGCAGACTAGTAACCGCTTTGGCAGCTGGATTACGAATCTCCCTTTATTGAGCTGAGCAGGTATATTTAAAGGAAACAGAACACGTGTACAGGATTGAAGTCGGCAAAACACAAATAGTATTCGAGTAATAGAATCTGGGAATAACACAATGTCGGAGCAATAAAGCAATTGTAACAATACGGGGTGTACAATAAAAATGAAAATAAAAGTAAAACTACAAATATAAATAAGTACCAAACAAAACAATAATGATGTTGCAGTCCAAAAACAACGGCGACCGTCGATGTTCAATACCAACGGCAGTCGTCGCCTACATGCTGGCTTGCAAAAGTGCCTCTTCACGTTCCGACATATATAAAGACGTATTGCCATTTATATTATCGAGTTATTTTCTATCGTCAGTGCGGAGCGAAATTCGTGAACCGTTCGAAACTCCATACGCATGTCAAGAGGATTCATCTCGGCGTGAAATACAATAAGAATATAGTCTGCGAGGTCTGCGGAAAGAAATGTGTTGTAAGTCGATTCAATATTTCATTATTTACTTTCGTTTGAACGGTAAATTGATATAAAATGAATGGATGTATTTTTACTTATAAGGAATACTTCCAAATCTATTTATATAAATAAATCGATAGAGGTATGCCATTGTAAACGCATTACGCAAAAACAACTCGATATATTGAAGTCAAACTTGTTTCCTTTTACTTATTAGAGAGTTAGTCCTTATCTGAAAACAATGCTATGAAATCTACATGTAATATATAGTTTTAAAAAACTACTATTTTTGTAAGCTCTAAATCAGAGTACATAAACTTTGTAAGTAAAATTATTTTGTTTTTTTTTTATACATAAAATATAATGTTATGATAATGAACAACGCATAAATTCTAATATTAATATAAGAATTTTACAACTAGGGTAAACTTTTTTTATGTAGTCTATAGTGCCTATGGTCAAATGCTGCAGTGTTGACAGTGTGATGTGTGTGTGTCGGTGTCCGCAGTCGTACGCATCGCTGCGGTACCACCAGCGCACGCACACCGGCGAGCGGCCCTTCCCCTGCGAGCGCTGCGGGAAGCGCTTCGCCGACAGCAACCAGTTGCGCATACACACGCGCACGCACACCGGCGACCGCCCCTACTGCTGCGCGCTCTGCGGGAAGCGCTTCACGCAGAAACCCGCGCTCAACCGCCACTACCGGGTACCGCACGCGCGCGCACTCTCACGCACGCACACGCACTCTCACTCGCATACACACGCGCACGCACACCGGCGACCGCCCCTACTGCTGCGCGCTCTGCGGGAAGCGCTTCACGCAGAAACCCGCGCTCAACCGCCACTACCGGGTACCGCACGCGCGCGCACACGCACTCTCACGCACGCACACGCACGCCTACTCGCACGCGCTCGCACTCTCTCGTAACATGCTCAGTCTAAGGTAGTCACTGTCGTAGGCTGCGCTGCTTTTGCTCTCCAACCAATGACGCATCATTGATTTTGATGATTGATTTTATTGATTGAGAGCAAAAGCAGCGCAGCCTACGACGGTGACTACCTTAGACTGATGGAGCTGTGAAAACTCTTCAAGCAAACAGAGTACAATTAGCTCGAAAAAAAAAAAACGTTGACTGCCGCACAAGATACAGCTAGCTGCTTTAAGCCTCGAAAATGTGATGTAATTAACACATATCGACACCAGAAATGAGATGTGTCCAAAACCTTGGCACACATTTAAATGCTTTTCACCATACACTAACCTCGTTTTGAGTTTGCACTTCAAACTGTACTGTATCAACTGTACCACATTACAATGTCCCCTAATTTCACAGAGACAAGATGACGCCGCATCTCCCATCTAAATGTTTAAAATCTCCTACAGATCCACACCGGAGCGAAGCCTTACGAGTGTCAGTTCTGCTCGAAATCCTTCAGCCAGTCGAACTCCATGAAACTTCACGTCAGAACGGTTCATTTGAAGCAAGGTCCAAACAGAAAGACAAATAAAACCAGCGCACAAGATGCTTTAGAAAATTAAGTTTATAAAGTGCTATTCGACTGTGGAAGTGCCAAAGTTAGAACTACTCCAGATTCAAATCATCGAGCTACTCCAGCCTCTAAGTAGTGAACGTTATATTTACTCCAGCCTAAAAGCAGTTAAAGTTAAACCTACTCCTTCTCCAAAGCAGCCAAAGTTATACGTACTCCAGCCTCGAATCAGTCAAAATTATACTTACTCCAGGGTAGAAGCAGTAAAAGCTATAACCTACTGCATCCTTAACCCCTCAAAGCTATACTTACTTCAGTCTCAAAACATTCAAATTTATACCAACTCCAACATCAAAACAGAAAAAAGTTATACCTAATCCAGCCTTTTATCAATAGTACTGTATCTGTGTTGTGGATTTGAAGCTAGAGTAGATGGAAGAGAGACATAGAAAGATAAAGGGTATGCAGTGTTGTAGTCCGTCACCGGTCACCATTTTGATATCTAGGATCTTAAAAAATCAGCCGAAAGGTTAAAGAATGATTTAAATTCACAATTTGAACCGGTAGATGTCGCTACGGTCTAATTCTAAGATTTTTTTTTGTTATCAGAGTAAAACAACGTCCGCCGGGCCAGATAGTAAATATATATATAAATAATAAATTTTGGGTAGTAGGTTTCAATTTCGGAAACTAGCAAAGTTGTTAAAGCTGGAGATTTTTGGAAAAACAATTGTCACGTTTTTAAAAAAAAAATTGCGACGTACCCCGTAATCGTATGTGTATTATTTTACATACATTCTTCGGCGCTTAATTTGAAATGATATACTGTAAATAAATGGCAATTTTAATGTATGCTAAATACCTAACGTAACTAAAATATTTAATTGGTTAAGGATTACTACGGCATTTGCCAAAACAACGTCACAAATAACCAGTTATTTTTAAATAATATGCAAAAGGTAAAAAAATTATAACTGCGCGTTATTCTTACGAGATAGACATACTCTGATATGGACTTCACTGTAAGCATTTAAAAAATAAAGTATGTGTGTACGCTTATTACCACACGAAAGAAGCGAAAAGTTTTGTATAAAAAGTACAACAAAAAGTCAACGTAATACGGATTTCATAGGCGGTCACCCATCCAAGTATTGACCACGCCCGACGATGCTTAACTTCGGTGATGAGACGAGAACCGGTGTTTTCGACACAGTGTTTACCCCCACCACTTTTCGGTCACACAAATAGGTTGCACATAAAAATAATAATTTCATCTTAAGAAGATATTTTTTAATAAAATTATTTTCTCCCGAGCTTTATGTTCCGCAAAAGTATTAATAACATTATCAAAGTTTAGAGATCACGCCATAGAATTTACAATAGACAGAATAGCTATTTTACATAATCTGTTTTATCCCATAGAGTTCCTTAAATCATAATAGCATTTTGCCACTTCTGCCGTTCTATAGTTACGCCACTGATTCTGATCTACATTTTTTTTTTGTTGAGATTGTCAACGTTATCAATGTAAGCGCCCGAAAACTACTTCTTACGACTTCATTAGAATGTATCGACTTTTCTCCATATTTTACAAATACAATACACATGTGTATTATACACGCAAATCTTCCAGAAGAAATTCTTTAAACTACAGTGAAAAGCGTATAAAAACCAATTGCGCGTAATTTAGAAAAGTAAAGGGAACATATAGACAAACGTAAAAAGCGACCCTGTATTATAATATATTTTTTTTTTATGTACTGTATCAATTTAATATAAATGAATTTACAATTATCTGGTTTTTTTTTATATTTCGAACCTTTTTTTGCGACGAGTGTGGCCAGGACAGCAATCTTTCCCAAGAATTTTTGATCAAGTAGAATAGCCAATTTCTCAAATCGTGACAAAAATCGTTCGACTGGTTAAACAGGCCTACATTATCTTATGTAAAGTATGCGTCAAACTTTTCGATCGCTTTGAATATAGTTGCGCAAAATACAAACTTAAGATATAAAAACGTATTGTATGTATATCATTGCGACTACTTAAGGATAAATAAATGGCAATTTTGGATTACTATAATAGTATTATAAATTGGTTTTTTGAATTATTTTATTCGCAAACCAGAACTTACGGCTATATTCAGAGCGGCCAAAAGATTGACATGGCTGTACTCTTTGGGCTACACTTTACAGTTCCATTCATCGATTCATCGATAAGACATTGACGGTTCAGATGTTTAATTATGTAATGAACAATCAACCACTGCAAGAATGAGTATTGGAATTTATTCAAAATTAACGGACAATAAATATGCAGATATTTATACGTGGTCGCAGCATTCGTGGCTTGCTTCGCAAAAGTCTAACAAACTTTTATTGTAAAAAAAACGACATGAAAGTTCGCTCGATGATGCAATTTTAGCGTAAATAGCAACAATTTAACCAAAAAGTTCCTTTTTCAAACCATATTGGCTTACTTCACACACTTCATTCTTTATTCCGTGACTTCACATGTTCCGCATATTTTACTAGTGTCAACTTTATAATCCATAGATTATTAATATAAACACAAAATAGAAATAATGGGTTTTTAACAAGTTTTAGACTAAAACAAAAATTGGTATTATTATGTTACCAGCTGCAACCTCTTTCAAAATCATAAACTTTGGAATGTATAAATATTTTTAACTACCTATTTTCTTTTTTGTATTTATAAATCTATATGTATAATAATACTATTAACAGTGTTACTAATTAGATAAATATTAAAATTTGAATATAGGGCATTTCATCTGAATCGTGTCTCATTTTCGTGGTGATTTAACATATATTTTGAGTATAATTTTAATTTTAAAATTTAATTCTCATATTTTATCATTAATAATTATTTGTGATTCTAACACAGCAACCCCGACCGGTCCAATCAAAATTGAAAGTTGTGTAAACCTATCATGACAATTGTTTTGATTTTAATAATTGCTCGTAAATATAAATAAACGTTTAAATGACCACAAAATAAGTTCCTACATTATCGTCGAAGTTTCATTCATATTTTAAAAGTATTATAGACGTATTTATCGAGCCATTACTGTGATGTAGTTAGATTAAGCGGACTTATCGCAACAAACAGAAATATCTTAGTGAGATGTTACCAATTTTGATGCATAACATGGATGGTGGATCGAACGGTATAAACAATAACCCGAATTCATCTTTCGGGCAATTATACGACGATAGTATTATATTAAATTGTGTTAGAAATAGGAAGAAAGTTTCGGAGTTACCGAATTGTCCAGTATGTAGTTGTACTGTTAGGCAAGGCGAATTAGAAAATCATTTAGCTTTAGAAGTGGAAAGACTGAATAAGTTATCAAACGCTGGTTCGAAGAGAAAATTAAGTGTTAACAATTCTACGAATTTAGCCGTGCCGGGATCCAGTACCAGTACGAGTGCCGATTTAGATGAGGAAGTAGATGTATCTGGATGTCTTGGGAGTGATGTGTACCAAGTAAGTTGTGAATTTATTTTAAAAGTAACAATATTTTTGTCCCACATACTAAGCTCATCAGATTGTAATAGACATCCTTGATCATTTAATATATGTACAAAAACTGTGATTCGACTTTTTTACATTTTCGATTATATAAATGAATCAATATTATCCACCTTGTGGTTTAATCTTAGTGGAACTAATCAAAATAGTGTTCAATTGTACAAAAAAGTATTAAAATGCATTATAGATTTGCCAGGCAATAAGTTCATTTACTATATTGAGCTGGTTTTACTTTGAAAATGTCATATTATATATGAAATTTAAACCTAAAAACCTTACATGAAGGATATTGATGTCTAGAAATGAGACTCTATACAAATCTTAAATATAATATTAATCTGTAAACAAGCACTTTTAATTAAGACATTCTGAATTTTGACCAGTTGTGTTTTGTGAATCTGAGTGCTGGGCTATGAAAGAGATGGATGGGAAAAGATTACATGTGGGAAAGATAGGAATGTTATGATTTATAATTTGAAATGATTTGTTAATTACACACATTTTTACCTTTTTATTTTATATACATAAACATAGATATATGGTGTAACTAGACTGGATAAGAGTAAGTATGAGTATGTCAGAGGAAGTTTGAAATTAGCACCAGTGGTAGAGAAGTTGAGCAGTAATAGATTACTACAGTATGGACATCTTATAAGAGGAAATGAAAGTAATGTGTAAAGTAAAGTAAAAGGTTTGAGTATGAAGGTGGACAGATATAGGAATATTGGAGTAAAGGAAGACTAAAAAAAGTATGCATAGATTGTGTGAAAAATGATATGTGTATAAAAATTATGATTACTTAGATGACATCTGACAGAGGAGAGTGGGAAAGGAAAACATGTTGTATTGATCACAATTGTCACAATAAATTGTTACAGTTACCTGTTGTTCTAAACATAAGGGAATTAATGATAATTGATTTTATAAAGTTTTGGTTAGATATATTTGAAATATTAAGACCTCTTATATCACCATATTTGTATTTACACATATAATGCCTATATTAAATTTATGTATAGTAGAGAAAAGTTGACATATTCTAATTAAGTTTTAAGAAAGATTTTTCAGCCTCTTACACGGCTAAACCTTATGATAGACATTTGTAATCAGTATATGGTACTGTTGTCCATATATATATTTTTTTCCTTCAATCTTTCTCTGTTTTCTTTTCATAAAAAAAATGTAATTCAACATTTTCATCTTACAAGCATCAATGTAACTAGATATCTGCCTACCAGGCTCATTAGTAAATAAATGATAGTCATACCATTAAGTTTTAAGTAAATAGCAGTAGTAGATTAATAAGTCCCAATATAATTAGACTAAACACCATGAAAGGTGCACCTATTTATGGGGTTGGTTTTCCTGATACTGTTTATTGTTATTGCCTCTCATATAGTAATTTAACACAAATGAAGCCGCCGCCATTTATTGGTATATATAATTTGTAAAATAGTATTTTTTAATTGTCAGAGGGTGCACGCTAACCGTGTTCGGAGGCTGCGCGCTCGTCGCCGGAGCACCCCTCCACCACAGAACGGTGAATGTCCTCTCTGCTTCACAATACTACCGACTCCGAAGCTCCAAAGGCATGTGTTGAGATGTCTGAAGAGAACAGGAGCTGAAGTGGGAGAGGATGTACCTGACACTAGTTCTGAAGATGAGAGCATTGATGTGGAAGTGAGTGTAAGCAGAACTATATCAACACAGAATTTGACTATATTTATTTTTTATTTTTTTTCAAACTGACTACACTGTTGACATGGCAAAGCCTCTACAGTTTCACAGGACTACTAAAGGTTTTATATAAGCAAATTTTACTCAAATATAATATAGTGTAATAATGTAATGTAAATTAAATATAATTTACTAAAAAAATACTGTATCTGGGACTAATTCTAAAATCTGATTGCTGGATTACTTATGACATTTAGTTTTGGTAGTTATTGGAAAAATAAAAAAACCTAATTGTGACTAATATTAAAATAAAAATAACTAGTTTTTGCTAGAGGTTTTGCTCTTGTTAATGTAGAGTCGGTTTGTCCCACGGAAACAGCCTTTTTTTCTAAATGATAAGGTACCTAATGTACATTGCTGAACACCTCATAACGTGTATACAAAATCACATGTAGACGTGAGCGAGAAGCGTAGCCGTGGGCACAACCTAGTGTCAAATAAACACATGCTAGAGACAGGAGGAGAAGTTATTCTGTGTAACCGCAGAACATATCTACAGATCGTAGGTAGCTTGTTTCCAACTTGAGGGTGGCAGCTAGTCAGGTGGGGCTAGAAATAGCCCTACCACCATGGTAATATGGTTTATCACAAAGTAAATTACCTATTTGCTGGACTGTAAGTTTCAGCAGCAATGTCAAGAGGGTTTTGGTATAAAAAAGGCTATATAGGGTGAACCAATATTTGAAAGATGGAACTGTCTGAAATTAAGACACCTCTCTGGGAATCCGCTAAAACCGATTGTAACTTTGATGCATTATAAAAAAATATGTACATTAAAAAGATAAACCAGATTGAGTTTCTTGCCGTTCTGTCTCATTGAGTGGGTTGTTCGTCCGAACTGATAGTAGATATAACGTTCATAAGCTCCTTCTCAGGGCCTGAATTATATAAAGTAATTTTGACTTTGCTTTCTCTGTTTCAGAACGATGAACCATCAGGTGGTAGTTTCGGGGCGGAGTACCAGTGGTGTGGGCAGTGGCGAGTTAGGGCCACCGCCCTGCAGGACGCAGAGGCACGCGCCGCCACGTGCGTCCGGCGCGCTTCCAACGATCAGGCTCTGGTGAGCTTTATCCTATACTTCTTCTCGCCATCTCATTATCTCCATGCATTACACCACACGGTGTGGTAGAAATTACCAGCTGCGGGTTGACCGTCCCCTCCCATCTCCTATTCTCCTGAGGGGTATGAGCCGGACGCTGAGGCATCATGCAACATTGATCTGTTTACTTACCGAGCAATCCCTCCCAGATGCCCAGCTCTACGAGTATACCAGGACTCGCGGGGGTATATGTTCGAAACAGAAGCTTAGGCGTGTAACGCGCCAATAGCTATGGATGCGTGAATTAGTGCAACTAAACACACTTTGCGAGCGATCGAAATCAACTCTTCCTACATTACCCAGAATTACCAACTCCTAAAAAAAAATGTTTTATCTGAAGCTAAAACTAAAATCCCTTAAAAGTGCCATAATTACTCGAAAATCTTCCTAAAATGAAAAAGATCAAAGAATATTTCATATATATTATATATTTGATACTATTATGACACTAAAGTTGAAAAACGTATGAGAGGTTTAGTTTTTTTTTTAATTGCTACCATACATTTTTTTTTTCATTGCACCTATTATTTTTTCACACGCCTTATAATGCTGTAATTGCAGTCTACTTGAAGATCGCTTCCTTGTTTCCCTCTTCGTATTTGATCGGATACGCAAAATAGAAGCCGTTCGCACACAGGGCAGTGCTTTTTATATGCCTTTTAATAAAGGAGGGTAGGAAACTGGAAAGCTGACGTCATTATTCGAAGTAGTCGACAAAGTTCAGGATGGGGTTTTTTAGATCCACGGTGTGTTTCTACTGTTGTATTAATTTTTCTAGATAGTCGACGGTGATGAGGACACGGAGCTGTATGGGCCACCTCAATATTCTCCATCGAGGATAGCGCCAGATGTAAGTCATCTATTTAAAAACCTCTATCTATCAAATCCAGGCACAACTTAGATAGATTTTAATATTAGTAATCACAAACAAACCATCCCATATTTCAGTCTCAGGAAGTTCAGTAACAGTTATATTGGTTATATTATTTGGTTAGGTTTTACATCAAAGTCCCAAAGCATGTTACAGGTTTGTGATGTAAATGTCTAGAATGTTCTGTTTTAGGGAGCACAAACTCAACCGTACTGCAACCATACTTCTATTCCCGAAGAGACTGACAGATGATCCCTTATAATTACTTAAGTTAAAATATTAGTTAATCAACATCTACCTATATATATTACAGTTTGCAGGACTATAATGTCAAGCACCATGTCAAATGGTTTTTGATTTCAAAAGTCAGGAATTAACACCCCTCTCTGTGCATTCGCTAAAAACGAATATACATGTAATGTTTTGTTATAACAAAATATTGGAGTGCTCCAGGCCAAATCAGACGGCTTGGATTTTTTTTATTTTTTCTATTTTGTGATATGTCTTAGAATCTCTTAAAACGGTACTTCTGCTTAATTTTGAGACATTTTTATAACTTGTTCAAAAGATAGTTTTTTTTTTAATTTTTTGCGCATAACTTTCTTAAAATTAGTCTCATTGTTTTTTTTTTTTTCATTTTTACACGACCTTTATAGAAAATATAAATTAAAGTAGGTTCGTTTTTTTTTTTTATTAAAATTTTATGAATTTTAAACTTTAAATCGAGTTTTAAACATCGAATTGACTCTTCGATTTTTCTTTTCACTTTAAACTACTATCCATTCCTGAATTTTTAAGCCCTGTCTAGTAATTGTGTTTTCTGTAATTGCTCTATATTTTTAATTTCCGTACATTTGAACTTCTGTTTTTAAACCTCTTGTTGGTTTGAAATACTGATGAATAATAAAAAAACACTGTATAACATAACCGATTGTATAAAACACGGTGTGTCGGCGTCTCGTCGTAGAAGTGAAACTTTAACTATAAATATTCAACAAGAAGCCAAAGTGACATGGTGTTCCTAGGCGGTCACTTTTGCACAAAAAGGTTGCCGATCGGAATTTCCAAGTCTTCCCATAACAAGTTTCACTTCAAAAAATTGCTTGTGGTGGTCTCTAATCTGAATGATTTTGTTTCAGTCCGAAATATCATTGCCAGAAGTGGATTCACAAGAGGACAATCAAGTATCAATGGATACCAGTGAAAGTTTGAAGGAAAAGTGTGAGGCAACGATCCACAAACCAAATGGGATAGTCGAAGCGAGTGCTGAGGTGTGTAGTCTAAAGATGCCAACTATTGCTTTTTTTATCTAACTTTAACGGTTTTAGAACTCTGCTTCATTAAGTATATTGCACCCTTTGACAACCTGTTGATCGTTACGATTTTGGAAATATTTATAAAATAATTAAAGAGATAATTCAAGTTGCGTGGGAACGGTAGCTTTCGAATATTTTATTTTTGGGCGAAAATTCTCACTTTTATTTTTTTATATTACTGGTCAGAACCATATCGTTATTCTTATCTATATATATATATATTGTTTCGCTAAAACTCGAGAATAGCTTGACCCATTTGGCTAATTTTAATATTTAAATATTTGTGGAAGTTCGGGGAAGATTAAAACATAAATAATAAGTAAAGGAATATAATAAAAAAAAAAAACAATTTAATTTTCAAATACAAAATGTTCCTGTTTATGAAACAATTGATGTCTTTTATCATTTTAGAAATACAAAATTGTCATTAGCTTGTCAAATACTTACAGGTGCGTTCAGAAATTTATCTGTTTCATAGCTGTAGTATGAGGTCTGATCGCTTTGGTCAATTTTGTTAGAATACAAAACAGTTCCGTTTCAGTAATAAAAATAGTACACGAGAAAGCTTTAAATTGATAAAGTGCATAAATGTGCTGCATTTATAATGTAAATAAAAAAATTGTATTAACTTTTGACAACATTTTACACAAATATAAGTAAGTGATACAAAGTTCACCGGGACATCTAGTCTTATAAACTAAATAATAAAAGTCGGCGGTTGTACGTCCATTCACGCAAGAACTACTGGATAGATATCGATCACCTTTTTTGGTTTCGCGTCTTACATATTTGGTACTTATTTAAAAAAAAGAAGTCACATCTTCATTTAATATAAAGATTTAAGAGACGACGATTTTTATAAGCACAACGCGTTCAGCTATACGTGTCTTTTTTTTAAATTGGCGAAGTGGGTCTAGCGGTGTGATGCGCATGCGCAGGACAACATAGACTAAGTCGCAGATGTTAGCAAGTAATATAATATTCTCTTATAATTGTGCCCATAACAACGCCAAAACGGGACACAAGATCACTTTTTCCAACATCACTCCGTTCAGTACTTCATTGTATATTAATAACTACTTTATCGGTATCTAGTAACTATTACCTGCGAATTCTGCCGCGTAGAATTTAGTAAAAGATAATTGTTCAGTACAGTTTCATATTCTGTACACTTACTTATTCTTTAGTTTATTATATTTGTGCAGGACGTATTTTTTTTTCTAAAATAGGCCTAAGTTACTTCTTATAATATCAGTTATCTGCCAGTGAAAGTCCCGTCAAAATCGGTCCACTATTTCCGAGATTAGCCCGAACAAATAAACAATCAAACAGACAGACAGACGAGTAAAAATTTTAAAAATGTTTTTTTTTTATAAGTACTGTATATGTTTTAATTTCCGTTTACTAAGGCTCGGTTGCACCAGTTAATGTTAAAGTTAAAAATTCGGTTAAAGTTATTGTTAGGCAAAAAATAGGTTGCACCAATTAACAATGGTTAAAATGACGTCACGATTTAACGTTAACTATTACCGCTCCATGTTGGCCGGTTACCGTTATTGTTAATGTCAATTTTTGAATCGGTTGTCATGTTCACTAGAAAAAACTTTATAATATCATGTCGTTGCTAAGAGAAATCCTGTGGGAAACTGAAAATAGTTCTTCCGATGACGAAATCAATATATTTGAAGATAATTTGCGTCTTAGAAAGAAAAAAGTTTAATTTCCTAAAATTGGAAAATGTCCACAGGACGACAAACGCTAACGTTTTGTTGTTGACATCTGAAATCTGTCATCAAAAATCTGTTGACAGTCACAGAATAACAATAGTGACACTTGGTGACACTTATAACAAAGTCTTGCCAAGTAAAATATATTACCCTTTTCGATTTTAGGGACTAATTGGCTTATTGAAGTAGCAACCCTAATAACTTTAACAATTACAAAATGTTTGATGGTGCAACTCGTTTTGGCAAATGTAACTGTTAGCAAGTCTTGTCATTGTTAAAGTTAACTTTAACAATTACAATAACCACGATTTTGGTGCAACTCAGCCTTAAAGTTTTTATTTTGACATTACAAACAGACAGTTTATTTTGATTAATGTGTATATAGGTAATTATTTGTGTGTTAATTTCAGACACGAATACAAGCTTTAAAAGCGAAAATACGTGAGTTGGAGAGGAAACAAAATGGCGGGGCTGAGGTAAGAAAAGGTTTTGTTTTTTCTTCTAATGTTCTTATAAGTATGGTGCGGTTGCAAGGAAAATTATAACTCGTTGACAGTAACAGTCATCGTTTTTACGCATTTTCTACCGTACCAATTAAATATGATATTTAATTTAATGTTTTTAGTGGTTAAATAGAAGCGTTTTACCTTACAATAAAACGCATATTAACTTACCAACCTTATTCGAAGCTTATTTATGAGATGGCCACTTCCGTTTCCCGCCTGCATGCCCATTTTGACAGTAAATATAATAGACTTCCGGTCAAGTACTTCACTTGTCTCATTTCTACCATCCCAATTAAATATGATATTTATTTTAATGTTTTCAATTGTTAAAAAATTATTATTATGTAGGTAGTCTGAAATAATAAGTTTCTGTTCGACGTAATATATAACACTGTAGTGATGATAGCTCAGTGTTAGCATGTTCGGAGAACGAGTCGTTGTTTCGAATTCGAGCGATCCTGAGTTTTCCTGGAAGAAAACTTGTCATTGAAACTATACTATGATAGAACATTTTCTAATGTCCACTTGTGTAAGCTGCCCTCCTCAAAGTAAAAGAAAATTAAAACATGGCAGTGTTTCGATCATTGTATTTGAAAACTTGTCCCACTTGTGGTATTAATATTTCACCATCTAAAACAGAGGTTCCCATGTACATCTGAGGGTCTAACTGGACCACTTTGGGAACCAAGGATCTAAAACCACATTATTACTTAATTACATTGTTATAGGGCTTTCTCTTAGTCCGCCTGGTTAGCTACCACCCTCAATGATTGTAGTAAAGTCATGTCTATTATTTTCTATTGCAGGCTAAATGCTTGATATGCCTTGATCCGTACATCTCACCTGCCGTCTCTATACAGTGCTGGCATGTCTACTGTGAGGTAAGGAGATACATCAATATAATGTACTATGGAATTAATTCATCACCATTGTAGCGGATGCAAGGAAAATAATACAACGATATTTTTTAAAGGCGGCAACAACAGTGAAATGCACGTCCGCGCACAAGTAATAATCCGGACGACTCACTGGCGAGCACCCCCGCCCCTTTCGGTATCGAGTGCACTCGCCCATGTTGCCCTCCACTATATTAACATAATAAAACACAAATGTGAAACATCACTTATAACGTGTCGCCTACAACCATCATTATCTTACCCTTATCCCACCTAAGAGGGATGGGGGCACAACATGTATACTTTTTCCACTCCCCCCTCTCAAATATTCACAGATTTTATACACATATCATTTTTCACACGATCCATCCACACCTTTTTCGGTCTTCCTCTACCCACTATATCCGTCCACTTTCAAAGTCAAAACTTTTCTTGTTATAGGACTTTCATCTCTCCTCATGATATGCCCGTACCATGCTAACTTATTACTCCGCAACTTCTCTGTCACTGGTATTTTCAAACTTCCTCTGATATACTCATTCTTAATCTTATTCATTCTGATTACACCGCACATCCATCTTGACACTCGCAGCTCTGCCACATTCAAAAATTAAATCAGAACAAAAAGTCTCATGCACCAGATAGTTGTACAGTAAATAACAGTCTTCATTTTTCAGGTTTGTTGGCTCCAGTCGTTGAAGAGTAAGAAAATCTGTCCGCAGTGCAATGCGATTACAACTGCTCAACATTTAAGAAGAATATATATGTAGTCTCGGCATGTATTTGTCTCAGAATTTGAGATTTGGATTGGATTGCCCGACATCTGGACTCGGAACGGTCATGAAAGCGTCTGCAGTTCGAAATAGGAATGGCTCAGTCGGTGATAATGATGCTGATTGACTAGAGACCAACCCGGAGGGGAAGCTAGTGGTGTTACGTTACTTTAGTGTTCTGTGTTGCCATTGATAAAAGTCTCAGTGTCAAGTGATGAAGTGTTGACAGTGACTCACTAATTTTAAAAGTGGGATGTGTTCTCAATACAGTGGTAGTTGATTTTTTACAAATATTCAGTTTTAGCTAGTTGGACGAATGTGGACAGTAAGACACGTCTACAGTTTTATTACGATGATCGTGCTTATATTGAAATCTCAGTGGTTTAAAAGCTAAAAAAATTAAGTCAATGCTATGCCCGATGATGTTACTACTAAAACATACTCATTTCTGCCTATAAAGCAGAGGAATTGGGGATGAGATGGATAAGAGTTGAAATGTTTTTTATATAAGACAATTAGCATTGAAGTTTGAGATATGAAAATGGCCATGTAATTTTTTTTGCTACAAATATAAAATAATGATTTCAAAATTTTCTCTAAAATCAAGCCCCAAATAGGTAAATTAGAAGGAATGAAAATAGTATAATAATGATTTGCGAATTTACTTAGGGGCCATTCAACTATTACATAAGCAGATTTTTTTGTTAGTTATGATCGCGTAATCCCCTGATCAGCAAAATTAAGCAATGCTCTTACTACCTCATCAAAAATAAGCAAATCAAAGACCACCCAGCCCTCTTTAGTGCTTACATAATACTTGAATGGCCCCTTATACATGATTTAATAAATCATAGTAATAAAAAAGTCACGTCCAATGGTTCTTATGGTATCAAGAAGTAAACAGACTTGCTGTTTACATAGTTATGAGTGGTTACTAAAGCATATATCTATATATGACCAAGCTCAAAAGATTCGTAATTCTGAGAGTCCAGTTGGAACGTTTAAAAAAAATCTCGTCATAGTGGCTGAATTTAAACTCATTATTCTGTGTTTATTTATCTGCTTATACACCTACCTACCAATATTTGATTTAAAGGTGAGCAGTAAATATTAACGATTGGCTGAAAGTATAATTTATTTTCTCGCTACACTTTGTTTAGCTTTCCTTGTTACTTTTGAGGATGTCGAATTAACTGTAACAATATTTCTTTTAACAAGTAATAAGTACACAAAGATATAAACCTTTGGAAATGTAATACGCATATTTATAGAATGTCTCAGAAATATGTCCTTATAATGATGACCTTTGCCTTTATTTTTTCTATAATTAAAAAAAATATTCAAGTGTTGAAATAAATACACACATACTTATGTTAATATAAAATGATTAATAAGCCATTGTTGTTTTACCAATGAGAAAATATAGTAAATATTGAGAAAATATTAAAATATTTCAATTTTTTTAACTTTGTTATCTGTATCAAATTCGTATACTCTATAGTTGAAGAATAAAGTGGAAGTTGCCTACGTGCAGTATCTGTTTACCGTAAAATTGTATGGACGGTAAAACTGTGGTATATGAAGAGAGAAATTTGTAGTTTTTCTAAATACAAGACATGATTATTATGTAAGAAATGCCTTCTGTGAAGTTGTACAATAAATAGATATAAATTAGTTATACATAGTTGTGTAAATAAAATTATTTTTGAACTGTTTTGTTTTTTTTTTTTTTACGTTGACTACTCTGTATCTGTATGCCAGCATCTGTGTTCAATTACTTATAATTTTATCGTTTTACATTACTCTCCTTTTTAAAATCTTTGAATTACAAACATGTCCAATGTCAAGCAAATTCTAAATTTCCAAATTCTCAAAAACCTAGACCTTCCATTATAGTATAAACTTTGATATAAAAAAAATTCGACATAAATGATGTTATCCTATTATTCCTTAACTTTTGTCACTGGTGCTATTTTTAAACTTCCTCTGATATACTAATTTTAATTTTATCCTATCCTGCTATATTAATCTTGCCGATATAGACTGTTACATAGAGTTCTACTACCCAACACAGTGTTTACCTCCACCAGTTTTCATCACACAAAAAAGATTGCCGAACAGAATTTCAAAACCCTCCCATAAGAAGTTTTACATTAATACTTTCATGCAAAAATATTTATTTGTTCCAATTTTAATAGTAACCGGTCAAAGTGTATTGAGAATTTATCTATCTTGGATGTAAGTACCAACATCCATTTTTCTTTATAGACAGACTAACGCACATGGAGTCGCGTGTGATTGCCGCTATTGCAGTCCACAAGTACGGTTTCAAGGTCTATTTGTTAAATGACTTCACTCACTTTAGTAGATATATATTTTTGACGTTATAACCTCTAATATATCGATGAACATCGGTTGCACGCACAAAAAAGCGTGACTCATTGTCACGTTCCGCCCAAGCCGAGCGTGTAAGCGAGAGTACGAAAGAAGCGATAGAGAGACACGATCGGCCAAAGCGTTTGGCTTGTGACGGATCTATCTTTCTTCTACTCCCATCGGTAATACAGTGATAATAATTCAATTCATAAAAGTGTGCAATTTTTCATGAATGTTTTCTTATGACGTTATCACGTAAAATTATCGTCCGTAAACAGGCTTTAGTGGCAATAATTTTTTTAGTTTCATATTATTAATATAAACGTAAGGCGACCCAATAATAGCCACTGTATGTATAAAAATACAGCCACTGTGTAGATGACAGCGATCTGTTGATGTACATTCTGATTTCAAAATTAGCGCTAATGAAACCATAGATAATATATATTTTTATTGCTACTTATCTACGACTACTGTTGAAAGACATTAATAGTAAAACAAATAAATGTACAAATTATTTGTAATCGCATATATTTTAGTAAAATCTAATCATTTGTTAGGAAACGTCTAATCATTTGTCTCTGCGCTGACGAGAGTCTCAACGGCGTCGCCGCCGTCCGGCTGAAATCATAATAATACATTATTTTACAAATGTTCTGTATTAATTGGTAACTATAAATTAATCGGAGTTTATTGATTCCTGATACGTATGAAATAGTTACAAATATAAACTTTATTGTGTAATTGGAATAACAAATGATGTAAACTTGCACAGATTCGGTTGCATTCTTACCCAATTACAGCAATGAAATATAATAATTCGTGATATCATAAACACTGTCCATTACTTTTAAGAAATAGAGATGGATTGCATAATTATGTCGAGGCTGTAAAAAGATTTGCGAATAATATTTAACACTAACAAATTTTAACATGTTCCTTTTTATTATATTGGCTGAGTTTCCGGATAGACACGATTTAGTATTATTATAGTGTAAAGTATCGAATTACCAAACCCAACAAAAACTTACATCGCATATACTTTGTTGATTACGATAACAAATGCTCCCTAATATTTTGTAAACAAAACTAACGCTATTAATCCCGTTCTAGTACGCAACTAAATGACACGAGATAAAAAGAAATGACATTTTTCTGCGTGGGGTATAATTATTGTTCCAATTTAGTTTTTGAGTGTGTTTTTAGTAAATTGCAATAAATCGCTTACAATGAACTAATGAAAAGAATATTAATTAAAAAGAATGAACAAATACTAAAAGTACCTGCATGTCAGCAACTGTTAAAGGTGGTTCGTCTTCACGTAAAACAGTTTCGCCGTCTAGCTTCTTCAAATTTGGTAGACGTCTCGCTGCTTCGTTCCGCCATGTATCTAACTCGCACGCATCATAGAGCGGATTACCGACAAACAATAAGTCTTCTAAGTGTGGAAGCTCCTGTATGTATGTTAACATTTCATTTAAATAACGAAAACAAAAATGATTTATAGGCAACGATGAAGTTAGATGGAAAAGCGTTGCTAGTGACCAAATATTTAGCAAGGTAACAAAAGCTAAATAACCTCTTTAATGATACCTGTAGCTTATTGAATTCACTCCATTCCTTTACTAAGTTGTTACTCATGTACAAAACCTTTAAGTTACGAAGTACATGAATTCCTTTCAGTTTTTCTATTAAATTGTAAGAAATCCATAGCTCTTCTAAGGTATCGCCAAGGGATTCCTAAAATTTACAAAATAACAAAATCTTTATTATTTAAAATAATGCTATCCCACACGAGTGAACTTCGGTGAAGATTCGACAAGTACAATAGTAATCTACGATTAGAAAAAATGGCGCGTGGTCTGAAAATACCGTCTTACATTAGAAGCCCAAAGAGGCACTCAGAAAAGATTAAATGTTCGGGGAATGCAAAATTGTGAACACATTAACTGCATTACGAGCGGATCTACTAAAAACACACCACCTAGACGGTGCCCCCCTGCGAGTAATCATAATTTCACCAACAAACCATACACACAATGCGGCGAACTGTCATTATCTTAATTTATTGATATAATCATTTTATTTCCATATTCTTCATTTCTGGTACCTACTTTTATTTTATTAATTGAATATTATTTGTGTTTCAATTTTATATTAATAGACGTTCGCTTTCTATAATCCTTTGAACATTCGTTGTTTTATCGCATATCAATATGACGGCTCGAGTTAATTAAGGAGGCGCTGCGAACTATCCCAAAAAGCGATCAAGAAACATTTTCACCAATATAACGGCAGCGAATGATTTGTACACCAATGACTCTTTAAACAGACATAGCACCGTGGTCGGGCGGTCAATTTCAATCTCTTACACCCGCCGTGGCCTCACTTGGCAGCATCTCAATTTTTGGTTAATTAGCCTTAGCCAAAATGATCAAACTCTAAATACATGTACGGTATCGTGCGACACATATGAAAGTATGCATATATTATCTGTCTCACTAAAGTATACATGTCTGAGCTTATATGGTTAGTTTAGTTTAAGCCGAGGTTCGACCATTATGGCACCTTTGAGCCTGTTACCATTCCGTTGAGTACCCTAAGCGCTCGCCCTAAAAGCCCGGTGAAGCTTTCAAGGCCCGTCACGACAACACCGGTTACTCGGTTCGAGAAAATAAAATAAATAAAGAGGATTGATAAACTAGTTTCCAAAGCGTTTACAAGTCTAACAATCGGAGTCAGATCTAATTATTTATCTGCAACCTTCTTATAATAGCAACGTGGTCGTCACTCTGCCACGTCTTGCTAAAGTAGTGACGCGTTAACATTCCCGCGTCCTATAAGCATTTCGTTGTTTATTTATTCTAATGCTTATCTTTTTGATATGTTTACAAAAATACGTTTTTAACTTTTTCAACTCCTTACCATGCCAGAAAATGATTTAATATAATTTCTTCCTAATGATAGAATACGAAGTTTTTTCATACTATTTAACCCAGTGACTTTTTCAATCATATTTGTCGAAAGACTTAATTTCCTGAAACGAAATATTTGATAATAACATCGAATTATTATATTAAAATGTATAAAGGTAACTATTATAGCTTACTCGCAATTGGCGAGGCAAGATAGTGAATTATCCATTTTCTCAATAGGAGGCCACTGGAATATCAAACTGACTTCCGTGGCTGTGGCTGCGTGCTGACCGGTTTTTTCTTCCCATCTTTTAACTGCTTCTTTTATTGTAGTTGCTTTAGCCATTCAAATTTTTTTTACAATTTTTATTTATGATTGGATAAATTGTTGAGTTATCAAAATATCGATAAAACTTTTGTTTCCATAGATTACAAAACAGCCCTAAACTATAATATAACTTAGTCGAATAATTCTTGTATAGTTATTTTTATCATAATATACACACATATATATATATTTAATAATTCAAAATATAAAATTGTACTTTGAAAATAAAATATATAATTTTTTAAAATTTGATACTATATGTTAAATATTAATAAATATTGTTACACCCAGCGAACAACAACTCATCGACAGAAAACGAAATGGCGTCTTATTGCATATAAAGAGCCACACCTTCGTTATATAATAAGCTATATTTTGCCAAATTTGTAGTGTTTATGAATTATTTTTGTAAATCTATGAGTTTTGGGTATGTAGAACATTTTTTTTAATTTGCACTTTGAGTCCGCGTCTTTTATTTTTTCTTAATCGTTCTTTTTTTTAATTAAAAAAAAACAAGCGTCTATCTATAGTCAAATGAAAGAATTTTGTGTTTTGAAAGTGAAGTTTATGATTACTTTACGTTTCTTACGTTTTTATAAATAATGATTATATTTAGATTGGTTAATACACACCTTGGTATTATTTTATAAAGTGCATATCCATTACCGTATTGACTTTTTCTGATGCCATCGACGCCATAACCTAGGATTTTCTTTTTTTTATAAAAAGTATTTTTTGACAATTTTACGTTCCCGCTATTTAGTTTTTATTTGAATACATCTATGTATCCACATACATTTCTTACAAAAACATATGATATCCTTATGTGCTTTAAAATTACAATAAAAGTATCTAGAAAGCTTAGTTATATTATCCACGATAACTTAACTTTTCTTTGCGATGTCAATATTTGAGTATTGTTTGGAAATAATGATATATTACGTTTTAGATTTCGAAATCTAAAGACTGGTATAAGTATGTCTTCACAACCTGAAAAATTTGTCAACGTTGTTCCATTTCCCAAATTAAAGGTGAGTATCTATATCTCTGTAAATTGCTTCATATGTCTAATGTTATTTATATTTTATTCATTACAATCAATTGTAATTTCTCAGTTCATTGGCTTGAAACTTTTCATACTGATAAGAATTCAGGCAATAAGTTAGGTTGTTAGCAAATGACGTTAGTTGAATGATTCTGGTTTTGGTAGATTATTATTTTGTTTGAAGTTGTTTTATTAGTAACAAATTAACATAAACAAATTGCTTAGTATATAATCACATAGTTAATTTGTACTATCCATTTCAAATCTATGAAGTGTTCCCTAAATAAAGTATAAGTTGTGGAAAGTTTAATAATATACACTAACATGTATAGAAGTCCAAATTGATGGTATACAAAATATAAAATTACTGTAATAAATATAGGCCCTGAGATAGCACTTATGAGCATCAAAACTACCACCTATTGGTTGGTAAACAACCCATTCATTAAGAAGAACCAGCAAGAAACTCTTATGTTGTTTACCTTTTTATTGTATGTATTTTTATATCAGCACATTATATTTATAATACTTTTGTGCAGATGCACAAAGTCAGGTCTATTACCTGATTTGACTAGCAGAATAATCATAGATTCAACACCCACATTAAATAGCAAATATTACAGACTTCTCGTATTTTTATAATTTTGCATTGGTAACAGTATAAACCGGTGGCGATGGAAATGTGAACTTCCAGCCCACATATTTAAAAGGCCGGCAACGCACTTGCGACTCCCCTGGTGTTGCTAGTGTCTATGGACGGCGGTGATCACTTATCATCAGGTGCCCCACCTGTTCGTTTGCCCACTATAATATATAAAAAAAAAAAAGAATGTTTTTGTGATGTCACCATATGTGGCATGAATATTGTAAACAATGGCAGATAATCAGGATAGCGGCAATATAGAATACAATTACACTCTTGTAATAATATCAATACAATCTGGCAGAGTTTTTCAATACAACTGAACTTGGCGGTGTTTACAGAACAGTTCATCCTAAACAATGCGACACACCGGTTTTTATAGACAAATCATGTAAAGAACTATTTAATAATTTATACTGAACACTAACATTACCATTTATACTGAAATACTATCAATGAAAATTATCATTAATTCTAATGAACTAAGATCATTTCTAAATACTATTTTTAATTAGTACTCCCCGCGCCAGAAGTCCATAATAATATAGAACTGTTTTATTTGAAATTGCCAATACATTGTGGGCTGGTGTAGTGATTATGCCCTTATCTTCTTTCAGGACGAGACTTAACCATATAGCTCTTACAGGCTGGCATTATTATTATTATTATTTTATGGTGAATAAGACCATGATAATGGTTATTATGTAAATAAAACTCTCAAATGCCTATATCTTACAGAGAGAGGTAGTAGAAGATGACTTGGAAGATATGGTGTACTGCAGAATCTGCACGAAAGGTTTCCTTAGCAGCTTGGCGTTATCCAACCATGCTAGGATGGAGCATATTGATGCCTATGCTTCAGGAGATCCTAGAACTTGGACTGAGGACCGGCCTATATTGCAGAAATATCATAAGGTATAAGTTAATCAATCTATATGAATTCTATGGGGAACAGCATAGTTATATAAAAGGTGTTTAAGTTTTTGCGTACCTTTATGTGTGCTGCACGAGCTGCATTTTATCTAAGGCAAACCAAAAAAAAACAAATCCCTTAAAGGACTTGGGTGTGTGTTGGGGTGGGCGTTGTTTGCTAATGAATGCGGTGTCATTGTATCGCGATAGTAGCGTTCTCGAGAGTTTCGTTCCGTGGGATCGAATCCAGGTTTGAGACATTGCCGAGGGGGTCGCAGCGAGTGTGCGGGAGAGAAGTTGACCGCCCAATCACGGCAATGTAGTACATTCGCTACCGTTTTTATGTCGTTACGGAATCGATCTGTTTATATATCTCTCATCAAAGAGAGAATGGCAATCTCCAGAAAGAATACCTCTCTATTACAATTGGAGGTTTGATACCGATAACGCTTTAAAAGAAGGGTGTACATTAGGTGTACGCTATTTTTTTTACACTGTTATTTTTTACAATAAGTAGGAGCGATAAATTCAATTTCAAGTTATTTTTGTAACCACGACTTTATTTATTTTGTTACTAGTTCGGCAAAATTATTGGAAAATACTTGATAGAAAGTACGGTACTGTCCAAAAATAACGGCGACTGTCGGTGTTAAATACCAACGGCAGTCGTCGCTTTCATGCCGACCTGCAAAAGCCCCATTCATGCACGAAGGACCCAATATCGTCTTAGAAAGGGAACATACTGCCCGGCAGGCGTTTCCATATGTTCACATTACGAGAGAGATAAGAATTTTCGAAATTTTTTCGTTCTTGTCATGATGGTAGCTACTGTGAACCCGTGGAGACGCGTACCCGCCCGTGTAGTCCTGTTCTGTTCGGGATTTATGATGGGGAAAATTCTAGAATGATCCACGTGTGGTCTTCTGTGTTCGGGTGGAGTGTATTTTGGTATTGTCGCGGTCATAATAATACTTTGATTTTAATTTTCAGTTAGTGCCGAATTCTAAATTGCAAATCGACAAAGACAAAGTGAAGATTAAAACGGAGGAGATTCTATCGTCTCTCGAACCGACCAGTATAATGAGTCTCGCCTCGAACGACGTCAGCTATATAATTATAAAGGCCGAAGATGGTCCGATATCGAAGAGGAAGAGAATTGAGAAGACCGGCGACGTTAAAGTTAGGGTCATTGAAAAGAAGCCAAGGAAAGAGTTACAGGCTATATCGTAAGTTTTTTTTATTTTTTTTTGTTCTATTTGAATTTAGATCTTGTATGGATATAAATTGGTTGGGGGGGTAGAGTGAACATTATTTTTTGGCACATTATATATATATAAATGAAATATCGGCGATGATCGGTCACTTGCGCGACGGCACGAAATTCTGTTCTGATTTTTTGTGTATGCATTTTTGGAAAGCTGGTGCTCTTAACATTGGTAACGGCTGTGGAGAAGACTTAACAGGTAAGTAACCCGTTATCTTAAAGGGGTATCTACCTCCAGCCAATTTATACAGTCCACTTTTCTAGGTTAGATACGTCGGTCTGTGTGGGTGTGGTAGTTGCCATCCCAGATCTCATTTGTACCTTGAGATGAATTGTATCCTATGTCCTTTACACGTGTATGCAAAAATTAATGTCATTCCTTTGAATAGTTAGCGTGAAAAGCAAACAAGCTTACATTTATTTTTATAATACTGTTAAGTATGAACAAGGGAATGATTGCGCTTTAACGAATGCTAAGTGTTGTTGCTGTCACGGCGTTATTCGTCGCTGTCATGCCGGCCTGCAAGTGTGACAGCTGCACATGTCATCTTGAAACGTGATAAAACGACAATGAGATCTATGACAGATGGTACTTTTCCTTATTTATGATATGATTTCATAATTATGCTGCAGATACGGAGCCGTATATTCTATAGAGACATTGGAAATGTGTTGCAAGGTTAAAAAATAAAATATATCAAAATAAAATGGATTTATTGAGAAAGACTGTTGGCAACATAAGCTATTAAAAAAATACCTGATTTATTACGAAACTTTGAAATATAATAAATTATATATTAAATTAATAAAAAATAAATTATATATGTTGTGAAATATATAATTTTTATGTAAAATCTATTTCGAATTGTTTTTTTATATGTACCATTTTTTTTTTTATCAAATCGTGAAATACAAAAAATAATAATTAAAAGCATAATCCGTCATTTTGAGATCTGGGTCTCAAAAAATCAGCCAAGAGGTTAAATGCCATACTGCTGACCACACAAGTACCAAAAGATAAAACCATAATAAAAAATGTGAATTCCTTTAGAAGGAGATGTGTTATGAAATTACATACACACGGGAATTTTATAGATTAAACATTGTTTTTTTTTTTTACAATAAATTTATATGATTTACAGAGGTCCGTTTGAGTGTCTCCGTCCGTCGACAACAATGGGCGGGGACGGTATCTGCCATCAGATATTCTTCTCGTGCTGCGAGTACTCGGTTCACTACCGGGACGAGCACACGCGCAGGCGCAAGGGGCTCCGGTGCCAGGTCTGCGAGAAGCCACTAGCCTGCACCGGGGAGGACATGGCTCCATACAGCTGTGAGGTTACTATCCTTTTGTATAACGAAGAAAGACCACCTGTGACAGAGAAGTTGAGGAGTAATAGGTTATCATGGTATGGGCGTGTTATGGCATGTCATTACTGTAGATATGATCTATTCCTCGAGAATAGTACATTCTCCAAATGTAAGCTACCCTATATCCTTGTCCATACTGTTGTCATTGAGAATGTAAATTTCATGTCAATTCGTTCAGTAGTTAACAGTGTGAATTTGTAACATGCAATCATACTCGACTGTCTACACCTCTGGGTTGTTAGTAAACCGTAATGGTTTAAGCTCCATATAAACAAGTGTGGACCTTATTGATGCACTGAACAACAAATAAGTTGATTCTTAATTTTAAAACCATGGTCCGCCATTTTGAGATCTGAGTCTTAAAGAAACAGTTGATGAGTTAAGGGTTAAAAGTGAAAGAATATATCGAGTAGTTTTAGCGTGATACGTACACAACGACAGACCTCCATAATTTTATTCACTTACCATGATTTAATTCTGTTTCGAGTTTCAAATATAAAAGAAAAAAAGACGAACTAAAGCTCGTAAATACCTACGAAACAAACAAGTCATAAAGAAAATCTGTTGAGAAACAGAGACAGAAGTTGTACTTAATCGTTTTGTCCTCACCTCTATTTATATACAAATTAGCAATTTCTCGTGGCATCATAGGTGTTAAATTAATTCTATTATGAGCAATCATTATTATTATCCATGGTGAGCACCTTTTACTTTATTTTCCATACCACATCTTTTACAATCGACACCAGATATCTAACCAATTGAAGAAAAAAACATAATCATCAGACATCCGATTACAGAGTACTTAATGCAGATTGTTAAATTATGAATGCATTTATCAACAGAGTCTCGTCATGGATCAACCAGTATACTGTTTGTTAGTTAGCACGGAATATTAACCCTGTGAATATAAATAAATAAATATATTCGGAAATGAAATCTAAATCAAAAATACTTTATTCGGTTTAGGTCCTAAGAAGGCTCTTAAAGAACGTCCAAACGAACACCGGTTCGAACAAACAATCTAATCATCGAGAAAAACCAGCATGTAATCGGGTTTATCTTTTAACATACATATATTTAAGAAATATATTAACAGTATAAACGTTTTTAGTGAAAACTGCACAGAGAGAGTATGGTAATTCTAGACATCATCATTGTTCACATATTAATTATGTGAACAATATATTCGCCTTTTGATATCAAAATCCCCTTGATGTGGTCCTTAAACTTACATGGTCCTTGTAATTCCAGGTGTGCGGTCTGGGTTTCCTAACGGGTGAAGAGTTAACACAACACAGTGCCACGGCTCACGTTAAGTTGAAGCCTTATAAATGTAATATATGTCACAAGAGGTTCACGCAACAGGTGAGTATGATTTTTTGTTTTTTTATTTACAAGTCAAATCTTCCTTTTACAAATAGGTCCATGTAAAACAATAAGAAATAAAATGACCATTGAAGAACTGAACGTCATTTATTTTATCAATATTTCTCGCAATGAAACTGCTATTGTGTTAAAACATTGTACATTGAAAATAATACACAAGAAGAACGCATATTCAGTAATTATAAAAATGTACAAAAAGAATGTTTTTCACTGATGTATCATTTTCTTGTTTTTTTATTGGTCTCTGATCATATAAGACATAAAACGCTCTCAGAAGAGCAAGTATTATATAAGGCAATATATAATGAGGAAACCGCAAACGTAAGAAACACTGTATAATATATTCTATCGCACCGTTAATTGTATAGATGTATGTTTGTCTCTTTTTAATAATGCTTTTAAGTTTCATCGAATTACAAAATCAAAATGTGCCTAAAGAAATTTTTACTTTTAAACTTTAAGCCTTACTGTTGTAGCGTATTGTTTAACATATATTCCCCCCAATGATATGATTGTGACAAAGATTGTAATATACAAAAATTATTTTAGGGCGGAGTACTACAACATATGAGAATGCACACCGGCGATAGACCGTTCCCCTGCACATTCTGTCCTAAATCCTTCACCCAGAAGTCGGGCTTGGACCAGCACCTCCGCATCCACACGAAGGTGAAACCGTACCGATGCGTCGTATGCTCGAAGAGCTTCTGCCAATCGGTGCATTTGAAACAGCATATGCGGACTCACACGAACGTAGCACCCTTCCAGTGTGGCATATGTGAGAAGCGATTCAAACAAAGCAGTCACCTGAACTACCATCTAAAGAATCATAACCCGGCAAGCATGACTGAAGAGCAGAAGGCAAAGTATGCAGAACTCATCGGCATGATCGCAAAAGATGTGGTGGAAATCGAGATAGATCAGAACCAGTCGGTAGAGATGGATGGCATGGAGGTTCAGCACCAGCAGGGCATTGATACCAACAGTGGCACGTTCGGAAAGGAGTTTGGTGAAGAATCTTGGGGTGTTGTGAACAATTGCTGAAGTGCATTTTAACATTTCCAATTTGGATGTTGATTAAATTTTTGGAGTTGGTGATGTTCAGCTCAGTACTTATGTATTTCCTAAAAGAAGAAATAGCTTAATATCGTCTTCAAAAAACAACTGACGGTACTTTTATTTATAGAGATTCATTACGCTTTTCGAGCATAGAAGACAAGCAGTAATGTTAAAAGGCAACTCATACAAAATCAATAAAAATATAATGAGGGTTCCTCACGACAAAATTACATTATATTTAAATAGTTAACCCGTGATTAATTCGGTGAATCTTTATGAGTTGAGTAAAACTAATTCCACGAGAATGGATATCTCGTGAGTGACCTGCTGGTATAAACTATATACTATTTTTCTCTATAGAGTTACTCGTTGAAATATTTTGGGATGACGTATACAAATCCAAATATATATGTATACAGTAAAGGAGCAAAACAACTGCAAGGGTCTCTAGAACCTTCCTTATGAGTTCACTAGCATTGTGAAATGCGTTTATCCAGCACGATTTTCCTTCAGGACTATGGGACATGGGGCTCTTCAAAAAGGGATTGAAACATGCTCTTCGAGGTCTACAACACAACACTGATGCCCCCGGTGGTGCATTTGTTCATCGGTGACGATAACCGTTTAACATCAAATCGGCTGTCTGCTTGTTTGTTGCCCTAATATATAAACAAATAAATGGATGCAGGAATGTTGGTTTTAACCTTTGCATGACTCTGAGTGATATATAATCTGAATTTGACATTGGCAGTGCCCCCCGAGGGGTAAAACATTTTCGCGAACTCGTGTCTTTGAGTTTTTTTGTGTCATTTTGGTGGTGTTTTTATTATAATTTATTGCTATAAGTTTAGTGAAGTGAGATCCGAGGTGTCTAATGTTAATTCTAGTTTTCACGTTATTAATTTGTGGTTATTGAGTGATTTGATCGTTGGAATGTTGATTCGATAGCCGCAGGTTCGTATCCCGGAATATATGCAAAACAATATCCAGAGAACCCGACCCTCATATAATTTACAATTAAAGTAATCGATATATATATATAAAAGTATAACAGACTGGCATAGTAACGCATAACTCATACAATTGGGACTAGGATCATGAACAATTGGATGCGGGTTCCTTTTACATTGTAGGTGAGCACTAAAAGAGTATACTTGAAAAACCAACTCCTAAGGTGGTGAAAAAAAGGGATGAAAGTTTATATGGAAATCCGTCGTTTCGCTTTGAGTCAGTTAATCAGTTATTGTTGCTTTATATATATATGTATATGTATAAAATAAAGAGTTGAAAGCAATTACTGCATCGAAAATACGTGTGAAGCCGCGGGAAATTGCTAGTACCAATGTCACGATTATTCACTGGACTTAATGAAAAACATAGGGGTTCAAGCTCTGTACAAATGACTGTAGACCTTATGATCACTAGTTAACAGACAAATTTGATCGAATTTTAAAAAAACGGCCTGCCGTTTTGATATCTGGGTCTTAAAAAACAGCCGAAGAGGTTAATGTGTCACATGACAGCTGCGTTTTACTACTGCATCAAATATCGAACATCTAAACTACTATTACATAGAGAAAAGAGTTACTTTCCTTATTTATAATTGATAAACTCGAAAAAAATACTTAACCGATTTAAAAAATATTTTCATCTATAGAAAGCAACATTCTCAGTAAGTAAAGTGGGCTGTATTTTGTTTAGAAAATCTACACTAACTCGAACGAGGTTGCGAGCAAAAGCTAGTATACAAAAAACGTTATACGTGTACTTATGTACGCACGGAAATGGTACACTTCTTTACAAAAAGACGTTGAATCTAATTGATTTAATTAAAAAAAAAAGTAGTGTGTACTTATGTACACGCGTTAGAAGTTATACTTCTTTGGAGTAACAAGATAAAAGTCTTTTAAAAATTTTTATCTTTCGCCTTATTCTACGTTTGTAGAAAAAACGACACTAACAATAGTAAAAAAGGTATTTAATACATACATACTTTTTTTTGAATAAGATGTTGAGACTATAGCTAACTTCAGGGTGTCAGTTTTTCGTGACGGTGTGCCCGCGCGCATGGTAAAAATTTACTCTCATCATATTTCCCTAACGCGTCAAAAGAAGTATAACTTCAAAAATATTTTATTTTAAAAGTCTTTAGAATTAAGTTTCAATATATCTGTACACAGAATCAAGTAAGATACCACAGAGTAATAGAATTAACTATTTATCACATAGTAATGGCATAATAATGATAATGTATGACATAAACACATAAAAAGAATACATATCGACAGTTAACCTTGAATCTAAAAAGCCCACATAATAAAGTTTATAATATTAAAAAAAAAAAACACTTTTTATCACGAATACGCACAATAAATTATCATTCACCGGTATATATAATTTAAATTCACACACAAATACACATGTATATTTATATATGAATATATATTTTTTTATCTTCACTGATATAAAACACGTATTGTACCTTGAAGATAGTTATCAGTTGTCACGGAAACTTGACAGAAAATTACCAGGCAACTTCATGGTGTCACGTTTAGGTGTCGGTGTGCGCGCGCATCCTAACATTCATTCTCATCATTATACTTTAACGCGCCAAAAAAGTATAACTTCAGAAATGAAACATGAAGATTTAAGTGGGAAGGTAGATGGACATAGGATTAGAGACTGAGCGGAGAAAGTATGGATGGATTGCGTGAACACTTGATATGCGTATAAAAGGTGTGAAAACTGTTTTGATAGTAGAGTGTCGAGAGAGATTTTAAGGACAGTGGAAGAGCGCTTACCATATTTAGGTAGAATAAGAGTATGAAAGTAGTTGATAGAATAAAGAAGAACAAGAGATTTCTACGCATGATGACATTCTACAACACCTCAAGCAAGATATAAACACGAAAGATGCAGAAATTCGAATAGATTTTAGTACCTTAATTATTTACGTTAATCAAACTGTGCAATACAGATCTAATACACCGATCTCAAAGCTCGACATATATTCTGTCCCGGATCTATGTGAATGGAGATAACTGCCCCGGGTGGGATTTTACAGGGATACGCGGGATTTGTATAGAATTTATGGTTAACGCGTTCCGTGCCACGTGTACCACCGGTGGTACACGTTAGACTTGATCTTTAGGTCACGTGTACCGTCGGTGGTACACGTTAAGCTTGATCTTTAGGCCACGTGTACCATCGGTGGTACGCGTTAAACTTGATCTATAGGCCACATGTACCACACACTTGTGATGTGATATACTTACACTGCTTACTTATATTTACTCGATGTGATAACTACTGAAAACGAAATACCTATTTGTATGATAATATATCCATTTTTAGTCAAAATGTCAAATGGTCTGAACGACATGTAAGGCAAAATTGGCTTGGCACGGAACTTGTTAATTTGGTATTGATCTGGGAACACATGAAGATTGGTGGATCGAGATAATTGAATTGACAATGCACTAAGGGTAACAGCCGCCATAGTGCCTCCGCTTTTGAAGATATGGTGACTCCGTTGATTATATATGTTTGAATACATTATCGATTTACGTGGGCTTGAATCGCTGCGACTGAGTCGGAGCTTCTTTAAAACATCGTGATGAAACCCATAGCATTGTGTTAGGGCTTTGTCTAAGCCCGCTTGGCTAGCTACCATCTTCAAGTTGGAAATCTGTCGCCAAACACCTGTTGGTGTGTTCCGGAAGCGGCACTTGAGAACCAGTTCCAACTCCGTAGCGTGTCCACCATGTTAGACTACGTTGACATGTAACGTCATATGAAATTGTGGCCAAATACTAAACCCTATAAATTAAAAAAAATAAAAAATAAGGCATGTCGCGTTCAGTCAGTTGATACATAACCAAGCAATAGTATGGTTGACAATAGGAGTTTGTATCTGACCGAATATGTGTATCACGACGACCCCCATATTTTAAGTTGCAGAAAAATTTTGGAAAACTTGGTGAATTAATTTCTAACTTTGGAGTAATGTAAATAAAAAAAAAAAAAAATTTTGACACAGTTACTTCCTAACAAATGAATCTATAATTTTTTTTAACATCTACCCTAATAAAAGATTTGTTCCATTTTGATATTAGTTAGTATATATCTAGCTGGAAACAGGCTAGCAGGCTGGCGTCACAACAGTGAGCCGATAAATGGTAGCTCTGTCGACGGTCACTATCATTCTGGGATTGCATTGTGCTTAAAGGCACAGTGCTATCACTTTATTGTGTTGCGGTTAAAAAATTCGCAACATCTAAAATAGACTTATTTAAAAAGAACATAGATTAATGAGTAATAGATAGCAAATTTTATATTTTTTTATATATATATAGCCTTTTTGATGTATTAATTTTCTTATGGTTATTTGTAATACAAATGTAGTGTTCCATAAATAAAACATGTTCAAAGTTTAGTTTTATATATTATCCTTCATTTTCAAATTTTGTATATAGCAAAAATGAAATTATATGGAGTGTTTATTTAGTAGATTTATCAAATTTGTCAAAAATTAAAAAAAAAATGTACATAACAAAGTAAAAAATAAATGTTGGTGAAAATCGATTTGTTTTTTACATGTAAATAAATGTCGTGTTTATGAACTTGGAAATAAAATTTATGATTTTATTATTTCTCACAATAATTTGTATGATCCAGAAGTTACGAAGCGATTCGACGACAGTCATTTTCATTGGATATTGTTTGTTTGGATACGATATCCACGCTCAGAATCAATAGTAATACTTGAATAGGCTCTGAGAAGGCGTTTATGAACTGTAAAACTCGTGATGAGAGCATAGCATTGTTGTAGGGCTTTTTCTAATTCCGCCGCCTGCTAGCTACCACCCTCAAGTTGAATATCTAATGCCAAGCACCTGTTGGTGTGTTCCGGCAGCTGCACTTGAGCGCCAGTCTCCCAACGCCAGCCGGCGCAACGCACTTATGACTCCCCTGGTGTTGCTAGTGTCTATGGACGGTGATGATCACTTACCATCAGGTGACCCACCTGTTCGTTTGCCCCCTATAATATTAAAAAAATATATATAGGTTTAGCGTGACTACCATCTTAGACCACATCATCATTTAACATCAGATGGGGTTGTGGTCAAATAGTATAAAAAAAAACTACAATCGATTCGGACAATCAAACCACTTATGAAGGAGAACCGGCAACAAACTCGATCTGGTTAATCTTTCTAACGTACTCATCCTTATTAACATAAATACCAATGTTAGTTTATTTACTCTGTTGGCTTCTTATGCTTTCAGAGTTTAACTATACAACCGATCTTCATAAAGTTATGCATACGCGTTATCAGAGGTACCGAGGGTAGGGTAACACAGGATATCCCCACCCAGAAACAAAATTCTGGTCCCAAGTGATAGGTCAAATCTGTGTTAACGGGAGCACGGCAACTTTACTAGTAAAGCAGAAGCTAGTATTACTATAAAAATACTTTAAAATTGCAATCGTTATTAGCTGATGCTTATATACATTTGGCAATGGATTTTTTTATACTGTTAATATCCATGTATTATAGCTATAGCTAAACTTTCCTATAGGTATGCTCTTCGCGATGGTGTAACCCGTATCGAAATCCAGTGCGTAGTTTACATAAAATGATGCACACAAAAAGCGCCATTGCTTTATAATATAATAGCGGGTGTCCTGCCATGATAATAGAATAAAATCTGGAATCAGATCACAACGCCATCTACCGGGGCCAATTGTGAGTCTAAACCATCCGTGAATCCACTCAAACAGACACAAAACATTTCATGAAAATCTGTTCAGTAAAAGGAGTTTACAACATAGTACAGACGTACAGAATAATTATATATATCTATTATTATTATATTTATAGATTAGCAAATAAGCTTATAATCCATCTGATGTGAAGTGCTCACTGCTGCCAATTATATATATGAATAACCAACGTGTATTTCAGAACGTAGTATGGCAATGTGAGAACCCTGTTCCTTTGCGACAAAAACTGTTATAGTGGTGTTATTTCCGCAGTGGAATCGCGCGTGAATTGCGCTGCCTTATAAACCCTTTGATTATGAACATTACAATAAACAGTCACAGAATTAAAAACCGTACAACGGCGCAAACAAAATATAATAGCAAATGTTATCACCACATACTACAATAATATATAATACAATATTATAAAAATTTACAAGAATTCGATCATCCCGCAACCATCATAGTTTCTAGTTAAAACATCGAAGGATTTTTTTGTCGACGCACATTCCTTGCTTCTTACTACGCCCTGTAGTGTTAATTAAATATTCCATTTCCAGTTATAAAAT
This sequence comes from Antheraea assamensis, assembly GCA_035772565.1. Classification (NCBI taxonomy): domain Eukaryota; kingdom Metazoa; phylum Arthropoda; class Insecta; order Lepidoptera; family Saturniidae; genus Antheraea; species Antheraea assamensis. Next base: position 1,094,197 of record JAQQSE010000099.1, on the reverse strand, counting down.
AAAAGGTTAAATGAATATATTTTACGTGAACCGAAACGGCGAGCTTGTAGTGACATCTATTGATAGTTTAAAGATGTAAATTTAGGGTGACCCGAGAAAAAAAAATTTAAAGGTATAAGAATAAATATTATTTTTGTTCAGAAATATTTGTTAATTCCAAAGAATAACTTTAGACCCGCCGTGTATTAACCGTGCGACTAATTTACTGCTGAAGTTCCATTTTATTTAAAATTAAGTAGACCTTGTATTGAGTTGACTAAAATCCCGATACATAAATACATATTTAATACCTAAACACAGAATAAATAAACATCTTATATAGAAATATATTTTGTTTGGAACTGGAGTTTGCGATCTCTTTATGGTAGGGTTTACTATCACTGTGCTACGAGGTCTTATTTTAAATTTTAAGTATTAGAAGGACAAAACTAAAGTAAAATATTTCAATATTTTTAATATGGTGACTCATTTGTTAAGGCAAGTAGGTTGAATATAAGAAAGTTTACTAAATTTGATAATTAAATACGTGATGATATTAATAAATAATTAAAAGTGTATTCGATGTGTTAAATAGTAAAATAATGAAGACGGGCAATACGACATTTCTCAATTAACAAATCACATTATTTATTTATTGATTGTAAAAAAGTAAATTATTTATGATATGTAAAGAACAATATAAGCTATAACCGAGTGCTCTTTGTGAACTGAAATTATTATCTGACCTATACTGTACGATGTAAGGAATTATTGCATGTCAACATAAGCTTACTATAGTTTAAGACTTCTCTAGTTGAAGTATCATAGATACTAATTAACATTTTGAATAAACAATATAAAATCAATATACCTAGTGGCTAGTAATACATCAAATCATACTTAAGTACTGGTATCCCTGGATATGTCAAATGAACTGAGGTGAGGGGAGGGAGTAGTATTTTTGCTCCGAATTTCCTCGAAACGACGAATAATTTTAATTTATGTGTTTTGTCTCTGTCTAGTGCCGTTGTCGCCGGCTGGAGCTTTTTTAGTTAAAAAACTCATTAGTTAACTTTAATGTAATGATGTGAGAAGATATTTCAATAGTTATTAAACGGGGCTGTTTTTCATCGATATATCAAGCAGGTAAACCCGAAGGTCACACTTGTTGACAGTTGTTGATGCAGCTAAAATTAAATTCGTGTATCTGTGTGTGTCTGAAACGTGCCGTACAATGTCTCAATGTTTGCGTAAACGTCAAAATTCTTGGAATTTAGCTACGAGAATCGGTCGCCTGGCATCGTTCGATAGAGGTATCCTCAAGGGACCCATTCTTGGCCGGACCCGAATAGATTGTAACGATACCAATTAGATATTTAAGTGACAGTTTATTGTTGCGTTTTTTTTATTATTTAAACCATTATCATACCTGTTTTATTCTGTAATTATTAAAAAAAAAAAACAATCATGCGTTGAATATTTATGATGGAATCAGTGTGAGCACGGCAAATGTAAGTACATTGGTATTTATCTTCCAATTTGAATTAAAAAATACTTATATTATCGTTAGTTATACTAGTGATGTAACTGTAATATTATTCATGTTCCTGAATAAAAAATACGGTGAGTCAAATAATTTTTGTATCGCCTTCCGAGAATAAAAAAGAGCTGAGATAAAATCAGTGAAACAAATTTTAGTTTTTGTGACAAAAAAATTGATGAAAAGATAAACAAGGTTTGTCATTTACCGACACATGACAATAAAAATAATGTGGACAATTTTGTGTGTTTATAGCTATCATAAAAAAGTTTTTTTTAATACTAACTGGCTCAACACACAATTTTACCAGGAACTAGAAAATCACTTGTATAACCGTATATCAAGTTCAAGCCTTTTGAAGTTTGTATTTATAATGTGTGTTTAGAATTTCTGAAACAATAATTGCTTCATATGAATATATATAATGAAGCATTCTGTTCTCTCAATAAGCTTGTGCTTTATATAGTGGAACACATTACAGTGAGCCCATTGTCTTGCATTTGTCTTTAACTTCTTGTTTCTTTGGCTACTTTTCCTCATTATTTAAGATTATTACTCCCTTTATCAAGTGGATTTTTACTACAGTTTCATTTGATGACTTCAGTGTTCCATCAAGAATGTGACCCCCTTATTAGAACTTTCTAGAGAGGTTTTATTATGTATTTTTGAGCCAGTTAATATGTGGACAATAAATAAGCTACAATATTTAAAATGCTATCATCAATATTATGTAATGTAGAATTAAATTATGAAAGACTCGCTTCTTATCTATAAATCCATTAGTAAGTTTACAATTCCAGAAGAAATGTTTTTTTTGGCCATGCTTCTATAATATAATTTGCTATGTTAGGTCAAAGTAGAAAGAATACCCATAGAAAATGAGAAATCAAATTAGATCTAGATTATCTTTTACAATATACTCCTTGAAATTATTAAGGAACAATATAACGCAGATAATCAATATGTATGTTATTAGTTTGAAAATATTTCAGAAAATATGATACTTCTTAAAGTCACAGTAATTGATTTTGTGTTATAAATGCTTCGTAGGAGTACATTTTTTTTTATTATTACAAAATCCTTAAATATAAAATAATTTTACATCATCTAATTTTGTGTTATACATGGTATATATCTCAGATTGATAAGTTCTTATAGTATTTATCTATTATTGGTTTAACAAAAATTACAGTATGTGAATGTGTGGAAATTGAGAAAATTTGGTTCTTACACACCCACTCTGGGTTTGTAAACTAGATTATAAGTAAATAAATATTGTTAAAGTAAATGTTATAGTTAAAACATATCGTTTCAACTATTCATATAGCAACTAATAACCCTTTCCAACTCTTTTATCACGTGATGTTATAAGTCATGATTATAAGACGTTGAATTAAGCAATATTGAGAGGCAATGGAAAGCTATAATTTAAGATTGTATGTTTTTCATGTGAGAAAACTATGAAATATATGTATACAAAATTTGGTGAGAAATAAAAAAAATTTAGGTCTTCACTGCTTACCGAGTCTTAGTATAACTAAAAAGTATCCAGGTGACTGCAAAACAAAATTTTTTCTATGTATGGTCATGCTGTTTCTGAGCAATTGAAAATTAATAAAAAAAACTTTGTAGGGTTTTTGGCGCGATCTTAGTCTGACATGTAGTGGTCTTTATATTCTAGTCTTAATCTTGTGTTATTTGACTCTATATTTTGTAATCTTCGTGGCATTTTACAAATATAGTTCCGTTATTGTGCTTAAGTGAAGTGGATGGAAAATAATATCAAGGACCATGAATTCTGAGATGCCACATAAACTCCCTGAGTGCCACCATTTCTTCAGAATATTGAAATGATTACAATGTCTTGTAATGTTATTACATATTCGACAATGGCCGTAATCATCTAGAAGATTCTTTGGCAAAAAATTTGCGTTAAAGAATAACATATAATATATGGAATATTTAATTGTAATCTTGTAATTACAGTTTATACTATTAAACAATTTTTTTATTATCAATGAGGTTACATCACATATTAGCCTTCGTGTACAATTGGCGCGGAAGTTTGTGGGATAGATATTGAAAGGGTTTTTATATGTTAGGTTTTATTATCTGTGCTTGCCTATTTTATCTATAGCAGGATGAAAGGCGCCAAATGTTGTACAATTTCTGTCATATTGATTAGTAGATAAGGATGAAACTTGACTAAATGCTTATCATAATAACATTATCTTTCTTATCTACTTTTAATCATGTTGGTTTTGTGGATAACTTATTACAAATATAGGTTATGATTTTTCCTGTTGTTGTTTTTATGTGTTTAATAACTGAATAAAGAAACAAGTCAATTTTATTTTCATTGCCCAGGATCAAGGTTATTTTTTTTTTCACAATATTGACACAGTAAAAGTAATTTCAAATATAATTTATCAAGTGAGTAACACTGTAACAAAAAATGGTATGCCAATTTAAAGTATTAATTGTTAGAAAACTAATGTTGACGTCGAGCTATATATGCTGTATCATGTTTTGTCTATTTATTTTAATTATTATTTTTTGTATACCTTCTTTCTTCTTTGGGAAACAGTTTTTTTTACTGAATTGTCTTGTAACTGGTCTTCTTCAAAAACTTTCTAGAAAGTTTTTGTGGCATCTCACAGTTCATGTTTTGTGTTATTATTTTCCTTCCACTAAACACAACACAATCGTTGATCTATATTACAAGATGTTAGCACTGTTTTTTGTATTTGTTTTTGACTAGTATTTTGAAAAAAAAAATTCAAGTAAATAATATACTTCAGCGCCAAAATGGCAAAAGTCGAATAACCATAGGAATAGTGTTATATTTACACTAACTAACGTGAGAGTGGTTTGTTTTTTAATTATAGGGGCAAACGAACAGGTGGGTCACCTGCTGGTAAGTGATCACCGCCGTCCATAGACACTAGTAACACCAGGGGAGTCGCAAGTGCGTTACCGGCCTTTTAAATATGTGGGCCTCCGGCGATCTCACTGGCCGAACGAAACGCAACAGTGCAACCACTGTTACTTCACGTCGGTTTTCTGTGAGAGGGTGGTACTACCCCGGGCGAACCGACCCATTCATGCTGAAACCAGTAATAGCTTCAGCGTAGCTCTACCACCTACGAAACGTGGTGCCCTGGCGCTACTGGACACTGCTTGAATTTCTTTTCTCCAAAAACAAAAGTAGTCTAACTTACTCCTTTCATTTCCTTTAATTAGTTATTTGCCAGTGAATGTTTTATCGAAACTGTTCCATTTCGGATATTAGCCGTAATGCATAGACAACTTTTTTTTAAATGGGGTTTTTATTATAAGTTGCTTTTATACTGTTTGCGCCTTTTGAGGCTACATATGTCGGCTTAAAATGAAAATAAAACACGTGCGTCGTCTGATATGATGCGTATATTTCGAGATTTACAAAGTGTCTGTTAACGGACGTTTTTAGCTTTGTCGCTATTGGGTGGTTTGCGTCGGTGTCACGTTCCATGTATTGCGTTCTTGATTTTGAGCGTGAATATATATATACTTTCATATGTATTTAGTAAAAAGCCTTTATTTTGACATTACAAACAGTTTACATTTTTTTGTTTGTGTTGTAGATATAGGCTTGGTTTAAATATTTTGTCAAAACTGTATTATGAGTTACTTGTAAACATATTAAATAACTTGTAATTTATATACATATATAATGTATTTCTGTTTTTTTCGCAGGAAAGAAGTGTTTATTGAATCAGAAAAGAAAAGGTGAGTCTTTATTGATACTATTTTTAACTTTTTATTGTAATCAAGTTATGACAGCTGCCTTTATGTCCAGAATTTATTAAGATAAAAATACTTTGTACATTTGATGTACAGATTTACTACTTTGTTTTTTTTTTTCAATGTAATTATGTGGTAACTATAATTTATAGTCAGTCCTGTATGATTAGTTTCAAAAGGGATAGTAGCCCTTTCACAGGGGGAGAGTCGTTGTTAGTTTAGGGGAAATTATCTATTATTAATAGCGTCCAATGGTTGAAATTCGTCCATAATTCCTAATTTTCTAAAGTTTGAATGTTCTTGATGTATTTTCATCAAAGAGCATATCTTTGTAATCGTCATCATCATCATTTTCTTACTCTTATCCCTTCTAAGTAGGGTCGACACAAGATGTTTTCCTTTTCTACTTTCTCCTGTCAGATGTATATATACATATCATTTTTCTCACTCGCTCTTCCTTTACGCCTATATCCATCCACCTTTGTAACTTCTCTGTAACTGGTGCTATTTTCAAACTTCCTCTGATATACTCAGGCTTAATCTTATCTATTCCCGTTACACTACACATCCATCTTATATTTGCATCTCTGCTACATGTAGTCTTCTCCGTCTCTTTCGTAGCCCAGCATTCAGATCCATACAGCATGACTGGTCTTAAAATAGTTCTATACACTTTTGCTTTGAGTTTCAAGGGCATTCGAGAGCCACAGAGTACCCTAGACACCTTTCGCCATTTCATCCACCTTTTATTTATCCTATTCCTAACGTCCTTGCCCACGCCATCGTTGTTTTCGATCAACACCTTAGATACCTTTATAATGATTGCTATTATTTTTTTTAATTTTGTTCAATTATATATTTGCTACAAATGTCTAAAAATATTTTATTATGATTTTTTTGTTGTTATTAAACATAGATATAGATATTATATGTAATTTACTTAGTAATAATATCTACACAGAACAACTGTTTGACCACCGACTAATATGCGTTTAACTTATAAAACAATTCATTAATAAGGAAAAAGATTAATCGAATTCGGTTTGTCATATTGTGTCATGTGAAATTGTAATGATCGAATAAACCCATAAAGTATTAATTTGAATTTTGATCAAAATATGGCACACACAAAAAAAACGCAATTACCCATATTCTATCTAAGTAGGGTCGGCATAACATATTTCCACAGTATATTTCCACCTACTTTACACACGAACCGTCCATACTTGGCCTACTCTTATATCCATCCACCTACATATTTAAAACTCTACTGGTTATATTCCATCCCTCCTCATGATACTACATTTTTTTTACTTGGGAGATCCTATATGGCACCTAATTTCTCGGGGGAGAGGTGGGTATTGCCGAACTCCTACTAACTAAAACCCCATGGTGAACCGTCTTTCTTGCTAATGGGGGCCGCGGGACCGTGACACCCCGGGCATAAAGCCCAGTATAAACACCAGGCTCCTCTCCTACGGAGACAGGCCGGTCGTACTATGCCCCATTTGCCGAACCAGTGCAATGGAAAGTTAGATACCCCTTCCTTCCTTCTCGCTCCGTCTTGAGAATGGAGGAGACATCTCGTCCAGCCTCCACCCGCTTATGTGTTTTAATGAGGTAGGTAGGTAAGAAGCTATTCTTACCCCATGTAACTTTTTAACGTGGTTTCCTTCTGCGGTAATTTCTTATCTTTCGAGGTAACTTCTTAAGAATGTTTTCCGTCTATCCTCTAACGAGCAAGCCCAAGCAGGTTCGCCATTATCCCAGTTCCTGTCCCCTTTCGCGATAGGGCGCCGTCTACCAAGGTATAACTCTTCATCCGCTACTGGATAATCCATCCACAAGTGTGTTTATGGACTCTCCAATCTGTATAGGTGGTGTTTTACGAGACAGGGTCACCTCAAGTAGAATATTACTTTTCACCACGCATTATGGTCTTGAGGTAGAAGGCTAATGCTCCACAATGGGTACTACATTGCGCCCGTGGTTCCATCTCTTGCAGATCAGATATAGAAGTAAGTCATCACTCCTGATAAACCTATCATGACACACTCATGCTGTACTAATCTACTTCTCAACATCTCTGTCACTGCTGTTATTTTCATACTTTATCTGATATTTTATTTATAGTAGTACTATTTATGTAATCGAGAAATGTGCTTTTCTGAAATGTTCATGTACCTTCACGATGTCCTTTCTTTATCATTAGACTATCGTGTTTTTCAATCGAAATTGCTAAATTTTAGCATACGTCTATAGATTTGTTTGAATTATTTTTTTTTTTAGATAAATTAATTTACAACACAATAGGTATTTTTTGTCATTTCAGAATCAAGATGTCGCTCTGGACTAGAGCTCAGCAGTTGCCGCAGGAGAGCTTGCAAAAGGTAACTGTAATGTATAGTACACTAATATTATATACCTAAAGACATTTTCTGTTTGAACTTCCTAATCTCTGGAAATACTAGTCAGTTTTGAAAATATCTCTTTCTATTTTATAGTCTATACATTGAGGTAGTTTATAGGCGATAAATTATCACGCTACGCCTATTAGGAGTGGCGTAATCATCATAGGAATTGTATACTCGTATTAGAAAGTACTCTAAGCTAGAATGGAAGTAATAGTTCGAGTAGTATTTGTATACTCGTGGAACGAAGTTCTTTGACACACGTTCGTTATGAGGACCTATTTCAAGAGAAATCATACGAACGGTAGTCACAACGCTACTGATTGGCTGCGCTGCGAGCGAGTGAGACGTAGTGCTAGAGGATACCTAGTGTGACAGAGAGCGGAGAATTATGGAGTTACATGGTACTTGTATTCCACGTCTTCTCTATTATTAAAATGGCGGACAACGATTAACTAGATAATGGTATGAAAAGTCATTTGTCTGGTAGTAAAAGTATTGCCATTCAGATTGTGGCCTCAAATGGTGGTAACATTGTAACTACGAAGCGTAATAAGTTGGTCCTAGAACTAACTACCGTAATACACTTAGAAAGGCTTGTATAAAAAAAAAAAAACTACGGGAGGATGAACATTTGAGATGGTTACAGGTTCGCATGATCTACGTGGATCACTTCCCTATAGAAGTACGGCATTGTCTGGCACCGTGGATTGAAAGCCGAATATGGTGAGTCGCACAATTAATATTTTTCTTTAGCATTTCTTCTATTACTGCAAAATATCTGCAGTTCAAGTCAGAGGATGAACGATAATTTATTGCACTCCCAGACACCAACTCTTCTTTATTCTGTATAGATTTTACGTTTGAACAGAATTTTATTTGTCGTTAAGTGATTTTCTATTGAAAATAAAACTAACTATACAAATTGGTGTATTAGTGTCGAGGGGTGTGACCGATGTAAAGTCAGTTCGACGTCCGCAGGTTCCAACACCGGCATGTACCAGCGAATTATTTTTAACTTGCATACATTAACTAGCTTAAATTGGTAATATTACCTGGTAACGGTGAAGGAATACATCATGATGAGACCTAAGCTTGTTAAGTAAAACTATTGTATTACCACCGTATGTAGGAACAATATAGCACTGTAGATTTCTCTGGGTTTGAAACAAGTCTTGGGCTGTCGTGGTGATTATGCCCATTCCATCCTCCGGGTAAGAACCTATGGTCCTGCTGTAGGTTTCTTACATGCTGATGTGAATACAGATTGGTGTGATGTGTACCTACTATCCGTCACTAGCATACGTTTGTCGCTTATCTTGAATTGTAATTCTTCTGTTTACGTCAATTTATCGACCCAGTATAAGATAACACCAAAGGGTCGTTGCGTTGAATTTATCAAGTGTTGCATTTCAGGGCTGCTGGACCCGAAGACCAGCAGAGGTCCTTCGTTAATGATCTGGTGCAGGAGATCCAGACCCACGCCGATTTGATGCTGTCCCCGGATATGTTTGTCACCAAAATGAAGCTCTTGGAGGCTGCGAAGAACTTTCATTTACAGTATAGGTCTGTAAATTATGTCCTAGTTTGCAAGTCTGAAAGAATTTTTTCTTATTGTATATCTATTTTAATAAATTATTGCTCTGAAATATTTAAACGCGATTTGGTCTACATTAATAGTGTAAGACATTACTCTATTTAGTAGAAGTAAAACCAATTGTGTATTAACAAATGAAGTCACTTGTATTTTCACAAATGAAACCATTTTTGTGTTTACAAATGAACCCACTTGTGTTTTACAAGTGATGCCATCTGTGTATTTACAAATGCGGCAACTTGTATTTTCACGAGGAGTTAAGCCGTTTCTGTGGTCACGAATGAAGCCAGTTGTGCTTACACGAGTGAAGCCAATTGTGTGTTTAGGAATGAAGTCACTCGTGTTTTCACGAGTTAAGTCATTTCTGTGTTCAAGAATGAAGCCAGTTGTGCTTACACGAGTGAAGCCAATTGTGTGGTTTAGGAATGAATTCATTTGTGTTTTCATACTTTAAGCTTTTCCTGTGTTCACGAATGAAGCCATTTGTATTATCACGAGTGATGTCACTTGTGTTTCCTCGATTGTCGCCAATTGTGTTTTCACGAATGGAGCCAATTGCGTGTTCATTCAATAATTATAAGCAAAATTAGTAAAGTAACTCGTGTCATGATGTGTTTGTTTTAGCCACGCTCCCCACGAGCTGTACGCCTACATGCGCCGTTGCCTGGCTCTGGAGATGGAGGTGATTCAGAACGCGATGGGGACGCAGTACGTGGCCCAACCGCAAACCGAGAGGAAATACAGCGAAGTGAGTCAATAACTAAATAATACTCCTAAAGAAATAATAACTTTAATTGTTAAGTGTCATTAAAATTAAATACGGTAAGTAGGTACTGCAGACTATAGTTCATCGCGTTAGAAACCTGGTCACTTTCGAGGAACCCCATGCCGTAGAACGCGCTTAAGCTTTCCCACATACGAGATCATTCTGAAGCCGAAATGGTCGTGACGTCACTACTCTAATTGATCAACATTGCATTTTGTGTACAGAAAAGGACTTGGGATACGTTTCAGTCAGAAAGATGTAGGGTTCCAGGGGGATAGATCAGATCTTCATTACGGCGAGCGAAGCCGTGAGGGAAAGCTAGTATTTATATAAAGTAATGGTGTATCAAAATTTTATGATTTCACGGGCATAGCAAAATCTTAGTATGTTGTAAAACATGTCGTCATTTAATATCAGATGAGGTTATGGTCAAACGCTAACATATAAAGAATAATTTAAAAAAATGGTATTATGTTCACGGTGTATTGTTTGCCAGCTCATTACGGGGCTGCAGACTGTCCGTCAGAAGGTCAGCATGGCTGGAGAGGAGATTAGGAGCTTGCAAGCGAACATTGAGTCGTTCTCACTCCAGTGGCACGAATGCTTGAAGAACAAAGGTGAGTGTCTCATGTATGTCCCTTTATTTAAATTTTTCTTGTACCCTTAAATAAATACTGTCTGAAAAATGTATTATAAATCGCAGTAACAGTATACTTTGGTTTAGTGTACATTATATAGTAGAGATATCAATCTTTTTTTTTAAATCAGCGCCTCTAGCGATACGGGTTAGAATTAATGTCTGCCATATGTTCTAAATGTGTTCTTCTAGTTCTAAATTAACTGTACACTTACTATAGAAATAAATGAAGATTTACTTAAAAAGAAAGAAAGTGTAGTAGAAAACCAATACAAACAACTTATTTAACTTTTATAACAAGATATATATTCATTTTAATAATATATATTAGTCGAGGAAAATAACAATGGGGAAGAGACTATATTATGTATGTTTTTTATTATATAGGATTTGGGGGAGAGGGGAGGGAGAGGAGGGAGGGGAAAGGGGGGAGGGCGGGGAAAGGGGGAGAGGGGAGGGTGGGGAGAGTCTTCATTACGTCAGTAATACTTACTTATATACTTCTCGTGTGTATATATATATGCCTACGTAAGCAAAAGAGGTTAACAGTTTTTCTTACTTTAGCTGATAAGAGGGGGGTTCAAGTATGGCTAAAATTCTACGTAAATAATTCTTAAGCAACTCCTTAGTAGTGGTGACTAGTTAAAAATATCCCACTCCGATAGTTTGTCCATGGCACACATGGTCATTGAAGTTATCTTCCCTCAGGACATATGAACTACCTCCAGCAGTCGATGACCAACGAACGCCGGGACCTGGTCGCCTGTCTCCGCAGTCAGATCGAGGAGACGGAGAGGAAACTTAACGCTCTGGTGAGACACTTCTCCATCAAACTCGCTATCGATCTAACTTATAAGGCTTCGTGATCTGAGATGGATGAACAAATCATCCATATCTGCTTATATATGTATACATAAAATGATAAGTCTGTCTGTCGTCATGTGCGCATCACGCAAAATCTACTCTATAGATTTTAATTAAAAAAAATTGTTTTTTACCTTAGACACTTTGTCCTTTTCTAAAAAAATGTTACTATATCTTCCTTAAATAAAAGGTAATAAAGATTTTAAGAAACTATGAGTTTTATAAGTACTACACGCGTTCAGCAATGTGTGAAGGGGGGCAAGCGGTGTGGTGCGCATGCACAGGAGAGGTAAACTAAATTCATACATCGAGACATTTTTGTATACATGTTACATACTTTTTCTTCTCGCTTGAAAGGCATTTGTGGATCACAATAATGGAATGAAATTTAATTTAGATTCTTATTCACTCAGGTCGCACAAATAAGTCAGTCGCAAATGGAACTGGTCGACCACATGAAGGACAATATTGCCAATCTGCGTCAACTGCAAAGCCAAGTGCTCGACGACGAGCTGATCAAGTGAGTGCTAGCTTAAGCATTCGCCAGTGTCAAGACTTTGGAAAATATAGCAAATAATAAATAATGTAGTTATTTAAAAAAACGTAATCACTGATACAAAGTACCTCTAAAAATAAAAAGTACCTCTCAGAATAATCCTCCTGGTAATTTTTGAAATATTCATGATTACTCCTTCAAAAGATATCGGATTAAAAAAATTTGCTTTATTTAGTTTTTTTGGACATAACGTTTTTAAAAAGGGCCCCATTTTCTTTTGTTTTTAAAACTAACCAAATATATTTTAAAATTGTTTAAAAGATTTCGAAATTTTAAACTTGAAATCGAGTTATCAAAAATGAATGATCTCTTCCGTTTTTTCTAAATTTTAAACCTCTTTCCTCAATTTTTACGCCTGGTCTGATAATGGGCTCTCCATAATTACTCTTTATTTTTGATTTAAAAAAAAAATTAACCGAATTTGTAAACCCATATATAGATTGTGTAATATCTTCAATCCTGTCCATCAGGTGGAAGAGGGAGCAGCAGTTAAGTGGTAACGGGGTCCCGATGCAGTCGAACCTGAACACCATACAGGAGTGGTGTGAGCTCTTGGCCGACCTGATCTGGACGACTCGGCAGCAAGTCACCAACGTCGCCAGGATCAACACCAAGACCATAGTCGAGCTGAGGCAGCCACATCTGGCCGAGATGTTGGATGACATGAGCAAGCAGGTTAGATGTTTCCTAGTGAAAACTTGCTTGGGCAACTTGAAAACAGTGAATGAAAAATTTTCGTCACGCTCGGAGGTCGGTGACGCGTATAATCGGGTCTAGTCTGCTCCGGTCGCCATAGATTGTTGGATGATATGAGTAACCAGTTAAGATGTTACTGAAGTAACAACTTGCTCAGACGCTTTGAATAGTAAACGAAAGTAAACCATCACGCTCGGAGGTCAGTGTAGGTGAATCGGGTTCACTCGGCTCCGGTCGTCATTAACCACGTTTATTGTCTGACAACGAGTGCTTCGTTCCAATAATTACGTACTAGCTTCTGCTTGCGGCGTTGCTTGTATTATAGATTTGACTCTCGGGATCAGGACAATTTTTTTGGAATGATAAGTACCTTATGTCCTTTCCTGTACTCCCAGTACTATCGTTGAAATAGTTGAGCATTAACAGCGTAACAAATAATATTTGCATTAGTTATGCCCGTTTTCACCAACAATCCCTATCTTTTAAGTGATCCCTTAGCGTTTTTAAGGGGTCACTTATACGTTTTTGCTTTTCACCAACATTTAGGTGTCCCTTATACACTAAGGGATCACTTAAATTTGGGGGCCGAAATATCAGAGCCTTATCTTTAAGTGACAGTTATTTGTGAACTGCATAGAGTGAGATAACCTTAAAATGGAGGAATATTATAGTGATTTTTTGGAAAGTTTAGAAGCTGTTCAAGACGTTGAACTAATTTTAAACCCGACATTATTATATAGGCCACGTATATATCGTGAAAGGCCTGAATATTTTGTCAAATATGATGACCTGGATTTTATTAGAAGATATCGTTTATCAAAGGAGACTGTAATATTTTTATTAGACAAAATAGAAATTCATTTAGAATTTCAGGACAATCGGTATGTATAAACTGTGATCCTAGTGAATATTATGTAATTTCATTGTTCATTTATCGAACTAACGTTGGTTCCTTTCTTATTTAAGAATCTGTTTTCAGAAATAAATCAGTATCACCAATAAACCAATTATTAATAGCATTACGTTTTTATGCAACTGGTAATCATTTGCTAGCAGTAGCAGACATGGGCGGTATCAGCGTCGCCACTTGTAGCCGAATTATAAAAAGGGTTTCAGATGCTATTCTGACTTTAAGGCAAGAATTTATACAATTTCCAGAAATAGAAATGGAACAGGTTAAAGTAAAAGCTGACTTTTATCGCATTGCCCAATTCCCAAATATTTTGGGTTGTATTGATTGTACACACATAAAGATACAGTCACCAGGTACAAACTATTTTATTTCATAGAATTATACATGTATGGGCAGTTATATAACTTTTCAGGTTTTCTGTAATAAATAATAATACTTGTGTTTAAGGTGGCAATGATGCAGAATTGTTCAGAAATAGAAAAGGATATATGTCAATAAATGTACAAACAATTAGCACAGCAGATTTATTGATATCCAATGTTGTTGCACGCTGGCCAGGATCGACTCATGATTCCTCTATTTATCAGAATAGCAGATGTTATGCAAAGTTTGAGAGAGGTGATTACAAAAATGCTTACTTGTTGGGAGACAGTGGCTATCCTTTAAAGGTATACATATTATATTCATATAAAGTATATTATATGTTTGTTTACGTTAAAAGGGGTAGAGGGTGCTTATGGAAACAAGTAAACTTATTTAATATCTTTATTAGTAACTAATTTTACATTACTTTAAACTTATTGGTTTTATTGTGATTGCTGGAACAAGTTATTTAAAGCCAGGCCGCCACCTATAACAAAAAAAAACATAAATTATTGATGTTTCAGTTTCATCTTCTTACTCCATATTTAACTCCAAACACACCAGGACAACAAAAGTATAATGAAGCTCATATTAAGACCAGGAATGTAGTAGAACGCCAATATGGAGTACTTAAGCGAAGATTTCCAGTTTTGGCGGTTGGGATAAGATTAAAAGTGGAAACTGCTGTGAATGTTATATTAGCATGTTGTATTTTGCACAATATATGCATATTAAGAAAAGAAAAAGAACCTTCACTTGATGAATCTATTTCAAATTTAAATAGTTTGATAGAAACGGGCCAAATAAGCCCAGTAATTTTGGATAATAATGATCATGTGTATGGTTTTAGACGAAACCAAATGACTGAATATTTTGAGAATTTAAGAAATAATTAAATAACATTAAATGATATGAACATGCCTCTTATTTGCAGTAATATCTCGTTTTTTATTTCTATTTCTTTAGTTGCAGCTTGTAACTGCAACTCATACAGTTTCCTTTTAAAATCTATTTCTTCAACTAATAATTGTTTTTTGAGGTCTTCTATATCTTCTTTTTTTTTATTAACTTGTTTAAAACTATTACACAATGTGTTAACTGCTTCAGACTTCTCATTAGCACGATTATAATGAAGTGGTCGTCGCCTTTTTGACCACAAAGGTGTCGATGTTATCTTGTATTCATTTTCTTTCTGTAAATATAATTGTAAATTAATAAATTAAATCAATTTAAAAGAACCTTGTTTGTTTATAAATTTAATAAAATATTTCAAAAAAGCTCATCAGAGTAATAACTTACATTTTCTATTTCATTTTCATCCAATATCGGAGGTATTGTAAAGTCATTATCTTCTAAAGAGATGACTTTATTAATATCACCCTCACCGACACATATTACTTTATGTGGTTGGCTTCCATTTTCTACGTCACATGACTCCACATCACAATCATTTACATTTGTAATACCTGTACACCCACGACCAAGAATATTACAGACTTGATCTAAAATAGGATCTATCTTAGATGTTGATGGGCCACCACCAGTACCATTTATATTCCTCTTTGTATAATTATAGTAAATCTTTCCTTCACTTTTCATTTTCTCCCATAACTTCATAAGAGAGTCTTTTGTCCTAAAAGTAAATAGAAATAATTAGTAAACGTTTATAATACATTACAGTAATTTGTAAAAAGTGTTGGAGTACTATGGTGTTAATAAATACAAACCATTGAGGAGTAAAATCAACACATGTTATATTACTGCTGTCATTATTATATACTATAATTATACAATGCATATGTATTAAAAATATTAACAAGTAAAACTAAAATGTGTTAATTATACCATGTGTTTATTATATATTAATGATATTGTTTTAAAGTCTTCGCATCTCACGTAAATTTGACAACATATTAGTTTATTATTATTTGTATGTACTTATTAAGTTATTATTTGTATCGACTTATTATGTATGATGATATATTAATTATCTTACCTGTAATGATTCCCTGAAGAGTTAAAAGTATCCGTTAAAGACATCCAAGCTTTTATTTTCGAATCATTAGTGGTTCCATCAGTTCTTTTATTTAAAATTGTGTCTTTATGTTGCAATAGTAACTTTATTAACTTATCTTTCTCGTCAATAGAAAAATTTTGTCCACGTTTCCTTTTTTCTGCCATTATTAAATACGATAAACACTTACGGACGATATCCACGGTAACACGACTCAATAAATGATGACAATTAAACTATTTTTTAAAGTTGCCATACCAAGTATACTTTTTTAAACAGGCAATAATTTTGAATTTTTTGTTAGAAAACAAGTACTTTTATCAGTTTTTACTATGAAATTTAACATAAAATACATAAGTAATCACCTATTTTATCATTGCTGGTCGTATACCTTCATAAATATAATTTTTTTACTTCATCGGTAAAAGTTCGGTTGTTTCTATCACTATATTTTAGGTATCCCCTAACTAGGGGACCGATACAATGGTGAAAAGCAATTTGAGTTAGGGGTTGTGTTAGGGGATCACTTATCTTAAATGGCCCTTAGTTAAGGGTTCGTTAAGGAATGGTTGGTGAAAACGGGCATTAGACTTATATTAGTTTAGATTCGAACCTACGTCAATCGTGAGCTGTATACAAAACCCGTCTGGTTAAGTTTGAAGGTTTAAAATGCCTCTCTTTAACAGATTTCGTTTAATTCCTATCTATCAGGTTACCGGTTTGCTGTCAACTCTGGTCACTTCAACGTTCGTGATCGAGAAGCAGCCTCCTCAGGTCATGAAGACAAACACGCGGTAAATGTGAAAACTTAACAGAAATTACCATAATAACATGTGAATGGAATGTTAATGTGTCCGTTTGTTCTGCAGCTTCACGGCTACGGTCCGTTTACTGGTCGGGGGTCAGCTGAACGTGTATATGACGCCGCCTCGCGTCAGTGTAAGTATTGAATAAGAAAAATTAAAAAAAAAATACTTTATTCAGTTTTTAGGCCTTGAAAAGTTACTTATGTACGTCAAAGCTATCAAGTTTATATTTACAAGACAATAGGCCCCTATTGTAATTTTACAAAAAGAACCTCATTGTAACATTTCAAAACATGGAAGACTTATTGTAGAATTGCAATTAATATTTTACTTCATAAATAACTAACTTTACTGTAACATTATAACAGTGATTTATTATACCTTCAAAAAGGCCGTACTGTAATATTATTAATACAACAAAAGAAAAGGCTAATTGTAATTTTACAAAAGGGCCTTATTGTAACATTACAAAAGGCCTTAATGCAACATTGTAAATGCATTAAGGCATAATAGTATTACAAAAAATACTTATTTCAAATTACAATTCCTGTTTCATTGTAAAAACGATTTACTGTAATATTATAAAAACAGTTAATTGTAACCTCAAAAAAGAGGCTGTTACTATAACATTACTAAAATAAGGTCTTAAAAGTAACTTGGTGTTGCAATGTTTCAAATAAGATTCTTTTGTATAATTATAAATAAGTCCAGTTTTCGAGTTTTCACTTCTGTCGGGCATTCTTTATGACGGTCTCGACTTTTTTTGTATAACCATTATTGACATTTATAAGAGAGTATAAAGTGGTAATAGAGGTTGTCGTTCGCAGGTGGTGATAATATCCGAGCAGCAGGCCCAGCTGCTGCTGAAGAGCGAGACCCAGGCCGGTAAGGGCAAGCAGCCGGTGGAGTGCGGAGACATCCTCAACAACACCGGCACCATGGAGTACCAGCCGACCAGCAGGCAGCTCAGCGTCAGCTTCAGGTGCTCACAACCACTTTTATCACAAATCACCAGAGAAAACTGGAAAAGTATAGCCAGTGCCTTCAGCGAAGTACGTTTAAATAATTTAAAGAATTTTTGGGGTGAAACTTCATATAGGGACAGGGGCTTTGAAACTCTGATCGGCAACCTTTTTGTGTGACGTGAAGTGGTGGGAGTAAACACCGTGTCGAGTAAAGTGTTGGAAACACCGGTTCTCGTCCGATCACCGATGTTAGCAACGTCGAGCGCGGTTAGTGCAAAGATTGGTGACGGCCTAGGAGCCTGTGTCATATTTTTTTCTTTTTTAGGAAAACATTTCACTTCCTTAACACTGAAACCTGCACATTTTTTTTTTAGATTTACAATCGATTTAGGGTCTTCGTGAAAAAATTACCCAAAATAAAGACCGCATAAATCTTATGTAAATCTTTGTCATATAGAAACAAATGGCTTAACGTGTTTGTAATGTTTGGTAGGAATATGCAACTGAGGAAGATCAAACGAGCAGAGAAGAAAGGCACCGAGAGCGTTATGGATGAGAAGCTGACTCTTCTCTTCCAGTCACAGTTCAACGTCGGTGGGGGAGAGCTCGTTTTTCAGGTGAGAGGAAGTGCAATATTAAAAAAATAATAACATTTTCTAGTATATATGTGGAATCATGAAGCCACGTTGTGATTTTTTTTTTAATACTGTATACATTTTAGTTTTGTGGTGATTGGGCATTTTCTAAAACCAGTTTGAACTTTCTCACTATAAACTATCAAACCTCCTCTGATATACTCAATCTTAATTTTATCCATTCTGGTTACACCACACACCCATTTTAACATTCGCATCTCTGCAACATATAGTCTTTGCAAATTATTTGTTTCTTACGTTGTCAGGGGTACAGAAAAGGACATAGGGTACATTTCATACAGGAGAAAGAGTGTTATTCCCGTGGGATACGTCACATTCGTATAGGCAAAAGTATAATGTTTTAATGAAGAATCGTTTCCATTAATCAGGTGTGGACTCTATCGTTGCCGGTCGTGGTGATCGTCCACGGTAACCAGGAGCCCCACGGCTGGGCGACCGTCACTTGGGACAACGCCTTCAGCCCACCGGGAAGGGTGCCATTTGCTGTACCCGATAAGGTATAGTTTATTTACAAACTCTAATGCGTTATCAAGGACCAATACTGTTCCATTGGGTCGAGACAGTTTGTCACGTTTTGGAACCAGCCGATAGATCCCTATTTTATCAACGGTCAGTATTCCTTGTATGCAATCGATATACTACCATCAGACGTAGTGCTGTCATATTGAAGGTTTAAAAAAAAGAAATGTCAACAGTGTAGTAAATGTATACTGCCACCACCACCTCTGATGCTTTATCAAGGACCGATATTGTTGGATTGGGTCCAGATTCAGATACACATGGTGATAAACGCATTACCGTTACTTTAGTTCGTTTTGGGAACAGCCGATGGATTCTATCAAGAATATCTACCAACGGTCACTGTTTATCGATTCCAAATCTACCATCAGATACAGTGCTGTCATATTGATGCAATAAACGCTAACACCTATGAAGTATTTAAAAAAGTATCAAAAGTGAAACTGTAAGAACACATCGATAGACCCTTGCTGATAACTTATCAACTTCAGAATGGTAGCCAGCGGGATGGCGCTTGGTAAATGTTTTGCCAGAGTTGTCCGTGTGTGGTTTTTCTTCAAGCAATACCCAGGCTTGTTTACCGGCGCGACAAGTGATTGCATTGTGTATTTGAAACCAGGCAACCTAATAGCGAATGACACTGTGACTGATTTATTACAATCTGTAGGGTAGTTAAAAACTAGTGTGGGTTTGGATTTCAACTACCCCACTTGATTTTTTTTTATCGTTTGTTAATGAATTACACTTTTTAATAGCAGTTTGCGTTATTATTTACAAACGTTATATTACACATGTGGAGGACAGTACTAACATCCTCCACAAGTACAACAACTTTTATGCTTGATAACAATACTGCTGGTTAGTTGGAACAAAACGCCTTCTTGCATAAATGCTCGCCAGTGTACAAACTCTAAAGTACAGTAAAAGTATTTAATTCATTTATTCAGGGATCCATTCAGTATTCAGGATATAGTTCGTTTATTGTACACAATTGAATTCTGAGATGTCACAAAACTTACAAGGTGGCCACAACCTTGTCATGCTACTCCCATAGCCGCGTCTATCGGCACGGAGTTTTGTCTATGGTCCGGCGGTTTTTGCGCACATCAAAGGAATTTACGCTAATTTCAAGTTATTGGAAAGGCACAGGTGTGGGAACATGAAATCTGCGCCTTTATCGGAATGGTTTTTCACGTTAACTTTACCACGGCTAATAGTTGAAGCTTTGTCACGCAGATATAGGATTAGTATCAGAACACGGAAATTATCACAGGACACTTGTAATATTAATTTTAATACCTACTCGACAGTGGCAGTAATAATCTAGATTAATCTAGAAGATTTGTTACCAAAAACAAAATGTAAAAAAAGAAGCTTCCCCTTTATACCACAAAATGATGAAACTGTAGGTCACGTGGGGTCAATTGGCGGAAACTCTCAGTCTCAAGTTCAGTTCAGCGACGGGTGGCAGTCTTTCCGAGGATAATCTTCGTTTCCTGGCTGAGAAAATATTCAGGTATTTAGTGTTTAATAATCGTTATTCGTGAATTCGTTTCTTTATTTTTCAAGTAAAAATTTGTTTAGCCGCGATTTTTGGCAGGGGAAAACGTTACGGATTCGCGTCACCAATGAACTCGACATGCTGGTGACGTATTGCGCTTGCGGCAGACTAGCGACACGTAGTATAGAGGCCTGTGTACAAGTTATATCGATATTGAGCTTGTACAGCGATGGGCTACATGTTCGATTAATCAATAATTTGTATAAAAATGTATATAATTATTGCTTGGAGTGCCAATCGGTGTGAGAAATCACACTAATGTTAATAATTAAAATTGAAATAATTCATATTATAATTGATTTAAAAATTAAAAAAAGAACAGTTATTCCATTGTTTTCGATTATCACCTCTTGTCAGCAGTCCTTATTACTGTTTCGACTTTTTTTTAAATGTTCTACTTATCTTTACCATTAAGCTTATTACTGTTCAGGCCCTGTAGTTTTTTTTTAATGATAATATGGTTTAGATAAGACATTGAAGAATTTCGATGAAATTAGTTCAGGTAACGTTTCGTTTCCTCGTTCAGGACTAATCTCCCGATAAATACGATGGAACTAAACGCGATGGCGATCAGCTGGACGCAGTTTTGCAAGGACGCCCTGCCTGAACGCAATTTCACCTTCTGGGAGTGGTTCTATATGGTGGTGAAGGTGACCAGGGACTACCTTAGGGCTCTGTGGTGCGATAGGTAAGTTTTAAATTCAATTCAATGGAATAAGTGAATTTTAAAATCATAAATTATGTGAAATTTAAAATCGTGAATTAAGTGAAATTTAAAATCATAACATTTAAAATCATGAGTTGGGTGAAAGTTGAAACCATAACTTAGATTGTTAGGTGAAATTTAAAATCATGAGTTAGGTGAAAGTTAAAACCATAATTTAGATCAAACTTTTGCATTTTGTGATATTATTTATAGTTGTTAGACATGGCTCCTAGCCTCAGAGATATAATAAGGAAATAAAAATTGATCTGAAACTGGAACAAGCTCTATTCTCAGAGCCAACGGCTGTTATTTTCTTAATTGATTACATAATGAATGACACTAATTGATGTCTTGTTACAGATTGATAATGGGCTTTATCCAGAAGAAGCAGGCCGAAGACATGCTGTCTAAATGTCCACCGGGAACGTTCCTGCTCAGGTTTTCAGACTCCGAGCTCGGTGGGATCACCATAGCGTGGACTGGTGGTCAGTGGTTTTCCTATCTTATTATAAATGGATAATATTGAAATGTTATGGAATTACAGTATTAATATTGTGTGACAAATATGGGTAGTACCCCTAAAATTTATCCCCGTCCAGATGCATTTTGGTCCGTTACTGTACTTACATATTAGAGAGTAATCCCAATTTTGATATCTCAATGATAGGTCATTTGACACTGGTTGTTATTCTGTTTGTCAGTTATTTTAGATTCATTTTTTACTTCTGGTAGTGTCATTATATTTGCCGGAGATTAAGGATTCATACAAATCACAAATGATTATTTTGAGATTCACGAGCGGGGTTCTTAAAAATTTAATGAATTAATCGTATTTTAAAAGTCGTATATTAGTGCGAAATTGATGATGGAAAAGGACGGAAAGTAGGTATTACATGTATGGAGAGATAAATATAACGTATTGTGTTATAATTTGAAAGGAATAGATCGAAAAGAAAGAAAAAAAAAAAATGTCTTGTATATAGAAAGAGATGAATGAGCATGATATAATAATATGCACGTACGAAATTAAGTAATAGTATTGGAAAGAGATGGTGTAGTTGTAAGTTATACTTTTGTAACGAGTAATGTGTTTTGTATGTGATGTTTTTCTGTTACGAATGGTCTTACAGGTAGTCAAAATTTGACCATAGTTCAGTAATTTTTTAAATGTCAATACTAAGAAAAAATACGTTTTTTTTTCCATTTTCTTTATCGATAAAGGTCTAAGGTTCACCGGTGAATACTTAAACGATAAACAAAAAATTGCATACGCGTTATGGATAACCGTGTACACTTTAAAAAGTGTGACCGGAAAATTTTTACACTTTTTTTCGCCTAGTCTCCTATACGCCTAGTTCCAAAAATAGGAAATCGGTGGAGAAAGTGGATGGAGGAACATGCGCTTAACAGCTTTGCCTTGGTTGACAGAGGGCAACGAGGTGTTCAGCCTCCAGCCGTTCACGTCTCGCGATCTGATGCTCCGGTCCCTCGCAGACCGCGTGTTCGATCTCACCCAGCTCCAGTTCCTCTACCCGAACGTACCCAAGGATGACGTCTTCTCTAAGTACTATACGAAACCTGGTAAGTTTATAAGTATTATATAGTTTTAGCCCCAAAACGAAGTGGTATTAGGCCAAAAAACTAATTATGGTTAGGTAACCCTTTTCGAGAACGATGTTCCTTAACATACAATAACTAATTAAATCAAAAAGTTTTATTTAATATTTTAGGAATAATATTCGCTTCTTAGTATAAATTATCCAAGCATTCAGTATTTAGGTTATACAAACACTCGTATACAATAGAAGGAGACAGAGAGAAATTGAAGGCGTAACGATTTTCCCTTACGTGACGATTTTTGCTACTCAACTCCGACTACAAGCCGCGTTAAGGAGCTGTGTTCCAAAAATGTAAAACGTCTTTCGTGGTACATCAGATATATGTGAATAACCGAGCGTAACGTTAAAAATCGTGGCATCCAAATTTATTCAGGATTAACAAAAAGTAAAACTGAATTAACCATGAATAAACGATAGAAGACGTAAGAACCGAATTTATTTGATTACCCATAATAAGAATATCGAACATTTCTGTCGTGTTCAATCGACAAAAAAGTACGGGATATGTGCAGATAGATGGCGTTTAAAACAAATGTTGCCGCGAAACGTATACACGCGTCTGATTTTACATCCAATCATGGCATGGAATGTATGTAGGCTGCTTGTTAATTGCGTCATGTTTGAAGGAAATGCCAATAGTTACCTTGACCTATGTCGAAGTATTTATCGACTGGTACAATCCTTGTAAAGGTTTCAAAATATAGGGAAAACGCTGCGTGAACGTTTTGATATAATTGAGACAGGTAGTGTTATTAATTGCGATACGTGTGAGAGAGATAGCATTAACTGCGTTGAAATATGTCGGATATATCGAAATTTATAATACTTGTTACGGTCCCGAAAAACGGTAAAAAGTCACCTTGTGAACAGTTCGATACAGTTACGAAGAGATGTTAATTGTTATATGTAGGAAAGAGATAGCAATAACTGTTTTATAGCGTGTAGATTATATCTACTTTTAAAATTCTCATTATGGCCCTGAAAAACGGGAAAAATACAGAAGGTCTCGATACAATTGAGGCTGGTGGGGGTAGCGCTGTATCGTACGTATGAGAGAGAGATAGCATTAACTTCTTTAAAATATGTTGAGTATTATATCAACCTTCATAATTCTTACTACGTTTCCAAAAGGGACGGTACAGTGCTGTGTGAGCAATTCAAAACAGTTGAGGCAGGTAGAGTTGTGAAGTTGCACTATGCGTGTGAGAGAGATGAGTATACCGAGGAGCGTATCGACCATCACAGTACACGGTACGCTCTAGAAGTTCGATACGGTTGCGATACCTCGCCGCCTTGAACTTATTGCAGAGAACGAGATGCTGAAGAACGGGTATGTGAAGCCGGTGCTGGTGACAACCCTACCGCCGTATATGTCCTCGTCACCTGCGTATGCGCATTCGCCGGACTCGCATCGGAACACGCCGAGCGTTCACAGCAGGTACGTGCCTATGTTTATCCTAGAAATCATAACTTTAACACAATGACTTCTATGGTCTGGTTCCTTATCTCTTTAACAATAAAAGACATTAGAAGTCATCTTGATTTCATTTCTACAATAAAGGTTCAGACCAATGACAATTAAGTAATACCGAGAATTTTAAAAGTATAATAATGTAATTTACGTCATTACTTTGACATTTTTTTTTGGTCGCATGACATCAAAGTTGTTCGTGAGTTGTCGAATTTGATGATTTGATTTGACCCGCCTGTTCGTTTGCCCCCTATAATATATATAAAAAAAAATAGTGCGTTCTATAGATTTCATCCTAAATCTCCCACTTCTGATACTGTCTCATGATTGAATTATTTTTTTTATGTTTCGGTTAGGATTTTTCTAGAAGCACGTCCATAGTTCCAACAGACATGCCGATCAATGGATGTATTGACGGTCTCAAATGCGGAGAAAAAAACATTATTACAATTTTCCTCACACAATGTTTTACTTCACTGAACAACTTAACGTGTGATTTAAATTCGACTCAATAAATTGTATGCGAGTTTTGTATATATTTTTTCAGATTTTTTATTAGTCTTATTTTAGTTTTTTTTTTTTTTTTAATCTACATGTATATAATTCTTGTATTTTTCTTCCGTAGGTTCATGATTGATTTTTAATAAAAATTTTTTCGTGGAAGGAAGATTCGATGCATTTTTTTTTTATATTTAAGTTTTTTTTTTACATATAAATGATACACTTTTTTTTTTTAAATAATTATTGATGTTAATTTAATAATAGTCACATCCTGATTTAATTTTAGTTTTAATTATTGTTAATTTGTTCTCATTTTACGTTGAAAACTCGCGGAGTATGTTTTGATAGTACGAGGAAAAAATATTTGGAAGCAAAACAAAGGCTAGACTTCTTTGTAACGGAAATTAGTAATCTTTTTTTGTTTATCTCGAGATCATCTCTAAAATTAGAGTTTTTCTAGATCCGTAATTAGTGACATATACACATTAAATCATATTCGATAACATTAGAAAAAAATACAATATGTAGTCACATATTTCTCTCTTTTAACCACATATCGATTTTCTATATGATTTATAGAAGATATATAAGACTTATTTATCAAAAATCTCATATTTTAATAATAAAGAAAAAATTTTTCAATATTTTGCACTATACAGAAGGTAGATATCTCAGAATTGTGTCAAATTAAATAAGAAATCAATAAACCATTCTTTCTGTCACGTGAACAGATACACCAATCATAGCGCGTGACGTCACACCATCCTAAACATTGCTCTGACGTTTACACTTTGACGTATTCATACTGAAGAAAAGTAGTGTTGTTTACAACGGTATGACGTCATCCGACAGGTGTAAGCGTTTTAGGAAGACCATTTAAAAATAGTGTTGAGAACATGTTTTTAATTTTTTTTTATGAAGTTTTAACAATAAAATCTTATATTTCCTTGTTAATATAATAGACATACAGGTATAAACAAAACAATATTTTCAAAGTGTCTACATCTTTATTCGCTGAGTTTATGTTTTTTTTTTCTCGAAATAGTAACATCTTTCTTTTTGTCTTTGTGGTTATTCGTCGAGTTTTCAACTGTAAATTAAAAAAAAACTAATGATACGTATTTAATTTTTTAGCTGCGGTACGACGATTCTGCAACTCTAAATTAATGAAAAAAATAAAATAAAAATAATAATAGCATTAAATAAGTTAGGAATTTTTATTATATACTTTAGTTTTTAGTTCTAAGGTGCAATATTCTATGCGCTTTTTGCCCCTCACCTGGGGCTTGTTAGCAATCGGCTCTGTGGGTATTTTCGAAATAGTAGTTTTTTTTTTTTTTTTGAGGGTGGCAGCAAAATTCGGTGGATAGATTTATTAAACTACAGAGCAGCAGGCAGTCAAACGACCGTTAGGTTTTCTGTATTCACAAATTACAATTGATGTCCCACTTCTGATGATAACGGACAGAGTTAACGTGTTTTTTTTTAATAATTAATGTGTACAGTATTGTCTAATTTGATGGAAGAACTAATTCGCTATGTCGTAATACATTAATGTTACTTGACTATTTTTAACTTGTGCTAAAGGCTAGGATTAGATTAATTTTTTTAAGGCCTAAGGCCTAGTATCCGCACTCCTTCGTTCCACAGAGCCGAGTGTCTGTTTTTTTTTTAATTTTAAATATCGAATTTTGATCCTAAATGTCACAAAGGTATTGCGCGCATGTGTAATATGAATGTTCTTTTAAGTGCCCATAATCCGGCACGGAAATTGTCAATCAGTATTATATCGTAATTGTAATTGGTCGATAAAAAATTATTTACTTTCCAAAAAGTATTTCCCTTAAGCATTTATATACCGCCGTGTTGAGGAATCAGTTTTTGGTCGTTTTATGAAGCCACTATAGGTCCTATCCTATTTGTGACATGCAATCACAGAGGTAAATAAAAGCAAAAGTATAATTCATGTTATAGTATTAAAGATAATCTAAATAAATGTAATTAGTGTTGCCATTGTCGGAGAATTGTCCGGTTTCAGGAACTACCCCTTTCCAATCTCCCAAGAGGGGTTATCATTGTTCATATCGAATGCTAAGGTGTCCTGAAAAATGAAGAACTTTAGAGAAGTAATTTACTTGTGTTCGTGGTCATTTCCTATAAATATGTATATGTATTTTTTGTTGCTTTATTAAACTACACTAACTCATTCCTCAGCTCGATTTAAGTTAGCTTTAAGTTTTCTACCTTATATTTTCTTATTATTACAGTATTCTGTATAATTAATAGAGATTCGGGCGACGTTCTTTTTTGTGACTAGGTATTTTAAAAGGTGTTATACAACGGCGCACGGTAACGAGTGCACCGTGCCGCGGCCGTGCGTCTTCATAGTCTTCTTTAAGATGACGTCGCCCTCAATAACACTTCTCATAGTGATAAGTCTGAAATGATCAATTCTTATAATTCATATACCATTTCGTTAAGCTTACGGGACGCTCTAAGTTTGAAGTATGTTTGGGTTTTATTTGACAGCTGTCAAAAGTGACGTATCAGAGTTTTGACATATCCTATTGTGACAGATTCAAAACAGAACAGGGTAAACATACAGATGTTTGTATTTCTATTGTATAATCGTGGATCAAATTTTGTAGTCTCAAATTGTTTTTTTTTTGTACGAAATTGAGTAGTTTTTTAACGAAATATCTATATCGTTCTTTACGATTTTCTACTTTGACGGTATTTTCGGATAAAATGTTTTTTTTTAGTTATTTATTCTGAACTATTTTATGATGGAATATTTCCATTCTCTAGTATGTGTCTGTGACATTATTATATGTATATATATACATAGGTGTATTTACTCATTACCATTTCTCTTATTCCTATACAAATTGGGGCCACGGAATTGCATTTTTTAAATGTTTAAATTAAAACGGCTTAATTCGGCGCACGTTTTTACTCTTTAAAATTTAGAATTATTTACAGAAACTGTTTATTTTAGTACGACATAGTGACTCGCGCTATGTCTGACCGTAAGCACAGTGTAGTCCAAAAAGAAACATGAAATGCGACAAACTAAGAGCAACTGACAGATCTATCACCGCGTGTGTGGATGGCCGTGGCCGGTATATGTCTCTACCATCTGTCTAAATGACATTATTTTGAATGAACACATGTCTATGAACCACAAAACTAAACGACAAAAGAAGAATAGCACTTGTTAATATTCTCTGTTGTTATACTTGAAACTTGGATTTATACAAAACTCTTTTCTTACGACATCGTCGGATTAATTTTTTAATATATGCAAATTGAAATATATGGCTTATATTTAAAGCTACCTCTATGTCGACGATCGACTTAATTTAGCGTAAAGATAGCAAACAGACATATAGACAGACAGTTATTTTCATATTGGTAATTTTACAACTACCGCAACATAATAGCTGGTGATCGGTGATGGATGGTAGTTAGTTCGCGTATTAAATATACTTAAATAAAGTGTGCGCCGTATAAAACCTTCCTTATCTAGTACTAATTACTTTAAAATATTTCTCTGATGAGAGTCATCTATAAATAACGTCAAACTTTAAGGGGAATGGAAGTCGGCAAACAGTTAGGTCGCATGTATAAATCAAAAGTATTATAAACTTCAACTGGAAGGGTTACCTACAATGTTTAATATTTTATAATTCCTTTACGAGAAAATAAATAGAAATACAGTGTAAACTCTTTATAACGTCGTTCACTACAAGAATATCAACAATAACACAAAATTTAGTTTCATTCGGTTGATTTATCTTAGAATATATAAATTAATACACCCTTTGTACTGCAAGTGCCATTCTTTATTACGAAGAAATTCGTTCATAATTTAGAGTAAATGTTTACAGTGCATATGCACTTAAATGCATAGTTTTTGTTCTGAATTTTGATGCGAATATAAAAAAAAAAACAACAAAAAAATAATAATAACTTACTCGCCAAAATTAATGTTACTTTTTCCTACATATGTAGGATTGAACATGCTTTTGGGAGTACATACACTTAGATTTTTTAATAGAATTAAGTGGAGGTGGAATGTAGACAATTGGCAACAATATACATTTAAGGGTTAATAAACTAGCTACCTGCTCCGGTTTCGCATGGGTGTACCGACGAAAAAAAATATCACTAAATCTTCGTTTTACTGTACGACCGTGTAATGAAATTAAATTCCAACCGAACATTTGAAAGTCAGTCTGTTAATATTTTACTGTCTTTTGCCCATTCACTCGCTCACATTTTAAATATGGAGATTTTTAAACCGAGTTGTATAAGTTTCTGTAAGATCTTTCAAACATTTTCTTATATACAGACTTCAAGACAATTATAAATACAAAAAAAAGAATTAGCCAGTGATGCACATATATACATTGGGCAATTGTTTTTTAGTTATATAGATAATCAAATAACTTCAATTTGACACCATCGCCTTCGTAATAAATATTCACGCTAAATCATATAGATGTTGTCTCTCTTTCATTGAGATCCAAAACTGCACCGAGGCTTTAAAAAGTTTGTTAGATACGTGTAATAGATAAGGGAGAAAAGAAAAGTAAATATGCAAACTCTTAGGCAGAAAAGCAAACTCTTAAAAAAATCGCTTCCATAATCAAAGAAAGAAAAGATGTAAGAAATAATACAATAATTACATTCTAATGTTTATCAGTATTTTTTAATAAATTAAGTTAATTCATTTATCTGACTGACTAATGTGACTGATGTTTGCCACTATTTTAATGGTATTTAGGTCTGCCAATCATTTTTCGATCGGGAAGGTATTTTATAGACTGGTAGTGTATTTACTAACAGCGCCTCTAGAGAAAACAATATTAATATTCACATTGCGGAGAATTGAACTTGATTGTTTGAAAATCATTAAAACTAGGAGTATATAAAACATTATTTGGACATTTTAACAAACCTGGATATTATTTATCGCTAAATTATCATAGTTACTATGATTTAATATTAACAAGTAGTAGATATGACATGGTAACATTATTATTTGTAACAAATGGGTCGTGCAAAACAGTTGAAAGGCAAACAATATCATCCAGTTTACTGACATATGGGTGGTGAAAACTCCGAGACGTTTTATATGCGTCTCCTATACTGCAACTTGTTTCTAAAATGACTTTTCCTGTATTTTACATGCTGCTTTATTTTCTCTCCTCAATAAATATAGAATTTAAAAAAACAATCTAGCTAGTTTTACTTGAAAAAAGTCGTTTTCATATAAATGTAAAAGAATAACTGAAGAATTATTTGGTATAGTCGATGATTACAACGCACAAAAATTGGTATAAATTGTGTGATTGCATTAGAGTGATATATATTTTTCTCATGTTATTTTGTCATATCAAAGTAATTAATGAGAGAAAATAGCAAAAAAAATGTGATTTCTGTCTTTTTTTTTTTTGTAAGATTTGTTTTTGTATAATTTTGGTGCTAATTCTTTATTTGTAAGTACATTTTCGAACATGACATATGTGTAGTTATTTAGGTGTTCTGAGGTGGTTTGTATCACACGAGTCCATGAGAGACGCTCCCGGAGAAGGGAAGAGAATCATTCGAATATTTTTATATCATTCTATGTAGCCTTTAGCATGCTTGTAAAATATACCGAATTGGTATGGTTTTAAGTGGTGTGGCATAAGACAGATAAATCTGAGATATCCAAACAAACCTCACCTGAATAGTGACATACTATTAAATTTGTATTTCTCTTAATGTTGGCTATAAGTATTTCTTATGAATAGCAACCAATCAAACTGGAAAACGTACAAACATACAATTTTCGCTGGAATGACACAATGGACGCGATATAAAAAAGAATTACATATCTTTATTTCGAATAATAATAACTCGTGTGATACGAACATAATTGAATAATTATTGTTAAAATTAAGATAAGTATTAAATGTACGTCAATTATCAGTTAAATAATTGTTATAATAATTGTATATAAGATAGACAGTGAAAAGACTAATTGACTAACATGTTAAGTTTATCAAATGCACGTTAGTCGACTAGCATTTTCACCGTCGATGTTGTTTATCAACACTGCATAGGAATTTCAAAACAACTGGACAAATATAGGATATCATTGCGTTTGCAAATACTGCATTAAATTTCGCTGATATTGCGTAAAATTTAGCAGTTACTGTGTTAATTTTCACTAATACGCATTTAATCTTCCAAATACTTCGTTCACATTTATAATAGTTATTTTATATGCTGCTAGGATTAATAGCCAATCAAAAGGTTAAAATCGATTTTGGGCGTATTAAAATCGATGTAGTTGTAACAACTATCTTTGCGCCATTATCTTATTTTGGTGAACTTGATAATAACTAATGCTGTCTGATAGTTAATTTTACAATATTCTTTCATACTCGTATGTGGATAATTCAGAATTTTGAAATTATGTAAAAATAATACCATTTATCAAAGTCTCAATGAATATGAGCAAAGTTTAATTTTCTTAATTTTATATTTCAGCTATATAGTACTAATATTTCAGGTGTAGTAAGTAGTTCGGTATTCTTTGTAATGTTTGCTAAAATTAATTAAAAGCCTGGTATAGATTATTGTAAAAATAACTATAGTGTTAACAAAAGTATATTGCAGTTTTGATAAATACTACTGCAGTCTCTGTAAAGACTTGTCACCGCAGTTCCGATCAAAAATTATTCAGTTCTGATAATTTTTTTTTTTTTTTTCGAACTGACCTACACTGCCAGCCAATAAGGCCTTCACAGTTCCACCGGACTACTAAGAGGAGTGCTTAAGACACTCACCCGATTTGGTTCTGATAAATACTATTGCAGTTTCGGTAAATATCACTAGAAGAAACATGAATATAACAGCAGTTTAGTAAATCCGTTGCAGTGTTATTAAACAACGTACTTATTGTTCTCATTGGCCGTTAAATTAAAATATAGTTTATGAAATTACGAATTTAATGTTGAAGAAAAAAAGAAATTGGAAATTTTTGTGCATATTTTATATGGATGTGGCTATTAATAATGTAGGTTATTTAGTAGAAGTTAAATAAAATATAAATTAATACAATAGAGGGGCAGGTTCACATACCAATAAAAATTTTGCAGTACTTCGTCTTAGCATGGAGCTTGATGAAGATGTCTCTTTTCAGACAAACCTTTTGCGCTTTGTATATTGACATTTATAATTTAATTATTCTCTGCGCTGATTGTCACAAGGTCTGGGGATACCGGTAAGAAAAATTGACGTACGATGTTAATATTTTTTTTACCCGTTGACCTCCGCGATATATGTCGATTCCGTATTTTGTCATGTGTTCTTTGAGCGTAAATAAAATGATGATAACTCAGTGCTAGCAGGTTGGGATAACGCCTCCGACTTCTGAGATTAGCAAGCATAGGTGATAATTATGAGATTATACCATATGAGGCCCCTGGCAAATTCATTGGATAGGGCCCCAATAAATATCGTCACGTTGTAATTTCACTTCTGAACTCTCTGTCTTTCAGGCCGTGGACCTATGGCAATTTGCCACCTTCGCCACCCTATAGCTACGCTAGTGGTTAACCTTCACTAAAATTGAATAATTAAAGATTTTATATTATTATTGGACTTAAAATTTGACCGTAAAGGCTGCAATGTCTATTTAACTACCGGTGAAATACCTATTCGTTATTTTAAATTATATAAAAAAAAAGATTAGTTTATTTTATTTAGGTAATACAGTTGAAATATAGGAGAATGTGAAGTCGGTGCGTTTGTTTTGGGGGGTGTGGTAAAAAAAATTGTAGGGAACGGTTTCGAATCGAAGTTTTAGAGGTGCGCGAATAAAGAAGCAGTTTATATATTACCAATCGACTGCCCTCCTTCTCCTTACACTGTTCTATACTTAGAGAATATTGAAAGAGATTTTAATGATTTGAGAGGGTAATTATTATCATTCTGTCGTGTGTGAGCCCGCCCTTTCTTTAATGGCGGCGATGAATTTAATGTGGTCAGCAATGGGATATCGTAATGACTCTGTTCATTTTATTTCGTATTGTCGTATGTCGACTATTATGAAAATATATGGGGCATGTTTCATTGCCGTCATCATATTATGATCACTTTGCGCGCGGTTACGAGGCGCTTGTTTGAAATACATCCTTATTTATTATAACAAGCGATTTTGTAATTGTTTGGTAACGTCTCACGTGAAGTAGTAAATGTTTTGCTTCCTGGCTGTCAACAATGCGACGTTGCCAAACTTAACAATATTACTTATCAACAGAGAAGATTTTGTATGAATCAATTGTGATTTTGTTTGATAAATATAGAGAGTATTTTTGAAATTAAATATGAATTAGAATTAATTAAAATTAAATTTGAGATATAAAAAATCATATTATTTTTTGGGGTTGTCACTACAATAGCTAAATGTGTAATTGTTTCTGATAAGTAAGTAATTGTTTAAGTATACAATTGTTATTGATTAGTACATAATTGTTTCAGATAATTATACTATTGTATCTGATAAGTATTCATAAACAATAGTCCCGAATGTGATAACATTAAGTAACCTATTTGAATTATTGTAACCCGCGCATAGTCTCATCGCCATTATCGATTCTTTTATATGCAATACATCTCTTTATGTAATGTATGACTTATTTATAAACTTAATTATATATGTGACATAAAGATATATATATATGTAGCTATTTTGTTTATTTTGTGAAATATTTTGTCTTTTGTCATGCCTCTCGTAGAGTCTATGATTTGCATAGGTGATAACTGCAACTTCGTGGAATAAGTGAATACTTACTAGAATCGAATGAATAACGCAAAGCTCGAGATTAGAATCGTATATCTTTAATCAAGTTATTTTGTAAATTAGTTGGTGGTAATCGAGACTATTTTAAATATTACACATAGAGGTTCTTGGAACACAATGCTTAGTAGTTGATTTGGTCTATGTAAGGTTGTATTCTGGGTACACCTCTCCTATACAAGTTTCGAAATAGCAACACTCGTAATGCTGCATATACCAAATGTGACAACTGTATAAAAAGGATGACATGTGAATGTCTCTTTTGGTGGGAATGTAGCATTTCTTATGTGACGCGAACTGGTAGACGAACGTAATCTTTTAGAAATTATATTTTTTAGATGTTAACTGTTGATATGTTTG
The DNA here is from genome assembly GCA_035772565.1 of Antheraea assamensis. Classification (NCBI taxonomy): domain Eukaryota; kingdom Metazoa; phylum Arthropoda; class Insecta; order Lepidoptera; family Saturniidae; genus Antheraea; species Antheraea assamensis. Next base: position 1,060,057 of record JAQQSE010000099.1, on the reverse strand, counting down.
AAAATAGTGAATACGCTAAACCTAGATGGACTGCGTTTAGTGCTGTTATTAGCCTGATATTAGATATAGATTTTTAATTTGTGGCTTGTAACCAAGCAAGGCGGGTTTACAAAAAGCTCTACCAACCACAATGCTTGGTATGGTTTATCACAATGTTTTCCTTTACCGAAATCTCCTGCTCATTCGCATGTATTCGAAACTACGTCGACCGAGGCGATGTCCGCACTGCACTTCATAGCCTCTTATTGGATATAAGAGCTCGAATAGGATCACGGTCATAACTGAGGCCAATCAATAATAGGCTGCCAGTCTTGAGATTCTAGTTGCAACGCCTCGTATGCAGAAATTATCAGAGGCATGATTAAATATGGGGTCTTAAGTGAAGCAGAATGAGTTTCGTCGGGTAGGTATACAGCGTTTGTAAGTTCAGTCAAGTTAAAATAGACTCTATGGACGTTGACAAAGACGATTTATTTCCAACAACAATAAAACCCTACGCGAAAATGCAACACAGACGGTCGTATATTTAAATATTTTTGTCTGATTTTTTTTTTATGTATATAAACACACCGTAGTTAAGATTTCAATTTTTTTTTATTTTTATATTTTCATAATTATTTTGTTGTTGTCTGTGCTGCCTTTTTGGCGACGGTTCTGAGTTGTGTCGTTTCTCTTTTTTTTTTTAGTTTTCTTTTTATAATTCTTTTTAACGACCGTCTAGTGTTTTAGACTAATGTGTTGCATTTTCTCTTTCTTTCCCGATATCCTATGGACGGCTGTGGGTGGACGTCGATACGGAATTTAAAACAACCACACATACACTTTAACTCGTACATCTTTGTCTCTCTAAACGTAAATTGGCATACATCAAATTTCATACAAACACACTATCGTAATTGATTTATTTTTGTCTCTTTCTCTCTCACACATACACGTATAATAACTTACCTTAAAAATTGATATATACTGACGGATGGATATGGCCTTGAAATGTAACATAAACCTAAATATACTATAACTCACTCATTCTTATCTTTCTTCATGGCTCATACATACACACACGCATTCATACATACATTGAAATCTGTTTAAATAAACCAAAAAAAAAACCAAACCATAAAACTGTTTCCTTAAAATGTTGTCTATGTTATGTAAACTATTTACAATCTATATTTTGATATTATATCTGTGGTAATAAACATACTCATACAAAACACATCCAAACTCTTTGAAACTTAAAACGTAATACACGAAACACATGAAAATCGAGGAGAAAAAAAAATTTCAAACGAAAAACAAAAATGGCTAAAACAGCTACTTCAGCGCTGCGACGCCCGCACAGACGGACAGCTTCATGGACAGCGAACTGTTCGAGCAGATACGGGCCTTCGAGCCGGATGGATTGGACGATTTCGATATCTACAGTAACATGAGTATGAAATAGGTAAGTAAATTGGTAGAATTATACTATAACGTTAACACGTACTTACTAGCTATTGCTCTCGGTTTCGCTCATGGTTATTTAGGTTTGACCTATCCCACAGGAAAAAAGAAAAACATCGTTTAATGTACTAACGCGAGCGAAACCGCGGGTTAAGGCTAATCACATATATATATATAACCAACGAAATCGTATGACGTGCGTAATGGTGTAATTCTTTTTTTTTTCGTTTTACAGATGACTGCAATACGTCTGTATTTCTAACTATAGCAATTTACTTTGGTTGTAACAGACACCTTACGGTTTAGGAACAACACAAATTAAAATATTATTTTTCATAATATATATAAATTAAAAAAAAAATTGGAACTATATTTTGTTTACCATCGTAAATGATTAAAAATGCTTTCGCAAGCTTCCATTCTTTTATAATTTCGATTTAGTGATAGGTCCTTAAGGGAGGGGGGTTATGTTTTAGACAACCTTGAAGGTTTTGTTTATTTTCATTTTCCTTTATTTTTGAAGTTATACTTCTTTTGGCGCGTTAGGGAAAAATGATGAGAGTAAATTTTTAAGATGCGCGCGGGCACACCGTCACGAAAAACCGACACCCTGAAGTTAGCTATAGTCTCAACATTTTATTCAAAAAAGTATGTATGTATTAAATACCGTTTTTTTTCTATTGTTAGTGTCGTTTTTTCTACAAACGTAGAATAAGGCGAAAGATTAAATTTTTGAAAGAATTTTTATCTTGTTACGCCAAAGAGGTATAACTTCTAACACGTATACATAAGTACACACTACGTTTTTTTTTTATTTTCTTTAGAGTTTCTCTATGGGCGGACATTGATTACCGTTCAGTGGCGACCTCCAAACATTTAATTTACCAAACGCTACTTTATTGTAATTCAACGAACGACCTTCAAGGTTGTCGTCCGGGATTTATCCGCAATGTATTTTTATATTAAAATGTGCCATAGGTAGGAAACAGTTATAGAGGAGGCTGTAAAAAGATGGCATTTGTCTATGATAAAATTATCTTTGGATTGGAGAGATATTTTACGTGATATATAATTTTAATGTCACTGTTGGGTCTATGGGTTGAAACTTCTCTAACGTTTATAGATATTTTGCACGTACGTTACGATCAAGCCATTCTTCTATTTCTATCACTTTTCCCGGGAATAAAGGTATATAAGTAAGGAAGGCGGGAATAAAGGAGCGCGCTGGCTTCAAAATAGATTTTTGGACTATCCCACAGGAACATCACATTTTCTAAATGAAATCTACACTTTGTCCTTTTTAAAAGTACGGGTGTAATCATCACAGTATAAGGTGGTACGTCAGTTCAAACTCCGAGGAATCCAGTATTCTATATTGTTCCCACATATGGTGGTACCACAAAAAGGGTTTCAGGTTCAGATTTCCTCATGATGTTTTCCTACACCGTTAAATATTGTTATCAATTTAAATTAGTAAATTGTATGTTCATAAAAGTTCGTCAATACTCCTCGAGGTTCGAACTTGCAGACATTGAATCGACATGCCGCCGATTAAAATTTTCAATGAATTACTAACTAGCTTATGCGCAATATTTTTGGGGTTAAAAGCTTCTTTAGTCGCGTTGACCGATTTTTGGTAGAGGGAAAATCTTTATGGGTTGGTGTCACCGAATATCTCGACCGGTTCGAGACGTTTTCCACTTGCGCCAGGCTGTCGACGCCGTAGTATAGCGGGCATTGTACAAGTAATATTGATATTTTGTATTCAGCTTGTGCATATGTCATTCATATGTTTGATTAATTATTAAACTGTATAAAAATGTATATAATTATTGTTCGGAGTGCCAATAGATGTGAAAAGCTACACTAATGTTATTAATTTCGAGTTACAATTTATAAAAATTAAATAATTCAGACTATAATTGATTTACAATAAAAAAAAAAAAACAGATATTCCATTGTTTTGTGTTTTCACTTCTGTCGGCGCTTTTTATGCCTAGGTGCCTTAGCTTTTTGTCTAATTTTGTAAAATTATAAAATTAAAAGAATTATTAAAGATTGAGAATTATTTGAAAGCAAAATAAAGAGAAAAATTCAATTGTATGTTTTGTTATGGTAGCACAACAATAGCTTCAATTTGTGAATGCTATAATGATCCGATAAATAAGGAAATAACGCTTATTCTTAAAATTTTCTTAAACTATACAACTCGTTTTAGTTTATTTTATTATTTATAAATGAACTTTAGAACTTGGAATTATTATGCATGGCTGTTTTTTACTCTCTCCAGTATAGGTCGAATTTTCACATATGCCTTTATTCCACGGACTTGTGCGAATTGATAATGTCGAGTATCGATCTGTAAATTGTAGATTTTTGTTATCGAAAATGCCATCTTTTATGAACAGACGAATAATTATTTTGACTAATTACATTAAAAACACACCATATATTATTATTGTGCCAGTGGCAGAACTTGTTTTCTCTGAACCAGAATTTATTAAAAATGTATTTCCTACCAAACCAAAAATATGAAAAATAATCACAGGCGATGTAATTTGAACTTTGTTTAGTCAAAGTAATACCTGGTGTATATTCAGCGGCCATTTTAAATCGCGTCGTGTATTTGAATTTAAAATGTTCGCGGTCGCTTTGTGTTATTCTTATTAATCATAGTGTAGCTTTTATTTTTAATTGTTTTTTTTTTATATATGTTATAAATATTATGTATTTTATTGTGATTTATAATGAATATAGCGGCGCATACACACTGGAGGTTGGATTTCACGATTTGTGTCATGTCTTCTCGAGAATATGGCCGAAAGTAAATACATAATAATATACGAGTATATTGTGGTATACATTGCGGTTACTAATGAAAAGAAAATAATTAAAAAAAGTGTGGTTTTATAAAATCACGATGCAAGTGACCCATTTTTCAGATCGTAGGCATTTAACTGAAAATTATTTGCTGAAATTTCGATTTATGGTATTAAAATCGCCATTTTCAATTTGCGTATTAGAGTACGGAATACATAATAAATACAATCATTCAGATGATAGACGCATTTTAAAAATGAGCACAAGATGTATTTAAATCAATTTGAATGGATCCATGAGCTATATTGGCTTTGGCTACTCTGCCGAGCGTCTTGCACTTTACTCCTATTCCGCCCGTGGTCGGCTGTAATGCGACATACGATAGATGGACGTAAAAAATCGAAGCGATGTAAAGAAAGTCTCACTTTAATAAAATTGTCTTAAAAAATATCTACTCAAATAAAAATTACACCAGAACCTTCTTGATCATTGTACATACCTACATAATCGATTCAGAGGAGTTCCTTAGTGTATTTGCGAAATCCTTGATCCAATGAAATGAAAACGGGACCCATTTAAAATATGTCTTTTCCAATACAAAAAAAAAAGAATTTTCAATCAGTTTATAAATGACGTAAGTTATAAAATAACAAAAAGTAAAAGAAGTTTTCAACTATTACATTGTAACGATTCATACAATAATTTGGAATCAAACATGGCTTAGAGTATTGGAATAATTGATACAAGTCTCTCAATAGATTAGGTCATTCAATATGCTAGCCACACGCTTGCAAATAAAATATGGAAAAACGAAAAAAAAAAAAAAAACTATATTACTGAGATACTTGGTACTTACTCCCTCTGATACTGGTCACCAAGAGCGCTGCACTTTTTGTGCTAGGGTAAAGTCGGCTTTGAATAAGTGGTCGATCGCTTAAAAGCTATATAAGTAATGTCTTTAACTATGAAACCGAATCACCTATATAGATCAGCTGACCAAATCCGTTTTTCAAATATTTATGGCTTCGCTCTTATAGGAGAAATTCATATAAATTTGCTGAACGTTTGCTACAGTATACATTAAATAGAATAATGCTTGCTAAATTGCTCGAAGTATATGAGCATTTATGCTGATTACAAGTGACCACCAGTGTGTATGCCCCTTAAATGGTTTGGTGCCATTTTGTTTTGTCAACAAATTTAGAGGTGCCATTTTGTTTCTGTTTCTGTTTTTTTTTTATGAAAAAACTAATCAATAGACTTTGTGACATACAGATATTTATTATGCCCAGTTTAATAAATTTAATGGACGAAAAAATATTTAGATATTTTTTATGTTTATAAATGCATTTATTTCAACGGATTAAAAATAATGTCGATATTTTTTTTATTGAATGTTTATTATATTTATGGATTATTTTTGTTTCCTTTACGGTTTGTGTTCAGTTTTTATTTTGCGATGATTTTTTTTTCTTACTTTTAGAAATATTTCACACTGTAAAGTACTTGTATATTAAGATTTTTTTTTTAATGTAAAGCGTGCCATTAACCTAATGGGAAAAGTTGCGTCTTGCGAGCAGTCCTAGCCTTGCTTCCGAGGTCCTAGTGACGTTATCTCAGGCCACATTACGCCAATAGTCTATGTGCGGTTTCGTTTATATACTTTATTGGTTTTAAACAGATTTCTTAAACATCAAAATGTATCGTGTCTTTTCGGTCTCCGGTCATATATTGAGTTACCACTGTGTAGCGGTGTTTTAGGTCAACGGTACGTATACATTTGCGTTTTGGATGACAGATGGTACTTGACGCTTAGGGTTATATTTGATTTAGGTCAAGAGTACTCTGTACTGTTTTAAAAAGCACTGGTGGCTCATATAATTCTGTCAAGTTCAACATTTATATAAACCTCCTTCATTTTGCATTCTTTTTTTTCTCGTCGATTTGTGATAGATGTGGCCTTAAAGTAAGACCATTGGGTCCACGTAGGAAAGTAGTAATAGATTTCTACTGTAATTTTTAAAAGTTACTAATTGTTCTTACTTATCCATTAGCTGTTAAGAGTCATAATTGCTCGTAGTGATTTTTCCAGTGACGTAAGTAGCCGGAATGCGAGTTGAAACTTCTGGAAGGCCTTCCAATATAATTGGGAATGTTGTCAGCGAATTTTCATCTCAAAATCACGGCCACAAGAAGCGAATGATCCTAGGAGCCGACCTCACATTAGTGAGTGTGTATTAATTTTGTGCTTATCGGATCGATCTGAAAGATGGAAAATAACCGTGGGTGATATTTATCTGTCGGCAATCACTGTTGTTACATATAACAGCTATGGATTATTTATAACAGCGCTATAATAACTCTACTGGTCTAGTAAAAAGAGGATAACTAAGACTTAGCTATGGCACGCTTCAGAATATATATTTTCCTAATATTTTGTAAAATATGAGATCTATAAATGTGAATATATCTATGATATATTTTTAGGCACCGACGATTTCTGTAATTAATTGTTTAAGAGTATGTATTTTAAAATAGTATGTACGTATGCTAGAAATGTATATAACAGGTTATATTAATGTTTAACGTCCGTTTTTGTTGTCGTTTGTGCATACGGTCTCGTTATAAAAATATCTGACGAATAAATCTGATGTCGAGCCAGTTATATTATACTAAAATACTTGTTACATACAACACGAGTGTATTTTATAAAAAAATCACGGGATTAAAGTACATTAGAATTCATGGAATCCCATCGTACGCTGGCAGAGCTACGAATAGGAAAAACGAAATAAAAACTTCGCGGTGACAAGTACCGCGAGCTTGTAGAGATTATCTATTGAAACTTATTCGTAACAATTATTTGTTTTAAGTTTTTATATAATCCTGGAGTAACTTTGTAGCAGAGCGAATATTTTACGTGTAAAATCATTGATGTAACGGTGATAAAAAATAACTGTTATTTTATCCGGTAATCGGTGATTTTGTCTATAAGGGTAGTATATCCCTCAGAGCTCGTCGTTTCGTCTTAAGAGTGATTGTGTAATAATACAAATTGAGTTCAAATATACACTTAGAAGTTCCATGTTTCCAATAAATTAGTTTGTTTGTATAATGACAATAGGAACGCTACCGAGATAACATTTTTGCCATTGTGTTGGTGAGATTTACTGAAAGCTCTAAATGGGTTTTGAATTTTTTTTATTTTTAATTTCCATATTAAAAATTTAGCCGCCATACTGCTTTGACTCGTGAGAGAGGCTACATTAAGCAATATCGAGGGCGTGCTTTCAATTTTGATATGGAAATAATTGAAACATTTGAAGTTTATTGTTCCATGACGTCACTTAGACAGGTTTCTTCGGTTTCCATTTTGCATATTTGTTGGACAGATAAAATATATCTTTGTAATGAAATATAAAATGGTTTTTCTTATTTTTATGAATTTATATTAATTTCGATCTCTTCCAGCGATGAGCATCTTATTTGTCATTTTTTTTTGCCATATTTTCTAAAATAACTTATTATTCTATGTGAAGAAAATATCACATGGATTCGTGTTTTAGTTTTTTGTTCAAACTAAAATTGTAGTGTATACATAGCTACATAAATTTAGCTTTCTAACTGGCTAAGACAGATTTTTAACGTATACAACGAAATCGATAACTTTTTGGTAAAATGTTAAATACTCTGTGGCGACCAAAAACGGGCGTTTGACGTACGAAGTTGACAGTGATGTTTTTCAATTTAGAGTTATAAATCAAGTTAAACGATTTACACATGTATGTCTTAAATGGAAATAAATATTATTATTGCTGTTGAATTGTGGTTTTATTTAACACTAGCTACCCGCCCCGGCTTCGCACGGGTCTACTAACGAAGGATTGGAGGTCTAATCTTCTCTTTAAAGTGCGACCATTTAATGGATTAATATGGCAACTGAATGTTAATTTGTCAATTTTGTCAATGGTGTAGAAGATCTAGTTAATTACTTCTGTTTCACTGCCTCACTTTATATATGAAATTGTTTTAACCAAAAAAAAAAAAACATAAATAGATCAAAATAACAAAAAAAACTTTATTCAATTTTGGCGCTGAGAAGGCGCTTATGAACTTCAAAACTACCACCGGTTCGGAATACATCCCAGTCATCGAGAAGAACCGGCAAGAAACTCGATCGGGTTTATCTTTTTAACATATACTTATATATTTAAAATACGTTACACGTTACAATCGTTTTAGTGGATGCACAAAGAGCAGTCAATTCCAGACATCACCATCGTTCACATATTGATCCACTCTATAATAGCCCTTTGACTCCAAAACCCGCTTGACATGGCGTTTAAACTTACAGTCCGGCAAATCGGCAATATGTTTTGGGATTTTGTTATAAAACCTAACACTATTACCTAAGAAACTGTTACTGGTTTTACTGAGTCGGAAACATGGCACGACCAGTTTGTCACAGTTTCTAGTATTTAGATTATGCTGGTCTTTTACGAAAAAAAAAGAGTGTATTGACGGTGGATAGATTGAGAGGGTAGACAAGATTACGAATTTTTGTAATTTAAGTCTTTTGTAATTCGTGAATAATAATTAATTATAAATTACTGAAATAAGTTTAATATTTTTAGTTTCAGAGGAAACAATATAAGAAAATGGATTTTTATGTAAAAATATCGATTTTTCTTTCTTTTCCAAATATTTTTAACTTTTAAATTTGTCAGAAAATAAGATTATAGTGATTTTAAATAAGAAATGTTATTCCAAATAGATATAAAATACATAACTTTTTTTATACCATATGTTATATTTAACACATTTTTTTTATACCATGGCGTGCCCATTTTAAAAATTAGAAACACTCGTTGTTTTGTAGACAAATATATAAGTTTCTGAAATAAGGTGGTTTCACAGTTTTACGAAAATTGTAACAAGACTAAAAATAGAATTTAATAGAAGATCATTTTTTTTTTCGATGACCTTATGAAGCTATATAGCTCTTAATTTTTTGTCTAGAAGCTGTTGGTAGTCCCCAAATTATATTAAAAATTTAGATCGATTGGTTCAATCAATCGCAAGAACAAATTTTTATCTCTTTTGCTTTCTCTCGAAAACCGATTAAATTAGGGATGAAATTTCCACGTTCTTAATATCTTCCTAGTCTCTTAATCAATGGTAATAAAAAAAAAAACCAGTAGTGTGTTCGTAATTGTCAACCCTATAAAAATATCGACAGAAAACTGTTAATTTTTTTTTTAAATAAAAATGCTGGTTGCTTACGAAATCCAGCTTTTCAAAGTTTTTTCGGACATACATTAAATACAAGAATGTATTGCAAGGGCAGATACCGAATTCCTGAAACTTTGTCTTTAATGATTCCCCATACTGTAAATTGCTCTACCTACCTGTTTTTGTAAAAAAAAAAATAATGGTATCTTCCTCAGTTGTTAGCCTTTACAGTAAAATACCATAAGACATAGTCTTCCAGACCAGACCAGACTAGATAATTTTCCATAGGGAAGTAAGTGAAATAGACTAACCTAGCAGTGGCAATATCTATTTACTGGTAAATTTTACGTACAACGAACATAGCAAAACTTAATCTTCTCACAAAGTTTTTAATGACAAGTGCGATACCCAAGAAAAGAATATTAACAACTAACCCTACTAATTCTCTTCGATCTTGATTCTACTATCAACCCGTGGAACATTAGGTAAAGTAAATCCCATACATTTCGTTTTATCTGTATTTAGCAATAAGTTATTTAACGCCAACCAATGAGAAATTTCATTTAACTTATTATTCAGGTGGCCAACCTCTGAATCTATCTTTTTCACTTTTAAATATAAGTGAAGTTATCGTCTTCACAAAACACAATTTCAGCCCAGTTATTAACCATTAGCGGTAGATCATTTATCTATACATATAAATAAAATTGCAGTGTCTGTTTGTAATATCAAAATACGACTTTTTACTGATTGCATATGAACGTATACACGAGACTGATAACAAAAATACAATTTTTAAAATTTTACTTTGTCTGTATGTTCCGGGTAATCTCCTAAACGGCTGCACCGATTTTGACAGAAACTTCACTGAAGGATTGTTAAAATTACAGCGGGTGACATAGGCTATTTTATTTTAGACTATCTGTCATCCGTGGCTTCCTCTGTAGTACTATCTCCAAAACGGTTGGACCTATTTTCATGGGACTTTCATTGACAGATAGCTAACATTGTAAAAAGAAATTAAAGCTTCTTTATTTTGGACTAGCTTTTACCAATGGCTTTGTTCGCAGTACTATCTCCAAAACGTTTGAACCATTTTTCACGGAACTTTTACTAACAGATAGCCGATCTTATAAGAAGTAATTTACAATTATACAATAAACGCATGCGGAGCTGCGGGCAACAGCTAGTTATAAATAAAACCCATTGTGTATTGTAACATTTATTCAACTTATTCGATTACAGGGTAATATAATTTAAACGTGCACAGTTAAAACAATGATTACATTTTTGGTATTACTAATATTCGGAATATGCTTTCGTTCTACAATCTATAACAATTATATGTAAGATAAAAGCAGAAGTATATTAGTTTTCATGCGTTCAAAGTATGAATACAATTAAAAACCCACATAATATATCGTGTTACTGACGTTTTGCAATAATCACAAGTGGGATTTTGTTGTACTATACAATATTAAATTAAAAAAAAAAGATGTGTGTGTGCGATTCACACACGATAGAAGTGAAACTTCAGTAAATCGACAAAAGAATGAGATGAATATATATAACAACGGTAGGATAATTACAAAGTTTATTTAGTTTAAAAATGAAAGTATTTTGATTAATTCTAAAAGATATTTTATATTTTATTTAACATGTGTTACATAATTTATTGCTCAAGTATCCTATATTTTCAGGTTCAACAAACAAGATATAAAAATACTCACAAACACTGTTAAATAAAAAGCTGTAATACGCGCTTGCACATACAGTGTACAGTAGTACACGTACTTTTCACATATACTAACACACGTTAAATGCTCAAATACAAGCAAGTACTAAGCAGTGTGCAATATACATACACACCGATATTTGCTCTCTCGCTCTGGATACACATCTTTGTATTTGTGTCTCTCTCTTACCTGTCGTGTTTCCGTTGCATCCGGTTTGAAATCACAACGATTCTAAAGAAGTTTCACTTCAAAAATAAACATTTAAACACACATTGGAAGTATTGAATTGTTTTTACATAATAAAATGTACTCGCGTTCTGTAAATTTCTAATCTATACACTTGTTGCCTTTCAATAGATAGACTATCAGAAATTTTATAAAAACACAAGCGGAACCGTCGGTTGAAACCTAGTGAACCAACCGTAGATTATTGTACAATTTTTATATTGAAGTTATTTTTAACTGATAACTTAATAGCGAATGGAATGGAAATTAGTTTACAAGTTTAGTGACGTAGTTGCTCGGAAAGAGGCCGGTTGTGCCTCTTAGTTCACCTGAAATAAAAAGGTTATATGATGATTTATAGTCCCCGGTTAATATTGCTTGAGGTAGGTGATTATGTGGTCAAATGTTGGTCGAAAATCATCATAAGATTTTTAATTATGACATATCAAAATAAGGTTTGTTTTTTTTAAAGAAATTTCTTTCCGAAATTGGAGTATTAAAATTTGAATAGAATTAAATAAAACCATCATTTATTGTCCACGGAATTCGCTCAAGTTTCTATGACATTAACGAATGTAATCTTATTTTATAGATTTTTTTTTCATATTCTAGACTTTTCTATCTTATGTAAGAAACAATAAATCATTAAACCACCAAAATAGCCTCTAATACATAATTTTCAATATCCCCAATTCCTCCCCCAAACTCCTAATTCCTCCTCCAAACCCCCAATTCCCCTTCATAACCCTTTATCACTTAAATTGAACCCATTTTAGGCTTATTTTGAGGCCATCAAAGTTCCCTTTTAATACAGTGGCCTCTTACAGATCACCGAAGCTGTTTTATAACGCTTCGTATAGATCGGTTGCTCAACTGTGCGACCAATGTAAAGTCAAGTATGGAAATTGGTTGGGCTGGTCGGGGAATACTCACCTTGCCACCAGGCCGGGTCCTGGCTCCTGTCCGTTACGGATATGATGTCGTCCTTCTCAAAACTTAGCTCGTCCGCGTTCTGCGCCGTGTACGGGTACAGAGCGATCACCTAACATCACAAATTGATTCTTCAATCATCAGATAATGGAATTATGGGTGGGGGAATCCTTTATTTATTGGGGGTACATATTTTTTATAGAGAGAGAAAAGAGATAAAGATGGGAATATCCTGCATGATGGGGCATCGTAGCAAGTACATTTAATTTAATAAAAGTAGATAGTAGTTCTATCTTAATAGCTCAATTATTTATTGATGGCATTTTAGGGGGGGAAGTCATTTAATGTATTGGGGATACATTTTTTTTTCTTTTGAGAGAGAGAAGAGATACGGAAACTATGATGAGAATATCCTGTTTTCTATTATGTCTAGTGGTTGCAAAAGGACCACTCGTAAAACAAGTCCCACGTTTAAAGGGTTAGGTGGGACTATATAAAATGTGTGACGTCACGAGGGTTTGGGAAAGGCAACGAAACAATTAGATTCGTGTGACGTAATTCATGGATAACGCCATACCTATATTACTTCGTAATTCGGACGTCGCCATGAGAGTGTCTTGATTATTTATTTGTCACAATAATAAGTTTAAAGTGATAAGAAAATAGCAAAGTTACTGATAACAAACCAATGTAGTACTAGATGGAGGAGATAGATGGCGTTAAAACAAATATAAACGTAACAGCATTGCCATTACATTATTCACGACAAAAAAAAAAGTATTTCAACTCGATTGAATTAACGACTACCCTTACTCAGTTAAGACAATACTTTCTACAAGGTTGAATGGCACAGTCTATAGTGACCACTTAACGTCAAGTGAAAGGGAAATCTGTTCAGTAGTTATAACTATAAACAATAACTTGCCTTATCGATGACAGTCTCCGCTGGTAGCGTGTCCATCTTGGACAGAACTGGTGTCGTCCTGCCTGACGTACGACCGGACGATTGTAACACCTGTATATATAGTTAGATCTTATGGTATACTGGAACGGAATCTCCTAATCTCTCTGATGGTGTGTTTCGGCAGCTGCAGTGGAGAATATATCCCACTTCAAACATTATTAGGGGGAATGATTAGGTGGGATTTGGTATCATTTTTTTTATGACCACAATCTCATTTGATGTGAAATGATGATGTGGTCTAAGATAGTAGTCACATTAAGCCTAGAGGATTGGAAGCAGCTGTCAAGTGCAGAGCTGCCGGAACACACCAACAGGTGCTTGGTGACAGATTTTCAACTTGAGAGTGGTAGTTACCCAGGCGGACTTAGAAAAAACCCTACCACCATGTTATGGTTTCATCAGACTGTTTTCATTCCCCGGGCGCTTCGACTCAGTGGCAAGGATTCGAACCTACGTCTTTTGTCGCTGTGTCCAAACACGCTATTAACTATGCCATAATCGCTTCAAAGTGTCAGTTATTAAATTCCTGAGCTGTCCAGGGGTGCGGTATATAGTACAATTATGCCGTGAAACATTCTATACTCCCAATATGTGCAGGTATCGGTACAAAGTGTTGTCTATGGTCACAATAGATTTAGGTGTGGGAAGACATTATGATCATGCTTTACGAACTATCGTACTGCATGTACCCAAGGTTTGTACACATATTAGTAGGAACTCGGGAACACTAATTAGTCTGAGTTATTATTGAAATGGCAAGTGTGTACGACCGTTATTCTGCGCCATTATCGGAATTAATTAAGTAGTCTTTAGAGCGACAAGTAACCGAACGTTCGTCTCGGAGATACGGGAGTAGCATTATACGCGATCAGTGTCAACAACACACTGCCTATAGACACTCTTATACAGATATCTGTCTTCGACCCTTCGTTGACTACGTAATAATTCCGTTAATTGAAGTGAAAACTTTTTTTGCCGCGTTGAATGATTTTTGGTCGGGGAAATTTTTTTATGGGTTCGCGTCACCAATAATCTCGACAGACTAGCGACGCGTAGTATGATATAGCAGCCTGTGTATATTTTATATTGATATTTTGTATTGAGCTTGTGCCTTGTCCCGTCATATGTTTGATTGATTGATTAACTGTATAAAAATGTATATAATTATTGCTCCGCATGCCAAACGATGTAAAAACTAGACTAATATTAATAATTCCAAAAAATAATAGATTTCACTTCTATCGGCAGTCCATATGACTGATTCAACGTTTTTTTATTTTATTCAAGTATTTTTGCGTCAGAGCCCTTACGACCATAATACTCACAAACCATTTATTCTAACCGTCCCTAGTGACAAGTGACACACCTCTAGTTCGGTTCCACCAATCTTCACCGAACAATAAAAAAACAGCATTCTCTATTTGGTGATATAATAATTCTGGCAGAATTTATTTCGACTACTGTACATTTTTATATTTATTTCTTACGATTTCTGGTAGATATCTGCAACCCGAACACTATACACATAGCGATATGCTCGTGACGTTTTTCTACTTTATCGCGTTTCGGTATCAACCGTCATCGTATATGTAGAAGCCAACAGGGGTCGCAGGTATCGGTGATAATGTCGTCACCATCGTAAAAAAAAAACACGAAATAGTGACTCGCTTTTAATTTGCCGCGTTTCGAGATCTGCCACTATGTATCCACTGCAGGCCGGTATGATGGTTACGACCGCTGAAGGATAGTAAATCTCACGGTGGTCGCCGTCATGTTTTCCCGTTCATTTTGCCTCAGTGCGTCACCGAGTGAATCACAACTCTTGGCTTTTTAACCTTAATCTGCCCAAAGTGCTCGAACCTTGACGTAAGTAGCGGGGAACCACCCGATCTGTTTGTTCCTCCCCTTCGCTTGTAGTTCCCCTTCCCACCAGCCGCTGTCAGCCTTCTTCCGGACCACCAGGAGCTGTCCCTTCTGGAGGGTGAGCTGTTCCGGGCTGGAATTACCCAAGGTCTTTTTACACTATCCCGTCTATTGTTCCTTAGCAATTAAGTGGAATAACTCATGTGTTACTACGCATTCTCAAGCACACCCTTTATAACTGTTACAAACAGACAGACAAATTTTGTTTTAGTAAAATTACCTGTATCCTGTATAATAAATGTCTGTCACAAAATTTGGAGGTAATATCTTGCACAAGACTACAGATTTGGTGATATAGATGAGGGAATGAATACCATTTGAAGGTGGTGGAACATTGTCTAAAGGTGTGTTTATCAGCTATTTGGCTCGTACAGACAAAACTGTGAAAAAATACAATATGTCCCACATCTGAGAGCAATCTCTTCTCCTTCTTGTTATTAAAGTCGTTATATGTTTAAGAATGTTCTAGAGATGATGATGAGATTGCGGGTTTCCCTGACCTCGTGGCCGTGTAGTTGGCGATGGCTTGGGCTATCTCGTTCTTCTTTCGTCCGGTGGCGGAGTCGCGGCCGGAGTCCCTCCTGGCGGGAGGAGCGGACCCCGAGCCGGAGCGCGAGTTCCCCCCCTCTGTTAATAGCCGCCACTTCAGAGGACACTGGAGTCGAGGACTTTTGCTCCTGTCGAGGGTTATTACCAACGATCATCCAAACAAACTCTTATTCTTTTACAGAAATTGAACCCTAAACCCAACAGAGACAATGATTCGGTCTTTCAGGATACGTGTGATCAAAAATACCTTAAAGTAATTAATGGTAGACATAATTGTATTGCAGCGGATATTGCCCAATGCTAGATTTAAAAGTGTTAAATCGGATGTATCTATTAAAGCCAGTAATTTAAAGGGGTCCAAATTACTTTGAAATTTCAAATACCGAAGGGAAAGCGATGCCAATATTAAGATTTTCCTGGTTCGGAAGGCAATTTAAATTTATCCCCAAATTCAAAAGGAAGTAAATTGTTCCAAGTTTTCCCCTTGTATGAATGTATGAAGAATGCCAATATCAAGATTTCCCCCTCATTCGGTAAGGACAGAATACCAATGTTATATTCTCTCCCAAATTCAAAGGTAAAGATTGTATACCAAGTTTTCCCTTTTGTATGGGAGAGGAAGAGTACCAATATCAAGTTTTCGTTCTGGTTTAGAAAGGCAAGAATACCAATATCATGTTCTCCCCCAAATTAGGAAGTGGAAGAGTGTCAATGGTCAAGTTTGACCTAAGTTTGAAAGGGGGAGATTGCCGATATTAAATTATCTCCTAAGTTTGGAGAGGGGAGAGTAGTAGTGACAAATTTTTGATTCTGTGTCGTAAGAAAAGAGTTATCAATGTCAAGATTTTCCCCAAGTTCGGGAAATCTAAAACACGACGCTGAAATTGGCTTGTGTATTTGAGAAATTCTTCATATTGTCTATCGTTACGACATCTTCTTGTGTGGTTTTTCTGTATGATTATTGAATAACTTAACAGTTTGTGAAATGTACCGGTGGAGGAGATGATATGGGTGCGGCTGTGGGTGCAGGTGCAGGCGCAGGTACAGGCGCAGGCGCAGGGCTGGGTTCTGGTTGTGGCTCGGGCGCCTCTGGTATGGTGGGTGGTATCGCAGAGCCCTGCTCCATCGTAACTCCCGATGTTGGATCCTTCGTCACGTAATTCGAAGGAAATATACCCGTTCTGTTGGCATATAAAAAGGAGTATTGAAAACCTTAATTAATAACAAAACAACATATTTTTATGTAAAATCCTACAAAAAGCTTGAGATTTCCGTTACAAAAACACATGGTTGTGTGGCCTTTTCCAAGTCTCTCCCGAAAACCTTTGCCGTATTACCGTTTAACACCCTGGCGTACTAAGTAAATAAGGGGTAATTATATATAAGGGGGGAGGGGAACTATCACTGTAGAGGCTTAATTATGTACCAGTTATTTGCGTATAAGCTGATTTATCCTGGATCGTCAACCTTTAGGAGTTAAAGAGATACTGGACGAAGTTCGTCACAATCGGGACGAGATTATTGGTCGCCATTTGACGTCAAATCGAAAGACATCATGTGTCCGGGACAGTATTTTCTATTCCTCAGATGGTTACTGATAGCTATGTCAAAACTCATCGACGATTGTCCTTGGTAATAAAAAAATCCCATTTTTTAATTAGTCTATGTTCTTCCACTCAAGATCAAATATTGAGATATACACATAAATAAAATTGAAATGTCCATTGTATGTCCTAGGTTTTTTTCGAAACGGTTGAACCTATTTTGGATAGGGCTTTTAGAGAAAGATAGAAAATTTTCCAAAATATTATCCAACTTACATATCTTTATGCTTATCATAGGGGCCAAGTAGTAATGATAAAATTTAGCAAACATGGCCTTGAAATGAAAAAGACAGTCCACGAATAAGGCAAGTGGAAGGCCGTTTTTATGAGAAGAAAGTCGGGGCTACCAACTAGTTTAAGAATAAAGGAGCGACCTGATGCCGATGCGTCCGGTCCACCAGTCCCCGTCCCTGCGGACCACCTCGATCCTCTCGCCAGCCTCGAAAGTCAGGTCTCCCGGCTCCGTCGACGTGTAGGGGTAAGCAGCGATGTAGAAATCACCGCCTTCTGATCGGTAAATAATAAGGAACATCAACAAATTTAGCTGATATCAGATAATTTAGATTTTGATCACAATGACTGGCAAAGTAAGTCACTGTGACTGAATTGTTATCATATATATGTACGAGTATGTATACATGATATGTCCGCATCTTCGCTGGTATTTACTGTGATTATTACAAATTTAACTATGGATGCATAACAATTTTCATGGTCATCAGTAAAAAAAATATAAAATTTGATTTTGCACAGCGCCGTCTAGCATAAAAAAAACGCTTTTTGTAATTTTTTTTTGTATGAAAAAATATATGGAATAGAACGATTACCAAGAGACTTGGTTTCACTCAGGTGTTTTTTTTTTCATGTTTCTCCGAGTTTTTTTTTCAATATCCAATTTTCTATACCTCGCTACTAGATGGCGCTGCAGCACATTCACTTCTGTACCGTTCGAGCGTACGTCATGAGTATTAGCGAGTAGATCTTTGAATAAAAAAAAAATATTTACGAAATATCTATTTTGCTATAACGCAGAAAAATAAATCCGTGCGAATCCGCGAGCACAGCTAGTGTTCTATAGCGCCAGCGTTTGACTACAACCTCATCTGATGTAAAGTTACTAAAAGACGAATGGCAGAGATAGTAAGAGGGTTCAAGGGAACTCCCCAAGGAAATTTCTAGTAAAATTATTATCTACACTGGCAGAAGTAAATTGAATCAGATCTTAAGATGAGGATGTATTCCAAATTTATAGCTATATGTATATTAAATACGAAACATAAACTTGGGATAATAAAGAACCACCCCCAAATTGGGAGTTACGAACTTTATTGATATATTTTTTTAAAAGCGATGTTGGCTTCTTAGTTCATAGCGCGTTCGGACGCCGTGTCAATAGTCGTAGGTTTGAAATCTTGCGACTGCGACAGGGAAGAGCGCAACACCTCACCTTCTCCTTTTCGAGGAGTCTACCGTTTTGACCGCTCAGGCCGCAATGGGGGTTCCTTAGCAAGGGCCAACACTTGTGGGGGTGCAGAAGTAGCGTCTGTAAGGCAGATCCTTCTCCCCCGGCCAAAAGGTGTGAGAAGGCACCATGGCCTTTAGTCCGTACGAATCGGACATAACCCACTCTCTTACCACCCGGCGGAGTGGGCTTCCGTTAGAAATTTCCCCAAATAAAGTACAAAAGGGTCTTCGTCTAATCCCACCACTTGTTACCTACCCCACCCCACCCTTACGTTGGAAATCTGTTGTCAAGTACTCGTTGGTATATCCCGGAAGCTGCAAAGCCAGTCCCGCTCCAGGTTTAGCTGTTTACCATCATACATCACAACGTCATATAAAATCAGATTGTTGTCAAATGCTAAAATCTATGAAGTGTAAAAAAATACTAATTAAAATTGGGAGGTGGCGGGAGGATGGAACCGAGATAATCATCTGGCAAGTGTGAAGGTAGTTCCTTTTATTTACTTATCTCGCCTCTGCCCAACACAGTGATACGTCAAATGTAGGGGGGAAATGGGGGGAAACTTAGAAAATGCACATAACGATGGTTTTCTTAACGTCTTTTGGTCGGTGTTCTCGGTTGGATCTAAACTACCCCTCCTCACCTCCCTATAACAATAGTTTGCTTACCCCTCTGGCTGTAAACTTACCGACTGGAGGCATCGCCCCACCGAGATCATTCGCTATTTCGGCTTCCGGTACCTCGGCTATGCCTAAAACGGGAAACGGGATTAACGTATCATCACGCTATCCCCTTTACGGGTTAAGTGGAATTTTCAATTATTTTTTTAAGTGAAAATTTCTTTAGAAACATTGAATAGTGAACGAATGCGATGCATCACGCTCGAGGTCGGTGACGCAAGGAGTGCATTGTTCGAATAAGAATAATTATGTGTTTGTTATTATGTTGCTTTTATATAATTAGTGTAGTATAGTATGCGCACTTAAATATCACTATTATTTATTTACATATAAGCATTGATAAATCTGCATGAACTTTAATATGCATTTATTTACATATATATGATTTCACTTCTATCGTGTGGTGCACAAGGAAACCGCATTTATTTTTTTTTAATGCGGGTACATGGTAAACTTTAAAACGTTTCTAGAGAAAGAAATCACGCGAACAAACAATCATTATTATATTACAAAGCTTATATTCTATAACTGACTTTATAAATTATGTCAAAATGACTAGCAATGGTAAGTAATGACGGTGATCGTCAAGCATTCTTTTTATTGTATCACGAGAAACTGACTGCACCTTTCCATCCATTCTAACAATTGTTAGTAGCCATTTTGCGATCCAAAAACATCGGGCGACAGTCGATTATCGACAGTTACTGTTGTCATGCCGGCCTGCAAGCCTCTCGGCAGGTAGGATGTACATTAGCTGATAGTAAATATTTTTAAAATGCACCATTTAATGTTAAGTGGAATTGTGTCTATAATAATATGATTACAGCAGATGTGGGGACTCGATTACAATTATATCTCACGAATGAATCGATATTCAGGCGATTGTTACAAATTACTACGACTTCATCGATATATAATCGATATTATAAGCCTATAGCCTTAAATTTGATGACACATTCTATGAAATGTCACATTTATATAAACATGCCAAACATGACTTGTGTATGATGTCAGAATAAGGTCAAACGCTTGCCAGGCGGTTACCTTCGAGCTGGGTCTTCATTTCGATAGGCTCCAGGACTTCGGCGACGAAACCAGACGGTGCGTTTATATCCTCGACGTATGACTCCGGGAACCATCCCGACTGACCTGGATAGGACACCAATTTTTCAACTTTAGTAGGTGGAAATTAATGGAAATTCCTGATGAGGGACAATTTGACAATATAACGTTTTTTATCTTGGAACTAGCTTTTGCTCGTGTCTTCGCCCGCATTAATATAGTCTTGACTTATCCCTAAGGAACAGTCCTTTTCTTGGCAGAAAAGTACCGTAAGTTCCTTTCTGTATTCAAATAAAAGTAATCTCGTTCATAACATGAGAAAATATCAAACATTCAAAAACATGTGACAACTTAGTACGTAGAATCTGGGGATAGATGGCGCTAAAATAAATTTTGCAATGGTACATCGTTAGTATAGTTACATAGGTACAATCTGAAGATACCAGAGATACCGATGGCATTGTGATAAGACCGATAACTAAATCAGGTTTAGAAGATATAAACCGTATTGTTAATAAATTCTAGTGTTGCCACACTAATCTTCAATTTACCCATATCCTATCCAAAAATGTTACACCACATTTCATTTATTTTTTAAAGAAAAATATTTTAACCGTAACAAAATTTGGCAATTAAGTGAGATGTCAAACTTTTACCGGCACTACTTGTCTCTTATGTTACCTAGCGTGTTGAAACATACACTGAAATGGATATACGATTTGCAAGTTATAAACGAACAGACAGATGATTGATTTGTATGGGGAAATGAGAATTGGAATCACCTCTGGCGATACCCCATCTCCAGCCTGGTTCCGCATCGCCTCGCGGAGGAGCAGCATCCGAGACCAGGTCCCCTGGCTGCAGGCTCAGCTCGTCAGCTGTTCTCGCCGTGAACTCGTACACGCATCGCCATCTCGGGGCGGTGGATGAGCTCACTGTATCGCTTGCTGGTGAGTATCCAGAGTAATTTGATATACCACTTCTAGATTGTTCTAATAGAGGCACAATAAGTTCTAGTAAAACAGTCTTGATACGGCAGACACCTGAATGTATGTACCGGTGGATTTAATTTTGGGAGCGAGAAAACTTTCTGATGTTAGCATGTTAATCTTTTAGGTTACAGTATCACCCAATAATTATATTATTATAGCGGTACCCTATAATGGCCGTTTTGACGTTTGCCAGCCCATAAAGCTTCGTATTAATTGAATAAGTAAATTTGAAGGAGTAAACTGCAGTTCTATATTGTCAATAGTGACGTACAGTTATTCCTAAAATCTATGGAACGTATAATTTTATGACATAACATTAATTTTTTACACGGATTTTTTAATTATATATATGTATAATTATATACTATATATCTATCTATACAACATGGTCTCGCGAACAAATCTTTTCACGTTTTTATTAGCAAAAAAATGGCTGTTTGCCAGAATCCTTAATGGACTATGATTATTAGTGTACTTAATTACAACACAACTCGGCATTTACATTTATTAAAACTAGAAATGTAATATTTATATTGTGATTATAGGATCGCTGGCCAGCACAACTAACACCTCCGGCAAACTCGCGACAAGGCTTAATGCAAAACGAAACAGCTTTTGATTAATTTTTTATCGAAAATAAATCGACAGTTCACGTCACTATTGTAACGTGTCAAAACGACCATCACAGCGTGCCGCTATTATAGGTGTGATTGTTCTCAAAGTGACGTTTTCGGTCGGATAATCCTTACAAATTTGGGCTGAATTTGTCCAGCAAATAAATTGCGACCGCCACACACCCTAGTGTTTAACCCACAATACTGGCACGCGTAGAATTATCGCGTTCCCGGATTAGTTGGGGTATGCAAGTAACTTGGTGTCTGTACTCGCTTGAATCACAGTCATAAAACCGACACGGTGTCTCATTTAGTTTGCTGCATTTATGAATTAGCGTATCTCTATCTTCGCCACTGTTTTTGTATTGCACTGTGGCTAACATCAAGTACAATTCAGTCACTTTGTCTCTAAACACAGTCACTGTTTTTAGACATTTTTTTTAATTGCCAACCATTGTAGCGTGGTTATTTTTTCTAGATTCAACAAGGCAAGCACTACGAGTTACGTGTATTTAGTTACATACGTTCAAAAATCCCATTTCAGAGATTGATGTATTATGGTTGATATTACAATGCTGATACAGAAAGCGATACATTTATTTACTGAAATGGAAACATTCACGATTCGTTAAATACTAGCTATACCCACGACTTCGCCTGAGTTGTTTATAAGCTCAATATTTCATGTATAACGGAAAAAAAATTAAAGCAAAAATTAACTTTGCTAACAAATTTCTTTGTAGCCTAAATTAACCGTTTAGTCTTTCTTCTGCGTATGCGTACCACACCGCTTACCCCGTTCCACACATCGATAACGCGCAGTGCTGATAAAAATCGTAGTTTCATTCTATTTTAATAACATTATATTAAATGAAGCTGTTGTGACAATTTTTTTTACATAAGCACAAAGTGTCAGAGTGTAAAAAAAAAATAAGTCGCAGTCTATCGACTACTTTTTGGGTTATACGCGCATAAGTATCTCATATCATTTTATTTGTATATAAGAAAAGTTTAATATTGGTGTAAAGAAGACTCACCGTTGGTGATTGGAGCATCTCCCCAGGCGTTTTCTGCTGCAGCCGGTTCCCCCCACGCATCATCATTTGTACTCCACTCGGCGTCTTAGCAAAAAAAAATTCGTTTCCATAACCATACACAACAAAACCTACTAATTCAGGTGATAGATTTTGGCGCAGCCTAGATACTAATAATCCGACCTCACGAGTTCCCTAATGAAAGTAATATAAGGTAATAAAGGTCCCCTAATGAAAGTAATATAAGGTAATAAAGGTCCCCAAATGAAAGTAATATAAGGTAATAAAGGTCCCCTAAAGAAAGTAATATAATGTAATAAAGATCCACTAATGAAAGTAATATAAGGTAATAAAAAGGTCCCCTAATGAAGGTAATATAAGGTAATAAAGGTCCCCTAATGAAAGTAATATAAGGTAATAAAGGTCCCCTAATAACAGTAATATAAGGTAATAAAGGTCCCCTAATGAAAGTAATATAAGGTAATAAAGGTCCCCTAATGAAAGTAATAGAAGGTAATAAGGGTCCCCTAATGAAAGTAATATAAGGTAATAAAGGTCCCCTAATGAAAGTAATATAAGGTAATAAAGGTCCCTTAATGAAAGTAATATAAGGTAATAAATGTCCCCTAATGAAAGTAATATAATGTAATAAAGATCCACTAATGAAAGTAATATAAGGTAATAAAGGTCCCCTAATGAAAGTAATATAAGGTAATAAAGGCCCCCTAATGAAAGTAATATAAGGTAATAAAGGTCCCCTAATAACAGTAATATAAGGTAATAAAGGTCCCCTAATGAAAGTAATATAAGGTAATAAAGGTCCCCTAATGAAAGTAATAGAAGGTAATAAGGGTCCCCTAATGAAAGTAATATAAGGTAATAAAGGTCCCCTAATGAAAGTAATATAAGGTAATAAAGGTCCCTTAATGAAAGTAATATAAGGTAATAAATGTCCCCTAATGAAAGTAATATAAGGTAATAAAGGTCCCCTAATGAAAGTAACATAAGGTGATAAAGGTCCCCTAAAGAAAGTAATATAATGTAATAAAGGTCCCCTAATGAAAGTAATATAAGGTAATAAAGGTCCCCTAATAAAAGTAATATAAGGTAATAAAGGTCCCCTAATGAAAGTAATATAATGTAATAAAGGTCCCTTAATGAAAGTAATATAAGGTAATAAATGTCCCCTAAAGAAAGTAATATAAGGTAATAAAGGTCCCCTAATGAAAGTAATATAAGGTAATAAAGGTCCCCTAATGAAAGTAATATAAGGTAATAAAGGTCCCCTAATGAAAGTAATATAAGGTAATAAAGGTCCCCTAATGAAAGTAATATAATGTAATAAAGGTCCCCTAATGAAAGTAATATAAGGTAATAAAGGTCCCCTAATAAAAGTAATATAAGGTAATAAAGGTCCCCTAATGAAAGTAATATAATGTAATAAAGGTCCCTTAATGAAAGTAATATAAGGTAATAAATGTCCCCTAATGAAAGTAATATAAGGTAATAAAGGTTCCCTAATGAAAGTAATATAAGGTAATAAAGGTCCCCTAATGAAAGTAATATAAGGTAATAAGGGTCCCCTAATGAAAGTAATATAAGGTGATAATGGTCCCCTAATGAAAGTAATATAAGGTAATAAAGGTCCCCTAATGAAAGTAATATAAGGTAATAAAGGTCCCCTAATGAAAGAAATATAAGGTAATAAAGGTCCCCTAATGAAAGTAATATAAGGTAATAAAGGTCCCTTAATGAAAGTAATATAAGGTAATAAAGGTCCCCTAATGAAAGTAATATAAGGTAATAAAGGTCCCCTAATGAAGGTAATAAAAGGTAAAGGTAAGCCCAGAAGAATGGCGACAACCGTAAGGGTTATTTTGATAGGTACTAAAACATATCACACAATTGAGCAAAATAAAAAAAAAACTACCGATTTGTCGTGAAACGCCCCATATATTTAAGTATTTTAATTCAGATATTTCTAGTATATTTAATTCAGACACTATATATATTTTAATATTTGAGCGGACACATGTTCGATAATCACGTTGAGATGACACTGAGACGATGGATACGTTAATATTAGAAGTGGGACTCGCTGTCAACTGTAACTTCTAGAACATTTTCAAGGTGGTATCTAAACAGATGGACGATAAAAGAACACTACAACTATCTTACGGTCTCATGTACATATACTCCCCTGTGCAAGCTCTGGGAAGATTCGAATCTATACGAGATGGTAAAAGGCTGACCTGCAGCAGGCCAGGCACTCTCCGCGGGCGCTGTGCTTCTCCTCTCCAAGTACTCTCTTCTCCTCTCCTCGTAGAGCTCCCACACCTTGCGGCATTTCTCGCTCAACGAGCTCACGCTCTCCGTCAGCTCCTTCAGCTGGGACTGGCTGTTCTCTACGTCCGATCTCTTCGTCTCTACTAGAGCCCTCGCCGTTTCCACCTGGATAGTGTGGGAGAACACGCGATAAGGTGATGGAACATGCCCATGATTTAACTGTTTCACTGCATTACACCAAGTGCTTATTTTTGCTGACCGGCAAGTCTCTCTCCAGCTGGATTTACAATAATTTATACAGAAATACGACAAACATAAAGAGAATTACGGATTTGCCACTATGTGTATGCTTATTCCACCTTCATTGTGTAGACTATCCACTATCACCTCGCTCTGTTATTGGTTATACATCAGCTGTTTAGGGATTGCAACGTAAGTCTCGTTGCATTGCATCAAGTGTATGGTGATTGCGACTGTACAGTGTGTATGATATATGTAGCATACGCACCGCCGAAATAGCCTTTGGTGGCTTTATGCTACTCTGGGTAGACCCAAAAGGTCTTACGGGAACTTTTAACGAATTTCCGTTCAGATCCAGCTAACAACAGTAAGGCCACAATGCACGTACCTCAAGATCTTGTCTGTGTAAGACTGGCCGCTGAACTTCCTTTACTGGTGGTGGTGATGGATACTGGATTTTTGAGCTGCTGCGTGATGGGTGATGATGTGCAGAAGTGATATTTCGTCGAATAATTGATATGTTTCGGTGAAAAAACGATGTTGACTTGCGTCACGATAGTTTGATATCCATGTTAAGTTGTTACGTTTTCTTTTTTATTATTGACGTTCACGTGCATGACAACCAAAAAGTTGGCGTCTCGATATTGTTGATTAACTGAGATCTGAACGTCAATAGTGTATTCGTAAAAAAGTTTTAATTATATTTTGATTATGATACAATATATATATTTAAAAATAATCATGTTACCTTGTCTCTCAACTGTTTCAATGTTATTTCCATCATATTCAGCTTCCCATCTTCACCGGCACCTTCGGAAGCTTTAGCCTATGAATTAAAAAAAAAACGTGTAGGACTCAGCAGGGAGTTTTAGTAATGTGGGGGCGATCATAATAGATCATACTGGTCGCAGTGATACAGGACTAAGGCCTACATATCCCTCCCCCCCACTTTAAAATAATAATAATAATAACTACCATGAAAACAGTAATAGATTGTCAAAGCCCACATCATCTTCTATTAAATAAAAACTTATCTGGAGTAATCTTAGAAGAGGGACTTCATTTTGAATTACGTTTGTCGGAACACGTGGAATGTGGAAACGATGATGGCTCAGTTGGTAGCGTGTTCGGACATAGTGTCGAAGGACGTCAGTTCGAATCCAAGCAACTGAGTCGGAGCTTCCGGTGAAGGGAAACATCGTGATGAAACCATAGCATGGTGGTAGGGCTATTTCTAAGTCCGCCTGGCTAGCTACCACCCTCAAGTTGAAAATCTGTCACCAAGCACCTGGTGGTGTGTTCCGGCAGCTGCACTTGAGAGCCAATCTTCCTCTAGGTTAAGCGTGACTTACCATCTTAGACCATATCATCATTTAACATCACAAAGAGATTGTGGTCAAACGCTAACCTATAAGGGCATAACAAAAAAAACACGTTCGTTAATCCTTAAGGATGGTAGCTGATCAAGGAAGCATCAGAATTCCACCATCCTCCACCACCACGTCAATGCAAACGATGGGTTATTAAATAACTCGTTATCGTTTCTTTATAACCTTTATAGTTGGTCAAGTTTAGTCAGCGCTTCCCAAATACCATTGGTAGACACTGATAGACCGATCACTAACGTTGTCCAATGCTTATGAATGCAGTCCTTATCAAAAAGCGTAATAACTGATAGCCTATTTAATACTCTGAAAAGTTCTCTATTTGCGTGGAAAAGTCACGTCAAAATCGATTTGGCCATTCTTGAGATTAGTCCGGACAATTAAATTTTATTTATGCATACATATTTTTAAAACCCTCCAAATTCTAAATCCTTCTAAACCTGATAAAATTATTACATGCCATATTGTAAAAGTCTCCGGGGGTCGAACCAAAAAGCTTAACTGCGGCCCTGTAATAATACCTCCTGACGGGTGGAATACCTTCGCGTCTAATTCCGCCTTCTCTTTGTTCAGGGCTATCTGCTTTGCGTTCAGCTCCTTGACCTTGGCCTTGAGCTGCTGCATTTCAGCCATGTTCGCATCCCGATCGGATCTGGAACGACCAAGTTTGTCAAACGGGGACCAAGGACAAGGTTTGCATGAAAAAAGTTTTGGGTTAGAAAAGCGAGTGAGTAAATGAGACAGAAGACAAATCTTTAAAAATATTGACTGAATTAACTGAAGTTCAGTCGTTCAATTGCCATTCTATTTCATGATATGACCGTAGTGTAAAGGCAAGATTTGGTCTCATTTTCTCCCTCAGCTGAGGCCAGCACCTAGTTTATTATATTTTGGTAGATGTACAGGGAGGAGTGTCTCTTACAGACAGAATTCTGATTGTCAAAATTGCTCGACTTGGTGCCTGATCGTAACCTTCCTTTCAATCTCATCTGAATTTAAATGACAATGTGGTCTGAGACGGTAAGCACGCTAAGCCTAGAGGAGGAGCTAGAGAGGGAACTCTCGAGTGCAGCTGTCGGGACACATCTATAGGTGCTTGGCGACAGATTTACAACTTGAGAGTGGTAGATAGTTAGGCGAGCTTTAAAAATACCTCTACCACTGTGCGCTATTGGAATGTGCCATCACGATATTTTCATTCGCCGAAAGCTGATAGTTTTACTAATTTAAATTAGTAAATGTGCGGGTAGTCAGATAAATTTATTGGCACATGCCGGGGTTTGAACCTACTGACATCTAATTGCAATCCCACTCATCAAACCGTTTGAACATCACGACTTGTATCCATTTAACAATACATGTGGTATCTAAGCTGTCGAAGTAAACAATATCATGTTTTTTTTTGTCAATTTTATGAGTTCCCAGGAGCCTCACCTCATCCCATCTATGGTGCATTTGTTACCGGCGACCGCGGTCCTGGTGTCCCGGATGCTGTTGGCGAGGGTGGTGGCTCGAGTCCTCTCGGCTGCGAGTTGCGCGGCCGCAGCCTGAGCCTGGGCTTTCAGCTTCAGCACCTTGCTCTGTTCCTCGGCGCGCATCGCTTCAAGTTCGCGGGTCCTTTGACACATTTTTCACTATGACTTCGCCTACTTATATCGGGTCCTATCGGTTCGGTAAGGCACACATAGTGGCACGTCTAGACGTGTTACGGTCTTTTGCAGGCCGGCATGATAGTCACCGACGATGGATTGTGGACTTCTCAGTTGTCGCCGTTACTTTTTTATTACACTGTTCTCACCAGTCAGGCACAGTGTCTAGCACTGTGTCAGCACTATGTCGTGCTACCATAAGTGAAACTCAGTGGCATATTTTAACAAATATACAAAAGATTTGTAATATGTTCATACTGAAAGTATTCAAATATGTGACAGTGTCTGAAGTAAAATTACCAAAAATATATGAAAAGTGTCTGAATTAAAACAAATTAAAAATAACAATTACAACGCTCCTCACCTTTTCTTTTCCCATTCGAGTTGACACTGTCTCTCCATCTCTTTTCTAGCTGCTTCGCGTTTTTCCTTTAACGAAACGTAATTAATAACGTTTATTCTACATACAAACACTAATTACTTTATCCCAAACGTTTTTTTCCCCTATTAATGTACTAATTTGTGCTCAGGACTTCTTCAGGAAAATTTTTGAACGGTCTTGAATTGTTTCTAACTGTAATTGCGTCTATCGTATAACTTATAATATTTACCTGTTCTTCTTTCTGTTTCCGTAGCAACTCCTCCTGCTCCCTCTTTTGCGCTTCGAGACGTAATTTCTCGCGTTTCTCCGCCTCTTCCCTTTCTTTTCGCTCTCTCTCCGCCTGAATCATTTACATAATATTTGTTCGATACCGTTCGCGATATTTTAGAATAATCCTGTAGTAAAATTTATTTTTGTTGTCAAGAGATGGCGCCAGAGTTGAGATAACTCGCGCTTTCATTTGATCGTTATCTTGGAAGGATATACGCTTGCGCCGGCACGATATTGATTCAGCCTATATAAAATCGATTGAGTGCCTTAAACGCTCCTCATAGTAATCCGGTGAAACTGTACAAGCCTTGCCAGGCTAAGAGTATAGCCAGTGCGAAAAAAAAAATTGATTCAATTCGCCAGGTAACCCAAACAAAAAATTATCTACTCGTTGTTTCACCGTTTTAGTGGTTGGTGTTGATAAAAAACGAAGTATTTTTCGAGTCGACTATACTTGCGTAGGCAAATGGTTTTATTTTTCCCTAGGAACTGTATATTTTCCATAGATTCCCATTTATATTCTTTTTCAAGCCGTAGGGGGTTATTAAAGTGTTGACAACGCGCATGTTATACCTATGATGGTGTAAGCGTTCACAGGCTTCGGTGACCGCTTACTATCAGACGGCCCTTATACTTCTTGGACACCATTGTGATATATAAAATAAGATATATATTTCGTATGGGATTAATTGGAGACCGCTCACATATTATCATGCTTTTTATTGTATCCTATAATTAACAACTCGACAAATAAAACTTACAGTAAAGGTTTCTCAAAATTTGACAGACTAAAAAAGAATGCTAAATATATAAAAAAAAAAAACAATTATATGTTTCAAATGTAAAAATATTTACCTCTGCCTCCTTAGGAAGGTAATGGAGAAAAAAAATTAAATTGTTTAAGATTAGTACACAACTATATAGTCTGGGACAGTAGCTTCATTTTATTGAGACGCCCAACGTTTTCTATTACAAACATTTTCGATTGTGATATGTAACAGGTGTGGCGGGGATTAAATATGTCGATTTGATGATCTTCAAAAATATATTATTACATTTTTTTTTTTGTAAACTCTCAAGACAATTACAAAAAAAATGTCCTACAAAATGTATGGTTTCATCAAAGACCAGTTAGTAATACATTTTTGAGAATCATCAAATCGCCATATTTCATCCCCGCTACCCCTGTTAGATGTCATATTCGAAAATATTTGTAATAGAAAACGTTGGGCGTCTCATCATAATGATGCTAATTACAGAAAATTCGCTTGATAGTAATCAATAGCGAAAATGGGCGGTGAATCCCAGACTAATACTATGGTGTCATCAAAATTAATTCCTAAATCGAAATCCCAGGGCAAATGTAGAAATCGAAGCTCATTTAGGTCGAAGCGGTGTTCAAAAATGCCAGCATTGGACCCGCTAATTTAAAATAATATACGCGTTAACACATTCAAGATCATAGAGTTCTTTAACCAGAAACTAATATTGCTTTTTTAAACTAGAAATATTATAATCACAAGTGGTTGATTTATTACGATTTTTTTTTTCATACTAAAATAACCGTATTTGATCTGACTGTGATAGCCTCTAGGCTAGTCTTATCTCTCAAAACAAAACACACCAAAGTTAAATGTCATAGGGCATTATTAATAAAAAGTGGGTAGTTACAATTAAATAAGTATTTACGATTGTGGGTAGTCTGAGAAACGATAAGTCCATAACAAATTGCTGAAGGAGTAATAAGTATTAGTAAAAAAAATTAACTATTTATATTTACCGAGCATAAATTACCGACCCAAATGAAAAGGACACGAATTGATTACCTTCTCTTTCATAGCAACGTCGGCTAACTGCGTGCGTCTCCGCTCCAACTCCGCTTGACCTCTGGCCATGTTCTCTCTTCTTCTCTCCTCGTAAGACTTGGCGCTGGTGTTTGATGATACCGAATCGCGTCTGGAAGCATTCAACCATTAGAACGACTGGAGATGAGGGCGAGATTTTTTTAAATCGTAACACGGCTATTGCAGACTACCCACCTGAACGTCGGCGGTATCAATTCTGGGGCAGTTTCGCTGGTATCAGCTCCCCCTGCGTAGCTTTCTCGCACAAGTACATGGCTAAAACGAATTCTTCGCAGCCTAGGAAAAGAAAAGCATTTCAAGCGGGTTCTTTATTGTCCGATGGCTCTCAATTATACACGATATTGAGATTATGATGGCTTAGAACTTAAGACCAATTTACATAAATTATTGCAATTATAATAAACTAACAGGTCCGGCAGACGTTGTCCTGCCTTGGTAATAAAAAAAAATGGTGATGTGCATGAAATCCGTAAGGTAACTAATGTATTTTATTTGATAAGGATTTATACTGTATCCGTCTAAATAGCCTTTCAATTACCTCATTATATGTGACCATTTTTAAAATATAGATGGGTATAGTAAGTAAGCTATCTCAAAAAGATAGGTATATGCCATCGTAGACATTTTTGTACATATATAAAAGGGGATTATCTCAGTATGCATTGTTTTGTTATATCTCAAAGGTACTAGGCAGCGTTTTCGACGACGAAAGCTCCCAGGCGCATTGACTTTTTCCGATTCTTTCAACAATTATCATTATATTTCAATCAGTTTATAAAAAATTAAAAACCTTCACAATTTATACACCTAAACCTTCCCCGTGAATTACTCTATCTATTGGTGAAGACCGCATTACAATCCGTTTAGTAGTTCTTGAGTTTATCGCGAACATCCAGACAGACAGACGCGACGGACGACTTTGTTTTATAATAATGTATTGATATCTAATGCCCAATATAAAACATTAATACACCTTTACACTTGTGGGAAATAAGATGTAGTTATTTCAGAGTATATGTTTAATCAAAGTCAGTGCATTATTTTAGAAATATAACGAGTAATCAGTATAGACAGCTCGAATTCTATCCGATATTTGTATAAAGAATCTATTTTAAAATCCCGAACAATAATATAATGTGTGGTATAGACAAGGGCAAAATCGCGTAAACTCTCATGTTTTAAACGTGTAACGTTGCCGGCGGCCGGCAACAGACTGACTTTATTGGTCGTTATTGATCCCGTTCCGCTCCTCGCAGACCATTAGAGAACTGTCCTTACAGTGCGGCGGTTCTTTCGTTTCAAATTCCAACGCTCTGGATTGGCTACGAGGCTTTCATCATTGACGTATGAGTGAGAGAGAGAGAGAGAGAGAGACAGAGTACCAGAGTGTGCCGAGCGCGACAGGGAGTGGACTATTAATATTGACGTATTAGATTTAATGAAAATTAAACCGTATTGTGTTTGACTTTAACAACTATTTTCACTGTCTTTGGTAAATATAGAAATGTATATTAGCAACCGACGAGATATAATCGCTGTAATAAACGTACCAAAATTGTAGAGGATTGGTAAGTCAACTAATTGTGATTTAAAATACACTTCTTTTTGCAATGGATGATCTTAATAATGAATTTTTGATATGTGACTGGAAACGTCCGATTTAAATACGCTACAAAATACAAAATGAATTGTAATATTCTGACAAAGGTAAAATCATCAATAGGCATATTTGTTGTTTTTATTGCACATGCAAAAATACCTATAACCGATCTAACGAGTAAAGTAATTGGTTTTTGACTTAGCTTTTATCTTTATCTATAGCAATCATTACGCTGTTCGAAAGAGTGACCGCTTACTCACTGTCTCACTCTTTTACCTCTACATACCAAATCAAAAGTAAAAAAAATGAGACACGAAAATGTTATAAGTTCTTCTCACCAAGTTTCCCGTCAGAATCCAAATCAGCGAGGGCCCATATCTGGGCGAGGGTCTGCTGCGGGAGCCTGGACTGCAGCATTATGGACCTAGCCTGGGCTCCGGACACAGACCCAGTCTTTGCGCGGTCGGTCGCGTTGAATAGCTGAGTGTACCTAGATGAATTATTTTTCACTGTTATATTAACTTTTATGTCACTGTGATATTATCTGTGACAAATTGACAAAATGTAGATTTTTTCTATTATAACAATAAATATACAGAAACCCAACCAGCAAAGTGCCTAAGAGCTCTGATTACTGATGCTCAAAAAGGTAGAGGGAATCAAAAATTACCAAAATTCTAATTATGTAATACTAGATTTAAGGTGTCATACCTTACAGAAGAAGGGGGAGGGGAGAGGATCAAAAATCGATTTATACATAATATGTTACTGCTTAGATATTAATGAAAACTTACTTCAGTTTCTGTGTTTGCGGCACCCCCCATTCGGCGGGTGGAGGGCTCATCATACCCATAGGCATTTCAGTCGGACTTGTCACTGCCGATCCTTGGGAAATGAATAAACGATATTATGGAAAAACGTAAAAAAGCTGGATTTAGTAAAAGACTGGTATGAATTAAATAGTAGAAACCGTGACGAACTCGTTCTCCCATGTTTCTGACTGCGTAAAAGCAGTAAAAGTTTTTTTAAGGTAATACATCAAACTCCCAGATCACAAACGTAAGTAAGTAAGTAGTAAACGTAAATAGTAAGTACGAGCACCATGTCAAACGGGTTTTGATATCAAAAGACTAAAAACTAAAGGCATAGAGTATTAACACCCATCTCGGTGCATCCGGTAAAAACATTATAACGGCAACGTATTTTTTTACAAATATGTACTTTATAAATTTAAACCAGTTCACGTTTGTCACCGATTCAATTCAATTCTCTCAATTACTGGCTTGTTACGAATTGATGGTAGTTTTGATTTTCATAAGCGCCTTATCACGGCCTAAACTGAATACAGTATTATTAAGATTTGATTTATCTAGAGATATCTTTTAGATTATATTTTCCTAGTCAGTGTCTCCCTGTAGCTGGATTTAAAATTAATCACCCTTCAGACATAAGCACGTTACTTTCTTCAATTTAAGAATAAATGTATATATGATGATATCGTCAAGATAAGACACCCGAGCCAAATTGTATTATAGCGACCGTACATAAATATTAAAAATCTATAACTTACTGTTGGGGGGTCCAAAAAAATACAACAAAGACTTATCGATAAATAGTTATGAATGCAAGCTGTCAAAATGTGTGTAATTGCCAAAGCATTCTGGCAGAAAGTTCTTTACATTACGCTAAGACATTGCACTACATAATAAAGTTATCTGATCAGCGACTCTGCTGATTTAATCCTGAACAAGATAGAGTATAATGAGATTGAATAATTGGATTGAATTAAAGTCCCTAAAAATAGACATCTAAAAACATTTTTAAGGTGTTGACAGTCTAACTTAACGCTGTCTAAAGTAATAAATATAATCATTTCGTAGTAGTGGTTGGTGGTCGAGTGTTTTGATTGATGGAATCTCAATCTGATGTTCGCAAGTTCGAATCCCGGCACACATCAACTAATTTTTCAGAGTTCACGTACATTTAATAATTTTAATTAGTAACACTATCAGTTTACGGTGAAGGAAAACATAGTGAGAAAACCAATTCTGAGACATATTCTTGTAGTATCACTATATGTGGGAATATATAGAACTGGATTTCTCAGAGTTTGAAACCTCCAATATGTAGTGGACTGGCGTAGTGATTATGCACATACCTTCCTTTAGGGTAAGAGGCCTATGGTCCTGCATTGGGTCTTTTAAAGGCTGAAGAGACCATTATTTTTGAATTGTAACATCGCTTATCAAGTATACCTGAACTTTATACCAAATATCAGACCAAAATATTTGATGGTAATTATGATACAAGTATTTTGTATTAGTACTAGTATCTTGGGGTAAGTATATTCAGGACTATACATCTTCTTTTTCTACGCATAGTAGTTAATTATCGATACTGAATACTTTCCATGTCTACGCTTCAAAACCTCTCACATTTACACTCCCACGCTTTTCTTATCTACGCCCACTGTTTACAGATATATACCTAAACCAATCCCTATCTAAAGTGAATATTTTCCTTATTTGCGCCTAATACTTTCCAAATCTACACCAAAAACATTTCGTATGTACGGTTACTTACCCGGTTTAGAAACAACATCGTTCTTAACTCCCGGTATTGGAGTCGATGTTACAGGTTGACCAATCGAACTGATAGACGATACTGCTTGTGGTGGACTGTTGACTAATGAAGCAACGGTGACCCCCATCGGTATTGGCGGTTGAGAGGGTTGGACCAAGGGTGTTGGTCCGGGTAAACCTTGAATCGGCATCGTTGGAGGCGATTGGATCAAAGCCGCTGGCATTATGGGTGCTACAGGGTTGATACTAGACGGTATAATCGGTTGAGACGTTTGAATTATCGTTTGGTTCGAGTTTATCAACGATTGTGTTGGAACTATGGGTTGGGATGAACTTATCAAAGGTTGATTTGGAGCTATCAACGGTTGCGATTGGCTAACGAGAGTCTGAGAAGTCGCGACCAATGGTTGAGCGTCGATCAAAGGTTGGCTTAATGGCTTCACACCGGATATTAAATCAGGAATAGAGTTCTTAACCGGCGGTACCAAAGGTTGGACCAGAGATGTGGAGTTTGGTTGACTGGAGCCGAGGTCAACCAATAACGATTGGTTCGAAGATTGGCTTGTTGGCAGACCGGGTATGAGAGGTTGTGTAGGGGTTATATTTGGCATAGGTGGAATTGGTGGTTTGACCGGTGAGGAAAATTGCGGTTGGTTCACTGAAAAACAAAATTAGTTTATTTATTAGTAATAGGTGCTAAGATTACTCTTGATTAGCTTCAAATGCCACCGACAAGATCAGGATCAACATTAAGGAGATAAAATCATCAAAATTAGAAATTAGAGGCACTTATACTCCACTGGTATGATGGCCACAAAACGAAAGGAATACCCGTCCTAATAAAACAATTTCCTCATAGTACATGGTTGAAATATCAGCATTTCAATGATGACCACAAGTAGATACTCGTCTCTTAAGTATTAAAATGAGTCTTTATCAATTTGGATGTACCAAAACTGTGCTTCAATTTTGATCATTGCCAAAAAACACTTCATCTCTTGATTAGCTGGTAATGTCACCTTAGGATTGATATTCCTTGTTGATGGTGCAAGTTCTTCACTAAGTTTAGGAATACATATAAAAAAATAAAGTACCTGGCTAAGACCTAAATATTATCTATTTTATATTTACATAGAACAAGCTAATAAATTTTGAACATCAAGCATAAACAATTATCTTTTGGCAACGGCATTTCAGAGCTAGTCGCTTTAAGCTTAACATGTGGTAAGACCTAAGATTGTGGAGGAAACGTAAAAAAAATACACATTAATCTCACCCGCTGGATTTAAAGACGCGATTAGAGACGGAGGGAGAGTCTTTGGTACTTCGATTCCGTGTAACTTGAGATTTATGATCTGGAAATAAGAAAACAAGAAGTGGAGAAGAAACACATAAAAAGAAAGCTGCCTCTATCCATCTATTTAACTGAAAGAAATCTGTTTTTTTCGAAAAAGAAGGGCTTCCCTAAAAATTACCATAAATGTCGAACCCGTGCAGCCTGCATTCAGCGGAATCCCAAAATCTTCAATAGGTCGTCGGTCCACCTTCTGGTGGTTCTACCAGTGCTGTCTTGTACTACGTGATCGCCCTTTGAGAGTTTTTTGGACTCATCGACTATCCCTTCTACGAGCAATGTGCTCCATCTAATATAATTGAAATCTAGCAATTTTGACATAGCTGCCAGTGGAATTAGGTTCCACTGCATCTATAAAATATAATCGTAAGTATCTAATGTTTGTCAGGGTTAATCACCAAAATGCCACAATTGATTCTGAGGTACGGCTTTTTCTAAATCCGTGTGGCTAGATACAACAATCAATTTGAAAATCTGTTGTCGTCAAGAACCTATAGGTGTGTTCTGGCAGCTGCACTTGAGAGCCAGTCTCCCTCTAGATTTGGCGTGTTTACCATCTTAGACTACATCGTTATTTAACATCAGATAAGAGAGGCGGTCAAAACCTTATAAATTAGAGATAAAAGAAGTCGCATGTTAGTCTATAATAGTCTATATAGTGTTATAAACATAAAAAGTTATGCATATCCGAGGTAAATTAACGACAGGCTGTCATTCCTGAAGCATGTGTCGAAACAGCTTATGTGTCAATGATTAATGCCAAAAACACAATTTTATTCATATCAGACAACAGTGATGCAGGCACTAATGCCCTGTCTGCGGCCAAACTCTGCACAACGGTCACCTGTAACACCAGATTCGGTTAGACTATGTCTCACCTTGCACGCTATAGAGAACTCTTTGAAGTCTAATTTCCCATCAGCGTTGATGTCTGCCAGAGACCATATCTGACCGAGAACTGGAGGCGGCAGCTGCGACTGAAATAAATATATTACCATGCTAAAAGTAAACAACACATTATTTGAGAAATGTCTTTCGAAAGAAGCATGTACTTAATTGATATGCCCAATTTGTGACCATTTGGTGATAGCAAATGCTATAAAAACCTATTATTGTTGTTTGTTTCTGTGACGACTCTACAGTGAAAGTAGATAAAGACCGCCGTCTTTTTAAGTAAGTTTTTTCGGGTGAGTGCCCTAAGCGCTCCCCTTAGTAGTCCGGTGAAACTGTGAAGGCATAATGCTGGCAGTGTAGGTCAGTTCGAAAAAAAAAAGTAAGTTTTTTCTTAGTTTTATCTTACCAAAATTATGATGAAAAATCTGTCTGGGAAAAAATTGTAATAAATCTAATATTATTATGATGTTCTTCTTATATATACTATACAAATATTTCTCGAATTCATATGGGAACATATTAAAATCAGATAAGATTATTTAGAAGGAAAGAGAACAAAAACATGTTTTATTGTTGAGACAAATGAGGGTTACAATAATTAAAAACGTCCAGAAACAACTCACCATTCATTTAAATACTATAGTAC
Organism: Antheraea assamensis; assembly: GCA_035772565.1. Lineage (NCBI taxonomy): Eukaryota > Metazoa > Arthropoda > Insecta > Lepidoptera > Saturniidae > Antheraea > Antheraea assamensis. The sequence goes on along the minus strand of JAQQSE010000099.1, from coordinate 1,021,631 downwards.
AAGTAAGTAGTATTGTAGCACTTATTTTCAATAAGAGGTTAGAGCAATGCGTGAACGGTCAGTCAGGGTTTAACTTTACGCCTAGTGCTTATAAAAATAGTGATGTCATAAAACTTTACAATAAATGAGGCTCAGTGAAGTAAAACTAAAAGAAAAATTAGTCGAAATCTATTCACAGTTTTTAGAGACCTCTCTAATTTTATTTATATACAAGAAAAGACAATATAAAAAAACATTAAATTAAAAATAACAACAACACAATATTCTCCCTTGGATTCGAACATTACCCCACCCCTCCAATCTCACCCCCTTCGCCCCGCTAACTCCTCTAATTATCAGATTTTATCTAACTGAACATTTATAACAAACCTGCAGCATAAACTTCTTCGCTTGTTCCCCGGTGAGGGTCTTGTTTACGGGTCCCAGATTACGGAAGTGCTGATAGAACTTTGCAGCCTCATGAGGTTGTATTACCCATGGATCGTCGGCCATTGTTGCATCTGTGTGAATACTGTGACTTTAATTCATGTGAACTTAGAAGTCACAATGACAATATGCCGAAGTATCCGCGTACATCCCGATAAGTGCACTTCTCTCATTCATTTTTATTTATCCTTTGTAAGTTTTAGGGTTTGACTACAATCTCACTTGATGTTATATGAGAATGTTGTACAAGATAGTAAGAGCAATAAACATACAATGACTGGCTCATAAGTGCAGCTGACAGAATGCATCCATAGATGCTGGGTGACAGATTTTCAAAATGAAGGTGGTAGGTAGCCGAGAGGACTTAGAAAAAGCTGTATGATTCACAAATAGCAAGTGTTAAGAACACTCTACTGTCATTTATAGAGGTACAGACAAGTAGCACTCTCAATTATGAGATTTGTAAGGTAAAAATACCTTCTCTTATAGACGTTTTAGAGAGCTACAATGACAAGGCGGAGACCTTACTCTCACTTATCCAGTTCTCACTCACTCAATACCGGCATATATTTTCCCGCCCTGACAATATAAAAACCCTGGAGTTAAATCTCCACTCCACTAGCTCCAATTGAATTTAAACGATCTAACTACCTTCACAAACATAAAAAATAAACATCAAAATCGGTCCTGCCCTTTACGAGGATTTCAGTAACAAACACATATACAGAAGAATTATATATATAAAAATTCCAATATCTTATTCACCAGGTTACGTAGCAAAACATTAATGAATTCTGTTATGTAATAGTGTGGTTTCTGGACACTCAAAGTATGAAATATACAGAACTTTAGTAATTTTTGCCTTACCCTTTTACCTTGTCAGCCTACTCTCTTATAGTTACGTACATATTGGCATCATTATTAAAAAATTCAAAATCTCTCACAAGTATCTTAACAAGTTTAAGAAAATACAAAAAATTAAAAAAAAAGTATTACCAATGCAATACTTATATAGACTTCTCAAACCACTTGTCATTAAATATAAGCAAAGCATAGTACATATCAAGACATTGGTGCTTGTGTAATACATATAGGGCACCTTATATTAAAAAAAACTAGTAAATAAAGGTGTAAGCAAAAATATTAATTTTCATGTATTTTGCTATATACAGGTACTTACTGGAAACCTCTTGTATATGTATTTAATAAATATGTAAAAATTAAATTGGTTTTTAAATGAAATTCATAAATTTATCATGAACCATTGAGAGTATATTATCATTACATTGTTATCAATTTTTGTTATTCTATATACAGTTTTAATATAATAACCTTCAATATAACAAATTCCTAAATTTAACAAATTTTTCAAAATCCTCTACAGTTCCATATCCCATATAAGATCCCATAAGAGTTAATACAAAATATACCTATACATTTATGAAAAACCTCTTTAGAATACATTTTTAATCATTACAGAATATAGATAGAAAGTACTATTGACCTCTATTCAAAGATTTTTTCAATTTATAACTTTTCATAATTTGTCCTATGAATAATTCCCTCTTAATTCCATAATAAGTCATGTCTCAGAGGTTCAGACATATTAAATTCTTCACAAGACAGTCATTGTTTTTAACAGCTTAATAAACAAGTATTCTCACCTTGTTAAAATAAATCATAGTCCAATTTAACCTCTATATAATAAACTTTATTACTTGGTATAAAAAATATTATCTAATTTCCTTCAGTTTCCTCATATTGAGCATACAATGTATGTACTAATTGGGTCCCAACATATTTTTATGCAATTAATTACTACATCTCACAATTTTATGGTTTCCAAAAGTATTGCTTATAATTCATACAGTTTATCAATTGGTAAGTTGTATATACTATTTGTTGTACTGTTCTTAAATAAAATTTTATCAAAATTAGTGAAGCCATTGTTGAATTGAAATCTAGACAGACTTCTTTAAATGTTTAATCTGTGACTAGTGTCCTATATGATGGCCATTTATCATAAAAATTAGTAAATCTATACACGGAAGGTATTATAGATTATGAATATTGGTAAAAAATATTATATTACAAAATCTAAATAATATAGAAAGTGTATGTATATTATTTCTTGTTTTATCAATCCCAACACTGTACATATATTACTTAGTAGATGTTTTACTACATCAATACATATTATAAAACAAAGTTGTCCTTCGCATCTATCTGTTTGTCTGGATGTTCATGATAAACTCAAAACTACTGAACGGATTCTAATGCAGACTTTGCCATTGTATAGAGTAATTCATGGGGAAGGTTTAGGTATATAACTTGTTAAGTTTTTTTTGGAAATTGGTTGAAATCACTACATAGTATAAAACAAAGTCGCTTTCTCTGTCCCTATATCCCTATGTATGCTTAAATCTTTAAAACTACGCAACGGATTTTGATGCGGTTTTGTTTTAATAGATATAGTGATTGAAGAGGAAGGTTTATATGTATAATGACATAAATTAAATAGTGGAGAAATACTGTTATTATTGAGGTTACTCCAAATTTAATGTGTGCAAGCCACGGGCAGTAATTAATAAATCAAAATTACCGGATCAATTTTAATAATTTTTTCAATGAATGACATAGGCTATATATTTTATACCTGTGCGAAAACAGAGCGGGCTGCTAGTATAATGATAATTGTAGAAAGAATCGGAGAAAGTCAGACTGCCTTATGCATTTCATAAGTATAAGTATATATTTTGATATTATCAGAGCAGGACAACGTCCACCGGTCTTGGTAGTAAACAATAAAATTATATATTGTACCTGTATTTCATACTAGTACAAAGAAATTATTAAAAACTAAAACATAGAGACTGAAAGGTTTTATGTAAGTTTATTAGTGATTTTTGGAAAGTATATATATTTGAAAGTTTTTAAAGTAAAAGAGATTGTATGAAGATATTTTGCCGTACTATAGGGTAAGTCGACTCGATAGATTACTCTTTCACCTCTTCCTAATATCTCACGGGATGTAGATAGCAAAATGTAACTAAATTCAAACAAATGATAACATAGTAGGGAGGAGGTTTTCATTAACAGATTATTGTAAAATGAACTGGTAAGTAATGTTTTAAATACGAAATTATTGAGCAAACTTACATGAGCACTGTTACGAAAGAGCGAAGGCGTCGTATGAAGTCCTTTTACTTTAAAAAACTGATAAAATACTATTACACTGCCCAGTTATTGATCGTAGTCTGCCTAAACGTCAAATTGACAATAATTATTTTGACGTTACAGTAGCGTTTAAAAACAATTTTTTTTTTTGAATCCATGCAGTAAAGGATTTATTGAAAAAAAATCCAAAATACTATTCAAACGTTTACGCATCATCCTAGGGACAATGAAATCTTCCCTACCAATGCAATGCAAGTGGAGTGTGCTAAACCCCCTCTGCACTTGCATTAGCAGAGTACTTCAGATAAATTCCTTTTCAAACGGTACCTAAATTTCAAGCATCCCCTTCTGGAGAAACTTTTAATCTTTTCCAATATGGTAGGAAATGAGCGACAAACCACCATGTTTCAATTACCCTGTTTAATCCACAGTTTTATCAAATTCTCCCGCATATTTGTCCCAATCCTTCAATTTCCTTTCAAACGTCATTTTTCTCTTGCGTATGAATCTTTTGTCTTTCGCGATAGAATAATTTTAGATTTTGAAATTGAAATAGGTTGAAACGCGAAGCTAAAAGAAAAGCTTTAATCAAACTTCTCAAATTGCCTCACTATATATACAGACGCCTCAAAATTATCACAATCCAGTCGAGTAGTGGTGGCAATTTGGATCCTAAAATTTAGGACATGTTAAGTTTTAAGTGTTCGTCTGTTTCAACTGTTTTTACAGGCGAGTTTATAGCCGTTTTGGAAGCCATCAAGATTATATTATCGTCTAAATTGAACAAGACGATACTCTTCTCTGACTCAAAAAGTTGTCTGTAGGCTATAATGACAAACCCTTTCAAATCCAAGGGTACATCTCTCTACACTTTACTCATTAAAGATGGCCTCTTCCAATGCCATCAACTTGGCCTAGACGTCTTCCTTACTTAGATACCTGGTCATTCCGGTATACCAGGTAATGTAACTGGTGACTCTTGCGCTAAACATGCGATTAATATAGGGACTTTAGAGCATTTACAAATTATCCCAGTTGATCTTTGTTCGAACGAAAAACTACAAATGATGATTGCTTGGAACAAAGAATGACAGATTTCAAGAAGAGCCAAAGATAGGGTTTGTGGGTGCATATCACCAGACATACCATCAAAACCTTGGTTTTTTCTGAATCCCAACCTAAGTCGACACATAACATCAGTGATCAGTTGTATACACCTCAATAATTGTAGCTCACCGCTCCATCTAGCTAAATTAAAAATTTGAGACCACTGTATATGTGAATGTGAATTGGACGAAGGTCTCATAGATCACATATTTTTCTATTGTTCTAACCTACGTTTTTCTTTGTATGATATCCTCTCCTCAAAAACCCCCGCCCCCCCCTCCATGAAAACTCTCCGTACCCTCGCCTTCGCCTCTTATATTAATCTTGTAGGTAAATTAAATTCTTTAAATAAAAGTAAAGTTTTAAAAATCATTCATATAAATAGCGTATTTAGTTTCTGTGTTACTATCTACGTTTGTACCTGTACCACTAACAAAGTGTTTTGTTATTCATTTTGTGCTTTAGATGTGGTTATTTTTTAAATTTAAGGAATTTTACCTTCACCAATCAAATAAATATATGCCATATACAATAGGCCATATGACATTCTTGGCGGGATCTTACTCTGTCATGTTGTGAATTTTGTATTTTATTCACAATCTTGTGTTATTTGACCCTATATTTTGTAATATTGTTGGTGTTTTACGTATTATATATAGGTAATTGTGGACAAGATGGTGAATAGAAAATCACACCACGGAGCATGAATTCTAAGATGTCACAAAAACTCCGTGAAGAGTCAAACAAGGGAGTCACTATCTTGTTACAACATTGACATTATCATAAGACGCTTACTCCAGAAATGGCAAACACGATTTGTCATTAATAAAAGCCTGAAACATATTTTCATAAAGAAAAAATTTCATAAAGCAAAAGAGACAAATTTAGTACCTACGTGAAAAGAACAGTAATAATTTTGGAGAAGGCCGGATTGCCAGTAATGAAAAAGAAAGAAAAAACTATGTCATGTGTACAGCAACCAGCTGGTTGAATCTGACGTTTATAAAAATTGTTGTTTTATTATTTACCTACATAGGTACCTAACAAATAAAGTTGAAGAAATGACGAAAACAGCTGACAACGTGAACCCGCACGTTTACGAGAAGGGTTCCGAACGCGAAATCATCTCAACCGACCTTGACGAAGACGTCGCAGACTATTTCGATGAACGAGAAATATTTGATTTAATACGCAACATCAATGATCCTGAACACCCGCTGACCCTGGAAGAGTTGAAGGTGGTGGAAGAGAGTAATATTGTGATCGATAATAAAAAGAACACGGTGCTTGTTAATTTTACACCAACAATTCCACATTGCAGCATGGCTACTTTAATAGGTAACTTTTTTCAAAACTTTTCCCTACTACCCTAAGACTGTACTCTTAGTAATAAAGCCACTGTATTATTGTTTAGTGTAGTTACTTCAACAGAATTTATTGATTCTCTGTAAAGTATTTTTATGAACAAAATATGTCTAAGCCTTCTTTCTATCAGTTGTTAATTTGGCTTTATGTGATTACAATATTATTTTGCTTTTGGAGCATGGTCAGTGTTTTTTTAAACAACATTGCAACTCTGATTATATGTAAAACTAGCCATTTCCTATCCGCTTCATTGGGCTTAATTAATAGAATGGTAAATGCTCAATCAAACTAAGAAAAATAAGTAGCTGTAACATAACACAGCTGACAGTCAATGTTGCTGTGTGCGCTACAGCAATTAACATGAGATAGCGAAAGCAGCACTCTGAAAGATGAAATGTTCTGAGAATATAAGATGTGTGGGCATTAGCCAGAATAAGTATGCACCCGAGATGATCACAGAACAAAACACATACCGCCAGACAACTCCACTAATCCCAGCTCATTTTTGTTTACTCATCAATTTGTTATCATCCTAGTTTGTTTTCAAAATATTTTCTTGCTCAGGTGTTATTGTTTATTCCTTATTTTTACTTTTATTTTATGACTGCAAGATTATTTTCATGTCTATTGTCTTCAGTTTTATGCTATTCATTAGAGTGTGTTCTATTTTTATTTTTGTCTAGTTTAAATATACCTGCTCAACTTAATAAATAGCTGCCAAAGAGTTTATTAGTCTACACCAGGGCTGTCCAAACCACGGCCCGCTGCATGAATTATTGCGACCCGCAGAATCTTTTTTATCTTCTTTGTTTAAATACATTAAATGAGTAAATTATCTCTCTTGCGACAACATTCAAATGTTTTGGATATGTATTCGATTATGCCGCACACAACACTATTCACTCGATAACTCGGGGAATTCCCCGAACGTATAATAGGTACACCCGACACCGCGTGTTGTTCATTTAATGGGCTTTACAAGACAAATTAATGAAAAAATAGATAATAAAATAATGATACTTATTATACTATACTTGGATTTTATTTTTATAAATATTTAGCGGCCCCCCCAATGTATTGAGTCATTTTTGTTGGCCCTGGGTCCCATATAGTTTGGACAGCCCTGGTCTACACAATTGGAGTTCTATGTTTGATTTATCTCTTTCAACCTTCTGATAATAGCAATGTGGTAGTCACTCTGCCACATCCTTCTAAAGTAGTGATGTGATACCTGTTCGGAGTTGCAGAACCGAACGGCTCTTTAGTTATTATATAATAAGTGCCCGGCATGCACTTTTACGTTTCATTATGAAGATAATTTATTTTGTATAACCAGTTTGCATTCAACCACAAGCTCTCCCAACACCTCTGCTCTCTATGTACCATTAGCAACTAATTATAACCATATAACCAATAAATACCAATTAACCATCTCTTTCTTCAATACCACTCCCGTATGCTACATAGCCTAGAATCATCTACTAAAAGTACCACATTGAATGATATTAGTCATATGGTTATTACTTGTAAGTAGCTTTGTAGTGACTGAGCGTCAAATGTACTGCATTTTAATTATATATATTAGTATATAACATTGTTAACTCTTTGTCGATGAAGTTTGACAAAACGGAAACTATGTCATGTTACACAATTTTAAGTTACTCATGTTATGATAACAACTTAAATATCGAGAAAATTATTTTCTCCATTAGAAAGCAATACTTTACACTGTTTTGGGTTTTATAAATTGAAATATATAATGCAACCGCTATGATGGATTAACTCATAACCAGTTAACTATCCGTTGAGTTCTGTAGAACCTACTAACTAGATCTATCCAATAGAATATTTTTTTAAACAGTGTGTATTTTGTAATTATTGTGAGAAGTGAAGCAACACATTTTTATTTTCAAAATGTGATAAGATTCTTCTTAGTATATTTATAAGTAGTTAAAAACGGACTTGTTCGGTACCATATTCTTCTTTATTTCTTAACGTTTTTTTTGTTTAGTGTACTTTTGTGATATCAGTAAAAGAATTTTGGAAAATGTTAGTGATTCTTTCTTACACATGATAAGTCATAGCTTTTGTTTAATTTACATCTTAACAATTGGTGACATCTTTTAGCTTTACAATTTTTCTGTCCATGTCTAACTTTGATAGGCTACATATAGTTTCTCTTTGGCACTATTGTCTGGTTTAAAAACGACATTGTTTAAGATGTATGGTTCGCTTGTTATATTGTTATTTCTAGGTAAATATGCAAACTGAATATCCATAGAATAACTAATCAACAATAAAACGTTCCAGGTCTGTCAATAAGAGTTCAGTTACTGCGAGCTCTACCGAGCAGGTTCAAAGTTACAGTAAAAGTAACAGACGGAGCACACGCATCAGAGCATGCTGTTAACAAACAGCTAGCAGACAAGGAGAGGGTGGCAGCTGCACTGGAGAATAATAACTTGGTGCAAATAATCAACCAGTGCATAACCATTATGTAATGCAAGAACTGTTCATAATTGGGACTTACACTGGTATTTTTTAAGAATAACCTATGTTAGTAGAATTTAATAAAAAGGGAATAGATAGACAAATAATATATTTCTCCATTATCAAATCATATTGAATTGTGAAATCTTAATTTCATGTTTTGAGTTTGAAAGCTGACAGATATAGGAATAGAGGAAGATGGAAAAAATATGAACGGATAGTGTGAAAAATGAAATGTGTATAAAAGGTGTGAATACTGAGATGATCTCTGACATGAGAGAGTGGAAAAGGAAACATGTTGTGTCGGCCCTACTTAGCTTGCATAAGGGTAAGAAGATTACGATAATGGTGAGTGATTACAAAGGGATAATTTTGATCACCTTCCAACCAATTTATGCCCGAATAATATACATGATATTTTCCTATAGAAAATACATGATAATGATTTGATCAGACTAAACTGTATTTGTTCGGCCTTGTCTATTAAATTTAATTATCAATGTAATAAGAGACCAAGAAAAACCATGCTCTCCTTTTGCCATAGTGATTGATTTTAAATGGTCACTGTATCATTTAGCTTTTAATGGCTTATATTCTTGTGTATGTTTACCAAAGCATTACTGATAGTTTTTTAGCTTAATAAACCTCAGTGACTGTTTGTCCTGTAGGGTTTACTTTGTGGTAAACATTGACGGCATTAACTTGAGTGGATTTACGAATGATAAAGAAAAGGCCAAATATTTTGAATACTTTGTGATTAAGGTGATAAATGATATGTTGACTGTAAATTTATAATTATTAGAACGTTATGCATAAATTAATGTTAATTAAATATAAGCACAATATTTTATTGATAAAATACATATTTTCACATTATAAAGTGGTTTTATTTTGAATTTGAAGCCTTTGTCTCGTTTTTGATGTCCTCGTATGACGTGAGGTTCTGAAAATAAAAATTAATAAAAAATAAAAACAGAGCAGAGCTGCAATTCATAGTATTCGAAGTATTTGAAGGAATTTGTAAGAAATATAATTTCAGAGTATGTCCTCACCTCCCACATTCCAGTGTCCCAAGATGGGAAGAGTTTCTTGAAGACAGCAGGTTCGAAACCCTGTTTCACCGTGACCACGATAGCTGACTCCACTGTCCTTTCCAATCCATCGTCTTCTATATACTCCTATGACATATTATAAGTTTAATTAACTTTTTTTATTTAAACGGACTGACGGTAGGGCTTTTGCCAAGTTCACTTGGCTAGCTACCGCTGTCGAGTTGAAAAATTGTTCCCAAGCATCTGTCGGTGTGTTCCGGCAGCTGCACGTGAGAGTCAGTCTCATTCTAGGTTAAGCGTGACTACCATCTTGGATCAAACTGTCATTTAACATCAGGTGAGATTGTGTTCAAACGCTAAAATTTACAAAGTATTAAAAAAAAACAGGGTGTGTCGTAAAGACACACGACGGAAGAGAAACTTTTGTATTAACGAGAAAATTTTCAACAAAGAGCCAACGTGAGCGGTGTTCCCACTCGGTCACCCATTTAAGTAGTGACCGCGCCGGACGTTCCTCAACTTCGGCGATCGGCCGAAAACCAGTGTTTTCAACACTCTACCCGACACAGTGTTTACCCCCACCACTTTTAGTCGCACAAAATTTCGAAACACTCTCATAAAAAGTTTTACTTCCAAAAATGTAATAAAAAGTGTTGTATAATTCGTTATGATAATATATAATAACTATTCATTTGCCCATTACCTTGATAATATCGTTCCTTGCTGACTTAACGCGCTCAGGAATATTCTTTCCTCGCCACATGTAAAGTTCTTCACCAGTATCAAGAATGTAAACTCCATCCTCAGATAGATCCTTAAATAATTATTTGCATATTAAAATTTTTTTTTACCCGAGACAACGAACGCGTAGAATTTAGCAAAACAAATTTGTGCAGTGTAAACATGCGCATGGACGCATGGCGGTTCTACACACGGCTTCTTCAATTTATTGCATTAGCGGGCAACCCTATTTTTTTATCTACAATAAAATTATCCTAATTTACTACTTATGGCGTCAGATACCTGTCAGTGAAAGTCACATCGAAATTTGTTCAACCGTTCCAGAGATTAACCCGAACAAGCAGACAGATAAAAATGTGTTACATGTATCGCAGATATTTTCAAGGCCATTTAGTAAAAAGCTGTTATTTCGACATTACAAATTACAAACAGACACTTCAATTTTATTTATATGTAAAAAAATGTATTTTACAATTTTTACCTGTTTTGAGAATGCTACAATGAATTACTTGCACTTTAATTTAATTAATGATAAGAATCTCTAAATGTCCCACTATAAATCTATCTATGTGTATTTATCTATGTATTTAAAGCGTTTATTCCGCGATATAAAACCATTCCATCCTACGATTATTTTTCAAGTGACATCGCAAAAGCATTGGCCATTATCAAATTTGACTTTGGGCTTATTAGAGACTATATTTAATATACCAAGTTAATGCAATCGAATTTATTTGTTGGAATTTATTGGTTGACCCTTTCATCGAGGATTGCTATACTTTTATTGTATTAAAAAATTGATATAATTTTTTTTATTTCTTGATGATTTTTATAAATAAAATGAAGTCTTCTTTAAATTATAATACATTTTTATTGACGTTTAATTACATCGAAAACTACTAAGCGTATCGAATGCGAAATTTTTCTTAGAATGTTCTAGGATAATCATTTTTGAAATTCATGTGATCCTTCGTAATTTTGTTTATGCCTAATGAAGCAGGTGGATATTAGTTAGTAATATACATACTGCTTGAGTAAATTCCGTATCCAAATCCTCGAACTTGATCTTCCCGGCGACACCGACAGTGACAGCCGAAAGAGTCTTTGGCGTATTAACACGCCGGTTGACGGTCAATCGCCAGGCTGAAGGGTCCTCTTTCTCATCAGGTACTCCACCTATGTGAGAAACAAAGCGGGTGATCATAACTTGATTGGATTTTACTGTAGCAACAATAGGCCTATCTCGTTTAAAGAACACTCACTGAGAGGCACAATATCAACCATCTCTGCTTCCACAAGAGATAATTTTCAAGGCCAAAATTCTTTGGGCGTCTTGAGAGTAAGCAATTTTATAGGTTTTAGCTTTAAATTACAATCTCACATGATGTTAACTGATGATGTCATCTGATGATGTTATCTGAGTTGGTAAACACGCTAAACCTGAAGGGGGCTGGATCTCGAGTGCTGCTGTTGGAACACACTTACAGGTGCTGGGTGACAGATGTTTATTTCGAAGGTTGGTAAGTAAATGCATGAACACTGGAAAAAGCCCTACGACCATGCTCTGGTCTCATCGTGATGTTTTCCTTCACCGAAAGTTCTGTCTTATTACCAGGATTTGATGTACTATTCGAATACACTTCTACTGAACCAAGCTCGCTTTGTTTTTTATATGCAACGTTTTTCAACACAACGTTTCTGATGTGAAGAGAACGGCAAATAAGTACCTCACTAGAAAGAGAGATATCTATAATATAATACTGTATAGGTCCGAGTAAGTTATTAGACAAAGACAACGGTGTCATCACTATTATCAGCCTGTAAGAGACCTACTGCAGGAAGGTATGGGCGTAATCACCACGCCAGCCCACGACGTATTGGCGATTTCAACTTCTGAGAAATCCACAGTTCTATATTTTCCCATATACGGTGGTACTACAAGAACATTTCTCAGGTTCAGGTTTCCTCACGATGTTTTCCTTCACCGTTACCCGATAATGTTACCAATTTAATTTAATATCAGTGCAAAGACAATGGTATTGTAATAATTTGTACAGTCACAGTAGCATGTGCTTAGTTTTACAGGCTGTTTCTATAATCCATACATCATCTTCTTAACCTCATTCCACCTAAGCAGTGTCGGTACACCATGGTTTCCTTTTCACTCTCCCTTGTCAGATGTCATCTCAGTATTGACACCTTTTTTACACATATCATTTGTCACACAATCAATCCATACCTTTTTTTTGGTCTTACTCTACTCTCATATCCATCCACGTTCATACTTAAAACGTTTCTAGTTACATGACCTTCATCTCTCCTCATGACATACCCATACTATGCTAACCTATTACTCCTCGACTTCTCTGTCACCGGTGTTATTTTCAAACTTCCTCTGATATACTCATTCTTAATCTTATCCATCCTTGTTACACCACACATCCATCTTAACATTCGCATTTCTGCCATATGTAATTTTTGAGACACAGAGAATTTGGGGAGTAATAAGATAGCATGGTACGGGTATATAGTTCCTTTGTAGCTTAATGACTTTAGAACTACTGAATGTATTGGCATAGGACCATGACCATTTGATGCGGAATTTTTTGTCGATTGTTCAAGGCTTATTTTTTTTTCTTGATTCAATAAAGCCTTCGATATTTTTGTAATACCCGATGAAGCGGACGGGAATCAATTAGTTATGTATGAACTGTTACGCGACCACTGCGGTTTGGCGTTTTAAAAAAAAAACAGCACTCTTCTACACAGGCTATTTTATTAATGTTACCTTTAATAATTTTTGGTCTGTGTGACTTCCCGGTTTTATTAGGCGGGAAACTCGTCTGCTCTACGCGGTGACTTGGAACTAACTAACTTTTTATTCAGAATAGATTTTAATGAAGACTAAAAATCCTTATCTGCATTTATAGAAGCCTGAGAACGGGCTTATGCAAACGAATTATGCAAACGGGCTAGGGTTGTAACAGAACGAATAATAATATACAAGGAATAGCTCACCCAAGGCCTCCCAGAAGGTTTCGGTCTCGTCGCCCTGTTCTATTACTGTTATTTCTTTCTCCTCTCCAACAATGAGGTTCACGAAGTTCACAGCGGCCTCCTGTTCCTTGCTATCTGATTCCTAGTAAAAAAAAATGTGTAGATTTTTACGAAACATTTTTATGAAACCACGATGGAAGTGAAACATTTTTTCCGATCATAGGCATTTAACTGATTTGTTTTTGGAAAATTATTCGATTTAGGGTATTAAAATCGCATTTTAAATCTTTTTCAAAACTGAGCACAATTTTTATTAAAATTCAATAATTTAGTGAATTGGGCCATGGACGCCGCCATATTAGCCTTGGCTGCTCTGCCGAGCGTCTTTCACTTTTCCCCATACTCCGCGGCCGGCTGTAATGCGACATGCATGAAAAACGTATCACTTTTAAAATTGTAATATTTACTGTAGTATCATACAGTCACGTTGCAATGTAATACAAAATGAATAGCGAATACCGGGAGATTTATAATCCATCGGCATTCGTTGTCATGCCGGCCTGCAAAGGTCTTAGCAGCTGGATGTACACAGAGTGATCCCAAAACGTATTGTGCTATAATTATTTTATCATATAATAAAAAAAAAATGCATAAAAGTTTACTCTAAATCAATAGACTAGAACGTCCTTGACCATAGTTCAATACCTACCTAGTTGTGGCTAGACAAAAACCTAGCAATATACCGATGACTATACCTTTCCTATTCGATTTAGAGAAGTTCCCTGGTATAGCTTCGAAGTTCAAGGTCTGATATTAATGAATGAAGGGCAGCCTTAACAATATCCCTCTCCCAATAAAGAAAGAATTTTCTAAATCGGTGTGTAAAAAGGGAACCAATGTTACGGGTTGACTTATTGGTTAGTATAGTGGACTTATGTATTTCGGAAGCAATACGACTAAGCGTGCCATTATTGTGACGTCATTCTGTAGTTAAGCTTTCACGTCATATTTTATACCTACCATGATAAAAGCTAATTTAGCTACCTATACCAATGACGTGATACATTAACTTCATGATAAAAAATTGATTCCGCGTGCCGGTAGCACTCATGACGTAACCACGAGAATTCATTTAATAGCCATCTATCTGTCCACTCTACGTACTATATTGTTTACTGGAAATGGTTGATATTTTTTGTCATTAGCGAATTTGTTTTTAACGCCATCTATTTGCTCTTTTCCGTTTTAAGGATATTTACATTTTTGAATTATAGTCTTATTTGGTTGGCAACACTGACTTGATTGATGTATATGTAGCAGTTTTAATAAATGTAAAATGTATTATTATCATTTAATTTACTGCGGTATCATCGTAATCGATTATTTTTAATTAGCTTTTGCCTGCGGCTTCACTCTCGTTAAAGCGTAACGAACGAACAAACTCACTTTCTCATTTATAATATTAGTTAGATTCATTATTTTGTTACTGTATCCTGATCTGAATAGACGCAAGTGGCCCGCTACTCGTCTGTTAGTATTGCCATAAAAAAAATAAGCGAGAATAAATAAATAAAGTCAAATATTCTAACCTTTCCGTTCCATACAAAAACATTATCTTTCGTCTCCAATATGAAGACATCGTCGTCTTCCAGGACGTCAGCCTTCTCAGGCACTTGCACAGCCCTCATGTCCACGCCTAGTTCGGTCCCTTCGACCTGGAATACGGGAAGCGTAGGTATTACTAACATTTTACATACGAGGCCTAAACTGGTAATCACGTGATTGTGGCAGATTTTAAAACTGGTATTTTGTTGTCCGTGTTTCGACATTTGTTTTTGTTGCATCGCCCATATTATCTACATATCATGAAAATCAATTACCAAACGTAACGCGCATCACTTCATAACGGCGGCAACTATTTAAAAATCCAATTTTTGCTTTGTTATGTTTGTAATTGTTAGGATAAGGTTTGTAAATAAGAAAATGTTTGAAATATCATACCCGTCTGTTCCTTTGCCTCCAATCGCATAAAAAAAAAACACTTTTCTTAAAATGGCGGGTTATGCTTAAATTTATTTCACGACATCGTACATTGTAAATTGTAAATTTAATGGTTTAGTAAAAAAAATAGATGGCAAACAATTATATACTATATATTATTATATATTATATACTAATTATGTCTATATAACAAGTATATAATATAGCCGTTACTTTGGGCTTGCGCATAATATAGTCAAGAACTTAATACAAAATAAAGCTAAAATATTATTACAGGAATATGAAATTGCCATTTATCTTTAATTTGTCTCGATGTTATACATGTGTTATATTCATAATACCTAAATTTGTGTTCCGTGCATAGTTGCAACTATATTCAGAGCGGTCGACAAGTATAGTGACAGCTGTAATTGTGTAAATAAAAGAGATAGAATGAAGGTGACAAGGAAAGATATATAACCATGTAAGTGAAATATGAAACGGAAGCACTTACTCTAAATAAGCGAATGTTGTCTTCCTCGTAGGAATCATTTGAATTCTTGCGTTGGTAATCATCATCTTTATCACCATAGATAATTGCCAAATTCCCTGTAATATCAATAATATAAATCAACTATTAAACTCCAAGACTATTTTACAGTTTATTATGAAAGTTGCCATAACCAAGTGTCTGTAGAGTCGCTTTTTATGTTATCTACTTTACTATAAACTCATCATTGGTTGACTCTAGCTTATAAATTATAGTTTCTTATTCTAATATTGTAATATAACATAGACGAAGTCACGGGCGGAAGCTAGTAGTTATATGTAAAATCTTTTCGATAGAGGCAACAATAAAAAGTTATTTAAATACCATTAAAAATATCTCTGTTGCAAATCATGTCAAGACTCGCAACACTTTTTATGTAATTTATGAAGTTATTGGCGCCATATTAGTCTGTCGTGTAATGGTTTTTGTTTTTATTCATAAACCTGTATTATTTGACATTATATTGTGTCATATGGATTGTATTTATCGCAACATTGTTTCGTTATTATGAACAATTGAAATTAATAAAAAAAAGTGTGTGCGTGAGTACTTATGTACACGCTTTAGAAGTTATACTTCTTTGGCGTAACAAGCTAAAAATCTTTACAAAAATGTTGTCTTTCGCCTTATTCTACGTTTGTAGAAAAAACAACATTAACAATAGAAAAAAGGTATTTAATGCATACATACTTTTTAAAAATAAAATGTTGACTATAGCTAACTTCAGGGCGTCGGTTTATCGTGACGGTGTGCGCGCGCATCGTATAAATTTACTCTTATCACTTTTCCCTAATGCGCCAAAAGAAGTATATCTTCAATAATAACGTGAGACATGAGTTTTGAGCTGTTACAAAACAATCTGGAAAGTTCTAAAAAGCGGATCACCATATTGTGACAACACTGAAGATACAAAATTGTTGGATAGATAATTAGAAGTCGGGACTATACTGGTACATGTATCCAGTATAACGGACAATTTAAAAAAGTTCTGATAGTCAAATCCGGCGTCTAGTGCCTTTGTCGATGTTTTTGACGGAATCTCAATTTGTGATATTGGTAGTAGTTATTATTTTTTGCTCATCATTTTGCCGTATTTGACCGTGTATTTTATAATATTAGAGGTAAGTAGTGTAATATAGCTTGGTTATTGTACACACGTGAAGTGGATGGAAAATAATAGCATGGAAAATGAATCCTGAGATGACACAAAAACTTTCTAGAAGTTCTAACAAGGAGGCCTCCATTTTGTTGGTACATTGACGTCATCACAAGACATTTTGTACTATTTATCTGCTTAACGAAGGCTGTAATAATCCTCAATTAAGAGGCTTCTCTGTCAAAGTAAGAAGAGGAAGAAAGAGATATATGTATGAAGTTAGTTAATTGCTTGATGGTTACAAAACAAAATAAAAGTTATAACATAAATAGCGACTGATGAATATTTGGAATGCATGAGTCAATGTAATTCGTAGAACAAATCAAGTTCTCAACACAGGGAATGCTGTCGCAACGTGATCGACAAGTTTAAAAGGAATAAATCTACTAAATGATTTGGGGTTTCTATAGCTATACTACAAAAAAAAAATACCGTGGAAGATGTTGAGGAAATGTTTAGGTTCCTTCCCTTGCGGCACCTTGACAATGGTTACTGGACCTTCGAGATCGTCTTCCAACTGAGCAGCCAACTCGGAACCAGCCTCTATATCATCACCGGTAGCGTTTGCACCCTTGTAAATGTGTAATTATTTAAATTTATTAGTGTCGTCCCAGTTTCCTTCTCTTTTGTTGGAACTTGGCGAAATAACTACACAATAACAAATCGTAAGTATGTTCCAAAAACAGTAAAAAATGTTGAGAGTTTAAATGAAGCATCATGAAAGAGAGGAGCACTGGTTAGCGTGTTCGGACCACCATATTGGTCGAGTTCTTCTTTTTCTCTATTACCTATAGGCGTGTTCCAGCAGCCGCACTTGACAGTCAGTCCTCCCTCTAGGTTTTGCGTGTCTACCATCTTGGACCACATCGTTATTTGACATCACGTGAGATTGTGGTCAAAAGCTAAAATTTACAAAGTATAAAAAAAAAAAACCGGATGTGTCGTAAAGACACACGACAGAAGTAAAACTTTTGTATTAACGAGAAAATTTTCAACAAAGAGCCAACGTGAGCGGTGTTCCCACGCGGTCACCCATTTAAGTAGTGACCGCGCCGGACGTTCCTCAACTTCGGCGATCGGCTGAAAACCAGTGTTTTCAACACTCTACTCGACACAGTGTTTACCCCCACCACTTTTAGTCGCACAAAAAATCTTTAAAGTATTTCAATGGATCTGAGTATTTGGCGAACAATGGAACACGATATAACCATTGAATGATTGACGGTAGAGAACTTTCTAAAGCCCACCTGGCTGACCATTACCAAGTACCTAGAGATGTATTTCACCAGCTCTACTTATTAACCAATTTCTACTAGGTTTAGCGTAATACTATCCCGGTTACATGCTCACTCAATATCAAAGATAAATAGAAACGAGTATTTTATTGTTGTTAGTCACTTTTGCCATACCAACTTATGGACTTACTCAGGTGAAGGTCACAAGGTAATCCGATTATAATCGATTGTTTCTTATTTGTGACGTATTCAAATAAATTATTACTACGTAATCCTTACCAAATTGTAAACAAAGTCCATGTGATTTTTGATTTTTTCCTCTTTTTCAAAAAGAAAACACTAAAACCATACCTAATGATTGCCAATGAGAAAAGAACAACCTGCTACTGAATACATCGTGATAGAGTCATATATAATGTTACTATTTAAAAAATATATATATTTTATACTTTATAGGTAAGCGTTTTGACCACAATCTCATCTGATATTAAATGATGATGTGGTCTGAGATGGTAAGTCACGTTTAACCTAGAGGGAGAGACTGGCTCTCAAGTGCAGTTGTCGGAACACACCAACAGGCGCTTGGCGACAGATTTTCAACTTGAGGGTGGTAGCTACCCAGACGGACTTAGAAAAACCCCTACCATCATGCTATGGTTTCATCACGATGTTTTCCTTCACCGAAAGCTCCGACTCAGTTGCTTGGATTCGAATCTACGTCCTTCGACGCTGTGTCCGAACCCACTACCAATTGAGCCCTCATCGCTTCGATGATGATGAATTTCGGCTGATCAGCTACAACTTAAACTAGACTTGGAACTTGTTCCATCTCTAAGCTTTCTTCGGCCATGTCGATATATATCAATTTTATAGAGGTCCCAAGCGAATTTATAAAGAATAAAAAAACTCACAATCCACAGATAGACTACGAAGGCATCTTCTCCATCAGCATTGGTGTATTGGTAGCGGACTACGTAGACTTCGCCCTGATAGAACACTGAGAGACCTGATTGAAATCTTTCTGTTACATCTTCTGAATCTCCTGATATCCTGGTAAATAATGTGTTACATTAAAGCAATGATGGATGTGGATAATGGTATAAGAAATGCCCACCTAGAAAGACATAATTGCAATTCCTACAATTAAGCTACGTTCCTTGAAGATAAGGATGCTGTAGGCAGATCCATACCTGATGCGATTACAGTTCAGTTCTGCAAAAAGTACCAATGTGATTTTCAGTAATTGAAACTGAAAGCTGGTATAATTTCTAAGTTTAGTAGCATATTTGATCAGATCTATACGAAGACCGGGTATTATTTTTACATTGTTAACATAAAAATATGAGGTTATATGTTTTAGGTTTTGTAGTTTTTAACTATGTATTATTTCCCTTATAAACTATCCGCCACCAGTAAGTTCACTCGTTACCTAGTGACAGTGAGAGCACCGTCTCCCTGGTCCGGCATAAAACCCCTAGCGGTGGCGCTCTTGCCGATAGTCTTGGCAGTTGCAGCAGACTCGTCAGAGTCACCAGAGAAGTAGCCAGCATCTACGTACAAAATATTCTTTAACTTTGTATAGGCAGTTGAAATCGGATCAATTTTATAAAATAGGCTTTTAAGACTCGATTCATTGGAGTATATCTGTGTTAACATTATAAGCATTAGCACTAATTCACGAGCTGATTTAACATTATTGAAATCATTGAGGACTTCAATCTTATTTGAAATTGTTTATAGATTGTTATAGGCAGCTATACTATACTTTAAAATGAAGTCAATATCTAACTAAGTAACAGCTCTTGAATAGTGGATGTATAGCCAGGTAGGCATTGAATGTCTAAACAAAAGCGATGCAAAATGTACAAGGAAACCGGTTATTCAGCAGTTGGTAGTTATGTACTAAATGTGTGGATGGATCTTAATTTAGACTAGCTGTTGCCCGCAGCTCCGCTTGCGTTTTTTTTTTATATAATTGTAAATTACTTCTTATAAGATCAGCTATCTGTAAGTGAAAGTCGCATGAAAATGGGCTTCAATCATTTTGGAGATAGTACTACAAACGAAGCCACGGATGACAGCTAGTCTAAAATAAAGTAGCCTATGTCACCCGTTGTAATTTTAACTACCCGCCAGTGACATTTCTGTCAAATTCGGTCCAGCCGTTTCGGAGATTACCCGGAACATACAGACAGACAGACAGACAAAAATTTTAAAAATTGTATTTTCTGTTATCAGTTTCGTGTATACTTTCATATCCGATCAGTAAAAAGTCGTTATTTTGATATTACATACAGACACTTCATTTTTATTATATGTATAGATTGATACTTGTGTTGATTTTTTTAAGTTGAAATTTTCTTCTCAAATACGTGTCTTAACATTTTTCATAATTTAATGTATGCCCGGAGATAACCAATAAAAGCTAGGTTTAGTTAAAAACCGGCATCATTTGAATACAAGAGATAATCCTCAATTTACCCATCCCATGTTTTGGGCTCAGTAAGACCAGTAACAGTATTTTAGGTAACAGTGTTAGGTTCTACAAGATCTAAAAGTACATTACCCATATGCCGGATAATATGTTCAAGCACCATGTCAAGTAGGTTTTAATATCAAAAGGTTATAACAGAGTGAATCAATATGTGAACGATAGTGATGTCTGGAAATGACACCCCTCTCTGTACATCCGGTAAAACGATTGCAACTACAATGCTTTGTAATAAATATATGTTATGGACATTAAGAAGATAAACTAGATCGAGTTTCTTGACGGTCTCGAAGATTGGGTCTCCTAATTGGGGTTTCCTAGCGGGTGGTTAACTCTTGACGTTGATGGGCACTTTCTCATGGCCTTAATTAAGTACTTTTTATTTTTATCTAGATTCGGTACCAGATATTCTACTGGCTTCACAAATAAATAAGTTCTATGACATAACCATACCGAACTCTGATATTAAAGTCTTCACGGAGCCGGTGCAAGTGATCGTGTCCCAATTATGGAAGTATTGTTTGAAGGTTGAACTCTCGCAGCCTTCCTGTCACTCTCGTCACGTGCACCTAGAAATACGATTAAATCACCCCACTTACAATACCAGAAGTGGGAAGGATCCTGTACTTGATTGGGTCTACCTGCTGGATTTATCTAGCAATAGAATTTCATTTTAAAAAGATCCATTCAGAAATTTCTCTACCGTAATATGATTTCATGCGTTCTCTCGCTTGATGAGAGGGTTTTTTTAAGCCCGCCTAATTAGCTATCATCCTTAAGTTGGAAATCTATCACCGAACACTAATGGATGTGTTCCCGTAGTTGGCACTTGAGAACTACTAGCCCTTTAAGTTTTGCGTCTTTACCATTTTAAATGAAAATATTTAAAGATGGACTTCCTCGTAATGTAACGCCTTCATCAATCAAGTTAACGCGTTTGATCTTTTTCTGTTTAATCTGTGCTCATTTTGGGTCTCCATTGAAAATCAGTGGTACAGTATTGCGTCATATAGTAGATGAATGGGGTTGCCAGTTGTTGGATATTTGCATATGTTTTAGTTACCGATTTGTATAGGTGTACCATTCATGTTCCAACGAAGAAAGACATAAGTTTGCCATCACATGTGCAGGCACTTTGTGTTGCTCGGATAAAAAGTATGAACTTAGAAACAAAAGAAATAATGAAGTGTTACGTTCACAGACCCATATTTATGTTTAAAGAGATATTCTAAAATATACATACCCAGCTCGGATAACCTTTCATCTCTAGATATTTGTCGGCCAGTTCGTGGCTCGTCTTCTTCACTTCGGGGTCTACATTAGACCCCAACCAAATGTAAACTCCTGAACACGGTGTATCCAAGATGTACACCTCCTGGAAGAGAAAAAACATATACTTTCATCGGCCTATTTTTTTTATCGTAAGTTGTAAGTGTTATGCTCTCTAACGTACGAAGTAACTTGCGAAAGAGAAATTTGATAAATCTAAAATTATACAAACAAAAAGTATAAGCCGTCATAAGAATTGCCGACAGAAGTGAAAATACAAAACAATGGAGTGACTGTATGTTTTTTTTTTTTTGTTTTTTTAAATCAATTATAAGCAGAATTATTTAAATTTCATTGATTATAAATTGAAATTATTAATATTAATTTGCTTTTTACAACTAATGGCGATCTGAGCAATAAAAGCGATGATGGCTCAGTCGGTAGTGTGTTCGGACACAGCGCCGAAGGACGTAGGTTCCAATCCTAGCAACTGAGTCGGAGCTTTCGGTGAAGGAAAACATCGTGATGAAACCATAGCATGGTGGTAGGGCTTTTTCTAAGTCCGTCTCGCTAGCTACCACTCTCAAGTTGTAAATCTGTCGCCGAGCGCACCTGTTGGTGTGTTCCGGCAGCTGCACTTGAGAGCCAGTCTCTCTCTAGGTTTAGCGTGACTACCATCTTAGACCACATCGTCATTTAACATCAGATGAGATTGTGGTCAAACGCTTACCTATAAAGCATAAAAAAATTAAAAAAATACAATGTATAAATTAATCAAACATATGTTGGGCTACACAAGCTTATTATAAAATCTTAATGTTACATGTATACAGGGCGGTATAATACGCGTTGCTAGTCTGGCGCAAACGAAATACGTCACGAGCATATTGACGTCATCGGTGATGGTCGGTGACGCGAAATCACAAGACTTTACCCATCCAAAAAGTCAAACATATAATACAGTCGAGTATATACAATGTTTGCGCGCAAGGGTAGTACGTCACCAGCATGTCGAGATCATCAGTGACGCGAACCCATAAGATTTTTCCCCTACAAAAATCTCTCGACGCGGCTAAAGATGTTTTCATTTCAAAAATCCCTTACATTCAAATCACAGTAAACGTTTTTACATAGAAAAAAAACAAAGTAATGTGTTTTTATAGAATTAAATCATTTCCCCGTTATAATTATAAGGCATTATTAGTTCTTTACGAGGTCTTTTTACTTTTGGATTGTTTAGACAAAAAAATACTGTATAAAAAAACCTTCCGCTATAAATACCAATATATATATTATAAAACAAAGTCGTCCGCCGCGTCTGTCTGTCTGTCTATCGGTCTAGATGTTCGCGATAAACTCAAAAACTACTGAACTTATTGTAATGCGGTCTTCACCAATAGATAGAGTAATACACGGGGAAGGTTTAGATATATAATTTCTCAAGGTTTTCGGAAAAAGTCAAGCCGCCTTAAGCGTTTCATGCACATAGGTGTATATTTGTTTTTTTTTTTTATTATCACGGTAGGACAATATCCACCGGTCCTGTTAGTGTCTTATAAAACAATTAAATAAGTACAAGTTTCGTTATTAATACAATAATTACATAGTCAATTTATAGTCCACGCGAACAAAGGCGCGTGCACAGCTATTCATTACGTATATGGGATTCGAACCGACAACACCATTGCGGCATTCTCACCTGAATATTATAAATACGAATTTGAATTTTTGGTTTAACTCATTCACGCTTTAACTATTAGATCAATTATCATTAAATTGTATGTAAAGAAGAGTATACGATACGCGCTATTCATATTTCATACAGAAATAAAGTTATGTTCCCTAAGTATAGGTTAAGTTTTACATTAACCCGAGCGTAACCACGGGCAGAAGCTATAGTCTATAATAAATAATACTCACATCAGAAGACATTTGCTTTTGCTTGTAGGGTTTGTTCAGAGCTACCAAGTCGAGTTCGTCGCCGAGCAACACTCTGTATAGATACACAGCGGATATATCCGCCCTCGCGTACGTCTGTAACAATATTATTTAACGGCGGATATATAGTTGAGAGCCGTTTCGTATTGGAACCGGTTTAGGTTATTCTAGAAGGTTTCATACACAGGAATCCGTTATGCGTGTGTTATAGTCATTCTTCAGATGTTAACCGCTTCGACCGATTTTGACGACGGACATTTTTGTTGTATTTATGAGGGTGGATGGTTATCAGGTGTAGTTTGATCAGGTAGGTGACGCTGTTGTCGAGATCTAGATTTTATCTTTGTTTTTCGAGTAACTTTATTGAAATATACATTTTTAATATCTCGCATAAATATAAGATATAATCCCAAAATTCCACTTCCCCCACTGGATGTGCTGATTCCCAGCAGTGAAACTCTTATTCTCGGGCTTTATTTAATTTTTAAACGATTAGAATTGAAAGGAAAATAGATATGGTGTATATATATTTACCTCGGTAGAATCATCACTGGCGAGGTCTTCCATGGAACCAGATCCGAGTGCTTCAAAGAACATCGCCACATCCTCATCCGAGGAAAACTCATCTAAAATAATCAACGGAAGGATATTTAGAGAGAAACACGAGTACAGGTTTATTCCTGCATGATCCCGTGATATATCTGTCGGAGATGAGTTATCCTCACGGTCACTCATTGTAGGCATCAGCAGGGATCCGACCGAGAAAAATGTACATTTTGTAGCTTAAAATAAACTGTAATCGTGAATCACAATAGATGGATACTATTTACTTAGAAGAAGGTAGCTCAAATACACGGTACAGTTCTTAGGCAAGTATTACTTAGTGTTCAGAATGATATAGGGAGTCCGACTTTTTTTATTTTATTTTCGAACTGACATACACTGTTGGCCTGGCAGGGCCTCTACAGTTTCACCGGACTACTGAGGGAGTCCGATTAAGAAAACACTCTTGGATCGCCCTTAAATAAATATAATGACTGCGCTCCAGATAATGGGATGTGTTTCTGGCCTGCATCTCATTGATCGAGTACGGAGCATGCGCAACGCTTTTGTAACGCTGTCATTTAGACGAGAAAAGAAGATAAAATTTAGAATATGTCATTACTATTAAAATTATAAAAATTGTTGACACCGCAGCTATATACCGTATATACATATATATTTCGCTTTGGGCAACGCAAGATTTAACGGGGATAATTATACGCCAAAGAACCGCAACACCGGTATATGTGACATCGCATTGGACATTTGAAACGCTCTAAAAAAAACCGCTATTATCTTTGTACCGTTCGTATTGACATCGACGCCGCTATCGCTCATCCTGACAGTGAGATCCTGAGACGCCGGTGCTCCGTACGAGGTGCTGAGTTTGCAGGTTAGTGCACGCTTTCTATTTGGGGTCTTTGTTATTATATTTATTTATAGGCAAGACCACCTACCGCTCTACGCTCTCGCTCTTCCTTTTCACGCATTATTTTATTTTCAACTCCTTTTCATAAACGCAATCCCACCCAATCTTAGACTCTGTACACGTCACTTTGACGTTTGTGTGTTGGTACTATACTATATATATATAACTATAAATACTATATCTTGGCAGTATGGATGAACTCCTTCGCCTGTTTTTTTTTTTTTTTATGTTATAGGGGGCAAACGAACAGGTGGGTCACCTCATGGTAAGTGATCATCGCCGTCCATAGACACTAGCAACACCAGGGGAATCGCAAGTGCGTTGCCGGCCTTTTAATATATGTGTCCTCTAAGACGAATATTATTACTACTATAAATACCATAGTTATTTACGAAGTAGATATTCTCGTACCAATAATCTCAATAGTTGCTCTGCCGTTGTGGTAATCGTCTCTCAGGGTATTGGCGACGCTTATGATTTTGCGCCTTTGGGTGGCCTTCGCGCCTTCCGGCATCAGGACGAATATATCGTGCTCCACTTCGAATATAAAGCAATGGTTTTTAGTCAACGAAGACGCTTCTGCTGGTACCTGGAATGTTAAGATTAGTGATAGACTAGGTCGAATTTAATTATGTAGCTGCACGTCGGCACGAATTACTTAGTATACCGGCATGCCGTACAGTGGCACATCTCAATTCGCCCTTCATTCGAATACTTCGACATCTTAACGATATCTCGGTGCAGTTCCCGCTAGTCGACTTGTTTACCGACAATTATAAAGAATTGTGTGCCACTTTTGGGATATTTTGTGAGAAGCTGGAATGTCTGTAGTCTGTTTGTTTAGTAATATTTTGTGTTATATTATTTTTTTTTTAGTCATCATAAGTTTATATATAATTAACTTTTTTGTTTTTATTTTATGTGTAAAACATGTGAGTTACATACATATAGGTGTACCTGTTAAATAAATAATTACGGTCTTTACGCGACTTCCAACGTCAAGTCAAGAATCAACCACTAAGGATCAATCGATTCCGTTTCTGAAACTTTAAGCCAGTTTAACATCGACTGAGAAGATTGTGTTGAGACGGTACACATAATCAGTAACGACTTTCATATAATTTGAACGCTATATAAATACCTGTACCTCTTCAAGAACATCGTGTATGCAGTTATGGTAATACATAAATGGACATGGTGACTCATTGATGCGCGGAACACGCACGTTTAAAACCACTTCGAAGTATTATAAATATATAAGTTAAAAAAAAAACATTTCCACGCTTCGTCTGTATCAGATATAGCTGTTGCCCGCAGCACCGCATGCGTTTTTTAAATTGTATTAAAGGAATTTAAAATTGTGAGAGGAGGTAAAATTACAATTTACTTCTTATAAGATCAGTGTTAGTGAAAGTTTCATGAAAAACGGTTCAAACGTTTTGGAGATAAGTACTACAGACGAAGCCACAGATGATAGCTAGGCTAAACTAAAGTAGCCTATGTATCCTGCTATAATTTTAACTATCCGTCAGTGAAATTTGTGTCAAAATCGGTCTAGCCGTTTCGGAGATTACCCGGAACAAACAGACAGACAAACAAAAATTATAAAAATTGTGTATTTCTTATCAGTATTGTGTATACATTCATATCCAATCAGTAAAAAGTCGTTATTTTGATATTACATACAGACACTTCATTTATATTATATGTATAGATATAAACGAGCGAGGCGATACGACGATGATAGTACTGTTTTGGACATGGAAGTGAATAAAAGAAAAGAACCACAGATTATAAGTATTATTACAGAGTATTACTCTATATCTAGTTTTCTCTGTAATATTAAAATCCGTTTCGCTTTTGTCTTGGTTTTTATTAATATTTTATAAATATTTTTTGAAGTAAGAACTTCTCTTTAGGCGCATTGAATAGTATACGAATGTCAACCATGACACTCGAATCGGTGACGTATGGATTACTCGGCTCCAACACTTATCAACCACGTTTACTGTTTGATAAGGAGTGAGCCGTTCATGAGTAATTAAATCATGTTGTGTAAGTCGTGGTGGTCCAGTGGTTCGACCGGTGAAATGTCAATCCGATGTCCGCAGGTTCGAACCCCGGTATGTACCACAGAATTTTTCGGGATTCGGAATTCACGTACATTTACTAATTTAAATTGATAGCACTATCAGTTGACGGTGAAGGAAAGCATCGTGAGGAAACCTGAACCCGAGAAGTGTTCTTGTAGTATCAGCGTATGTGGGAAGATATAGAACTGTGGGTTTCTCAGAGTTTGAAATAGGCAATACGTCGTGGGCTGGCGTCGTGATTATGGCCATACCTTTCTTCGGAAAGAGGCTTACGGCCTTGCAGTGGGTCTCTCACATGCTGATATGATAATGTTTTGTATATAATGAATGTAGTATTACAACTGTATATGTCGTGTGTATACAATTAGTACTTAATACTTATACTTTATTTTTACATTTTCATTGCTGCGTCTATGGTCACGCAATCCAATAGTTCATAACGCATGACGATAATGACTTCCCAGACCTTTATTTATTGTGACTATAGACAAAACTTCGTGGCGATACACGCAGGTATTGGACTAGCATGAGAGTCAAAATTTCCTCTGTTCTTTTAGTGCGAAATTTTGACTAAATGGCGCTTACTTTGTATTTTCTTTATTCTACTTTATTATTTCACTGGCAAACGCCAGTTTCATTACCCCCAGATATGTGTATTATCTGCATACCTGCATATTATCTGTAGATAGCTGTAGATTGTAATAATTTGATTTCTAAGTAATCGTTTCTTTATCGTAATATGTAAATTGTATGCAATTTGATTTATCTAATCAGTATTAATATGATAATTTAATATTTAGGTCTAATCTAATTAATTACAGTTCATTTTTAGTCATTTTTGACCCCCCCTCCTCCATTTATGTTCATCCCAATATTTACATAATATTTAGTAAATTTCTTTAGGTGATAAAGAAGAAACGAATCGGCATGATGACAGTAATCATGAATTACAAAAATAATCTGTTTATCCCATAGAACCGTATGAATAGGTTAGGAAAAATGTATTTCTTTTTATATTCAGGTTGAGATTGATAACTTATTTAATAAAATAAAACTATAAAATACAGCAATCGTCCATCTTATGTTGAACACCAATCAGACCGAATGACGTCACGCTTCAGCAAACGTCACTTTGTACTAGGGCTGTTGATATTTTTATTATATATATTATACACTTTATCATTCATATTTATAACACAAAATAACTAATTTGTTGCGTTGTTCACGTTAAGTTCTAATCTATGATATAAAGAGCTCTGTAGTTCACTCGTTATGTGCTCGCGGTTTATGTTGTCAATATCATGACGTCATAAGCAGACGCCATGACACGGGCAAGCATTTTGGCACGCATTTTAAATTTAAAATTACATTTGCGTTTATTATGTAAAAAAATCTTTGTTTTCTCCAAAAATATTATTTTTTGGAAATAGTATATATTCTAGAGTATTCTAGGACAGTAATTGAAAGTTTGTAAATAAGAAAACATAAATACAAAACATTCTAGAATATTCTAGAATTTTAAAATTTAAAGAATAGACTGACCCTCAGTCGCCTTTGCTCGAATCCTTTAATAATCGTCGTGACATTATCGTCATGTGCTGCGAATTTTCTGTAACTGTGCCCGCGGTTTTACACAGATCAATAGGAACTTGGAAACGCTAATTTCGAGTTATTATTGAAATGACAAAGATATACGAACGTTATTCCGTGTCCTTATTGAAAGTTTGAGGTTAGTTTTTAGCGCGACAAGTATCCGAACCTTCGTGATGGAAAGAAAATCAAAGCCATAACATGATACTATTTTGTTATTCTCTGCCTTCTTTGTTAATTTTAATTTCCTTTATAACCGCTAATAGGCTTAGTTTCTCTATAAAGCTACATTTTTTATTTTAATACTGGTCTAACTAAATATTTGTAGAAGCTCTGGTGGATTTTGATTGTTTTTGATTTCACTTTAATTATAAAATATTTTGTATGTATTATTACTTTTGTTATAAATATATGATTCTAGATTATTCTAGTTGAAGTTTTCTGTCACCAATGTTAAGACCGATTAATTTGTCAAAATCTGTGAATATTTTTACCTCCTCTATCCTCATGTTGTCGCAACCGGACAGCTTTAAGAGTCTCCTCTCGGCACCAGCGTTTGTCTGAACCTCGGTGAAACCGGACTCGTTGCCACCTTCCATATATCGTATCGCTACAAATTTGATAAATTATAAATACTTCTAATATTAAAAGCGAGAAAGGGTGGGTGGATGGGTGAACTTTCTCACGTAAAATTATTCAACAGATTTTACTGGAACTTCACAGTAATAAATCTTATACATCAGAATAGTACATACTTAAATAAATTATTGAAATAGGCTAAAATATAATAATAAGTGTCAAGTAATTTTGAAAAATCCTGTCAACGGAGAGCTATCTCATCGCGCATTCCATAAACCGTTAAGAGTTACAAGAAGATAACGTATGGCCTCATCATTTGTAAACGCAAACGAAGTCTCAGTTGGCCGTTAATATTTCTGCAACAGATCACCTGGTTTGAAATATCCCAAGAATAAACTCGACTCGTGACCCTGGACCTCGCGGTGGTGGACCGCCTTACCGCCTAACATATCGTCAAGCGTGATCGTCCAAATAGCGGCTGATCCTTTCTTATCCTGGGTAGTTTTACTGCCCAGCCAGAAGTGGGCATCGTATGAGAGAGCTGAAGTGTCATCGCCTGTCGTCTAAAATATGAAAAGCAGATTGTATGTTAACTGGAGAGAAGAGATTTGTGATATAATTGTCAACTATTACTAACTTTCAAAGATTAGGCGTAAATATTCATTAGGATTTTTGAGGATATGTCGAAACAAAGGGCAAATCTACAGTCAAAAGTATTAGTGTATCGACAGAAATATGAAGCTCTACCTTCTAATACAAAGGAAAGCTATAAAAGGCGAAATGAGGGAAGGCGGAGATTCAGTAACCGTCCGTCCCTATAAACAGGGCCCACACCTACGTAACCGCAGACTATGTCGCCGTGATGCGGCGGTAAATTTCGCTTTCATAGATTCGCCGCGTCCTCCTCTCCGCAACGGCTTAAGCCTAGGTTCGATCCACTTGAATGGAGCCCACGAGCACGCGTGGATCGTCAGATCGTTCACAATCTTCTGTAGTGTATTACTTAATCTGATGTTTAACATAAACTCTTTTATTATTAACACTTGATTGGTCTCGAGTGACTAATCAATTAAATGCCAAAGAGAACGTCATTAATGATTGTCCCCATCAACCTTGTCCCACATATATAATTGACGCCGGGGAACCTCACGACTCGCTCAAAGTTTCAGGAATTCGGTATCTTAACCCTTAATAATCTAGAGTTTCAATTTTGATACCAATCTTTTAAACCGAATGTTCACAGTACTATTAGTTTTTTTTATAAGCTATATATATAAATTATATAGCTATATTTTATTTATAAAGCTATTTTTCCCTTCATCTAGACCCTCAAGCAAACACAGTTATATTAAAAATAAATCACTTTCGTAAATCAGGCTACTAAGGGTTAATTCCACTCTCACGACACATCTTTGATAATATGGTATATGTCTGCAAGAATTGAAATAAAACTTGCCAAGTAATGTATTGACTATTGTTAATATTTTAAAAACTTACTTTCAACACGATGTAGGAGTCACCGTTGTAGAATTTACCATAGAGCTTTGCATCGATCGGGACCGGTTCGAATTTCTGCAAAGCGTTATTTAATCATCCGTATAAATATATAAAATTGATGTGACTGTTTGTGATGTCAACAACAGCTTATTATTATTAAATGAATTTGAGACTAAATACGGTACTTAGAACAAAAAAAATTTGTTTGTCTTTCTGTCTATTTGCCGGTAAATTTCCGAAACGGTTGGATCGATTTTGAGAGGACTTTCACTGATAGATAACTGATGTCATAAGTAGTAACTTACATTAGTGTAGAAAAAAAAATTTGCGACACTCGCAAATATAATAAGCTGAAGGTGTAGTGTCAAGAACCAGGCGTGCCACACACGCGCACATTTACGCTCAACAATTTTTTTTTTGCTTAATTGCACTCGCTCGGAACCATGGGTAACAGCTAGTTTATTTATATTTCTTCTTGTATGTGACACATAAGCTCCCTTTATTAATATGTAACGAGCCTCCTCTCTTTTCTCTCTTCTCTATCGCAGGTCGCCATGGATGGCGGTGACCACTTACCGTCAAGTGTACCGCGTGTTCGTTTATCTCCGACTCGACTTGCATCGAAAAAAGGAGTAGCAAAATTCCAAACACACACACACAGACACCGGATTGGAATATCCAATAGACCAATTAATAACACAGATATATTTACCTCTATTGTCCAGACTTCCATGCCCGGACCAGAACCGGCATCGGCGAACGTTGGATGAGCCATTTATATAAAAAATAAAAACGCACGTAGCTCTGTACGTTTCGTATGAAACTAACAAAATATTATACCGGCAATGTAATAATACTTATCTCGTGTGAATCATCGCTTAATTCGATGATAAGGAACAATACAGGATGTTTTTTTTATTTCATAGCGATAACGTTTGATAAGATATAGTAAGAATCCCGCCTTCACAATTTCACATGATTGACCATACTTGATGCTAAATGACGATGTGGTCTAAGATAGTAAACACACTAAACCTTGAGGGGATTGGCTCTCTTCTTCTTCTTCTTCTTGTTTTGGCACCGCAGAAGCACTTGCCAGTGTCAATGTTTTGTTTCAAGTAAGTGTCTTGTGATAATTATAATGTTGTAACAAGATGGTGGTTTCCTTGTTAGAACTTTCCATGGAGTTTTGATGGCATCTTAGAATGCATGCTCCGTGGTATTATTTCCCACCCACTACACTTGTGCATAATAACCGAACTATATTACGTAAAACACCACCAATATTACAAAATATAGAGTCTAATAACACAAGGTTATGAATAAAATATAAAAACCACTACATGACAGACCAAGATCCCGCCAAAAACTCGGATTGGCTCTCAAGTGCAGCTGCCGGAATACACCAACATGTGCTTGGCGAAAGGTTTTCAACTTTAGGGTGGTAGCTAGCCAGGTGAGGTTAGAAATATTTGTAGCGACACATAGCTGACAATACAACGTTACTTACTGTGTGTACTATAACAATATACGTGAGAAACCAAACGTGGCTCTCTGAGAAGGTCAAGCGTTCTAGGACTACAAGATGCGCGCACATTAACCGGATTAAAGAGACATTGAGGTTCACTATTGTTCCCACATTTATTTCATTACTCGTTTTTATTGTACATTGCTTATTGTTTCAATTCATTTATTGCTGAAATATTGTGTTAACTCCTAAACTAATATTGTTTGTATTATATTTTTACCGACTGTAAACCTGTATTATTGTCATTATTTAAGCCCTATGCTATATAATAAAACCAAGAAAATTCTCATTATGTAACCATTTATCAAATTCGAATGTGAAAACAAACATTTTAAATTGACTTGCGGAGCTAACGTATGAAAAAACACAAAAGCTGCTATCTCTTACATAGGTTAGTATTAAATTAGTTTTTCTAAATAGATGTTATTATCAATTTTCAGTAAAAACCCATACATACATATCGCACAACAGATACATTCACTCACACTTGCTCAGCACCATTTAGCTTTATAGTAACTTGTAATATATTATTGTTGCCCGCAGCTCCGCATGCGTTTTTTTTATAATTGTAAATTACTTCTTATAAGATCAGCTATCTGTTAGTGAAAGTTTCGTGAAAAATGGTTCAAACGTTTTAGAGATAGTACTGCAAAGGAAGCCATGGGTAAAAGTTAGTCCAAAATAAAAAGCTTTAATTACTTTTTATAACGTTAGCTATCTGTCAGTGAAAGTCCCATGAAAATAAGTCCTTTCGTTTTGGAGATAGTACTACAGACGAAGCCACGGTTGACAGCTAGTCTAAAATAGTATAGCCTATGTCACCCGCTGTAATTTGAACTATCCGTCAGTGGAGTTTCTGTCAAAATCGGTCCAGCCCAAAAATTTTAAAAACTATATTTTTGTTGTCAGTATCGTGTATACGTAAATATTCAATCAGTAAAAAGTTGTTATTTTGATATTACAAACAGACACTTCAATTTTATTTATATGTATAGAAGATAAGGAGAGTTCCTTTTATTGTCATCGTAGTCCAGTGAAACTAAGGAGGCCTTGCCAGGTCAACAGTGTAGCCAGTTCGAAAAAAAAAACATTATTGTCATGTCTCCTTATTTGAAGTCATATTTATCGTTTAAAATGTTTCCATACTATGGCTTCACCACGATGTTATCCCTCATCGAAAACTCCGACTCATTCCCAAGAATCCGAACTTGGGTCGAACAACGCGGTGTCCAAAAAAGACAACTGAGTCACCATCGCTTCAAAATAGAGTACGCTGTATAACATATCTCCGATATCGCCGTTAACGATCTTATCTCATTTTATCATGTTTTTTTTTTAGAATTTATCGATCGACGTATAAAACATAATTATCATGAAGTATTTGTAGGATTAAAATCGATGTTCAACTGACACAATTAAAGAGTCATGTATCATAAAAGCGCCTACAAAGTCATCTATGTGTACTTTATTATGAAATCCTTTACTATTTTGACTCTTACTAATAATGACTGGCTACTATATACCCCGTTGTGAAACACTATTGGTTCAAGGTGTCGATTGTTCATACATCTTGATTTGGCTGATTGGCTATCAGCTTTGGCTGAATGCCTTAAAAGGCGACCGACAACTTGACACTATCTTTGTGGTAGTCCGGTGTAATTGTAGTGGCCTCCGGGTCAACAGTGTAGTCAGTACGAAAAAAAAACTGGTGAGTGCCTTAAGCGCTTCCCTTGGTAGTCCAGTGAAGCTGTGGAGGCCTATCAGGCTATTAGCGTAGCCAGTTCGAAATAAAGACACTATCGGGTGAGTGCCTTAAGAGGTCCCCTTAGTAGTCCAGTGAAGTTGCATAACCAATTAAAAAAAAAACAAAAACACATTATCGGGTGAGTGCCTTAAGCGCCTTCTGTCAGTAATCCAATGAAGCTGCAGAGGCCTGTCAGGCGAACTGCATAACCAGTTAAAAAAAAAGGAAAAGACACTATCGGCTGAGTGCCTTAAACGCTCCCCTTAGTAGTCCAGTGAAGCTGTAGAGGCCTGTCAGGCGAATTGCATGACCAGTTAAAAAAAAAGCAAAATACACTATTAAGTGAGTATCTTAAGTGCTCCCCTTAGTAGTCCGGTGAAGCAGTAGAGGTCTGTCTCGCCAAACGTGTAGTCAATACAAAAAAAAAAAAACAAAAAAACAACGGTCGGGTGAGTACCTTAAGCGCTCCCCTTAGTAGTCCAGTGAAGCTGTAAAGGCTTGTCAGGTCAATAGCGTAGGTCAATTAGAAAAACAAAAGACAGAACATTCTCTCTCAGCTCGTTGGACTATTCACGTTTAAGGATAATTCGGAATCATAACCAGCATTGTATTTCTGTGTATCGGCTAACGTTATATTATCAATATCCTATTCGTCTTGCTGGATGGATCGGTCAAATAAAACCATGACGTCACTATTGATGACGTCATACTTCTATATAGACCCCATTTTATCTTAGCCTCGAAATATATATAGAAATATACACAGACAAAATCCCGGGACGTTGTTAGTTGATATGGTAACTTTGACGTTCATAAGCGCCTTCTCAGGGCCTAAACTGAATAAAGTATTTTTGATTTGATTTGATAATTATAATAATATGAAATATCAAAAATTCTCAATAAATAAATACATTTTATTGTTACATTAAATACCAATTACTTTTAATAAAAATAATAATAATAATTTCAAATATTGATACAATCTTTAATTTGGCGAAGTCACTGAAGAATTATCAGAGGTATCAGTCCCAAGATAATATCAACGAAACACCTCGACGCGGATTGAGATAGCGGGTTTTCCTGGAATAGTAATATATGACAGTATTATAGCTACCGTTTAGACATACACAATCACTACATGGTATAAAACAAAGTCGCTTTCTCTGTCCCTATATCCCTATGTATGCTTAAATCTTTAAAACTACGCAACGGATTTTGATGAGGTTTTTTTTAATAGATAGAGTGATTGAAGAGGAAGGTTTATGTGTATAATAACATATATTAAACAGTGGAGAAATATTGATACTTTTGAGGTTACTCCAAATTGAACGCGTGCGGGCCACGGGCAGTAACGAGGCTATATATTTTATACCCGTGCGAAGCCGGAGCGGGCCGCTAGTTGTGTATAAAACATTTTTCCAGTAACGAATAATGTGTTCTCCTGTCTTGCCGCACCGCTCAAGTGTAGTCCGTTAAGGTACACGTGATACCTCTCGATTTCTTGTTTCTTCCTCTTGATATTTTTATACACCGCCCATGTGTTGTTGCAACAAACGTTAGGGACACGACGGTGAACGGTTATAGCACAGGAAAAGAGCCCCGTGACCGTTGTTGTGACGGAACCGTATGCGAGCAATCACACGAAGCCATGCATTGATTGTTTTTTTTTTTTTTTATATTATAGGAGGCAAACGAACAGGTGGGTCACCTGATGGTAAGTGATCACCGCCGTCCATAGACACTAGCAACACCAGGGGAGTCGCAAGTGCGTTGCCGGCCTTTTAAATATCTGGGCCTCCGGCGCTCTCACTGACCGAACGAAACGCAACAGTGCAAGCACTGTTACTTCACGTCGGTTTTCTGCGAGCCGACCCATTCATGCTGAAACCAGTAATAGCTACCAACAAGTCAACAACAGTGATTGGTGCAGCGAACGTGAGCGGTTTGAACTTCGTGAGAGTTAATTTTGTTTGAACGATGTTCGCGCATATTATATATGAACGTTGTACGGGACATATATTTCAGTTTCATTGATTTTAATTGAAAGACTGGACAATTTTTAAATTGGTATATTGTTATAGAAGAAATATGGTTAGTGGCGTAAAGACACACTATAAAAGATAAACTTTTGTACTACAGGAAAACATGCGAAGTACTGACCGCGTCTGACGTTGCTTAAAAACTTTAGTGATCGGACGAGAAGCGGTGTTTTCAACACTCTACCCGACACAGTGTTTATTTCTCGTCACACAAAAAGGTTGCCGATTATAATTTCAAAGCCCTCTCATAAGTAGTTTCACTTGCAAATGAGTGCGTTCGCCGTCGTTCGCTCTAAATGCTAACGGTCCATTGATTCGAAATTGAAGGATTATACTACAAGAGCGAAGCGACGTGGTAACGCAGCAGAAGTATGTAGGGTTGGAGTGTACAAACATAATCTTCTAGACCTAAATAGACTGAGAGAAAACAGTTAAGAACATCTCCCCTATCTGTTTCTCAACTGATTTTCTTTATTATTTTGAATAATAACTAAGTTTAAATTGTGAAATACAATGACAACTTACCATCGACTGAAAGAACAGTATGTTTTATATTAATTACGTAGAAAATTATACCCCTTCCACATTTAACCATACACACATACATACACACACATAAAACCATCATTATCATCATTGACCTGTTAGAGACCCACTGTAGGGAAATAGTTCTCATCCCGAAGGAATGTATGAGCATTACCCCCGCGTGAGCTCCCGACGTATTGGCGATATCACACCCTGATAAATCCGCAGTTCTAAATGTTTTATTCTACGTACGTTAGCACTATATCTACAAGAACATTTTTCAAATCCTGCATTCCTCGCGGTGTTTTCCTTCGCCGTCACCGAATTACCAATTTGGATGTCTAAATGTACGTGAATTTCGAAAAAAATCATTGGTACATGCCGGGGTTTGAACAAGCAGGCATTTGGTTGATATTCCGCCAGTCAAACCACTAGACCAATAGTTTATTTCAATACATGGTATCCACTTACAGCGCTGAGTTTTTCAGTTGAAGGCTTATCACAGCTAATAACGTCAACGGAGGTCCTAAAGCGTTCCACATCCGCTTTATTGTGTACATCAGGTTGGAATTTGAAGCTGGAATTTTTTTTATTATTAAATTCGAGCAACCTTACCGTAGTTTCCAATCCTTGCGAATGAGCTGCAGCTATCCGTGAACGGGAACGTTGCGGTGAAACCATAGATAGCATGGTGATAAGGGCTTTTTTTAAATATACCTGGTTGAAAATCTGCCGCTAAGCATTAGTGAGTTAGTGAATCACAGACGTTATTATCTCAAGAATTAATAAGATAATATAGAGACTGCAGATTTAGGATCATATATTTTGTGTGAAAGATTTAAAAAAAAAACAAACCCCGACAACATCACCATCTACTTGATTCAACTACAGCTAAGAACCACTTGACCCCGTAAGTATAAATAAAAATCGTCAAAATCGGTCAAACTATTTACTGAAGAAATACGAATATAGCCCGCGACTTCTCTTGCGTTAATGCAAATTTGTCACATCCTTTGGGAACAGTACTTTTTCTGGACGAAACCTACCCTATATCCTTTTATGTACCACTGACATTATCATCTTCTTATCCTTATCCCACCTAAGTAGGGTCGACACAACATGTTTTTCTTTTCCACTCTCCCTTGTCAGACGTCATCTCTGTATATACATACCTTTTATACACATTTCATTTTCCACACAATCCATCCAAACCGTTTTCGGTCTTCCTCTATTCCTACTGAAAACTTTCTTGTTACTTGACTTTCATCTCTTCTTATGATTTGCCCGCAACATGCTAAGCTATTACTCCCGAACTTCTTTCTTACTGGTGCTATTTTCAAACTTCCTTTGATATACTCATTCTTAATCTTATCGATTTTGGTTACACCACACCCATCTTAACATTCGCATTTCTGCCACATGTAATCTTTTCTCATCCGTCTCTTTCGTAGCCCAGCGGCGGATCCTGAGTTTGTTGGATAAGACATTAGATAACTTTTATTCAGAAGAAAGTTACTGTTCCCAAAGGACGGAACAAATCTACATTAAAGCCAATATAAAGGTGAACAATTAAAAAGAAAGTAACTGTAGATAAAGTAAAACTTGAAGACTACAAGTCGTTTTAGAAAATATAATTTTCAGAAATTAGAGCATGAAAAATTTATTCTTAAAGCACCTGGTTCTCTGTCTGGCAATCGGTTTCTTTTCTTCAGCTTCTGTTGAAGAGTTGTCCGTCGTTACTTCATTACTGTCCGATTTGTAATCTGTATTTTTTTTATTTTTGTAATGTAAAATGTATATAAGCGTATCACTTCAGAACATCTGCACCTGTTTTACTAGATCTTTTTTGGTTGTGCTTGTAATTGTTAGGACAATGTTTTATGAAAGCAAATTTAAAAAAAAATCGTATGGTAAAGTGAAAAATTTGGTTTAAAAATGTCCATATAAAAAGTGAGCGGTACAAGAGGAATTTCAGGGTCGTACTGTAAAGGGAAAAGGGTCTAATTTACTTCGTGAGTATACCCGTGCCTAGCTAGTTAAATATAATTTCACCTGTCTTTGTTCTACGCTGATTGTAGAACTTAGTGCTCTAGAATGCCCAATAGCTCATCTCTAAGCTTTACCCACCCAATGTCTTCCGTTTTTTATTACACAAAGCACTGCATCAAATAATCTAGCAGCGTCGTAAGAAGCGTTAGCTAAAGTTTGAACAAGACCCTTGAAATTTGATATCTGTTCAGTAAATGTGACTAACTTAATACGAATTCTGTTTTTCTGTGACGTATTACTTCGCTATCGATTGTAGAAATGGTGAAGTTAAACTTACTTAAGTTCACGGAGATAATTTTAAAATTTGGACCAGTCCTAGCGATAGTTTACAAGTCTAAATACTTGAACATAACTTCCACGCCCACTAATGATCTAATTAGTGGAATAGTTTTTGTTGGCATAAAGATAACAAAACCGAGAAGTAATCGGTACCAAAAAGTACAGAGGTTTCCAGTCTTCCTTATGTTTATTAGTTACTACAAGTTATAACCCTCCTAAGAATTGAATAGTTAGTACGCGATGCCAAGCACACTTTTGGCGCAAAACGCTCCAGCGTGAATACTACTGCCTTGGAGTATATGTACACTGGTACTTCTCCAGTCGATTCTTAGATAATTTCCACTACTCTTATCCTTTATAATGAATCCCCGAACCCTGAATGAATACCAATTTAATCATCGGCAACTGCCTAGTAATTCATTCAATGTATGTTAATCCGTCCGTGTAGCTACCATTCTTCAAGTTGCAAAGCTTTACCTCATTAACTTAACGTGTTGCTAACCTATTGTCACTTAAAATTAAGTACGATTTCAGTCAATACATAGATAATTCGTGGTGGACCAACGATTTCACCGCTAGAGTGTCAATTTAATATCGGCAGGTTCGAACCCGCCGCAGCGTGTTGCAACGAATTTTTCGAAATTGACTTACATTTACTTATTTAAATTGGTAACACTATCGGTGGACGGTGAAATAAATCAACGTAAAGTAAATGTGAACCTGTGAAATGTTCTTTTAAATACCACCGTATGTGGGAAAATATAGACATACGGATTTCTTGGAGTTTGAAATCGTCAATACGACGTGGGCTGACGTGGTGATTATGCCCATACTTTCCTTCGGGAAGAGGCCTATGACCCTGCAGTGGATCTTTTACAGGCTTTTTTTTATATTATAGGGAGAAAACGAACAGGTGGGTAAGTGATCACCGCCGTCCATAGACGCTAGCAACACTAGGGGAGTCGCAAGTGCGTTGCCGGCCTTTTAATATATGTAGGCCTCCGGCGCTCTCACTGACCGAACAAAACGCAACAGTGCAATCACGGTTACTTCACATCGGCTTTCTGTGTGTCGGGTGGTACTACCCCGCGCGTCGGGCGAGCCGACACATTCATGCTGAAACCAGTAATAGTTTCAGCGTAGCTCTACCACCTACTAAAAAAGGCTGATGTGATGATAGTGGCAGATTAAAATTGTTTACTGACATGAAAATTCTTTTCCACGCTTCAAAAGTATGGTAAAGGTGGAGATAGTTGCTGCGGTACAAGTAACGTAGCATTTCCAATAATAAGTTCTTAATATTCGATCGTAAGTTGTCGTTATGCAAAAACAAGAATTACTACTGACTGTTGCACTAAACATTTGATATGGAAAAGTGAGACACTGTGTCGGCTCCTCCCTAATATCTTATATCATACAGCGATCTACATTGAGGAGAAGCCGTCGTTGTGTCCCGGCGTTCTATGGGGCAAATTTAGTAAAAGTTCTATACCAGAATTATCTTTGTACATATCAGCGAGTTCTTTCTCAATCTTTGCTTCGTCTTCTTCTTGTACCACTCCTTCCTTCTTGGTTGTCTTCGTCGTAGAAGCTACAGTTGTTTTCTGAATACATATTTATTTAATTATTATATAATCTATATTCAAGTAGTAGTAGCAGTTAATAGTTAGTAGTTTGTGACTCACAAATGCCGTTGAAACCCAAGGGGAAGGTGTATAAGACTATAATAAGACCAGCCGTGTTATATGGATCCGAGTGCTGGGCTACGAAAGAGACGGATGAGTAAAGATTACATGTGGCAGAAATGAGAATGTTAAGATGGATATGTGGTGTGACTAGAATATATAAGATTAAGAATGAGTATATCAGAGGAAGTTTGAAAATAGCACCGGTGACAGAGAAGTTGAGGAGTAACAGGTTAGCATGGTACGGGCGTATTATAAGAAGAGATGAAAGTCATGTAACAAGAAAAGTTTTGAGTTTGAAAGTGGATGGATATAAGGGTAGAGGAAGACCGAACAAAGTGTGGATGGATTGTGTGAAAAATGTAATGTGTATAAAAGGTGTGAATACTGAGATGACATCTGACAGAGGAGAGTGGAAAAGGAAAACATGTTGTGCCGACCCTACTTAAGTGGGATAAGGGTAAGATGATGATAATGATTCAATTAGGACTATAATCGTGACACTTTGCGCTATCATTGCGCATAGCATATTATCAATTAAGTCGCATCGTGCTGGGGCTTTGAGATCGGCATGACTATTGTATAAATAGTCGCGGCGAAGAAAATACAACAATTATAAATAACTGCAATAATGTATGAACTGTAACGGGTGACATTTGACAAATGACACATTCTCAATAATCTGGTTCCGGTTTCACTGACAACTTGAAAACGTAAACGTCAACTTGGAAAAAACGGAAGTCGTAATACCAACAGTAAAATATGTTACAGATGACATTCGTCTGATATATGGAATTTGCTATGTGAATCCCAAGGAAGGTTGACGTGAGACGCGCGGGGCCGATCGTATAAATTAAGCCAAATCATACATCACATCATGTAAAACATGTTCTGCCGACCCTACTTAGGTGGGATAAGGGTAAGAAGAAGATTCAATTAGGACTTTTAATACTAAGTTCTTGCCACCGTTTCCTTTCTCAGCTCTTCGCCAAGCACCTACCTACCTCACCAAATACAATTGAATACTATCCAGGTATATAAGTTAACGAAAAATCATTAAAATCGGTCATGATGTTTAGAATGACAAGAACTACGAACACACGTTCACTCGAATTATCAATGTAACCCGACTACAATCGTTGTCCAACTTTTTACACCGCTCTGAATATAGTTACAAAAAAACACAAATTGAAGTACCGTAGTCCGGTGAAACTGTAGACGCCTTGCCAGGTCAACAGTGTAGAGGGTTCGAAAAAAAAAAATTAATTATAAATACGTATAATCTTATATGTCATTTGGACATATATCAGTTTTAGATTCCTATAATAATATTTGCACTTTTTGTTTTGTAACAAACTTTCGAGTGAGTATATTACGCGCAAGCCCGAACTTGAATTTACATTTAAAGCGGCCAACGAGATTATAAGAAGGACTGTGCCTTTAATTAAATTTACATGTAACAATAATGCTACTCCCATATCCTACGTGACGAAGCTTCAAATACTTGTCGCGTTAAAATTAACATCAAAAATCATTTCGATAAAGGCACAGAATTCCCGTTCCAACACCTGTGTCTCTCCAGTAGCTTGAAATTAGCGTCCGATAAACTCCTTTGATGTGCGCAAAAACCGTCGGCCCAGTTATCTCGTGCTGCGTGTATCGTCACGCAATCCGATAGTTCGTAACGCATAACGATAATGTCTTCCCACATCTGCATTTAGTCTGACTATAGACAATCCGTTACACGCAGGTATGGGAGTATTTAGGGGCCGACACCTGCCGGGGAGCAGAAGTAATGCCATTGGCAGTTCCTGCTCCCCGGCCAAATAGGTGTGAGAGGCACCGTGGGGTTTTTAGTCCGTGGGACTCGGACATAACCCACCCCCTGCTGCCCGACGGGGTGGGTATCCGTTACGGATTTTCCCCACGTAAAAAAAAAAAAAAAGGTATGGGAGTAGCATAACAGGAAGCATACCTATAATAATCTATTTAATACTAGATAACCCGGTAAACTTCGTA
Organism: Antheraea assamensis; assembly: GCA_035772565.1. Taxonomy (NCBI): domain Eukaryota; kingdom Metazoa; phylum Arthropoda; class Insecta; order Lepidoptera; family Saturniidae; genus Antheraea; species Antheraea assamensis. The sequence goes on along the minus strand of JAQQSE010000099.1, from coordinate 978,559 downwards.
TCACTTACATATATTAATGTAAAATGTGGTGAAAATTTAATACGACGTTTTTGTTTACATTATAAATATAACAAAGTTATGCACTTAATCAATTTAAAGCTTTCTCATGTACTATTTTTATTACTGAAAGAGAACTGTTTTGTATTCCGACAAAACAGACCTAGGAAGAGATCGTACCTCATACTACAGCTATGAAACAGACAGATTTCTTAACAGCTGTGTTAATAAGCACTAGCTTTTTCTCGCAGCTTCACTCGCGTAAATGTAAATTGAATTGATTGGGAGTTTATTATATACTGTATATGAGCACTAAGGTGGTTAAAATTTCAAATATGTTGCTGATGGTAAATCCCGTTCGGTTCACTGTTAGAAATTACATATGAATTATATAAAAATCAATGTTTTTATGTTCGAGTCTTATGAGCTGCTATGTCTTTCGTCTATGCCTTTTTTAACTTATTGGTTAAATTTGCGCCAAGATTTTAGGCTTAATATAATTACTTTACAATAGATGGCGCGCTTGTCGTACGTACAAATGTATTTGAAAGAGCATTTCTGTAATTCTCCATCTTCTTACAATTTTACATTTCTTTAGATACAATTTAAAAAGCGCGTGTAAAGCCGGAGCATAAACTAGTATATAATAACATCTGCGTGGAAGTGTTACTATCAATGCAGCGCAGATGTCTATAGATTAAAAATACGCACCAAATAAATTGTTAACTCTCATGGCTTACCGTTATCTTTAATTCCTGCTTAATGACCGTTTGCGGAGTGCTGACGGTGGACTGGAAATCTTCGACGTTCTCCCCAGACGGTTCCTCCTCCAAACCTGGTGGGAGTTCTGTGAATTTAATCACCATTTTATAAGGAGCAGGCGCGCGCGACTACACCTTATATTGATCTCTTGCAAGTAACATTTTATGCAGCGGGCGCTGAGATATCTCTCAAATGCCAGTTTTTTTTTTCCAAATTACTTGGTGGTTATTATTATAGTTTTGGGATAGTATCAACAATATCTTTATGAATCAGCCTGTGTGTAATTATGTTGTTAAAAAGCTATATATCTGAAAAGTTTGATCAAAATCTGTTGAGTGGTTTTTAAATCAAAGAGAATCAAATGTCCTTTTTTATGCCAAAGGGTAGCAAAGAGGCAGACGGCCCATCTGATGTTAAAGAGTTATCGTCGCCTATGGACAACTGTAACACGAGGGGCATCACTGTTGTGTTGCCGACCTTGAAGAGGGTGTTTCAATCCTTTTTTTGAAGAACCCATGTCATAAAGCATACCCTGACAAACTTTCTCATATGCAATCATCTTCTTACCCTTATCCCACATAAGTAGGGTCGGCAGCACAACATGTCGGTCATGTTGTGATGAATTTTTAACAACTTTGAACCGAGTCAAAATTTACCTCAGCAGAAATGACAAAATTACTATTTAAAACAATAAAAGAGACATTTTTTAAACTAGACAGAACAAGTAGTACCCGTGGAGCATTGAGAAACTTTTCAAAGGAAGTCCCGAGCACAATCTAGTGTATACATAAATTTGACCACATAAAAATTTGTGGTATTCAAATAAATCTCGTAAATCCCACGTATTTTTGATTTACAAACGGACTAATAAACAAATGACTTAGTTACCTTTAATAGAAGGACCTATTTCAATGACTTCACGGCCCATTGATTCCGTTAAAGCGTCTACTTCATTTTTAGATACAACATAACTAAATATTACAACAATAAGAAATACAATTAAACTCTTCATATCAATAAATGTTGTATCAGAACTTGATTGAATTAAAATCTCTATTATAGGAAAATTGTATAAATGTATAATTCCATATGAGTGCGTCTAGATTTGTGATTTTTCCTTTCGGATCAAGTAGGCAATGGTTTTTATTAATCCCTGGACTGTCTAAAACTATAAAGGTTTAAGCTCCATACAGACGAACGTCGACCTCATGAGGCACAGGTCGACATACTGTTGGCAGCATAAGCTTAAAAAAATTACCTGATTTATTACAAAATTTTGACTATCTTATCTATTACAACTTACGTATTGTAAAATTATATTTTTTTTTGTAAAAGATATTTTCTTCACTTATACTAACGTTTTTTTTACTAAACCATGATATTAACAATGATGTACGATATCGTGAAATAAAAAACATAATTCGCTATTTTGAGACCTGCCTCTTAAATATTCAGCCGAGGGGAGTTAACTTACAATACTAATCTTAAACAATATTATAATTGCTTGTGTGTCTGGTTTTCACGTCTTAAGAGGAACCGCAGTCTGCAAGATATTTGAAGAGTAAGTTAGGACAAGAGTCTATTGCTGTCGCACTCTGTCTGAACCATCAAATAGAGCACGAGAGTGACAACTGTAGCTCGGACCAATTATAAGCCAGAAAGCCGACGTGAAGTAACAGTGCTTGCACTGTTGCGTTTCGTTCGGTCAGTGAGAGCGCCGGAGGCCCACATATATTAAAAGGCCGGCAACGCACTTGCGACTTCCGTGGTGTTGCTAGTGTCTATGGACGGCGGTGATCACTTACCATCAGGTGACCCACCTGTTCGTTTGCCCCTATAATATAAAAAAAATAAGAGGACATACAGTACCATATTTGAATCCTTTAGTTAATAACGTAGATTTATTGTATACGAGTGCACCGTGCCTTGGACAATGTTTGTCGAGAGACTTCTTTCTTTAACTCTAACCTTGTGCTTGTAATCATTATGCTTGTTATTGTATATTAGTATTTCTAGCTAGTTACGAAGGTCAGAGCCGGAGGATCAAAGAAAAACAAATTTATTTTAAACTGCAAATTAAAACTAAAACTAATAAGGTATGAGTACTACCGATGTTAGGTTAACACTGACAAATTACAATTTCGTTTAATAATTTATACCAAAGCAATGTGGGAACGGAGGTACTAAGTTGCCGAACGTTTCCACTGAAATTGCCGACTCGATGCTTCGTGCACCTACAGTGACGGTACTCTCGGTCAGCACTTATGGTGTGTTGCGATGGCGTAACAAGCTGTCTTTTTCTCTGTTTATTAATACTTTTATAAGTGAAAACTTGTAATTAGCCTTTAAATATGTTATTGTTCTGTTGTTTCATTAATGTTACCGGTAATTTTTTCTAAATAAATTAAAATAAAATAAAAAATACGGTCCGAGAAAGTATCGTTTCCGTAGGATTGAAAAAACAATTTTTAGACGCTCGTCCGACAAAACATCTCTGCCTATTGATATGAATAACCTTCGGAACTGTTTGAATAAACCTAGTTTAACCCGAGCGAAACTACGGTCAAACGCTAGTCTATATTTCTATTATAAAGAGAAGACGTTTGATTTTTGTTTATAATGGATAAACTTAAAAAATACTTAGTTGAGTTTGTAAAATTCTTTCAGTTATTAAAAGCCTCAATTATCAATGAGTAAGACAATGTTTTATTAATATAAAGCAGTGGTTAAACCAGACATCAGTTGAAACCCAGATTGAGATGTAGAACTAAAGAATTGTGTCAACGTGTAACCGTGTGCCAAGGTACGTGTCAGTTAAATTTTAACTGTTGACCGTGTCGCTTGTGGATTTGAAGGTAATTCTTTTAACTGTTATTGATTTTTTAACCTCTGATGCGTTTATAATATATACGTATATATATATATATATATATGGCCCTTTAAACTTGCATATGAACCGACACCATTTGAGAATCACAGCCGCGTGCGATTCTGTACAAGCGAGACACTTAAACCTACTGTACTCGTATATAGGGCTTACTAGAGGCTTTTTTTAGAGAAAAATAACGCATCACATCTAATTTTTTAAACAAGTAAAAATAAAGTATATCTCATATTAAAGATTTTATTTCTTTGAATTTTTACTTTTAAAAGACAATAACAATTTTGTTGACTTTGAAAATGAAATCAAGTAATTGCGTTTTCAATATTACATTACAGAGTTTAAATTCAAATAAATTAATAAATCTCTTCTTTATTACATACTAGATGTTACCCTCGACGTTGGTTACGTGGAAATCAGTTTAAAAAAAATTGTTCGCTGTCAACGCGAGCATAGGGTGCGTGCGATTCTGGACACTGCTTCTTTAAGTTTATTATATTTGCGCGGAACCCTATTTCTCGTTCCTAAAAACAAAGTAACCTAAGGTACTCTTTATAACATCAGTTATCTGTCAGTGAAAGCCACGTCAAAAACGGTCCAGACGTTTCGGAGGTTAGCTGGAACTAAAACGCAGACAACAATTTTAAAAATTCGTTTTTCGTTACATATAAATCGTATATATATATATTTATATCCATTTAGTAAAAAGCTATTATTTTGACTTTACCGACAGATGCGATAACTTTCTTCAATTGTATAGTAAAAAAAAATAGGGTTCCATGAAAATACGATATAGAGGCACTGTCCAGAACCGTGTACGCTCCAGGGTATGTTTGCACTGAACTAACATTTTTTTGGTTAGTTCCACGCGGACGAAGTCACGGGTAACAGCTAGTTTAAATGAAATCAGTAAAGAGATGAAATCAGTACATATTGAGGCAACGATGGATCAGTGGTTAGATGTCACGTCGATTAACGTGCGTTCGAATCCCATAATAAAATAAAATAAAAAAGCTTTCGATTAAGGCAAAGATAGCGTTCAAGACATAACATGGTGGTAGAGCGTATTCTAATGGCCGCTTGGCTAGCTAATACCTTCATGTTGAAAATCTGTCACCAAGAATCTGACCAAGCACCAAGTGTTCCGTTAGCTACGGTGGAGAGCCTGTTAAGGCCACATTATCACTCAAAATTAGGCTAGGTTGTGGCACAGATAGACCTATATAAATAAATTAATATATTTAAGGAAAAGTAAAAGGTAATATAGGGCACACATTTCGATATATTTTGTCTGTAGGTATGTCCGTTTGTTTGTACACATGTAATGTAGGAAATACTCTGTTGATTTTGATAAGAGGTTTCTTACTTTTGCTGACATGTGGGCGGTGGGGAATACAGAACAAAACTTAAAAAAAACTCTGCTTACCTACGTAATATTTGAATGGGTTCACCTGTTTGCTTTGTAACTATAATATGACACGCTAGGCCGCGTTTTTGTCGATATCTAGGTTTATTTTGAAAATTACTGTATTCATATTTTTTTTAGATTCCTTACAAGGAATAAAAGAATAAAATTCAAATTATGATCCTCCTAGCGTCTCTCAGTATTTTTTAATCCATATTTTTATTACAACATCTATCTAATAGATCTGTCAGTGTTATTATAGAAAGAAGAATTTGTGTATAAGAAACCAAGACTAGTAATGATTTCGCTCTATTCGTTGCCGCTTTTAACAACACAACTGTATTTGTGCCTTAGGTCGCACCGATCTTGTTAACAAGGCACTAGTCTACACTGGCACTAGGTTTTATTACGGTTTTTTAGTGATATTACCGATTTTATAATTGATTTTTTTTTACCCAATTACGCTCCGAGCGGTTTGCACGTTGCAAGATTCAATCGTACTAGGTTTTTTGATAGAGGTCAGCACTTGTGCACGCTTAAAGTGCGTTTAAGTAGAGTAGTGGACATTCCGTAATCATTAATAAAACTAAAATAGAAAAGGATTTGTGCTAACATATACCTAATATAAATACGGAACACCATCCACGCGCTTTATGAACTCGCTTCGTGTTAGTGATCCGCCAATGAGCGCGCTCCGTGTATAACGCGCGTCATATGTGATGACGGCGTCCGCAGATACCAGTCCCTTCAACCCGGCGGGAATTTAATTAATTCAGAGGTCCACTCAAACACACACAAAAACGCTGCTGGACAGGAGAATATAATACAGAAAAATATTTTTTTCAAATCTGACTGTTAATTTCAGACATTAAAGAGCTCGGATAAACAAAAAAATGAACTAATTCTTGAGGCTGATATGGTTTGTATACATTTTTAATGGACATATTTTTTATACTTAGAGGAGTGGTTACTTGGAATTTGATAATATTTATTAAAAACTGCGCTGCTCTTACTATAAGATGCACAGTGCGTCACTGTATCAAGTACGATAGAAAAAAAAACGTCCATGTGTATTTATGTATGTACATAAGCAGTTATACTTCTTTAACTTAAAAAGTAAAATAATAAATGTAATTAATAACGTTTTAATTCAACAATTATAATTAAGTTTAAAAGGCTTTAAAATTATTTTTCTATATATACATGTATACAGAATCAAGAGAGATACCAAAAAGAAGTAGAATACATTATTTATCAAATAATAATGTAATAATAAATAATAATCTATAATGTAAACAAATGGAAAAAAAATACAAACCTACAGTTTACCTTTAAACTATAAATACGCTTAAAAAAGTGTATGATATAAAAAAAAAACACTTTTATCACCAATATTCATAATAAATAATCATTCACCAACATATATAACTTAAAATCACAGACAAATACACATGCATATGTATGTATGAATATATATTTTTTTCTCCAGTGGTATAAAGCACGTGTTGTAGATTCAAATATATTTAAATAGCTACCTTGACAGGCAATTACCAAGCAACTTCACGGTGTCGCGTTTAGGTGTCGGTGCGCGCACATGATAACACATTTACTCTCATCATTATCCCCAAACGCGCCAAAAGAAGTATAAAAATTAATTCGTTTTTGTTTTCCCCAGCAGATGGAGCTGGATGTGCACTTGAAGAGAAATAACGGAGAGCCATGGGGCTTCGAACTAACAGGAGGCTTGGATATCCCGATAAAAATAAGCAAGGTATGATTAACAAATACTAGGGTACACCTACGAATCTGTGTCCGTTTATATATTTGTAAATGATGTCACTATACATTGCCTTCGTGTAACTCTAACGGTTAAAAGAAAAAGAGCCAATAGGTTATGTCAGGTTCGAAAAAAAAGAGAAAAAAATTTTTGCAACGGACGCCTTGATAGCTCTCAGAAGGCGGGATTTCTATCAACTTACTTGGCACTTATCGTTATATTATGAGCAATCTATACAATATCTTTTATAATTCATAGTCTATGACTTATTCATCATATTACCCTTATCCCACCTAAGTAAAGTCTTCACATGTTTTCCTTTTCCACTCTCCCCTGTCAGATGTGGTGATTTTAAAGGTGGTAGAGCTACGCTGAAGCTATTACTGGTTTCAGCATGAATGGGTCGGCTCGCCCGACGCGCGGGGTAGTACCACCCGACACACAGAAAATCGACGTGAAGTAACAGTGGTTGCACTGTTGCGTTTTGTTCGGTCAGTGAGAGCGCCGGAGGCCCACATATTTAAAAGGCCGGCAACGCACTTGCGACTCCCTTGGTGTTGCTAGTGTTTATGGACGGCGGTGATCACTTACCATCAGGTGACCCACCTATTAGTTTACCCCCTATAATATAAAAAAAAATGTCATCTCAGTATATACACATATCATTTTTCACACAACCTATCCATACCTTTTTTGGTCTCCCTCTACTCCTATATCTATCTACCTTACAGTACATTTTAGAGTCATCATCATCAGCCTGTAAGAGACCCACTGCATGGTCATAGGCCTCTTCCCTAAGGAAAGTATAGGGCATAATCACCACGCCAGCCCACAACGTTATCAAACTCTGAGAAATCCACAGTTATATATTTTCCCACATACGGTGGTACTACAAGAACATTTCTCAGGTTCAAGTTTCCTCACGATGTTTTCCTTCACCGTCAACCGATAGTGTTACCAATGTAAATTAGTAAATGTACGCGAATTCCGAAAAATTCGTTGGTACATGTCGGGGTTCGAACCTGCGGATATCGGATTAATTGATTCCACCAGTCAAACCACTGGGCTACCACGCCTTTTTTTTTTACAGTACAACCATGTAAATAAATGAATGAACTGTACAACTGAGCGACATTCTGTCAGTTCTGTACATAAATACAAACTTTTAGAAAGAAATTCTTTTGACAATAGTTTAAATCGTATCAAGGACCATTGCTTAGTTTACACGGACTCTAGGGTAAACGGACAGACGTGGATAACGGCTCCGTTCGCGGTATTTGTAGATTTGACCTATCCCTTGGTCGTTCTTTTTTGGATGTAATATATCATTTTTTTTTGTGTCAAAGAGCAACCTTTACCTTAAATTTCAACTGTTATGTATTATATTATCGTATAAAAACTCGAAGATAAAATAGTTCAGTAATTTTGTCTACAATGTTTCGTAACCGATTTTTCAAGTGAAACTATTTAAGATACGGTGGGGATTTTTTTTATTTTTGCATTCGTTACCGTTAGTTATTTAGCTCTTTTGTGTTACTAAAAATTTTTTTGGAAGCATTTTGTCATACTTCACAATATTATTATTATTTATATACGTTTTACATAAAAATTATGATATGATATTAGAATATGTACATCATTTGTTATTTTTCTAAGTTTTTTTTTTTAATAAATCAGGTATTTTTTTAAGGTTATGCAGCTGCACACAATCTCTTGACTTGTGCATCATGAGGTCTACATTCGTTTGTTTTAAACTTAAAACTTTAAGGTTTTGGACAGTCCAGGGTTTAAAGCTGACAAAATATTTTTAAACGCCTTCCAACGCCTTCCCTTTAACGTGGTCGATAAGAGATCTTTTAGATTAACTGCGCCATTGATTGTTTCGACATTGATCCAGATCTATTATAGTTAATCGGATTCGTAAATAGATCGATCTATTGGCAAGTTCATTATTGGCATCGCTTCGTCTTACATAATATCTAATGGTATGTTTTTACATTCGATTGGAGGAGTGACTTCATGCCGTGTCTGAAAGTACAAGGGGTCGGCAGAAGCGTTTCTTCTTTGTTTTACAGTTTACAGACACGGATCTCGCTTCGTGGTAAGTGAAGGTATGAAGCTCCTTCCTTACCTTCCAAACTGATTTCAATACTATTTACTATGTTGTATCCTGAAGAAAAGAGATGTCTAGAGTAAATCACTCCTTTTAGTAAACTGATCCCCACCCGCTTCGCTGTGCTTGATAAAAAAAAATTATTTAAAAAAATGAAAGGTCTATGGACACCCCTTCGGAACGGAGTTCATTTCGCTTTTTGGTAGACGTTTGTTATACTGACATTTTAATTTGTAAAATACTAGTGGCCCGCTCCGGCTTCTCACAGGTATAAAATATATATCCTATGTCATTCACTGAAAAAATGATTAAAATCGATCCAGTAGTTTTGATTGATTCATTACTGCCCGTGGCCCGCACTCGTTCAATTTGGAGTAACCTCAAAAATAACAGTATTTCTCCACTATTTAATTTACGTTAATATATATATACAACCTTCCTCTTCAATCACTCTATCTAAAAAAACCCGCATCAAAATCCGTTGCGTAGTTTTAAAGATTTAAACGTACATAGGGATATAGGGACAGAGAAAGCGACTTTATTTTATACTATAGAGTGATATTCACTATGTATAAAATATATGATGATAAATTAAACACTGGATCATCTGGGATAGTTAAGTTAAGAAAAAGACGTGGGCTTCGATGTGCCAACTGTCACTTCCATAATCAGTACAATGGCGCGCGGTACGAAGAGAGACTATCTATTCGAATCAAACTACACGTATACTTTCAGCCGAGCGGAAAGTATTGGTTGTAGTCCGGTGAAGTTGTAGAGAACGGTCAGGCCAACAGCGTACCTAGTCAGCTTATAAAAAAAACGGGAAGTGTTGAAAAAATGTCTTATTACCTACACTTTTTTCGGGCTCGCTCCCATCTGCTCAGAGCGTGTAACGCGCGATAAGGAACTTCGTTCCAAAAAATTATGTCAACGTTTAACCACAGTCTCATCTGATGTTAATTTACGATGTGGTCCAAGATAGTAACCACGCTTAACCTAGAACGATTAGCTCTCAAGTACAGCTGCTGGAACACACCTATAGGTGTTTGGCGACAGATTTACAAATAAAGGGTAGTAGCTAGACAAAAAAAGGCTCCATCACCATGCTATGTTTTCATAACGATGTCTTTCTTCACTGGGTGCTTCGGCTGATTAAAGTCCACGTCGATGGACATGGTGTCCGATCACCGCTAGTTGCCTGCTAAGTTTATTCTGTCGCAGCAACGTTATAGCCAAATTAGACCAAAAATAGTGGTACCCTTACGTAAATTCCCAACAAGCTAACAATTTACAGGAACGTTAGGTATACCACTCTAATGAAATCCTGAAAAGTCCCCATACGCTATACAATGCGGACGTTTTCGTAGATGGTTCTAGGCTAATTATTCTAGAACTTGATTGACCCTTTACCATTTTTAATACTCAACAAAACGGGTGGTAATTCGTTAAGCCTAGAATAAAAACTGAGTTATTTCCTGTACATACAACGAATTATTTCATTTTTATATGTTGCATGACATGTGTCACATCGCAACCACCACACAACAAGTGTAACAGAGTTAGATGTGTGGCGTTCCGAGATTGGCCTATATCCAGTAACCGATATTTAGAGGGAGACTGGATCTCAAATGCAGATGCAGGAACGCGCCAACAGGTGCTTGGGGACAGATTTTCCACTTGAATAATAGTAGTTAATCAGGTGGGCTTAGAAAAACCCTACCGACATGCTATGGTTTCAACACGACATTTTCCTTTGCCGGGGCTCCGGCTCATGCGCAAAGATTCAAGTCTAAGTCGATCTACGTAGTACCCGGATATGCTAACCACTGAACTATCACCGCTTCGTGTCTGTATCCGACTGGGCTGATACCCCCACATACACCATTGTGATAAACGTTTGACACGTTGATTCTGTTTTTGTTGCCATGCCAAGTGGGTTTTGGTGTCAAAAGGCTATTATAGAGTGGATCAATATATACACGATGGTGATGTCCGGAATTGACACCTCTCTCTGTGCATTTACTAAAATCGATTGTAACGTGTAATGTATTTTAAAGATATAATTGTATGATAAAAAGATAAACCCGATCTAGTGTATTGCCGGTTGTTCTCGATGAGTGGGTTGTTTGTCCGAGCCAGTGGTGGTTTTGTCGTTCATAAGCGCCTTGTTAGGGCCTAAAATGAATAAAGTATTTTTGATTTTGTTTGTTACATTGTTACGAGAATTACATATGTATTAAGCGAAGAGGCTTGCGAGCTGACGTAACAGCAGCGACTGTCGATGGATGATAGATCTGTCAGTGGTTACCGTTGGTTTTAAATTACGCAGTGCCTCTCATCAGGTGCAGAATCAAAACTACTAATAGTCGTCCAGTGGTCAAAATTCAACCATAATTGATCAATTTTTGAGTTCTAAGAATGTTGAGTTTTTTGCCAAAGAGTGTACAGATATTGTAGACTAGCTTTTGCCCACGACTTATTTTTATTTTATTAAATGTAGATTTGATCTATCCTTAGTGAACAGTATTTGTTTCTGGTCGAAAGGTACCCCTATGACCTTTCGTTATATGACCCTAGTTAAGTTATAGTATTCCCATGTACATATGCTCGTATTTCTTCACGAAGTAGTTTGACCGATTTTGGTGATTTTCGTTTATACTTACGGAGTTATCCGGTCCTTAGCTGTAGTTGAATCAAGTCGATGGCGCTGTTGTCGGGGCTTTTTTTTAAATCTTTCACACAAAATATATGATCCTAAATCTGCAGTGTCAAAGCACATCTCTATATTATCTTTTAATTTTTGAATAACTAAGGTCTTACACCGGCTTGGCGGCAGATTTTCTATCGGGTGTGCTTAGAAAAAGCTCTTACCGCCATGCTCTGGTTTCATAACAACGTTTTCCTACACTGAAATTCCCTTCTCACAACTGAGGAATTAAAATTCTATTACATTCACCTTTTTTCACTATTTCAATATGTATTATATAACATTCAAATTACTAAAACTGGCAGATGTATTTTTTTCGCACACCTGTCAACTAGCATGACCTGTTAACGTACATATGCATGTACATACCTCATGTTAATATTTCAGACTGTGGTATAACCATCAACCTCGCATTATATTTATTACTCTCGTCTAATAGTTTACAAATAACAGTACAAAAGTGACATCCATGATGAGATTTTCGCTCTATGTATGTCCCAATGAGTCGGGTTATGATATATTAACTCAAAAGATAATTATTTTTCTAGGTAACAACTTCCTCGCCAGCTGAAGAAGCGGGATTGAAAGAAGGCGATGTGATGTCACGAATCCAGGGCGTGGACACAGCGAGACTATCTCTCGACGCGGTGATGGCTGTGGTGGAGGACGTTGAAGACAAGATGACGATAGTCTTGTCTCGGTAAGTTTTGTAAAGACACTTCTTATATCTATCATTGGACTTAGAAAGGCTGATTGTATAATGGTAAATACCACAGAATTAAGCATTATAGTTTAAATGCTCTTGGGATAGTGTATCCTTAGGAGTACGCACTTGTATGACATGTGAAACTATTACTGGCCGATCTCAGTTGGGACCGCGGCTCTATTTTAAACTACTTCTCCTTTAAACTATTTAAAAATTCATTGAACTATCTATCGTGGACTATATTTTTGTTGATTTTATAATGCATAACAGTACAGTGATACATATAATATTTAACTCCAGCAGGGTTATATACCTTTCAATAAAGGAGGGTGAAAAATTATGAAAGGTTCACGTCATTATTCGAATGATTCGACAAAGTTTGCGATGGGCTTAGTTTTAGAACCCCACATGTACATGTACCCTGAGGGATATGTTAAAGCTATATAACCGCAAGCGATGTCGCAGGCTAAAGCTAGTCATTTATAAATGACTTTTTTAGTGCTATTATCAAGCAGATACTTATTCCATTTTACAAAGTCTTGTCTCGTGATGAGTTCTGTCTTCGAACAAGATGGTGGCGCCCTTCTTACAATATCTCGGGAAGTTTCGTGAAATCTCAGAATTAATGTTTCGTGTTATTATTTCCAAACCATTTAGCTTATGCACAATAACCAAACTATATTTACTCAAAATGCTATCAATATTGTAGAATATAGAGTAAAGTAATGCAAGTATATACAAAAAAGCCCTACGTGAATGAGAGTCTAAAATCCCGCCAAAATCTCTAAACAACAGTCATATGAGATTTGTTGAAGCTAAAGGACATCTCACCATTCAGCCAAAACATAACAATTTAAAATAAACTTTTAGTCATCACGCATGTGAAGTAGTGCCAAAAATAGTCTTTTGACCTCAACTTATGTTATTTCATGGTTAAAATTCTATAATAATTGCAACTGAATTAACGATCATTCACGTTTTGAAATCGAAAACGATTGTTTCTTGTTTTCCTATATTCCATTCAAAGAAGTTGGTTGTAGAATGAGATTCTATTTGTTGTATAGAAATCAGTGAGTTTTTGTTTTTATAATCAAGTAGTGTGTCTGAGGAATTATAACATATTGTTTATAATATTTGCTTTTTCTTATTTTTTTATCTAAGTAAATTAAACTTTTAATGTTATCGTTTGTGCCGGGATTGGTGTTCAAATGTTTCTACTTATTTCTTTAACAAAATATTGTAAAACTTATTTAACATAAAATATATCGATTAAAATAATTAATTATTTAATTGTTAAAATAATAATCCTCGTAATATTATATATAATTTATATACGTAAAGAGTGTGCGCAAATGTTATATCTTAATATCAGTTTGTATTGAAAATAATTATTTTTTATAAAAATAAAAGAATAAAGAATTAATCAGTCAAATGGAAAGAACGGATGAATTCGCAAAATTTATGCAGTTGTAAAACAAAAGTTTACGAAGTTTTTTGTACTAATTCTCAAGACGGTTGATTGAACGGTATAAAATTTAATTGGCTGCAACAACATTTAGTGGCGAGTTGCAATTCATCATAAATATTAAAAACCTTTTTAAAACAGCGTTGGAGCTTATCGATTCAGATAACCATGATAATTTGTCAGACAATTATTTTATATTGCATTTATTTCGATATATACACAGTGCATTTCAATTAAAACTTACTTCTCTAATCTTTCTTTTCTTTTTAACACACTAGGTTTTTTATAATTTCCAACGATTCGGGCAAAGGTCATAAATTGCGTAAGAATTATTCAGCCAGACATACATTGAAAAAAAATAATTTGGTACAAATATGAGTTCGGAGAAAAAAAGTGAAGTGTCATTAATAGCTTTGATCATTACAAGATATTATAATCAAGATTATGATGTAATTATTTCAACTATATCATTTACTTATTCAATTTTTTTTATTAATGTTAATTATAATTTATAATTAATGTTCCATGTTTTGTTGATCATTTTTTCGGATAAATTTATGTAATCTATCGATACATAAATAAAATGCTTAAAATATTTGTAGGCTTGTATCAGAAAAATTACCTTTAAATAAATTATCAAAATTATCCAAAAAATTATAAAAATCAAAAATTATCAGTTTATTAAATATTTATTTTTTTCCCATACATTATAAACATTAGCCTTTGTTCAATACCGATGTGGTCCAAGATCGTAAACACATTAAACCTAGAGGGACTGGCTCTCGAGCGCAGCTTCCAGAACACACCTATAGATATTTGGTGATAGATTTATAACGTGAGGGTGGTAGCTAGCTATCCCCTATCACTATTCTACGGTTTCATCACGATTTTTTCTTCACCGAAATTCCAACCTACGTCTATTGATACGGTGTACGAACACGCTCTAACCATTGATCTATTAACGCTACAAATAAAACTCAAAGACCGACGATGATGTTAGTTTTAATACGAATTAATATGGTATATTATTTTGGCAATTTTAGCGGGCTCTACGACCCAGTGATCGACGACCAAGAGCCGATTTACGATACGTACGAACCGGCAGATTTCGACCCACAATCGGAACCAACTGAGGTACAATTTAAAATCCAACAGTTCACCCAAACCCCAACCTTGGACACAAATGGCGGTCCACAACCGGTAAGACCAATCCCGTCGACGTCCAGTCCCTTACTACAACCCGAACCTATACGAGAACCCAGACCTTTAACCCCTTACGATGAATCGAAGCTCTATCGCCCTTTTTCCACCGAACCTTTACCCGATGTACCACCTTTGGAAGATCCAATAATTCTTAACCCTGATTACAGAGATGCCATTAGTAAAAACCTAGATAGAGATGATGAAGGTAAAATTATAGATGAAATTAAAAAGGAAACGAAATTTAAACTTCCTGTATCTGATCAATATGATCCTGACGGCACTAAAAAGAAGATTGAGAAGAAAAATGATATCATTGAAAGAAAGGTAATAGAAGTTACAGAAGAAATATTGAAATATGTCAAAACAGTTGAAGAGAAAGAAGTGAACGCTTCAAGTTTAAGAAAGAAAGACAAGACCGAAGTGATAATGTAAAGAAAGAGATGCAGAAAAGTAATAACATTTCAGTTCAAGAGGAAAAGAAAAATAAGAGTCTAAATATCGATGACGAAAAAAAGAAAGAGGCACTTAAATTCATGCAAAGAATGAAGCAGGAAATTGACTTAGCAAAAATTGAAGAAACGGCGTTGAGCATTGTAGAAGAAAATATAGAGAGGGCTGTTTCGGTTACACAAGAAATAAAAAGGGAAATTGATGATGTCCTTAGCGCATCAGTGACACCTAGTACTGAGTCTGAGGATATTCCTCATACAGATAGTAAAAATATATATTCTAACGAAGCAATAGAAACGATAGATGAATCTAGCAAAGATTCTTTAAAATCAAAAATACCATATCAAAACATAAAAGCAACAGAGATTATTAAAGAAAAAAATATTTCAGTACAAAACGAGGTTGATTCCATGAAACAAGATGTTGTTGACGAAAAAATAATTGAACAGAGCTTTAGCCGAAGTGAGCGAGATTTCAAGACACAATCTGATACTATGATTAAAAAAGAAATTATTCACAGAAGTCCACCTACTCCTTCTGCCAGTAAAATAGACACTGGAAGGGATATAATTCTTGAACAACAACTCAAAGAAGAATTGCTCAATATTAAAAAAGAAGATACTACATACGATGCAGCCCCTGTATACGTTGTAAAAGATATTGCCATTCAACAAGAGTGTGAACAATCATCTGCTCAACAAAGCGTTCCAACTCAGGAAGGTGTTGTGGCTCCAAATAATACTCAAGAATTTGTCCATAAACAAGAAATAACAACTTCTGCTCAAAGACGACGAAACAATAAAAATGTCTCATGATAATCAAAGAATAAAATCATCTTCCACAAAACAGCCCCAAATTGATAAAATACATTTTATTGAACAATCAAAAGCTTTCAATGACATGTCACTGTCTAAAGAAATACAACAAAAACAGTCGTCTACAACAGAGAGCAAGGAAAAATAAATGAAATCGTACATAGAAGACAACCAGAAAAAACTATAGGTGAACGAACATATAAATCAGATGCTGAAAATAGAATTTATACAATAGGATTACAGACTATTCCTAATATATGTGGTGCTGTACATTCAAATCATTTGAATTTATTGCTAAAGACTTTCTTTGTACATTTAACAGACGTAATGGTGGCTTTATCTAGATTTATTTTGACTAAACCCCTATTCACTTCTTTTGAAGATAGAGAACGTAATTACCGAGATGATAGTATGCAAAAATCCATGCAGATAAATAAAAATGATACCTTTTTAAAAGATAATATTGTGAGAAAAGATAAGGTGTTTACAGAAATGAATGGTATGTGTGGCAGCAACAAAGAACAGACTAAAGAAGAAAAAGTGATCAAAATATGTACGGAAAAGGAAGATGTACAAACAAAGAAAGAAGAATATGCACAACATAAAGAAAATGGAATCAAATTATGCGAAAAACCTGTTGAGGTAATTAGAAACCAACAGGAAGATAAATTAGTAATAGTAAATAAAGTAGAAAAAGAACATAATAATTTTTTTGAAGAAAACAGAGACACTAAGAAATCGGGAGCGATGATGTCTCAGTTATGTGAAAAGAAATCTAAAGATCTGACACAGAAAATGGATGCCGTAATAACTGAATTTCAATCAAAAACCACAATAGACGAAAAACAGACTAAGACAACGCAACAGAAGATCTAGAAGTAGAAGTCAAATAGAAGAAGAAGTTATGCAAGAAAGTGATCCTCTGGAATGGCTTGCCAAAGTAGATAGCAAAAGAACCTCTCAAGAGCGTGAAGTTAGCTCAAAACAACAGTTTTCTAATAAGTCAGAATCCATGTCTAAAAAGTTTGAAACAATGCATGAATCTAGGCGAATCAGCAATAACAAACCAAAACCTCCCATACAAATGTATGTCGCTGTCGTAGAATCACATGTGTATACAAACAAAAACGCCATATTTGAGGAAAAAGCCGCAGAAAGGTCTGACTTTTCGTCCGTACAAAGTAATGAAAGAGTAAGCAAGTGTTATCAGACCAGTGAATCAATAATTACAGAAAATCATTCAATTGTAAGTACTGACTTTAAAGAACTTACAGCAAAAGTCGTTGATATACGTGAAATACCACTAACAAGTGCTAAAAGTGAGACAAATGTGGAAATAGTCGAAGAATTGAAAGATAATATTTCAGACAATTATCATAATGCAAGATCGCAAACTGCATCGGCTACCCATGAATGTAAACAAGTTTTTGTTCAAGAAATACAACAAGTTATGGAGCCTATCCAAAAGTTACATGAAAATGTTGCAACTAACAAACAAATTCAGTCACATACCATTAAAAATCAACTGGCTGATAGCTGCTGCGGAATCAATTGAAACCATTAATGTGGCAGAAGCTAAACCTTTTAATGTTAATGATGTTAAACCTGAAGCATGTACAATTTCTTGCGAGAAGAGTCACACTGCCTTGATTGTAACCGAAGTACAATCTGGCATGAGTGATTTATCAGATTATAACACATTAAAAGCAAGTCCTACTAAGCCTTCAGTAGTGTTAGAAAAGCAAATCGCTGTTGAAGTTTCCGAAGTAGAAGCTATTAATAATAATTTGGCTAAATTAGAAGTAAACGATGAAAAACCAAAAACTGTTGATTCTATAGGTGTAACTGAGCAAATTGCATATCAAGTTTCTAAAATAGAATCAGAAAGAAATATTTCTGAAGTCACAATATTTGAAAAACATGCTGATAGAGCAAAAATGAGTACAGTCACACAATTCGACAATGCTTTACAGATTAACCAAATAGATGCTTTAAGAGATGATATACATGATTTACAATTAACTGTACAAAAAGTAAAGAAATTAGATTCCATAGGTGTTGTTGAAAATACAGCTCTTATAGTAAATGAAGTGAGGGCTGATAAAGATGAACTCATTACTTTAAATATTGTAATGAAAGTATAAATACGGCAGTGGTTGACGTTATTGACAGTAGAGATATGGCAATCCAGATTACAGAAATTGAAGCGGTAGAAAATGATCTAAGTGAATTTAACGTTGATGAAGAGAAACCGAAGACTATTCAATCCATAGACTTTTTACCGAAGACAGCTATTCAGGTATGCGAAACTGAAGTTACTAAAGATGAACTAAGTAACCTATATATATCTCAGGAACAACCAAAACAAGTAAATGTGGGTATAGATGAGCGTAAACTTATGGCAATAGAAATTAGTGAAATTGAATCTACCAAAGATAAATTATACAGCTTAGAAACCGCTAAAGAAAAACCGCAAAGTATAGAATCTATTGAATATATTGAACAAATAGCTCTTCATGTTACTGAAGTAGACATAAAGAAAGATGAAGTTTGTGAATTGGATACACCTAAAGTTCTTACAAAATCACCAAAAATAAAGGTCACAGAAGTAAAACATAGGGCTGTCGAAATTTGTGAAATAGAACCCGTGAACGATGATTTAGCGGAATTCGACATACGAAAAGAAAAATTACAAACTATACAGTCAATTGATGTTGTTGAAAAAATCTCCCTCAACGTAAGTGAAGTGGAAGCCGTAAGAGATGAATTGAGAGACATTCAATTATCAATGGAGAAGAGTCAAACAGCCAAAATGGAAATTGTTGAAGGTAACAATATGGCAGTACAAATTATTGACATAAAACCATTGACCGATGATTTTGCTGAATTATATGAAAGTAAAAGTGAAAAACATTTTATACCATCCGTTGATTTCTTTGAACAATCCGCAGTGCAGATAGTTCAAGTAGACGCAAAGAGACAAGAGATCTGCGAATTAAAAGTACTTCAAGAGAAAACTGAAATTGCACAAACAAAAATAACTAAAAAAGAATCCAAAGCGCTCCTCATTGCAGAAATAGAACCTATTAAAGATGATTTAGCTGCGTTTGAAATAGCCAAACATCAAACAGCTGACATTTCATTATCTATGACAAAGGAAAGAGCTCACGCTCTCGTTATTTCTGAAGTTGAAGCAAAAAAAGATGAATTCACTGAATTAAATATCAAGAAACAGCAAATGCTTGATATAACACCCTCTCTAGAATTAGGAGAAAGATCTTCCGCTGTACAAATAACGGAAATAGAATCAATAACAGATGAGATTGCAGAGTTTGATGTATTAAAACCAAAAGTTGTAGATGTGCCCAAATCAATGACGGAATTAAAGTCGGCTCTTCTAATTAGTGAGGTAGAAACGAGACAAGATGAATTCACTGATCTTCACACAATGAAAAAGCAAACGGCAGAAGTTTTAACATCGATAATTGCAAAAAAATCTAACGCTATTCAAATAACAGAGGTCAAAACTTTACAAGATGAATATGCTGAGTTAAATATCAAGAAACATCCATTAGTTGATATAACCCCATACCTAGAAGTCGATGATGGCCCTACAGCTGTTCAAATTACTGAAATAGAATCCATAAGAGATGAAATAGCAGAATTTAATTTATCAAAACAACAGGCTATGGTCGTCACCGAATCAATGGTAGAAACAACACCGGCTCTTCAAGTGAGTGAAGTAGAAACAAGAAAAGATGAATTCACTGAACTTTATCTAGAAAAATCAAAGAAAGCTGATATCTCAACATCTTTAACCGCAAAAAAATTAAGCGCTGTTCAAATAACAGAGGTCGAAACTTCACAAGATGAATATGCTGAGTTAAATATAAAGAAACATCAATTAGTTGATATAACTCCATACCTAGAAGTCGATGATGGCCCTACAGCTGTTCAAATAACTGAAATAGAATCAATGAGAGATGAAATAGCAGAACTTAATTTATCAAAACAAAAGGCTATGGTCGTTACCGAATCAATGGTAGAAACGACACCAGCTCTTCAGGTGAGTGAAGTAGAAACAAGAAAGGATGAATTCACTGAACTTTATCTAGAAAAATCAAAGAAAGCTGATATCTCAACATCTTTAACCGCAAAAAAATTAAGCGCTGTTCAAATAACAGAGGTCGAAACTTCACAAGATGAATATGCTGAGTTAAATATAAAGAAACATCAATTAGTTGATATAACTCCATACCTAGAAGTCGATGATGGCCCTACAGCTGTTCACATAACTGAAATAGAATCCATAAGAGATGAAATAGCAGAACTTAATTTATCAAAACAACAGGCTATGGTCGTCACCGAATCAATGGTAGAAACAACACCGGCTCTTCAGGTGAGTGAAGTAGAAACAAGAAAGGATGAATTCACTGAACTTTATATAGAAAAATCAAAGAAAGCTGATATCTCAACATCGTTAACCGTAAACAAATTAAGTGCTGTTCAAATAACAGAGGTCGAGGCGGCACAAGATGAATTTGCTGAATTGAGTATCAGAAAACACCAATATATCGACTTAACTCCATCTATGGAGGTTGATGAAGGATCTTCAGCGGTGCAAATAACCGAAATTGAATCAATAACAGATGATATGGCAGACCTTAACATATCAGAAGAAAAAACTGTCGAAATTACCGAATCAGTGGTAGATATAGCACCAACCATTCATACCAACACAATAGAGACAAGAAAAAATGAATCTCGTAAACTTCATACAATTAAACAGGAATCAGTTGATGTCTCAGCTTCGATAAGAGCAAGAAAATCTAAAACGCATCGAACAACCCAAAACGAATTCGTTGAACTGAGTATAAATAAACGACCTACAGTACAGGCATCTTCTACAGTCGAAATAGAAGATGACAGAACTACAAGCGTAGAGATAGTTGAATTAGACACAGAAGAAGATTTATCTAAGCATAAAGTAGCACAGAATGGATTTGCAAAGTCCGCTGAGATAATTAAACAGCAATCAAATGGTCTACAATTAAGTAGTACAGAGGCGAGAAACACGCACTACAGAAGTAAATTATACAAGACGTGGTATGAAAAAGGAAACAATACAATCAGAAGTAAGCTGTGAAGCAAATAATGCAACTAAAGTTGGAATAGAAGTGAAACAAAGCAAAATGGCTTCCGCAACGGCTCAATCAAAACGCGAGACGGAAATCATTCAAAGTAATCGCAAAAAAACTGAAGATTCTCATATAGCATCTCATCACGCCTGAATCAAGAAAGTCACATATAGAACTGTCAAAACAATCCAAATCTACCGAATCTCTTCAAGAATCAATCTCTAGGAACTCCAAAAACCTTACGCTCCAAACAGATTTATCAGCAGAGTCTATCACGATGGAGCAGGAAATGACCTCTCCCAGCCCTCCCATTGTCCCACCCACACCTCTAACCGATGAGTACATATTCAGGCTTGAAGCCCCGCTTCCTAAAAGCCGTGGTACTACACCAATACCACCAGATTACTTCCAAGCGCCGATAAAACATGAAGATCTTCGTATTGTTAAGAAGAAGTTAATACCCCACATAGAATTGAAAATAGAAAGAATAATATACGACCCACCACTACCAACCCCGCCCGAGGAGAAACCTTGCCCGATTTACACTAAGCCTGGTTTACGGGGCGGCACTACCTATCCCCACTTTTATAAGGTATGTGGTACCGAATAGTGTTTTCTTCATCGTCGACCAATCAAACAGCATTTTTCACATGTTAATAGATTCATAAAGATGAGTCCGAGGAATATACTACAGACATTGCCAAACTTTTTGACCGCTATGAATTTAGTTGCGTAGAACATAAATTTATCTATAATTATGTATATATATATATATCATAGAGACGACTTCAGGGTAAATAAATGCTAAGTTCAAAAAAATCCTTTTATATTTTAACTTTGTTTTGTATTAAACTCCTGACGATATTATGGCCAAGCACGAACTTACGTCTATATTCAAAGCGGCCAATAAAGTTCAGGAGAACTGTACCTTCCAACTGTAGGCGTGTGATACTGAGAAACGTATACATTTCGATTATTGTTATCATGGTACCATCCTGTAAATACCACAGCAAAAGTTTCTCTGTAATCTATTTTCACATAATGTCATTTTTCAAATAAGATAACATCTTTTGTTGAGAGAAATGCAATTTGGTAAAAAATTGCAGGGTTCTTAATATTCGTCTGTCTATGTTTCCGTTGCAAGCACGTGTCAGTGTTGATTTTACCTATACCTGAGGAATAGGTACTTCTTTCTAGATGAAATGATTATTGTTAGTTTCTGTGTCCTTGACACCGTGTATGCACCGTGTTCACCATGATCGGTTGGGTAGTTAACGTGTGAAAGCGAAACAAAGTAACAAACTCATATCTACATTTATCATCATCAGCCTGTAAAAGATCCACTGCAGAGCCATAAAGCCTCTTTCCGAAGCAAGGATATGGGCATAATTACCGCGCCGGCTCACGACGTAATGCCGATTTCAAACTCAAAAAAATCCACAGTTCTATGTTTTCCCACATACCTATTGTATACTATAATAACATTTCTCAGGTTCAGGTTTCTTCACGATGTTTATCTTCACCGTCAGACTATAGTATTACCAATTTAAGTTAATAAATGACCACGTATTGCGAATTATCGCTTGGTACATGCCTGGATTCGAGTCTGCGAACATCAGATTGATATTTCATGTATCAAACCAATAGACGAGACCTCGGCTTCATAACATTTATTATATTAGTTAGAATTTGTTCTGTAACATGTCATATATTCTTTAATATAAAATGCTTTTGAATAATACGAGATACGTATAAATATTATTGGATACATCGCACAATACCTGTCATATAAACACCAGGCTTACGATTTCGTTCTAATCAAATCAAATCAAAAATACTTTATTCAGCTTAGGCCCTGAGAAGGCGCTTATGAACATCAGAGTTACCACCGGTTCGGACAAACAACCCAGTCATCGAGAAGAACCGGCAAGAAACTCGATCGGGTGTATCTTTTCATTACACATATTATAACTCATATTTTTAAAACATAGTTATAAACATAGATAAAAATAATTACATTCGGTTTTAGTGGATGCACAGAGAGGGCGTCATTTCCAGACGTCACCATCGTTCACATATTGATCCACCCTGTAATAAATACCCTTTAGTAAAGAAATAATAATTGCGGGCTGCCCTTTAATCCTTTTATTATAATTTTTCCCTGGCTACTTATCCCCTAAACGCTTTTACAAAAATTTTGTCACCTATGTTCCATTATATCATTCCTGTTTGGCCTTATAACACCTATAATAATTACCCTGAATTGTAGATATTCAGGCTGCGAGTGAAATTTTTGTTAAATTCGAATCAGTCTTTCCAATAATTCGTTTGGATATACACAAACCAGTTAGTTTTATTCATATATATATAAAATGTATAGATTCCGTTATTACAAGCTACGTCTTCTATAAAGTATTCTCTATCTATGTCTCTAGTCGTACGCCTTCACCGTCAGCATTTATACCGACAAATTATAATATTAAAAGTAATCTATAATATAACTTTTAAACTATATATGAATGACAACAGGCTTCTGTTTTTTCTGTGTGTTGTGTCTA
Organism: Antheraea assamensis; assembly: GCA_035772565.1. NCBI lineage: Eukaryota > Metazoa > Arthropoda > Insecta > Lepidoptera > Saturniidae > Antheraea > Antheraea assamensis. The sequence goes on along the minus strand of JAQQSE010000099.1, from coordinate 954,582 downwards.
GTAATATATATATTGAATGCCATGTGTAAGTTTCTAAATAGATAGTTATACAAATTAAGTTCTAAAGAGATATCAGGTAAGTTCAAAGTTATCGCGTGTTGTGAATGCACTTTTTCACACAAATATATTTTTTCGTGTAAAAAAAACCTAGGCATTGTATATATTATCAGTAATAACTAAGTTTTCAAGATAGCCGTGACAAATCTCTTCTGAGGATGTCAATAATTATTAATAAATTTGTATGCATATACCGATATTATTTTATGCCTCACGTGTATTTATTTTTTTAAATAAAACCTCTATTTTAAAATTCCTTTTTTTTATAACAAGTATGTTTATTTTTAAATTAAATACATTATAATTATGTCCAGGAGGAAATCCGTGAAATCGAAAAGAAATCATCGCTCCTTGCATCGGCGATAGATCAAACTATAAAAAACATAGAAGAATATAAACAAGATGTTGGAATTGATATCAAAAGAGAAACAAATAAAGAATCTTCTAAATCAGATTATGAGTACTCTAGTACTAAAATCATTACTGAACGTAAAGTAATCAACGAAATTGTTCAAAACGGGGATAAATCTATCGAAGAACATATTGAACAAGAAATAACTGTAAGTAACAACAACAAAAAACTTACAGAAGTAGATAATAAAACAGATGAAAATAAAAAGGATACGAGCGAAATATCCAAACCGGTTTCCGATGTGGACGAAAATTTGCCAAAATTAGAGACAGATATAAAAATCAGCATAGAAGAAGAATCGTCACCTGACACAGTACCTACAGAAACAGATCAGCAAGAAATCAAGAAGGCGATCAACGAGGAGACCAAACAAGAAATAGAAATACCTGTAGAAGTAGAAATAAAGCCTAATGAGGTAAAGGAGATTGAAATAATAGAAGAAGCAAAAAAAGAAACAAATAATCAAACAGAAATGAAAGATGAAGCTTTAAATGAAGCGGAAAAGGTTGATATAACTATAATGAATGAGGAAAAGGTAAATGCTGAAATAGAAGATTCAGTTAAAATAGAAGTAAACACGTGTCAAATCGAAGCCAAAGACATTAAATCAACAGAAGAAAGTGAAAACATAAATGATAATAAGTCCGAGGACAATCAAAACATAGTGGAAATTACTGAAAATAAAATCGAAAATAATGGAGGTAAGATCGAAGAAGAAAAGATCGACTATTTGCAGTTCGTCAAACCGGTAAAATTTGATCCTGAAGCCGTGAAGTCTTTAAGAAGCACCCCAGTTCCAATTCTGCAGGTATCACATTGTAGTACTATATTTATGTCTCATATAAATCCTGAAATATTTAAAGCTAAAATTAAACGATAATCGCTTATTGCTCGAACTCTTGCGAATGAGTCCAGAGTTTTCGGTGAAGAAAAACATCGTGGTCAATCTATAACACGGTGGTAAGACTTTTTCTAATCCAGTCCAGTTGGCTACCATCCTCAAGTTGAAAATCTGTCACCAAGCACCTATAGGTGTTCCAGTAAGTGTATTTTCAAAGCCAATCCTTTTAGGCTTTCCGAGTTTACCACATGGACATTTAACATCAGGTAAGATTGTGGTCAAACGCCAAAACCTATAACGAATACATATTAAGCCGAAACAAAAATGAAAACGCAAAATTGTGAGCTCAGTTGAGATAGAACCTTATATGTTAGTTTATTCATTTCAGGAACCAATTACAACTGACGAGAAACAACCGAAAGTCTACGTTACGGATGACGGTGAACTTTTGGGGACGATAAAAGGAATTGTCGACGGTCTTGAAGAACCTGTCCTCGACGAGGAAGTTGCGAGTGAGTTTAATTCTTTGACACTTTTCTTACGCCAATAAAGAATATTTCCAAAGTTCAGAATATAATTACAGTAACATAAAACTGTTCCTGACTGATGGTAATAATTGTATGTAAAGGTGGCAGTGAAAGTGTTTGATTAATGTCTATTTATCTAGATTTTCCGCTAATTAATGTTCAGCCCTTGTCTATTGTGGTTTGTCTTAAATTTAAATAAACTTCCCATGAGATTTGACAATTTTGTCAAAATAGTTAATTTTTCTTTATCATTCCTAGAAGAGTTAGGCAAACCTGGTCTACCGGAAGAGCGGATAGCCGAGTTGATATCTGGGGAGGCAGATATCCTGCGAGAAGCCCATGTTATGGGGTAAGTCAATAAAACCTGTCATTTTGTTTAAAATTGGTTAAGGTCATAGAGACGATTTGTTATTTAAGTAAAATCAGTGCCTTTTCTTATCTATGTAACGCAAAGTTTGGTAAAAACGTTACATATACTAATAGAAATATAGATTTCAAGTTATGACGAAGGTATCACGTCTTTACTCCAATAATTCTTAAACTCCTCGGCAGTCTTACAAGGGTCATCTCGTCCCATATGCATCGAGCTGAAGACGAAGAGGATTTGACAATAAAACCCGTGGTCAGCACTCTGAAAGGCTCCGAAGTACTGAAAGCGTTAAACGAGGAGATCCTCCAGAAGAAGATAGAAGAGGAGAAGAGATGGACTACATTCTTACAGAAGCCTAAGAGAGCAGTGCCCAAATCGAGATACGGTTACCAAGGTTATGTGGAGGAAACAGAGGTTTGTATTTGTATTGGAGTTTCCAGTAAGCAATTTTTTAGGAATCCCATTTAAACATCCTATTTAAAGCGTGGAATTAAAGAAACCTGACAAATCAGAGGAATTAGTATTAAAAAGCACTGTCTATTAATCATCCAGGGATGTTCGACAAAGGTGTATAGAGGTAATTACAATATTACAAGCATTAGTTGCTCTAGTTAGATCCTACATAGCACATGCTTGAAAGAAAACTGATAGTGGGATCATTAGTTGTATTTTGAGGGTAACTCCCAGAGTCACACTGTATATAGGAATTTTTGGGCCTTGAATGAGGGAGAATTTTGTTTACCTACGTTATATAGGCAGCTCTTACAAAATTTCATGCTTCTAAACTCACCGCTTTAAGTTATGCTGTATCCATTAGTCAGGGTTAAGAAATGAATTAAACATAGGCCAAAGTTTGAACACAATCACAGATAATGACTCGTTTTAAATTTAGGAATAGTGCTATAATCTCAGTAAAACCCCACGTTTGCCAAATGCAATTACCGAAACACATCGGATGAATAAGCGAGCATCAAATAATACCTTATCGTTCAGCTATGCTGATTTTGGACATAAATCTCATAGTCTTGAAAAGATTCGTACGTTATTAGAGACAAGGATTAAGCCTCTATGGAGCCATCCTAGCACCATGTTTTATTAGCGACAGTTCGCATTATCACTGACGTTTTTTTGTTTGTGTTGAATGCAAGGTACGTCCATTGCATAGCGAGACGACCATGCAACTGAGCCGAATGGACCACATAGTTATTTTGGGTGACTCTCATTCTCGGTAATCTGAGCATTACTATCTAGGCTATAACATGGGGCTTTTCAAGGCTGGCAGCATAACAGCGATGCCCTCTATATTGCAGTTGTCCATAGGCGGTGGTAACTATTTACCACCATGTGGGCCGTGCGCCTGTTTGTTACTCTTTAGCATAAAGTATACTCTTAGTACATTTTTTTTTTTCAAATATTTACATGTATAATGTATAGTATAGCTTACTATTAAACTTTTTGTATGTCTCAATTCACCTCAGAAACGGTCTGAGCGACGTTCATGGACTTTTTTATTAAAAAAAAAAACGTTATTTTCCGATTGATAGGTTATAAAAATTGTCAATAATATTACTATAATTACAAACGTGGTGGTCGAGTGGTTTGACCGGTGGAATATCATTCCAATGAACACAGGTTCCAACCAACTGTTTTAGGTTTGGTGGTACCGACGAATTTTTCCGAAATTCGCGTAAATTTACTAGTTTAAATTGGTAACATTATCGGCTGACGCTGAAGGAAAACATCGTGAGGAACCTGAGCCTGTGAAATGTTCTTGTAGTATCGCCGTATGTGGGAAAATATAGAACTGTGTTGGGGGTGGCGGCGTTAGTAGTTGTGGGTGATTATGCCCATACTTTCCGTCGGGAAGTGGTCTATGGTCCTCCAGATTGTCTCCTACGAGATCTGATGATAATGGCAAAATATAAAGTTATCTATTTATTCTCCACCGATTGTATGATGTCTACAGGAAATGTGTGACATTTTAAAAATTATTAATAAACATGTGATGAAAGTAATTATTGGCTCATATAAGCGTGCATAACCGCAAGGACATCTAGTTTTAAAAGAAAAATAACTGTTCAGTACAGTACACGACGCATTTAGTACTACATTTCTAACTTTAATCTTCTTATTAGAGATTAAACTTTTTTCAGTAACTATACGTGGAAAAGTTCATTAGAATCGATCCAATATGACAAATAAAGCCACGTTCAGAACCTTGTCGACAATAAATAGAGACGTCAAAATTGTTTTCAATCAATATGTTGGAATAAGACAACGGTATGCTTTAAACAGAGTGCCAAACACCATGCCAACTACTTAAATAAATTTAAAGAATGATTTATTATAAAGCGATATTGATGTTAAATATATATCTGTAGTACAATGACTATGGCTTGAGAACTTTGATACTACAATCTTTATAAACTCAAGAGACAGTCTGTTTATTTGTTTAAAGATGTCTCTAGAACTTTTAGATCGATATGAAAAATTGCTTTCGCATTTTATAAACCACTTAGCTACAGCCGCGTACTACAGCGTACACCGGAATACCTCTCGGATGGCAGGATTTTTCCATCTTACTTAACACTTTTTATACAATATGTTGTTTGCTAATTATACCGTATGCGTTATCTGATGTATAAATTACTGTAAAGTTTCATCAAAATCACTTGAGTAGCCTCGTGGGAACCCTCGAACAAGCTGTTAGCATGATACAGTGACGCAAAAATGTTCACTCACTAACTTAACACAAACAACACAGATCACCCTCATATTCGTACATACACAAGTACACATATGGTGGAAGAGTATTATTATTTCCTCTTGTTTTTTGGAACTTGGTTAAGTTAAATTTAGCCGAGTTGTAAGATACAAAATAAATATTTGAGTTCGTGAGACATACATACTGGGTGTGCCTCACAAATTCTTATAAGTATAATTAGTTTAGCCTAGTAAGATTCGCGTTGTTCCGTCCAAGGCAACAGCTCAAACCGAGGTTCTACCACTTTGGTACCCTTGAGCTGGTTGCTAAGCGGCTGATCGCCATAAGCGCTCGCCTCATTGGTCCAGTGAAGTTGTGTAGGCCCATAGCTTTAGTCAGTTGGATAAAGAAAACGGTTAGTAATTTTTGCGTGAGAAACTGACAGACATCCGTCCAAACACACAAATTTTCTCACATATAACATGAATAGGATTTGAAGCAATTAATATGTCTTGTCAATGGTACTTCCTGATTGATTTGGCTATAATCCAAGATGTAAGAATAGCTCTAATGTATCACATTTATTGATTCTTTAATCAGTATCGCGTTGTAATTAATCGTGTGTGATACAAACTCGACTATTCGACCGTAACAATACATAAGGTATGATTCCCATTATATATTCATAATATATTACTGCGTTGTATAACAAAATCGTTATTAATATGTAAAAACTGTTATCCGTTATCCTGCTGTTGGGTTATTTGCTGTTTCATATCGTATTGTAACCCGTAACAAGAGTACTACGATCATTGAAATGAATATTCGTTTTTCGTGTTGTGATGTTTTCTCTCTCTTTTACACCTATTCGTTGTTACATAGCGGATCAAAAACAATCAACAGCAAGATAATGATGTATTTAAATTTTTGTTATTATTTGCGTAGGTATTATATATTCTCTAGTACCAAGTAAGTAAATTATCGTTTAAGTTGTCGGTAATTTGACTACCATTTCTTCCATGACTTGTAATCCCCGCCAAACTTTTTGATCGCTCTTAGTATAAGTGCGCAGAACAGAAATGTAGATATAAATACGCATTATATTATGTATACTAGTTGTGCCCGCGACTTCGTCCGCGTGGAAATGAATGCAATAACACGGTCATTTTAATAAAACAATCCGAATCTTGTACATTTTTAATATGACTCTCGGGATATGGCGTGGTACTCAAAACAACAGATAACCGTGCTTCAAACACTTGCTTATTTTTATATGAAAGACATGCATGCAAGTCATCGAAACTATGAATTTAAATTAATAAGCTCTTTGTTACAGACTTTTCATAATTTATGATGGTCTTATTCGATAGCAAGTCTCACCGTAGCATTTTGGTATCACTTAATCTCATCTCAGAAATACTTGTCGATTTATACTAGACCATTACTCAAAACCAAATATTAATGCAATGCTGTCCGTATGTGAAACTTTAAGAACAACTTGTTCGTAACACAATCAGTTGAAAGAATCATATAATAAAATAATTATAGACATTAACAGATATTTTTCACAAATGTCAATATAAATGCACATATAAATACTATGCTATATATACTATGCTATATATATATATATATATATATATAAAATTCATTATTACCGTATGTATGTGTGCTGTGCTACACTTCAGAACAGCTACACTTATTTGTATAATACTTTTTCGTTTGTTGTGTTTGTAACTCCTTGAAAAATCGTACGGTAAAGTGAAAAATGTTGGTATAAAAAAGCGAGTGAGTGAATGAGACAGATGACAGTAGCTCTCTACTGTTGTTTGTATAGTTGTGTTGTCAATATTAGCTTAGATTGTGCTCAGACTTTAGCATATTAAATCTTTAAAAAAATATACTGTGGCATTGAAAGAGAAGTCAATTGCGTGAGACAACGTGTAATGAATACAAGTAGTCTGATACTATAGAGGTTGGTTATAAATAGCTACAGGCTCGAGTGACCACTCACCATTTACTGTACTGTGAGTCTGTATGCTTATTTTTTAACCGGCGCGACGTCGAAAATAATGAGATAGTCAATTCGTGTGTATTTTTTTTTAATGTTTGTTACCTCAGAAATTTGCTCATTTATAAATCTATTTGGAAAATTATTATTTTATCGGCAAAGGGATATTTAATTTCATTATCACTGGTCCTTAGATTTCAAAGCTACACCAGGGAACTCCTCAAAATCCAGAATCTCAAAGTATATAACTATGGGCTTTTTGGTGCATTTTTCTAGAGTACATTTTTTTAAGTCGTTTTTTTTTCTAAACCTGAACTTAACAAAGTGACTGTACAAAATGATGAGAACAGTACCATCCAAAACGATGGCAATCAAAGACAGATGTATAGTTGAACGGCAATCGTTGCCTTCATGCCGTTCTGCACGCCTTTCATCGCGCGCTTTATACATTAGCTTATCCCTTGTTTTAGGTCGGGTATAGACAACCTACCACACCCCTTGGTTACTGAAAGCGACACGTCTATTCATTCTACTATTACGGGTTTTACATTTAGTGTTTGAATGGACACGTGATAAATGTAATATTTATTTCAGGAACCATACAAAGTCGTCATAGTGAAGCAACCGAAACCAAAGATCGCACCGGATTTCAAGCCAGAGGTAAATTAGCATGAACCGTTCCTTTGGGTAAATGAAATATATATGCGGGTATATGTATATTTATATAGGTGGTATAAAAGTTGTTACGCACTTGCAAGTGATCAGTCGCTCGCCGGCCGCGTCACGGAGCGGTCGGCAAACAAGATTTGCGTGCGGACTTTCGATTTTTAATTTATTATCGCTCGTTGTAACTTTTATGTCGTCTATATATGATTATGTATTCACGCGTGTCAATATATCCCAGTTCTTAAAGAATCCTCTTAACTCAAAGGCACGGACTGGCCATAACAACCAACTTAATAATTAATTTTTACCAAAATACCTCTGTTTTAATTGTAATGTAATAATATAATAAATATATTTATATTTTATGTTTATTTATTCCCGTTCAAAATACCTTAATTACCGTACACTGGTTTTTTTTAAATGACTTCGAAAAAGGAGGAGGTTATTGTGCTCGGCTGTGTGGTTTTTTTGAAATGTATTTTAATCGATATCTTCGTCAATTGTGAACTGATTTTAATGTTTTTATTTTTATTTGAGATGCTTATACTCTGGGGTAGTCCCATTTGAATTTGAAAAAAATATTAAACCCCTTGACGAGGTGAAATCTTAAGGCTGAAATATAAAGGAATGAACAACGGTTACACGAATTTCACTCATTTCCCGTCAGCTAACTGTAATAAAACTAGGCACAACCTGCAATTACAATAAAAATAAAATATATGATGTCTCAAACCTGCTTTGACCATGGAAATGGAGGCAATGAAATGGAACTCCTGAGCGATTTAGAGCAGCTATCTTATGTTAGGACTCATATGACTCGTTTAGATGAGCACTAATATCCGGAGTTCTGACTGTTGTCAAAAAGGGTGCAGCCATGAACAGAGCAGAAGTGGAAGCGGGTGGGGACGGAAGTATAATAGTTCATATGCTGAGTCCGCCACGTTACTAACGTTACTTGTACTTATACCCCAATAGAAACCGTTACATTTCTTTACACTAAAATGGAAGAAAATAAACGACAAAGTTCTAAAGTAGCAAATATAAAAAAAAAAACCGAAATCAGAACCTCCTTTTTGAATTCAAAAATGAAAATTAACTTATTTGTGAAGTTCACAACGTAAACGGGAACAAACTCAATTGACTCTTGATTATCCCGACTAATTTCTGAAGCGGAACAACCGATTTCGAGGAGACATTTGTGCCGTTACATTTCAAAATCAGCCAAGTGCAATTTTAATCGTTCATATAAGATGTTAGAGTCCATTATATTACATGGCCGAAGACCAAATTTTACCGTTCATAAGATAATTACTTTTTCAAATTTTACACGTATAAACATTTCGAAGATCGAAATGAAATTTAAAAACTGATGCACGATTGCAAGGACACATTTATTGGGTTATGATTTTCTTCTTCTTCTTCTTGTTTTGGCACCGCAGAAGCATTTGCCAGTGTCAATGTTTTGTTTCAAGAGGGATTATAGCAGAATATTTACAAATAATATAAGTTTATTAAAACGTAGGAAGTTCGAAGTAAGTGTCTTGTGATAATTATAATGTTCTAACAATATGGTGGTTTCCTTGTTAAAACTTTCCATGGAGTTTTGGTGGCATCTCAGAATACATGCTCCGTGGTATTATTTCCCATCCACTTCACTTGTGCATAATAACTGAACTATATTACGTAAAACACCACCAATATTACAAAACATAGAGTCTAATAACACAAGATTATGAATACAATATAAAAGCCACTACATGACAGACCAAGATCCCGCCAAAAACTCCGGGTTATGATCTCGGTTTTTAGCGTATTCGTACTAGAGGTGAAACGGATATCCGGTAACTATCCGGTATCCGACCAAACCACTATCCGTCTCATCTCTAATTCGCACACTGCGTGTATTGAGGTAGATTCGAATCATTGCTAATAACCCGGAGCGGTTAATGAAGGATACCATCGTGATGATGCCATAGCATGGTGGTTGGGCGTTTTTTAAAAGCCGCCCGCTAGCTACCACTCCCGAATTGAAAATCAATCGTCAAGCACCTGTTGGTGTGTTTCAGCAGCTGTTCTGGAGAACCATTCCCTCTCTAGATCTAGCGTATTTACCATCTAAGATGAGATTATGCTCAAAAGTTATAAAAAAAAAACTATTAGCATACAATCTCCAAGAGTATTATTTAACCTCCATATATTTTTTCATAGAGTCTAAGCAGTAACGGTATATTTAACAAGGTGTTATAAGAGGTTTGGTAGTAATGGCAAAAATAAAAGTAGTCTTTGTTACTTCCTGTAATATCCGCTATCTGACAGTGAAAGTTTTGTCAAAATCGGTCTAACCGTTTTACAGATTAGCCGGCATAAACAGACAAATAAAGAAACATTTTAAGAATTGTTTTTTTTGTTTGTTATAAATACCGAATATACTTTTTATGATCATTTAGTAAAAAACTATTATTTTAAATTATGAATATTTCAATTTTATATATTTGTATACATAATGTCAGAAATTAAAAAAAAATAAACAAAGATGGTCCGAAAATTTAAAAATAAAACCTGTATCTTGACAAAAGCGCCACGTAACGGATCCAAGTAGACTTTAGCTATAAGAAAGAGAGACGCATCTAACGATACAAATCGCAGAAAACTTGCTATCTCTGTAGTCCGCTCCTCTGGTAAAGTACGACTAACTCATTTTTTAATTATGCGTAATTTAAGAATGGAAAATCATCGGAGGGCAAGAAAATATGGGAAGTTCAAATATATAAAAAACTCAATAGCGCCATAAACGACAAATGCACACCACTCTTTCTTTGGGCGGCTGTATATCAAAGAACCATTTAGATTATCACATTAACAATAAAGAAAAGGTATGTGTGTGCTTATGACCACACGAAAAAAGGGAAAACTTCTTTATAAAAAGCACAATAAAAATTCAACGTGACGCCGTATTCTCAGGCGGTCACTCATCCAACTACTGACCGTGCACGACGTTGCTTAAATTCGTTTATTGGACGAGGGAATTGGTATTTTCAACACTCTACCCGACATAAAAGCCAGACATAGAAGCCTCAAAACCCTCCCATTAGAAGTTAAACTTCAAAGAGACGCTCCCGGTAAAATTGGTATTATCTGTAATAGTATATAATTATATGCATATATAATTTTGAAATCAATGTACTAAATAACTATGCGTACAAAAATTACGACTTACTGCACGCCACTATTGGCAATAACGAACAGCAGTTGGCTTCTTCACACGTGGTTATTAATTTATACGAAATTTCATGCGCTGACTAACGTCAAAACGGACATTATAACGTGCCGCTATTATAGATGGTCGCTTTGAGACAGGTGTTTTTCGAACTGACCTACACTGTTAGCCTGGCAAGGCCATTACAGTTCCACCGGACTACTAAGGGGAGCGCTTAAGGCACTCACCCGATTAGTTTAGGCGAACAGCGCAAGGGCACTCGGTGCGCCTCGGCTTGAACTGTCGCCGAATTTTCCGATCTGACTAAGCTAAGCTAAACTTAGCTAACTATTATTTCATACATATATTAATTCGTGAAACATATACGTGTACCACTTTGAGACGGGTGCAATCTATGCGACGGAACTTTACTAATAAATCTAGTGCGCGTAAAGGCATAGTTGTACACTCTTTTTTTTTATTAACGTGGGGAAATCCCTTATGGATACCCACTCTCACGGTGTACCGGCCGCCGCTTTTGGTTGGGGCGGCATTGTCCCGTACTGTGGCTATTACCATGCCGCCCCAGCGGTCAGCCCGATGAAATGTGACCTCCGGGCTCCATCCTTATAGGGAGGTAGACTGGGTACACCACCAGCTACCTGGCACGGTATGGAAAAATTAACGTTACGCGTTGAATATGTGCAAATATGTATAAGTGTCTGTCTGGGTCTAGCAGTATACCAACATGAGTAAATGTATAGTTAAGTATTTATAGTTATTATGGGACTCGGTATAGTATATAGTTTATGAGCATTCTCATGTATATATTATTATTCCAGGACTTCGACACGGGACCCCTACCGTGGGAAGAGAGAGCAGAAGAAGAGTCATCGCTTCCACCAGTAGCCCCGGAGGAACCAATCCTCATTCCTGAAGAACCCCCACAGTTCCTAGAAGCCGTTGACCCGCTGCCAGAGACTGCGATTCCTGATTTGGAAGACACTGGTACGGTTGTCGTGGTGCTCTAGTCGTTTGACCGGTGGAATATCAATCTGATGTCCGCAGGCTTGAACCCTGGCATGTACCAGTGAACTTTTCGAAATTCGCATACGTTTACTAATTTAATTGGTAACACTATCAGCTGACGGTGAAGGAAAACCTCGTGAGGAAACTTAAAGCTGAGAAATATTTTTGTAGTACCACTCTTTGTAGGAAAAACATAGAACTGCTGAATTTCACACAGTTTGAAATAGCCAATACGTCTTAAGCTGGCGTGATGATTATGGGCATACCTTGCTTCGGGAAGATGCCTATGGCCCTGCAGTGGGCTTCTTATAGGCTGATGATGATGATGGTATGGTTGTACAGCATATTTATGGTAACATAACAATTTCATAATTTGCACTGACTCAAATGAAATGGAATGAAAAAATGGAATTAGTGAACTACCTATAAAATGGCGTATGTGCATAGATGATAATGGTACATACTTCGATTGGTTTCGTATATAATTTGATAATATTTTTTCGTTTTACTTTTTCTATATTTTAAAACGCTAATTTAATATGTAAGGACCCAATATTATTTCTTATCCACTTCACTTGTGCAAATTATGTTACGCAATATGAATTCAACATAGTACAATAGAAGACCAAATAACCTAAGGTTAGGAATAAATAAGAGCCACTATATGAGAGATTAAGGTTCTGCCAAAAACTGTACAGGGATTACAGTGTCTCACCTGACAAAGGCAAAGGCATAAATGTTATACAGCCAAACTGTATGTAAAACTTTTAACACGGTAAAAACTTTCTTGGCTTCCAGGTATACCTCTACCAGTGATACAACTACAAGAACAACCAGTTATAGTTGTAGAGGAATTTAAAACACCTGAAGTCATCGTAGAAAAAGAAGAACACGAGGTGACACCTGTTGTAAAAGAACCAGAAACAATGGTTGCGATAACGGAAGATAATAGACTTGCTGAAGAGTTAGTTAGAAGTGTTCAGAGCATGGTTGGTGAGTTTCTTTTATAAACATAACTAGCGATACTCTCCGGGTTCGCATGGATGCAGTGCACTAATGTGGGATCATAAGTGTTTAAAGAAATTACACTATTTTATTGTCGCTTAAATATTAACAGTTCATAAAGTTATAGAGAAACTACTTAAGAATTACCATAAAAACTTTTTTTTTATTATATGTAATTCTTAATCTATTGCAACTTATAATCTATTCACTGTTTTTCTTAAATAGTACTAAAAAAGACTGCATATCTTTTATGAGGAAGCCATTATTGCGGAATTAGTGAAACGCATATACATTTAAATTGAATTTAAAATTTAAAAATTAGTCTTATCAAAATCCTAGTATATATATGGCTTCTGAAATTTAAAGTAGATATTTTATTTGCAAATGTACATTTTAACTGGCTATTATAATTTATAAAGAGACAAAAGCAAAATATGTGATATACCTTATGTCAAATTAAAGACTAATATAATAACATAGTACTTTAACACGAACGAAACAGTGACACTGGCAATTTTTAATCAGGCGTAAAAAGAATAAAAAACGGAACGCTGTTATTTACAATCTGTGTATATTTTATAGACCCAAATGCGAGCTTAGAACAGCAACTCGTGCAGATGAAAGCGCAGTTAGCAGCTTTAGCGAAGCTGCCAGGGGTTATCCAGCAAACACTCGAGCTCGTTTCCAAGCAGCTTGAAGGGCTTAGTGTTCAGGTAAACTTGATATTATAAAGTTTCGACTTTAGGAAATAATACCAGTTTTAATAAAAAAAAAAGACTCACACGTTCAAATTTAAATATAAATTTTCAAAGGAGCGGATAATCGCTTCCGCACGAACTTCGCCCATTACTTGACAGAGTTGTACCGTCGACGGGAGAAGTATAATTTTTTATTGTATTTATTACAACTTAGTTGCCCACCCGGCTTCGGACGGGTGTAGTAATGAAAGAAATGAGACAAAATCTTTCCTTCATAGTACGACCATGTAAAGAAATACATTGGCAATTGAACAACTGAACGTTAATTTCAATATTTTTGTAGATTGTCTTCTGTCTCGCTCATTCACTAACTTTTTATATGGAAATTTATACATTCAAATTATTCATTTTTCAGTACGATTATTTCAACATTTTCTCTAGTACAAACCTCTTGTCCTGACAATGATTACTCATACAATAAAAAACCATTGCAGAAAAATTGCAATTCATACAAAAACTGACAATATTATAGAGAAGGTGCAGACATTTTGAATGTCATTCGAATTATAATTCTCTTACAGACATTCGGCAAATAACTGTTATATTATGTTATTTATGATAGATACAAAAATTACTAATATAATTCCGAACAATCATTCATGAATTATAACACAAACAATAGTGGCAAGCTTTATACATTAATATGCCGATACCAATATACTGTATTCAAGCGGAGTGGTAGAGTATCTAGAACTGATTGGCATGCGACCCTCACAGTAACTCTTTGTTACTTAATTATATTTTGGGATCAGGTATATCCAACAGCTAAAGGGGCTTGTAGGCTTGACAGCGGCTACTGTCAAGGGATTGTAGATTTTACAGTGGTCGCTGTTACTGTTGGATTACGCTATCTATACCATCAGACACGAGTGCAGATACTTTGTCGTAATCCAATAGAAATACATAAAGGTAGATATGCCTCATTCTTTGATAATTCTGATAAAGCCTCTTAAAAACGTTTGCACACTTTTGTACATCCAATAGTAGCTCGAAATTAACGCTTCGTAATTTGTTTGATGTCTATAAACCGAGAACCCAGTTACCTTGCTGCGTCTATCGTCACACAGTCCGATAGTTTATATCGCATGACGGTAATGTCGTCCCGCACCTGCATTTATTGCGACCATAGACAAAACTTCGTAATGATACGCGCCGGTGTGGGAGCAGCATTAGTAGCATCTGTAAAGCTATCAGAAATATAAATATATATTACATATTTTCAGGGTATGAATCGAGTAAAAACGAATTATGAAAATCAATTAAATGCTGAAAATGTTGAGGTGAAGAATGATGAAGGTAAGATATAAAAATTTGCTTTAATGAAGCGATTAGTTCTTACAGTGAAAGAAAACATTGTGGTATAATTGTAAAGTGATAGAAATTGTTATTAGTTGAGAATTCGCTAGGTATCCCACATGATCAATTGTTTTTTCATATGCTCGTTGCCTTGTTGTCGTTTTTCGGTATTTTTCGGGCCATCAAAATTTTCATAAACTAGTCAGGTGAAACTGTAGAGCCCTTGGCAGGTCAACAGTGTAGTCAGTTCGAAAAAAAAAGAGTTATTAGTTGAAGCGATGAAAGCTTAGTGGTCGGCGTGTTCGCCCAGCATGTTGATCAAGTAGGTTTGAATCCTTGCAACTGAGTCGGAGCTTTCAGTGAAGGGGAATATCGTGGTTATAACCATAGCATGGTGGTAAGGCTTTTTCTATACTGTATTGACTAGTTACCCTTAAGTTGAAAACCTGTCTCAAGCATCTATAGATATATTCCGGCAGTTGCACTTGAGAGCCAGTCTCCTTCTAGGCTTAGCGTGTTTACCGTCTTAGACCACATCGTATTTAACATCAAATGAGATTGTTTGTGCTCAAACTGTAAAACCTATCAAATATAAAAAATACTGTATAACACAATAATGGGAGCTCGACGATAGATTATGAAATTACTCAAATTACCCTTGCTCAAATAAATTTTACTCAAAATAAATTACTATTACTCAAATGAACTGTTTTTTTTTATATTTTTGAACTGAATATACGCTGTTGGCCTGATAAGCCTTCACAGCTCTACCGGACTAATAGGACGAGCGCTCATGGCGCTTATGAACCTCGCCATGGGCTTTTGCCTCGGATGCAACAACGCGAATCTATCTTTTTTTTTACGTGGGGAAATCCGTCATGGACACGTCACCCTCCCACGTGAAAGAGAGTGGGTAGTGTGAGAGTCCTACTCACTAAAATCCCACGGTGTACATCCGTCGCTTTGGTTGGAGCGACACGAGATCTCTAAAGCATTCATCGTGTCGCCCCAGCGGATGGCCCGACGTCAAACAGCACCGCCTGGCCCCGTCCTTGTCATGAGACAACCGTGTACCCACCGGCCGTCTCCTCCATCCGCCGGACCTGTGCAATGGGAAGATGGACCTTACAGGACCTCCCGACCCATCCTCCCAGGCCCGGCTAAGATTGTGGAAGGAGGCAAGCATAGCGCCCCTTCAATCTTTCTGCGAGACGACTTCCTCGCAGAAGGATGCCACTACATTCCAGACCGACTCGCTGCCGAGCATGGCGTTTACCACACTCGGCAGCGAGAGGTCCGCACCCACCGCCGCAATCAGAATGCGGCGTTGGTCATCCCACGCAGCACACTCAGATAGAGTGTGCTGCGTGTATCCAGCTCAATGCCAACGCGAATCTAGCTAAGTTAATAATACATTTACGAATTAGTGAAGCACAGATATGTACCAGCATGTGTGCCTCACGAATTCAAACATGTATTTTGTGTTTGTGAACTCGGCTCAAAAGTTTTATTATATATGTACATATCTATCTATAGATAGCATATGAGGTAGGTGACAACTCATCTCCTTATTTTCATTTGTATTTGCTCAGATAGATAGATATATATGTTTCAAATGGTTATAGTAGACAAACTCTGAGGTTCTAATTCTATTTGAAATGTTTGGCACTGATAGAAAAGGACAGAATCTCTTGCGCTAAAGAAAAGTTTTACCCTTGTGAAGATTGTACAGAAACCTAAGTGCAAAAAAATAAATAATTGAGTGTAAAGTCGGTTTACGGATGATAATTCTATAAGAAAAAATTGATGAGAAATTGCATACTCTTATGAATTGAATTATTATTACTGAATTACCGATGGACTGGAACAGAGATAGATGCTTCACAAGCAGAACGCTTACGCTGATTGCGCTTTTCTATCGCTTGTTCCGTGCTCTCGCTTGCGCGCTTCGGCTCAGGCGGAACGTGACAATGAGTCATGCTTTTTCGTGCGTGCAGCCGGCGTTCACCGATTTATAAGACGTTATCACGTCGAAACTGCAAATAAATTCTGCACCATAAAAACCATAAAACCCTTCAATAATGGCTTGTGTATTTTTACAGAGTTTAAAACTGAAATGCCTAACGGATTTCAAACTACAGATGAGATGATATCTGAACCTGAGGAAGCTCAGCCGAATATAAATATAGAGGAAATCAAAGAAAACGGGACTGATGGGAACGAGGAAAAGGTAATCGCACCGGAGATTGTAATTCAAGAAGCGATAGAGAAAATGAAGAAAGAAGAAGAGGCAAGATTGGAAGAAGAAATAAGAAGTGAAAAGCAGAAAAAGGTTAGTTGTAACTTTTAATTTTTAAATTGACCGACTTCCGTCGTAATTTAATTGAATAATAGCATTTTTCCCCTTTTGACATGTCTGTCTATACCAGAATGATAAGAAGAAAAGAATTGATTTGATCGATTTAGTTGAATGCAAAAACTGCTTAACCAATTTTAAATAATTATTATATTCACTTATAGAAAGCTACATTCCCAGAGAGTAATATAGACTGCATTTTATTTTCAATAACTAGATTTTAATGCGAGTGAAACCGCGAGTAAAGTCAATATTGCATTATTTACAATCGATGATTTATCTTCGTTACGCAATGCAAGTATAGTACAAGTACTTTTCAAATCAAGGGTGGTAGGCAGGTCCTGCTTAAAGGTATTTGCGAATACTTAAAGGGCCCATTCATTAATTACGTAAGGATTATTTTAATTTATTGATATTTGGAAATAAAAGAATATTTTTGAAGTGATATTTCTTATTGGAGGGCTTTGAAATTCTGATCGGCAACCTTCTTGTGTGTCACGAAAAGTAGTGAGGGTAAACACTGTGTCGGGTAGAGTGTTGAAAACACCGGTTCTCGTCCGATCACCGAAGTTAAACAATAGGATTAATACGCGAGAATAATGTATTATAATTATTATTCATAACATTTTAAATGGATAAAAAATAACGCATTTAAAATTTTAAGAAACAATAACAATTGTTGTAAAGACTTTTTTCGCGGGATCTCGGAATGTCATGTAGTGGATTTTATATTTTATTCATAATCTTGTGTTAGTTTAGGCCGGCAACGCACTTGCGACTCCCCTGGTGTTGCTAGTGTCTATGGACGGCGGTGATCACTTACCATCAGATGACCCACCTGTTCGTTTGCCCCCTATACATAAAAAAAATATATATTTGCCATTATATTTTATAATATTAGTACCGTTTTGCATAATATAGTTTAGTTATTGAGCACAAGTGACATGGATGGGAAATTATGCCATATTTTATATTTTGTCATTTGAATCCATTGACCCATTAGCCATCATTGCTTCGACCCAGGACTTCATGTTACCATCGAACGTTAAATAATAATTCACACAAAGTCAAGTCCATAAAAAAAATACATAAGATTAAAAAAAAACTATTTAGGAATTCACCCAGCGTGAAAGTGAATCTAGGCAGCAGACGCAACGTCCCGCGAGTAGGGTCGGGAAACCGAAGCCGGTGTTCGGACCTCTCAATCCAGAGGACCGTCCTCTGATCCTCCCGGGAGGTAGACGGTGGAGATGTCCCGAAGATGCTTACGAAGACCAAATAATGGCTGAGGTGATGAAAGCGAACGCTGAAGTCATAAAAGGGAAAGCTATCGGGTTGGTTTTATCTACTACTTTTTTTTATTCCATTGTAGTTTATTGTCTATGGTAGATATAATTAGCGGCATACTATGATGGCCGTTTTGACACATAACAATAGTGTCGTGAAATGTCGATTTATTTTCGACAAAAAAGCTGCTTTCTTTTGCATTGAGCATTGACGCGAGTTTGATAGAGGTCCGTAGCTGCGCTGTCCAGCGATCCTAAATATATAATCATATATAGTATATAAATGTATAATTTCGAATACTGAAAAATATAAATGCCGAGTTCTGTTGTAAATAAGTACACTAATAATTATAATCCATTAAAGATTCTGTTAAACGGCGCTGTTTTTTTTTTGTTAGTAAAAACGTGAAAAGATTTACCGGCGGAACCATATTATATAGTTAGATATAGTAATAGTTACATATATATATATGTTATAGTTAAACATATATATAATTTAGAAATTAGTATACTAAATTAATTTTATGCCCTAAAAATAAATCGTTACATATATATATATGTTATAGTTAAACATATATATAATTTAGAAATTAGTATACTAAATTAATTTTATGCCCTAAAAATAAACAATCGATAAATTTTAATACTAACTGCACTACACTATTGACGATAAAGAATAGCAAATTGCTCCTTTCAAACGTAATTATTAATGTATGCAAAATTTAATGACCGGGCAAACGTCAACACGGCCATCATAGCGTGCCGCTATAATAGTTTAAATTCAGTAATACAACAGTGATACCCCTGATGTTACAATTGCCCATAAGTCACGGTAACCGTTTGCCATCAAATGAACCCGTCAGCCTGATTGCTGCTCTTTGGCATAAAAAAGATGTTTACGTACAGACTGAAGTAGAGTCTGATTAGTAGGGTACTAATATACGCGACATACTAACTAGGAGACTAGGAGAAATCTTAAGACAGGGCTCTTGAAATCATGTAGTGCTATAATTGCTTTACTAAATTAATGAAAAGAGGGTCGTTCAATTATTATATATGGAGTACTTATGTCATTTTTGACCAGTCCCTCTCCCCCATTCTCAGCAAAAGTAATCGAAGCTCTCACTCCCCCGCCTATAGGTACTTGTATATTTGCAATTGTATTGACATATTTTTTTGCAAAATCTCTCATAAGTTTTTTTTACCGGTTCTTCAAAAAGGAAGGAAAAGGAAATAATTAATAAAATAAAAGGAATTGCTGCTTTAATCTTCTTTCCGACTGGGTCCCCCCGTGTCGTCAAAAAAAAGTAAAGCATATGCTGCCCCGCCCCCCCACTCTTTGGTGCTTAAGTAATACTTGAACGATCGCAAGTTTCAGAAGTTATAGTGTTCATTTATTGAAATAGGAATAATCATATGAGTGTGTTTGATTTAATCATACATTTGATTCATAAGGGTCATTTTTATAGGTTTGAAAGTGATCAACGTTCATGCGATAAGAGGTTTGTCGTCCATTTGTTAAACTAATAGCATAAATGTATATAATGTATAAAAAAAAATAAAAAAAAAAATAGTCAAACTTTTTGACCTCTCTGATGCATTTTTCACGAATTCATATGTGTATGAAATGGACATATAGCTTAGTTGGATCGGGAAACTCGGCGACAGTTCAAGCCGAGGCGCACCGAGTGTCTTTGCGCTGATTGCTTGAACAAATCGGGTGAGTGCCTTAAGCGCTCCCCTTAGTAGTCCGGTGGAACTGTAGCGGACTTAACAAGTCAACGGTGCAGTCAGTTCGAAAAACAAATAACATAACCGCTCTGAATATGGTTGTGCAGAACACCAATTCAGTTATAAATACGTGTTATAATATCATATGTATAACAATTTAAATAAATTTGGTTTAAATAAATGCCAATTTTAGATTCGTATAATAATAATATTTTAACTTTATTTTGTATTAAATCCTTGGCTACATTATGCAAAAGCCAGCGCTTACGGCTATATTCAGAGCGGTCAAAAAGTTTGATGTGGACTGTACCCGCTATTTTTTTGTTTCATTATTAAATATGTATCACCTTTATTATAAAATATCGGTGCTAATATTATAAAACTTTTCTGTTTATTTGTTTGTCTGTGCACGTTAATATCTGTCAGTATTTTTCAGTCAGTACAATTAATTTGGCATTTCATAGCTTACTAGCAACCAGGTCCAACTTTTCATAAAGGCAACGTACTAATATGGGGTCATAGGTATTCAAATTATTTGGATGAATTTTTTTAGGGCTTTGATATTTAAGGATAAGTCATAGAAGCTACGTAAAAATCATTATACAAGCAAATTGCTTCTTTTTAAAGTGAAAACTTTAGTAGCGTTGAGCTATTTTTTTTTTACGAGAAAAACTTATGGGTTTGCGCTGCCGATGAGCTCGATATGGTCGTGACGTACTACATTTGTGCTAGACTAGCGACGTGTAATATAGCGGCCTATGTACTACATGTTATACTGATATTTTATACTGAACTTGTGCAGCCCACCATATATTTGATTAAATAATAAGCTGTATAAAAATGTATATAGTTATTGTTCGAAGTGCCAATAGATGTGAAAACCAGACGAATGATAATAAAATATTCGATCGATGGACGCATTACTTTGCAGAAATTCATCATTAAAATTAGTATGGACGTTACTTCGCACTTCCGCTTGGAATTGTTTAGCCGCTGTAATGTATTACTACAACAAGAAACGGTTGACAAACGACAAGTTGAACTATCCACCAACGTCGAGTTCAACCACCGAACGACACCTTTTAATTACTTTTAATCTGTTTCACAAGCATTTTATGTTGTAGTAAGACGTAACAGCGACCAAACAATTCCAAGCGGAAGTGCGAAGTAACGTCCACCCTAATTTTAATGTTAATATTTTCTATTTAAAAATTATTACATTTCAATAATTCAGACTATAATTGATTTGGAAAATCAAAAAAGAACACATTCATATTGTTTTGAGTTTTCGCTTCTGTCTCTCTGGACTTTTCATTTTTGTTGCGCGTAATGTGAAAGCTCTGATATTTCTAAGATATTCAGTGAGTTATCTATACTAATGAGCAATTTTGATCTATATTCAATTCTTTACGTATATCAAATATTCATTTGATAAGGATTACAACTATCCTGATAAAAATAGCGTCGCAAATAATCAATTATTTTTTAATAATATATAATATATTAAACAGGTTCCTCAGGGTTATCCTTTGAAGGAAGATCAATATAATAGCGTACAATTCTGTAGTACATTATTTTTATGTATTATTTAAGGTTTAGTCAGCGGTAGCGATGTAAGCGCACGGAAAACATTTCTCTACTCCATGTATTTATGTACTTCTATACTCTTGGGTTTACGTAGTTATGAGCACATTCGTTATTGGTCATTTACCATTTCAGAACAATACACAGAAGAAATTCATATATATATATATATTATTTGTTTTGTCGTCCTGTGTTATCGTTATTCTTTTTTCTCGTGTCAGTGCGCGTTCGACCAGAGAGTACATAAAAGCGGCCGAACGCCACACCCTTACATAGTTTAGAAGAATTAAGCGAACACACAGACAGACACGTGAAGCGAGTTTGTTGTATATATAATATATTTTGGTATAGCTGACTTTACAATACCTAATTTTCTAGACATTATTCCTGTCCAATTATTAAAGGTATCAATGATCGTTCAAAGTTATTCTAAACAGAGGCTCAACGAAAATTTTCTACATAGTACTAAGTAAAACACTTGAATGAAAAAATTAAAAGCGGACACGCGGTAAAATAAACCAGATGAGGAAATTAAAAAAAAACACGAATAAGGATATGTGGAAATTTTGTCGATAACGTTAAAGCTCGATGATCCGTTGAAGCAATGATGGTTAGTGGCAGTGTACTGCTTTAAAAAGGTATTCCAAAAACGGTCCTATATTTCCATACATTTATGACAATTGCCGAAGAAAATACCAGTTACGTAGACAGAGAATTAAAAGTATATATTTTTTTCGAACTAACTACACTGTTGGCCTGGCCAGACCTCTACAGTTTCACCGGAGTATTAAGAGGAGCGCTTAAGGCACACACCCAATTTTATATGGCAACCAGCACAAACAGCGCGCCTCGGCTTGGACTGCTGTCTAACATCCCGAATCTAACTCAGTTAATTATTCCATACATATATGAAGTCGATTTGCAAATTTATCCGCAAATACCTGTAGATGTCTTTCCTCAACTGCACTTGAAAGCCAATGTAGTTGATGACGTGTTCGGACACCACGTCGATGAATATACGCTCCAATCCTTGCGCCTGAGTCGAAGATTTCGGTCAAGGAAAACATGGTGTTGAAATCATAGCATGGTGGTAGGGCCCTTTCTAAGTCCGCCTGGCTAGATTAAGACGATTTAATATCAAACGAGATTCTGGTCAAATGAAATTTGTAAAAAAAAACGTGTGCAATCACGAGACTCGGGAACGAAATTCCTTATACTCATTGTTCAACTCCAAATGTAATTCGATGTGGAGATTTAGATTGTTGGTATTTGCATATTCGCGTCACGTAAGGAAAAGCGTTATGCCCCCTCTTATAGGACACGAAAAATTCCATATCGAATGGTCATATTCTTATGCCATACGTTCAGTAGTTTTGATGTGATCCAGCCTCAAATGAACTGTATTCGTATTATATACTTTACACCCTTCTAAAATATATTTTAGGTTTTATATAGTTATATATAGTGTACGTTTGTTTGCCTCCATATTTGCGCCGCGCGATGACAGATCGAAATTTGGAACAAGACTTGGCCATGGGGTGATAACAAATATATTTATAAAAAAAGCGGGTATGTTTGTACTAACTCAGTATTAAGTTTATGGTTGCCCCAATCTTCCTGCCGAAACCGGGATTTTTCGTTTTCAGCATCGTGAATTTTTTTCCTGGAACGATTCTCGAAGTTCGAAGACCCTAATATGTCATATTGTAGTTTATATTACAAATAATAAGCGTTATTTGTCCCTGAAACTTTTTGTTATATTTCTGGCATTTTGCGTAAGATACTTCAAGCATTTTTATTCCTCTTCTCCCTTCCCACTTGTCAGAAAAAGTAAGCAACCTCTTCCCATACAAGTGTTACAAGTTATGCAAGTGTTGTTATCATTTATATCAAAAAAGATGTGAAAAGTCAAGTCAACTCAATATTACTGACGTTATCTCCACTCAGACTCCCTTCCCCCTTGTCATCATTAAAATTATCAAAGCAGAGACGGCCTTTCCCCCCTTTTTAATACTTACGTAATGCTTCAACAACCCTTAATATGGGTTGCTTATTTATCGTGAATTAAAAAAATAAAAAAGTGGGATACCACACGATATAATTGTTTTTTTTAATAAATAATGAAGTACTAACTGTATACGCACAATATATACATTTGAAATATTACACTGATTATATACAAAACATATATAATTTTCAGTGCAATATTTAATGGGAGGATTTTGAATTTCTGATAGGCAACCTTTTTGTTTGACAAAAAGTGGTGGGGGTAAAAAATATAGATGATTTGAAAAATATAAAAAAGAAGTATATACTTTATATTAAACATATTTAAGTAGAAGTGCGAAGTAACGTCCACCATATTTTTTAATGATGGATTTCCGCATAGTAACGCTTTCATCACTAAAATATCTATTCTTCATAATTCAGGTTTGTTACGTCTATAATCTACAATATTCTATAATACTTAACACAGATAATAAAAATATTAATTAATCTATTAAATTGACACGTTGAGAAAAGATTTTGTACCTTTTATTATTACGATCACTAGTAATATATATAAATGGATGTTCGTATGTCTGAAATCAATAAACTCCAACACCGGTCATTTTTACGTATAACATTTCTATAAATATTGTAGTCTAATGTGAATTTTCCAATTTTACAAAACGTTGAAATCTCTTCATACCAGTAATATTTATCAATAACAAATTCTTACTTCACTTATATATTAGTTCCTTTGATATTAATCGTACATAACTAGAGGTTGCAGTAACCAATCACCAGCAAATGGACTGCTTGCCTGTATATTGGTATAAAACATATGAAGCCTCCTCATATCTCATTAAAATCAAAACGCCGGCCAATAAAAATTCTCAGTAGTAATGACGTCACAACTAGCCTGTCGCGTCGCGTCGTTTCATCGCGCGTCTTACGTCACAAATCAGGTTGCATGGTGTATAACTTTTTATATTAACATTATTTTATCATATATTTAAATATATCCTTCAGCATGTTTTTTTGGTTTTTGCTTGAGTCACAATCTTATGTGCAAACTGACAACTCATCTACACAACCATCTCAGACGTACTGTTATTAATGGAATAGAAAAAGTGGTTACTGTTTGCTTTTTTTTTTTCGAAAGTGGTTTTGATTCTTACATTCATTGTGGATTGGAGCCTATACTTTTTATATAGAAAATTTCATAAAATGATCAGACTAGAATTTATATTAGACGTCTTGTTAAAACCTTCAACTATCTTTTCAGTTATTATAATAATAACAAAAGTGCAGATAAAACATATATACTTGTTCGCAACAATAAACAAACACATATTCTCTGTATTTAACAAACTATTGTTTTCCTGCGTTTTATTTTTAATGACATACAATTCCACATGTTTTAGATTATTCTTTTTTTTTTCATTTTGTACTACATAACCTCAAAACTTTATCAGCCGCCAAGCAAAGTCCGAAGTCTTTGTTTTTTTTTTTCAACATAAGGTAAACATTTACATTACATTATACAGTTTAAAATCATAAGAACAAAAAGGTTCAACTACACTGACATTTACAAGCAATTATAACTATCACAAAAATTTGGAAAAAAATGAATATTAAAATTATACATTTATAAATATAGATACATACAACAATAATTCAGCACGTCAGCTTCTTTAAATAAAATTATTAAATTACAGAATCAATTTCATGAAATACGAAGTGCCTCCTGTTTCTCTTGAACACCTGAAGAATTCTGAAGTGTACAAAGTCGTACACAATATGGACGAGACACCGCTGAAGCAAGTCGAGTTACTCGGTCCGGTTATAGCCGAAGCAGATTATAGGAAGGTCTGTAATATATCTCCAATAACGTAGCAAAGATACGACTATCTATTTATCACGATAGAATGAACGTCTAAATTGAACTGATCCTTTCCCCCCAATTGCCTATTTCGTAAGACCAAATAGATATGGCGGTCTGAAATCGATTAATTGGGCATCGATAATAAATCCATGTTTATTGATTTGAAACAATGTAATCACACTAGTTCATTGGTTTCTGATGGATCTGATTAAAACTCATATAAAAACAATCGAAATTTGTAAAATTCTCGTTTTGATAAAATAATTCATAATTAATTGACCATTGGATACGAAAATATACGTTGGGATATTATTTGAAATTAGCAATAAGTAAGGTTAGCGTATTGAAAAATTACTTCTGCAATTTCTCTTTGCGGAAAGGTCTTTCCCGATACAATTCATCTATTATAGCTATCATTTTCTTTTTGCAGAGATGTCGTTCAAGGACCCCAAATAGGATCGAGCAATACAACGACCACACACCACAGCTTCAGCCTTAGATTTTTTTTTTCAAATTTCATTGTCTTTTTATACAAGTATTTAATGTTCCTACTGTAGTTAGTCAAATTTTTCGAATAAATAATTCATTTACAACTCTCCTTTTATTTTCTGTGCTGGATATATTTAATAAATCGATTGATTTTGGTATGATGAAATAATAAACAGTAAAATCAATTAATAGAACCACAGAAATGTTGGCATACTCTTAAGTGATTTGTCATGAACAAGGTTTTTTATTGTGTCGCCATGTTATTATATTCTATTATTATTACATTTTCTATAAAATTAAACACTAACGAAAATACAGGCAGTTGCTAATCCTCTATATGTAAATAAAAACGGTTGCTGTTATATATAGAATCTATAAACTCGAACATGTTTCAACCGATCGACATGAAAATGTATTAAAATCAAAATCATTTTGATTTTGATACTTTATGCAATTTAGGCCCTAAGAAGGCGCTTATGAACGTCAAAATTACCACCGGTTCAGAAAACAACCCAGTCATCGAGAAGAACCGGCGAGAAACTCGATCGAGTTTATCTTTAAACATAAATAGATGCATATTTCAAATAAATTACACGTTACAATCGTTATTAGTGGCTGCACGGAGAAGAGTCAATTCCAGACATCACCATTGTTCACAAATTGATCCACTCTATAATAGCCCTTAGACACCAAAACCCGCTTGACATGGCGCTTAAATTTATAGTCCGACAAATCGGTAACATGCTATGGGACTTTGTTATAAAATCTGACACTATTATCTGAGAAACTATTACTGATTTTACTCAGTCGGAAACATGGGATGACCGTAACCGACCGACCGACCAACGTGTGTAAATATCTAGAAAATATTCACACAACATTAATTTTAATGTATCTCGACTACACATTACAATCAATAATACAAAACCTATGTAAAGCCGCGGACGCAACTAGTCACAGATAAATAAGGAGTAGTATACTTATCACAGCTTATAACATAATACGATTGATAATTAAATTTGTGTTCTGCGCAATTATGTTCAAAGGTGGTCAAAAAGATTGTAGTGGGCTGTATAACCAACTTGAGATATTAGTTTTATATTATTTGATACCGATTATGTATCTGTTTAATATTTATAATCTAGGTATTCAAACTGGGAACTTCAAATATTCCGATAATATTATGTAAGCAATACTAGGCGACATATGGATAGTAACTTCTTTTTAAAATATTTTTAAAATCATAATTATTTCATTTGTTTTTGCGGATACTTGTTGTAATAGTCCGGGATTCACGGTTCATTTTTGCTAGTGATTATAACCAAGCAACTTTTCCTTGAATAGCTTCATTTTGATGAGACGCCCAATTATCTATTACAATTTCAATTGTCGTAACACGAGTTGCAGAGATAAAATATGTCGATTTTATGTTTCTCATAAACTATAGTATACTATTACTATCTGGGTTTTTTTCATTAAATCTCAAGATAATTAACCTAATTATTCGAAAAAATATTTGTCCCGCACAATGTCTGGGATAATGCACGTTCCGTTCTACTCAAAATAATATCAACAACACCAATCAAATGTCAAAACCACCTATCATTTTTTGACAGCTCTCTTAGTGCAGTTTATCAAAGCTTTCAAGCATAAGAAAGAGAAGTAGCATAACAATTCATGCAGATGTAACAAAGATATAGCATATTTATAATGATAATCTTTCACTAAATATACTTAAAGCGTGAAGTTCTGCTGAGCCGTGCATTGGATTGTTTATCTTCTAGAAAATACTACATAAATACCGAATTTATTATCTAAATATTTACTACTTACTTTAGACTTCATCCAGAGTTTTTTTAGATTATGTTGACATCAAAAGTAAGTATATAGAGGTAAGAATTTATGGAAAAATATATTATGATGTGCTCAAGGTTCATTATATTTTTTTAATTTAAAACTAATTAGTCATTGCGATAAAGAAATAGTTAAATTCAATGTTACTTTAGCCTTATCTTAACGTTTTAAAGATATAATTAACTTTGTAGCTGTATATTTTTAATATTCACATAAAAAAAATATATAAATAATCTGTCTACCAGGTAGTTCTATCCTATTTTCCGCCATAAAACTAACATACATTTTTTTTTCTTAGTGTCAATAAACTTTATAAAATAATATAATTGCCATTATTATTATTAATAACTTGACATAAATACTCCAAATTTAAGATAATAACAATTATTTTTTTTTGAGTAATAAATATCATTTAAAAATTTAAATTTATCTGGAGAACAAAACCCATTACAAATCTTAAAACATTGTCCGCAAACTGCTAGTCAAAAGCATTTGGTCCAAAGGTGTACAGTACAATAAACTAGTAAACAATATTTTTTTTACAGCTAGAAGTCCTGGTGGATTTTGGTCCAAAGCCTGATCAACAAATATTGAATCAAACTTTAAATCAGCTGACATCTCACAGAGAGATCAAAACTGTAAGACACTTTATTTATTTCTGCATAAAATACAAGGTACTTAAATAAATCAAATCAAATATACTGTATTCAATTTAGGCCATGAGAAGGTACTTATGAATGTCGGTTCGAAAAAACAACCCAGCCATTAAGAGAAACAATTGAATTGACATTCCACTAGTGAAGCCACTCAACCACCATGACTAAAAATAAAGATGTTCAAATAAATAAAAAAATAATATTTGTAACCTTTACGCACCCTTAAAGTGAAACTCATTTTTAATAATTAGTACAAAATTAATTATAATAAATAATAAAAAATATATTTCTAATAATGATTTAAATATTACATATTAATACTTATCTTTTATAATCCCCAAAACATATTCATGTTCCTATTCCAAGGCACTGTTAGATATTGTTTTGGAAAGCAATCTGTCCAATAATTGAACAGAAATTTTTGTCTGGTGCATTTTATTTTATATTGTCACTGTGGTGAAAGTTCCTTTTAGTGTGGCAGATTTTGGATATAGTCAATGTCATATCCGATTGTGCAGTTGCTTGCCCTGTAGTAGTTTATAGACTCATATGACAGTAACAACAGTTAATAAATCTTGGTCATCTTCAGATTGAAAAAAAATGGAAACTTAAGTGTGTACTTTTAATAATTAACAGGCATCATATAAAGATGGAGCTATACTGGTGGAAACAACTTTACCAAGTACTTCAGTGTTGGATATCGTGACAAAGGCTTCAGGTCTGAGGGCAGTACTGCAAGGGTTTGGAGGTACGTTGCCCACATAAATTCTTAAATAAACTTCACACAATATATTCTGATAAATTACTATATAATTATGAATATATATGTCGGAAATAGAGCCTCTTTGTCGCGATTATCACTCATTGTCTATATTTATTACCATGGGTGTCCGTGGGTAGTTAGAGAGAAAGAACTTATATCACGGATGAAGTATCAATTATTTTAACGATTATATTACAGACCGTATGTAGGTAGGCACGTATAGTTAATAGATTATATCTCTTAGAACACACTATAGTTTTAGTGACAATCATTCGTGCCGACCGTCAAGGAAAGAATAAATCCTTTCGATACTGCCGACTCGATAACGCGCGCGTCTCTTACTCCATCGAGCGCCGCCTGGTGGCGCTGGCAGTCCGAATGTGACTTGACTTATACGCGAATTTGATTTGACCGGGACATCCTGCTGTGGGCAACTTATTCGTAAAATCGTATTCCACGATATATAGAAACAAGTTGCCGAATGTATGTACGAGTATGTGCATGATTTCAGAACAGCTGCATTAGCTAATAATGGTATAAAGGAATATGTTTTAGAGATCGTACGAAAAAGTAAATTTTTGAAACGAAACTTCTCATGGGTAGGCTTTGAAATTCTGATCGGTGGCCTTTTTATGTGACGAAATATGGTGAGGGCAAACACTGTGCCGGATAGAGTGTTGAAAACGATAGTCTCGTCCGATCACTGAAGTTAAGTAACGTCGGGTGCGTTCAGTAATTGTATGGGTGACCGCAGAGGAACATCGCGTGACGTTGGCTTTCCGTTATGTTTTTTTTTGTTTTCAAAAACTCTGTATATAAAAGTGAGTGAAACAGTAGACTAGTATGGATATTTTCAAATATATCTACAGATTGACGTTCCACACGAAACAAAACACAACTTGTATTATTGATCTTTATTGTTTAATTGTTTTGATGAGTTGTAAGAGGTGACGCTCGTTTCTTATAAATATTTTATTGACAGACAAAAACGATAAATGCTATGAAACCTAATATGCTAAAATCCATCAAACTAATTAGGCTATAAAGTAAGCTAAAGGAATAGACGCACGCACGCACGCTCGCACGCACGCACGCACGCACACACGCACGCACGCACGCACGCACGCACGCACGCACGCACGCACGCACGTACATACGTACTTACGCTTTCTAATAATTGAATCGTCAACCCTCTCCATTTAATAATTACATATAATTAGTACAGTGTGCGAAGGTGTCTGTGATATAGCCTCAGAATTACTACAGGCTCCCAAATTGGCGCCTTCAATGTCTGTTTTAATTTACTTGTATAAAATCATGTATTTTTTTTGCTGCAAATAAACCATTATTATCATTATACAATTAAATATATACATAAT
This sequence comes from Antheraea assamensis, assembly GCA_035772565.1. Taxonomy (NCBI): domain Eukaryota; kingdom Metazoa; phylum Arthropoda; class Insecta; order Lepidoptera; family Saturniidae; genus Antheraea; species Antheraea assamensis. Next base: position 923,741 of record JAQQSE010000099.1, on the reverse strand, counting down.
TGTCAAAACCTTATTCTCCTAAAAATGAACTATATAGCTATATATAACTAATAGGAAATATTATATAATCTGTTTAAATTCCAGAGACTCAATCAGCGGTCGCTATGGTGTCCAGTCAGTCGTGCTGTAACACCAGCGTGCTCGGTGTCATCAGGTTCCAGCAGTCAGAAGAAGGTGTTTTGGTGGTAGACGGTAGCATAGATGGGCTCGAGTCAGGTCTTCATGGGTTGCACGTTCATGATGCGGGTGATTTAAGTCAGGTATGTAGATTTATTGTAACTCTTTGACAAGAGGTGTTCCAACTCGATTTTCATGGGTGAACGACACTTCGTTAGTTGCCACCCCCCTGTAAAAGATATATCATTAAGCACATATAGGTATGTTCTGGCAGGTACATCTGCGAGCTTCTCCCATTTCTGATAGCATGCTATGCTAACCTTATAATGTAAAGGGCTTATTAAAATCGTTTAGACTTATTAAGACAAATCGTAATAGCAATGAGAATGAGACTATGTTATCTGCTTATGACCAAGCCAGTAAAAGTTCCGCAGCTGGCCATAAATTGTTTTCCGATGAAAAGTGTTCACAACTTTACTGCCCTAATTCAATTTGCTTTAGTTTCACCAATGTATTACTTGATACTCAACAAGAATATGACTAAAGAAAGTAAAATGCTGATTTTAGAAGTGGTATTGGTTCTCAAGCACCATCTCCAGTACATATTGGTATATTCTCGACAACATATCTGCAACGGACCATATCGAATTTTGTCTGGACTCATTCGCAGGGTTGCAAGTCTATAGGTGCTCATTATAACCCCAATGGGAGTCCACATGGAGCACCTGATGATCCTAAAGACAGGAGGCATGCCGGAGACCTTGGGAATATAGTAGCTGATGAGAATGGACGGGCGACCTTCCGGATCCTGGATAATGTACTGAAGGTAACCGATTACCTTGAAATAACATCTAAATTATTAAAACTGTTATCAATTATTCTGCTGTTTGCTATTTCATATTGTATTGTAATTTTTTAAATACTTCATAGCATTTGGCCACAATCCTACCTGACGTTAAATGTGGTCTAAGATGGTAAACGATCGCTTAACCTAAAGAGGGACTGGCTCTCAAGTGCAGCTGCTGTAACGCACCAACAGGTGCTTGACCATAGATTTTCAACTCGAGGGTGATGGATAACCAGGTGGGCTTAGAAAAAGTCCTACCATCATGAGAATTTTTGACAGTGACAGGATAATGTAATGAGTCTTCATAAGTCGTGCCTTGACTTTTGAGTGAGAGCTCTATGTGAAGTCCTCCCTTTCACAGTTATTGGTTGTTGCATCAAGCTTGCTGCTTGGCATGTTGCAATAACAACGGAATAATGCATTCCATTATTAGTTGTTTTATAATAATCATATGTATTGGTGTAGAATGAATTAAGAAATGTAAATGGATAATAGATTATTTGTACTAATTAAACTATGACCACTACATACGTCGTGAAAAACAAACTGTAATAATCCTTTCGGGATCAACCAATCCGTGTATAGCTGCTACAGCGTAAAGATTTCCACGTGATTGATTTATAAGCTCTCGTGACAGTAGTGACTGTCGATAGATCCTCGTCGCTTGAATGTCACCACTATTCTCGGTATTACCAAAATGATTTTTTTTTGCTCACCATCCCCTTCCCTGACCCAGTTTCCTTATAGTTGTCCAAAAATTCGAATAGATGAATATATATTGTTAGATATTAGAGGGCAAGCAATAAGTATATGATAATCCAAAACGGTGTCCTCGAACGTGACGTTACCACAACCATCACAGTTGACTACAAGAGATGTCATTAGGTGAGGCGAACAGTCTTACGATATCGATTACGCCTCATCGCAACTAAAAATAATACCAGTTAGTGGTCAGTAGTAAAACAACACCATTTCATTACAAGAGTTATTAAGATTTATCGACAGTCATTGCCGTCATGCGAGCCTATAAAATTACCACAACCATTCGAGTATATTCCTTGGAACGTGGTTTTCTCAAACTCCGGACCGCTGTAGTATCCCACTGGCTAATCCTGAAAACACGATAAACAAAAAATTTGTCACTGTAATGGTTTAGTCTTATATACTGTGATCCGGTCAAGTGCAGACATCTTACTATCCCACTAAATGTTCTTTGAACGAATAAATATGCAAAACTGGTTTCCGAGGTTCATTACTTTTAGAGATATGTTAAAAAATAAAGCTGTTCTGGGCATAATTTGGGGTAATTTTGGATGATTCAATTAAATAAAGGGTAAAAAATCTATGTTTTTTTATTTCTTTCCAGGTTTGGGATATAGTTGGCCGTTCGGTCGCAGTCACAGAGAGGGGTGACGATTTAGGCAAAGGCACTTCATCGGCCTCGAAAATCGACGGAAACAGCGGTTCGCCGTAAGTGGGCAGTTTAATATTATTTTGCCAATCCGGGATAGCTTTACTTTAAATGTATAGTACAGTTCAGGCTCAGCACTGAAATTCTAACCGTTAGGATGTGGGGATCTGTCGACAATCGTTACCGTCATGAAAGCTTAAACAGTTTTATTCAAACTGTGTAAAAAAATTGTACATGATAATAAGTATACAGTCATTTTTGAGTATTTTTTTGACATTAGGATCTTATAACAGTCGTTGCCGTCATGCGATCCTATAAACATATTTATTTATCTTAGAGTAAAATTTATATGCATATATAAAATTTTGTATTTCATACAGAGTTAACCTTTGACTGCAACTAGGAAGAAGCTAATTATTATTAGAGGAATATTATTAGGTAAAGTTTGTAAGTTTGTCCGTTTTTTAATCTCCGGAACTGCATAACTGATTTCAAATAAATGACAAATAACCAGCTACGTTAACACTGATTTTTATTGGCTCGGTTTCATGTCAATTAATAATAATATTTTCAAGTGAAAATATGTTTAGGCGTGTTGGACAGTCAAGTAAAGTGAGCCGTCACGCTCGAGACGGTGACGCTCTGAATAGTGTATATACTTGGCTCCAGTTTACTCTCTAACAACCGGTACATCGTTGTAATAATTACGTTTTTATTATTACACTAGCTGACATCCGCGACTTCGTCGGCGTGGTTGGTGTTTAAACAATATATTTTATGTTCTGAGGAAAAAGCATAAGCAGCACACCGCTTGCCCTTCTTCACCACGGCAAGAAAACACATCGTTGAACGCGTAGAGCTTATAAATATCTTAGTTTCTTATTATGTTTTATAAGTTTCACTTCTATTATGCGGTTATAAGGATACACACATATTTTTTTAACTGTGTGCATCGTGGCCATATATGATTATTTATCTCGCAGTATAGCATGTGGCGTCATAGCGCGTTCCGCAGGCGTTTTCCAAAATCCAAAGCGAATATGCGCATGCGACGGTGTCGTTGTATGGGACGAACGGGATAGGCCGCTAGCTGGTACTGGACGCAGGGGCGAGGGAGACGGCAAATGCTGCGGGAAAGGGAAGGAACATGCCAAGCTGTGTTGCAAGGCTTAGTTTAGTGTTGCCATTGGGAAAAGTTGGCTATTTTTTTTTTATGTTAATGGATGGTTAATTTAATATATTTGTTATTGAATAAATTCTCTTTTTAAAAATCTCTTTTTATTATTATTTTTGGATATTGTAAAATAAAAAACCTTCTAACTTATGTAGTAACTTTTATTATTAATTTGGCGTCGGATAACATTTTGCCAGTGTCAGTTTATTTTTTTGATTGCATTAGCGCTGTGAATGCTGATTGTGAGCATATTAGAATTGAAAAGGAACGGCTACCATTGATAGATAAAACTCTGTTAGCGCCTGTTGTTAAGATGTTGGTCTTTGTAAATTTTACGCTTAAAGATTTGGCATAGTATCTCAGTTCTCTATTCTTTATACGCCTGTTACATCACATTTCAAACAGTAAAAGTGTACTCCAGGAGCCCTTTAGGACCATATCGAGGAGTCCATAACTCGTGTTATTTGAGGAAAAATGGACAATTTATTTCATACTTACATTAACAAAAAATGACAATTACTATGGAGATCTTAGTATGTCTGCCTCGCTCACTCTTTAATACAGTTTGGTTAGTATAACTACAGCAGTTAAGGGAACGTACCCAAACTACGTGATCTATGTTTGACAATTTCTAACACCTCCCTCCCCTTGGTGACTATCCGTAGTACATGAGAAGACCCCTCCTCCTCCCCTTCTAGTTTTCTTTATTTGTATTGCTTGCATTGACAAGGAATTCTTGTAACATTAAGGCTAAGTTGCACCAAACAATGTTAACCTCAAAATTCGGTTAAAGTAATCCTAAGGCGACAAATGAGTTGTAACATGATAATGGTTAAAATGACGTCACGATTTAACGTTAATAATTACCGATCCATGTAGGCTGCTTAACGTTATTGTTATTGTCAACTTTTGAACTTTTTGTCAGGTTTAGTAGTAAAACGTTGAAAACAGTATGTTTTTACTGTAAGAAATCCTTTGCGAAACTCAAAATAATTCTTCCAACGACTATGAATAATACATATGAGGATATTTGCGTCTTAAAAACTATTATATAATTCATGACTAGCAATCTTCCACAATCGTACCACTCGTCATCGGCAGGGAATGGACCCTCACACTTTGGGATTCTTCAAAAGAGAAGTTAACAGGACAATAAAGGGTTGGCAACGCGCATGTGATCCCGGTGTTGCAAGCTTCCATAAGCGGGCCGCTGGTTTGCCACCACCATGGTATAAAAAAAACGTATCACAATTCTTCGCCCCCTAAATTCTATCCTGTGGTAATTTTTTTTACAAATTAAAAGTTATTAAAATAAACATAAATTAGTGTTTATGTATATTTTATAGATATAACTAGCAAATTCCCGCAACTTTGCATGCGTTTTCTATGCAGGAAATATTTCCGGCTCGTATATGTATAATAGTATGACGGATATATACTTTTATTGCCTTTTTCACCGTCTCAGAGTTTGAATTTCCAAAATGAGTACTCACCTACCGTGCAAAAGGGACGCACATGCAAATTTTGAAACTCATTTTTACAATTTTTGGAACATATTTATATTCAAAAACGAATTACCGCCTATCTATATTTTTATTACAAACCTTCGCTGAAAGTTTACACTATAGGATTCTAATCAACGTCAATATATGTAAATCTTATCAGGCTGCCATTGAGCCATTTTTTCTTCAATCCAGAGTAGAACCCAGAATAATTAATTAAAAACGGAGAGAAATAAAACGATTCGTGTTGAAACCAATAATTTATTTATTCTTGTTCGTTACATATACACGATAAAAGCGACTAGCATACAGAAAAATGTTTTGACCATACATACAATAAACATTTACTTCAACTGAGAGGATATTAGTCAGAAAAACAAAAAAAGGGCTTATTATTCTCATTCAAAAAGAATTTACATAAAAAGGTTATATCGTGAAATGTGTTTTGGAGGAACTCTCAGATAAATAGCAAAAAAATTCTTATTTCTTCTTTCTTTTTTTAATTGCTATTTAATGAAATTTTAACTTATACACTGGCTTAATATACACGTGTCCAATAGTTCAATAAATAAATAAAAAATCACTCATTGACCGTAACGACAAGGTATACTACCGACCAAATTCAAAAGCTGTACATTTCTATACAAGTTCGCATATAGCGTTAGGCTTTCGAATTTATGTGGGTTTTTGTAATAAACTAAAAAATTTCCAAATTTTTGGTGCAAAAGAACGGATGACTTTGCAGTTATCAATTCCCTTTTATTGTCTTGCTATCTCGTGGCATAATTGTATTGGCATATCTCTTTTTGCAGGATAATTGTCCTTAGTAATAGTATGTAAGTAAATGTGTAAGGATAAATTACTATTTTTTTGTTTTTCAGACCAACTCCAAAGTTACGCATAGACAATATTGTACCTGTACGTGGTTGAACACATTAATTAGCATAGATTAGTTTGTTGTTTTTTTATTATTATTATTATTAGAAAAAAGGTTTCAAAAGTTCCCACGTCGTATAGATTAAAATAGGACGATGTACAAGTTTTTACGTAGATTATTCATATTTAGTATTATTATAATTATTCCATAAAACTTATTTTAAACAAAACTCAAAGGACTTAAATGCAATGTTCACATGTATACATATAATATAACATTTATTAAATTTATGCGGTAACTTAAATACTCTAAAGAAAAATAACGCGTACAGCTCGATTTACGAAACAGAATTGTAACCTCTTCAGTTCATTACACCTTATTAGATCTAAATGTATAAATCTCTTTGAAATAATGAAAAAATACAACTGCTCACAACATACATCCAATAATCAATAACTTACCTCGTCTTTTTCTCAATAAGGTCTAGCCTGCGAGAATACTCGTCTAATTCTATCGTGCGTATCTATCCCTATTGGTTTATTTCATAGTTCTTTCTTTTACTCTCTCACTCGGGTCAAGTACCTATTTCTATCCTTTTCCCTCATAAACACTGCAATAGAATTCGCCATTTGTATTTTACTGCCATCACATCCCAAGAAGCTTCACTTCATTAACTGATAAAATAATGACCAGTGGATATTCGCGACTTGTTGACTTTGTCACACTCACAACGATTGTAGTTATAAACGACTGTCAGACATTCTGCTGTTGGATGACTTGTTTTTTAAATTGGTTATTAAATGACTATTAGTTGTTTATAACGCGGCTGTAAGTGTGACCAATATGAAGTGCTCTTTCACACCTATTGTTTGTTGTCATAATGCTTGCCTGTTCCCACGTTGCCGTAACATATCATGAATGAATGAATACATTATTGTACTTTTGAGTTTGTACACTGGTGAGCCTAATGGCACAAGGTATATTCATCCAGCTAACCGGCAGTATTGTTATCAAAGATAAAAGTTAATCTAAGTAATACAAATATAGACGAAGCAAAGGAAAATGTAATGTATAAGCTAAAAAAATATAAGAAAATGTATTTAACATTTAAATATAACTAAAAATACATATGTATTGAATTGATAAAATGAATACATATACGACGACGTATATACATATAATACGTTATTAGTTGTTTTAATAATGTAATTATTACAAAGAAAGAATAATTAGAATCACACCCAAAATAGAAACCAGAGATTTTAAAGTCCCCACTATAGGTTCAAAAGGCATCTTAGAAGTGAGAATAGTTTAACATATGTCAACAGCACATCCGATGTTTAGTAAAGTTGTAGCTAAAGGTAACAAAGCAATTTCTGCAGTGGGACTTTGAACTCAATTATAGCTTTCCAGAAGTTTCTCAATCATCGAAACGTGTACAAATCACTTTCTAGTCCGTATTTTTTTTTTTTCAAACTGACTACACTGTTGACCTGGCAAGGCCTCTACAGTTTCACCGGACTACTAGAAATATGTTCATATGTATTGTTAATATTTATATAAAATAAGTAATAAAAAAAAATCGGATGTCTGTAAAAATTATGCGTCACAAGCCGAACGCTTAGACCTATCGCATCTCTCTATTGCTTGTTCCGCGCTCTCGCTTGCACGCTCGGCTTAGGCTGAACGTGATAATAAGTCATGCTGTTTCCTGAGTGCAGCCGGCGTTCATCGATTTATAAGACGTTATCACATCAATACTACTTGTAACAAATCGGATGACAAACAAATAATTACATATACATATTTAGTTTATTTTACGATATTTATTAATGTTAACGTAATAATTGATCCAAATATGGAAGAGTCAAATATCCTTATTTGTCATCAATACGAAGTTATAAAGTTGAAGTTATAGTGCTACTAGAAATTAATCGCATGACAAACATGTTGTGCCGACCCTATTTAGTTGGGATAAGGGTAAGAAGATATTTCTACGGTCTTTTGTCTCACTCACTCACTCACTTTTAGAATGGAGATTTTTTTACCCAAACCAACCAACCCAAATTAACTATTCCTTGCGATTTCACATATATATTCTTTCATACGAACCTTGTCCTGACAAATAATAAGCAACAGAATGGTTTAAGCCCTGGACTGTCCAAAACCCATAAGGTTTAAGTTCCATACAATCGAATTTAGACCACATGAGGCACAGGTCAACAGACTGTTTGCGGCATAACTTTAAAATATATCTGATTTATTACAAAACTTAAAAAACTAATAAATTATGTAGTAAACAATTATAATTTTGATATAAAATATATTTCTAAATTATATTTTCATATGCACGAACTTTTTTTAACTAAACCATGAAATTTATAATCTATGACGTTGTGGACCGCTTATACATATAAATTACGTTTCACTCCCCATCAAATAGGTATGTATACTGCCAGATATATTGTATAACAACAATCGACTCATAAAGGAATAAACTTCAAAAAGATAAACTTTGACCGCCATGAATATAGTTGCGAAAAACATAAATTTAATTAAAAAAAAAAGTACATTATAGTATATTTATAACATCGAGATAACTTGGGAAATAATAATGTCAATTTTAGATTCCTATAATAATATTTTAACTTTGTTTTGTATTGAACTCTCGACTGTATTACGCGCAAACAAGAACTTACGGCTATATTCAGGGCGGACAGAAAGATTGACGAGGATCGTTCACTACGGTACTGTTGATATATGAATTCGATAGTTGATAACTTCGTGCAAATGAGTTTACAATGGTCAACTAGATTTTACATATAATCTCTTTCGTTTCAATTACACGCGTAGATATTTCTCTATTTGTGTCTCTGGTTCTCATAGTACTCATTTTTTAAGGCTGTCAACATATTAGTAGCATTTAAAAAAAACGTAAACTACATAATTTTAATCTTCTGTACGTATAAAAAACAAATTCTTTATTTATCGCATCATTCAATTAATTCTGTGTCATACAAGAATTCCATGATTTACTTTGAAAATATGTACAGGTTATATAAGACAATTGTTTCTTTGTCTTTGGACAAAGTCAACGCGATAATACTACGAAAAAGGTACAGGACCTTTTTCATGTTTTATTTCCAATAATAAATACAAATTATATTCTATTACAAAAATAATACGTAGCGTACATGAGACAACGAAGACATATATCTATATCTCTTACGCTAGTCCCATACCTGTGCGACGAAGCTTCGGTCACTTGTGCCGCTAAAAAGTAACCTCAAAATGAATTTAGATAAAGGCGCAGAGTAACGTTTACACACCATTGTCATTTTAATAGTAACTCGAAATTAGCTTCTCTAAGTTCCTTTGATGTGTTTAGAAACCGCGGTCCCAGTTATCCGATAGCAATCCGATAGTTCGTAACGCATAACGATAATGTCTTCCCACATCTGCATTTACTCTGACCATAGACAAAACTTCGTGCCGATACACGCAGGTATGGGAATACCATAACTCTTCACTATAATTACAGTAGTGCGAACAGTGCCACAGATGACTACATTATAATCTCCGTGATCCGTGTTACCGTCAACTCTGTCGCAATAATCACAGAATTTCCGTTCGACACCACAAATCTGATAAAACACATAGAAATCTTTGCAACGTTTACTGTTTAAGCCTAACAATGTAAAACTAAACTGATGACACCATTTAAAGCTACTACTACATGATTTCAAGGGTTCTATTTTAAGGACGATCGTGACCCCTAGTTAGTGCGTCACTACCAGAGGATCCTAACCTGTTGAAACGCGACCGTGTCTGTTCCCAATACTTTACAAGCCACAGAGAATAACTTATACACTGATTGCATTTGTCACAATAATTTCTATCAACTTTAGTAACTTCCTTTAAAGAAAAACAATAGACGATTCTAAATGTTAGTACTGAACAAGAAATAACCGTGACGTTAGAACTTTAAGGCATTGGCGGTGCATCCAGTTTAAATGTCACTGGGCAGGTAATTTGGTCAGATGTGGTGACGATAAATGGAGTAGGTGCTTGATCGATTGGTGACCGACAAAAAGCTGGCGAAATGTGGGCAGACCAATAGCAATATGGGTACCGATTGCAACACAAAACTTTTGGGAAAAAATCTGGAAACGACTGACAAAGGGTTTGGACAAAGAGGTTGTATAAAAGAGCTGATCTTTAGGACTTTTAGTCAGAGAAAACTCTTACCAGACTTAAAATTCTTAATAATACCACAAACTCTACTCTCCAAAATGAACCCAGAAATGTACCAAATTTTTTTACAAATCTTTATGTTAATAATATGAAGTATGGTAAGTATTAAGATATTTTTATATACGAACAGACAACAGACATAACAGCAGTGCGCTTAGAGAACTAACAAGATTGAGTAGACACGACCGCCCTAAGTAGGATCCCTTACTCCCTAACTCTTATTACACTTCCCTAATTAGGATAAGGGTCCCCCTTAAAATCGTGTAGTATGATGATACGTTTTACTTCTTTTTAATACTTCGATATTTATTCTCAATCGACATTGGATTCCTTGTCGCAGTCGTCGTTCTTGAAGGTCAGGTGGAAAGCCACGACCGGGATCGTCCCGAGCACCATACACGACCCCATACCGTAGAAACACCACGAGTAACCACCGGTCACGTCACGGATCAAACCTAATTCACAAGATTTATGTTATCATCCAAGAATATCATATAACTTTTATTTACATGGTTTCAATATCTGTTCAATAAATGGTATTAAAAAAAACATAATTGTTATCATGTCAACAATAACACCAATCATGGCGGGTAACGTCACACCTTCCGAAACATTGTTCTGACATTTACGTTTAGACATTTTCATACCAAAGATAAGTAGTGTTGTTTTGAACGGTGTGACGTCCATCAAGTGAACGTTTTGTCACGTCCGTCAAGTGAGTGTTTTAGTGGGAACATTTTAAAAACAATAATGCAAACATATATTTGTGAATAAGCTATCAAATATTTTTTGTAAAATTATGTTCGGGGAAAGATTTTTAAGGTTTCCTGCCGTTTCTAGTTCTCAGCCATCTACAACATTATTAGGTCACAGGATCGATTGTTGTCAATAAAAGTTTTTGTTATTGTGCAGTTCTGTTATTGCTTGTGTCGCTGACTTTTATTATTGATAAAAAGGTACTTGAATTCTTTATTTAAATATATTTCAATAATTACAAGAATAAGAAAGATAAGCCGTAGAAAAGGAAAAGTTGCCAGTACAATATTTTAAATTACACACATTTTGTTCGGTTGCCAACAGTGCTTATAACCAATTTTTTACCGACAGTATTTTTGAAAGACTGAAGCCCCTTAAAAGGTTATGGACGGTTAATCTTAAAAAAACACTTTGCACACCTATACGTATAAAGTAGCCGATTCCCGCCCAATTCGTTAGTTATTAAAGAAATGACTAATGGTCAATTAAATACCAAAAATAAGTAGCTTAGAAACATCTACGAAGAATTCCGCATCAAATGGTCACAGACCCGTGCCAATGTGTTCAATAATTTTGATGTAATTGAGCCTCAAAGAACTGCAATATTGTTATATATGTATATATTAGAGTGGTCCTGCGTTTAGGTATTTTGAATTTGTTTTACGATAGTCCTAAATCATTTCCAAATCTATACAGCTATGTTGGCGAACGATTATAAAACTAAGAGAGAGGGTTTTTTGTATTCGTTTAAATTCCCATAACTTTAGAATAATTTTTCACATTTAAAAATGTCATTTTGTGTTTCGTAGGCTATTTAATAAGGAAGATAATAATTTATTTAGTAACGTTCTATGACCCTTAGGAACGAAGCAAATACAGCACAAAGTGTGGTTCAGAGCGAAGTAATAGTATGTGATATTTTAAACGCGGTTTCGCCAAGCTATAAATTAAGCATTACCGGGAAGGGCCGAAATGTGAATGCTTATGTTATAGAGGTACAGTGTCGCGCACTTCAAATGTATACTCTACGCACAAAACATTTTTTTTTTTGGTAAGTTTCATTTTAATAGTAACCCGGCCATCAGGACATCCAAAGTTTTAAAGGCAAATACCACGTGAAAATTTCACCTCGGCTTAAGTAATTTTGTAAATTGCTTACATAAATACGAATAGCTACAAAACATACACTCTTTATAGGAAATTTAATGCTCTATAAAGAAGCTTCTTAATGATTTTTTAATTAAGTTATCAGTTCGAGAGATAATCGAGTTTTGAGGTCATGGTATCATTAATACCGCTGTTTTATGGAACTCTAATGTTCTTGTTTTTAAAAATTTGAATGAATTTGGAAGAAATATTTCTCGATTTTTCAACTCGGCTCGTTAAAGTAAGTGGAAAAATGTATTTTTGAAATGCAATATTACATTTGTGCTATCAATTTAGGACTATCGTAAAGAAAAAAATCAAAATACCCAAACTAAGGACCATATTGTAATATATATATATAATTATAGATAGATTAAAAATATTTTCTGGTGAAAGTATCGTATTCTAAAAACGCTCGACAACACTATAGATTAGGTTTAAAAAATAGGGGCTCACCAGCAGTCGGCGGCACCGACACAGCCGCCAGGCTCTGGAACATTCTAACCAAACCGTACGAGGAGGCGATACGAGCTGTCCCGAACGCGTCCGCCAACAAAACCGGAACCAGGAGGAACCAGCAACCGAGGCACAAGCCATAGACACCTGTGAACATCATTAACTCTTAAATACTCTTGTAAATGGTCATCTATCACCAATTATAAAAGGTTCAAAACTCCTCGTTAGTATATCCAGTAGTAGCAGTAGAGTGTTTTCTAAGGTACCACTTTTGAATTGAAGTTATGGTCAAGTACCGTATACGTGTGTTCTAGCAGTTACACATGAGAGTCAGTCCTTCTAGGTTAAGAGTCTATACCACCTCAGACCGAATCTTCCCTTTACAATACGTTTATTTAATAAAATAATATGGCAACTGAACAAGTCAATATTTTTGATGATCCTCCTCTAATTTTCAGTTCCAGTCATTTACATTTTATATAGACGTATTTAACTGAAATGTTTCGCTTTTCCCCTTTACGGTTTTACAAACATTTTCTATAAAAATATAATAATACCAGTTGTTCTGACATTTACAAATACGACAAAAATGAATCAGCTGACAAACAGATGCAGCATCTGAAGTGATCCGCTTTTACATATAATTTATATATAAGATAGATTAGCGGACCCGGTAAGTAGACGTCGTGTCAAAAAGCTGAATAAGTTAGGAATAAATAAAAAAAACACATAAAAACAACAAAAAAAAAGTTAATAGTGTGTACTTATGTACACGCGTTAGAAGTTATACTTCTTTGGCGCAACAAGATAACAATCTTTTCAAAAGTTTTGTCTTTCGCCTTAATGTACGTTTGCAGAAAAAAGGACACTAACAATAGAGAAAAGGTATTTAATATATACATACTTTTTCTTGCCCTTTCCATGTTTAATGTTTACAGATATGTGTCGAATATGACAAAATAATTTTAGAATACAAACTTACCGCGTTACCATGGCAACGGTTAACAGGTTAATGGTTACTATAGCAACGGGAACGCGTAGCGCATAAGTACAATTTTTTTTTTTTTTTTTTTTCGAACTGACCTACACTGCCGGCTTATTAGGCCTTCACAGTTCCACCGGACTACTAAGGGGAGCGCTTAGGGCACTCACCCGATTGTTTTTTAGGCGAAACATCTCAAGGGCACACGGTGCACCTCGGCTTGAGCTGTCGCCGGATTCCCGAACTAACTAAGCTAGCTAAGCTATCTATCCATACAATACTCATATATGAATTCGTGAAAAATGCATGTGTGACCATGCATGTTTCACGAATGTATATGTGTATTTGGTATCTGACTACTGTATTACGTGACCTATTTCAGTCCGAAAAGGGCAAAAAAACAGCCCACCACTGAGTGCCTAGGTGTGCAAGAGTGTGGGGTGATCGTGTAAGTGTAGAACATGTGTAAATCACTATATTCGCGCGAGTAACATACTCGAGGGCTCCACAGCGAGGGACTACCTAGGCTCGAGCTGTTACAAGAAAAATCGCGACGAGTGTGCGGGATCGAATCTTCACCCCCCGCTCACGGAGGCGTGAGCAGAGAGAGTCGCGGGCGTGGGCGCAAACACGCATCTTTTGAGAGGGAATCGAGCTAAAAAATAAAGTACAACGGCACGGTGCCGATTTAACTAAATAATTACGTAACTGGAGGGGCTGGTGGGACCGTGTAAATAGATCCCACCAGGAGGGGTGCGGTGAAAATAAAAAGGTATAAAAATGCGTAAAATGAAGAGAAAGAGCGTAGAGCGGTAGGTGGTCTTGCCTATAAATAAATATAATAACAAAGACCCCAAATAAAAAGCGTGCACTAACCTGCAAACTCAGCACCTCGTACGGAGCAGCGGCGTCTCAGGATCTCACTCTTAGGATGAGCGATAGCGGCGTCGTTATGAGTACAAACGGTACCAAGATAATAGCGGTATATATATGAGCGGTGTCAACAATTTTTTATAGTTCTAATAATAAAGCGGAAACATATATCTGCGGTGAGTAGGTATATAAGCGATAGAATCGTACGCTTCGTACATTTACTATCCAGAGGAATGGTTGTCAATGAAAAGTAATCGTTCACGGGTTCCCAAGTCAAACCAAGGATTTTAAAATTATTTATATTATTATCCAAGGCAGAAATAACTACTGGTGAACGATGAGACTCGGGAAGAGCCTCTAACAAAGCGGATGAATTGCTAGTCCATTTTATAAGGTCGAAAGAACCTACTTTAAATAAATCAATTAAATCACGAGATAATCTCATTGCAATCTGCTCATCATGAATAGAGTAGACAAGATCGTCCATATAAAATTGAGTTTCTACCAATTTAGAAACTTCAGGAAAGCGGTCGCTATATTCACATGCTAGTTTACGTAATATGCGCATAGCTAGATAAGGACTAGGCTTTAATCCGAAAGGAACGCGGTTAAAATTAAAAGTGCGTATAGGTTCATTTTTATTGAAGCGAAATAAAATTCGTAAGTATTTGCGGTGATGTTCATTTACTCCGATACGTAAAAACATTTGTTTAATGTCTGCGGTTATAGCTATAGGAAACGTACGAAAATCAAGCAATAATAAAAACAAGTCTGTTTGTAAATTAGGTCCAACGTGCAAAACATCATTGAGTGACAACCCTGAGTGAGTTTTCGCACTAGCGTCTAACACAACCCGAATGGTATTCTTGTCCGACCTAATAACAGCGTGATGAGGTATATAGTAGCCCTCTTCTGCCAATTCAGAATCGGGTACCTCTGATAAATACTCTTGAGATATATAATCGGCAATTATTTTATTATAGTTCTCGCGTAGGGTTGGCACGCGCGTGAATTTACGCTCAAGTGCAAGCAGTCGACGATGCGCCACCGCGCGAGAATTGCCCAACAAAGACGGGCTTCGCGAGAAAGGTAAATCGACAAAATATCGACCGTTTTTAAATAAAACTGAAGAATCAAAAATATTTTCGCAATCTAATTCATCCGGACTAACAAAGCGTTGAGAAGGAATATCTTCCAACTCAAAGAATTTCTGTAAGCCCGATTCTATATCACTGTTCGTAAGCGCGTTGAACGAAGTACTAGGAGTCGCGTCACACTGACTCGGAATGTCTCCCATAAGTACATAACCGAAGCTAGTCAATATGGCGGGCGGCGCACGATTACCTGAATCAACCCTATCTCCCAAATAAATATAGGGAAATAGTTGTGCACCGAGAATAACGTCGATTTTGCCCGGTATGTTCCAAGTTAAATCGGCAAGCAGTAAAGTATTTAAGTATGACATGTCGTCGTTTAATTCAATAAAATTGGCTGGAAGTTTGTCAGTTATACAATCCACTACCAAAGCATGAATATAATATTTATTATAAGGATTCATGCGAGATTCTATCGTAAAGTTGATAAAACCGTGTACAGGTCGTGAGGTCATACCAACACCTTGCAAAAACGAATTATTTAATTTAATTATAGGTATGTTCAAACGTTTACAACAATCCATAGTAACTAAATTATTTTGAGACCCGTTATCTATTAAGCATCTGACTACGATCTTATCTTGGTTATTGCAATACGCATAGGTTTGTGCAGTTGCTAACAGAATCGTTGTTTTATTCTGTGAACGATCGCCAGCGCTAAATGAAACAGAGTGAGTAGCATCGTTCGGCAACATATTTAGCATTGAATTCGCGGGCTCGGCCGCTATATGGACGGCAGAGGTTCGAACTGGCGCCGAAGGCGGTGGCTGTTCGCGCGGAGAATCATTCTTATCACTTGAAAAATGTAATAAGGAATGATGTTGTTTTTTACAAATTTTACAACCATTACGCGATTTACATTTACTTAATGAGTGAGACAAACTTAAACAATTAACACAGCCGCGTTTTGATTTAATAAATTCAAAACGAGCTTGCGGGGTGTTCATATTTTTAAATTCTGAGCAATGATATAACTGATGCTCACCGTTGTGGCAGAGCTGGCAGCGTATTACAGAAGTGGGTTCGTTACTAGACACGAAAGATTGAAAAGAACGATTATTATTTTGTATATTACGAGTGTTAGATATACTAGACTTTGCACGCGGTTCTGCATGAGAATTATGAGTATGTGACCGTTCAAGTATTTTAACGTAACCTTGAATGAAAGAGATAAATTCCTTATACGAAGGTAATTCTTGTCCACTAACACTATTCTCAAATTGTTGCAGTGTTTGTGAATCAACTTTTCTCAAACCACAATGTAATAAGACAAAATCTAATAGGTCCGGAATATCTAATAGTTTTAATGCAGCGACAGAAGCGGAATACTTTTCAATAAATGTATTTAAACTACCGGCAGTACCGACGCAACTTTTAATGTCCAGAATGTTGTTGAGATAGTGAACACCTAAACTACGTTTGTCTTGGTATTTTTTGACAAGACTATCCCAAATAATGTTATAAGTATCGCCTGAAGGAACAATACCTGCTGTTAATTTTAAAGCATCCTGAGTTAATTTGCTAATTAAATACTGCACACGTTGCGCATCTGTCAGATCGGTATTCAAATGCACATTGCTACGAAATATTTCATAAAATATTGGCCAGTTGTCCATATTCCCATCGAATGACGGTAACTGGATAGGTGGTAATTTAACAGAAGTCTTTTTCTGATCGGAAGTAAATGTTTTGTTATTTGCTAGTATGAGATTACGTTTGTACTTAATGCTCGAATATAAATCCTCAATTGAATTTAAACACGAGTAGTCTGGCGGAGTATTATTAATTTTAAACTGTAACTCATTAATATGATCAAGCATTGTTTCAAACTTGTTGTACAATTCCGTAATAGATTCGGATTGTGCTAAAAATAACTCATTTGAGAGTACATCGTAATTAGAAATATTTTTTGATGAAACAAATAAATGATTCATTCTTTGGAAAATAGCTTCTTTTTTAGCAATAAGCTGATTGAGTTCTATTTCAGACTTATTAGGAGCCATTATAATGGATTGTAAAGAGCAAATTTATAAAGAAATATTTAAAGTTTATTGTAGTAGCGGGTGGTCGTACATAAGTATGTAACGGCAATAGAATTATTAGTTATAGCGGGATGAATATTATATTATATGAAGCTGGAATGTATCCCAGGCTCGAAAGGACCAAATGGAGGGGCTGGTGGGACCGTGTAAATAGATCCCACCAGGAGGGGTGCGGTGAAAATAAAAAGGTATAAAAATGCGTAAAATGAAGAGAAAGAGCGTAGAGCGGTAGGTGGTCTTGCCTATAAATAAATATAATAACAAAGACCCCAAATAAAAAGCGTGCACTAACCTGCAAACTCAGCACCTCGTACGGAGCAGCGGCGTCTCAGGATCTCACTCTTAGGATGAGCGATAGCGGCGTCGTTATGAGTACAAACGGTACCAAGATAATAGCGGTATATATATGAGCGGTGTCAACAATTTTTTATAGTTCTAATAATAAAGCGGAAACATATATCTGCGGTGAGTAGGTATATAAGCGATAGAATCGTACGCTTCGTACATTTACTATCCAGAGGAATGGTTGTCAATGAAAAGTAATCGTTCACGGTCCCACCAGCCCCTCCAGTAACAAATCCTAATGTATCGGTCTATTGTGTATGAACACGCGGGTTCGATCTGATATTTTGATTTACGCGAATTTATTTATGCGCGGCGCGGGTTAGTTGCTGTGCCGTGGTCGCGACGGCCGGGAAAGCGGAGATAGCGTTTAAGAGCCCGAGCTCAGACGTACTATTAACTAACGCGTTAAATGCGATTATCTCTTGTACATCGTGTACCAAAAGTAAGCGAGCTATCCAGTCTATACCGGAGGTCGATGCTGAAGCCGCGATAGGTGGCGCAGGAGTGGACAGAGCCTTTGGGGGCTGGGGCTTGGCTTTAGGAGCCGAGGGAGCTGGCGGAGAAGGCCTTACGCGCCAAGAGAGCGCGCTCGGCGCAGGAGCGGATGCTGCCGGCGCACTGGAGGTGCCCGGCAGATCGGGGAAAGCCTTCTGGCTTTGTATGGGCGGAGGCGGAGGCCGATTCGTCCGAGTCGGCGGGCCGTGCGCCCTGGACCGGGTCGCACGACCGCCGCGGCGGTGATAGGTCGAGCGAGGCGCACGGGGACACCCGCGATAGTTCGCGGTATGACCCGTTTGCCCGCAGAGGACGCAGCTCGGAGGCTCGACGGATTCGGGAGTGCGGGGGCACTCCTTAGTGGAGTGATCCCCGAGACACTTGACACACCTGGGACGCAGGTGGCAGTGTCGGGCGGAATGACCGTACACCTGGCAGTTGTGACACTGCGAGGGTACCTGGGACTTGCGAGGAAGCTCGACGAAGACAGGGGACAGGCCGCAAACTGAGTTGAGGCTGAAAATGGCCTTGCTTTCCAAGGTGCGGTCCAGAGTGACCAACACCAAGTTGAAGGGGGCCTTCGTACGGGGGTGGTGCATACGCTGCACGCTCCGGACTGGGAAGTCCTGACCGTTCAGGCAATCGCAGATGTCGTATTCGGTGAGCTCAGAGGGAACTCCCCGAATGACGACACGGAGGCGGCGCTCTTCCTCGAGCGCGTGAGTGAAGAAAGGGAGCTGACGCTCCCTGAAATATCTCGTGAGCTTGCGATGCTCATCGGGGGTCGACACACGAATAGAAATGCCGGCAATAGTGTTGACGGCGGACTTGTAGACGATTTCCTTCGACTTAAGGTCTTCAGAAATCTCTACCCAACGGGCTTTGTTACGGAAGGTGACGGGAGGCGGTAGGCGTGGCTTCTTAGCCGCGACCGCGGGTTCCGCAGCCGAGGCCTTTGCCGAATTCGCGGCAGAGGGCGTGGGAGAGGCTCGGGGCACCCGAGCGCCACCTATATTGGACTGCTTTGGGGTTGGACGTCCCGCAGCAGAGTCGCTATCGATCTGATTCGCGGCGCATGGGCGTTTACCGCGGCGCGTGACGGTTGTGAAACCGTCGTCATCGGCGGGCGTGGTCGCGGGCGCAGGCACGGTCGCGGCCGTGGTTACCGTCGCGGGCGCGGTCGCGGGGACAGTATCGTAGTCCATATCAGAGTCGTCATCGGAATCGACGTCCGAGAGCCTCGTGAACGGGTCGTCCGGGAGATTCGCGAAAGGGTTCGCGGAGAAACAACGCGGTATCTTACCGGGAGGATTGCGCGCGTAGACTTTCCGGAGTCTGTTGTATTCCGAGACGAGTTGCGGGTCTTCCTTTTCGACGAACATATGGAAGCGTAACAGTTCTTCGAGGTGGACGGTATCATCAACGGCCGGAAGGGCCGGATGGGCACGCGGGGTCGCGGGGGTAGACATGACTAACCTCCCTGCCTGAGGGGCAGGGGGGTGCGCCTAATTCAAATCTAACGGACAATCCGTGTCCGGGCCAAAGGGAAAACGCGACGCGACGCGAACGCGAATCTTCTCTTCGAAACTGCACACGGCGCGGCGCGAGGAACGACGCTCTGCACGGCACACGACGCGCTGCACGACTCTCGAAGCGCAGCACGAAGCACGACGCGTAGCACGGCGAAACGACGCACTGCACAGTGTGTACGGCTTCGCACCGAAAAGTGCGGTTTATGTGGTACACTAAAGGAGGTGCACCGTCGCTCTGAAAAGAGCGTGTTGATTGACAATAGCCGAGTAAACACACTAAAGTGCGGCTTCGCAGCAGATGTTTTCTTTCTTCGAATTTCACAAGCTCGAGTACAATAGCACCGGCGATGACTCACTCGGCAACAATGCGGGTCGGGCAGCGACGAAATCGTTGGAATGCCAACATCTGGTGCGCAGGTAGGCGAGCGCGGCGAGCCGAACGGACCGTCAGAGCTGCGAGCGAGCGCACGTGTGCACTCGACCGCTGCTCGAACGAGACTCCACATAAGTACAAATATAAAATGTTGACTATAGTTAACTTCAGAGTGTAGGTTTTGCGGATAGCTTCAACCTGTAGATTTCGTGTGACACTGCTGCGCGCGCATCATAAAAATTCACTCTCATCATTTTTTCATAACGCGCCTAAAGAAGTATAACTTCAAAAATAACATCATATACACGGTGACAAATCAGTTTTTAGTGACTCTCTTTTAGTTTGTTGTGTTCCGCGGTCAGCTAGCAAAAGGCTTAAATAGCATGACAGCGACAACCAGCGTTAGATTGTAGATTTATGAATGGTGACCGTGGTTTATCGACTGCACCATTCTTACCATCAATTAATCAGTAAAATCACCTTAGTTTGCACGGACATCGCGTATGGCGAATTAACTTCAAATCAATAGAATGAGTATCAATTTTTGGCGGAGGAAAACATCGTGATTAAACCATAGCATGGTTGTAGGAGCGTTACGAACTCCTAAAAATGTTTACCCCTGAAGATATAGAAAAAAACCCCAAAAATTGCCACAATTATTCGAAAATCCGCCTAAAATAAAAATGAATAATTATTGCACCGAACTTGACAGCCGTCTAGAAGTGTCTTACTTTTGAAATAAATTATGTATTACCAAAAAAAAAAATCAATTATTATTTTTTCAATTTCTATGTGTCATATATAAATATTTTTCTTCATAATAATTTTATCATAAAAATATTCCAAAAAATAGACTGGATTTTGTAATTGTTGGAATATAATATGTAACATTAACTTGTCTATGATTAACTGTTTGTTTATTCTTGGAAGAAATTATTTGGCAACACCGGGTAGTTCATAAGATGGTGATGAAAACGATTGTATGTTGTTAGCTGAGTGAATAAATAAATGACTAAGAAGAATTTCGTTATATATTTTACTATCAAACAAGGTAGAATTTAATAGTAATCTCAGGGTATATACTTGTAAAAAATGATAAACGAACTGCCGACCAACCACCACGCCTTTTTATTAATTTTAGTTCTTTTAACCGTTTTTGTTGCAGCAAGACGTGACAGCGACCACACAATTCTTAGCGGAAATGCGAAGTAACGTCCACCCTCATTTTTAATGATGGATTTCCGTAAAGTAACGCTTACATCAATCAAATATCCTTTTGTAAATAAAAAAATCCCTAAAAAAATCACATCCCACTTATTTACCCCTAAATTCGGGTATTTTCTGAAGTAATAAATCTATCGTGAAACACTTATCACACTACAGTAGCCGGCGCCACTTGTGTTATTATCTTCATATGCAGCCATATCAGGCAAGGTAGGGTAAGGTAAGGCACACATAACATAATACTCATCTAATCAAATTTTCAAGACCTTAGCCCCCAGTAGTTTGGGCTCTACGTTAATATATCAGACAGTTATTATTTTGTATATATAAATTACTTTGCGAGTTAAGTGAGTACAAAGCTAAAACGTTAACACGGTGTCATAAATAATCAGTATATTTACCTGAGGCTACAGCCAACGCCCACCAGGAGGTCAGACTCGGTAGCGACAAGACAGCCAATCCTGCCAATAGTATACTGTAAAAATAAATTAAATTAAAAATTACATTTAAATACAATGTATAAACTCATTATAACAAAAGTTAAGAGTGCGTAGGTTCGGCTCCCGAGAGTGGAGCCTTCGAGCACACTGCTAACGCGCTACAGTGACACTGAATATTTTCACTCACTACCTTAACACACACAACACAGATCACCCGCGCATACGTACATACACATATATATTGGAAGGGTTATATTTTTTCTCTTGTTTTACCTGGCTTACTGAACTTGGTTAGTTTAGTTTAACCGAATTTACAAATACAGAATACATATTTGAGCTCGTGAGGCACACATGCTAGTAAACGTGTGTGCCTCACTAATTCTTATAGTATGATTAGCTTATCTAGGTTAGCTTAATAAGATTCGCGTTGTTGCATTCAAGACAATAACCCAAGCTGAGGCTCTGCCATTTCGTCACCCTTGGACTTTTTGCCAAGTGCCTTAAGTGCTCACCTTAGTAGTTCCGTGAAGATGTAAAAGCCCGTCAGGCCAATAGCGTAGTTAGTTCCAAAAAAATAATTAAGGGACCAAACATTTTTAATGTTCACTGGCTGATACCTGCGACTTCGTCTACGTTTAACAATACATTTTATGTATGGAAGAAAAATCATGAGCACCACACCGCTTGCCCCACGATAAGATTTATAAAAAAACGTAGTTTCTTATAACTTTAATAACTTTGTATTAGGTGAAGATGACGTTACATTACATTCGGACGGAGTGTCTTCGAAACGAAAACAAAATAAAATTGATTGAAACCAATACCTGAGGATATACGCCTTCCGCCTGCAGAATAAGTGAAGGTCACACAACCAGCCGAGACCGAGTCTCCCGCAGAGATCCAGGACTGCACTTATCGCCACCAGTCGACCTGGAAATCAACATCACCCATGGACCATAGAGGAAGCTTAATATTTAAACGATACCACCATATCAAGTAGAAATACAATGAAAAGTTGAATATTATAGGATGGGTTAACATGCGAACGATGGTGACTTATGGAATTAACACGATTGTTGCCATAATGCCTGGTTATATTTTCAATTCTTTCATAGGTTTTAGCATTTGGCCAGAATCTCATCTGATGTTAAAAGGCGATGTAATTTAAAATGGCTAAACACGCTAAATTCAGAAGAACTCCCTCTCAAGTGTAGCTGCCGGAACATACCAACCGGTGCTTGGCTACAGATTTTCAACTTGAGAGTGGTAGGTAGCTGGCGGTGGACCTAAAAAAAGCCCTACAGTGACATGAGAAATGTATTTAATGAATCGCTTACCAGCGGCAGCTTTACTGTGTCCAGCGGCGACGGTGTAAGCCGGCAAGTAGTACAGGGCGTAGGGGGACCCGCAAGACATTAAAGCAACAGAAGCGCAAAGAAATCCAAACTGCCAAGACTTTAGAAGCGACACGTCCAAATATCTGAAACACAAAATGATTATTATTATAATTGTTAACAAAAAAAATAATAATAGATTGCACCCTAGAAGAATCTGCACCGGTATCACTAATGGCGTCAGCGAACGACCCGACCGTCCGTCGCCGCAGCAAGAAAACCAAAGGTCCAGCCAACCAAACAACTCGATACCAGACAGTCTACGTCTTCTGTGAGATCCTTCCCGCAATACATGAGGGCGAGCATGGACAAAAGACAGCATTGAAAGACCTCATCAAAGTACTACACAACGAAGGATAAAACTACACTCAGATGCCAGACCACCTGATAAATAAGTCACAAGAAAAGAGCTCCATTTGGCCTGTTACTGGTTCACGTAGACGAGTGCTAAAAAAACATCAACCTGAAGGGTTTAAATAGTACAGTTACTGGATTCAAATTTAACGACTTAGGACGCACCGGCTAAAGGAGCGAACTTACTCAAGGGCCCTGCCGCGGTTACGAAAGATTAGATGTAAAATTGAACCCTGACGCGATTCCCCTTCATGTACTCTTGTCTTAGATGAAAGTTGACGTAATAAAATGAGGTCTACAGTTGTTTGTATGGAACTTGAACCTTCATGGTTTCGGACAGTCCAAGGATTAGGTCCGGTCATTGGGTAAAGACCTTTTGCCGAAGAATAAAATTTCCTCATATATAATATATGGAACAGATATAAATTATATTTTCAAAAATCGCTTCAGGTTCATAAAATAATTCCTTATTAGAACCGCGTCAAAACTTATTACATATAAATAGAAGTAAAAGACATAAAAAATCAGAAGAACGTCTCACCGTGATATCTTCTCGACGCAACCCCTTTTCTTCTCCACGATCACATCTTCTGTTTTAACTTCTTGTTCCTGCTTGATAACGACCGGTTCCAGCAGCTTGCTTTGTATAAGACGACTGGACAATGGCGGTCGGATATATAGAGAACTGCAACGATACAGCAAGTTTGAACAAGCAATTTTTGTAAATTTATTTCGCGTATCTCGGAAATGGCTCTAACGATTTGGATCAAATTTTATATTTAGACAAGGATTAGTTTTCTAAATTCATCTATGTAGGTGTTTTTCACGAAGAAATGCAATTTTACACAATATACCAAAACAAATTTTAATGACTTATAATTAATGTCACACAGCGCAATTTTATTAATTGTCATGGTACTTGCAACCTACGAGTGCCTCAAAATTTTGTGATATACCACTATGTGATATTATCCGAGTAGGGAAACGTTCGGCTTACATGCAATAGCAGAGCGAAACTATCTATAATGAATGAACTATAGAATGTAAGATTGAATGAGCAATTGAATTAAAGAACGACATTATTTATGGATTAATAAACATAAACGTATGGGTAATTGAATGGATAAATAACGAATGAATGAATGAATTGATTTGGAATGAAATAAATGAAATCCGGGCAGATTCCTACCACACTGTTCATTTATTGAGTATACACCGGTTAATATAACAACATACATGAGCGTGGCTCTATAATGGGTGATACACCTCTCGTATTATGATTACGAATCTATCAGACACTATGATCATCTCCTACCCTTCTCTGTTCTAAAGTGATGATGTAGCTGAAGGTACAAATACGCTAAGTCTGGAAGTACTCAAGTCCGACTGTCAGACAAATTTTTAACTTGAGAGTGGTAGGTAGCGTGCAACGGAATTAGAAAAAAGCCCTACCACTTTGTTATGGCTGCATCTGCATCTGCTGCATCTGCATCTGAAATCTGAGATAATCGCTTATAATCATTAATAACCGGCTAATTTTCCTTCGACTGGCTTTGTAGACGCAAGTGCTGTCGGTCGATAAATCTTCCACAGAGTGCAAGATGGAGGAGGATCGCGTCGGTCTTAAGCGGAGTCTGGCGACTTCTCGTGGCAAACCTTTGGATAAAACAGAATAATGTCACCATAATCATCGGATAAGACCTGTACTAATAATTACTATTTTCGAACACCGAAAAAAAATGGGAAAAAAACTAGAATTATCTACAAACATCGTGTAAACATTCATAGAAAGAAATAGAGAAACGAAATGGTGCGTCGATTCGTGAAACGCGTACACTTTTAATACTTATGGGTTTGAATGTCGTAATAAACAGAACAGAAACAGACAGAAGGTAATTATAGCGTGGAATATAACACAGGATATTTTTATTGCTCGGGGAAGCGAGTATACAAAGATCTACTGTACTATACATAGACCTTTGTGAAGTATTAGGACAAAGGTATTCGCTAGGCGTAGAACATTCAAGTCGTCTGTCCATCTCTTATTGTCTTTGCCTAAACTGTGTCTTCCTCGGTCGCCACTTGAGAACTCTTTGTCCAGTTTCACTTCTATAAACTTTCTCAATAATTGGCCTTTATCGACCTTCGAGGAATAGACAGGGAAATTCTAAATGTCCTATCATTATTGCCCACATAGGTCCCGTATTTAACAACTTGTGAATAAAAATAAATGTCTGCTTGTCCTCTGTTCGTTCCTATCGGTCGTGATATCGATTTGTGAATTAATGCTATTTTAAAAACAACGGGGAAAGAGTCATGGGGGAAAACTAATTATTTATGATAGCTTACCGACTACACCGAGGACGTCCAGACCTTCAGAATCCTCAGAGTCTGACATCTGCGAAGGCAACGGCTGACGAGTGACCTGATAATGGTAAATATCCTTTTATTGAAGCCATAATAACCTGATATCTTACTTAGAATATAGCCAGATTTAACGATCGTAAAAATCTAGGGTAAGGAAATAATGGAGACTCCAAATAATCTATACGTATAGAAAAGGAGTGAGTTATTTGACCGAGAGTATAAAATAAAGAATAAAATTTAAAAAACAAAGCGATGATGATGGCTCGGTCGGTAGGATGTTCGGAGACAGCGTCGAAGGACGTAGGTTCGAATCCCAGCAACTGTGTCGGAGCTTTCGGTGAAAGAAACCATCGTGATGATACCATAGCATGGTGGTAGGGCTTTTTTTAAGTCTGTCTGACTAGCTACCACCCTTAAGGTGAAAATCTGTCGCCAAGCACCTGTTGGTGTGTTCCGGCAGTTGCACTTGAGAGCCAGTCTCCGGCTAGGTTAAGCGTGACTTACCATCTTAGACCACATTATCATTTAATATCAGATGAGGTTGTGGTCAAAACGTCTACCTATAAAGTATTAAAAAAAAAAAGACAAAAACCTTATAAAATTTCTTATTAAGCAATGCTATCCGTCTATTTTCCCTCTTCTGCGAATGTGCAACACACCGCTTGCCCTACTTCACACATTGCTGAACGCGTCGTATTTATATATAAATCGCAATTTCTTAAAACTTTATATTGAATGAACATATTGTAATAATTTCTGTTTTAGATAAGGACTAAGTGCCTAAGAAGTAAAACAAAAATAGTATGTGTGTACTATGTACACGCGTTAGAAGTTATACTTCATTGGGGTAACAAGATAAAAATATTTTCAAAAACATCTACACTTGTAGAAAAAACAACACTAACAATAGAAAAAAGCTATTTAATACATATATACTTTATTTGAATAAAATGTTGACTATAGCTAATTTCAGGGTGTCGGTTTTTCGTGACGGTGTGCGCGCGCATCCTAAAAATTTACTCTCATCATTTTTCCCTAACGCGCCAAAAGAGTTATAACTTCAAAAAAAAGATCCAAATCTATTTCATATTTATAGCGTAATGCGCCTACAACAACATACCTCTATCATTATAAACATATATGTATACAAAAAAATTATCACAAGAATCAATTTTCTCGACAAGCGCCCTCATTAGTCTCACCTCAAAGAGATTCGGATGAATGATCTCGCTAAGCAAGTTTGTGCGTTTGATGTCTTCGCCGAGGAGAGCATTCTTCTGATTCAAGACCAGTTCAGCGTCCGGATGGAATAAATTGTGAAGTCGGTTGTCTTTATTGTCATCTATTTTGCCTGCGGGGATAAGAATTGGCTTGAATCCATGAGTATATAATCCTTGCTCGAGGGGATGAAATGCGTAGACAATCCCCTCTTCCCCGACTAAACGCTGTACGAAGTACACCATGAACCTTTAATTCGTGGAAATCGAACATAACCCGCCCTTAACTAGCCGGCGGGGTTGGATATTCATAATGGATTTCCCCATGTAAAAAACATCATCATTATCATCATTTTCCTGTACGAGACCCACTGCAGGGCCACGATCCTCTTACCGAAGGAAAGTATGGGCATAATTAACGCCCTAACCCACGACTTATTGCAGATTTCAAACTCTGAAAAAATTACAGTTCTATATTTTTCGACTATCCAGTGGTACTGCAAGAACATTTCTCAAGTTCAGGTTTCCTCACGGTGTTTTCTTTCACCCTCATCCGATACTGTTATCAATTTAAATTAGTAAATGTACGCGAATTCGGATAAATTCGTTGGTACATGCCGAGGTCTGAACTTGCGCACATGAGATTGCTATTCCACCGGTCAAACCACGAGAGAGACAATCACGACTAAAAAAATATATATATAATGTGAGTTACATTTGAGTAGGTCATATTAGAAAGAAAAATGCTAAAAAGTGTATAAATCTAGAACTGATAATAGGCGTCGGATATTATGATGGTTTGAGGAAGAAAAAGATCGCAAGAATCTCAATGACGACTGCCGCTTACATAAATAATAAAAGAAGCCAACAATCAAAACTGTATTTAAACGGTTGAAATACCTTCAGTGATATCGTGAAGAAGCGTCGTGTGCTCCGTCGTGGTCGTGGTGGCCGGAGTCCTGTCTCCAGTACTGCAGGACACCGGCGCTGGTCGATAAAGCGTCGCCGATACACACACGTGAAGCATACCGCCACCTGATGAATTAAAACAGAAACTAGTAATGTCGCCATCTAGCGTATATCATCGAAACTAATGTTTCACTTAAATTTGTGTACAGTGCCATCTGTTGTTGATAGTTGAAAGTAATATGGTAACGAGACTGTTAAATAGGTAAATCAATGGAGCAATGACATTTTAAATACGTTATAACCAATCTATTCCTTTTTATAATTATTATTTGACAAAATGATATTTAATATTTCATGAATCCAAAATGTTTCATATTTTTTTCTTCTACTAAAATCTGTAATACTACAAATAATTCTGTCGTCAACAGTTCATGTTTTAAAACATAATCAATAGACGAAGTAAAGGTATACAAAACTTACCCAAAAGTAATACTGTTCCGTGCAATCCGTACACGTCGACTAGTTTCTCAATTAACATAGGAAAAACAAAGCTACCTGCAGCTGTCCCGCTCACGCATATACCATTAGCCAGTGCTCTGGAAAGAGACCATTATAACCACTTACGACATAAATAAAAAAACTAAACCACATTATTTTCTTCACTTCAAATTATTGTATGTACGGTTCAAAGCATTTAAGAAGATAACTGTCAAACCGCCATCTTGTTTCGTTCTTACTATAGAAATTGACTTTAAATTATGTACGACTGGAAAACATGTATAAATACAATACAGATGTAAATTATGCTTCTAAATCACATGACCGAAATGTAAATTAAAAACAAATCTATTTCTACTGGTTGGCATGATAACGGCGACCGGCGATGGATAGTTTATCTTTCGAATGGTCGCCATTATTTTTTAATTCTACTGTAGATAAGGGATAAGGGTAAGAACATGATGATATATTCAGCGAGAACCATAGGATCATGACTTTAAGGCAAAATGAAGGATGATGATATGGGCTATTTATTCAGTGTCATTAGCAAAATTAAGTCACTATGTAAGGTATTCTATAATTGCAAAGGATATTCAGATATGAATAATTATAAACTGACCTGTGTTTGTCGAAGTACTGTGAGACGATGACAATCCCAGGAGTCGTGGAAAGTCCACCACCGATACCTGAAATACACGCAATTATAAAGTTTTCAGCAATATACTTCTGTGAATTGTTTAACATATTTTATCTACGCTATAGCCATTTTAATTCAACCCCAACCATAATTCGACATTACACATAACTTAGTTCGTTCCAGCGCTGCGCAAATCACTCTCCTTTTCCTCCCCTCCACGCCTAAGCCCTGGTCATATTTTGACAAGAAGATCCTTCAAAACGTATAGCGATATGTTCTAAATTTTCTTTATGATTATATCTCATAGCTCCAATGAAACTGATTCGAGTCTATGTGAAAATCGGTTTAGTATCCGTACAGACACACACCTTTCTCTATTATTAGATATAGTGCAATATAAGTCGAGTACAGAACATATAAAATAAAAAGATTTTACTATAATAATGAATTTTTATTACTGCTATTTTTCACATGTGAAATAATTTTTCATATTCGATTCCAAATAATTTATAGCATAGAGTTATAGTTTTCCTCATGCAAAATTCACAGTGTATCCAAAATGCTCATAAATTAAAACTCTTTGATTCGGAGAATTAATACGTGTACTGCATATCGCCTGCTATTTATTCTCGGTAGCAATTACATTACCTTTTTATATTTATTATTTGTTTCCGACAACGAACAGGAGCTAAAAAAGGTTGTTGGATAGCGTAGAATCTGAAGATTAATATAGCGACGGTTTGATAACCTACCAATATAGCTACGTTTCTTTTATCACCTGTGAAATAACAGTGATAAAAATAATTATAATTATCATATCTACGCCAGGCAACCCCATTACCAAATTATCACATATTGACGCCTGTTAAATATTCAATTTAAAATCACCCCTACACGTAGTAATGATATTCCTTACTAATATTATAATATTATAATAAAGCGAGTAAAACCGAAGGAACAAGCTAGTTAATAGAATATAAATGGAATGTAATTCCACGGTAATGGGACCACGTTTAAGGTGATGTTTTTAAAGAAAAAGAAATGCTGACCATAGGTAAATTGGATTTCGGATAATTGATTCTAGAATCATAAGAAACTAGGCTTTCCTCGCGGCTTCGCTCGCGTTAATTTACTTTTTACCTATTCCACGGGAACAGTACTTTGTCTTAGATGAAAGGTATCCTATGTCCTCTTCTGTACCGCCCACAATTTTATATGCATAACGTCTCTACGATCGAATGATATCTCTCTCTACTCATATTTGCATGATGTCTTTTTATTACCAAAATATAAGAACCTCAGAATGATTTCATTTACCGGTCATAACGCCAAAAGTCAACAGGAGATGCAGGAGTCCCGTGCTGAAGAAAGAGAGAGCCAGTCCCGTTGCGCAGAACAACCCTCCGACAAACACGACCAAGCGACAGGAGTATTTCTCACAAAGCGCCGACGATAGTGGAGCTGAGGGCAAACATTATTAATTAGCTTTTACCCGTGGCTTCGTTCGAATTAATGTAATTTGCTCTTGAAAAAAAATTGATTTTCTATAAAGTCGGTTCACGGACGATAATTCTACGTGATAACGTCTTAAGATAACATTATTGAAAAATTGCATACTTTTATAGATTGAATTGAATTATTATCGCTGAATTACCGATGGAGTGGAAGAGAGGTAGATACGTTACTAGCCAAACGCTTAGGCTAATCACGCCTCTCTATTGCTTGTTCCGCGCTCTCGCTTGTATGCTCGGCTCAAGCGGAACGTGACAATGAGTCATACTTTTTAGTGCGTGCAGCCGGCGTTATTACATCAAAAAATATTTAGTCTATAGTTGAACGTGTAACGCAAAATCTCATTACGATCATTTGAATAGCTGAATCGGCAAAGCGTAAGAAATAAACTCGGGCTTACTAGCTTGTATCTCTTCATCTATCTTCATGAGAAAACATATTCAATTGGCCACGAGGCCATGAGATCGAGTTTGTTACCAGTTCTTCTCGATGAGTGGGTTGTTTGTCCGAACCGATGGTAGTTTTGACATTCATAAACACCTTCTCAGGGTCTAAGTTGAGTGAAGTGTTTTTGCTTTTCATGGTAGACACGTTAACCCTAGAGGGGTACTGGTTCTCAAATGCAGGTGCCGGAAGACACCAACAAGTACTTGGCGACTGATTTTCAAATTAAGAGTTGTAGATAGCCAGGCGGAGTTGCTAAAACCTTTACCGCCGTGTTATGGTTTCATCACGGTGTTTTCCTTCACCGGATGCTCCATGTGTCCATCGACACGATATCCGAGTACGCCAGCAACTAAGCTATCATTGATTAGTTGTCTGTTCACGCGTATTATAATATATACGGAACCCGGAAAAAATTCTATAAACAATAGTGAAACCGATGTCAAAATCCCTCGCGTAGTTTCGAAGAACTAAGGGAACACATAGACAGACACGAAATACCGCCGTTGTTCTATAATGTTCAGAACAATTTAAAATAAAATAAATCTTGCGGATACATACCCAAAGCCAAGCAAAGGGTGGACAATGCGGCCGGTATCCAAGAAGCGACTGACTCCGAGGAATCCGGAAACGTTTCCATAATCTCGACATAAAGCACTCCGTATGATTTAAAGAGCCCCGCGACCCAGAACTGTACCATGAAAGCACCGAAGACCACGACCCAGCCGTATCCCCCATCAGGAGGGCTGATGCTTCTGGAATCATATAAATTATTTGTGTACCATTTCGACCGTCTTGCTTCAGGTGCCATAGTATATTAGACGTTAGGTTATTTATACATGACTGGATTACTACCATCACGAATGTAGCCATATTGGGCGAGTGGTTTGACCGGTGGAATATCAGTCTAATGCCCGCAGGACCGAACCCTGGTATGTACCAACGATTTTTTTTAGGAATTTGCGTACAAGTTAAATATATATCGGTATCGGTGTGGCGGTGAAGGAAAACATCGTGACAAATGTTCATGTAGTAGCACCGTATGTGGGAAAAATATAGAACTGTGGAATTCTCAGAGTTTGAAATCGACAATACGGCCATTACGTAGTGTTGATTATGCCCATATCTTCCTTCGGAAAGAGGCCTATAGCCGTGCAGTGGGTCTCTTATAGACTGATGATGATGATGATGATGAACATAATGATTTCCCACCACAGTGATTCACTTTTAATTTGTGATGTTTTGGGATCAATCATCTAATTGCTGAGAGAGTTGCATTTACCTTGACAAGAAGTCTCACTTGTCAACTTTATTTTTTGATTGCAATATGCAGTTACAATAAGAAACAATGGTATATTGTTTCTACCTGTATGCGAACTCGATATACATAAGAAAAGAATGAGTCATCACCGTGAGAACGCAATACAGTACTAAAAATAGCCAGTCTCGAACGTTATCGAATCGTTCGAGTAATGACGTTCGCCTTCCAGAGTTTTCCACCCGGGCTTATTGAAAGGTATGTAAAGCGCGTGGCGAGATTATGAGACTTAGGCTAGTACGTAATAGTGAACGCTTAGGTGCTACTCATTTGAAGGTGTTCATACGTGTAAAGTATACAAGTATGGTTAGCTTAGCTCTCATGGTTAATTTAGTTCGATTTGCGTTGTTATATTCAAGACAATAACCGAAGCCGAGGTTCAGCCACTCCGACACCCTTAGGCTTCTTACTATTCGCCTGAGTGCGCTAAGCGCTTGCCTTAAAAGCCGGTGAAGCTGTAAAGGCTGGTGTTTAGAGATTAAGCATGATGACATATTGTATTATAGATAGCACAAGACTCTATTAATTCCATGAAGAAAATATTTACTCAGCGGAATCCTGTTGCGGACGCAGTTTCCTCGACGCTGCCAACAAAGGACGCGCTGTCACCGAAGAAAGCGTCAGGAGGGAGTCTTCCTCCTGCTCGGTTGGTGACATCGCAGACAAATAAGCACCAACTTGCTGTAACAGACATTTTGTACAATATTACTGGAGTTACCATATATTTCACAGTAGAATCCATTCATTAATATTAACTTGGACTGTCTCTGTGAAATTGTTTAAAACCTCCATCTGATTTGATAATATACCAAGCCAGGTGAGTGATTTTATTTGTTTAATTGGACTGTCCAAAACCATCTAGGTTTAAGTTCTATACAAAGGAATGTAGACCCTATGAGGCACAGATCAACAGACTATATGCGCATAACCTTAAAAAATACCTGATTTATATAAAACTTTGAAAACGAACAAATTATTTATTGTAAAATTATAAGTTTTTATGCAAAATTTGTTTGAAATATTTTTTTCAATTTTACGATTTTTTTATTAAATCATGTAATTTGTAATGTACGATGTCGTGAATTTAAAATTA
Source organism: Antheraea assamensis (assembly GCA_035772565.1). NCBI lineage: Eukaryota > Metazoa > Arthropoda > Insecta > Lepidoptera > Saturniidae > Antheraea > Antheraea assamensis. The sequence continues at coordinate 889,998 of JAQQSE010000099.1, read as the reverse complement.
AAAACACAATCCGCCATTTTGAGATCTAGGTCTTAATAAATAAGCCGAAGGGTTAATGCGCTATCTGTGGAACTACCTAGTTACATTAAAAAGAATCTTTTTAATTGTTATAATCTACTAGCAGTTAATTATAGATTATCTTCTCGTTTTAAGCATTAGAATGAAATAGAAAATAAATTACATAAATCCTCTCGCTTTTTATTGTAACATTTTGATTCAACATTGGTGTGTCATTTTGGAAAACTTCATTTATTCGAAAAATAAATGAATGATCATTACGTGTAATTTGAGTTTTTGGCGGGATCTTAGTCTGTCATGTAGTGGTTTTTATATTTTATTCATAATCTTGTGTTATTAGACTCTATATTTTGTAATATTGGTGGTGTTTTACGTAATATAGTTCGGTTATTATGTACAAGTGAAGTTGATGGGAAATAATACCACGGAGCATGCATTCTGAGATGCCACCAAAACTCCATGGAAAGTTCTAACAAGGAAACCACCATCTTGTTAGAACATTATAATTATCACAAGACATTTACTTGGCAAAATCTTGTTACTTGACATTGGCTAGTGCATAAACCGTGACGGAGCCAAAAAATAAAGAAGAAGAAGTACGTGTAATCTAGGTTTCCTATTTTCGTATAAATATCTTTTAAGTGCATATGATGGAACACAGCAACAGGTGCTTCGCAAATATTTTTCTACATAGCAGCAAAAATTAAAATAAATGGTTTAATTTATGTACTATTACTATTATGTATGTTTACTAGCGAAACAGTTAAACACTCACCGTTGCTAATGGCAACTCGAGAAGGAGGCTTGCTGGTCGCTCCCTCTGCTCCGGAGGGGCTGATTGCACCGACAACAGGGAACCGGCTTTATCCGGTGAGAGGCGTGTTTGCAACTAAAGATTGTAAATAAGTCATTAATGTTTACAGCTTTCTTACATAACTTCTAGTATCATAAGTGGCGAAATCTATTGGTCATAAGTATACAATTATTTTCATTTTAACGCCATCTATCCGCTCATACAACGCACTACATTGTGAGCTGGGGGCACGTTACGTAAATGTTTGATATTATTTTATTATGCATATCAACAGTAAATAAATAAATGTATATTATTTAGCTCACCTCAGGCATAGTGTCTGTCGGTATATCGATGGAGCATGACAGAGGTGCAGCAGATGACGGCGGTGCCGACGTCCCGAACAGCTGGCTATCCAGTTTCGACAACTCCTGTCATAATATCGAAGCTATTGAAGATCGATTTAAAAAAAAAAAACTGAAGTCCTGATTGTAGCTAGTCATTTTTTGGTCGCTACTCAAAATTTTGATGAATCTTTTTAATATGAAATATTTGCCCATAAATTACACTCAACAGTAGGACGGTTTCTGGTATAACTTCATTTAGAAATCGACGTGGAATAGAACATTGTTTTATTGTTTACTAGCAACAACGTACGACTTCGTCTGTATTTGTACATTGATAAGTGATGATACATTATCTTTGTGTAATTCTAAAGGTTTATTCAACGTACTGTTTCGCGACCACTGCGGTTTGTCTTTAATAAAAAAAAACACACCACTCTTTTTACACAGTATATATTAATATTCTGTAATCAATTTATGAACTGTATGACTTCTCGGTTTAGTAGGCAGGGAACTCGTATGCTCTACGCAGTGACTTGAAACTAACTTATTTATTTGATTGGAAATATAAATAACTAGTGGCGCTCGGCTGACATTGTCCTGCCCTGATATTAAAAAAATATATACTTATGTCCATGAAACGCTTAAGGCGGCTTTTGACTTTTTCCGATTCTTTCAACAGTTATCATTATATTTCAACCAGTTTACAAAAAAACATTGACAAATTATATACTTAAACCTACCCCGTGAATTACTCTATTTATTGGTGTAGACCGCATTACAATCCGTTGAGTAGTTTTTGAGTTTATCGCGAACATCCAGACAGACAGACAGACGCGGCGGACGACTTTGTTTTATAATATGTATATATTGATAACATCTAAAAGCGCTTATATGCATTTATGACAGCCTGGGAACTGTCGTATGTTGAACCAGCGAATAAAACGAACTACCTATAAGCTATATTACTGTGAAGTTTTATCAGAATCCATTGAATAGTTTTCATGTGAAAAAGTAACAAGCATTCAAACTCACTAACTTTCAAATTTGTAATATTAATCTATTATAATAAACAAAATAAATTGCGGTATGTATGTGAGCGCATCACTTCAGAACAGCTGCACCAAATTGACTAATTCTTTATGTGTTGTATTTGTAATTGTAAGGACAAGGTTTATATGAACGTAAATATTTGAAAAATCGTACGGAAAAGTGAAGCGTTTCCAACACCTCACATATAAAGTGGAAGTTTACATCGTTCAAAGTTACTCACCACGACAATTATAGAATAGAATCGATAAGCCGTGACACCCACGGACGTTCCACGCGCCGGAACGGAGCGAATGTGGGGGGTCGTAAGGGAGAACGGGGGAAACAATAATTTCCCTGTACGTTTAATATTTACGAGACAGTTTCTTGGAATGGATGATTGTTCGCCATCCTTTCACGCAAAAACTACTGAACGGATTTTGATTAAACCTTATAGTCATACTACTTATACATCAAACTAACACGTAGACGATAATTTATAAAGATGCGTCGAGCTATTAGTGATTTAAAGGCTATACCACCGCAGCGCTGTGTAAATAGATCTAAAAAAAAAGTTTTCTGAAGTGAAACTTCCTATGGTACAGTTTTGAAATTCTGATCGACGACCTTTTTATGTAACAACAAGTAGTGGAAATAAATACCGTGTCGGGTAAAGTGTTGAATACACCGATTCTCGTCTGATCATCGAAATTGAGCAAACTTAGGGCGCGGTCAGCACTTGGATAGGGTGATCGTGTGGGAACATCACGTCACGTTGGTTTATTGTTGTATTTATTTAAATAAAAATATTTCTCTATTATACAAAAGTTTCACATCTATCGTGTGTCTTTACGGCACACTCTGTTTTTTTTTATTTAAAACATAAATATTTTTCTTTCGATTTATAAACAAATTTAAAGCATACATTTTCTATGATACTGTTTTAATATTCTCTCAGACAGACAAGCTAGTTTTTAGGACCACATACATTTTTTACATAATGTCATACACATTTCAAGGTCAAAATTCATACTATGTAATATAAGTATGGACAATGTTCCCAGTTACACTCGTGAACTTGAGACTATGTACCCGAAATTAAATGTCCTGTTAAAGATGCAGAACAATAAAAAATCACTAAATTCTTTATTCTATTTAAAATTATATATAAATAATAATCAGTTGTCTAGTGTATGTACGCGTATCATTTCGAAATGTTGTATTAAAAAACATCCATATAAAAATAAGTAAGGTAACGTACCCATATTTTTGATAATTTTTTAGCCCGTTCCCCTTGATGACTATCCGCAGTATATGAGAAAACCCCTCCCTAGTTTTCATATAGTAATTCATTAAAACGGTTTCCCCACTCCTCCCTGTGACTAAGCGTGGTACTTTGAAGACCTCCCCCCTGAACAGGTCACGTAGTATGGGTAAGTTTCCAAATTGAGTGAGTGAGTGAGACAACAAACAGTACGAAATACTTCAAAAATATTAACAGTTTGAAATTCAGTTGTTCAGTCGCCAGTTTATTTCAATACATGATCGTAGTGTAAAGGAAAGATGTCTTAATTTCTTCATTAGTACACCCATGCCAAGCCGGGACGGGACCCTAGTTAAAAACGGAACATACGCCTAACAAACATATACGATATTATATCATGTACACGATTAAAATAACAGAACATAGGTTATTGATTTCTGAAGGCCAACCTTCAGTAGTATCTATTACAAAGCGTTTGTATTCGTAAACCAAGGACAACTTTACTTCATAATAATGGAAGGAAGAGGAAGCATTAATTCAGCTAATAGACATCTACTGCACAAAGACCAGCTCCAAGCATCGCCACTACGATAAGAATTTCGCTCCACAACCTTCATAAGGTCGTCGATTCTTCTTTTACCAAATCTATGCACGTTCCGTCTTTCCGTGCGTGATTGTCAGTCGAGTAATCTTCAGCCTTATTAGCATCGTTTACGAACAACTTATGAACAATCACAGTGGTCAGCATGTTCGCAAACCATGTCGTACCTATCGACGTAGATTCAAATCCCTGCGAATGGATCGGGGTTTTCGGTCAAGGAAAACATCATGATGCAGAGATTTTTCTAAGCCCGCCTGGCTAGTTACCATCCTAAAGTTGAAAATCTGTCGCCAAGCACTTTACTTAACTGTACTTGAATACCAGTCTCCTTCTAGGTTTAGTTAGCATGTATACCTTTATAGGCCACAACAGCTTTTAACATCATTTGACATTTTACTCAGGCGCGAAAACCTTAAATAATATGCCCTTCTGACTGACAATTAAGTCTAATAATTCTAAGGACTTAATTAGTGACCATACTTCTAGAACATTCAGGAATATTATATCTTAATTTTCCTCTCTATCGATTCAAGGATACATCTCACACAAGACCGTCGTTTGAATCCTTACCACCTTTTTGTTTTGGCATCCATACGAAGGTAGGAAGTTATAGTGGCAGTTATAGTGGTACTACAAAATAATCCCAAGGAAGGCTGATGTGAGGAAAGGAAAAATTAAGCCAAATCATACATCCCAACATAATAAAACGTTGTGCCGACCATACTTAGATGGGATAAGGGAGAGGATGATGATGCCTTTTATCAATTCATCCCTGATAACTTGATGTACGTTCGCAAACATTTAGATAAGTTTAATTTAGTAAACGCTGTGCATTATTTTAATACTAGAAACGATCATAAATTGGCCATTTCATGTTTCAATCTCAATAAAAGACCAGTAACAGTTTCTTAGGTAATAGTGATAGATTTTTTTTTTATATTATAGGGGGCAAACGAACAGGTGGGTCACCTGATGATAAGTAATCACAGCTGTCCATAGACACTAGCAACACCAGGGGAGTCGCAAGTGCGTTGGCGGCTTTTTCAATATGTGGGCCTTATAACAAAGTCCTAAAGCACATTATCGATTTGCCGGACAGTGGAAGCGCCATGTCAAGCGGCTTTTAATATAAAAAAGATATTTATAGATTGGATCAATATGTGAACGATGACGATGCCTGGGAATAGCAATGCCTGTCTGTATATCCGTCAAAAACGAATATATGTATATTTATATGAAAATACTAGCTGTTGCCAGTTCCGCATGCGTTTTTTTATAATTGTAAATAACTTCTTATAAGATCAGCTATCTGTTAGTGAAAGTTCCGTGAAAAATTATTCAAACGTTTTGGAGACAGTACTGCAAACAAAGCCATGGGTAAAAGCTAGTCCAAAATAAAAAAGCTTTAATTACTTTTTATAACGTTAGCTATCTGTCAGTGAAAGTCCCATGAAAACAGATCCAATCGTTTTGGAAATAATACTACAAATGAAGACACGGATGACAGCTAGTCTAAAATAAAGTAGCCTATGTCACCCGTCGGTGAAATTTCTGTCAAAATCGGTACACCCGTTTCGAAGATTACCCGGAACATACAGACAGACTAAAATTTTAAAAATTGCATTTTTGTTATCAGTATCGTGTATACGTACATATCCAATCAGTAAAAAGTCGTTATTTTAATATTACAAACAAACACTCCAATTTTTTTTATACGTATAGATGTACGACGAAAAGATAAGTCAGATCGAGCACAATGCCAGTTCTTCTCGATGACTGTACTGTATGTCCAAACCGGTGGTAGTTTTGACGTTCCTAAGCGTCTTCTCGTGGCCTAAAGTATATAATTTTTAATTTTAATATACTTTAATGTCTCGCCTAATATTATCATAGAACAAATGAAATCTAGTTTATAATAGGCTAGCTTTTGCCCGCGGCTTTGGTAGCTTTAATGTATATCTGACAAATCTCTCCAGAACAGTATTTTTTTTTGTGGATAAAACCTACCGTGTCTTTTTCTCTACCCCTGACAACGTGCATACAAAATTGCTCTATGATCTGGTGAGTACTCATGGCGAGAAAGCGTAACAAACATATAAACAATTTATTTGAAATGTGTCGAATGTAAAAATCCCAAGTCTGATAATTGCTTTCTTGAATGGAGATAGAATTTAATATCAAAATCTTCTGTAATTTGCCTTGTAGTATTACAAGGAACATTCCGTAATGTTAATTTAAAACTCTATACAAAACACATTATCCATTGCATAATATGCTAAACCGCATGCAGCAAATTATATAGGCCGTAACATTGCCTAGGTTCTGACCTAGATTTGGTTCGTTCACCCGGTAATTGCGCTTTTCTCTTGAAGGTAAGCGTTTTCAATAGCGTTTTAGATTTAATGGAAAATGTGAGAAATTGGATTAAATATAACCGGACTGGAGTGACGTAGCGCGAAGTGACTGTGTCTGGATAAAGGTCAAGTTTGAATGAGAAAGAGGAACCTTACTAATAGCATATGATGCAATTAAAGCGATGTTGCATTTTCCAATGGTCGTGTGATTAGGTCGGTACTAAATGTAGGAAATCAGCTTTTAAATACATATTGATATTATCAGGTTGGTGCCCTTGCAAACGGAACTTACTTCCGATTTCATCTTGGTAAGTATGAAAGAATATAAAATCGTATAAATGTTATAATTGAGAAAGTTCCCGATAATTACTAAACACATTTTGATGAAAATTTAAAGTAATATAGATAGATAGAAATTTACAGAGATAAGGTAGATGGTAGAGCTACGCTGAAGCTATTACTGGTTTTAGCATGAATGGGTCGCCTCGCCCGACGCGCGGGGTAGTACCACCCTCTCACAGAAAACCGACGTGAAGTAACAGTGCTTGCACTGTTGCGTTTCGTTTGGTCAGTGAGAGCGCCGGAGGCCCACTTATATTAAAAGGCCGGCAACGCACTTGCGACTCCCCTGGTGTTGCTAGTGTCTATGGACGGCGGTGATCACTTACCATCAGGTGACCCACCTGTTCGTTTGCCCCCTATAATATAAAAAAATATATATATATTATTGAAATTAGCTAAAAAATGTTAAGTAAGTTGAGAATAAATCGTGCCACCTTAGAATTACCTAAGTGTGCGCTTCATAAACCGTCAGTTACATGAAGATAATGTATGATGTCATCGTTTATAAAAAATACAAACGCAGAGGAAGTCGCGAGCGGGTGCTAGTAATATAGAAATATGTCCATTACTCGAAATCTAAAAATATACATGTATGGAAGTCCATCAACAGAAGTTTAGACGATCTCACTTCTGTCACTGTATTTGTATGAATTTGGTACTACCATAATATTATATGGTTATAACCCCGTTATTGTGACTTGTTTGTCGCTTCGTTTCAGGATGAGTCAATGTCCTCACCGTCAGGTAAAATGTAGAAATTACCTGGTTGAAGTTGAACTCTCGTGGCAGCGACATTGTACGATATCGGGGGCCAGTGATATGTATTGAAAATGGTCGTCGGATTCCGTCGATTCGAGTTTTTTTACTACACCTTTCTTGATGTGAACGGCTTTTGCCGTTTTATACATTGGTTTTATATAATATAATACTTGAGTTGAAGCCGTTTTAACGAATTCCTGGGCTGCCTCTTTGAATTTAATTATAAAAGAATATTTTTTTCAAGACCCAAGTTTCTGTTTTTTTTTTTTTGTAATTATTTTCGTTCGTTCTTCTTTATTCAAAATAATTCTACGGTGCATATACGAGAGACATTTTCGTTTCGAATATAACGTTTCATATAGTCGTTTTTTTTTTAATTTTTTTGGCACTGGCGTTAGTTTTTGTTATCTGTCGAACCAACGTGTCGACGACCGTCTCTATACCGCGGTACTGAGCACGCTGAATGCGATTTTGCGCAGTAGACTCGATCAATATCTGTTACTCGGTGTCTCATCCGTTCATCACGCTTACATTGATATTGTATAGACAGTTTAATGAAACCTTTATTATAGTACTAATATTTATTATGTAACATTTTCATTTATTCGTTAATATATTTACTAGCTTATGTCAGCGATTTCGTTTACATGAAGACTGTTTTATTTTTGTATATATTTTATTTGGATTCATTAGAGGTTGTCTTTTATTTTTAAATTGTAATTTTCTCAGTTACTACTTAACCCTTTGTAGATTTTAAGTTATCTCTGTTAAATATATGTGTATATATACACAGGCTTATTGGTGACTCGACGTACTCCCGTTAGGAGATGATAGGGGTGTCTATTTGTAATAATTTTAACCCCCAAACGCAAAATGAGCCATATTTGAGTTAACATATTTTTAGCTTTATTCAAAGTAAGTAAAAAATGCAACAACAAAAATTTATTTTAAAAGTATCAATTTAAATATTAGTTTTTCTTCTGATTTATAAAAACGATTAAACATTAGTTATTAATTAATATCAAAACCACAGTTATGAGTCCAAATTAAACAATCCGAGACGTAAAACGATATTATTTCAGAATTTTTTTCACTAAAATGCTTTAAATACAAAAGAAAGAAATAAAAATGTTATACGGTTTTGCTACTTGTAACATAATAAAATATACAGGTTAGAAATAGTAGAGGGGAGAAGGTCGCGAAATAATTTTACCTGAGGGGGTCATGTCATGAAAAAGGTTGAAAAACGCTGATCTAATTTATTTTTCTGAAGTTTCACTTTCAGAAACAAAATAATTTCATAATCAATCAATTAAATTCATGTGACAAAGTTGATTATAAAGGCCCACGTACATACCGTCGTGGTTTATATTAAAAATTCCAACGACATGCGGTATTTTTATAACTAAAAAGTTGTGCAGTGTCAAGCGGCATTAAGTTTAGACACAATAATCTTTATTCCTTTATATATATTTTAACGTTCATTTTATGGTAACTTTGAATCCGCCGATAATGCCATTATTAGTTGTGAATACAAAAATTGATAATATTTTTTTTACCCGCGAATAGTTTTGGCTGTATTTTTAAAGTGAAACGTTTTTTTACACAGTTTTTAATTTTTTCGTCCATCTATCGCATGTCTCACTACAGCCATCCGAGGAGTAGGGTTAAAGTGAAAGGTGCTCGGCAGAGCAGCCAAGACCAATATGGCGACGCCAAAACAAAACCTTCACTTGGATTGTGGTTTCATAAAACTTATCAATTATTTTTTAACAGACTTCAAAAAAGGAGAAAATTCTCATTTCGGTAGTTTATTTAATGTATATTAACCTCAGAACTTTGTCTTTTGTCGATTTGTTTTTTTTTTAATACTGGTTTTCGAGGGCGAGGGGTCTAATTTGAATAATATTAGCATTAGACCCTGAATTTCAAAGATATTCCAAAGAACGCCTTAAAAACGAATAAGGTATTATTTTGATAGATTTATAATAATCCAAGACTTTATAATGCCCGGTTTCTGAAGCCCTCAGTTAAACTATCAATAGCTATTGATTCAATAACGTTATCCATAAGACAAGCGGCGTTTAACTGTCAATGTTTCTGAATACAGAATGAGACGTAGACTGACATTTCTCGTGTCATTGTGTATTCAGAAACCCAATTTGACAAGTTATCGAACCGATAGCGCTATTAAACAGATAATCTACAGTTAAAAATGCTTCAGAAACCGGGCATAAGTAGGTAGCTATAATCAAGGTCGTTCATTTGCATATTTTTAGAGTAATGTTTTTGGAGTCCGTTTTATTTTTTGTTAAGATTTCTTGTTAATTGCAATTTTGTCTATGGTAGTTTAAGCCCCTGTTAACATTGTTGCCTACTTTAAGTGAGCATAAAAATAAAACAAATTGTCGTATTTATCACATTTATTCAGTTAATTGTTTTTAACATTTATAGTGGTAGTGTTTTATCCGATGACCATCTGGCTAGCTACCGCCTTCAAGTTACAAGGCTGTAATCAAGCATCTGCAAGTGTATTGTGCTAACTGCACTTTATAACCAGTTCTCTCTAGACTTAGCATGTCACCATTTTATATCACATCGTCATTTAACATCGGATGAGATTGTGGCGAACAGATAAGACATAAACTATACATAATAACGAATATATAACTTAGATATAATAAAAATAACAGGCTGGACATGACGTATACGTGTTCATGTTACGTGCTTTTAAATATACCCAACGGCTGCATACTAGCGGACTGCCCATCTGACGGTGAATAGTTACCGTCGCCTACAGACAACTGTAACACCTAGAGCATCACTGTTGAGTTGCCGGCTTTGAACAGCGTGTTTCAATCCCTTTTTGAAGAGCCCTATGCATAACCCTGGGGGGAAACCATGCTGGCTATTTCATTTGACAACGGCAGTGTGTGCATATTGAAGGCTGTAGAGAATCATACAGTTGTTTATATTTCACTACATTTTAGAGTGTGTAGATGAACACCCAGCCAAAGGCGGAGAGTGCGAGTTTGAAATGGCGATGAAGGCACCATATCAAAAAGTTCTTCAGAACACTCTCCATTATACCTACATGCAGTAAAACACATAGAAATCCAATGTCTCTGGGAAATCCTAATGACTCTATATCGCATAATAATTCTGGACCATCATTAATACCAATAGTGACTGCCAACCGTTGAGTTAAAGAGCCTTTATAGCTTCACCAGGCTTGGTCGCAAGCGCGATTACGAATTATGTCAAACTGGATGATTTTCGTCTTGGGTCATGCCCACGGTCACAAATTCCGCGAATAAGAATTTATCGAACTAACCAATCGATTTAATTTACCATACATGTATGCAGCATCTATGCGTAAATGATATATGACTACATGTGTTTAGAATCCGAAAATTTTAGCTTTTTTTTTAATATATATTATAGGGGGCAAACGAACAGGTGGGTCACCTGATGGTAAGTGATCACGGCCGTCCATAGACACTAGCAACACTAGGGGAGTCGCAAGTGCGTTGGCGGCCTTTTAAATATGTGGGCCTCCGGCGCTCTCACTGACCGAACGAACGAAACGCAACAGTGCGGGCGCACTGTTACTTCACGTCGGTTTTCTGTGTGTCGGGTGGTACTACCCCGCGCGTCGGGCGAGCCGACCCATTCATGCTGAAACCAGTAATAGCTTCAGCGTAGCTCTACCACCTACAACAAGCTAAGAAAATAGCTAAGAATAATTGTACGTACAGCGAGCCATTTGTAGATCGTTTAGTGTAATTTGATAGGTGTAAGAATAGTCAGAAAATATATTATGTTTTTATATAAAAGAATGTTGACGCTGTCTTGAGAGGAAGCTGCAATAAACGTATAATAAGTTAGGAATAAGCCTTGTAAAAGAATGTTAGCGTCGCTAGGAACCGATGCGGAAAAAATAAGAAGAAATATATCCCGGCGCATATACGAAGAAATGCGGAAACATTTTCGTATTTGAGCCAATTATTTAGAAAAAACGTTTACTGAGAACGTTTTTTTTTCTTAAAGTCTCGATCCGGCCGATACAGCACATATAGAATGAGACACATACGCGGAGTGCGCTCATTTGCGGATCGCAGCGACGGCACGTGTTGATAAGGAGCGCGGACGGCCTCCTAAAGACAGTCACACAATAGAGTCCGATCAGGACAGTCACATTAGTGAGATCTACAGACGGTTCGAGCTAGGAGATGCGCAGCGATTAATATACGAGCTACATTTTATTTTTATTGTTTTTCCTTTTTCCGTTAGCGTTTGACTACAATCTCATCTGTTGTTAAATGACAATGTGGTCTAAGATGGTAGCCACACTAAACCTAGAGGGAGACTGGCTCTCAAGTGCAGCTGCCAGAACACACCAACAGGTGCTTGGCGACAGATTTTCAACTTGAGGGTGGTAGCTAGCCATACGGACTTAGAAATAGCCCTACCACCATACTACGGTGTTATCACGATGTTTCCTTCACCGAAAACTCCGACTCAGTTGCCAGGATTCAAACCTACGTCCTTCGACGCTGTGTCCGAACACACTACCAACTGATCCATCATCACTTCAAAGTGGATCTATGGGCAACAACTCTGTCACCCAGATAGTGGTCATCGACCCAGAATATTAAAATATATTATACAAAACTATATCGTACAATAGAAAGAAATAAAATATTGTGAATAGAGTTGCTTTACAACTACCTTATATTTTTATTCATAATAACTGACAGATAACGGATTCTAACCTCAAATAATGAATATAATAAAAAAAGTGTGTGTGTGTGTGTGTGTGTGTGTACTTAAGTACACGCGTTAGAAGTTATACTTTTTTTGGCGTAACAAGATAAAAATCTTTTCAACATTTTTATCTTTCGCCTTATTCTACGTTTATAGAAAAAACGACACTAACAATAGAAAGAACGGTATTTAATACATACATACTTTCTTTGAATAAAATATTGACTATAGCTAACTTCAGGGTGTCGGTTATTCGTGACCGTTCGTAAAAATTTACTCTCATCATTTTTCCCTAACGCGCCACAAAACAAGTATAACTTCAACAATATGTTCTCAACTCGCTTTCTCTCCACAATATATTTCGGTACATCAATACATGCATATACTTACAGACTATTAACTATAAAATACATTTCAACATTTGAACTATTCAATATTTACAAACAAGTACGCTGTATTGATAATATTTATTCCCACGATAATTTACTTTAAGTCACTTCTATTACAGACGGCCATTACAACTTTTTTGTGACATAATGAAAATTACCTTTGCCATTTAGAAAATAAAAATATGCAAAAAAAAAAGATGTAAGCGCATCAATTCAGAACGCCTGCACCGGATTGGCTAATACTTTTTGTTGTTGTGTGGTTTAATTGTCAGGACGAAGTTTGTATGAACGAAGATGGTTGAAACATCGTATGGCAAAGTGAAAAAAATATTGCCATATAAAAAGTGAATGAGTAAGCGAGACAGAGGACATAACACAGATCTTTAAAAATATTGACATTATTGACAGATAAACGTTCAGCTGTTCACTTGCCATCTCTAGTATACTATTATAATCTGTTTGCCATTTGGTGGTACCTACTGTAGCGTGAAGGTTTGGTGTCAATTTCTTTATTCGTACACTCGTGCGAAGCCAGGACGGGTAAATAGTTAAAAATAGAAGTTGATTACGGTATATTTATATGTACAGACTTAACAGTGGTAACGACTAGAAAAAAAAAGTAGCGAGCGAAATAAAAAAGGGGCAGGACTTGGTAAAAGTAGGGGAATATTTGAGAAACGGAAAATAGTACACAAATCGTTTAAAACATGCATCAATATTTCCTATGAAAATTGTAATTCTTCCCTAAAACATTATGATATATTCAATATAAAGTTATATTTAAAACTCGCAGCTTAACATTTATTTTTTCCCCTTTATTTATTTCAGTATATGTATATAACACTGCATAGTTTATTTAGGTGTAGGTCTACAAATAATATCTAATTTTACTAATTAGCTTATGGAATTATTGATCAACTTTATTTACTAAATAGCATTATTGACTAGTCAATTAACTTTACTGACTAAATAACATTAAGGACTAATTAATCAACTATACTGACTAAATAACATTACTGACTGGTTAATTAACTTTACTGACTAAATAACATTACTGACTAAGTAATGAACTTTGCTGACTACATTATTTAACTTTACTATCTACATTATTTAACTTTACTGACTAATTATTTAACTTTAATGACTAAATAATTATGAGTAATCATTTAGCTTTACTGTCTAATTATTTAACTTTAATTACTGAATAATTATAAAATCCAGAAAAGTTTATTCAAAAGACCAATATCACAAATCACTGTTACTAGTCTCGTCAAAGCACGTCTGAGTTTCCGTGGAATTGAAGCTCAAGAGGACATCGGACTTCACGCTGGTCCTTAACTCCCCCGCCGTTTGGGTCTCCGTTGATGTTAGATTCGAGTGAGAGGGACTCGATGAAATGCTGTCGAAAAGTCTGAAATTCAATTTCGGCGAATCGTAGAGACAGACACATGTCTGCGTCTCTTTCATACTCAAATCTGGTGATTGGGTTTCAGACGTTATCGTCTCCTTGTTGGAACGACTTAAACCGAACTCTATAGGAAAGGTCTGCGTTTGAATATCAGACAGGGATACCGTTTCGGAGAAGAATTCATCCTCGCTGGTTTGCGATTTAAGGGACAGCAAATCTTCGAACACAGTCTGAGTCGATATTTCATCCGTCTTTGTTTCATAATCGCTTTTAACAGAATTCCTCCAAGAAGACAAAGAGACATCATTTTTAATGCTATCAACCGGGTTGAGTGTTTGCGTCGCGAAAGTTCTCTTCGGACTGTCGCATATATACTCCGACATTCTCTCCGAGTTGGACCTGACTTTTTTGCCCTGATTCTCCAGTTTAGATTTCCTCTTCTCCGCTTTCCTATCCATTTTGTACTTCTTATGGTACTCCGGATGTCTTCTTAGTAAGTGAACTAAATACTTCTCGTTCGTCGAATAGGATACGTTGCATATATGACAGAGGTATTGCATATTACACGCTTTAAGGTGCCTCGTGTAGTCGGTGTTTGTCGAGAAACTTAAGCTACAGGTCGCACAGTGGAATATCTTGTCCCTATGCACTTTGTTAAAGTGTTGGTTAAGGAACTTTCGCCCGGAGAACCATTTCTTCCTCGTGCCATGATTGTATGGGCAACCGTCATAGGAACAATTGTAGCGGAGTTCAATAACAAAGTCTTTGGAGTACTGGTGCGTTTTTACTAAATGTATGAGGAGATCATTTTTCCTTATAAAACTCTCGTTACAACTAAAAGGGCATGTCAGATGGATCTTAGAGTTCATATTTGGCGCTGTAATCGTAACTATCAATTTGTCATCTCCCAAGGAATTGATTACTTTGTTTGTGCAGTCCATATTATCCATGTTGGAAGATAATCTCTTCTGTGAACAAAATATAGTATAATATAATAGCTATGTCAGCCAGTGAGATTTCCACTGTTGGACTAATAAAAGCCTCTTCTCGAGGGAAGGTACGAGTATAACCACTACGCCATCACAGGAAGTGTAAGCAATTTTTCTTCACAATGTTTTTCTTCACTCTCAGTCAATAGTGGTACGAATTTCCAACTAAAAGAATGTTATTTTTATGTTTTTAAGCGACTAATTCGTAATAAAATATAAATAAATTATGGAAGCCATTATATACCATTTAAGGATAAACTTTAATTTTGAATAACTTCTTAAGGAAAAATCAACTTTAGTGAAAAGCCATATCATATCTTTTTTGAAGATCGTCTAATGTCTTCAAAGAGTATGTATTATATTCTACAACACACTAATTCGTTAGAACGCTATAAAATTCCAAATAAAAAAAAAACGATATAGTGTTGTTTAAATGCGAAATAAAAATATCGAGAAGGTTATCAGTTGTTTTTACTCTCGCCATCTTGAATGAGATTTTAATAGTAAGTAACGAAAAACGTTATTTCTTGGAACACCCAAGTAATACATATTTGAACAAACAGAATGTTTAAACAATACCAATTCTGCTACAACTCAACTTTTTATTACAATGAATAATAAGAAACGCGTGAAAAGCCAATAGAACAGATACTATATCGCACTCTTAATAAAGTAAGGGGCACATATCGAATTTTTAGGTATTTTAGTTTTTGCAATAGAACGGTTCATTATAAATAGTTCTAGAAGATGTATCTCACAGAAAGAGTAAATTTTCATGGGAATGACGTTGTAAATCAGACAGTTAGGTCTAATTTTGTAAAAAAAATTTTTGCCGTTTCCCAAAAAACTACTTTTCTAAGTTAAGCCTTTACTTTACTAAGGGTGCGATTTTTTAAAAGAGGCACGCTATGATGGCCGCTTTGACGTTTGTCCGCTCATGTAATATTTCGTTTACATTTAATAACTACGCTTGAAGGCGTAAATTGCTACTCTTTATTGTCAATACTGACGTGCCGTTAGTCTTAAAAATTATCGATGAGTTTAGGACAAAATTATTTATCTATCTAAGTACTATTACATCTAACTATATAATATGATCCCGCGAACAAATATTATCACGTTTTTACTAATAAAAAAAAACAGCGCACTTTGACATAATCATAATGGTTATATTTTTAAATATTCGAAATTTATATCCTGTAGAGGACCGCTGGCCAGCACTACTACCACCTCCGGCAAACTCGCGTCAACGCTTAATGCGAAAAAAAGCAACATTTGATTATAATATTGTTTTTAAAAATAAATCGATATGTCACGTTACTATTGCAATCTGTCAAATCGGATATCATCCGGCTTGCATAAATTTAATAACGTATTTATGATTTTAATTTTTCCATAGTAATTTTGAAAAAACCACGACAATATTGTCATGTAGGAAACATAGAAAAACCCTAATAGTTAAGAAATCGGGTATTTTTGATAATACTAAATCCAAATAAATAATACTTGTACCTTGGCAGTGTCTTTAAGGAAGGCATCAGATTGCTGACACTGAGTCCGGAATCGTTTGCAAACCATTAGTGTATCTTCACAATTTGAACAAAGCATTTCTGATACACCTTCAATCTTTATCGTCTGGAATGAAAAGCAACAATTTGCATTGAATTAGTGATTAGTTTTTGCCCGCAGTTTCGCTCGCATTAACGTAGATTTCACCTTTACTTCGGAAATAGTACATTTTTCTGGTTCAAATTTACCTTATGTCATTTTCTTTATTCCTGGTAACGGGTATGCAATTTTGTTTTCCATATTTTATAGGTTAGCGTTTGACCACAATCTCATCTGATGTTAAATGATGATGGAAAATGGCTCTCAAGTGCACCTGCCAGAACACACCAACAGGTGCCTGGCTTTATGATGATTGGTTGAAACTTCCTATCACAGTTTTTAATATTACTTAGGATTCCTAAAGTTGCCATTTATATGTTGATTATATTAATACACTAAATAGTATATTCAATAAAGGTTTTGTAATTGTAATAAAACCGGATGTTCATAAATATATGAGGAAAATGGTTTATTTATGACAACATTGATAATTGTTAGTTTTGTATATATTAATTGTTATTTTATGGCAATACTCAATATTTTTAATAATATCACAGTCTTATCACAAAAGCAAAATTAAACAGGAGTATTACTAAACATTGTCTAACTAAGCTATTACTGGTTTCAGCATGAATGGGTCGGCTCGCCCGGGGTAGTACCACCCTCTCACAGAAAACCGACGTGAAGTAACAGTGGTTGCACTGTTGCGTTTCGTTCGGTCAGTGAGAGCGCCGGAGGTCGACATATATTAAAAGGCCGGCAACGCACTTACGACTCCCCTGGTGTTGCTAGTGTCTATGGACGGCGGTGATCACTTACCATCAGGTGACCCACCTGTTCGTTTGCCCCCTATAATATAAAAAAAAAAAAAAAAAAAAAAAAAAACATGTTTAAAATACTTTAGTACAAAAGTGTATTTAAGGTGGGTGTAGCAAAGTCTACAAATCAATAACATCCCCAACATCTGTGATTTAATACCAAACATCTTTTGCCCTCAAATATGAATATAATATAATGACAACTCTCAACTTAGACAGGATTTAGAATGATAATATTCTAAAATTTTATAGTTTAAAGAGCTGTTTTTTTTCCATAAACATATTCAGAATTAATAATATATTGGGTGAGATGTGACCACAATATGATACAATACACTACTATTCCCCATGTCGCATGTCATAGTTTAAATGCAAGTAACAGAGTCATAATGTTTTAAAAGTCTCTTTTGAAAAGAGCTGTAGTTGTGTACTGTTTAATAAATCACCAAGAAGGTTGGCACACTTGCTTTTTTAAAGGATGTAAATTTTTGTTATTACTTTTAAGATAAGTGGACAGTTTTATCCAGTACAACATCTTCTGTACTGTTCAACAAATCCTTATGAAATCCTTGTGTAGATATTTTAACACAGATAATATTTACACAATATCCACTTTGCTTCAAGTTTATTACATTTCTTTCTATTTGAGAATTGATCTTATCTACAATTCAGTGAAAATCTAAATAATAGATGAATTAAAAAAGAAGATTTTTAATGGTAGCTGAAAAAACTAAAACTTATATCGAAATTGACAAATAAGCACTCCTAAAACAAAAAGTAAGTTAATAAAAGCACGCAAACTGAATAGGACAGGTACAAATCTAGATATTAGCCAATATATCCTTTATATATTAGGTATTATTCAACAAAATGAATTTATCTATAAGACTAATATACGAGAAGCCATAACAAATAATGACAACATGTGTAGAACTGCACTGTACTGCTAACCTAGTCCCATATAAAATCCAACCACAAAATTCACAAAAAAATCCACACAAATTTTAATTATCTCATAATTTATATTCCAAAATTAACATAATCATTTTGGTAACATTCTGTTTAAAAGTAGTTTTTATATACAACTAGCAGCGCCCGGCGGACGTTGTCCTGCCCTGACAATAAAAAATATATACTTATGTGCAGGAAATGCTTAAGGTAACTAATGTATTTTATTTGATAAGGATTAATACTGTATCCGTCTAAATAGCCTTACAGTTGTTACCTCATTATATGTGAAAAAGATAGGTGCATGCCATTGTAGACATTTTTGTAGATCGATAAAAGAGGAATATCGCAGTATGTGTTGTTTTGTTATATCTCAAAGGGATTAGGCAGCGTTTTCGACGAAAGCTCTTAGGCGGCTTGACTTTTTCCCATTCTTTCAATAATTATCATTATATTTCAACTAATTAACAACAAAACATTAACAAATTATATACCTAAACCTTCCCCGTGAATTACTCTATCTATTAGTAAAGACCGCATTACAATCCGTTTAGTAGTTTTTGAGTTTATCGTGAACATCCAGACAGACAGACGCGGCCGAGGATTTTGTTTTATAATATGTAGTGATTAATATTGTTAATGTTTCCATACATTTTGTGTTTATTATCAAAATTTACTATGAAATTTATAAGCAACTTGAATAACAACATAAATTGTTTTTTTACTAAATAGATTAGGACAATTAAGTTGCAGCATTTGCAACAGTAGTCATGCGTAAATATGACTAATCAAAAAGGTACAAGTAGGTCTCGTGTAATATATATTTTTTTATTTAAAAAATCACCTGAGTTTCAGTTATCTTGGAGAAATCTTCGTTTAATCCCCATTCGTACATATTCTTCATTTCGCCTGATTGTGTAAGACAACCTCGGCAAATTAGCATCGAATCGTTTATCGAACTCCACATTTTTGTGAACGGACTCAACATGATTATTATACAAATAAATAAAATGTATTCACAACTACATCTGTTTAGTCGTAAATATTATGTTAAAATAATCATAGACTATTTGTTAGTTGTACAGGTGATAATAACAATAATACTCCTACCGGACAGATAACGCAGATCCTGTACACAGACCACAGAATAGTATTCACAAACTACTAAGAAGATACTACGTATACTCCTAGTACGATATAGTATTACTCCTAGCGGAGAAACAGACTACTTATACCATCGAGCACATTATACACATTTTTTTTATTTGTATATATTAGACATACATACGACATAACATTTGATTTTTATAGACATTGTTTTAAGCGTCCTTATTCTTTTGAACAATGTTTGTTTAAGATATGCGATCCAATTAATGAATTCCTAGTTTTGATAAATCGAGTCGTCTAGATCATATTCATAAATGTACCTACCTTGCCACTTTAAAGATATTATAAATATTCGCATCATTTTAAATACTCGCTTCTACATTGTTAATCAGAAGATGCAATTAGAAGTGTCATTCAAGACACGAGAAAATATCTCTTCCACTCCATTGGTAATTCAGTGATAATAATTCAATTCAATTCATGAAAGTATGCAATTTTTCATCAATGTTTTCTTATTACGTTACCACGTAAAATTGTCGTCCGTAAACCGACTTTACAGCAAACATTTTTTTTTCGAACTGCCTACACTCTGTTGGCTTTAGGGGTCTTCACAACTTCACCGGAAAACAGCATAGTATGATCTTAGTAGTCTCTGCTATTAGACCAACTTTGAGCAACACCGTGTTGTGCTATGCTCAGACAGTCAGTGAATTTACGATAATAAGCTTATTGAAATATACGTTGCAATGGGCATAGTTTTTTTTTGTGTTACTGAGATATTCTTAGTATGGATTTAAATTATCTAGGTGGTAGAGCTACGCTGAAACTATTACTGGTTTCGGAATGAATCGGTCGGCTCGCCCGGGGTAGTACCACCCTCTCACAGAAAGCCGACGTGAAGTAACAGTGCTTGAACTGTTGCGTTTCGTTCGGTCAGTGAGAGCACCGGAGGCCCACATATATTAAAAGGCCGGCAACGCACTTGCAACTCCCCTGGTGTTGCTAGTGTCTATGGACGGCGGTGATCACTTATCATCAGGTGACCCACCTGTTCTTTTGCCCCCTATAATATATAAAAAAAAATAGATTATGTTTCTGTACTTTCCTAACTAATCGCATTCACACTCGTACGCACACATTCGCATTTCAAACATTTGATTCCGTTATTCATGGTCACTCTTCTCTTTCTTTGGTGATGTTTACGAGCGTTGAAAATATTATATTCGTAACATCTCTACACTTCAACACCAATCTTTTTGGCCGCACTAAATATAGTCTTAAGTTCGATCTTACTGCATAACCTAATCAATTTAATACAAAACAAAGTTAAAATCTAAAATTAGCATTTATTTATCCTTAACTTATCTCAATATCACTATATATTATAACACAAATTCGTCGGCCGCGTCTGTCTGTCTGTTCACGATAAACTCTAAAACTACTGAATGGATTGTAATGCAGTTACCACCAATAGATAGAGTAATACATGAGGCAGGTTTCGATATAAAATTTGTCAAGGTTTTGTGTAAATTTGTTGAAATATAACGATAATTGTTAGAAGTGTTGGAAAAAATCAAGCCGCTTAGGAGCTTTCATCGACAACGCTGCCTATAAATTCTTTTGAGATATAACAAAACAATACATAGTGAAATATTCCTCTTTTATACATCTACAAAAAAGGCATACGAGTATACCAATCTTTAAAGGATAGCTTACTATCCCATCTATCTTCAAAAAAAAGGTCACATACAATGATATTGGAAGGCTATTTAGACGGATACAGTATATATCCTTATCAAATTGAATACATTAGTTACCTTAAGCATTTCAACGCAAGCATGCTCATAGGTATATTTTTTTATTATCAGGGCAGGACAACCTACGCCGGGTCTATTTCTTGTACATATCATAACTTCTATGCACAAGTAGTAATACAAGTATTTCACAAACTTTACGGTACGAACAAATCATAATTGATATAAAGAATTTTAAAGTCAAATGAAAACAAGATTACCTACTTAAAATAGCTAATAGGGTATTCAATATTATCTAAATAGTACTGTGTGCGGTTCACCGTTGCAGTCTAGTGCCGACTGTTATGATTTCGAATCTGACAAGGGACAATGATTTGTGTGATCAATAAATCATTCGGATAATTATTAGTGCAGTTACATAGTAGTCCCTAGTGTAGAGCTGTCTTTTAAAAGGAGCTTGTGTAAATCAATTATTCAATTTAATGTGAACTTGCATTTGGCCATACGTTATGTGTTCGATTATAAACATATATTAAAATTGTTTAACTTTAATGAACACGTGATAAAACAGATGAAAAAAAGAATAGCTTCACAACGTTCTAATCATAAGGATTTACATATGCAGATATGCTCTGCTTCATTTAGATATCACACAAGGGTGCCAACATTTACCAATAAAATTTCAACTTTTTAAATTATATATATTAATTAGATTTGATTATATCATCTTAAAGTTGCTCACAATCGTCATTGGTGTTACGTAAATCTAAACCTGCGTTGACATAATCAATTCATTAAGCAATTCCACTTTCATTACAATAAATTGGTAGTCAAAACTCTTTGAACGTTTATATTCAACCGCTCATAGCTATTTGCATCATACCACAATAGGCACGTAATATATTTATTGGCACAATATCACAGAAAATATGTCACTTTTCACGCAGTGAATTTATTATACAATATTTTTATTTCAGAGAAAGTCGTCATACACGCGTTCAATAACATTTCAATTATTGCAGGTTTTATGTAATTGTTTTTTCTAAAACGATTCGAAAAACAAATCTATAGCTATCATTCTTGACATTTTTGGCTCAACTAAATTTACAAGAGTATGGTTCTCTCATAGAAAGGTAATTATTATTGTATTTATGCTATTTAGACTTAATTTTTACTACAAATATTTGTAATATTAAGAAAGATAAACACCGGTAAATTTTCGATGTGAAGTTATTTATTTTGTTCTATAAAGTATTTACAAATGCGCGAAGTTCACACCGGTCGCCATTTGCGCCACGAACGCTCAGCACGTATTGTGTGGTGAATTAAATTTTATAGGTTATAGTGGTAATCAATTATATAGTGTAGAAATAATTAACAACGACCCGAGAAACACATATAGACTGTAATGTACAAAAAGCACGATATGTGCGTTTATTTAAGGTAAGTGTTTGGTTAATTTCTTAAAGTACGCAGTCTAATAAATACACGTGTAAAAAAACTTGTTCAAAAATTTTCGATTATACACACGTTTATTTCGAATAAGTATCTTATTCAATTTTAAGATTACTTTGTTATATTTTTTACTTGGTACTACTCTCGAAATTAATAATAAATATGCAGCAATTAATTATTTTCGTTACTGGGTTGATCTATTTTTGGATCGACAGCTTGTTAATATTTTCTAGTGCTATTTCGATATGATTTTTTATATTACAGTAAAGGCAGAGATATCGTCCCTTTTTGGGTTTATATGATTATTTTCATTTGAACTACTAGAAAGTAGAATTTATTGTAATTATAACCAGGCCACCTTTCATTTGTTGACATTTGATTTCACAACATTGATTCCGATGTTTGCGTCGACAAGAATCTCGTAATGCATACAGATCTGCAGATAATTGATTGTATTTGGAAACTAGAAATCTTAATCGTTATTAAATTGTGACTATAACCAACATTTTTTACTTTAAAACTTCCTTTATACTACAGTTATGTGAGAATACACTAAGATCATTAAATTCCTTTTTTTTATTCAATTTTAATACTTTCGGAATTTAGTATATTTTCCTTGCATTGTAAATAAATAGGTTTAATTTTCTATGCCCCACACAATAATTATCAATTGTTTTTTTTCTTCTTAATAGTAACATTTCCTTTTGACCTTGTTGTCTATACAAGTACATTGAACAATACATTTTAATATAAAGTTCCTCTAATATCTCACACTGCTTTCAATGTACTTGTAAAACTGGTCTGTAATATTTTTATCCTATATTTCACATTTAGTTTGGTTACAACAATGTAAATGAAATCGTAGGTTTGAACTTTTGAAGTGTAGAAACAATTATATGTGAATATTTGTGAAGTTAATAAACTTTGATTGGCTTAGGTAAACCTATATTTGTGATATAAACAATATTCATGACTGAAGTTGGTAATGCTACTAAACCCCAACCTATAACAGTCGCTTGACCTTGAACAAAAAATTTGCCATTTATTAATGCATGCAGTATGTCACAAGCCTGCTTCGCTTACATTTATTTATAGCTGAATATCTTATAGTGTTTTACTGTTGTGAACAGCAGATTAGGTAGGTTACCATTTATATTACAAAAACAGCTAGTTACAACATGGGACCTCCTGCATCACTACCAAGTTTTAAGAATTCAGTGTCATAACTCTGCCCTCTCAATAATTGTTGATTTGATGTATGTTTTGAAAAAATTTAGATAAATTAAATTTAGTAAACAACTGACATTATTAAGATGAGTTAAAAATTCAGTATACAATATGTTTCTGCATGTTCCAGTCCACACAGTTTATTCTTATCTCTTGTTCACTTAAATGCACATCAGGTATTTAGTTCATTCCGAGTTTTAAATGTAAAACTTTTTTAGACAATATTTTATGAAATAAATATGGCGTTAATCACAATATTAGGTGAGATTACAGTTGACATGAAACTTTAAAAGCAAAATTCATATAACTTGAATGTACATCATATTGTAAACCGAGCTTTTAGATTTTTTTTTTTACGTTTGGTAACTTTTGTTTTTAACTATGTGGTAGATAATCAATTTGAGTATTGTGTCCACATTGATTTTATTGACAAGAAGTTATTATAGGATGGTTCTTTATATAAAGGATGTCTGGAAGTAATTCCCTCTTTGTATATATCCACTAAAAATCACTGTGACAATTAGGAGTTTTACAGTTGTAATAGAAAAAAATTGCAAATTTTAACTAATATTTATAAATGTGTATGTTGATCTATTAGGCTGTCACGTTTTAACTACTCAACTCATTATTGTGACATTTCGCATACACCTTCTCAGGAGTACACACGAGGACATAGTCATATAAGTATAATTAATCCAGAAAAAAGGTACTAATTGTGTAGGATACATTAACGTGAACCAGGCCAGGGACAAAAACTAGTGATATATAACTGGAAAAAAATTATATCTCTGTACTTGTGACATGGGCAGAATTGTGTAGTACAGCTTCACACCATAGATTGATGACTTTTCTCACATTCCCCCTGCATTTATATTTATATATGATATCTGTATATACAATAATAATAATATGCCTTTTATTCTGAACTTCTTTAAACATACATAGGTAAATAAATGTGTTTTAGTTTTTATAATATATCTTATAGTTCAGTGTGCCTCTTGCCATACGCCTCTAACATTTTCCACTGTGCAATGTCTTGCACTACTCTTCTCCAATGGTATCCAGTTGTGAGCCTTAGATCATCTATCCATTTTTTGTTAGTTGACATCCTCTATTTTATTTGTCATCTCTGGAATACCAACCTGTAACTATTTTACTCCATTTCTCTTGGGGATCTTGGATCCTGTGGCCAATTCATCTCCACTTCTGTTGGTCTATTTGAGTAATTATATCAACTCCTTTACTTATTAGGCTACTTCTCACTTTGTTTTGCTTCTTTATGCCTGTTAAAGCTCCTCTCCATTCCTCTCCATGGTTCTCTGACAGTGTTCTGACTTTTCTCTGTGACGTTTGGTGAGTGACCAAGTTTCACATCCATAAATAATAACTGGAAGTACACTTAGCTCTTTGGATTTCAAAACTTCTGTCAGAGACCAGTACTTTTTCCATCTATTTGCTATTCTTCTATCGATTTCTTTGGTGGTTTGGTGTTGGTGAGAAATTATTTGTCCAGAATAGATATATTCAAGTGATTGGTTGTCAATTGTTATAAATAATGGGTTTGGAGTTTAATAGTTTTGTTTTGTCCTTGTTTATGAGTAAATCTATCGCAATGTTTTCGTTCTCGAGTGACACTATCATGTTTTTAAGGTGTTTCGGATTTTCTTCAAACAGGTCTATATCATCCGCAAATCGTAAGAGGTTTAGTTTTACTCCTTGCTCATTTATACCGACATTATTCCAGTCTAATCTGCAGAAGACACTCTCCAGGGAGGCCGAGAACAATTTTGGTGATAAAGGGTCTCCTTATCTGAATGCCTCTTTTAACCTTGAACATATTTCGCAGAGATTGTAGTTGGATCCTTGCTTCTCTATTAGAGTAGATGTTGTTTATAATATTTATGTAGTTTAGAGATATCCCTTGCTGTTCAAGGCTGTTCCATAAGATTTTATGACTAATGCTGTCAAAGGCTTTGGAGTAATCAATAAATGGCATGTACTTATTATACTCATTGTATTTTTCTATCATTTGTTGTATGTGATCCAAGGTGGAGTATTTTTGTCGGAAGCCAGCGTGCTCTCATGGTTGATTTTCAACCTGCTTCATACTGCTTTTTACTTATTTGTTCTAGAATAACTTTGGGAGAATACCTTGTAAATGTTTGACATCAGGCTTATCAGTGTATAGTTTCCCTATGTCTGCTTTTTGTGTTTTTTTTAAAATGAGGATAACGTTTTCCACTGTGTGTATATGTACATATATCACTAACCTCCTATATATAGTATCTAATAGATTTACTAAAACCTAACTGTTAATTGTCTTTTCAGTTAAGTAAATTTTTAACTAATTTAAATGCCATTTCAGTTTCCTTCTGTTCGAATCTCTTGTTATAGTTTCTTCAATTGGGTCTAGTATGGAAATCATATGACAATGATCGAATTGTGGAATAATATCACTGGGGCCGTAGACTAGATTAAAAAAAAAACTAACTGTATAGCGATTTTAAGTCTGGCAGAAATGATGTATATACCACAGCCATAGATTAAAAAAAAAATATAACTACTTCCAGTCCTTTTAGAAATGGCCACACGAGCTAACCCATAAGGAAAAGCTAGTCAAACATATTTGTTAATTCTATTACCTACTTTGTGACAGAAACAAATTGATATATTATTTCTGGCATACAGTGTGTCGCTATGTTTATTTTTGGCTTTGTATTTAAAAAGTTTCTCGAGTGTTAATATTACATTATTATTCAGGTCAAGGATAGGTCGGGCTTGTTTATAAACACAAGTTATTATTTAACACGTTTGGTGCGACGTGTACCACCGGTGGTACACGTTAATCTCGATCTTAAGGCCACGTGTACCACCGGTGGTACACGCAGTTAAATTTCTTTAACGAATCTAATTCTGTAATATACATTTCTACCAAAAATATATATATATTTTTTATATTATAGGGGGCAAACGAACAGGTTGGTCACCTGATGGTAAGTGATCACCGCCATCCATAGACACTAGCAACACCAGGGGAGTCGTAAGTGCGTTGCTGGCCTTTTAAATATGTGGGTCTCCGGCGCTCTCACTGGCCGAATGAAACGCAACAGTGCGGGCGCATTGTTACTTCACGTCGGTTTTCTGTGAGAGGGTGGGTGGTACTACCCTGCGCGTCGGGCGAGCCGACCCATTCATTCTGAAACCAGTAATAGTTTCAGCGTAGCTCTACCACCTACAAAATAGTGGGGCATTAAACAAAATGCAGTATATTACAAAACACATAACTTCCATTGTTGCATAATATATAATAATAATGAATAATCATCAAATGGTCTGAACGACATGTCACGCGAAAACGGTTTGACGCGGAATGTGTTAAGAATATCTTCCTTTTGCTTTCTCGAATATAACAAACATTCTGCTCTATATTCTATAGTGATTCTATTTTTTTTATTTAATAAGACGGCTCTAGCAATAGAGTTTCAATGTCTATATTGCGAAGTGATTTTACAAACAGTACAATTTTAAAGGAAACGACTGATTTTTAAAAGCGATGATGACTGGGTGGTTAGCGTATTGGGATACCGAGGCTATCGACGTAAGTTCGAGTCTTTGCGAATGAGACGGAGCTTTCGGTAATGAAAACGTGGTGAAAATATTTGATAGAGGTAGGGCTTTTTCTAAGCTCGGCAGGTTAGTTATCACTTACCAAGTTGAAAGTCTATCGTCAAACACCTATAGGTTTGTTCCGGCAGCTGCACTTGAAAGCCGGTCCCTTTAGGTTTTACGTGTGTACCGTCTTGGACCACATCGTCATTTGGTATCAGATGTCATTGTGGTCAAACGGTAAAACCTATATAGTATTAAAAAAATGCATATTTTTAATGTAATTTTCTTTTCATTTGAAATACAAACAAATTTCGTTTCAAATTAAATTTGAAAACGAACCTGTCTTCAAATTTTCAAAAGCTTATGGTTAGGTCCGAAATGGACCAAACGACATTTCGTTTCCCCCTTTTTGTTCATATAGTTTTCGAAAACGCATTTGTTCATATAGTTTTCCGAAACACATACTAAAAAATGATATATTACTTCTTTCTCTGTGTATTTAACTTTATAACGACTCGTAGAGGTTTCGACGCGTCGTTGGTATTAAAAAAAAAATAACTTTCCATTTTTTTATTGACCAAAGCTCATTCATGAATATGAAACGAAAAAAAAGGACATCGATTGAGTAACATTCATATAAATTCTAAAATGACAAACTCAGTATAAAAACGTTTATCCAAAAAGTAATTCTGTATTTACATAGTTTGCAAGACACCTCCAACATGGTTCTAAAAACGGGACAGCTGGCAACCCTAATAATGACCCTACTGCCAGGACATGCAAACGTTCCTCACTTAACGT
Source organism: Antheraea assamensis (assembly GCA_035772565.1). Taxonomy (NCBI): domain Eukaryota; kingdom Metazoa; phylum Arthropoda; class Insecta; order Lepidoptera; family Saturniidae; genus Antheraea; species Antheraea assamensis. Next base: position 861,614 of record JAQQSE010000099.1, on the reverse strand, counting down.
GGTATTATTCGTATCGCCTTGAACTCCAATAAGTGGTACTTCGCCGTCGTTTAATATGCAACACGAGGAATGTGTTTTTTTATTCTATCTTCACTATATAATGATTCGTAACGTATCAATATTTGTCGACTTAATACCCGTAAAGTAGTAACAAAGTCCCAAAGCATATTACCGATTTCCCGGACTGTAAGTTTAAGCGCCATGTGAAGTTGATTTTGATGTCAAAGTGCTATTATAGAGTGGATAATATGTGAATGATGGCGATGTCTGGAATTGACTTCTCTCTGTGCATCCACTAAAAATGATTGTAACATGAAATGTATTTTAAATATACATCTATATATGTGAAAAAGATAAACCCGATCGAGTTTATTGCCGGTTCTTCTTGATGAGTGAGTTGTTTTCCGAACCGGTGGTAAATTTGACGTTCATAAGCGCCTGCTCACGCCTTAAATTGATTAAAGCATATTTTGATTTGACATGTCCCGGCTTCGTACGGGTGTACTAAGGAGAAAAATCAAGACCAAATCTTCGCTTTGCAGTATAGTATGACCAAGTAATGAGATGACAATTGTGAACTCAGCCCATGTTTTTGATGGCTCACTTATTCACTTTTTGTATGGAGTTTTTTTTAAGCCAAATTATTCTGTTTTCCTATGCGATTTTTTAAACATTCTCCTTCATACAATTTTTTTTCTTGACAATTACAAACTCGACCAAAAAAAACAGAATGTGCTAAATAGGTGCAGCTTTTCTGAAGTTATGCGCTTACATACATACGGCAATTGGTTTTTATCTATATAGATTATCAAACGGAGTATTGTGGAGTCACGTGAATTCTGTCTATTTTTTTTATTGAATTAAAGCAAAACTATTGTACTAATATAGATGTAATGTAATCTAAACTCCTGTTATAATAGAATAGGTTTCAGAATTTCACCACAATCTCGCCTGATTTTAGCGACGGTGCGGTTTAAAAAAGCTAAAGTGTCTGCAAAGTGCAGATTGTATTTTCTACTTGAGGATAGTTCATCATCACAATCATTACTATTGGTTTCATCACGATGTTTTCCTTCATCAAAAACTCCGGTCCAGTATGAATAGATCCGATAGATAGATAATTCGCTTTAAAATTATTGTTCTTTATATTTGTGATACCGACGCGCCCCGAGTACGCATGAGTGAGTGCAATGTAATAATTTGACGTCATAGGTGTGTGTATCTCGACGATTTAGATCAGTCTTTTGGCACTTTCATATTTGCAATTTATCCAAAGTACTTTAAACTTTTGATATGTTTTTACGCCTGTTTTTGTCGCCCGTCATGTTAAATTTGTGATATCTTCCGAGATATCCATTGAAATGATATGGGGGTATAAAGGTCAATTTGGATATACAAAAAAATGATTGTAAAGTCTGTTTACGGACGATAATAATAACGTCATAAGAAAACATTGATGAAAAATTGCATACTTTTATGAATTGAATTGAATCATTATCACTGAATTGCCGATAGAGTGCAAAAGAGACGCATGCGTCACAAGCTGAACGCTTAGGCCGATCAACGCCTCTGTATCGTTTGTTCCGCGCTCTCGGAACGTGACAATGAGTCATGGTTTTTCGTGCGTGAAAAGTTCATCGATTTATAAGACGCTATCACGTCAATAAATATCTAACATAACTAAAATATTTAATTTGATAAGAATTAGTACTGTTTTAGCGAAAGTAGCGTCTTAAATAAGATTATTCAATGCTATATAATATCTTTAACTAATGTGTAAGATATATAAATGGTTACTATTGGGTTATCCTTTAGAGGTAGACGTATACCATCGGGCACTTTTCTGTAGGCATTTTTGAGATTACATTTCTATAGTACATCTGAATGAGCATATCAGAGGAAGTTTGAAAATAGCACCAGTGACAGAGAAGTTGAGGAGTAATAGGTTAGCATGGTATAGGCATGGCATGAGGAGAAATGAAAGCCATGTAACTAGAAACGTTTTAAGTATGAAGATGGACGGATATAGGAGTAAAGGAAGCCCTAAAAGGGTATGAATAGATTGTGTGTGAAAGGTGTAAATACTGAGATGACATTTGACAGGGGAGAACGGAAAAGGAAAACCATTTTATGCCGACCCTACTAATGTGGGATAAGAGTAAGAAGTTGATGATTATTATGATATGTCTTTTAAAATTTATCCAACGTTACAAATGTAAGCGCCAAAAAAAATTGCTCCACTCTATATGAATATAATGGGCATGTTTATATAAATAAAGCTTTGGAAGACATTTTTTTACTTAGAAGAAAAATCACGGACCTAAAAATATGTTTTTTTTTAAAATAACTTGTTTTAAAATCGATAAATATCGATATTTTTATTTTCCTATTTTTTTTCCAGGCTTTAAGAACATAGAAATGAAGATTGCTAATATAACGCACACGACTAGCATTTTTAAGCTTATCACAATAGTGCCTAAACATTTAACAAAGAAAAATTATTAATTAGAAACTAGAGTAAAATATATAAGACAAACAAATATTAAGCTCAAAATATTATACCCGTCGGATTTTAAAGCAATAAAATAAATAGATATATAAATTCTAGTGTTCGCTTCGAAGGTTAGATTCAAAGTGAAGCAAGTTTCAAGTACAATCTATGGATGTTAAGTGTTGCCAGTGTTGATATACAAAATTTTTTAAAAGTGTTGCAATAATGAAAATCCCCGAGACTACGGTCAACGTTGGCGCCTACTATGGTAACGAGGAGAATGGGCAATGGCAGGTGAGTGCATTCGAAGTGGTGTTTTTTTTTTTAAATATGTAATGCAACAATGTGACAACACTTTACCTTATGATGATGACAACAGTCTCGGCAACTAGATATAATAGGTCCTCCCGAAACCCAACAAGATAAAAGAGAGTTAAGCACCAATACGTTAAATCGTACCACCTGGGGTGATGGTGACTCGGCGGCCTAATAAAGTAAAATATTCCGATACGGCGTCTATGAATGTACGTATTTTTACTATAGGCTATTGTGTATATTCAAGAAGACATCGTAATTAGATCACATGGTGATGCTACATTTTCTACTAATCTCCTACTACCACAAATTGTAAATCTGGTCACCTAGAACCCATGGGTACATTCCGGCCATTGTATTTTTGATAAGTCCCATTTCTGAAATATTCTACCATACATCATTACCATCATGTACAATTAGACTGAATGTAATCACAATCAGTTCAATGTAATTTCTCTAATATAATCTTAGAAGTGAGACTAGCTCATAGGATTCGTTGCCGGAAAACATACATAGGTGTTTGGTGACAGATTTTAGACTTGATGTTGGTAACTAGCTGGTTACGCCCACTGAATACGCTAAGGGCAGAGCATCGCTTCATAGACGAGATCCATTGCTATAACAAGATTTCGTTACGAGGAAAGGGGTACGGGCATGAACACTATGCCAGGACTACTCCCTATCGGCGATTTCAGACATCGAGACATTCACATTTTTATATTACATACAGTGGTACTGAAAGATGATTTCGGGCTTCGTCACGATGTGTTCCATCACATTCAGCCGATTCTGTTATCAATTGAAACAAGTAAATGTACGCGAATTCTGAAAATTCGTTGTTACGGCCGTTGAAACCTGTGGATGTCGAATCGAAATTCCGCCGGTCAAACCACACGATACCACGATTTATATTACTTTTTTCCCCCTTACATAGCCAAACGGAGTTATAATTGATAACGGCGTGGGAGGGGGTGTCGTTGGTAGCGGCGATGCTGGCATCCACCGTGGCCCTGTCTACCCCGTTCACATACCCAGAGGTCAGATGCCAGGTATACCAACTGTTTAGTAATTTTTTATTCTCACGGTTATTGTAATTCCATAGAAACTAGATATTCTATTTAGAATTGGCTGTCTTTCATTTTTTTTTTTAGCAGAAGCTAGTTGAAGAATGAACCCAACAACATACGGCGACCAATCACCATATCAGTTGACACCTGTAGGTGGTAGAGTAAATCTGTTGACTAACAGATCAGAAAAATGTACTTAATTGTTTTTTTATATATATACTAGCTCTGCTAAATGACTACAATAACTACAGACGTGCCTCTTTACGCCTCGTTTCAAGGACCCGATAAAGAGGAAGGGGAACATGCTAGCCGGGAGGCCATTCCGTCTTCGCCTTATTTAACGCTTGTTAGCACTCGACTAGTAATTTAGTCCAGTACCGAGTAATTTAGCAGCTAAAATACTCGTTAGAACCCAAAATTCTTTTATACTATGGTCGAGCATAATAAGCATATGTATAAAAGGTGTGAATACTGATATGACCGCTGAGAGAGGAGAGAATGGAAGTGGAAAATACATTATGCTGACTTTACTTAGCATGATGTAAAGCAAAGAAGAGTGGTCTTTTTATTTATGCTAGCAGGTCAATATGATTCCAGTGTGCCTCATAGTAAATACATTCTGAAAACCTCTTTGCATTGTGATAGGGCTTTTTCTAACTCCGCCTGGCTAGCTACCTTGAAACCTGTCCCCAAGCATCTGTCGGTGTGTTCCGGCAGCTGCACTTGAGAACCAGCCCTCCTCTAGGTTTAGCGTGCTTACCATCTTGGATCACATCGTGATTTAACATTAGATGAGTTTGTGGTGAAATGCTGAAACATAAAAAAATACCTTATTCGAGTATTTTAAAAAAACGACGGTGACCATTGAATCCTTATGATCCTTCAGCAGTGTCATATCCACTATCCACCAATTTAAGCACAGTTATCCTTAATATTCTAGGATACGTGGTAGCCGGTGCCTTTTATCCTCCCGCTGGTTATCCGCCAGTAGCCCAGCAACCGCCTGATGACTTCGCCGATTACATGTGGATGGAACATGAAGAGGAATTTGACAAACAGGTATATTTCGACCTTACATAAACAGAATTGAACAGAATGTTAGTTATTTTTACCTATCCCCCCTCCTTTCTTTTCAGTAAAAGTAAGCAAAGCTCTTATCCTCCCTCCCCTTCTTATGTTTACGTATGTATTGGCATATTTTTTACAAAATCTCAATTTTAACCTACCTTATACGCGCCCTCCCCCTTTTTAGCAAAACTAAACAAAGTTCTTATTCCTCTTCCCCTCTTCATCTTACATATGTATATTGGTGTATTCTTTTAATAAATATTTTAAATCTCTTGTAAGTAGCAATATGAGTTAAAAAAAAAATTGCTGACATTATCATTATTCAGAAAATCGAATCGCTTGAGGAACAGAAGAGAAAGATACACACTCTTTGTCAATTTTTTTGTCCTCTTTGAATACAGCCGTGTAAGTTTTGGTTTGCGCATAATACAGTCAAGTGTTTAATGCAAAACAAAGTTAAAATATTATCATAGAAATCTAAAATTGCCATTTATTTATCCTTAAATTGTCTCGGATGTTATACATATAATACATATTTATATCTATATTTGTATTTTGCGTATCTATATTCAAAGCGGTCTTTGGGACTGGTACTGTACATATTCAAAGTGGTCCAAAACTTGGGAGGAGGACTGTACATGTTTAAAGCGGTCCAAACCTGGGAGGAGGGAGGACTGTACATATTCAATGCTGTCCAAAACTTGGGACGAGGACTGTACATGCATAAAGCGGTTCAAACTTAGGAGGAGGACTGGTACATATTCAATGCGGTCCAGAACTTGGGAGGAGGACTGTACATGTTTAAAGCGGTCCAAACCTGGGAGGAGGGAGGACTGTACATATTCAATGCTGTCCAAAACTTGGGACGAGGACTGTACATGCATAAAGCGGTTCAAACTTAGGAGGACGACTGGTGCATATTCAATGCGGTCCAGAACTTGGGAGGAGGACTGTACATGTTTAAAGCGGTCCAAACCTGGGAGGAGGGAGGACTGTACATATTCAATGCTATCCAAAACTTGGGACGAGGACTGTACATGCATAAAGCGGTTCAAACTTAGGAGGAGGACTGGTACATATTCAATGCGGTCCAGAACTTGGGAAGAGGACTGTACATGTTTAAAGCGGTCCAAACCTGGGAGGAGGGAGGACTGTACATATTCAATGCTGTCCAAAACTTGGGACGAGGACTGTACATGCATAAAGCGGTTCAAACTTAGGAGGAGGACTGGTACATATTCAATGCGGTCCAGAACTTGGGAGGAGGACTGTACATATTCAATGCGGTCCAAAACTTGGGAGGAGGACTATACATATTCAAAGGGCTTCAAAACTTGAAAGAGGACTGTACTTACTGTTTTGTCTTTGTCCATTTAAATATACATTATGTTACTGTTGGTTGGTCTATTTTGAATAGATGGATGTAACTTACAGGTATTGGAATTATTTCAGGTTATGCAGCAGTTGGAAGAAGAAGCGTTGATGGAGCAGTGCATAGAGGCAATGCTAGAGGACGAACAGAGGGAGAGGCATAATAGGCCGATGGCCAATGGGCACAAACGCAACCACAACCACAACCATTATCCTACGTAAGTATCATTACTTAATGGATATCCATATTCATTGTTAATGAACAATAACTCAGAAACTCTCATTTTTTCTTAAATTCTGTTGTTTATAATTGATTTTTTAAATTATAACCCATTCGTGTGTACGCAAATTCTGCAATTTCCATTTGCTCAATAAATCTATTACAAATTCCAGAACAAGCAACGGAGGCCCATCTGTTTCCCTAGAGGAGGCCGTCTCTAGATCTACACTGAACCCGCTCGCTGCAGAGTTCTACCCGACGAGAGTGAGACCTGTTTCTGTTCCTCCAGCACCACAACCTCATACAGGTCTGTAGATAAACGGAGGAGTTTAGTATAGAAGTTGAGAGTTAGAGAGGTAGAAATAAATTTCAAGCGACGAATTCAATTCCAACATTTTCAAATGTTTATGATGTGAAAATAAATTAAAAGTATTAGCGGAGAAAAAAAGTCTGACTGTTAGATTTTTCAGATAACAAAATAACTTTAGTTTGCAATTATATTGTATTTGCGTTCCGATTTTGTTAAACATTTAACGTTTTTTCTTCCGATACCACACAAAAGTAATTTATATGACAAATTTTTTTCTAACACACATATGGTGAAAGTCTCATATATAGACCAGTTAAACATATACTTTTTCATACCATTAGAGTGTGTAATTGGTTAAAAAAATTCCAGATGAAAGGCAAGAAAGCACAGCAGCACCTACGGAAGAAGTCCAGCAGACGAGAGAAGAACAACCCCGACCTGCATCAACAGAAGTAACAGTAGAACCCAAAACAGAAGTCACAGTGGAACCTAAAGCTGATGGTGAGTTTAGTTGATTTATATATATATTATAATTAATTTATATATTTTGCTCATAGGTTCACTCGTGTTAATATTTATTTGGCCTATATATGCTTTTCTGTTTCGCTGATATTGTGTCTTATACAATGATTTGGTGAGTAGTTAAGATATAAAAACGTAATAAACAATCTTTCCCATTTATAATAAGGTTAAGTGTGATGGAGAATATTCCGAAGAATCCTTTTAACACTAGAGAAATGTTTTTATCACACAGCGTAGTGACAAATTACATTGCAATTCTTTTTTTAGGAATATATTATAAACAGACACACGGAGTTGTTTTCTAATTTGTAATAATAGTGTGGATCTTTCTAGCTATACTGTAATGAAGCTGTACTACAGTCATGTCTGTACATTATAAAATATTTGTCGAAAACTAATTGTGAGTGTTATACAGAGTGTAACATAAGTTTATTTTTGAAAATGTTGCCTGTCTGTCTGTCTGTCTGAGCATGCTGATCTCCAAAACTACTGTACTAATATTTAATGCGTTTTCGAATGTGACTTGAATGCAAATTGGGACAACACATATGCATTCTTTAATGAAAATTAGCCCATAAAGAAAAAAACTGTGATATTTTCAAGAGTCTGCTCAGTTTTATCCAGTATCTAGGAAAGTAATAATGTGGCGCTCGCTCCATCATTAGAATTTCAAATGCCAACTACTGTGGTCTTAGGACCTTTGGTTCGGTTGGTTTTTGTATACTTTATTAGTGAAGCATATAAGCAACTATTTTCCCTTTTCCATCTAAAAATAAAAAAATCGCAATGTCTTCATTGAATTTAAAGCAATTAAAGTTTTTAAGAAACTACGATTTTTACGAGTGTTCAGCAATGTGTGAAGTGGGGCAAGCGGTGTAGTGCGCATGCGCCGGTGAGTGGATCTAAACGGATAACTTTGTTTACAAAGAAATTTTGTAGGCAAAGTATATATTTACTTTAGTATTTATTTATTATTGTTACCTCTTTACATAAAGAATGTTAAGGTAGTTGAACAAGGCAGACAAAGTTACGAGTATCAGACAGTCTAGAGTGGAAATATAAATATTTATCTATCTTGTTCATATAGAAGCGTTACCACCTCAAAAAGATCCTCCAGAAGTAAGTGCAGCAGATGTCCAACCCATCCTAGACAAGGTGCAGGAGAAGAGGCCTCCCAGGGACATGAAGAAGGACATGGCACAGACAAAACCGAGAATAGATAATAAGGCGAAAACCACAAAGACAGAAGTCAAAAGAACGAAACCGCAGGTACTATGATTAAAATTAAACTAAGTTTATTTTGAAATGTAAGGACTCTTATATCATCAGAAACTTTTCTATAGGTATTTCTGAGAAGTACAATGCCATAGTACATTATTTACAACTTTTGTTTTTGGTGAATTAATTAAAATATGTCGACCTTTTTCTACCTTAGAATATGTGCATTCCAGTAGTAGTTGTGTTGGTTTATACTTTTTAAAACCTTGCTCATTTAAAAGTATCCCAAATCTAACTAATGTTGGCTCATAAAGTTGGCAGCTCTGTTTATGCATATTGATGCAAATAAAATCTAAGTTATCCAATTTACAACTATAACCTATATGACTGAACGTACATTTTTGGGGGGTACTGTACAACCAGGACGCACCTATAAGTGCGAAAGAGTACACGATATCGGCAAAATTTTAATTGATGCATTGGGAAAATTTCACAGGCAGCCAAATCGGAGCCAGTCGTCCACGTTAAGAAGGAAGTGAAAACGGTCAAGAGCGAAACAAAAGTGGAGGTCAGGGACAGCGAGAAGGTCAAGGAGGCTGACAAGGTCAAGAGTGAAGCTGAGACCGTCAGGTGTGAAGTCAAAGTAGAGAAAGAGTTACCACCTGTTGTTGTCGCTGAAATACCTAAGGTGTGTGTCCTTTTTGCATCCATTTCAATTAAGAATTTTTCTTTGTCTAAAAAACTGTAATGTCACCTTTCGTCATAAACACGTACATCTGCCAGTTTAAAATTATTTTTGTAGGCATAAAAAATAAACTTAGCACCTAGGAAGTTGTTTCATCCGATTTCTAATATTCACAAAATGTGGGCATATTACTACTGTGTAATATTTTAATGCAGTTGTACTGAAGTAATATATTATTATACTCGTGAGTTACAGAAAGGATGTATTGTCAAATAAGGAACACAATATCACTATATATACACACTATTTACATTTCTTTTTGTTTCTCATTAATCAGTAAAATTTACATTATAGCACTGTTCAAATATCGCACAACTTTGTGGTTGCAATACTCTTATGCTAGTCCCATACCTGCGTGTATCGGCACGAAGTTTAGTCTATGGTCAGATTAAATGCAGATGTGGGAAGATATTATCGTAACGCGTTACGAACTATCGTTATGCGTGACGATACACGCAGCACGATAACTGGGGCCGCGGTTTGTACACACATCAAAGGAACTTGGAGCCGCTAATTTCGAGTTACTATTGAAATAAGAATGCTGTGCAAACGTTATTCTACGCCTTTATCGGAATTCATTTTGAGGTTACTTTTTAGCGGCACAAGTGACCGAAGCTTCGTCAGGCAGATATGGGAGTAGCATTACATGGGAAACCATAATGATATGTAGATTAAACTCTTTCTCAGAGTGGGCCATGGATTAATCTGAAAACTATGCTCAAATTGGTACAGTAGTTCCCAGTTATATGTTTATAAATCACATCCAAAAAATTAAAATTCTGATATAGCTGATAGTGATTAGATTTATTTTATTTATGAATATGTACTTCGTGATCTATTTTGAAGTGTATTATTCTAAAAAGATTAATTGATTCTAATTGAATTATGTGTCCGGTCATACTAATTATCTAGAAAATCGATTGGATTCTGTAACTCCCAATCCATCTGTTTGGGAGGTAACATACTTAATTATATTATTATATGTAGTTGATTATTTATTGTAAGTTAAATATTGTAATCTGTATTGGATGCCAATTGTCACATCCTCTTCCCTCTGAACTGAACTGTGGGTGGACATTGAGGGCTCCATTTATATAGCGGTTTATAAAAAAATATAGAGATTCTTGTTCATTTTGTTTCTCTAATATCCATAATTTACTGCCAGACTGCCTTTCCATTGTTTCTGCTTCAAGAACCGTCTGCATTGTTTGTTTTAAGTAACAGTTTTTATTATATTCGAAAATGGTTAGCGCTATTAATTATCTATTGAAAAAGAATATAAGAAGGAAAGAGATTTTGAAATCTGTATTTGTGTGATATTGCAGGTCCAACCGTCACAGCCCGAAGACCAACAGGCCAGCACGGGATTCAAACCTATAAATTACGCGGCGGCGGCAAAAGCGAACAAGCCTAAGAAGCCTTCTCCGCCACCGGCAGCCGAGAAACCAGCACCACCACCACCACCAGCATCGAAGACCAAACCAGCGGAGAAGAAGGATAAACGACCAGAGAAGATACCATCGAAAGACAAACAACCCGTTGTGCAGAGAAAGAACTCCGTAAAGTAAATTGTTTTTTATTACGTCATCCATATGAACGTTTTACTAAACACAAAACGAATTAAAATATACAAATATTTACGGGGAACGATGAAGAATAACTTCTAGATTTTTCTTTTCGATGACTCTTGTGTTGCGTTGAAAATATGTCAAAAAGCTACCAAAACGACTGGATTTTAACAGCCGGCAACACTGTTCAGACTAAAGTCGCTCGATGATACAGCCTACATTATAAATATTGTTGTATAGAATTCTTTTTTGCATGTAAATTTTTTTCTTGTTATTACTATTATTATTATAGTTGTGATATTTTTCCCCTAATATAGAGAAGAGTGGAATCGCATTGTCCTTTTCCCTTTTTGAAATGAATAATAAAAAATACAAAATGAAAAAAAATTACTAGTGTAGTAGAGAAAATACATTTAGTTATTTTAAATTTAATAAGGTTTTTCAATTTTTGTTTTTTAAATACGGATTAGATATATCCCTTATAATAAATTAGCTACATATAATAATATAATTTAGTATGTTATCTCCTAAACAAAAAGATGGATTGGGAGTTCCAGAATCCAATAGACTTTATAGATCAATAGTATGAAAAGAGAAGCCATTAAACTAGAAATAATTATTTCCATTTGAATAAAATTTAATAAACCGATCCGGGAATATATATAATGATAAATAATATTTAACTAATCACTATTGGCTATAGTAACAATTTTTTTTTTATTTGGGTGTTTTTATTTGAATGTATATAACCTCTAGGGAACCGATTTCAATGTAGTTTTCAGATTAGTCCAAGGCTGAATCAGAGAAAGCGTTCGACTACATATCATTATGCTTTCCCATAAGGATTATAAGAAATAATTATAAAAATATAATTGAAACTCGTGCAATAACTTACCACCAATTAATTTACCACATGAGTTGAATGAACAATCTATTGGTTTATCAAGTCTTATCTATAAGGATTCTGATTTCACATGGACACTTATTTTTTCATATATTTGAAGTTATACTTTTTATAAACATTACTAATATATCCTTGTAAATTACTCGGTAATTATAGGAGACAAGAAAAATTATAATATAAAATAATTTCATATTCTGATTGGTACATATGGTGTGTTTTTTTTTTTTTGTATCTACGTCGTGAAGGATTGAATATTTTGTCAAATGATACAATTTTAGTAATGCCGAATTATTGTTTTGTCTTAAATACCCGACGAATTTTAATTATAATTTAATTTGTTTTTACGTATAAGTAATATAGTCGCAAATAATATAAATAGTTAAAAATAAAATACTAATGCCCGGTTTCTGAAGCCGTCAGTTAAACTATCAATAGCTATTGATTCAATAACGTTATCCATAAGACAAGTGGCGTTTAACTGTCAATGTTTTTCAATACAGAATGAGATGTAGACTGACATTTCTCGTGTCATTGTATATTCAGAAACCCAATTTGACAGGTTATCGAACCGATAGCGCTATTAAACAGATAAACTACAGTTAAAAATGCTTCAGAAACCGGGCATAAGTAGGTTGAAATAAAAACAAAACTTAACGGCTCAAAAGATCTGGTATCCGGAGCCGTAAATAAAAAGGTATTGGCGATTTGACAGATTTTTGGGCGTGAAATTGTAAATGTAAAATTGAGTGTGCTTTTTTAAAAATGTTTCGAGTTGAAACACTCAACTGACACTTTTAGTGTTGCAACATCTAAATTGCCCTGCAATCCTACTAGGGGTTAATTTTTTTTTTTTGGGATTTTTTCGAATAATCTACTGTCGGCATAACATAAGATGCTAAGACAAGTATCTAAAAAAAATGTCGGAACTGGATTCAATGAAAGTAGTTCGAAATCGTCATTTATGCTGCTAATTATACTTGGTATAGGTTTCTTTCGTCTCCGTTTTTATTTTCTTTGATATTATTAATTAGATTAATGTTATTGAGTTAGGTAAATTGATACGTTAATAAAATTCTAATGGCGTCCTAATTTGTCTTGTATATTTTCGGTAATTTATTATTTTTCTTTTTTGTATTTTTTTTTTTTTTAAATCTATATTTAACTATTTCTATCGGTTATATGAATAGTTATGATTATAAACTACAAAATAGTTTTTTTTTTTTTTTTAGTAAAGAGGATTTAAATTTGTGTTAAAACATGACACTGGCAAATGCGTCAATCACGCCTTGTTACGCTGAAGAGGAAAAAAATGTTGGTTATTGTAGTCGATTGCAATTATATTTTCGGCCATGATTGCGACGAACGTAGTAGAAATCGCGAAGAGTATATATCTAGATTATTATTCTTATGAAAGTCATGTAATCGTTTTTATAGTTAGGAATATATCTTACGTTGGTAATTATTTCGCTAACTTTCGGGTTAAGAGTTACAGGTAATGGTGTAGTCTCAAAATGACTTTGAATTTATTGCTTGTACAAAGATTTTTTTTTTAATTATTTTACCTATAGGATATTCGTCCTTTGAGCCTAACGCCATACTAATCTCACAATCTTTAAAAATGGACACGACATTATGCTGGAGTTTTTTTTTTTTTAACAAATCAAAATGTTTATTCCATGTTATTATTTATAATTCACTTCATTTGTGAATAAGAATTAAATTGAATAACACCAATATTGAATTAATTTATAAAATTCAATAAACAGGCTATACAACCTAACACCACATTGTGACGAGTTATAGTAAAATAACATAAAAACCTCCATGAAAAAATACATGCGTTTTACATATAGAAAGTATTGTAAAGAATAAACATTATTTGTACGCCTTAACTTCTGGAACTGCCAGTATGATTTGTTTTTTTTTTGTATTCTATTGCCTACTTAGTAAAGAATGTTATAAGCTTTCTAAATTAACGCGGTACTTTAAACGAGAATTATGTAACAGTTCTTAACGGTGTAATAATATAAACACGAGAGTAACCGCGAGGCACAGCTAGTTTATTTCATTATTTTTGTCATATTGAAAAAAAAAAAATACTTTAAAGTTACAAAGCGAGAAAAGTCATTGTTTCTGGACGATTTCTTCCAATTTTTATTACGATGTTAAATGATAATGTGGCAACACTAGATCGACGACGAGGCGTCGTTTATTACTAATAGTTGTTCTTATATATACATATATTATCGACAATGTTAATGGCTCGTTAGTGAATTAGCTTATTTCCTATAAAGAAATAGTGTTATCCTTATATATATATATATATATCTGAAATAATTCCAATATGGCGGTCTTTATTCTACTAAATTATAGGAGAAACGTATTGCAAAAATACGGTATGAGTTTGGACTTTTAAATTATCTATATTTTGTAAATTTAATTATTAAGTCTGGCAAGCCTGTACATTTAAGCTACATGTGCCGTGTTCGTCAAACTTTACCAAGTCTACGGGCTCGCAAGTTACAACAGAAATGATTTGATTTTCTGTGTTGCCTACTTTACGAGTCTGCGTAAGCGCTCTACCGTATTCGTAACAAGTTACAAGCTATAAAGACATTTATGATAAGCAAAACCACAAATACTACTATGAAAAAGGACTTGTATTACAAGTGATATCACTTGTAGCCTGTAATTTACACATGTTATTTTGATAAACGCGTCTCTGTAAAGATTCGCTATAATGTACTAGAGAAAACGCTGGTAATACAAGGCATGTAACGGTTTACGGATTTCAATGTCCGTCGTTTCATATGGCAACACCGTAAGAAAATTGTTTTCCTATTTCTGTAACTTGCGTTTTGTTAGACTGTATTTCAGAGTTAGAATTGTTTATAAATTTTACATACAAACCTATCCGTTGTTTTTTAAGCGTAGTATATTTAAATATAGCTAAATTTACAATAAAAATAATCAATATTGTTTCGGGATAGTCGATATGTATAAAGGGAAAGTTGAAATAGATTGATTTTGTCAGAGATTTTACATTTTGTAGTTCTCTGAGGTATATTATATTAAATTTATCTTTTCCAACTCCTTCTTTTTTGTAACGCATTAGTTTTATTTCCCACGTTATTGTTTTTTCTTTAATTTTCGATAGTAATTTTTGCCAGGAATTTTAATCTGTCACGTTGCGTTCTTTCACAAACCTTAGTTATTTGACTCGTATTGTTTTGTAATATTCGGTGTCATTTCACGTGATACACATTATGTTTATTTTGACAAGAGTGGTTCGTCGAAATAATAACATGGGGAATATGAATTTTGAGATGTAATTTAATGTTTCTGGAAAAGGTGCCACGATTATGTTAGCGCACTGAATTACTGAAAAGCAGATGAGAATGTATGATAGTAACATCAAATAAACGACAGTTGTTAAATCGCTTGTATTTTCTTACTAATTTATATTTTATTGGTGACGAGATTAAAATTTTAGAGAGCTGACAACATTGCATATGTTTTATTATAATGAACGTTATGATTAATTTTCGCTATTAGAATCGTAGATGTAGTAGTAAATTACGATATTTTGACCTTCTCGTGTGTTTTTCTCATTAAAAAATTCAATAGTAGCAATAGTTAAACATGTGTATGTTTGGACACGCTCGCCGTGAGGAACACACGCAGGCGTGATGACGCTTAGACATCGACCGCGTGATGGACACGGCGAGCGTGACGTCAATAACATAGCCGCGTTTTTATATATATTTCTTGACCAATCACTGCCACAAACAGCTAACTACTTATCCGCAAGTGCCTATATAATAAGGTATATAACAATGAATGATGTTTGATGTGTTAATTTTTTTGATATACATTTATATATAAAATTTATCTGACGTATTGTAACATTTGTAGAATTATAGCACAATTGTAAACGTTTGGCATCTGATATCGTGAATGTTAGCTTATTTTATAGGTTATAAGGTATATTCAGAAAACTTTGACCCAAATTAATGGTAGAATTTGTTTGCAAACATTTAGTGCCTGTAAAATAAACTGAATCGAAACGGAGTATTGAAACATGCTAGTTAATGCACTACTATTTTATTTAATGTGTTAGAAAAATGTGACACTCGATTCTTGTTACCTATAACGAGAAGCAAGTTTTAGCTTCATATATATCGAAAATGACAGCTGCAAAGGTTAAATCCCGTCCCGATATGAGATGTCAAATGTCATTACAGAAATAAATAACGCACGTAGCGTGTTTTCCAACGAAAACTGTATGAAATATGAATAGTGCGTAAACAGCGATAGATTTTATTAACTCCTCTAATTGTTAGCTATTTCAATTTTTTAAAGTAGGTTTATAGTTGAAAATAAATTTAATTACTAGATAGAAAACTTTCTTCAACTAATTACCCAATAAGAAGAATACATTTTTTTTTTACTTATAAGTAATTCATTACCCGCAACTGGGTAAAAGTCTAGACGCCTTAAAATCAGCGAATAAAGCGGCATTCAGCTACATTTTTTAATTGTACCTATTAAACTTGTCCATGAACAGTTTGAGCGAACTAGTTGTGTGGAATTGTTTTCTTTTGACTTTGTTTCGTCCCCGGTTCGGAATATATATATATTAAATTTGAAATTGATTAGTGTTATATTATGAGGTATTAGACATAATCTTTCAGTCTGTTTTATTGTTAAATTACACTGGCAAATAAGTAGATACTCAATTTTTGACACAGGTGCATACGTCATCTGTGATGATTGAGTGAATCATTTCTTGTTATCTCTTAATAGTTGATGATAATTGCAATGAAAATTCGTGACAGCTAAATATAACGTTCACGCTGTCACGCTCGGTGTGTATCACGTCGTGCGTGTCCGATGTGTATCACGTTGCGCGTGTATTTCAGTAAGGTTAATAATAAAACAGACCATTTGTATATTGTTTGTAAATTTTGATATATACATAATATAGTTTTAATCGCATGTATTAGAATGCTAGAAAATTTATTTTATTTCGATAACTATATGAATAAATAAATATACAAAAAAAAATACATAAAATGATTAGTGAATAATAAATAGCATATGAAATATATCAACAAATGATTGTTTTCTTTTTGGGTACCCTTTTGAAGTAATACATCTTATGGGAGGGTTTTAAAATTTTGATTGGCGGCCATTTTGAGTGACGAAAAGTGGTGGGGGTGAACACTGTGTCGGGTAGTGTTGAAAACATCAGTACTTGGATGGGTGACCGCATGAGAAAACCTGTGCCTTTGGCAAGAAGTTTTCACTTCTTTTATGTGGTCAGAAAGTATAGCACACATAATTTAAAAAATTGTACTATACAATGGCGTAATAATAGGCCGACGGGACGGTATTAAATACTAGTGAAAAAATAACTACTCTGCAATAAATGTATCAACGCATCTTATGCAACAGCGACCAGCTCCGTCGGGTTATATTTTCATCGTACATATTTTCTTAAAAAAATATATTTTAGTTGCATTTGTTCTTATCGGATACGCAGAGAGAGGTGTTATATCGAGCCATCACCATCGTTCACATATTGATTCAGCATATAAACTTTAAATCCCGCCATGACGCTTCAGCTTCGATCCGACAAATCTGTAATGTCCTTTGGGACTTTATTGTAAACCCTACCACACTATTACCAAAAAAAAAAATGTTACTGGTTTACTGGGACTGAAACGTGGGATGACCAGTTTGCCACACTTTCTAGTATTTAAATCATGGCGGTTTTTTACTAAATCCAGCTTTTCTAAGTCTTTGCTGACATATATAAGGAACTGTACGAGGAGGACCTTGATAAGTAAATAAATGGTATTGTATTTTGATTCTAATCTACACACGAACATTCAAAAGTTGAAAATCTGTCGATGGGCATGAGTTCGAATCCTTGCAATAAATAAGCCGGAGTTTTCAGTGAAGGAAAACACTATAGCATCGTGGTAGGGCTTCTTCTAAACTCACCTGACCAGTTATCACATTTGCCGAACGATGATGGCTCCGTTGGTAGTGTGTTCGGACACAACGTCGAAAGACGTAGGTTCGAATCCTAGCAACTGAGTCGGAGCTTTCGGTGATATGAGGGCACAGGTGCCGACAACATACATATGAGAGGAAATAAAAACAATTGTCTATAATAAACTTCTTTATTTCTATATATATACCTGGAAAACTGTTCATCGCCCGTAACATACGACCAACTTTACAAGGTTAAGACTTCAATACTACCACACCTAAATTTTTAAATAAACGTATCATTCGGATTATTCAGTTTATATTACACGTTGTTATGCGGCGGATAGTTCTACTGATGGTGGCCGGCGGACGTGTTCGTGTAGTCTCTGTGTTCACGCCAATGCCTTTCAACGAATTTCTTTATATAATTATAAGGTTTGGAATCCTTTTCTCCTATAACGTTGTCCACCTGAAAGGTTACACATAAGAATAATAAATACTAAATGTGACACCGAGTAAGGGACCCACCCCACCGTGCAAACATATAGTCCGCGTCAAACTTTTTGACCGCTCTGTATATAGTATTAATCGCATGTATATGAGAATGCTACAAATTAATTTTACTTCGATAATTATATTTAGAAAAAATAAACTAAATATAAAATTCCAAACAGAGACTACATGCAGTATAAAAAAAATTACAGACAAATCAATTACAGTATTTTCATTTCAAAAGGTTAGGACAATGCACATTTTCTAGGGATAAATTACATTCGATGGTAAATTGTCTTCTTACCTTGTAGGGGGGTGTGATTATAACTTCATTGTAGACTCGAATGTTTTGTCCTGCCCAGGACACATCATCTATGACACGTGCAATCGCCAGGAATAGACGTTGACCTTCAGGATCTAAGCAGGCTGATAGAGCTGATACCTGGGAAATTTACTTCTATTGAAGTATGATTTCATAATTGATAATATTTTAATTCGGGTCAAACCTTTCTCTCAGTCGTAATTTTAATTAGGGTTAGAAACCTTTCTTTTAGTCGTAATGGTCGAGTGGTCTGACCGTTGGAATATTAATCTTATTTCTGCTGGTTCAAAGCCCAGCGTATACCAATTAGTAACACAATCAACTGACAGTGTAAGAAAATATTGTGAGGGACCTAAATCAGAGATACGTTATTGTAGTATCTGCGTATATGGGAACAATATAGAACTGTGGATTTCTTGGAGTTTGAAATCTCTAATACGTTGTGTTCCGTTATGAGGATTATACCCACACGTTCCATCAAGTAAAGACCTATGGCCCTGCAGCAGATCTCTTACAAGCTGATAATAATAAAGAACCTTTTTACTGTTCATTTAAACTGTATACTACAGTGTATACTTCCCATATAAAGCAAAATTAAGAGGATTTTTACAGTGTTATTGAGAGTTGTTGTTAAATGGAGCGACGAAAAATGCATATTAATCTCAAAAAATTATCAAGATTTTCTTTTACCCACTTAATTCATTGTTTGAAAATTTGTGAGTAACTAAGAATATGATAATGTCAGAGTTACAACTCTTAAAACTATTAATACTCCTGAAACGGAAGCCTAAAATTGTCACTCTTACACACGTAAATATTGTCGTAAAATAAAAATGAATAATTATGAGGTTGAGTATGACAGACATATAGAAATGTATCGTTATATTTTGAAGTTATACTTCTATTGGTGTGTTAGGGAAAATGATGCGAGTACATTTTTACGATGCGTACACACACCGTAAAGAAAACTGACACCCTGAAGTTAGCTATAGTCAACATTTTATTCAAAAAAAGCATGTATGTATTAAATACCTTTCTTCTATTGTCAGTGTCATTTTTTCTTTCAAATTTGGCCTAAGAATAAATATAGGATTATGAAATTATGTATATAGATTCAATAGTTGTAGAATTATAAATATACAAACAAACATAACTACATTTCATAAAATACATATGCCCGGTTTCTGAAGCCGTCAGTTAAACTATCGCTATTGATTCAATAAAGTTATCCATAAGAGAAGCGGCGTTTAACTGTCAATGCGTTTCTGAATACACAACGAGACGTCAAATAACTATCAAACCAATAACTACTTCTTTGATGTTCACTAGATGACTCTTTTTACAAAATGGTGTATAAAATTAATTTTATCATTTCAATTCATCATTAATTGTTGTTCTATTGTAACAGTTTTTTTGTCAATTTAGATTCGTGGCCTTATTTTAATTTTAGTTATAAAGTTTGTATGCTGATTTGTTACATAGCTGTTTCTCAAAGACTGAAAATTGAACCCTCATTCCCAAAATGACGAACATTTTATTAACTTTGGTTTTGTTATTACTTGAATGGTATTATTATCATGCATAGTAGTATAATTTTTGTTGATTCAGTTAGATTTTATACTCAGCAATCCTGTTGAAATCATTATTTGTATGTATTTTATAAATAGATAAAAAATATATATACGATAATAAAGCACGAAAACAATATTAAAATATTATATAGTTGCTAAAGAATTTGTATCGACAAAAAATAAACATAAAATTATTTTGAAGTACAAAGATTATAATTTCTATTATCTACAGTATTTTTATACTGGATTACGATGAATTTTCGGATCCTTATTCATATTATGGAACATAATAAACAATAATTTAAACAACATTTGTGCTAAAATTAATATACCGACATAAAGAAAAAAGGGTTTCAGGTCAGTTTTGGCAGATGAAACGTCAAATTCAACTTATCGAATAGATAAACGCCCAATCGTGGCCAGTTAAGTTGAACCGAGGTTAACTGACATTTCTCGTATAATTGTGTGTTCAGAAACCCAATTTGACATGTTATCGAACCGATAGCGCTATTCAACAGATAAACTACAGTTAAAAATGCTTCAGAAACCGGGCAATAGCAGTGTGAAAGGAAAATTTGAAATAGATTAAGCAATCTATCAACAGCTATATTATCCCACTTGTTATACTTCAATTTTGTCACATAGTCACTAAGAATCTCAGTTTCAAAGTAATAATGACCAGTGCGAAGAGGGTAAAATAAATAATTAGTATATACAAACCAGTCTACGTTTGTTTTCTATAGAATTCCTGACCCTTGTGTTAAGTCTGTGCAGATTCAAAGTTTGCGGTTGTTCCGGCACCGTGGTCACTTCCTTCTTGATTTGGACGTCACTGACGAGGGACAGGTTCACGATGTTCACGTCGTGTCGCTTTGGATTGCCGCTCGAAGACGGACATTTCAATATTAACATTTTTGTCTGAGGATCGAAAGCCAACACTTCGCCTTGTATATTTTCATTGTAACACGTTCGAGTGGCGACTATACTGCCGATTGTGAAACAGTCAGACACGACAGTGGACATTTTTATGATTATAATAGGTTTTAAATTGATAACATGTGAAAAAGATTGCTAAATTTTTGCTTTATGTTTTTTTACGATGTGCTGTCCACCATGTAATTTGACGGACAGTGTTCAGTGTTGCCAAATTGAATTAGACACTGTCGTTTCGTTTTTAAAGATGAATAAGAGATATAATTAAAAAATGTGTTTGATTTGTATTTAATCATATTTAACTTGAATTTAATTAAAATAGCGCCAATTAATGCAAATAACATAAGCTACTATACTTCTATATCGCTATACTTAGATGTTTCAATATACGTTATAATCTTTTGTCATATGAAAAAAAGACTTGTTTCCTCTTTCTGTATATCGAAAGTCGTAGTTTAACTTCATGTAGTTATGGAATACTTAACTTTACTGAGAACCTCCGTCCGACCTTTTAGGCGGCTGGGATGTTTTTTGACTTAAGACCTAAACGGAGTATAGTGTTTTCGATTTCGTAAGTTTGAGATAACCGTATGTTTATATTTAGAGACAAAGATGAAGAAACAAGCGAATACCGTTCAAACTCATAGGAATTGTAGTCCTGAGATAACCACATTAATCTATTTATTATTTAACTACTTTATTAGCATTTTAACAGATTAACGCTTAGAGCACTATAAGAAAAGCAGTTTTACGACTTGCATTGGCCATATGAATATTATAACTCACATCTTCCACTTTTAATAAATATCGAAATATATTTGCCTGTGTCAGTATTTTCTGTTCTTTAAAGTATCATGTGTAATGATAATTTATTTATATATTATTTCGTATCTTTCAGTTATAATTTAAATATATTTTACAACATCCATCTCAAAGTACACTGTTGGATACTGCACTAAATTTGAGGCAAATAAAATACCAGTAAAGTTGCAGAATAAGAAGACTGGGTTGCCAAAACTGCAAAAGTCAAAGTTACTACATATGTTATATGAAACTACATAACAAATTGTAGGTAGAAGTTTGTATATTTATCATCTTAATGTTTGAAGTTACACTTATTTTAGCACGTTAGGGAAAAATGATGAGAGTAAATTTTTAAAATGCTTGCGCACACCGTCACGAAAAACCGACACCCTGAAGTTAGCTACAGTCAAATTGTCTATTGCTACCTTATTTCTATTGCTAGTGTCGTTTTTTTCTACAAACGTAGAATAAGGTGGGAGATAACATTTTTATCTTGTTACGCCAAAGAAGTATAACTTCTAACGCGTCTACATAAGTACACACACATTTTTTTATAGAATTTTTCACAATTATTTATAGAAACAGCGTTACCACACGATATTGTTATGGGTTTATTAATTAGTGGCCAACAAAAGAACTATACTTTTTGATGCCAAAACTTTACCATAATTAATAAAAAAAATCGAAAAACTAATTCAAAAACACTGTAATTTACTTTCAAAAATTACATATAATTATTTCAATACTTGTCTCAATACAATTTTTCTAACTGTTTATACAAGGTTAACTGGTTATATCAAATATTAGGAGAAACGAAGCATTAAAGGTTAAATATAATAAAACAAAATAAATAATAAAAATGCATATATTCTTATATTTATAGCACTTACATATTAATGATTAAAAATGACACGCGAATGTATATTTACATTTAATTTTCTCGTTCTTACATATAGCAGTATAAATTCTATTATATGTAAGTCCAAAAACCAATGTAAGCAAGCGACATAATAGTGTAAAATTCATCAAGACATTATCGCTTGTTTAAACTGGAGTAATTGAAACAGAAAACAACATTTTGTAATTATTATTTAAAACATATCTAGCGATTTAAACTCATTTATAACTTAAAATTCTATATTTTAGAATAATGAAACAATAACATTAAACACATATAATGCGATTATAATATATATGTAATGAAAAATCCTAATGTTTGTTTTACATTCCCGCCTTTTTAGAATAAATAGTCATAATTGAACAGGCAAAGGAATAATACCCATTCAGCATTGTTGAATATTCATCACATTTTATTTCTTATATATTTAATTCAATTTTATGTACCGTAATTTCGAAATACAATAACAATTGATAATAATATACACATATGAGCCAAAATAAATAAAAACAAAGTATAATTATTACAATTACAGACAGAAGTGCTGGTACTACTTTTCTATCTTCTGTATTACAGGAATATGTGTTTGTTTCTTAATACAATTTGAATAAAAAAATAAACGCAAACATTATCGCTGTTTCGAAAATAAAAAAATAGAAAATCTATTTTATATATAAAAAATAATATTATGCTTTATTTTTATATTCCTATACCCGGTAAAACAGAGGGTATAGTACGACATAAATGTAAATAAAAATAACCCGGGTACACTTAGTAAGCGACGAATATTTATTAGAAGCCAACGACTGAATATTCCGTATGTCTAAAACATCGACTTCTATGCAGAAGTAAGGTTATACTACCTTCAAGAGATTGCTGATTATAGAACAATCGAGAATATCATTCGAACTTAACAATTTTATTTTACATTTTTATAATTTTATTAGATATTTTGCGTAAACGATTTACACTCCTAACGGTTACTGTAAACTGCTTATAAAATTGTTTTTTTTTTGTTATATTTCAGGCTATTGACATGGACAACATGTGAACAGGGTAATCTCGGAAAGTGGGTGTGGTGCTTGGCGGCAGGTTTTTCATTTGGACAAGCACTAAAAAAGTCCTGAAACTATGCCTTAAAAAGATACACCACGTTTTCCGAAGAAGCAATTCCTTGGAAAATGACAATTAAAAAAGACATAACCTAAAAACTTTAATACGGTCACCACCGGTCAAAAATGAAAAAAAAAAAAGCTAAAAAGAAGTTATTCCCTTTAGTACATAATTGTACTTAAAAAAGGATATTCTCTCGAGTACACTTACCGACTAAGTTTTGTTTTTTTTTTGTTTATTTATTTATTTTTTAGTAAATATTGGAGAGTTTAATCTCGAATCTGTCAATTGACGCTTATATTGTGGTGTGTAGAGGTACGGAGAACCATTTTATATGAAGAATATGTTGAAAAAGCGTCCATCTCTAAGCAAACAAATGGCTTCAAATGGCACTAGCATAGGCAAAGGGTATAATAGTTAGTCTGACGTAATTTTGTAAATATAACTTAAAATAACGTCTGTGAGATAACTTGTGATCGTTATATAACACGTTTAGTGATTTTACAGTGTGTACTGTTATAAAACTTTTTAACATAATTTAACAATAATGAACCCTGTTGCTACTGTACCGCCATATTAATTTAGTATATTTTGACGGAGACATTTTCAGCATAGTTTATATGTCATTCTATCATGGCCGCCATCTTTGTTAAGAACCAAAATTTTTTTATAGGAGTTGCTGTTAACTGTTAGATGAGTACCATAGATAGGGGAGTGCGGGGGGTCCCTGCTTTGCTTATTTTTGATAAAATTGGTTACGGGGAAATCATAATGACGAATGTCAACAATATCGACGTTTTATTTGAAAAATTCCAGCAATCTGGGAAAGGTTCTGTTAAAATTATACAAATACTTACATATGCATGGGAGGGGGAATGGAGAATAAGAGCTTTGCTTACTTTTGCTGACAAGGGGGACGTATCAAAAATTACTAAAATTATATTAACTAGTACTTTAACGGCCCTTTTAGAGTGAATTGATAGGGTTTTATGTAATTCACAAGGGGATCACCATTCGCCAAGGACATTATAGCCGTCGTGAGATACTCTGTAGTAATCAGCCACTTATCAATAATATCTGTAACTACCTTCATTAAAGAGTATTGATTACCAAGCGCAATAACAAGTAAGAGTTGGAAACTATTTAGTTGACATACCGATCATCTCAAGAAGGCTAAGAGGGTAAAATGGAGGGAAAACATTACCAACCCTAAATATCAACCCCATTAGTTTATGTTAAATTATATCAGCAACTAAATCACGCCAAGATAAACTCAATCAAGAAATAAATACGATAATTATTACGAGATTATCTACCGAAGTAAAATACAAGGTGTGATATTTTTTCTGAAGTCTTAGAAAAAAAGAAGTATATATGATACGCTGGTTGCTATTTATAATAACAGAAAATATTAATCTCCCGTCACAAGGGTACGTAATTGACAGATTTGAGACGTACATAGAGATTTACGAGTGTGTAAGAAAAAAAAATACAAAATCGTGGTCCTATATGTAATATTTAAAAAAATACAATTTATTTTAAAATCTACCCCCCTACGTAACATGTCACACACATCGATTATTATTTAATATTAATATAGAATGTGTAAACAAAATTAACAAAAATAAAAAAAACAAGTTAGACTCGTGTTAGAAAAAAATTTAACAAAATAATTATTATACTGATAATTATCAGAGTAAATATATTTCTACTGAAAGAAAAGGGCAATGAAATAAGGTGTTAGTCACAATTAAGAGATGTATTTAACAAAATACTTAAGGTAGATAACACCGATAACACAAATCGTAAACCGTTGTGTCGGAGAAGCATGAAATTCTATACAGAATGTATGTTTGAGTTTCTACTAATATTCTGAAAATTCATCATACCGTTAATGAGTTTTTTTTTTTCGAACAAGGCCTACACTGCTACCCCGGCAAGGCCGCTACAGTTCCACCGGACTACTAAGGGGAGCGCTTAAGGCACTCACTCGATTTGTTTAGGCGATCGGCGCAAGGGCACTCGGTTAGTTCGACCGATGTTCGTTAATGAGTAATGACATTGAGTATATAGCTAGCGTAAAAGTGATAATTATCATTGTGAGTACTTATTATTCACTCTGATAATTATCACATATTATCATCATGATTATTATTTCAATACTAATTATTTACTTTGATAATTATCATATATTTATTATGATAATTTTATGAATGTAAATAATTAATATATAGATTCATAATTTGAATAAGTGAAATCAGCCTTGTTTTCTGTGCTTTTTTAGATGTCACATGTTTACAAAATGCTTTAATATATAGATAATATTCGATGTGTGACGTGACTAAGATACCGGCCTTATGACATTTGAAGAATGATTCCAGAAACTTCTTTACGAGTTCTTCTTATTGGTGCACTTTTAATATTGACTTTTGAAACATTTCAGTATACAGCATATTTGCATCGGTCATTTGAGGCTTATAGCGTTAAATTTATATATATCAGAGCTTTATTGTCGCATATACAGCGTAAATACTTGCCGAATATTTATCTCTAAAATAAGCTTAGAGTGACATATGCCCACATAAAACGACAACGAAAAAAGTTCAATTAATTGAAAGACAGATACAAACTTACATGTATTAGAAAGAAACAAAAGATATAAGCCGCGATTCACAGTATCATATACAGCGTGTTTTTTTGATAATTATATTTATGATTAAATTTATTAGCAAATTTAATATGTTAAGAGATAATAAGCAAGCTGTATACATAAATATTTGCTCCATTCCTAGCTGACTGGTCCTTCGAACCCTGAAATCCTTCTTCGAGTGTCATCCCATCCCTTGTTCAGTCTTAAGCCCCATTCAATTAATGATGACCAATCTCGGGGGTAGCATGCCTTTCTTACTTAACCATACGCTGTAATAAAAAAATGATTACGGAAATTAGTAAATTCAGTCTTTTTTCTATGCGATTGGTGATAAACGAACACGCGGGTCACCTGATGGTAAGTGACCACAACTGCCCATGGATATCTGTGACATGAGGTGCATCATAGACTTGGTTGCCGGTCTTTGAGAATATAAATAAAATCTAGAGAGTTTGTATGTTTGAACGAGTTAATATCGGAAAGTACGAAATCGATGACACTTTCATTTTTTTATTTATTTATGCTCTACTCTAAGCTGTATAACTTAAAGCTACGGCCCCGAGGAGCGGAGCAGCAACCGTATACGTCAACCGATGTAACAATAAAGAGAATAAAACCGCAGGACACGGCTATTATTTTACATTAGATTTCCCGAATAAACTCTTCGAAAATATGAAATATCAAACGATACGTGGAAATCTTATCACTTTTATCTTTTAAAAGCAGCGCGTCTCGAATCTTCTCCCTTCGTTTAAAGTGAAATAAAAGATATTAAGCTGTGACAACTTTCCGGAGACTTCCACCCTCCCTTTTTATTCGGTATATAAACCGCACTACGACGCATCCGACGACAGTGCTATTCTAGACATCGAAGGGAATCATCAATAGAACTATAACCATAGATCACTATAAAGTATAAGTACGACCATATATGTAACTATGGGATAATGAGTTTCTTTTACTATTGTCTTTGTTCGTAAATAATAAATTTATTATATGTTTTTTTTTTTAATTAACCGCGTACAATAATAATGCATATTCCTCAAATTTATGCCATAAGAATTCCCTTTGACATAATTTTCAAGACTACTCCGATAAATATTGTACATGTATTTCCTTCATCAGTGAACAGGTATCTTCTCTTATTGTGTTTGTTTACAAAATTGATTTTATTAACGGCAGTATGAGGCCATATTAATTTTCCTCAGATACCTCGAGCCGTTTTTGAGAAAAAAATGCCATAAAACCAAAGCAATCTTATAATTGTAGCATTTTTTTTAATGAGCTATAAAACTAAAAAAAATAATAATCATGTAATATATTAATTACCCAATGCCAGCTCCGAGGAGTAACGAGACAATGTTGGTGACGAGAACTGCTGCTATGGCGCCTCGGCTGAACAGGCAAGTGCGACGCACAGACAGACAGTGACTCTACGAAAAAATACACATTTATTTACAAAAAAAAAAAAAATCGATTATACCTTGTATTAATTACATTGAAATACATTAAAACACTGTAAATTATAGTCAGTAATAAGATAACTCCGATCGCCGTGAAATTATTTATTTGAAATCACTGTTATATCGGTGATATTTTACGACCGGTTATAATTTATACGTGGTGATGATGACACAATGTCCCCGTCTAACGACGACAATAAATGGACTGCAAGTGAGCCAGTGCCGCTCTAGGTTTAGCGTGTTTACCATCTTAGCCACATCATCATTTAACGTCAAGTTACATTGTGTTCAAACATTAAATCTTATAAAGTATTAAAAAAATGTTTTATGTCATTTCAACACGTAACTTTGCCATAGGAAGGTGGAACGCCTGCGAGATTTGTAACGGTTACTTTCCATACAGGTAACTAACATGTCACGTGATTTATTTTATCACGTGCTATAACTATTTACTCGTGACATATTTCACGTCTACAAGTAATGTCTTCGGGGTCTAATTCCGGTTTTACCTGCTGCATGACTGGCGGCGCTAACTGCTGCTCTAGAACCTCGATGGACGAGGTGGCCGACGGTGGGCCCCGAGCGCTCTGAGGATGCTTAAACCGCCAGTCCCTGGGTGAAAGAATACAACATTAATTATGGTACGGCCAAAGTGTTACCAAGTTTTATTACTCGATTAGAATTATAAGATTCGCTTACTTCGGAGGTAGCTGATCCGGTCTACTGCTCCACTCCCAGACCCAGTCACTGGAATCGTCCTGGAATAATTATAGAATTAAATATATCATTCAAGTCTAACGTCGCATATAATAACGACAAAATTGCTAGGATACCGTCTCGTCGACTGATGTGTGTGGGTTCGATTCCAGAAGTTAATATGGAGATTTTCATGATGAGACCATAGAGGATAATAGGGCTTTTTCTAATGCCCACTTTGCAAGCTAGCACCCTCGAGTTGAAGAGTTTTCAGCACCTACAGTAGTTTTCCAGCAGTTGCACTCGAGAGCCAATGCCCCTTCAGGTTTCGCGTGTTTGTCATTTACAGCCACGGTGTTACTTTATCAGGTGGTTTACTCATAGACTAATAGAGAATAAAAAGCAGACTCACCCTCCAGCAATTGATGTAGACACCCTTTAGCTCATCCTCTGTCGACGGTTCGAGATTCGGGCTGTTCGGCGGAGATTTGGGGCTGATGAAAAGCAGAAGCACATTCATATAAGCTTTCCTTTACAATCATTAATGTTTTTAAGGCGCATGATTTCTTCAGTTAGTAAATTCAATAAAACCCGACATTAAAACGCTCACTCTTTTTCTTATTTAAAAAAATGAATTGTAACAATAATTGAGCATTGGTAAGTACAAAACTCACTTTTATCTTGCCTCTCTTTTTTGATTGGCACATGATATACGTAAAAATTAAAAAAGTTTTGACGTTTGCCTACTTTGACTCATGCATATCGAAGAAAAGTTGTGTTGTTTAGAACGGTGTGACGTCAATCCGACGCCATGACAGATGTGAGCAATTTAGGGGGAACAATTTACAAATAATAACTAAAGCATATATTTTTTAATTAATACAAAATTATGAACTATTTTTTGTCGATATAATGGTGTGTCGATGTCCGAAGTCGCGGATAGACGTTATAAGTATAGTAATTCATAATTTTTGATCATGTAAAAAATTTGTTGTGCGATGATTACTCAGTTGATACTGTGTTCGGACATAGTGTCAAAGGACGTAGGTTCGAATCCAAGCAAACTGAGTAGGAGCTTTCGGTGAAGGAAAACATCGTGATAAAACCATAGCATGGTGGTAGGGCTTTTTCTAAGTCCGTCTGGCTAGCTACCATACCCTCGAGTTGAAAATCTGTCGCCAAACACCTGTTGGTGGTGTGTTCCGGCAGCTACACTTGAGAGCCAGTCTCCCTCTAGGTTAAGTGTGACTTACTGTCTTAGACCACATCATTATTTAATATCAGATTAGATTGTGGTCATAACGTTTACCCATAAAGGATAAAAAAAAAGAATTTGACATTTTAGAACCCGCATCAAATACGTCATGGCTTCGAATTGACGTTACACACACCGTTTTAAACAACACTATTTTTCTTCTGTAAGAATAATTACTCGAGATATTTTATTATACGGGTGAAACCAGAAGAGAAGAAGATTGCTATGTTACCTAATACCGCACGTCACGATACTCGAGACACTTCAAACTTTACCGAGTCCTTGCCGTAACTATTCGCATAATAAAATGGCGACCGACCGAGGCCGTTGTCGGCGGAAGCAGACATATCATCCACCAGCACACCGTATTTAATTGTTACAGAAGTACTGTTTATTTTAAGACGTTCCGTTCGCTGTGTAGTAATCATAATAAGAATTGATTAATTGTAAAATAAATAGTTGAAATAATAGAGAATAACTTTGACGAATTGTCCGATGACAATTGCGGACGCCATTTTGGATTTTCATATTACGCTCGTTCGAATTAATAATTACATTCAAATAACACATTGCTGTTAGTAATTTAAAAACACGATTTGTCATTAGTAGTAAAGAAGCCGTGCAACATGTGCGTTGTCTATTAAAGAAAGAAATGTATGTCAAAGGGGCAATACCAGCAACCACCCGCGATTTTGTCTGTTTGTATTAGAAATACGAATGTGAATTTGTTTGTACATTAACGCGAGCGAAACCGTGTGCAAAAGTTAGTTCATATATAACCCCCCCAAATGCTATATTTGAAAATCTTTATAAATATACATCATTATGACAAAAAAAATGCAATAGAGTATTTCCTAGCTTAAATAAATGTAGATGTGGGACAGTGGATACCATTGAAGTGCGATGCGCGACACGGCGCCTACAGACCGCAAGCCACCTGATACAGTGTATGCTATCGGTCACCATCATGCTATACCACGCAAATGGCCGGCAGAGGTACTCGCGATATAACAGTGTAATAATATACCTATACTAGCCCAACCGTCCCAGCTTCGATTGGATGCAAAATAGTAATGTGCCGCAATAACTGTCTGCGATATTTAGACACGTAACAAACATCTGATCCATTTTTTTTTTTGGCGCATTTAATTGTATGCAGCGATATCTCCCAAGATAATCATTTTTCAATAATGTATACATTATAGCGATGGATACTGTGAGTTACTCTTAGAAGATAGGCATTTACTATCATCGAGGCCTTTAATGTAGAGATTATTATTAAGATGAACAATTCCACTTGAGAGCTCTAGTCCCTATGTACGTTTAGCGTATTTTCCATCTCAGACCACGTCTTCATTTAACACCAGGTGCTCTTATGATCAAATGCTATTAACCTACACAATATAAATAAAATCATGACCTAATTTATTTATATATGTATGTATATATATATATATCTTTCGTGGTAGAATAGTTAAACTGGTGAAACATTATTTCAATGTCTGCAGGTTAGAATGCCGGCATGTTGCGTCAAATTGTTCAGAATTCGCGTTTTACTAATTTAAATTGGTAACTCTATCGGATTACAGTGAAGGAGATACATCGTGAGGAAACCTGAATCAAAGGAATATTCTTCTAGTACAACTGTATGTGGTAACGATATAAAACTGAGGATTGCTTGAAGTATGAAATCGCAAGTAACTCATGGACTGGTGTCGTGATTGTACTCATCCCTTCCATCTGGAAGAGGCATGTGGCTCTATAGTGAGTCTCTTACACCTGTGTAACGACTATCTTTCTTTTTCTCACCTTCCTTTCACGCTGGAGGCCCGCGAGTGCCTCACTGAAGAGTCCCTGCTCTCCCTCTGAGCCTCGCGGAGTAGCCGTATGTACTCATTCTCGACGGCCGCCAGGCCACCGCCGGAATTCAACTCCACCCACGATTCTGTGAAGGTTGAATTTACAAAATCAAAAATACTTCATTTAATTCAAAAATGCGCTTATGGAACGTCAAACCTCAACCACAATAATGGCAACAAATGTTAATTGTTAGTTCTTTCACGTGTTAATAATACATATGCCTAGTCCGGCCATAAGTTCTGTTACAAATGAAAATGCATTTTTTTTAATGCACGAACACGAAAAAATATTTAAAATGGCGCAAAATCGAAAGAAGTTTTTAAAATAATATCCGTGTTCCAAACTCAAAATAATTTAAAAGTTGAAAAAAAGAAAAGTATTTATTGCCAGACTAGTTATATTATTATCTGTATATCACATATTATATAAAAATATTGTACAATTATTATAAATGTATGAGAAATAAAGGAGTTAAGGGCATTTACGATTTTTTTTTTCTGGACAAGACTAAAACTCGACTATATCTCCAAAACAAAAAAAAAAGAAAATCGATTAAGGAATAAAAGAGGAAAATGTACTTAGCTAATGTAATAATTATATGGTACAAATAAAAACGAAATATTGCACATCACAAATAAGCAGCGTCACTTTCGGTTCGGTTACGAGTGCCGTGAATAAGAACGAGATAGCGTTAGTCCTTGTTTAGAAATAAAAACGATATGTCAAATCAAATAATATCGATTCAATTATTTGTAAATATCTGTCGTTAGTTCTGTATATATCAGGTAACGTAATTCAATAGTTTAGTTCAATTAGTCTATGGAAAAAAATAATTGAAGTGTCTGTTTGTAACATCAAAATAATAGCTTTTCACTAAATTGATATGAAAGTATACTATATGGCACTTATAAGAAAAAAATAAAAACAATTTTTAAAATGTATGTATGTTGGTGGCGGCTAATCCCCAAAACGGTTCGATCAATTTTAATAAGACTTTCATTGGAAGGTAGCTAATCTTGTAAGGAGTATCTGCTATTTTACGGTTCTGCACAAATATAATATATCTAAAGAAACAGTATCCCATTATTGTGCGCGCCCCACGTGCAAATTCTCACTGAACCAACGTTTTTTTATCTAAATTCCACGCGTACGTAGCCGCAGCTAGTACAATATTTTTTTACGTTATCTGTGGCATCTGGAAATTTCCTACATTTGACACTGGCAAATATTTTGCGTGTTGGTTTGGGGGGAAAAAATAACAACAAAGGAGATGAGTCACACTGGGTTATCGTATCGACCTCATACTACTACAATAAACAAAAGATTACAAAACAATGCGTTTACGTACGGACAATGTCATCTTAAACGACCTGGAACGAATGACTGACATGCCGTCTCATGATAATACCTGAAATGATTTATTATAACCTAACCTTGAAAAAGCTTTGTCTATATTATTATGTAAGCGCATCTATGGGACAAATATTTTTAATAGTACTGAAGGAAGTTCATTGATACAGTTTCAGTTTGAATCTTTGACGACGCTATTCTTTCAAATTACCGGACATATTTGCAGTAAAGCAGTAGGGCCAGATGCTATACCTATTGAAGTATGGAAGTTTCTAAAGATAGATGGATGGATGTGGCTGACTTTATTTTTTAATAAGATATTGCAAGAGGAGGAGATCCCAAATGAATGGTACAATAGTATAATAGTGCCTATCTTTAAGAATAAGGGTGATGTACAGGACTGTAATAACTATCGAGGGATAAAGCTTATGTCACATAGTATGAAAGTCTGGGAAAGAGTGATAGCGAGACGAATAAGAGATGAAACTGAAGTTACTGAGAATCAATTCGGGTTTATGCCTGGGCGTTCGACAACAGATGCCATTTTCGCACTTCGCCAGCTGTGCGAAAAATACAGACGTGTACATAAAAACTTGCATATGGTGTTTGTTGATCTGGAAAAGGCATATGATCGAGTACCTCGGGATGTTCTGTGGTGGGCGCTGAAAGAGAAAAGAGTGCCTGGGAAGTACTTACAACTTGTCCGTTGTATGTATAGTCAAGCTCAAACACATGTTAGGTCCGAGGCTGGAATTACCGACAATTTCCATGTGGCTGTAGGTTTGCATCAGGGATCAGCTTTAAGTCCTTATCTATTCCTTCTTGTCATGGATGCAATAACATCAGACATACAGGAGGAAGCACCTTGGTGTATGCTATTCGCTGATGATATTGTTCTTGTTGGTGAAAATGCTGCCGAGGTCCAGAGTAGGCTGGAGAAATGGCAACAGAAACTGGAGAATTTTGGTTTAAAGATTAGTGGGATGAAAACTGAACATTTGTTCTGTGACTTCGGAGGTCCATCCAGTTTTTGTCATATTACCTTAAACGGTGTATTCTTACCAGCCTGCTCCAATTTTCGGTACCTCGGCTCATTAATCCAAAATGACGGTGGAATAGACAAGGACGTGAGGAATAGGATAAATGCAGGGTGGATGAATTGGCGAAAGGTGTCTGGGGTGGTTTGTGACCCACGAATGCCGTTGAAACTCAAGGGGAAGGTGTATAAAACTATAATAAGACCAGCCGTGTTATATGGATCCGAGTGCTGGGCTACGAAAGAGACGGATGAGAAAAGATTACATGTGGCAGAAATGCGAATGTTAAGATGGATGTGTGGTGTAACAAGGATGGATAAGATTAAGAATGAGTATATCAGAGGAAGTTTGAAAATAGCACCAGTGACAGAGAAGTTGAGGAGTAGTAGGTTAGCATGGTACGGGCATATTATGAGAAGAGATGAAAGTCATGTAACAAGAAAAGTTTTGAGTTTGAAAGTGGACGGATATAGGAGTAGAGGAAGACCGAAAAAGGTATGGATGGATTGTGTGAAAAACGATATGTGTATAAAAAGTGTGAATACTGAGATGACATCTGACAGAGGAGAGTGGAAAAGGAAAACATGTTGTGCCGACCCTACTTAGGTGGGATAAGGGTAAGATGATGATGATTTGCATATAGTAATCTTTTGTGAGATGTTATAGGCCAGGGATGGCAAATCAGTTACACGCGACACAATATTTTGGGCACGTAACTGATCATAAAATTAATCATGCACTACGAAAAGAAGGGTGCAGTAGGTATTTATATGAGGAGCAAACGTGAGTGATCATCCCAACGCTACGGAATGTTCGAGTACGATGCGCGTGCTGAGATACGTGCGGGGTGGGGCCGGCTTTATGTTAACAAGCAATATTGAATCAAAAATTTATTTAAACAAGGAAAGACTTAGAAGTTCTGATTGAAACAAAAAGATTGGACAAGAAATATAAATGAAAATGCTAATCCAAAATTTTTTGCAAATATGGGATGCGTTACCAGACACATTTACTGGTTTGAAGCAGCTATGCCAGCGAGTCATTATTTTCAGAGGTGTATAACAATAAACAATATCGTAAAATTATAAAAAAAAAGTGTACAACGGCCGACCTCTATTTTTTTAATGCTCTTGACTGTTGGACGTAGCCGAGATTCTCCTCCGTAAACGAGTGTGCAAATTAAGAGCTAATCATCCATTAAAACACATTAGCGACCTCTGAAAGAACCACACTCATGAATCTAAAAGGCGCTAAACATTTATATAAAACTTAGCGAGTCCATGCAAATGAACAGTAAGTGAGTAAACAGTGTGAACAGAACGTTAACCTCATAATCCATCTCAGATATAATACCTATTTTTGTTATCACTTGTCACAAATCGAATCGATTCTGATAAGTGTCCGTTATCAATAAATACTAGTAACTGTCTGTAAGTTCGTACGAGTTATTGAGAATTAAAAAAAAAAAGTGAAGTTGTGCTTATGACCAAACGATAGAAGTGAAAACTTATAAATAAATGAAAAAAAAAAAGTCGTGATAGCATAAAAACTTTCTATGTGAAAAACACATGTACTAACTTTCATGGGGATCCCCCAAACTGTGTTCCTGTTAATAAAATAACCCAATCCCATTTCTGAAATATCTTTTACTTCCGAAATCTTCACATATAATTGAGCTAAATTATTTATGTCATATAAGGAGCCGTCAATGACCCTACAGACAAACAAATCCTTTTATATATTTACAAGAATATGAGTAATATAGACATCGCCGAACTTGGACAGGTTGTCTTGGACTATTTGCGATGTTCAATGTATGGAAGTCGGTGAACTTTGTGAACACCTACAACGGTGAAGACTATAAAGTAAGTGAACCTTTATCCAAATCATAGAGTAATACATTTGGCATTAATATAGTCGGTTATCTACTTTCAGCCAATTAAAAAAAAAAAACAGCCCACTGCCTAGGATAGGTACACGAGTACGACAGTCTGCGCTTTCTTTACTCATGTGTTAATGACCACCACTGGACTGAAAATACAAAACAAAGGATGCGCTCATAAAAAAAAAAAAACAAACCGACCGACGTGACGCACAAAGGAAATGATTCACCTTCCAAAACGAACCCTGGATTATATTTGGTTTTAAAGTGTTTATACTCCAAAATTAAAGAAAGAGAAATATCAGCCAAAGATGGGTATGAATTAACGACATGGAAGGAAAAAAGAAGGAGCTCTTGATAGTTATTTTCAACTCTAAAATGGGAACAGAATTAAAGTTTTATGACCATTCATTTGGGGCTAAATAAATACGGGACGCGTAATATCCCTGATAACGTTAAACTGAAGTGTTGAATAGTCGTAGATCTTTGTCAGATTTACGTGGTAGCGCGCAAGACTGGCCCCAACACGTATGTACCCTTGTATAAACTTATGGTGAAGTTATGAAGACCCACCCGTAAAGTTAATAGTGGATAGTCAGGTTGAAAAAAGTGAAACTTAACTTTTAATTTACCTAATTCCAAACTAACTAGTTAACTTATTCCCTAACCGACCGAATGATACTTGTTAAGGCTTGTTACAATTATTAGTCAATGCTATATAAAGCTTGAATGTATTTTTCTTCGTTTATTTGTCTAATTCTCGAAATTCTTTCATTAATAGTAAAAAAAAAAACTACATTAGACCTGAATTTTAATTAAAGCAGACAAAGTGGCTGACGGTTGCTAGTAATGCAAAACATAGTGTATACTTCAGATATTTGACTTAGGCTGGTTTATCTTGTTGCCCATAAAATGACACACTCTGTGAGGGAACATACCCATACTACGTGACTCATATTTGACAATCTTTAGTCCCCTCCCACCCTTGGTGGCCCACCCGCAGTATATGAGAAGACCTCTCCCTTTACTTTTCTTGCAATAATTCAAAAATACAGTTTTCCCCCACCTCCATGTGAGCAAGCTTGGCACTCAGAAGATCTCCTTCCCCCCCTGAACAGGTCACGTACTATGAGTTTGTTGCCTAACGGTACATCATTATTAAGCACTGAACAGAGTACTTATTAAGTTGCCGAAATGTATTCAAAACAATGATGGCATACTTGACATCGACGTAGGTTCTGATCCTTTGCGAACGGGCCGGAGTTCACCGGTGAAACCGCATAGCATAGTGGTATGGCTGACTAGCTACCACCCTCAAGTTGAAAATCTGTCGGCAAGAACCTGTTGGTGCGTTACAGCAGCTGCACACTTGAGAGCCTGTCTCCTTCTAGGTTTAGCGTCTTTACCGCCTTAGACCACATCATTTAATATCACATGAGATTGTGGTTGTGTCCGTACTAAACGACATCTGCTGTGTTCGCTTCGGGATGATGAAAGTTGTGTAAAGTACACGATTCCTATGTTATTATAAAACATCGCATCCATTGGTGGAGGGCAGTAGTTCTAAAGTCGTTGGAACTCTTTCACCAGGAGCAGAGGAACCCGCAGGCCTCGTGATGAAGTCCTAATTTGAGTCGAGAGGTTAAATTTTGTCAGCTTAAATGGCTAATACCTACAAAGCATTAAAAGAAAAAGTAAATATTATCAACGTAAGCGACATTCAGACCTCAGCGTCCACCATGTCATCCAGAATAAGCTAAGCAAAGACCCGCCTTCATTAGATTTAATCTGAGCAGTTTTTTTAGTAGCACAATGAACGACTTCAAATATGCGAACTATGTCCAACGTGCTACGCGATCTAGCTACTATATATAGGTACGTACTGTATCGGAAAGGTCAAGGACGTCGAAGTCGGGGCCCCTGCGCAGATGTTCATGTTTATGCTATACAATACAATTAAAAAAATACCTCGCGACACAAAATGACTCTGTTTCTCACTCGATCGTATATCTAATTAACATTTCTGTTTTGAGAAACTAGTCCATTTTGCGTGTGCTTTTTTTTTTCGAACGCGATCAGGTGATTTTTAACGAGAATATTTAAAAAAAAATCCATTACTTCATACTAAGCGTCTTTTATTACGACGTAATTTACCTTCTATGCTTCTATACACTCGCTGGTAACCGCAACTTAGTCTGCATAGTTTATTATCCAAACACTATACTTTATGTGCACAGAAAAAACATAAGTAAGACACCGCTTGCCCCATTTCTACACGGAAAGAAAATTCCATAAAACTTTAATACATCTATATGAAATGAAACTAGAGTGATAATCTTTTTTGAAGCGAAAGCTTCTTTAGGCGCGTTGAGCACTTTTTGGGTGAGCAAAAATCATGGAACTCGCGTCATCGTCACCGAACAGTTTCCATGAGCTATATGTGTGTACTTTTTGGGTGAAGTGTGAACAACAAACGTGAAACTCGAGTCCTCGTCACCGCACGCTATTTCTTTTAATGTTATACAGGCACTCTCGCTTGGCCTCGATCTCACCTGATGGTAAGTGAAGATGAAGCCGACGATGGATCGCCTTTACCCCGAAAACGCCTCTTTATGTATACTGTTTTTATATATATATATATACATACATACACGGTTTTTAATTATTACTTGTTTTCACTTCTGTCGTCAGTCCTTATGGGCTATCTCAATTTTTTTTACCTAAATATCGGGGTGTCTAAGAAGTAAAATATATATATATATATATATCGACCAATTTTCGCGTATAGGATGTGCGCATAACCTCAGGCCTTTATCATTATATTCATAGAAAACTAAGATAAAAGTGTTTACCAAAAACTGATTACAAATGATGTAATAAGAATAACAACGCACAATATATGTAATGCCCGTGTGTTTAACCCTTAAATGGACACTGTTGTTTTTAAACAACATACTAAACATCACAGATAAAATTGACCATCTTTTAATTTTTTGTTAATTTTGACAACTAGTTCTTATTTCTGAACGAATTTTGTACTTTTTTTTAATGTTGGCAAAAAGTATAGTAAATTCATGTCTAGATTTTTTTTACTAATTTTTCCTAGACAGTAATACGTGTCTATTACACAAATATATTTTTTTAAAACATGAAACAAAAATCGTCCATTTAAGGGTTAAACACGTTAATCTCCCAAAAGTCCTAAACGAACTTTCGTCGGATTTCCAAGGGTGACTTTCGCGCAGTTTGGTGCAGCATATTATTAGTAGACAAGGAGAGTGTTCAAACTTGAACTGCTGTCGAACCACCTCGATATTGTTAGACTAAGATCGATCAACTCTGAGAGGCTGCAAGTGGCTCAGTTGGTGAAGCGATGACGGTTCACTTGTTAGTGTGTTCGGACATAGCGTCGAAGGACGTAGGTCCAAATCCTAACAACTGAGTCGGAGCTTTCGGTGATGGAAAACATCGTGATGAAACCATAGCGTGGTGATAGGGCTATCTCTAAACCCGCCTGGCTGGCTACCACCCTCAAGTTGAAAAACTATCGCCAAGCACCTGTCGGTGTGTTCCGGCAGCTACACTCGAGAGACAGTCTCTCCCTCTAGGTTTAGTGTGACTACCATCTTAGACCACATCACCATTTTCACATCAGATGAGATTGTGCACAAACGCTAACCTATAAAGTATAAAAAAAAGTATCTGTTATGCAGGATTGTCGTCTAGGTAGCTGTAGGTAACTACTGATAATGTTGAAATGATGTGGGGGGTTATTCTGATCTAACTGTGGATCAAATATATCAATATATTCAAAAACTACTGAACAGATTGTAATCAGTTACCATGAATTCTGATTAGCTGCCACCCTCGGACTAAAAATCTATCGCCAAGCAACTATAAAGGTGTTCCACGCTACGATTGCCATATACGACCTCGACTTAGGCGTGTTACAGAGTGTAGGCGGGTCGTGCCGGTGTTTGCGCGCGTACACGTGGTTCAAATGTCACGTAGACGCCGCTAGCATCACTCTGAATGCTTAGTATAAGGTTG
The DNA here is from genome assembly GCA_035772565.1 of Antheraea assamensis. Classification (NCBI taxonomy): domain Eukaryota; kingdom Metazoa; phylum Arthropoda; class Insecta; order Lepidoptera; family Saturniidae; genus Antheraea; species Antheraea assamensis. Next base: position 821,439 of record JAQQSE010000099.1, on the reverse strand, counting down.
CCAACATTCTCCCATGATATCATTTTTCAGAATAAGATATAAAAATAAACTTAGCACATTTTTTTCCTTCGAACGGACTACACTGTTGACCTGGCAATGCCTCTACAGGTTCACCGGACTACAAACTTAGCACATCTTAGAATATTATGTATTGTACTTTATGGTGACAACAAATAAAGAATACGCTTGTCGCTCTATTGTTTCAATATGCTTATGTAACTTGGCAATTATTTTAGCGTCATAAAAATGTTTTACGCTTATTCAAGTAAAATATATAGTATATTATATGACTTTTGACGGGTCTAGAACGCGTTAAGCATTTACTTTGAGCACTCGACGTTTCGGCTTGGATACACACAGGTCGTGGTCACGAGGTGACGCAGCGCGTTTTAGACCCATCACATGATACAACATAATTTGTACCAAAGGCGAATATTGAAAAAACCAAATGTTACTGAAATGTATACTACGTACGTATACTACGTAACAAAAAATACATTATTATATATATAAATATACAGTAACTTTGGCAACACTACTGCTACACTAAAAGAATAACAAGTTGTCAACAAATTTGTGATGAATGACTATTTTTGTAAAAAAAAATTATAAATTAATTGCGCTTACTTGCATATTAAGGGTACAACAATTTCCTTCACATTTTTATATATACGTATTATTATCCGTAATTAATGTTTATATAGTCGAAATAATAAATTCTAAAGCTTCTACTCATCCATGGTATGGAAAAAGTAACTATTAAAAAAAACACACTAAAAAACCAAAAAAAATCTGTTGACAAACAGGGAAGAAAAACTTATGGAACAGTTTTGTCTTCCCCTATTTATACTTATATATCTATAAATAAATTAGTGTTTATATCGTTTGTCTGGACTAATCTCAGCAAGGGCTGGACCGGACCGCTTTTGAGTAAAGCTTTTACTGATAAATATGTGTTCATAAATAATTATAATATTTAACAGGAGACAGTTAAAATCAGTATAAAGTGTATAGGAATTAAATAGAAATGAGCAATTTACAATTAAAAAAAAAAAAAACAGTCTACAGTTACATAATCTAAAGATAAAACAAATCGTTCCTGATGTAACTATAAAACTATTTATTTACAAGTGAACGAATTCGCGAACAACTAGTTAAAACTAGTCAAAATGTACCTATAACTAGTCAAATGTAAATGCCCACCTACGTCATCGTACTTTAATAACAACGATAATACCCCTTATCACTATTATGCTACTCCCATATCTGCGCGACGAAGCTTCAGTCACTTGTGCCGCTAAAAAGTAACCTCAAAATGAATTCCGATAAAGGCGTAGAATATAACGTTTGCACACCATTGTCATTTCAATAGTAACTCGAAATTAGCGTCTCCAAGTTCCTTTGATGTGTGTAGAAACCGCGGCCCCAGTTATCGTGCTGCGTGCATCGTCACGCATAACGATAATATCTTCCCACATCTGCATCTAAATCAGACTAATCTGACCATAGGCAAATCTTCATGCCGATACCGATACGCAGGTATGGGAGTAGAATTACGAGAAATGTAAACAATGACCGAAAACAAAATATACCAACCGTCGACGGGATCGAGATTCTTCGGTTCCATCATATTTAAAAAACTAAACAATCCCTCGCACCTCAACACAGAAACAATATAAATAGTAAACTGCGTAATAATAAAACGATCGCGCTATCGCAAACTGGAGAGAGCGTTAAAATGTTTTCGAAAGACAACACAAACAATACAGGAGAACGTCACCGCCGACGCGTCCGAACGCGTCGAGCGTCAAAACGTGACTGAGTTTATAATGTTTTGAATGTTTAAATATGGAACGTGCGCGTAAACACAGTGAGGTGGCGCGATCGATTGCGTGGGAGCAGCAGGCCGCGCGAGCGTGTTTACGATCTCTCACAGGTATATGTGCTCTAGCAGACATGCATCATACTGTAGAAATCATTAGACATGTAAACAACCGGTTTCTGCAGTAATATCTACTTCGTCCATTGCAAGTTTATAGTCGTTGCAAAGCAACAAATATTTCCTATGATGTACCTATAAACATGATTTTATAATTCTTCTAGTGTTATAATCTCACATCCCTTATTTTGTTATAGTCGTAGAGCTACGCTGAAACTATTACTGGTTTCAGAATGAATAGGTCGGCTCGCCCGGGGTAGTACCACCCTCTCACAGAAAGCCGACGTGAAGTAACAGTGCTTGCACTGTTGCGTTTCGTTCGGTCAGTGAGAGCGCCGGAGGCCCACATATATTAAAAGGCCGGCAACGCACTTGCGACTCCCCTGGTCTTGCTAGTATCTATGGACAGCGGTGATCACTTACCATCAGGTGACCCACCTGTTCGTTTGGCCCCTATAATATAAGTAAAAAAAAAATCTAAACCCCTCGTATGTCTTATTTACAAAACAAAGAAATCAAGAAAAAAAATTAGACAGAAAATTCCATTTTTGTTCTATTTTTAACATGATTTTGTTAATTCTAATCCTTTTTAATATGAAAATCTGGTGTAACCGGTAAGGTAACTTTATTATAAGTTTGCGATATGTATAATAATTTAACATATTCCCTACGAATCCCGGAATTGGGGTTAAATTGGCAACACTAACGATGAACGCGACGTAATTATATAGGTATCTCATCATCTATTTTATAATTTGAATACCAAATGAGTTCAGTGGGTTGGTGTTGACACATTTTCCACGATGCTAATAAGAAACTGGATGGCGCAGTGCGCACGCGACCTTGACTTATTCTGTCGCACGTATATCTGTGTTTGAACAGAGCTGAAACCCGATAGTGTGGGTGAAAGATAATACTTCACGCCTCTACCACTTCCAGCCAGAATAAATAAAGCATTGTATTATTGTATGCATATGTAGTTTGAGTAACACTGGCTGCGTCCCAATCGGGTCATTGTTACTACTTTAACATTTTGTTAGGTACTTGCATATGAAATTAGCGTTTTATATGGAAAAAGTAGAACGAAAAAAATATTATGACATTATATGTTTAATCAATTAAAGAATAAATAATTATTATCTATGCACTTTCGCTATTTTATAGTTAGTTCAATGATGATTCCATAGCTGAAAAAAAATTTGAAATCGAGAATCAGTAAAATCTTTGAAGGCGGTTTCGACTATCTAAGCGGGATTGTTTTTTCTTTCTGTGCAAGAAATTCTCCAAATTCCGAAACAAGCGGCAACATATTGAAGCAACGTCGGGGCAACAAATTGTGTATCGGAGATATTCCAACCGTAATTGAGAATTTTTAAAACGAAAGCTTTGAAGCCTAAAACGTGCCGTGCTTTCTTTTACAGTACCTAGCTTCTTCGTATACATCATTAATCCTTCGAGCTGTTTCTGTAGAGTTGTGATACCACGGCGGAACTCGTATTCGTAGATAACGCGACATTAAGTTTTACATTTTGTGAAAAGAAACGACGTCGAAAAATTAAATGGCGCGAAAACAAATGAATCACCAAATTCGAAACATAAATACACAAACCTAAATTTGAATTTGTAATTCTTAACCAAATGCCAGACAATTGAAATGAATATGACCAGTTTTAATAAACGCCAATTTCACATATAAGGACGCTAATATTCACAGTGGTCAGGGTCGAGTCTGCCACATTTTGTAAAAGTCCAGCTTTTACATAACCTCGTTTATGATTCACCAGCTCTTTCTTATCACTTCGAGGTTTTCATTTTTCGGTACAAAATGACTTATAGAAGAGGAAGTTTGAAAATAGCACCAGTGACGGAGAATTTGACGAGTAACAGGTTAGCATGATATGGGCATGTCATGATGAAAGATAAAAACCATGTAAGTTTAAAGTAAGAAGGTGGACGCATATAGAAATAGAGAGGAAGACATTGTGTGGAAAATGATATGTGTATAAAAGTTGTAAATACTGAGATGACATCTGACAGGGGAGAGTGAAAAAGGAAAACGTGTTGTGTCGACCCTACTTAGGTAGGATAAGGGTAAGAGGAAATTGATGATGATACAAATTGGCTTACGGCTTCTTCAAGCCTCAAGCTACCTCTATACGCTTACTTTCACTGTGACTGGTAGTAGAAGCAGAAATTTTGACATTTCTGACTAGCTCCTCCTATTGGTAAGCAACACTAAGCGAAATTCTGTCCCACCTTTTGTGCTTACTTACGTACTTGAAATAATTTTTAGAAACGAGTCTAATCTTTTTTTTTAAAGGCTCGAAACGCATCTGTGATTCTTCGCGTATTGCAAATATCCATGGACGGCGGTAATAACTTCCCATCAAATGACCCGCATGCTCGTTTGCCTTCAGTGGCATAAAAATAGGTAAATAGGTATTATAGGTATAGGTAGTCCTTCAGTTGGTCTAAGGTGTATACTTACTTAACCCGGTGTAGGTTATTTAACATCTATCTGATGCCATTTTGTTCAAATAAATTTAGTAAAATAAAAACTCATGAAAAAGCATTTTTTTTACCTAAAATCGAATTGAAATATTGTAGACTATTTAAAAAAAAATCTAAATAATACGAGATTATAAAAATAAAGATAAAAAGGAAGGTTAACGCGACTTTGAATACTACTCCCATATCTGTCGCAAACGCACTTGTCTAGCTAGTAGTCTGCTCTGCTCACCCTCGCAAAACAATACATATTTAACCTTGAGAACAATACGTATTGTTATTTATTTCAACAAAATAATATTAGCAGAATACTTTTTTACGTCTAGTCGCCCAAGTGTTGTTAGTCGAGAGAAAGTAACAAAGAGCCAAAATTACGTAACAGCGCCATCTAGTCATACATGCCATAACAATTAAAATCAACATAAATTACATCGAATAAATGAAGGGACCGTGCACAACACTACGTTATGCGTAGCGCAGCCTATCATCAGAAGCGTTGCAACTACCGATTGCAATTGTTTTATTTTTACCCCGAATTAGACGACAATCACCGTGACCCAAAGAAACATCGGCTTCAATAATATCTAATAATAATACGACATCATTTAGCTATTATCATGCGGGGCTATATATATCTACTATTAACATGTATAGACAAGAGAAACTCAAACATAAATATTTGACTTAAAGCAGATAACGGGTAGGAGGTGGTACATCGTTTTACGAGACCGAGGGCACGTATACATCGTCGAATCGGGTGGTACGTTACCCCGCCTCGACGTACTTACACACATTGTTCGGGTTCTTCACACTTCAGACCTTCGAAAGTATTGGCAAATAGACGTCATGACGATTGTTTTGAAAGCGAAAACATATTTTTGGCACATTAAGCACTGTACGAAAGTGAACCCTTACACTCGGGTCGGTGACGCGCAAACGTAGAACTTGAAAAGGGGAAAGATACTCAGCCAAATCGGATTTTTAAAATGCTCGATTAGACATGACCCATACTCAATACTAGTTATTGTCCGCGGCTTGGTTCGCTTTAATGTAGTAATAGATATATATATTCCTATCTCTTAGGAAACGGTACTTTATTTCTGAACGAAAAGTACCCAAGTCGGTTTCTTTAATGACGATCGGTTAATTAGACAAACAAAGTCACACTTAGCATTAATAATATTAGTTAGGCCGACCTGATAGGCAGACACTATCCTGCACCCGACCTTTATAAGCCATGATAAAAAAATATACATCCATAGGTCCTAGGAGACTAACCATATGAAAAATTATGGCTTCCTAATTGGAAGAAATCCAAAAGAAAATCCTAATTTCAACAACAGCGCCCCCTACCGTGTGAAACTATGACTAAGAACCGTCCAATTGACCCCGTAAACACAACAAAAAAAAATCATCGAGGGGAGGAATTGCAAACAAAAAAATTATAAAAAATTCATAATACAGAAAGTCGTAATGACCAAGTGGGTTGTTACCGTTGGAATTATATATTGTACCCTGTCGGTAGAATATCAATGCGGTGTCCGCAGGTTCGAACCCCGGCATGTATCAATTACTTTTTTCGCAATTCGCGTACATTTACTAATTTACATTGGTGACACTATCGGCTGACGGGGAAGGTAAGCATCGTGAGGAAGCCTGACTGTGAGAAATGTTCTCAGAGTACCGCTGTATGTGAAAACAATATAGAACTGTAAATTTATCGGAGTTTGAAACCGCCAATACATCGTGGGCTGTCGAGGTGATCATGCCCATATCATCCTTCGGGAAAAGGCCTACGGTCTTGCATTAGGTCTCTTACAGGCTTATGATGACCACAAGAAATTACATAGAAGACTGCAGGGTGATCTACAAAGGCACTGCCAGTTTTTTCAGTAGCCATTTTATTTCATTACCTTATCGTATTGTATGGGGAAGTTTTTGTAAACCCGTGCGAAGCTATGCGGGTAGTTTGTCATATGTATATAAGTATAAACAAAGGGGAAATGATAACCGACAGGCGACAAGGGTCCCTCAGGGTCACGAGTGTCACGACCACGCCAGCCAAATTTGATGGATAATCAGTTCGAACGATATCGAATCCAATAACACGGTATGAATATTTACGACCAACTGCGCCAACGGCGTGACTCACTTCGCATCACATTTGCAAATTGACGATAACAATTCGACGAACCCCAAAACGTAAACATGCGCCGGCGCACGTAAACACGTGACACGCTTTAGTGTTAAAATATTGATTGTCTTTATATATATGTATCTATATACGAGTATATATATATAAAATCGTATAGAAAAATAAAAATTTTAGGTTAAATAAACACTTGTAGGTGGTAGAACTACGCTGAAGCTATTACTGGTTTCAGCATGAATGGGTCGGCTCGCCCGACGCGCTGGGTAGTACCACCCGACACACAGACGTGAGTCGACGTGAAGTAACAGTGCGCCCGCACTGTTGCGTTTCGTTCGGTCAGTGAGAGCGCCGGAGGCCCACATATTTAAAAGGCCGGCAACGCACTTGCGACTCCCCTGATGTTTCTAGTGTCTATGGACGGCGGTGATCACTTACCATCAGGTGACCCACCTGTTCGTTTGTCCCCTATAATATAAAAAAAAAAACACTCCATATAAAAAGTGAATGAGCGGAGTGAGACAGACGACAGCTGAAGATATCCCGTTCAAAAATATTATCGAGATTGGCGTTAATTCATCATGTTTCCCATTTTATTTCATTACTTCATAGTACCTAATTTGGCGTTCACATTAGAACAACACTTATGCTTTACTGTTATACATAAATATCGTTTAAATCGGTAAAGGTCAAGAAAGTTGGAAAACATTCTACGGGGTCATTTATAAGGATAAAAATGCAGACGTAGTGTTACTGAAAACCGCTAGTGATTTATATTTACATATCTATTGAAAGGCCTTTGAACACAATATAAATTCAATATTGGCTTCATAGCATTTTACTATGAACAGACGGAAGATCTACTTAAGATACTCTGTTAGACATCATCCCAGGAACTAAACATCTCTATACTATACACACACTCATCATAACTATACACACACACACACACAAACACACACACACACACACACACACACACACACACTTTCTTACACTCTAACATTTATTTAGTTTTTAATTAGTTATTATAACAATTTCTTATTTTTTTCTTTTTAATTTTTAATGTTTTTAATATATAATTTCCTGCAAATGTCAAGTTAATACGCGCCACCACCATCAACTAAGTCAATCTGTAATCATACAAATAGGCTTCCATGACACAGGCGTTGCCTAATTTCGGGCCATAGTTAAGGTTTAGAAAAGAATTTTAGAAATAAAAAGATATCTGTATTATAATTACTTTAATAAGAAGATCAAATTGGACGACGTAAAGGATTACATTTTTTAATTATGACCCCACCCTGAATTGCACTCATATGGTCACGTACCATGTGCATACAAATGCACAACCATAAATGAAAGGCTGCAAGACCTACTTAATAAGTATACGTGACAACCGGCATACAGCCCCACAAAAACTGCGGAACTGTAAAAAAAAACTAATCACCTATAAAAAAAACCTCGCCACAAAGACACTAATCTACGCAGAGGTGAACATTTTGTTATAATAAAATTGACTAGAATGTACTACAAATCTAGAATGTTCCACCCAAAACTGAATAAATCGTGGTATGCGATTAAAAAATAGTTTTTAATAGCAGAATAAGTATTAAATATTAGCTATTTCAAGTATTGTAGATAGATTAGAAATAGGTTTCGCAATTCTTATGTCTTTGGTCCTTCGCACATAACGCGGTACGTAAGTAATAATAATAATAATAATAAAAAAATTTATTGGAATCAGAAAAACAACTTATACAATTTAAAAAAATGACCGTTATCAGCTGCATTAGTGAAACTGTGTCGCAGCCAATAGCGCCCACCTCCAGAGCAACAATTGCGTTCCCAATATCTTTCCTTTTGGAGACTTTTCCTATTATTTTTCCTCTTTATTGGTTCATTTAGCGTTTGATCACAGCCTCACCTGATGTTAAGTAACGAAGTGGTCTAAGACGGTAAACACACTAAACCTACAGAGGACCTACTCTCCTCAAGTGCATCTAACTATAGCAATAAATAAAGACAAATTAATATTGACATAATAAATAGAATGTACGAACAGCTAACAATGGTTAACTAACTTGCACGTGGGTCACGACTTTGTCATCTATATGTCTGGTCTATAATTGTACGTCGTAGTTAAATGTCTTTGGTCAGTACGTGTCAGGTTCCACGAGCGACGACGTTTGCTATAACACGTAGTCAACATAGTGTAAACCAGCGGTTCTCAACCTCCTTGTATTTTATTATTTTGTACATTTTAAAAAGGACATATTCTATGTTATTGTTATTCGAAAAATGGCTATGAAAGTAAATGCATACAAATTTGCAAATCTATTATCACTTTTTTAATTATATAAACATATATCTTCTAATCACTTGACAATAATTAGAATCTGAAATTATACGCATAATCTTTACAAATACGCGACATTTATAGGTGGTAGAGCTACGCTGAAACTATTACTTGTGTAGGTGGTAGAGCTACGCTGAAACTATTACTGGTTTCAGAATGAATGTGTCGGCTCGCCCGACGCGCGGGGTAGTACCACCCTCTCACAGAAAACCGACGTGAAGTAACAGTGCGCCCGCACTGTTGCGTTTCGTTCGGTCAGTGAGAGCGCCGGAGGCCCACATATATTAAAAGGCCGGCAACGCACTTGCGACTCCCTTGGTGTTGCTAGTGTCTATGGACGGCGGTGATTACTTACCATCAGGTGACCCACCTGTTCGTTTGCCCCCTATAATATAAAAAAAGACACCCTTAAATACAACATTTTCGATACTACAAATTGAATTAATAAGAATAGATGGCAGCAGTTAAATATTTTCGGTAAGTTTTTAAGTAGTTAGTAAACGAAAATAAATTTACATTTATTTGGGATAATTGCTTATCCCAGAGATGCAATTCCCCTAGGTCGCCTGGTATAGTGATAGTCTTATTGGACACACAATTAGATTTCTATTTAAAAAATAACGATACAAGCTAATCGAGTATTCGCATGTGATTTCCGAAGTCCTATCTGTGGTTATTTTTGCTAGAAACTATATTTACAAAATAATACTAACTTTCAAATCCGATTCGAACTCGTTTCTGTACAAACACAAATAAGACCTCGTAATACACGGGCGTTTTTAAAAACGCGATAAAAAATGTGTGTTTTTTTTTTTCAAACTGACTACACTGTTGGCTTGTTAAGGCCGCTACAGTTTCACCGCATTAGGGTGGGTGTGTGTATGTGTGCATAAACATAGTTTATGACCACACGAAAGAAGTGAAAATTGACTTTTATAAAAAGTATAACAAAAACGTCCCAACGTCATGCGGTGTTTGCATTCTAACGCTGAACGGGCTTTACGTTGCTTAACTTCGGTGATTGGACGAGAACCGGTGTTTTCAATACTCTACCCGACACAATTCATCACACAAAAAGGTAAAGGAGTTTAAGAATTTACACTCGAAAAACAAAAAAAGAAGTAACCATCTCCGATTGGACAGTTACACGGATACCCCTGACATGCCGTTAACACCCGTGTGTATAGAACTTTATTTAAACATACGGAGGACAATTAATATATTTCTCTTATCTAACATTGCAACGTTCGAGTCGAGCTCGTGATATTTTTATCTCGAATTTAATAATATAAAAAGATACGGTAATTATTTTATAATATTTATTTTTCTAAAATCATCATAAACATTTGTATATTATAATAGTGTAATCATTGTGCTAGGGTATTAAATTATTTAAGAAAGTTTTGATAAAATAATATGTGATAAAACGGCAGCCGCCTGTAAATGATGTAAAAATACGGCACCATCTTTAGACTTATCAATTTGAGCAAAACTTACATTAAGCTGTGTGAACCAATTTTAATGAAAAAAAAACCCGGTGCGTTGCTCCAAGCTGTACTCAAATGACATGAGAGAATTACATGAAAATTCTTTTTGAGACTAGCGTGTACAAAAAAAAACATACTAATTTGGCAGGTATATTCAATGCACAGACAAACGACTCGAAGCTTACATATTTTTATTATAGTAAAGACAAGAATAGAATGTGATTAACAAATTCAAAGTTTTAAAAATTCTATGTTCGAACGAAAACAACTGGATCGAATTGAATGTAGTCTTTAGGTTTATATAATATCGAACGAGAGAATTGATTTAAGTTAATTATATAAAATTAAGCTGTATTTTAAACGTTACGCAAATACAAAAAAAAAACACAACGTACTAGATTAAAATTGTACCTATAATTCCCGTGTAAATTGAAGAATTTTACGTAAACATATTCGCGGGCTAAAATTAGTATATACATAATAATTTTGATTATGTACATTTTTGGTTCACGACAGCCATGTTTGTTATTTTTTTTTTTATTATATAATATATTATACGAAAGACACCTGTGCATGATTTCTAAAGTTACCAGGGCATCATGAAAGTAAACAAGACGTCGAAATCGCGACAGACGTCGGGTTCGTTGACCCACGGGGACGATTAGTTCAGTCGAGACGTCTAGGCCTTTGACTTTGCTTGGTGAAGTTAGGTGACCTTCAAGATCGATATATACATACTGTGTTTACACATGAAACTCTGTTTATCTTATGCTCGCCTGGTACATGATAACAAATTTCGGCTTCATTTTTTGCATCACGCTTTATTTTTGGACAAGGATATTAAAGCAGAAACGTGTCAATTAAAAGCCAAAAGTGTCCCGTGCTAATAATAATCTAGGCACAGTGACTCGTTTCATATACGTCAGAGAATTTGGGGTGATATTTTTTTTAATTCAAACATAGTTTTTTTTTTTCACAGAACCATGTTGCCACATCGAGTCGTCAACTGGACAAGTGGTTGAAACGTCTCCTCCCTCACACAAAATGTGTTAAATTACACGAATTCAGTATTTTTCAAAAATATCTAAAAACAATTAAAATTGAATTTGAATATAATCAAGAACAATAGTCATAATTTTAGGTCAGAATTTTGAAGGAAAATGTACTGTTTATTCAGTTTAGTTTTAGACGCGAGTTCTCGTACTGAAACACCTATATTTTCCTCGTTGAAATCGTGGACTTATAATATTTCTGACAAAATTTACACCGAAACGTATAAGGTTACTAGCAATCCGCCCCGGCTTCGCATGGATACAATGTACTACTTACTGCAGCATCATGAAATATTTAAACAGTTGAAATCAATGTTTTGGGGGTATCCATATTTACAGTTCATCAAAAGTTAAAGAAGTCATTATATTAGTTGAGAGTAAGTTAACCAAAATAGCGCCACAGATAACCAATTACTTCTTTTTTTAATCTTATATTTAGGAGCTTTTATTCTATTGAATATATCGGCCCCATTGTTCCCCATTCTTTCGAGCTGCAACAGGAAAGTCGTTGATGAGATATTATTACAAAGGCATACAACATCTTTGCTTCTTCCAAACAGGGTCAATTACTTCTTAAAAGATAATCGTTTCTATGAGAGACAGTAGCTGAGATAGGACACCGTATTTTTTTTTTAATTACAAAAACGGGTATCTTCAGCAATACACAATACGGGCTCTCGCGAATCATTAAACGCCAAGTTTCAGGAACTCGGTATCTTAATTCTGTCCTCCCAATACATTCTTGACAAATTAATGCAAGTCCTCGAAAACTTTGAAAAGCTGAATTTCGCAAAACAACGGCCTCATCTAAATACTAGAAACTGCAACAAACTGATCGTCAAATGTTTCAGACTCAAAAAAACCAGTAACAGGTTGTTGGGTAATAGTGTTAGGTTTTACAATAAAGTCCCAAAGCATATTATCAAGCAGGTTCTGGTGTCAAAGGGCTCTCTCTGTATTATAGGATGAATTAATATGTGAACGATGGTGACGTCCGGAATTGACAACTCTCTCTGTGCATCCCACTAGAAACGATTGTAAACATCAATGTATTTCAAATATTTGTAACTATATAAATGTTAATATATATGTAAATGTATAAATATACGTGAATAAGCGCGTCATTAAAAGCGTTAATTTTCGATTTATTTAAATAAATATTATAGAATAGACTTGTTAAGTGATAATCACTACTCGGAGCGACCAATATCTCAGACCAATATGTTTTGGCTTTGATATGTTTGACATTCAATATGAACGTAGACAAAGACATTTTTTGTATGCGACTGGAGGACAAATAGACATACGGGTCAATTGATGGTCAGTTATCACCACCGCCCAAAAACACACCTGCGACACAAGGGACATCACAAATGCGTTACCTGCCTTTGAGAAAAGACTAGGCTCGTTTGTTGAAGGTTTGTAAGTTATATTTGTTCAGAAACGCCGTCGCTGGAAGTACATTCCAAAGAACTGACGTATTATGTACGTATGTAGGTGGTAGAGCTACGCTGAAGCTATTACTGGTTTCAGAATCAATGGGTCGGCTCGCCCGGGGTAGTAACCACACGCTCACAGAAAACCGACGTGAAGTAACAGTGGTTGCACTGTTGCGTTTCGTTCGTTCGGTTAGAGAGAGCGCCGGAGGCCCACATATATTAAAAGGCCGGCAACGCACTTGCGACTCCCCTGATCTTGCTAGTGTCTATGGACGGCGGTGATCACTTACCATCAGGTGACCCACCTGTTCGTTTGCCCCCTATAATATATAAAAACGTCCGACGTACTTCCAGCCATCAAGATTGGACAGATGGATTTTCAATTTGTGCCGAGTCCTTCGTTATTGGAACTCCGCAGTCGACATCATCAACGAACAGTTCTTTGGAACACTCTCCGTGGTAGATTCAGTAAAAGGCGTATAATGAAAGTCCCCACGAAACGCCAAAAAATGTTTTTTGTTAACTTTCCGTGCTACTACTCCATATCAACTTTAACTATGCCACATTTCACGCATCTCCGTGGACGTATTGTGATTGAAAATGAGTACAAAATATTCTCTTCCTCTCTAAAACTTTCATAACTTTTAAACGAAAACAAATTAATCGAAATCGATACAAGTGTTAAAAACCGTCTTATTTTATGTGTGACAAACTTCTTTGTGTATATATAATATTATTTTCTATTTAAAAAAGTATATTTTAAATGGGACATATTCGATGTGACAGTTTTGGAAAAAAGGTGAAAGTAAATGCTTGTAAAATCTGGAAATATTTTATTGTATACGTGTTATAGTCGACTGACCTCAAGAACCTGAATTTTACATCAAGTAATTTGTGAGCGATGCACGAACAACAGTAAACCTATCATTTTAATTATATATAAGACTAGCAGTTGCCCGCCGCTCCGCATGTATTTTTTTTATAATTGTATTAAAGGAATTTAACATTTGTAGCACTACAAATGAAGTCACGGATAATACCTAGTCTAAAATAAAAAAGATTAAATTACTTCTTATAAGGTACCAGTTATCTGTTAGTGAAAGTTCCGTGAAAACTGTTTCAAACCTTTTGGAGATAGTAGTACTGCAAACGAAGCCACGGGTAAAAGGTAGTCCAAAATAGAAAACTTTAATTACTTCTTATAACGTTAGCTACCTGGCAGGGAAAGTCCCATGAAAATAGGTCCAATCGTTTTGGAGATAGTAATACAGACGAAGCCACGGATGACAGTTAGTCTAAAATAAAGTAGCCTATGTCACCCGCTGTAATTTTAACTATTCGTCAGTGAAATTTCTGTCAAAATCGGTACAGCCGTTTCGAAGATTACCCGGAACAAACAGACAGACAGACAAAAAGTTTAAAAATTGTATTTTTGTTATCAGTTTCGTGTATACGTTCATATCCAATTTGTAAAAAGTCGTTATTTTGATATTACATACAGACACTTCATTTTTATTATATGTACATAGATTAAGGTCTGTGACAGAGCAGAGTCTACCTACCGGGTACGATATTATTTAATCAAAAATTGCATCACTGTAATGAACGGTAATCTAACTGTTTAATTAACAAATATTTATTTTTTTTAATTTAAATTGTGAAATTCACTTTTTTTTAACGACCATTAATTTTTTAAAAGCTATATTACAATATTTAGCCCATTAAATAGTACGATTACATTACCACTTAATTGTTATTTTTTAATTATATAATTCGTTTTATAATTTATATGTATAAAATGAATACTTGGTTGCTATATTCAAGAGGAATAAACCACGACATCATTTGACTGACCACCATGACAGTTAAGCATTCGTGTTTTTTTTTTTTTTATGGAAATGTTTCTTTGATTATTCGTTATTCTATGTTTGTTACTCTTCCCTATTGTAGCATGCGACATGAAATAAGTCGAGAGCGTCTAAAATAGTCTATATAAATATAAGTAAACTGAAGTATCATATGTTTATACGAGGTAATCTCCGAAAGGGTTGAACCGATTCTGGTGCGACTTTAGCTGCCAGATAGACAACTTATCAGAGTATTCTCGAGGCTACACTACATGCTTACGCTTTTCTACATGGGATAAGTAACAAGAAAAGAGAATCCACAATGAACTAAGATATAACACGTGATAAAAATGAAAGAACTAAACCATTTTCAAGAAATTGTTGAAGCGACGATGGCCCATTGGTTAGCATGACATAACACCTCATCAATTGACTTGTTGGGTATTTTGAACCCAACGAAGCGGACACGGGAGTCACCTAGTTGCTATATAAAGTCACATCCATCTATATATAACGAATTCCGCTGGCGCAACAGCGACATCCGAAAGTATATTATATAATAAACAGAGCGTATAGTTCACGCGATGCGATATATGAACGATAAAGCGGTACGTGCCACGTTACCGTACTGATACGGGGGTATATTGACCTGCTTCATATAACGTTTCTAAATAATAATAATGAAACTAATTCGACTGTCTTTCGCTGTCCCATACTATTTTATTCTATATCACTCCATAGTATAAAACAAAGTCGCTTTCTCTGTCCCTATATCCCTATGTATGCTTAAATCTTTAAAACTACGCAACGGATTTTGATGCGGTTTTTTTTAATAGATAGAGTAATTGAAGAGGAAGGTCTATATATATAATAACATAAATTAAATAGTGGAGAAATATTGTTATTTTTGAGGTTACTCCAAATTAAAGGAGTGCGGGCCACGGGCAGTAATGAATAAATCAAAACTACTGGATCGATTTTAATCATTTTTTCAATGAATGACATAGGCCATATATTTTATTCACGCGCATTATAGCAGTTATCACATACAATTGTAGGTAAGTAAGTACGCTAAGTTCGAAAGAAGTAACCGAAACTGACCTGAAATGATCGAACTGTGAATGCCTATGTTTATGTTTTATATACGTAATAGGTACGCTTAGCAGTATTTAACCTAGAACATTTTAAAAACGAATCGCAAGTTAAACATCTGTTCCCCCTGTGTATAGTTAGTTATACAGAGTTGTATAGTCATTTAGACGGCTGGATTCGTACGCATGGAGTTGCAGAGATAACGTAGACGAGAAATTCTCAGATGGGTAAAACATTTATTTGCACGTAAATGAGTCGCATTAAAATAAACGGACACAAACAAACCTTTATTTATAGTAGCGAGTGACGTAAATCAGCGCACACCTACCAGGGTGACATGAACGATGCGAAACGTCGTGCGAGGATGCAAAACATGACTTTCATTGGCCAAATGCCAATATATATTCGGTATCCCAATGTATAATTACGTACATACGTTTATGTATGTCTACTACCAGGAAATTATACGTCTAATAATAGAGATATCGCGTCATACACAAAAAGTGTGCGACTTTTTCTCTCAAACACGTGGTTGCGTGTATTTAAGTACAGGACAGACTTCTCATATATTTTGTTTACAACGAAATCTTTTTTAAAATTAAACAACGAATTCATTACCACAATAAACAATAATTAAAAGCGTTATTCCTGCACAGTAAATACCAAATTACTAGAGACATCGTTATTATGCTGTTATTGTTATACGAACTCGTTACATATAAACAAAGAATGACTCAACGACCGTGGGAACAAAATACAATGGGTTTATAAAAATAGTTCGTTTCGAACGTTCGTTCCAATAATTATGACATCTTTCGAGAGTTTTCCACCCTCCTTTATTAAAAGCTATGCAACGCGCCAGGGTGCATCCAAAAAAATTATCGTGAAACATTTTCACCGATTCCCGGGGTAAAATAACGGCAGCGAACAATTCGTATCCTTCCGACTATTTAAATCAAGCATGCTCGTACCCACCACTATGAAATCACCGATAACACTTCCGTAGTCAAATTCGCTCCTCCACAGCCCCCTTCAGTAACATCTCTAGCCTACGTTCGGTCCCTCAGAGTGGAGCCTTCCAACACGCTGCTAGCGCGATACAGTGACGCTGTATTCACTAGTTCATCACACGCCGCGCCACGGTGAATCCAAAAATAATACCGTGAAATATTTTCACCGATTCTCGGGGGTAAAATAACGGCAGCAAACAAGTCATATCCTTCAGGCACTTTAAATCGAGCATGCTCGTGCCCACGTCTATGAAATCGCCGATAACAGCACCGTAGTCAACTTCGTTCCCGCACACCCGACACGGCCCCCTTCAGTAACATCTCAAGCCTAGGTTCGGTCCCCCAGAGTAGAGCCTTGACGCTGTGACGTTGCATTTACTAGTTCATCATACAGACCACACTAAACGTCACACACGGTAAATACGTAGGTTCTATGATGGATCTTTTCCTTTCTTTTGGGTTAATTAGCCTTGGCCAAAATTGTCAAACTTGTAATACATATACATTTTCGTGCGACATATATGTAGGTTGCATGTGTCTCACTAAAATAATACATGCATGGTTAGCTTAGCTCAGATGGTTAGTTTAGTTCGATTTGTGTTTTTTTTGTATTCAAGGCAGCCCAAGGCGAGGTTAGTCTGAATGCCTGTGATAGTCTGTGAAGACCCATCAGGCCAATAACGGTTAGTCGGTTCGAAAAAGAAAGTCCAGCTAGAGTTCTGTTTTGAAGATCGGAGCGAATATGAGGAGAAATAAAAAAGAAGCAATCTTCAAAGAGACTGTAACTACAGTATTATAAAGTGTAAGTGTCACTGTAATC
This sequence comes from Antheraea assamensis, assembly GCA_035772565.1. Taxonomy (NCBI): domain Eukaryota; kingdom Metazoa; phylum Arthropoda; class Insecta; order Lepidoptera; family Saturniidae; genus Antheraea; species Antheraea assamensis. The sequence goes on along the minus strand of JAQQSE010000099.1, from coordinate 803,737 downwards.
AGGATTTTCTCTTCCTTGTCATCAATTTCCAAATAATTTATTATGTTTTTTTGTTACGACATATATTACCAGATGGCGCTATTATAAAATTTTGGGTCCTTTCTTTTTTTTTTTACTACTAACAACATATTGGTGACTAGAGGTAAAAAGTGTACCCTAGTATTAGTCCATTAAAATAAGTATATGGCTTGTAAAGACTAAATAGTTTGTTTTTATTATTTTTATACTCATCGTTTTTTTTTTTTTTTTTGAAATATATGCATTTATTTTTAAAGTAATATTTATTCATAACTTTCTTAAAAATGGTCCAAATTTGATCTTGTTTTGTTTACATGTGCTTTATAGGGGGAAAAAAAAACAATTTTGAGGGTTACTAAAATATATCACAAAAGTGAGTAACCCCAAAAAAGACATTTTTTTAAACCCTCCGATTATGCGTGGAACACCCCATATGTATGTCTATAGCTCATAAATATTAGTTCTGACTTGTAACAATAAAAGCGCTAGTTAGACAAATCGAGTAATACAATCATATCTATAACGTACTCTGTGACTGTAGTGTCATTATGTGACAGTGAGTCTATTTGATGTTTTGTCTGTATGACTACAAAACAAAATTCTTCTGACGCAATCAGCATTTCATTTACTCACGAACGTTTAACATTATTATTGAGTAGCTGTTGCCCGCAGCTCCGCCTGCGTTTTTTTTATAATTGTAAATTATTTCTTATAAGATCAGCTATCTGTTAGTGAAAGTTCCGTGAAAAATGGTTCAAACGTTTTGGAGATAGTACTGCAAGACAAAGCCATGGGTATAAGCTAGTCCAAAATCAAAAAAAGCTATAATTACTTTTTATAACGTTAGCTATCTGTCAGTGAAAGTCCCATGAAAATAGGTCCAATCATTTCGGAGATAGTACTACAGACGAAGCCACGGATGATAGCTAGTTTAAAATAAAGTAGCCTATGTCACCCGCTGTAATTTCACTGAGGGATAGTTAAAATTACAAACTATCCCTCAGTGAAATTTCTGTCAAAATCGGTCCAGCCGTTTCGGTGATTACCCGGAACATACAGACAGATAAAAAGTCATTATTTTGATATTACGTACAGACACTTCATTTTTACTATATGTATAGATAATGATAAGCCCGGATTATCGTAAAGTCACGACATGAACAACGAATACTCATTTTGTTATCGTACAATGGCTATAAATTGCAATACGATAGAAATAAAAAAGTCGAAACACTTATGACGCCGACTGCCGGCAGAAGTGAAAATTCAAAGTTCAAAAGTGGTTCTTTTTTGATTTTTAAATCAATTATAGTCCGAATTATATATATAGTTTCACATATATTGGCACTCCGAGCAATAATTATATACAGTTTATTAGTTAATCAAACATATGATGGGCTGCACAAACTCAATACAAAATATCAATATTATAAGAAGTTTCAATTCAAGAAACTAATTACCTAATTGCAAAATAACTAATAACAGTTTACAACAACGATGTTTTGTAAAATTACAACCTGCCATCTACATTTACCGTTCTGTTAGTCCGGTGAAACTGTAGAGGCCTTGCCGGGTCAACAGTGTAGTCAGCTCGAAAAAAAAAACCGTTTTAAAGAATTTACTCACAACGCATTACGCATGATGTGAGAACGAATGGTAGCACTGCTCGCACTCAGATAATTCTCTAGTAAAGTAAAAGAGATAGATGTACGATCATCAAATATTATTACATTTAGGTACAATGTAACCATTATTTAACTTTTTATAAACTCCAACTTGTTTATGCGTTTGGAAGCACAAATATCAGAAACTAACTGATCAATAAAAAAAAATTGTTGTATTTAATAGTTCATTTATCGAAGAAGATTTTCGCCTATATAAGATCACGCTTGTACCGTAAAGAGCGGTACTGTAATGAAAATACTCTATACAAGCTGATAAGTACTATCGTGTTTATAAAACGGGTATGGAAAATTTAATGCAGGCGAAACCGCGGGGCACTACTAGTGATACATAATCTCACGTGGACAAGATAAGATTCAATGTCGGTTACGATTTTTTTTTTTTGCAGTTGTTTAATGTTTACGCATACCTCATATACGAACGCGAGCTTATCAGTGGGGGTCGCACACGGGTGTTATCATTTCCTGCCTTGAAATATGGTGTAATTGTTGCGAATAGTATCTCTGTAAATATAACACCGTATAACAGGTGCAAGGAATGCCCGCCGTTTAGCAGTATTAAAAAAATCAGTGAATACAAGTCGATTAATAAAAAAAAAACATGTCATAAAACACTAAATGTTGGTTTACTGGTTATCGTGTTAGGACACCGCGTCGGACGCCCTCGGTGCCACCAATGTGCGGGCGCTACACGCTGCGCAGCGTATTGTGGCATTGAGGGCGATCAGAGGGTACCGCACCGTGGCCTCGGCGGCGGCCTTTGTGCTCGCCGGCTCCCTACCATGGGAGCTGGAGGCCGGAGTTCTTGCCGCCGTGTACGAGTTCACGGCGGCACGGAAGAGAATCGGGGAGCCTCCAGCTCCCAGTGAGATTGAGGCCAAGAGAAGGGAGGGCCGGGAGGAGGCGTTAGGGCGATGGAGATAGGACCTGGCGGACGCGCGGTTCGGGCGTTATACTATTGATGCCGTCCGCCAGGTCCTGCCGGAATGGATAGGGAGAAGTTGGGGCTCCCTGTCGTTCCGACTGGTGCAGGTGCTCACTGGACATGGTTGTTTCGGGTGGTATCTGCACCAGATCGTTCGTAGGGAGCCCACCACCGCATGCCATGAGTGCAGCGCTGAGGAGGACATCACGCAGCACACTCTCTCTGAGTGTGACTCTGAGTGCGAGGCTGACTCTCTCCTCTTCTGCGAGGAGGTCATCTCGCAGAAAGAGGCGGCGGAGAGGGCCCGAGAGGCGGACCCTCTCAGTGGCCGTCTCCGCCAAAAGAGGGCCGGTGGAAGGAGGCGACGTTTTTCCCACCTCCTTCCACCTCCGTAGCTAAACCTGAGGGGATGGGCCGGGGGGCCCATGTCCTCATTGCACAGGTTCAGCTGACGAGGGGAGGTAGCTGGTTGTGTACTCAGTCTACCTCCCTATAAGGACGGAGCCCGGCGGCTACTTTGCCGGGCTGACCGCTGGGGCGACATGGTGATAGCTTTGCACGGTCCCATGTCGCCCCAACCAAAGCGGCGGTCGGTACACCGTGGGGTTTTAGTCCGTGCGAGTCGGATATAACCCACTCTCTCCCCCGAGAGTGTGGGTATCCATAATGGATTTGCCCACGTAAATAAAAAAAAAGGGTCAAAGGCTCAAACACACAAAGTATTTAAAAATAAATATGTATAATATATAAAATCTATAACTCCAACACACAGTAATTTTACCAAAACTCATCAATTGGTGACGCTCACGGTATATCAACTTCTATACCCTTGAACCTGTCACTATGAAAATTAGTATATTTGAATACAGAGAATATTTTCGCGCAACCCATTACAAAAAATAGTGCTCGTCTTCGAAGAACACTTATGGACGCGAGTTTAAGTTCGCTTGAAGCGCTTCGATCGTTGAAACGGGTTTCGCTTTCTAATTCAAATAACGACAGAGAAACCGATTAATAATCTGTCATAAATGATTCTTCGTTCGCGTTCGCTGATTGGTGCGAATTATAACGACATATTTAATTAACACCAATCACTACGCAGAGTTCCGGTAACAATAGCGGTGCTAAGCATAATCGATTACGTCTACCGATTACACTGAAATAGTTTAAATATTTTTATTCTCTACTTTTCTCTCTTGGGCTTATAGGTGGTAGAGCTACGCTGAAGCTATTACTGGTTTCCGCATGAATGGGTCGGCTCGCCCGACGCGCGGGGTAGTACCACCCGACACACAGAAAACCGACGTGAAGTAACAGTGCTCGCACTGTTGCGTTTCGTTCGGTCAGTGAGAGCGCCGGAGGACCACATATATTAAAAGGCTAGCAACGCACTTGCGACGCCCCTGGTGTTGCTAGTGTCTATGGACGGCGGTGATCACTTACCATCAGGTGACCCACCTGTTCGTTTACCCCCTATAATATAAAAAAAACTCGTTTTCTATCCTCCTAAGGTCCTACAATGATCAAATTGAGTTAAGAAGCCCAGTGTTCAATATGTCGTACAATATGTTTTTACATAGTTCCGGCCCCGCATTTTACTCTTTTTTTTATTAAAAATTCAACCATAATTTTTAATCTCTTGTCCATTTAAATGTACACTAGGCGTTTGTTTAGATGATCCAGAGTTTTAAATGAAAGAACATTTTTAGACAGTGTTTTATTGAATAATATGGACATTAATCACAATATCAGGTGATATTACAGTTGGCACGAAACTTTAAAATCAAAATACATAAAACTTAAATGTTATGTATACTGGGCGCTTCTAGAAGATGTCTTTTTTTTTCAAACTTGCGCTTGACTGCTACGTGATAGTTTGTACGATAAATTGTACACTCTTACGTCTCTTATACACTTCTACTGTACACTCTTCGTCTTACGAAGCAATAAAACACTATTAAATGATTATTTTATATACCTAGATATATAACACTTTAGAATTATTACATTCGACGGCAATAAACCAATTGTGAGTACGTGAACCCGTTAACTAAATATGGAACATTGTAGAAGGCAGGGTTGCCAAATTCGGTACACTCTCCATTCGATTAAATATAGACAGTAAAATATTTAAGTAACGTCTCGTTAATTATCCTCTCTTCTAAAGTATATAATGTGGTCAAGAGACAGAACGAAAAAGCTACCCTATGTATTTTTCTGTACTAAATTTCATTTTGATCGATTGAAACAAACTGACTTTCGCATTTATAATTTCAGTGAGAATTACAGTTTCGTATTCTATTAAATAAAGTAATATTTTTAAACTGCACACAAACGGTTCTAACTCATAGTTCAAGAGTTTGTAAAGAATATATTATTATCTGTACGCTATTATACTTTCTCTATATTATATTGTTAATAGCAATAAAGTCTTAGAGGTATAGATAGCAATAACTACTACACATCAATAATTAATTATTCTGTTGTTTTCTTATACAACTGTTGTCAGTTATACTGCTGTCAGGTAATTAGCTATTTTGTACCGTGACTCGGAGAGTAACCAGCGCGAAACGCTCTCTTTTTCGCACCTAATACTTTTTATATAGAGCTTGACTATTCGAATGTTATGCTGGAAGCCTTTATCAAGCGGCTCGCCACCGCCTTACTCAAGCGGTCGGACGAGTCGAACTTCCCCACACTCAAGGATATAGCTACGCTCCACGCTAACCCACCAGATAGACGGACCGAACCCTCACTACGCAACATGACCGCCCCCGCAGAAGAGGATGACTAGTAATGAACTAAGAAGACTCGCAACAAGAAATCCAACTCAAACAAGATCAGACCAGACCAACCATGAATAATGGCAAACACCCGAGGACCTACTTATGTCAATAAGTAGCGCAGTTAGCCGCTGAAAAGGACATTACGCCCTGTTACAACTACATCGCCTGCCGTCTAGGGGATAGGTAGAGATGACTACCGTAGTGAATGTTGTGATAACAACGACCAATCACAATAATAACGGGCAACGAAATAATTGTCTTCGATAATCTGTTATCCATTGCATAGAAATATTCCTTGCTATTATTAATTGTTGTAACATGAACATCTCTACTTTTGACTAAATTAATATACCACGTCAATTAATTATCACTATGACACTTTTCGATGACGCTTCAAACAATACATGGCAACCCTGAGCGTAACAAAACATACTTATCCAATTTAAGTCAATTGCGGTTCTATTTTAGAATTGCGAATCGGCTTTGATATCGCCCAGTTTGGTAACAATTTGCTTCTTCAAGGACGATGAGGGTGGGAAGATGTATGTACTATGGTTCCCGCACCGGCGATGGAGAATAACCGGTCATTCGTGAGCTTATTATTACCTTTGGAAGGACGATACAATTCTTTTTTATTTCTTGTTCAGTCAGCGCCGTGAAAACAATCGCCAGTGTCAACATTTTACGTATGATAGAAGTTCTGTGGTAACGTCTCGAATAATATCTTACTCGATATCTAAATTCAATTTGAAGGGTCGGCAAAGCGTATGTGGTACCTCCGGTGTTGCAAGCGTCCATAGGCTTGCGGGGACCGCTTACCATCTTGCGGCCCGCATGCTTGTTTGCTCATCCTGGTACAAAAACAAAATAAAAAGAATTCGTAGGAATCTCAGTCTGTTCGTCATAGACTCCCGCTGCACGCCCTGCCTTCGCACGGGTGTACTGACCGAAGAAAATACGATTAAAAATTTCCTTCACAGTACGACCATGTATTTAAATAAAATGGCGACTGAACGTTAATCTATCAATTTTGTTAATATTTTTGAAAATTTCCAAATTATCATCTGTCTCACTCACTCACTTTTTTCTATGACGTTATTTTTAACTCAATTTTTTTATTTTTCTATACGACGACCGTGACACATTTTAAGGTTCCGAGTTATATTCGATCCATATATATAAGTACTTTATATATGGTATGTATATATATATATTTGTATGTCCACGATTTCGTCAAAAAGTACTTATCCGATTTGAATGCTTATTTTTTCAAGGAAGGTTTTAAGTAAACTATGCATTAGGATCCGATGAAGATCTTCGGAGATAGAGAATAAATCTCTTCAATAACTAACGGCAAATGAGACACGACTGGCGTGATCATATTTTTATGTATTATTTTCACCATTACATAACATAACCTCATTCTTTATGGTATTCTTCTTGTTCTTCTTTATTTTTTTTGGCTCCGTCACGGTTTGTGCACTAGCCAGCGTCAAGTAACAAGATTTTGCTCAGTAAGTGTCTTGTGATAATTATAATGTTCTAACAAGATGGTGGTTTCCTTGTTAGAACTTTCCATGGAGTTTTGGTGGCATCTCAGAATGCATGCTCCGTGGTATTATTTCTCATCCACTTCACTTGTACATAATAACAGAACTACATTACGTAAAACACCACCAATATTACAAAATATAGAATCTAATAACACAAGATTATGAATAAAATATAAAAACCACTACGTGACAGACTAAGATCTTGCCAAAAACTCCTTTTATGGTATTACCTTCCTTAATATTTGTCCATATTCAATTGTTTATTTCAATCATAATTGTCAAATTAGGAATCTAACAATTTAGCTTGTAATAAATATTATATGTGTAAGGCCCGCTAAGGTGCTTCTTATTGTAAAACAATCTATTCATTCGTATCCTGGCTACCAAGATACCAAGCCCTGCCTAGTTTGGAAGTCATTGTAAAATTATGTGTAAAATAGCATATGTTTAGTTAATAAATAAATTTTGAATTAACTTATACAAACCGTGATCGCTAAAAAAATAAAAATATTTTTAGACACTTGGTTCTTATTCCAAAAATGTCACGATATCTTAATTTAATATCTAATTGTACGATTTATCTTAATTAAATTTTAAGAAACTTCGACTTTTATAAACAATACACGTTTAGCAATATTGTGAAGTGGGAGCAAGCGGTGTGATGCGCATGCGCGGGAGCGATAAAGTAAATGGATAACATTGTTTACGAAGAAATGTTGTAAGCAAAGTACATATTTGCTTTCAATTTGTTCATGTTTTTCCTTTGTACGTAAAATATATTGTTAAGTTAATAAACAACGCAGGCTAAGTTGCGGGTATCAGCTAGTTTCAAATAAATCTAGTATATCTTCATCATCATCAGCCTGAAAGAGACCCAGTGCAGGGTCATAGGCCTCTTCCCGAAGGAAAGTATGGACATAATTACCACGCGAGCCCACGACTTATTGCCGATTTCAAATTGTGAAAAATCCAATTCTATATTTTCCCACATACTACAAGAACATTTTTCAGGTTCTGGTTTCCCCTCACGATGTTTTCCTTCACCGTCAGCCGATAGTTTTACCAATTTAAATTAGTAAATGTACGCGAATTCCAAAAAATTCTTTAATAATTGCCCGCCCACGACTTTGAACAAATCAAGTTCTCGAATCAAGATAAATTAATTTCGGTTTACGTATTTTACATATCTCATATTAGCTTTGTCGTTTGCCAATATCTGTTGATAGATTCAATAAAATCTATCATAATGTCATATACTCGTATATCATTAGTCTGTGTGCGCATAAAGGGTGAGTCACCTTTTATTTGAAATACATTCGTGTACTTACCATGCAGATACTGATTCAAGAAAGCGTTTTCTTCGCACACAATGTGCAAGTATCGTTTTGCATTTTATTACTGGTAAATTTATACGGGAAAGGTTTTTATTGCAATTAGGAACATATATTATAAAATATTTGACAAAACAACGTAAAACATTTTGAGCTTAATAACTTCCGCGAAGACAAGGTCAACGTAAATACTAGAATGTTCTAAAACATAGGTATAAATAATTAAGTCTACGTAGACTGAGAATAATAAATAAATTAAAACTAGATAAAAAAAAAACGAGTTTTTTGTCTTCGGTTGGTTGGAATGTTTGATTACTTTCTTTTTTTTTTTAGTTAGAAGAGACTAAGAAAAACAAACGAAAAACCTAGTTGGATAAGTAAATGTACCAAGACACCAGAAATACATGGAAGGTCAACAAAAATATCCACAGGTAAAAGGCGACTAATTGCGGAAGCTGTTCGCAACGAAAGCTTCCTCCTAACCGTGCATTAATATCAAATAGTAGGTTAATATTTGCCGAATCACGTAGGCGAATGTGACGCACGCATCGTATGTTTTCGATTTTAATGACCTCGAGAGTTCATTCGAGATACCGCCATGTTTCTATTGTTGTTCAAAATATAGGAAAGAAAACAACTGTTGGGTATAATTAATTTAGATTGTAACAAAGAAATTACAAAACAATACATACTCAGATATAAAACAAATTACGACATCTTTGATTATAAACGCGTATATCGAATTTCATCACGAATAGTTTTGTTATTATATTGTTTATTTATCAACTCACCGCTTAAATCTTCGATAGTATTCAGCTTTCGGGCCGCCATCCTGCGAAAAACGCCAACACAACACTAGAAATGTGTATTTATTGTTCTATTATTCACTTTCGAACGACAATATTCGTGATAATTAACGTATTTTACTGTAAATACTGCAAAATGAACCGACTTTGACTGACGCAGTACAAGAAGTCTTTGTTTGTAATCTGATTTTGCGTTGTTTTGATTTTACGTTGTCGGTTGTTCTCATATATATAAATAAATATAATCATTGGTCTATCTTGATTTATTTAAGCCAATAGCAGGTTAGTAAACAGAAACATAAAATTAGTGATTGGTGGAATGGGACATATAATATATACCAGTGTAAAGAAAACACGCTTGTGAAGGACGTATGCAATGCCTGGTGTTGCCAATGTTGTAGTTAATATGCCAACTTTGTAGCTAGATTAAGCGACACTTTATTTGTATTTAGAGATTAAAATTATTTCGCGACTATTCAAAATAGGATTAATATGTTATGATTTTGTAAACTGAATATGGATGTGCCAATCAATCATAAAACATTAGGTTCCTTATATGTATAGAGGATCTTTACTACTTACATTCTATTGTCTACTTCACTCTTTTTATGTATATTCGATGTATCTTCTTACATTACATAATAAATACATAATTTCGTGTATTAAAAGCATATATAAGATAAAAGTTTAACTGTGGGTTAAATATAAAATAATATCAGTCGACAATCCTGAAATAATAATTAGTAATCGCCTTACCTAGAAATCAATGTATTGTGATATGACCTTGCTACTTTAAAATGAATTAATGAAAAATACTAAGTAATGAGTTCCCAATGAGTTGCACGAGCAAAAATAATGGAAAAATGAATTCGGAATTTTGAACATCTACTTCTGGAAAATTCAGTGCTTTTACTCTATGTAACTAACGATTCTAAGGATGATAAATAAATTATTTTTTAAGTGAAACATCTTATGCAAGGGTTTTGAAAATCTGATCGGCAACCTTTTTGTATGATGAAAAGTGATGGAGATAAACACTATGTCGGGTAAAGTGATCACCTGGGAAAACCGCGTAGCGTTGGCATTTTGTTGTACTTTTTTAAAATTAGTTTTCACTTCCTTTGTGTGGTTAAACTTTATTTTCTGTAGAAGTAATCACTATTATGTATTCAATATCTTAAATGTATCAAAACTGAAATAGATTGTGTGTACAAAATCTACTTATATTTTTGGTGAAAAATGACGACTTATGAATTTTCTATCTATTGACATTTGCTTTAGTGTAATTCGGAACACTTATAATACCTCCATTTCTTATATGATGTGATTTTTTATTTCAGAATGACATTTGGCTTTGTATGCAATTTCACCAATGTCCTTGTACGCAATTTTACCAAATATGCATTTTAAATTTAATTGCCAAATATTTAGTGTAGTATAGTATAACCTAAAATGGCGTAACTCGAAACAAAAAAAAAATTGTGAGACGGGGGCCCCGGAGTTAATGTATTAACGATTTTTGCTTCCTTGACGTTTTCTAAATTAACAAAGCATGCTATAAACATGGCAATAACGTAGTTTTTTTATTTCTGATTGGTTCAAAATATAAATTTCCATGCATGCCGTTGAGGAAATTATTTTTGACTTGTTAGTACATTTTAGTTTAAACATTATATTATATCGAAGAAACTTGCTGTCTGAAAAAAATTACTTTGGTTTTAGGGCGGTTAATATTTTACAAGAAAAGTAGATATTTTTCACATATATTTCTTTTCTACAACTATTTATTTTCTGTATAATTTAGGTTTAGCAAAGAAGAATAGAATGGTACAGGCATAACAAAGTTTTAGACCAAAGATTTAATTGTTGCTGCGCTACATACACTATTCAATTTTTCATTAGTTTCTGTGCACTTGGAAACTGAATATGTCTTGAATCCCTTTTTTATATAAATCTAATTATATTATTATTTATCTAAAATTTTACTATTATTAAGTATAGGTATATAATGAAAGTATAAAGTCAGAGAAACCAGATACAGAGATTCATATATATTAGATTTCATAGCTATAACTACCTACTTCAAAATAAATTTGATTCTTTTCAAATTAAGCTATGTTCTTAACATGAAACTGTATTTTTTTACAAAAACATGAAGACCACATTAATCTTAAAATGATGCAGAATTAAATTTATTTATTATGTATGTATTTAGCCGAAGCTTAATTTAAAAAATTACGTTATTATTGCAGATAAGAAAAACAAAAAATGTTACTACGAATATAAATAAATATCATCTAAAGCTTATGAAATGTGTTGACTATTACTTTATTTTACACGTGTAGTCATTGAGGATTCTTAGTAAACAAATGTCTTAATGGTGATCATTTTGTTGAAATTACTTAGAAATGTATAATTATTTAGTATGCTTTATTCTAAAACGTTTAATGTAATGTCTAAACGTTTATATGATAGATAATGGTTAATTATCAAAACTAATATTAATGGCGAATAATTTAAATTAATTCTTATCTGATTATTTGTCTATTTTTTTTATGAACTTGTCAATCTTTATTTAAGCACAATTTTATAACTCTGCGTTAAATCGCTTAATTAAAAATAGCCATAAAACATCAAATAGGTCATCAAACATATGTTAATTTCTTACTTTTTAACTATCATGACTACAAATCTCCTGACCATTAGAACCTCTTGTCATCACCGAGTACTTTGTAAAAGTAATAATAAAGAGATATTTTATATGTCCGTCACATAAACTACACATTAAAAACAAATTAAAAATGTCGGTACATTTGGTGTGTGTTGTATGCGCTTATGACCACATGAAAGAAGTGAACATTTCTGTCTATAAAGTACAACAAAACAAAAAGCCAACGAGGTAATTCCAAGTGGTCATTTATCCAAGCAGTGACCATTTTTTTTTTTTTTTTTTTATTTACGTGGGGAAATCCATCATGGATACGCCACCCTCTCGGGGGAGAGAGTGGGTAGTGTGAGACTCTTACTCACTAAAACCCCACGGTGTACCGGCCGCCGCTTTGGTTGGGGTGACATGGGATCGTACAGTGCTATCACCATGTCACCCCCAGCGGCTAGCCCAGCGGAAGGTGTCCGCCGGGCGTCGTCCACATAATGGGAGGCAAGCTGGGTACACACCAGCCACCCCCTACTCGTCAGCCAAACCTGTGCAATGGGGAGATGGGCCCCCCGACCCATCCCCCCAGGTTTGGCTACGGAGGTGGGAGAAGACGGATAAAACGCCGCCCCCTCCCACCGACTCTGCGTTGGCGGAGAGGGTCACTCAGAGGATTCTCCTCGCGAACCCTCTCCGCCGCCTCCTTCTGCGAGATGACCTCCTCGCAGAACGAGGCCACTGCATTCCATCTTGTTTCGCTGCCGAGCATGGCCGTGACCACGCTCGGCAGCGACAAATCATTCCCCACCGCCGCAGCCAGAGTACGACGCTGAGACTCCCACGCAGCACACTCAGAAAGAGTATGCTGCGCAGTGTCCATATCAGCGCCACACTCATGGCATGCGGCGGTCGGCTCCCTGCGTGCTATCCGGTGCAGGTACCAACCAAAGCACCCGTGCCCGGTCAGCACCTGCACCAGTCTGAACGTCAGGGAGCCCCACTCCCTGTTGCACCATTCCGGCAGGACCGGGCGGACGGCGTCGATAGTATATCTACCGTAACGCGCGTCCACCAGGTCCTGCTGCCACCTCTCCATCATGTCCCTCCGGACCCTTCCTCTCATTTTCTCAATTTCCCTGGGAGCTGGAGGCTCCCCGCGGCGTTTCTTAGGCATTTTCATTTTTTTTTTTTTTTTTTTTTTTTTTTTTTTTTTTAATGTGGGAAGAAATCCTTCATTGGACACCCACAGCCCTGGGGAGCTGTGGGGTGTCAGACTCTTACTGACTAAAAAACCCACAAGATACCGTCTGCCGCGCTATGGAGTGGCACGGGATCGAACAAGCAAGCACCATGCCACCCCGGCGACAAGGCCCAGCGCGAACGCCCTGACCGCGACGACAGCCCGGTCAAGCTGCCTACCCGTCTACCGAACCAATGTGCAATGGAAAGTCAGGTCCCCAGCCCCTTCCCTCCTTGGTCCGGTTTGGCAGTCAAGGGGTCACCCCCTCCAACCACCACCACCTGTAACTTTTTTACGTGGTTTTCTACCACGGTGACTTTTTAACGAGGTTTTCTCCCTCTCCCTCCGCCCGAAGGCCTCCCCTCTGTCACTTTTTAATGTGGTTTCCTCCCACAGGAACTTTTTAATGAGGTTTTTCTCCCTCTTCCTCCGCCCGAAGGCCTCCCCTCTGTCACTTTTTAACGTGGTTTCCTCCCACGGTAACTTTTTCTTGAGGTTTTCTCCCTCTCCCTCCGCCCAAAGGCCGTCCCTCTGTCACTTTTTAACGTGGTTTCCTCCCACGGTAACTTTTTAATGAGGTTTTCTACCTCCCTCCGCCCGAAGGCCTCCCGTCTGTTTTTTAACGAGGTTGTCTCCTCAACACCCGTAACTTTTTTACGTGGTTTTCTCCCACGGTGACTTTTTACCGAGGTTTCCTCCCTCCCACCGCCCGAAGGCACACCCGTCTGTAACTTTTTAACGTGGTTTTCTCCCACGGTGACTTTTTACCGAGGTTTCCTCCCTCCCGCCGCCCTAAGGCACTGCCGTCCGTAACTTTTTTACGTGGTTTTCTCCCACGGTAACTTTTTAAGGAGGTTTTCTCCCTCCACCCTCTGACGGGCGAACCGAAGCAGGCCCGTCCTTACCCCGTCCCCTGTCCCCTCTGATAAGCAGAGGGGTACTGCGAGGGGCGCCGTCTGCCGGGTATACGCCCCGACCCGGTTCTGGAACCGAGCCCCAGGAGTGTTTATCGGCTCTCTAGCCTAGATCCGTAGTGTTCTGCTAGACAGGGTCACCTCGTGTAGGATGTGGCTCTTCACCACGCACTGACGGTCTTGGGAGGCAGGCTAAGGCTCCACGAGGGAACTGTATTCGCCTGTGGGTCCACCCCCTGCGGTTCCGAGGTACAAGTATCTCATCCCCACTTGACCCCGCCGTATAAATGACCACGCGCGACGTTGCTTAACATAAAAAAATAAGCCCGAACTAGTTTCTTGCTGGTTCTTTTCGATAACTAGGTTGTTTTCCAAACTGGTGCACCAGTTCGGATAGTAGATTAAGACCTAAATGGAATAAAGTATTTTGTTGCTGATTATCGGACGAGAACTAGTGTTTTCAACACTCTACCCACACAGTATTCCCCACCCCCTTTTCGTCTCACAAAAAGATTACCGATCAGAATTTTAAAGGCCTCCCATAAGAAGTTTTACTTCAATTATTAAATCATTTAACTTTCAAATGTTAAAGGAATTCTAAAAAGAAGAAGTATATCAGATAGTTCTTTAATTGCAAAATGTGCATGAAGTTTTTATCTCTGTTTTATCATTGTCAAGCTCAACAGAGTAATACCTAATCTTTGTATGTAACGTATGACGTGAGTGAAATTATACTCTGTGGTAGGCATAGCCTGTTGCTGGAAGGCCGATAATTTGGTGTATTTCATAAAATAATAACTGAAAATATTAAAATATGAGTGTGAATAGTGGTGAAGATGAAAGTATACCTACAAGGAGCAGTGACGATGTCAGCAGTCCTTGGTAAATAATGAATTATTAGGTGGATTGATGAATGTTTGTAAAAAATCGTAATTTTTTGACATGGCTGCCAGCTGATTTCTGGCGGTAAAGTTAAAAGGCGCCAAATCGAAATCCTATTTTTTATGTATAATATATCGAATTTATATGAAATTTGGGCATTAATTATGCAGGAAGAAAGCGCGATTGGATAATTCGTCACGAAGAAGCTGGAGTTTAATCGACAGGAGAACAAATTACGAGGTATGCTGACGTATCTTCCCGCTTTTTTACCGTTCCTTTTTTTGGTTATGATTTATATTTATCATAGTCTCAGCGATCTATTAATAATCTAGAAAGTTCTATGCAAACGTTAGTACATATAAGTTTAACATTACATCCTCTTTGGTGTGGTTAATGTTATCCTAAAACTTGTAAATACATTTTTAAATCTCCTTCGTCAGAGGGTGTGATTTCGTAAATCGGTCTTTTTAACCTTTAAAAATTTATATTAAATTAAGATCTTATAGATATTAAAAACACATTGAAGTAACAAGTTAATGTTAAAGTTTAGTAGTAAAAATTTTAATAATGGCATATTATTATTCATTTTAAATACATTTCAACATGTTATCAATTCCTAATACTAATTTTTAAGGAAGGAGCCACACCCACCAGATATTAATAATGCCAAACTCTAAGTGTCTCACTGATTGTCCATGTTCCCCTTTTCGAGGGGAGGTATCACTACTCCAGCGTACCACGAATTGAAGCTTTAACACACCAAGAAATTCACAGTTCTATAATTTTCTAATATATTGTGGTAATAGTCATTTGTCAAGTTCAGATTTCCTTAATATAGTGTGCACAAATTGCAAAATAAATATAATAGAAGTCATGGTTAAAAACCTGCTAATGTTGGTTTGATATTCCAGTATTTAAACCACTTAACCACAGTGACTTTATAATTTATGTTAAACAAAGTTACTGAAAAACTGTAACTGTTATATCTAATCTGTTGAGTTTTTTGTGATGGTTATTTCTTATTTTGGTGGTATAAATGAAGGGTTGATTACACACAATAATGCCCTCTATTTCCTTGTATAATGTTTTGCATTAAATCAACATTTTTTGGACTATTTTATGTATAGTAAAATGGTATCAAATTGAGTTAGGAGTGTGTCTAGAGAAGTTTGTTTATGTTTTCCTATAACACTATAGCATAATGTGGTATTGATGTGAATCAAATTAAATGTATTTAGCCTGGTTAAACATTTACTGGTATATACAGTGTATCAAGTATCTTGAAAGGATTAAGAAAAAATAGTAGAAAGTATAAATAATATCATCATCAACAGCCTTTAAGAGATTCACTGCAGGGCCATAGGCCTCTTCCCGAAGGAAGATATGGGCATAATCACCGCTACAACACATGATGTATTATTATATTTTTTCCATATATGGTGGTACTACAAGAACATTTCTCATGTTCAGGTTTTGTCATAATATTTTCCTTCAACGTCTGCTGATAGTGTTACTAATTTAAATTAGTAAATGTACGAGAATCTTGAAATATTCATTGACAATAATCGGACATCAGATTGATATTCTACTGGTCACACCACTAGACCACCATGACTTAAACAATGAAAGTACATATAATATGAAATATTAACTTTAAAGGTTGTTTCTTTGTCTACAGGTAGGATTTTTTGGGTAAATTATGTGAAATATAGCATAGTTTTCTGTAATAGAATATATAATTAATAATACTCTGTCTCTACATAACAACACATTCACATATATTTCATTTGTTAATAACAAAAATTAAAACTAGTCTATCATAACCTCTAATTTCATTAATTCCACAGAACCTAGTTTTGTGTCAAAACACCAAAGACACTAATATGACAAAAGGTATATTATATATGAGTCTTACAAAATTGAAAAGTGACAAAGTAGGTCTGATCTATAATTTGGCAGTGGAAAAGAACAATTATTTATTTTAATAGTCACCATTAGTATTATAATCTTTAGGTAACTTTTATTCAGAGATCCCCAAACTTTTTGTCTTGTCATGTTTTTGAGTAATGTGAAAGACCCTCCCTTTTTCCTGATACTGATTTTCTTGCAAATACCTCAACTTTAAATATCTTTTAGAAAGATGGTTTTATCACTTGTAGATATGTCTTCTTATATAAGACAGTATTATTTTAGTAGATAGTATGTGCATATCTATTGTTCCATTACTGAAAAACTCCGATTTAAGCTCTCCATTCGATTTTAAGTTTTTTTTTTTTATATAAATACCTTTAAATGTTATACACTTTAATTTTGAAGATCATAAAGAAAAACTAATAAAGTTATGAATGGCAAAATTTGGACCTGGTTCATGGTGTATATGTGAAATAAAAAAAACTAAAGCTTTTATGAATAACTAAAAGCGGTCTTATTAATTTTGAAATGTAATGGTTCAGTTATTACAAAACCTTGTGTATTTTTTTTAATAATACCTCCCCTACTTTGCTGCTTTGGATTTTATAGGTTCATATATCACATTTGTACATTAGGATCTGTTTTAATGGTTCACATTTTAAAAGCATACATCTGACAGTTTCTATTATCCATTGTGAACTTTTCTTGCTATATATCTATTTAGTGAAGCTGGTTTGACTTCTAACCTGCCTCAAAACAAGTCAGATGATGAAAAAGGAGTTAATTTGCTAGTTGTCCAAAACTGTTTTTGTCTATTTTAAAAAATCAACAATATTCGTCTATAATTGTTGAAAGGATTAGAATATCGAATGATTTGATTAAACATTCAAAATGGACACGAGATGTTGTCAACTTAACATAATGTTGATCAGTCATGAGTTGCACTTGAGTCTTCATAGCCAACTATAGCCACCCGGTCATGAGTAAATTGGTAATTCGTTTTTTTTTCGCAAATAGCGACAAAATAGGAAGGGTTGCCAGGAGATAAATTCTCGATAAAATATTTTCTTAGTGAACAATGTGTCAACTGTGAATTGTGAACAGGTTCTACAAGAAATGGGAGTCAGCTTACTGGAGCCTGATGATGGAGATGGTTGTGATGCAGGGTCTTCGGGGATGGTGAGTTATTTTATTTAAATAATACATAGGACTGGCAATGATATTACCCACACAGACTGGGTATCCTACTCTGCTAATAGACTGTGTGTATAAATTGCTTGGAAGTAGATGATACGCTGCAAAATAAATGCCAAACCTGGATAACCTTGATGAAGAGTAATTTTGGATATCATAGAAATAACAATAAAAATAACTAGGACACTTGACGTCTTTTTTATGCTATACTAGCGAGCCCGGCGGACGTTGCCCTGTCCTTATAATAAAAAAATATACACTTTTGTCCATGAAACTCTTAAGTCAGCTTGATTTTTTCCGATTCTTTCAACAATTATCATTATATTTCAACCAATTTACCAAAAAAAACCTTGACAAATTATATATCTAAACCTACCCCGTGAATTACTCTATCTATTGGGAAGACCGCATTACAATACGTTTAGTAGTTTTTGAGTTTATCGCGAACATCCAGACAGACAGACAGACGCGGCGGACGACTTTGATTTATAATATATAAGATAAGATAAGAAGAAGATAGAATATTTCACTATGAATCCTCACCAGATGACTCTGCAGGTCATTAACAGCTTTACCATTCGACAGATCGACATGAAGATTGTTATGTATGTTGTTATTTGAAAATGGAGAATATTTCCACAATATCCATTGGTATTTATATGTAGTGACAAATAGTAGAAAATGCATGAAAAACCTCATATATAGTTAGTTATATAGGTCTGTGCGGTACTCGAGCACAATTTGTGTTTTATTTTATGCCAAAAACGGACAGAACTTTCCGTTAGACATAATATTTCAATGTGGGTTCGTTTACGAAACCTGACACGCGAACATATTTCACCAATCACAATACTTTATTTATTGCCATTATTATCTAAAAGCAATGTTTTTGTTATTCATTTTTGAGATACGTTATAATTATATCAGATTAATCGTTTATAAAACTATAACGAGAAAAACTATTTCTGAAATTAATATTATAATAATTGGTATTTGATATATTAACCAATACTACAGCACAGTATTAGTGGACGTCCATAAATTACGCGTGGTGTTTTTGAGGATTTTTTGGCCTCTTCCCAATTGTAAGATTTTTCTCAACGCCCCAACTCCCCTAATACCACGTGGGATCTTTCAAAATTTGTATTTTGAGTATAAATGCGTTGGATTTATTAAAAAAAAGACACACAATTTGCTGTATTCTTTTCATTACTAGTATTTAAGGTTGTTTAAATCATAATGAAAATAACACTACTAAAATGAATAGTAAGGGAACATTGATTGTAATTCAGTCCATGGAGATTCGTGCACGGTCTCAAGAGTGACTATTGGTACCGACAAATCCATGTGATTTTCAGTAAAGCCATCTTTTACTTCAACTCCGCTTTGATTTAGCGCCTCTAAACCGTTGTTACTTGCGCACAGAAGCTTAAACTTGTGACAATTAGTGAAAATCGTTCTTTATTTAATCCTTAAAAAAAAAATGTGAAATTTGCCGAAACCGCCTCTCTCCTCCCACGTGAGATTTAGTGAGATCTGGCTTGACCCGCTGTCCCTGATCCCCTCGCGTAATTAATGGACTGCCCCCGTTATAAAAATCAATTACTAGTCATAACTATTCATACATACGCAGTATCATCACAAACCGACGGTGAAACGTAAAAGGGATATTGAGAATGTCAACCCCAACGTCAACACGGGGTCATCACCTCGAGTTAAATGCACTTCACGAAGCCCGAGAACCAAAACCAGTCCCGGACCATCGAAGGTGAAGAGTCCACGGTGTTTAGATAAAGGTATGTATGTATATATATCAAAATTATAAAGGTCTGTCGTTGTACGCAAAGACACAAAGACTAAAAAAAAGATACGAAAAGTAAATATAAATGACCCCTCGGTGTCCCATGTCAACAAATATACAATAAGTAAATCAGTTCCTCCCCCACTTTGGGTGCTTACATAATACTTAAACGGTTCGTACTTGTGTCTCTCACAAATTATTATTCCCACTCATTGTGGACTCTGTGTCCGTCATTTATGAGTTTGTAAAGCCACACAGGGCTTAGCGAATTGTTTGCGTTGGCTTAAAAAGTTGCTTTAATAATTATTAATGATATAAAAAAATGTTAAATTAGGTTGTATGAAATGTTGACGCGTTCATTATTGAGGCTATACAACCGGCAGCGTATAATGTTCGTCTGATAGAATTTCCATACTCGCACGCACGCACGCACGCACGCACGCACGCACGCACGCACGCACGCACGCACGCACGCACGCACGCACGCACGCACACACACACACACACACACACACACACACACACACATGACATCATTTCTTTACTCTTATTCTACTTAAGTAGGGTCGGCACAACATGTTCTCATCATTTATTGCAATGATAGGGGGGTTAAGAAATTATTATGCTAGTTGATTCCTCCAGGCAGAAAGTTTTGCCCAGTAATGATATACATACAGGCTGACATTATGTAATATTTCTATATAGAGTTTCATGTGATATAAATGGGTAAGGCTGCAAAAAATATCATTTTTGACAGGAGAAAATAATATCAAAATGTTAACATCAATTTCAACAGAAACTCAAACATTCTCTTGATGGTTGCAATATCTCTCTTGGCTTACTCTTTGGTGACACCTACCAATATGATTACGATTTCTGATAGGTACATCTTTTAGCTTTACAATTTTTCTGTCGATGTTTAGATTTTGTAGGTTATTTATAGTTTCTGTTTACGCACACACACACACACACACACTCTTATACAATAGAAAGAGATAGAAAGTCGCATGGAGGAGGTGTAACACTTTTTCCTTACTTGACGATTTCTACTAGTTCGCTCGTACCGCAAGCCACGTTAAAGACCTTCGTTCCAAAACCCTGTTCATCACTGGGATCTGAAACGTATAATGCGACCTGGCATTAATATTACTATACTCCGCACCAAGGTTTTTGACCGCTTTGAATATAGTTGCGCAGAACACAAGTTTAGATATGAATACGTATTTTATTATATGTGTAACAATGAGACAATTTAAGAAGAGAGAAATGCCAATTTTAGATTTCTATAATAATATTTTAACTTTGCTTTGTATTAAACTCTTGAGTATATTACGCGCAAGCCCGAACTTATGTGTGTATTCAGAGTGGACAAAAAGACTGACGGGGACTGTATTAAATCATAACGCTTTTTCCTTACGTGACGATTTCCTTTAAAATATTCCGGAGTAATTAATTATTTTCAGTGTCACCTCTCCAGTCGAATGATCAGAACGTTCATGAGACTTCATTACTGGAAGAGTACCTCGTGGAGGAGGAGACCCCGCTGGCGCAGTGCGTGAGCGCGCACTACATGCCTCCGTCCACCGGAATCGTTTCCGCGGAGCCACCCCACGCTTATACACGTGAGAATACATTATAATATTATGCTAACGTTCCGTCATAAATGTCAGAATTTAGATCAATTTTCAAGTGAAATTTCTTACTTGAGGTTTTTGAAATTCTGATCGGCAACCTTTTTGTGACAAAAAGTGGTGGGAGTAAACACACTGTGTCGGATATAGTGTTGAAAACACCGGTTCTTGTCCGATCAACGAAGTTATGTGATATGCTGTAAAGGGTTATTTTGGTCTTAAAGAAATACTCAAGGTAACTAAAATATTTAATTGTGTAAGATAAATCTCAAGTCACCGATTATTTTTTAATAATATAAGTTTTTCTCATATAGCCTTAAATGGTGTATCTGGTATCTCGGTTTATTGATCCAAAACGATGGGGGCATAAACAAGGATGTAAGGAATAGGATATATGTGGGGTGGATGAAGTGGCGAAAATTATATGGGATAGCTTGTGACCCACGAATGTCCTTGAAATTTAAGGGGAAGGTGTATAAAAGTATTATAAGACCAGTCGTGTTATATGCATCCGAGTGCTGCGCTACGAAATAGACGGATGAGAGAAAACTACACTGCCGATCCACTTCATTTGTATACAATAACTGAACTATTTTAAGTAAAATGCCTATAATATTACAAAATATAGAGTCAAATAACACGAGAGACAGAGATCCTGTCGAAAACTCAATGTAATCGTTGTTAGCAGGTTTAGGGGTGGAGGAGGAACTAATACTGAGTCGGCGGAGTAAAGAAGAGCCGGTGGGAGCAGATTCCTTCGCGGTGCTCTCGGATGAGATGATGCTGAGTGTGTTCCGGTGGCTGCCGAAGCGCACACTAGCACACTGCATGATGGTCTGTAAGAGGTAAATATTAATAAAAAAAATCAGGATGTGTCGTAACGCGATAGAAGTGAAACTTTTGTATTACAGGCAATAATTTTGATTTTAAAAAGTACACCAATAAGCAATGTGATGCGGTGTTCTGAGGCGATCACCTATCCAAGTACTAACCGCGTTCGACGTTGCTTAACTTCAATTATCGGATGAGAACCGGTGTCGTCAACACTACTCGACACAGTGTTTATCCCTCAACACTTTTCCTAATACAAAAAGGTTGCCGATCAGAACTTCAAAGTCTCTCTTATAAGAAATTTCCACTTCATGAATCGTAATACAGTCAACATCAACATGTAATAGATTCATTGCAGAGTCAGAGATCTCTTGCCGAACTGACGTATAACCACCATATCCAGAACGTATTGCTCATTTGAAACTCCTTGAAATCCGGGGTTGTATATTGTTCCCACATACAGTGGTACTACAAGAACATTCCTTAGGTTCCTCGCGATGTTCTCTTACACCGTAAGCCGGTCTCGGTCCCTCTCTCTCCTCTCGGTCCTCTCTCCTGCAGGCTCTCATTGGAATTTCATCGGTCAAACCACTAGACCGCCACGACCTGGACACTAAGTGAAAAAAAAAAAAATTGAATGTCCAAACTCATTATAAATACGAATCATAGAGGCTACCTTTCATTTAGACAAATATATTGTAATAAGACAAAATTACGTTAATGCGAACGAAACTGCGGGCAAAAACTAGTAACTGATAATGTGATTCATCACTCGTATATTATAAAACATGATTACTATGATATGTGTTTATTCCTACAGATGGTACAGAGTCGCTTGCGATGAGACTCTATGGCAAAGGCTGGATCTAGGTAACAAAACATTGTCTAAGGACGCATTGGGAAGGATACTGGCTCGGAAACCGATTGTTATCAGATTAGCTAGCTCCGAGGTGAGTTATCTAAGAATCCATTTACTAAGTTTTTCTATATAATTACTAGATTTTAATATGTGTACATAATCGAAGGAACACATTACATTGGGTAATAAATTTAAAGGAACAATTGTAGTAGAGAGAAATTAGTGATGGAAATGTTTTCCATTGACTCATTAATTACATGGCCCTGAAAGAAATGCATTATATTGTATTGCCTTTACGGCAAAGATTTTTTTTGTAATACAGAGAATTCAGTGAACGCGCTAAATCTAGAGGCTTTCAAGTGCAGCTGGTGCTTGGCGATAGGTTTTCAACTTGAGGGTGGTAGCTAACGGGCGGCGGACTTAGAGAAAGCCCTACCACCATGCTATGGTCATGATGTTTCCTTAACAGAAAGCTTCCGCTGATTGCAAGATCTGAACCAACGTCGACATACTAAACCTTTGAAGCCTTTATTTATACGTCTCTATTCGTCATGCTTCATGCTCATTTCTACTATCTATAATATTATACAATAGTCAACATAGTTTTTACCATTCACTAGAAAAATCAACAAGAAATACAGATTATATTTGAAAAAAAAAAACTCTACTCCGTTTATGGTCTAAATTTTAATACTGAACGTTCACTATACTAGCGGTAAGTTATGATGGCCATTCTGACATATTACATTAGTGACGTGTAATATCGATTTATTTAAAAAAAATTAAGCTGTGACGCGAGTTTGCCGGAGGTGATAGTTGTGCTGGACAGCGATCCTATATATATATATAAATATATATATAATGATACATAATATATAAATCATAGTGTGCCGCTACGATAGTAAATATGTATAATAACATATTATTCTATCGACGCCTACGAGTAAACCATTTTATTAACTGTAATTATTTCTAGATCGGAGAATGGAAACCGACAATCCTGCCAGGGGTCTCCCGTATCCAGTATCTAGATTTAAGCATGGCCAGTATCGATCCCTCCACCCTGGATAACCTCCTGGGAAGATGTCCATCCCTGAAGAAGCTCAGCCTCGAGAGCATCCAACTCAGGGACTCCACATGTGAACTCATTGGTGAGTATTGGAACATAACTGCCGTTTGGTCCAATATTATTTGTAGATGGTTTGACTATATACAAAACTAACTGATATCCGCCCGTGGTACTCCGGTGGAACTGTAGTGGCCTTGCCAGGCCAACAGTGTAGGTCAGTTCGAAAAAAAAATATATATATCCGCCCGTTTCGTTGTGCATTAGATAAACGTTTAGTTTTAAAAAATGACAGTGTGTCAGTCGAACCAAAAATGTAAGTAGTCTAGAATGTTCTACGAAAAATTCCGTATCCCATTTCTATTAATCCTATGCCGATACAATCTATAGCTTTGGCATGACTGATCCTCAAAGTAACATATATATTTGTATACTGGTAACAAAAATTAAAGCATATAAAAATAATACAAATTCTTGGGTGATTTTAAAAGGCTGTAATTCGGCAGCAAACGGTCGTACAGTAAAATAATTAAATTGTAGCTTCAATAGTTTATGGATTCGACTACAGGTTTCAGAGGAAACATTAGGAAACAGTAAAAAAAAATATTCAACATTTTTTCTCATTCTAAAAACTGTCCACAGGCTCAATTTTTATATAATTTGACCATCATGTTCTTATAGAAAGCTTAATCCTCTTTAATTTGATGAGCTCATCAGGTCTGTACGATAATTTGGTGCAGAGTTATCGTCGATCGTACCAAAAAGGCCTTTTTCGAATGTAACAGTCAATATCTCTGGAAGTAATGATTGTACAGAAAATTGTCATAGGGTTTTACAAATAGCAAAATATCCCTTATAAAAAGCCATCATAACGTTTCGGCTGAACCAATTTGAATATGGTCTTCATAATTAATAAAGGTCTCAACCTGAGTAAAGATGCAGTAGGTTATATACTATTCTACTCTACCATAAAGGATAGTAATAATAATAATGAAAAACAACTCGTAAACAGTATTTGTGAATTATCAAGAATTTTAAAATGGGCGATGTTTTTTTTTTTGTTTTTTTCGAACTGACCTACACTGCTAGCCTGGCAAGGCCTCTACAGTTCCACCGGACTAATGACCTACACTGCTAGCCTGGCAAGGCCTCTACAGTTCCACCGGACTAAATGAGCTATGTCACAGGCGTTCATTAGTAATTAATACTTTTTTTTATATATTTCAGGTAAATGTACACAATTGGAAACGTTAAATTTGACGATGGCTCAGGGTATCTCTCCGGTTGGCCTCACCTGCTTATTGAATGGATGTGTCAAGTGAGTTATTCCCTCAGATGAGTGAAGCCCAAAAAATTAGAGTTTTTCCACTGGAGCAAATAATATTAAAATGTCAACGTCAATTTCAAAAGCAACTCAAACATCATAACTCTCCTCATCGTTGAAATCTGAGAAGTGATTAATTCGCTAGCTTTTCCAAATCATAAACTGCACTTGACAAGCTTATTTAATAAAAATATAAACTGAAAATCTACTTAGGATTCCCAACCTTAGGCAAAAATACAGCCTCGTTCATTGGCATACAATGTTATAATTAAGATTTCGTTCTCATTTTTTTTTAGGTTTGATAAATCTAATGTTAAAATGACATTTCAGTATAAGATAATTAATTCCAATTAAATATAAGTAATTATGTTGGAAAAATATTAAATAGGTTTTATGTTCCTTATAGAATATACAATAATTTATTGCTTTTGTGTTACGTATTGCATACATTTTTCTATTGAGGAAGCCTTACAAAAAATATTGGGTACAAAAGTTGCATTTTAATTTTTGTGTTAAAATTAGGAATTTTCGTTGCCTTGCCCAGATGTATTCAAAAAAATAAATATACGTGAAAAATCTAGATATTAAAACATAATAGTATAATAAATTTCAAATTTACGAATGTTGCTTGTATAAATATCGATATCATACTCCATATCCAAATGAAGGTATAAAATACCCTAAAAGTATCCATACTTCTCAGCACTATTTTGAATATTTCAATTATTTTTAAATCGAACTATATACTGTTAAAAATAATACAAATATAACATTTAAAAAGATGCTGCTTCATATAAACATGGGGAAAGGATTAGCGCCAGTGTTGGCAACCGTGTTAAAAAAAAATAATGCTACCAACCAACGCGATTATAATTGAATGATGTAATATCAACAAGAACGCTTTGAACTAGTAGTCGTTAACTGGTCGAAATTAGACCATAAAAAGTGGTATATAAGTTCACATGTTAATGTTATAAAGTTAAATAAAACCCGGCCAGAATTTTTCCAACTCATGCTTTAATGAAGTTAATTGGTTTTTCTTTTTCAGTTTACAGTCACTGAACATATCCTGGTGTAGTCTGAATGAAGCGGCGCTGGAGGTCCTCGTGACTTCACTACCTCATCGTCTCCAGAGGCTGAACATCGCAGGAGCCAGGATCATGACAGACGAGAGTGAGTAACCGTTGAAGAGTCAGACACTGACCCCGTCACGAGTCGTCAGCATAACTACAAAATGTATACTTTATTATCTACACATTCAGTAAAAGTTAAGGGTGTGTATGTAATGCTGATTGGATATGGAAGTGTATACGTTACTTATAGTAAAAATCCAATTTTTGCAATTTTTGTGCATATCTGTCTGTCTGTTTGTTCCGGGTAATCTCTATAACAGTTGGACCGATTTTGATGGGAATTCCACGGCAGATAGCTGACCCCATTAGAAGTAACTTAAATTGTTTTATTTTACACCAGTTGTTCCCCGCGGCTTCGTCCACATTGAAATCTCCAAAACGATTGGATCGATCTTCACGGAACTTTTAGAGTAGTTGTCAACCGCGACTTCGCCCTAGTGAAATTTAGCAAAAAATATGTTGTTCATTCATAACTTGTAATCCATTAACGAGGGTTTTAAGCTACAGAAAAATGTTAACAATTGAAATTAAATTAAGAATTTTGAAAGTAATTAAAATGTAGACAAATAATATTGCGCATGTATGTATGCAAACAACAATCAAGACTCGTAGCGTCCTCCGATCAAGACTTCTGTATTCCATATATATATATATATTTGTAATGCAGACGAGGTTGTGAGAAAAACGTAGTGCTTATTATATCTTGCACATTCAATTTATGCCTAAATGATTATTGTGAGTTAGCAGATCAGCTTGTTATATTTAATTTTATTTATTTATCAATCAATACATTTAATTATTTATTTGTAATACATTATCTTAACCTCTCATGCTAGTCGAAATACACATCATAGTAAGTAATTGTTGAGATAAATTTGTATTTATTGTCCATAAACTGACAACTTTTAAAGTGTATTCTTTAAAATCATCAGAATAATAAAAGGTAATCTTACAGCTAATAAAAGAACAAATGTACAAATAATAATATAAATCAGGGCATTTAACTTAAGTTTCTTACTTACATCGGTCATGGAATCATTTAATATTGTTCTAGTGGTGAGGCAGGTCTGCACTCGCTGCCCCCGGCTGCTGGAGCTGGACCTCTCGGACTGTTCCCAGCTCGGGCTCCCAGCTGTGGTCGCTCTGCTCGCCCTCACCCGGCTCGAGCACCTCGCACTCAGCCGCTGCTATCTCCTCTCGGCTCACTCTCTAACGTAACTCACTCTCTTACCTTTATACATTACACACACTATCATAACTATGT
Organism: Antheraea assamensis; assembly: GCA_035772565.1. Classification (NCBI taxonomy): domain Eukaryota; kingdom Metazoa; phylum Arthropoda; class Insecta; order Lepidoptera; family Saturniidae; genus Antheraea; species Antheraea assamensis. Next base: position 775,930 of record JAQQSE010000099.1, on the reverse strand, counting down.
GAAAGATAGAGACAAACACTGAGAGTCTGTTTAAGAATTCTGATGTTGATTTTCAACAATTTGAGAGATATATTAAGTCTACATATTCAAAACTAATTTTTAATATTGCTAAATCCTAAATAAATTAATGAATGTAGTCTAAGTTATTAATATAATTCTAGTTCTGTTTGTATATCTATAACAGGAATACTGATCTTGAATATGACATTAGAAATGTTGTAACTGTCTGTTTTTATGTCTTGATAAAAAAAAAACAACTTGACCAATGTTAATTAAATTCTATAAATAAATCTTACCGTCCTATAGTCCTCGTCAATCTTTTTGTCCGCTCTGAATGTAGCGGAAGTTCGGACTTGCCCGTAATATCGTTAATACAAAACAATGTTAAAATATTATTATAGCATTTTAAAAGTGGCATTTATCTATTCTTAAGTCTCTATGGTATACGTATAATATAATACTTATCTATGTATACTTCATTTTGTGTTCTGCGTGTCTATATTCAGAGCAGTTAGAAGTATTAGGAGGACTATACGTGTATAAATTTATTTCGCGTATCTCAGAAATGGCTGTAACGATTTTAATCAAATTTTGTATTTGGATATGGTTTTGTTTTTTAACTTTATCTATGTAGGTTTAAATTAAAAAAAACCTGTTTTTATAAAAAAAAAAAAAAATGATTCTGTGTAGTATAGCACCATCTTGTTATTTTTTTGTGCTATTTACACTTTAATCAATGGACGATACATTGTACTGATACCACAAAGTTATGTGAGATGACACTGTATGGTATATTATTTGAATACATTTGGCTTACATTCAATAGCAATAACTTAGTTATTGTGTTAACCAACCGAGAGTGAAGCTCCTTCGCCAAGTTACTGCATATTAATAGTTGGGTGAAATCACTGGCACAGCTATTTAAACATACGGTAGAACCTCTTTATGTCGAACTTCGTTAAGAAGAAAGTATTCGAAACTAGAAAAAAATATTTTGTTACCTTCCCATTAAACCTCAAAAACTTCTTAAAATTACTTGAAATTTCAACCCTTTCCACAACTCAATAAAATAAATTTGTGTTAATATTTAATTTTACAACCTATTAATCCATGGAAATAACTACCTTTATAAGTTATTTATTAATTGGTTACCAACTTTAAGAATTAGTCAAAAATTAGTAAGAATGAATCTTCACCTCTTCAAGTCGAATATTTCCTTATAAAATCTGTCTAAGTCGAACTTATTTGCAAGTCCCAATTCATCTTACAGAGGTTCTTCTGTATACAGTTTGTTAAATTTTCAATGCGACATTTTATCACGTGAATTTTTTATTTTTCCAGCAAGGTGTCCAATATGACAGCGCTGCAATACCTCGAAGTTTGGGGTATGTTACCGAGCAGCGCACTCACGAGTTTACGGGCGGCTTTACCAGCCATACAGATCAACCAGTTTATGTTCAGGTATGCCCGAGAAATGCCGAGGGTAGTTAAATAAAAAATTATAATCATTGATATGATAATATGTGAGTAAATAATTACAAACTATAAAAGTATAGTAAAAGACCGACATAATTTTAAATACTAGAAACAGTGACAAACTGGTCATCCCATGTTTCAGACTCAGTAAGACCAGTAACAGTTTTTATGGTAATGGTGTAATGCTAGTCCCATACCTGCGCGACGAAGCTTCGGTCACTTGTGCCGCTAAAAAGTAACCTCAAAATGAATTCCGATACAGGCGTAGAATAACGTTTGCATACCAATGTAATTTCAATAGTAACTCGAATTTAGCGTCCGATAAATTCCTTTGATGTGCGCAAAAATCGCCGGTCCAGTTATCGTGGTGCATGTATCGTTACGCAATCCGATAGTTAGTAACGTATAACGATAATGTCTTCCCACATCTGCATTTACTCTGACCATAGACAAAACTTCGTGCTGATACATACACGCAGGTATGGAACTAGCATTAGGTTTTATATTAAGTCCCAAAGCACATTATCGATTTGCCGCCAATAAGACCAAGGTTCAATATGTGAATGATGGTGACACGTCTGACATTAACACCTCTCTCTGTACATCCACTAAAAAGATTGTAACTTTAATGTATTTTAAAAGTATGTACGTTAAAAAGTTAAACTCGATCGAGTCTGTTGCCGGTTTTACTCGATGCGTGGGTTGTTTGTCCGAACCGGTAGTAATTTTGACGTTCATAAGGATTTTCTAAGGGCCTAAATCGAATAAAGTATTTTTGATTTGAAACTAGTAGAGATGGAACGATCCGCGAGCGTATGATCCCCATTCCTTGTGCACTAGGGTTAAACAGTTTTTGTGTTTATGACGTCATATATATAGATTTTATATTTGTATCATGTTAACAACTTTAAAAACTCGGAGTTTTTGGTGGTATTTTGGAATGTCATGTAATGGGTTTTATATTTTATTCATAATCTTTTGTTATTTGCTTCGATATTTTTGTAATATTGGTGGCGTTTTCGTAATATAATTTGATTTATGTGTCCAAATGAAGTGGATGGGATTGATGCCATGGAGCATGAATTCTGATATGCGACAAGAACTTCCTGGAAAGTTCTAACTAGGGATCTACCATCTTGTTAGAACATTAAATTACCACCATACACTTGTAATAATATTACTTACTCGTCCAATGGCAGTAATAATCTCAGGAGGTTGGTTACCAAACAAAGTAAATAAAATAAGTTTTACCTAGTGCCTGTCCAGACCAATCGAATCCCATAATCACCTTGATGTTCAATTTCATGTAATTTTCCCTCCAAAAAAGATCAGAAATGAAACATTTACACTTTTACTATTTAACACAATATTTTATTTCCAGTGCAATAGCAAGACCAACAGTGGGTACACGAAGGACATCAATATGGGGATTGAGGACAAGAGACTGATTTTTTTATAACATAATTTATATCTAAATGTATTATAGGAATACCAGATTAAAGATATACCGCATTTATACCTCAGATTATCGGGAAATAAATAATTAAAATATGGCAACACTGCTCTAAATTTACATGAAGTAAAGATATGAAATATTAAGACACGGTGGTGAAATTAAAACAATATATCATACTTTTTTGGAATAAAGCTGTATATGAGAAAACACATGCTAAAAAGTAAGCAAACTATGTACATATTATTTGGTCCAATGCACTTCTAGAGGATTTCGGGAATGTTATGGGGTGTCCATTAATTATTGGTGGAGTTTGAGGATTTCCGACCTCACCCCTGGTGAGATGTGGGATTTGTCTCAACCCCTCCCCGCACCTCTATTAACACGTGAGATCTTTCAAAATTTGTATTTTAATTATAAATGCATTGGATTTATTGATAAGAAAACAATTTGCTTTATTATTATATTTTCGATATAACAATACTAAATAAGTTTACATATATTCATGGATTTTAATAAGTAGAACAATTGTGTCAGAGTTTGGTCTAGAAACATATTTTACTCTAAATTAGCTAGATTTTATCACATTTTTCCACTATTTTCTCGAAAAATATTACATAAAATTTGCTGAAAAGCCTTCTCTCCCCCACGTGAGATTCATCTTAACCCCCTCCCCTCTTGACCATCACCTAATTAAAGGAATCCCCCTTAGTTAATTCTAATACCCACATTTATTATAAAAGTTACCTGAAAATTAAAGTTACAGTGGAATAAATAAGTATCTGAAATTACTGGAACGGTTATTTTGTAATTGTCTCCTAGAACATGTCGTATTCAAGTCTATATAAAAATATACATTCAAAAAAATGTATATTGAGAGACAGCAAACAAATTTTTTTGGGATAATTTCTTCGAATTCTCAAGATTATATCATGAAAATTTTTTTCACGTCATATATTTTTTAAAACTGATTTTATGTAATAAAGAAAATATACTTCTTTATTCCAATAAAGATGTAATTTTAATGAGTTAGATATTATTATTTAGTCTTTTAAAGAATTAACAATTATACTATATACTGTTTTTTTTTTCAAATAGTACTAATGTATGCAGAAATGAAGGTTAAATGTCGATTTGGTTTTATTTGGTAAAGCACTAAAATCAGAAGTGGTACTGACCGTATGTGCGATGACGAGAAGAAACCTATAGACTCGTGGCGATTTATTTGCAACTTGAAGTACTTAAACTTATTTAAAGTAAGCAAGCATTAGAAAATTGCCTAACACCATAATGTAGGTTCATCACGATATTTTCGTTCATGACACTGGCAGAATTGTGGAAGAAGGAACCATAGACCATATTAAAAAAAAAAAATTTCATTTGTCTATGTACAACTGTAGCATATTTATCTATGTTTAAGTTTATGAATTTAGAGTCACTAACTTTAAATACCTTTGTAAATGGACTGGACTTATATTTTACTGAGACTTCAATTCATTTTCAAAAATAAATAATAAGAATTCTTCCAAATACATTATATTGGCAAATTTGTATAATTAGGCTCATTATACAGAAAAAAAAGGGAAATTATAAATATAATAGTTCTTTTTTTAATTATACCTGAAATACTACTCGAGATATTATTGTCCTTGTGAGTAATCTTCATTTTACAAATGGATTAATAGAAAGCAAGTTTGTAATTATAAAACTAGTATCTACTGTCACCCTTATGGTATTGATATATCAAATTAATTAAAGATTTTTAAAGAATAAATGTTTGCATATTGTCATGTTATGAAAAAAACGTTATACAGACTTTTTATATTGAAAATCAATTATTGTTGTTTTTTTTTGTAAATTAAATTTTTTTGTAGTATATAACTAATATTTATTTGTTTCATTTGATGCTGGTATTCCTGGTGAGAACAATTCTTTATGAGACTGATTTTCATATATCTTGCATGTACATTTGAGCAAAGATAAGTTTGTATGCGAATTCTTACTAAAATTGAATAAAATCTATGATTATTAAAAAAAAATAGATATCATTGTTATCCGTATATAATATTGGAGTGTTACTTTGCCAGAATCTTATTATTTGTACATGATTAGATGTTGCTTTGTACTTCTGCCTGAAATTAATTAAACTGCTGTCATATCCACAGTGAAAAAAATTGATTATTAGTTCCAGATTTAACTTTTTCAAATAAAGATCTTGCAAATAAAATTAAACATTTTTTGTTTTACTAAGACATAATAGTAGTCAAACAATTGCGAACAGAAGTGCAAAGTAACGTCCAAACAAATTCTTAATAAGGTCTATGGTGAGACCAATAACAGACCTTGCCTTCAAGTCTGCTACTAAAATATGCCAAATACAAAATATCCTACAACATATATAAGAAAACCAAAATAATATACATCCTTTTGGCTTTGCAAAAGCACTTTGTGCATTTGGTATGTGATATTTTTATAATAATTCCTTCCTGACAAGTTCAGTTTTAGTAGGACAGTTTGCATATCTTGGACAATGTTATCCCATGTAAATACATGTTTTTATATTAATAAGTTAAAAGACTGAACTTTATTAGGCGAAGAAACATTATGATGAGACTGAACTAACATACTAATGTTGCCAGTGCTTTTTATAGTACCTACAGGGCTAGCTCGGCAGTATTAGGGAGAACTTTATTTGAAAATTTGACCATAAGAAAATTTATGTGTTATGGCAACTGCACTTAGGAGCTAGTTTCTCTATTCTTCGAGTGTTATGACCATAGGTAGAATTGTCACTAATAAATAGGTAAGTCAAATGATAAAGGTATAAAGTATTTCAGTAAAGACACACAACAAATTTATCTTCATATATTCATCTCTTAAACCACCAAAACATCAAGTTAATTACACAATTCAGACAATCCCAGGCAGCCAGTTTGTACAAATATAATTAGTGTTTTATAGATATTAATTTGTTTACAATGAAAATTCTTTAAATAAGATCTATTTATTTTTCCAATTGACATCCTTATTATAAGGAAGTCAATTAACTTGCCATGTGCTCACATAAGAACAGGCAGAGTTTTAATTGTGTTGGGTAATAACAAGTTTATCAAGGCTTTTTAAATGTTCTCTTGGCTTTCTGCTCTGCAGCATCACTTGCTTCAACAAACGTCCTCTTCAGCTTATTCTTGCGGCTCTCCCTGTACTTGTTTGATACTTTCTCAGATAGCTTAGCGATTCTTTTCATTGTGTCTGGTGGGTATCTGTGTGGCAAAATAAATTCATCTTGACTAATATTATGAATTTTGAATGTGAATATGTTTCTTACATTTTCACATCTTAACTGCTCAATCAATCATCATAAATTTTCCAAACAAAAGAAGTACTGTTCCTGAGGGATAAGTCATATCTACATTAATGTGGGCGAAGCAAAAACTAGTTGTATACATATATAAAATAACAGTTTAGTTTAATTGCATGTAACTGCTAATAAGCTCAATTCACTACTGAATTGTTCAATTCACTGTGGAATCGCTCAATCCACTGCTGAATTGCTCAATTCACTGCTGCATTGCTCAATTTATTGCTGAATTATCCTGTTCTGAGGGTTTACAAAATTTTGAAATATCACCAAAAGTAAGTATACAACAACCGAGATTTTACCTATAAGGATGTGAAAATTTAATCGTAACAAAATAATAAAGATTGGCCGGTAGTTTCTGATAAATGTACAAACTTATTAGGGAAAAAATCTTTTTTACAGTCAGTTGGAAGTACTTATATGAGAAGGAAGTTAAATACATACCTGCAACCTAAGAACTCTATATTAGTGAATAATTGCGCCAACGTCACCAATTCAGACTCTTCGAACTGATCTTTGTGCTCCAACATGAAACTGCGCCGCACTTCCCATTGTTCATCTGATTCATGTTCAGTTCGCAATGAATCTATGTCTATCACCGGTTTCATAGCTTAAAATGTATTAGTTACTTTCAATTTAACAACAAGTGAAATCAATTTATTAAGGTTATAAACAAAGTTTTTAGAAAAGCGATTGAAATTGAAGCTGCAAACATTTGTTAAATATTATGCTTGTGGTTATTTGAATAACAGAATGTATATCAATCGTGACTTGGAAATTATAGCAAGGAATGCTAAGATATTTGAATATGTGCTGTGTTTTGATATAATGTCAATAAACTTACTCGAGCACAGATCACATATACGACTGTAAGTAATCTGTGGTCAATGACATTATAAATAGATGAGTATCTTCGCTACAAACTGTCTGGATTCTAAATTCTATACTGGAACAATTTTGGTCCAGTTCTAGATGTTTGGAAAGTGTTTAAACAGTTACATATTGGTGCAGTATACTATAACTGATCGCTACAGCTGCTGTTACAATAAATTATTATATACTCGTATATGAATAATATAAAAGGTCTGTACAATGTAGAACTAACTCACAGAATAAAGAAAGCATTCTTCCGTGTAAGTAACTTATGTATAATCGTCAATTTTTAATTGAAATGAGATTTAATTTGTAGATTTTTGGAGATGGTAATTTAAAAAATGGGTTTGGTTTCATGAAACTACGGAAGTGAAACTTTTTTTCAGATCGTAGCATGTTATGTACTTTGGTCAATTGTCATTGACAATACCTGTTCTTTCCTTGTCATGATTTATAAAATAGAACTATCCTAAGTTCTTGCTGAATAAAGCCAAGATATAATTGGTATTTTTGTCTTTTAACATAGCATTTTAAGCACTGAGCACAATATTTATTTAAATCATTTTGTAAAACAGTGAAATTGACGATACCTCAAACTGTGACTTGGAATATCTTTCGAGTTAGCGAAAAATCATGAGGGCTTTTTCATAAAAACTTTAAACATCGTATAAAAAATATATGTTGTACATACTTATCTAAGCAATTTATAAAATTCTATACATATAAATTTATAAACCAATATTGTTATACTTAACATCAGAAGCAAATTTGTTTTAACTATGAAAATTGAACATTATGTTGGCTCAAGTATATTCTATAAACATCGAAAGTAGATTTTTATTATTTTAGTTTTTACTTCTTGTAATTTTTAATATTTATTTTTTGTCGTTAACAGGAATTTGTTACAGCTTTTTCACTTTATGTAGTCACAGCTGTAGTACTTAATCGTATTATGAAAAGTATATAATTTATTTAATTATAAAATAGTATATAAGATTTAATACTCAGTAACTAATATTTTCGCTAGCATCTATTTAGGTACTAATTGAAAAATAGAAAAAAAAAGAATTTCTTATATTTTACTCTGGTAAGAAAATTATTGATGGGTTATACCGACGGAATTGAAAGTCACCTATTTGTATTCACTTATAAAGGCGATTGTTCTGTATTTTGTATTTTTTAATTTTATCGTATTATGTATAACACTACCGTTTTATTTGTCATTTATAAAAGGTAGATAGGTATACAATGTTTGTTATATTTTTTTTGAGTTTTTGAAGGTAATTTTGTAAAATATACTGTAATAAGATTAAAAATGTACTGATATTTATAGGAAGTGTTAGTTACCGTTTTACACGAACTTTCCAGGTAAGATATTATTTAGAAACATTTATTCTTTGTTATGAAAAAAATTTGTACATTGATTTTTTTTCTGCTTCAGTGATGTCCTAATTTATATTTGAAAGTGAGTAGAAGATTCAAATTGCTGTATATGAATAAGGTGATTTAATAATAAAATGGCGTTTTCGTTAAGGAGAATGTTTTCGAATATAAATTATTTCTCTAAATCCGGAGAGGATACAGATTCGAACGATTTATCGTTTGACCGTCAACGCCACAGTACGTTCAACAGTACCGACTGTACAACAAGAAGCTTAAACTATGATCGCTCTTGAACCGGATTCGACATCAATCCAGTGTTTCCAGTTACCGGAGTCCGTGAAAAATTTCGTGGCCAATAAAGGCTCTCTATCAGACACCGATATCTTCGCCGTTAACGTGGGCTTATCTAAAAAGAGGAAATGTAAAAAATTAAAAATAGACATAAAAAAAGCCAGTCAATCTATGACGGAATCTCTCAACTTATACAATGACGACAGTTCTAACTGCGTGGAAAATACACCTAAACACATACTATTAGACTGTAGGAGTTCTGAAGCATTCAGTGAACGATTGAAGAAATTTGACTTCGATAAATCCTTTGATTTCTCTGATACTATTTCTGTATGTTCATCATATGATGAAGGGGACATTGATTTGGACTCCATATCAGATCATTCGGACACAGACATGTCTGATGACGGTACAACTATTAAAATGTGTCGTAAAGTTGTAACCTCTGAGGATATACCATCCACAACACCAGAGTCTTTTGGAGATGTTGAGGAAAAGAATGAAGATGAAAGAATCAACTTGCTGCTCAACTATAAAATTAAATTAGAAAAGATTGAATGTTTGCTGCAGAAATTGCTATCTGAGTTTCAATTCCACATTGAAGTATCTAAAGTTTTCAGTTCAAAATCGATTGTAACCACCCTCCCTGGTTCAGATTTAACAAGTATCCCAAAAATAGGAGAAGTGAGGCAATTCGACAATGTTAATCGTGGAGTCAGCCCATCATGGAATATTGTGTTGGAGAAAGAGGATTCCTTATCCAAAGCTAAACTCAAAAAACAGTTATTGTCAATGAAGGATATTATTGAAAAATTTGTCAGTACACATCTTGACAATTCTAAAAATGGGGGAAAATCTTCAATTCACTCAAGAAGTACATTCCCATTCAAGAAAACAGAGCAGGCTTGTCAGCAAAATAAAATGAAATACAAAAAGAAAATTAAATACTATGATTTCCCAGACTTGCGAGAGGCTATGATCAACCTGTTTGGAACAGAATCAGATAAAGAAGACTTCAGTATTTCTGGAAATAATGTTACAAATTTACTTAGTGAATCCGATGAGCCAGACTCACAGAGATGCTCGTGTAATTGTCACAGTTCCCTGCAAATGGATTCTGGATTAACAACAGAAACTGATCAAAATGATCAATCTATAACATCGTCTATCGGAAACTTTACATTGGATTCTACAACATTATCTGCATACTCAGAGTCTTTGGACATGATAGTCAGTTACAACAGCTTTCAGGATACCAGTCTATACAGCACTCTGCTCCAGAAGTCGGCTATTGAACGTATAAGCTTTTATGTTCAAGTTCATAGTGTGCAGCTGAAATGTGAGGTTGCGGAACAAGATTATCAGTCAAAGAACATAATAACTTTTCACTGTCCGTCCTGTAATGTAACAGAATATGAAGAAAATGGCTTATTAAGGCACATACTGAGTTCAGATCATTGCGTCAAGTTACATTTTGTCTACAAAACTGCTTATATTAAGAAGTGTATGTCATCTGCAAAGGAGATTTTACCTAGTACAATTTTAAACCCAATGGTCATGTACAGGGATGACAATAAGATTGTATGTTTTGGTGATGCAGTGTATGCATGCACCCTCTGTTTTGAGAACCCTATGGTGGGAGAGTCTGTACTCATGGCTCATTGTTCTAGTGAGGAACATGTCTCCAGGCGAGAGAGGCTGTCTGATATTATTGGGTAATCTGCATGTATGCATGTTTTTTGTATGAAATGCCTCAATATATATGCATTTATGAGGGATGGCATGATTAGTGTGGCTCTCAAGAAATTCCATTTGAGTGGTCACCATCATTTAGATTGTAGTATAACTAGTGGTACTTTGATGTGTTCACTTTTATAAATGTTTCCTTTTTTTTTTAAGAATATCAGAAGGAAGCTTCACAAAAAAGTTCAATGACAAAAGTGCCAAAAAACTTATTTATATTTTTACAAAAACATTATAGAAATAATATTTAAAAAAATAATTAGTCAAAATCTTAGTAAAAGAGAACACTGTCAAATGCCTTACATTGGCAATATGTAAAAAATGTTATATTTATATGCTGATACAATACTCTACACTCTTGTCTTTACTCTGTGACTTATCTACACTGCCATAACTTTCTATGAAATAGAATCTTTATAGAAAACAATATTTTTATACCAGATCGATTTTTTTGTATTGAAAAGGGACGATCACGTAAAGTTACGACAAATATTAAAATAATAAGGTGCTTCTAATATATGAATGGGTGATATTGTGTTCAGTTTGTAAGTCATACCGAAGTTAATACTAGTATAAGAATCTCTTTTATTACAGTTTTCTAGAATCGTCTATTTTTCAACATATATTAACATACATGTTGTCATTAGTGCAGTATTCGAATTGGTAAGCGATATTCTGATAGAGGTGGTGACGTAGAAAAGATTCAGTCTGTGTTTGACAGTGGTTGTGATAACATCTACTTATGTAATTTCAACTTTTAAACTATCTTTTCTGTTCTATTTAAAATACTGTTATTTTAAGCTGTTACTAACAAAACTATTATGAATTAATAATATAACATGTTTTATTATGTGTCATTTATGTATTTATCTGTCAGACTGTCGCGAGTGCACAAAAAATATTGTAATTACAATACAAAAAGGAATTTCTTTAAATGTGGTTAATAATATGGAAAGAAAACCGGATTCTTATGACTTTTCTTAATAAACTTATGATTATTCATTTTAATTTTACTCTGTTACTTGTTAACAACACTAATATCTATAAAATATCTTCTATTCTTGAAATGTAATTATACCTAATATAGTAGTTTAATGTAATACTTTTCCTAAATCAAATCTGTGATAATATCGGAAACATAGTTCTGTAATTATTTGATATATGGGTAATCCGGCAAACCAGAGCTATTAAGTTTTAACATCTTACACCAAATCTATCTCTTGATGTCTCCATTACCTTTGGTTCTTTGATGTAATTTATATCAGATCCATTTTTTTCTCAACCCATCAAGGTAAACAAATCACCATACATTTTTAACATACATTAAAATGATAAGTTTGAAGCCTTTGTATTCTAGGAGTTTTGAATTATATCAAATGAAAATGTTTCCTTCATGATAGAATATTTGTGAATCTATTTTTACTCTGTGATAGTTAAATCGAGCTTGTATTATGAGGTTATATTAACCATTTATAGTAAACAACTAAAACATTTTCATTTATGTTTTAAATGTTCCTAAAATTTTAGTAATTAATCATAATCAAACAAAATTTAGATATGATTTTCTGATATATGTACATGTATTAACAGGTTTGAAAGTACTGTCTTTTTTGGCACCTTTTCTATTTTGACATTTCTATTACGTTGTCATAGAAAAAATTGTTTATTTTCTCATGGATACTTGTTTATTTGATGTCATGTTCTTGTTGTGGTTGTAAACTTTCACAATTTTTTCAAATATAATCTAGTTTGTAAGGAAGGGTAAATGTGACTGAATTATATTTAATTTTAAGCTCTACATATAATATACACTTTTTACATTTATACAACAATTCTGATCTCAAAAGGCTAGAAAAGAAACCTAACAAAAGACTGATATTAGAGCCATTGTTTAAAAAAAGAATTAATTTAATGAAGATATGTCAAAAGTTTTGAATTACGTTTATTACTGATTTTTTTTGAAAAATAAAAGAGAGTCTATTTTGTGGATGAGTTTTTACAGAATTTTGGACATTTATCCACACATGTTATGCCACTCTACAGCTGTTTATAGAATCTTAGAAAATAGAAATAATTGTGTGTTTAAATTTTATTCTATTATATTCCCTTTTGTTTTTAATTAAAAGAAAACAATAAAAGGATTGACATTTGAATTATGGATTTGTGATTTCATTTGGATGAAGGGTGACATTCTAATAAAAAAATGTAATTTAAGTTACATTAATGAAAAAAAAAACTGATTTTTTCCTTCCAATGAATTTTGTAATTGTAATGTAATTAACTTAGAAAAAATGTATCTCATGTATTACTTAACTTACAAAAATGTGAATGGCAGTGAAAAAAAATTAAAAAAAAACATGTAGATGTTGTGAGCCATTCGCGTTATCTTCCTAATGTAAGCTTTTTATGTAAGACATTTACAATTTATAATCATAATTGTAAAGTTTTGATAAGATTGTAATTCGAAAATGGTAGTAGTCTAAAATTGAATTTTCGAAGTCTTTATTCGATTGAATGGTATTCGTGTTCAATTTTACGCATGTAGGATTATATCTTACTAGCTTTTAAGGCAATACTTATGAATGTAATCAGTTTGTTATTTTGTTAAACTATTCAATTGTATTTTTATTTTCTTCTATTATTTAAAAAATTTAATTATTTCTTCTCAATTACTTCAGTGCATATAATTTGGAGAATAATGAATCTGTTTAATTAGGTACCTTTATTTACATAATTGATGTTATTGAAGGTGCTTATTCAATACCATCACTAACCTCGTCCATTACACAAAAGAAATAAAAGGAAGCAAAAATAATATATCGAAATAGGGTATTATATGCTATGAAATTCGATTGCAACTTTCGATGTTGGGCAAGACAATATTTTGTTACATATATCTAATTCATTGCAGTAATTTCATCTAGTCCAGTTCGTCTAATACCTAGTTTATAAAACTCCTGTTCGCAATAACTATATTTAGTATTTGGTTATTAAGTTGGAACTTTAAAGTTATTATGTAGGTCAGAACGTTATTTACTTTCACATAATTCTTACAAACGATATTTTTTTATCATTATTTATTTCAATTTTGAAACCATTTTTTTTTTTTCAGCTGCTTTCAAATTTATTGATATATATGAAAAATAATATTTGTAACGAATTAAGAAAAAAGTTATATATTTTTTTTTATAAATCATTTGTTTGGTAAAGGTACTTTGTGAAAATCCATCGTAAGTATTTAATTGAATGTTATTTTATTTCCGCCTGGAATTATTGGTCACTGCTACGGGTCCAACGATTTATTACACGTGTTTCTACTCCTTAACGGAGCACCCTCAGAACTATGTTAATAAAGGAGTACAGGAGGCCGTAGCCAAGCGATTATGATTTAACCCTTAAATGGACGATTTTTGTTTCACGTTTTAAAAAAATATATTTGTGTAATAGACATGTATTACTGTCTAGGAAAAATGAGTAAAAAAATCTAGACATGAATTTACTATACTTTTTGCCAACATTAAAAAAAGTACAAAATTCGTTCAGAAATAAGAACTAGTTGTCAAAATTAACAAAAAAAATTAAAAGAAGGTCAATTTTATCTGTGATGTTTAGTATGTTGTTTAAAAACAACATTGTCCATTTAAGGGTTAACATCAATGTAATATTCAATCAAATACAAATCATACAAAACCAAAATGTTATACACTTCGTTACCAATGTTAATTGCTCACTTGACTGTATTAAATATTTATTTATGATTTATTTTTGTAGATCAATGAAATATAGTAAACACAGGAAAAAATATAAGTGAAATAATGTTGTCAGTGTATACATAATGAATTACAAATCAATATTCCTGTGATTTCATTATAAAAATGTTATACAGAAACCGTAATCCTTTTTAGGATAATTGTTATTGGTAATGTCGATTCTGGAAAGCGGAAATTTTGTAAGTTTCATTACAATTTTGTTTTTTTTTTTCATATTGTTCACAACTTAGAAACTGGCCAGTATACATATAAAAGAGTTAACGTATTTTGTCTTTTCAGCTTTAGCACATTTCGACACAACTAATACAATATTGCTTGAATTTAACTATTATTCGCTTAAAAATTGAGTGTACCTATTCTGCTGTCCAAAATGAAGAGGGTATCGGCCGTTTTTTGTTACATTGAGTTTTATATATTTATATATATATTTGGAAACTAGAAATAAGGTGCATGTAATATTTAGTATTCTTTTATTCATCTATGATTTTTAAATCAAATTACACTAAGCAAAAAAAAAAAAAGTTTTTTTTTGCCCGTTTTGACATTCTTCGCTAATGGTGCACGCTAAAGACTTTCCAACTTTTCTCCGTTTTGACATTCTTCGCTAATGGTGCACGCTAAAGACTTTCCAACTTTTCTCCGTTTTGTGTTTTTATTAGTACAGGTAATTACCTATTTTATCATTTTCTTAAGCTGTAGGTACAGTATTTTAACAGAAAGCCGAATGCAATAGTTTTAATACAAGTAAAATAGATTTTGTTTTTAATTTAAATATCTACAATATTTAAGGCTAAGTACAATTCTGCGAGGTTTTATAAAGACAAGGTTTCTCAAGAAAACTACATATTTTTAAAGGTATTTATGTTGCAGTACGTTACGCTATCCAGTATCGATAAATTGTGGAGATCATAAAATGGCGATTTTTTTAATATTTACACAATGATAGCGATAGTAAAGTAAGGGTGAAAATTAATATTATTTTTATACAAAATGAAATAATGTGAAAAATACATGATTATACGATTTTACTTTGGTATCTTTGGGACTTCCTTTTAACGAAAGAAACATTAGCTTTTTGTTCTTTTTCTTCCTACTTTGACAATCAATTCCTCTTATTGTAAATCAAGTGGGTAATATTATTACAAAGTATTTGGCTATGACTTAAATTTTTCAACAAGATGGCGGTCATCATGCAACTTTCCAGGAATGTTTTGTGATATCTCAATATTCATACTCTGTGTTATTATTTCACAATAAAACTATATTGTGTAAGATGCCACCAATATAACAATATAGGGTCAAATGACGCAAAACTGAATAAAAATGAACATGACAAAATAAGATCCCGCCAAAATTTATAGGAACAGATAAGTGAATTTTCTATTTTGTATCACTCAATATCTGTCCTTTTCATCTGTTTGTGCGCGTGCAATCTCGAACCTCTTCTGCGACTTACGTTTTTATTATTGAAATTCACGTCTTCTCAGTCGGGTTTCAGCACAAATAGCATGACTGCGGTTCCATACGACTTTGTTATTATCTATTGTAATAGCAAAATATATGCACCAAAATATGAAGTGGTTAGAGAAGTCGTGGCACAGCTCTACTTAGTGGCGGGATACAGCAAAATGGATAACATAATCTCTACGAGAAAACACTAGATGCCTCGACTTTCATGATCATCGACTTAACGGCCTAAGAGTTTGTCGATCTTAGATATAACAACATCTATTTATATATATAGACAAACATGCAAGTGACGTTAATAGAAAATTACCAGGTAATGCAATCTTTTCTGTTATTTTTTCAAAACCGTCAGTGGATATACTAACTGATATTAGAAATGCGAAATGTTAGTTTTATACGCATTCAAGCCTTAAAAAAGTCTATCCTCGATGGAAAAGGTAATAGTCCATATTAAAGCATATTAAGCCGCAAGCAAAATATAATAAATGACATTGCGCTATGCAATGAAAAAAAATCGCCAATTTGTTATATTATACTTTCATAACTGATATCTGTGATTTATGATCTGTGTTCATGTGATGAAAATTTCAATTGTAGATAATCAATGGAAACGCCTTGTATTGTGTGTCTAATATGTGATATTTAGAGTTTTTGGCAGGATCTTTGAATGTCACGTATTGGATTTTATATTTTATTCATTATTTTAGTGTTATTTGGCTCTATATTTTGTAATATTGATTGTCCTTTACGTAATATAGTTCGATTATAGTGCACAAGCGATAGTGGATGGGAAATAACGTCCACGGAGTATGAATTGTAACTTGTCACAAAAACTGCCTGAAAAGTGCTGAACAAGACGGCCATCATCTTGTTGACCCATTGAAATGATCGCAAAAATGGCAGCAATATTATATTATAAGATGGGATTCCAAAAATAAAATAAAATCAGTGTGATATGTAAAATTCTAATTAATATTAGAAATGTTTAATTACGATTTCACGCCGTAACTACTACAACCGATCATTGGTATTTTCTGGACATATTGTCAGGGGTAGAGGAAAGGACGTGGAGCACATTCATCCGGAAAAAAGGTACTCTTTCCGAGCGACACGGAAAATGTACGTTAACGCCAGCGAAACCGTGAGCAAAAGCTTGTTGCCAGTATTTTACGACTAGGAATCGGTTTCGGCACTGTCGTCTTCTAATCTTTAGGCTTATGACCGTTATGGATATGAAACCGGGAGGCGTTTCTATATTTATCTATAATTTGTATCAATTGTTGCTCATTATTGACTGTTAGTAATATTTGGTGGTAATAGAACTGGTTTTTTTGAACTGATTAAACGCTTACAGTTTGGAGGTTATGTGTTTTATTTTGAACAGACTGGTGCCCGTGACTTATTTTCATTGTTTCAAGGAAACTTCGTCTATTATTTTTGATTTTTTGAGATCGTAATTATGTCAGCACTATTTAGTTCCTTTATATATTTTACCGATTTAAAGTTACGTCTATGAAAATGTTTATTTATGACTAGCTGTCACCCGCAGCTCCGCATGCGTTTTTTTAAATTGTCAATTACTTATAAGATCGGCTATCTGATAGTAAGAGTTCCGTGTAAAAATGGTTCAAACGTTTTGTAGATACTACTGCGAACGAAGCCATGGGTAAAAGCTAGTTCAAAATAAAGTAGCCTATGCTACCCGCTGTAATTTTAACTATCTGTCAGTGAAATTTATGTCAAAATCGGGCCAGCCGTTTCGGAGATTACCCGGAACAAACAGACAGACAATAATTTAAAAAATTGTATTTTTGTTATCAGTATCGTGTATACGCTCATATCCAATCAGTAAAAAGTCTTTATTTTGATGTTACTACAAACAGACACTCCATTTTCATTATATGTATAGATTAGCCCCTATGATAAACCTAGACAGTACTCTGGAAATGCCTCTATATTTTAGTAAAAATCTCATCAAAATCTGTTCAATCGTTACTGAGATTATCCCGGACAAATAACAGACACTTAATTTTATTTATGTGTAGATTAGGATTGCGTTTGCTTAATATTTGAACGATTATTACTTCATATTATAACAAAGTACTATATTTTCTTTTGTTCAAGGCTGAAGTTCGCAAATAACTGAAAAGGTATTGTCGTTCATTTGATTATCACTTGTTATTATGACTTTAAAAAATATCTCTAAAAATCAAACCCTATGTCCCCTTCTCCCTTTTTTCTAACACCTCGCCACCGTCTACCTACACTCCCAACAATATCATCTCCATCTTTACTCAATAGACATCTCCGTTTGTACATATGTTTTAGTAATCCTTTACTGTTTCTATTATGGCATCTTCATAGTGTAGACAATTTTGCTAATGTCATGTGTTACAAATTCACATTTGAAGCTTTAATTACCAAGTATTATTATAACCATGGAATGTAGAGGTAAAGAGAACCATCTCATTTGGGGAACACATTGAAAAAGTGTTCATCTCTAAGCGATAAATGTGTCTTTATATTTAAAAATCAGCTAAGTCAAATTTTTTTATAAGAAAAAAAATCAAGGCAGTCATATGAACTGCCGACAGATGGTGAAACGCAGACAATGAAATAACAATTTATTTTTTAAATTTCAAATCAGTTATAGTCTGAATTATTTCAATTTCATAATTTGTAAATTAGTGTTATTAACATTCGTCTGGTTTTCACATCTATTGTCATTCCGAGCAATAATTATACACATTTTTATACAGTTTATCAATTAATCGAACGTATGATATTCATTGTAAAAAATGAAAGAATATGATACGAACAAGTTCAATACAAAATATCAATATTACATGTACATAGGCCGCTATACTACGTGTCGCTAGTCCTGGCGCAAGCGCAATACGTCACAAGCATGTTCCTTCCACCAGAAAAAAAATCGCTCAACGCGGCTAAAGAAGTATTCACTTAAATAAAAGCTATTACGTAACAGACTGTATTCGCGCCAAAATGTTTCCATAATATTCGTTTGCATCTTTTATTATTGTTTTTTATAAGAACGATAATGATCACGCTTCATACTTTGCATTCGTTTCGTATAAGTATTTTCAATGAAACTGTATATGATGCATTTAGTACACTATTTAGCGCGATAGACAGAATAGACGGCCATCTTCTAATACAATGTATGGTACAATCACTTCGCTTCTATCTGTCACATACCACATTTCCCTCTATAATTTTCATCAAAATAGTCTCGCAGGGTCTCCTAAACGCCGACCTGTGTTTCTCAACAATCTCTCTAATTATTTTCTCATTCAATTTTACACTCATAGACTGTTCTGTTTGTAGAAATGCGAGTAACAATTTTCCATACTGGCGGTCATTTTTGCAGTGTTCACCGTATTGCGTCAAGTTTTTTGAGATTATAGTCTGTATGTCATTTGTTAATGGTGATTTTTTATAAATACTATAGAATATTGGTAGGTGGTTCGTAAAAGATTCTGCGGTCACCTCCATATTTAGCATATATTTCATAAATTTCACTTGTTCTTTTTCATTTAAAGTTAATATGTACTCATTTAGTACGTGCCTAGGGATCGCCGGATCTCTGATCAGTATATCCAATAGGATTTGTAAATATTTTCTGTTATTTTCTCTCGATTGCACTAAGAAATCTACGATGTATCTGCAATATTCTCTGTTTATTATTGTAGGTATAAAAATGGTGTAAAAATTGATCAAAAATTCATCAGATGGTGTTCTCATATGTACTTGCTTGCAAAGTTTCTCAATAGATGGCGTTGATAGTTGTTTTGCTAAATAAACGAAGAGATTTCTGTTTTTGCAACATTCTTCAACTATACTATCAAAACGTACAGTACATTCGTTCTCGATAATTTCGATAAACTCTTTGTAGTCGTCTTGTGAGTCAATTCTTACGTTTTGCTCAATACTTTTAATTTCTTCGTTTTCCTTCACTGAGAGGTTATGTTTAGAATCATTTTCGTCTATTTTTCTAACGAATGCTCGAACCCATTTGTTGTTTTCATCTTGTGGTAAAGAAGCTGCAATACATTTTTGTAACTGAGACTCGGATGAAGGTGAAAATGTCCAGATATGGGACATTTTAACATAACTGAGGAAAAATATATTGAGTACAAAGTTGCCGATGTACACTGCACCGGTGTAAATAATGTGGTTTTTTTTATATGTAGAATTGTTCATTTAGGCAAGACATTATTTACGTTTGTGCCAATGTCAATGCATATTTTGTAGAATATTAATTCGCTTGTTTGTTTTGTTTTTAACTTTTTCATTTTCAGTTCTTTGTTATTTCTTTACATAACTACTTTATGCAAGTACTCTGGTTTAAATTAAATTTTAATGAAAAAAACAGTATCAACTTGCATTTCATATGTAGTGTTATTACTTTTAATTACATTCACTTGTTCTGACGATTCAAAATCTATGCCGTTTATATACTAACGATAATTGTAAATCGGTAAGGTAATTGGCTTATATGAATTATTATCGATATTATTCAAATAGCCGTAAAAAGCATCTATGTTAACACGTCTGTTATTAATATAATTGTCATATATTTAACTATTCACGATTTAATAATTCAATAAATGATTACTGATTATTATTATGTGTAGTTGTGAGATATTTAGGCCCCGTTTCTATAGTCAATCTAATTATAGAAAGACATTAATTAAACTTAACTTTTTGTAAGCTGGCAACATCATTGTAAGTTATGTCAATGTCATTGAAGCAAAATAGAGTTGATAAATTACCATTCAAAAAGATAGTAGTGCTTTTGTCCTATAGTAAATAAGTCGTATCGCAATATCACAGAACCAATTAAAGCATTTCAATATTTACGTCGCGAATGATAAACATTTTTTATTCTATGTATGCTGTCTAGTATATCGGTAAGTGTATTTTAAATAAATGAATTTATTTGAAGCTTATATTTATTTTTATTTACGTATTCAGGTTGCGTAGAGTATAATATAATTTTCCTGTTTAGAATGACCGTACGTAAACTTGGCGATAATAAATTGTAATATATAAATGATGTTGATTTAAAGATGGAAATCACTAGTAATGTATCATCACGTCATGTGTACATTGGCGTAGGTAGAAAGGATAAAATGTCACTTCGGTTTGTTTTAACCATCGGCTTTTTTCACGTATCCATGTCCATTTCGAGTGCTTTTATATTTTTTCTAAGTTCAGTACTTTTGTTTGTTTGTTACCTAAGCTCCTATAGTATAAATAGGTTGGTAACGTCATGAAATTCTGATTAATTTTTATGTTTCTATTGCGAGTTTCCTGAATTAGTAGATATATATTGTAAATGGCATAGAGGTTTTGGTGGGATTTATTTTGCTATATATTAGTTTTTAAGTTTTATTAATAAATTTCAGTTACTTTATCGTTAATTTCGCCAGGATTGCCAACCGTTCGTTTTCCGGGATGTTCCATGTTTTTGGGAATATTTTAGTGTGTCTTGGATAGGCTTTAAGCGACGTCCCGAGATACTTCTTACATCGCAAGATAAAGTTCTGTCATTTAATATTAGCGCGTCAATATCGGCTTCAAAGCTCCAGGGACTCGTATAATTTCATAAAAAATTTAATCATAATAAATTCAATTTCATTTAACTAATTTTCATTTATAACTATTGACTAAATTGCTTTTATACTGCGTCAGGTTTTTAACTGCGATGTTCATAGAATAACAAAGCTGCGGATAAGCTGTTTCATAATTCTATGGCGATGTTAGTATTTTATTAATGTCAGTATGTGCATACTGGAATCAGGAGGTGTAGCTGCCGCAGGGTTCCAAGATCCTACTATGTTTAGGGGCCACGCATTAATTACCTAGAGTCTCGAAAGTTAGGGGGTAGGAGGGGATGGTTGTGTTGTAAATTCTCTACATATCCTTATCATGGGGGGAAGAAGGGTAAAACCCATTCTTACGTTATATTTTCTAAGTCTAAATTTAATATTAGAAACGTATTTCCATTTCAGATGCTAAGATTTGCTTGCACATTTTAAGATTATGTAAAAATATATTTTTAATTATATCAATAAATAATGATGTTTCTAAGACTAGATAGTTGTCTAACAATAATATATAATGGTAAACAATATCTGATAGTAATAAAAGAGTATAACCTAAATGATCTGTTCAAAAACACAAATCTTTGATTACGTCAAACTGAGTTTTAGCGTCACTTATCGTTTTCTGACGACATTTTATTATTCTGATAAACGAGATAGAATTTTACTTAAGAAGAAGGGGTTGGAGAAATCTTATGTACCCCAATATATGGAAGAGGGCTAGAAATCAGGTGGTCATATGAAGCGATGATGACTCAGTTGGTAGTGTGTTCGGACACAGCGTCCAAGGACGTAGGTTCGAATCCAAGCAATTGAGTCGGAGTTTTCGGTGAAGGAAAACATCGTGATGAAACTATAGCATGGTGGTGGGGCTTTTTCTAAGTCCACCTGGCGACCTACCATCCTTAAGTTTAAAATCTGCCGCCAAACAGCTGTTGGTATGTTCCGACAGCTGCACTTGAGAGCCAGTCCCTCTCTAGGGTTCGCGTGCTTACCATCTTATGTTTTTAATTTAAAAAAAATACTTTCATGACATAGTACATTGTGAATTTTATGATTTAGTGAAAAAAAAATTTTGTACAAATGAGAAAATAATTTAAAAATACAAATGTATATAGAACTTGATATTTTTCAAAGTTTTGTAATAAATCAGACATTTATTTAAACTCGTGCATTCAATAACTCGCTGACCTGTGGATCACGAGGTCTACATTCATTTGTATGGAACTTAAACCTTTGTGGGTTTTGGACAGTCCAGGGGTTAAATGTTAAAAAACTGATTTAAAAAAAAGAGCTTACCACTCTACCACTACCACCCTCAAGTTCAAAATCTGTCGCACTCCACGTATAAAGTGTATTCCGCTAGTTGCACTTGAGAACCAGAAGTGTGTTTACGATCTTAGACCACATCGTTATATAACATCAGATGATGATGATGATAATTGGAATCAAACGATAAAACATATAAAATTTAAAAAAAAAATGCTACTACCAAGTCGTCATCACTTCCAAATTTTATTCAGAAATATTTGTTTAGTTAATAAAATATGTTGACAACCCTATGGTCGAGATGCGTCCGCTTCGCGTCGCTAAACGAAATCGATCTGTGTCAATTTTTTACCACGAGGTATGGGGGTAAAGTCCAGCAGTATCCTGTTCTCTATAACCATTTGCTTCTATATAAACGTGCTAAGAATCTATATACAGGCAGTACGAGTCAGGGTCGCATTAAGGATATAAGAGAGACACTTATAATTAGAAATAGTATACAGCAAAGTCGTTATACCTTCTGTATGTGTATGACACTACTATTATATAGAGATTTTGCTACATAAGTTTTATGTTCCTTGTTTTTCGGGAGGTTTTTTTTTTAATCTCATTCAAATAATAAGATTGAAGATAAAAATAAAAGGCGGCGTGTTGGTTAATCAGTTTATTACTAATTATCAAATTCACGAGTGTATATAAATTTATATACATATAAGGTTATATATATTATGGGTAGTTACCCATATGTTTATATCATACTTATGAGATACATTAGAGTTTACATATGTAATACATGCAAATTATATTTACTGAAAGTAGAGAAAAGTCGATGTATTAACGGTAAAAATATTTTTCGTATGGTTCCATTCCTAACGCTGCCAAACTTGTGTGAGATACATCAAAATAATGTACTATCAAATTGTACACATTAACAATATTTAACAAACAGTAAATGATTTTGTATATTTGCCTGCTAAAGATAATTCACAGTAACCATTTTCTATTATATCAAAATCAAATCAAAAATACTTTATTCAGGTTTAGGCCCTGAGAAGGCGCTTATGAACGTCAAAGTTACCATCACCGTTTCGGACAAACAACCTAGTCATCTAAAAGAACCGGCAAGAAACTCGATCTGGTTTATCTTTTCATTAGACATATAATAACTCATATGCTTATCACATCGGCCTGTAACAGACCCATTGCAGAGCCATAGGCCCCTAGCCGAAGGAAGGTATAGACATAATCATGACGCCAGCCCATGACCTATTGGCGATATCAAATTCCGTGAAATTCACAGTTCTAGACTATTCCGACATACGATGGTACTATAAAACATTTTTTAGGTTCAGGTTTCCTCACAATGTTCTCCTTTACCATCACCGATACCGTTACTAATTAATGTAAACTGGTAAATGTACGCGAATTCCGATAAGTTCTTTGGTACATCCTAGGGGTTCGAACCGCTCGACCGCCACGAGTCATCACGTCCTTTTTTATATACTAGCAAATAATAGTGTATTTCCAAAGCTATTTTCATGGATATAGTATTCATTTTCATGCAATTAAATATTTAATTACGTAGGGAATTTAATGTAGATCAAAATTACCTTTTACGACACAACATTTTAATGAATATCTTGGAAGATATTGTATATTTAAAATTACGCGCACCAAAACTTAAAGTTATTTCTGGTAAAAAATTTATTACAGCCTCTATATATTTGATGAATTGTAAATATAAAAACACTAAAAACGGGTCTAAATACTTATGTACATTAATTAGTACGTTGCACCCGTATGAAGCCGGGGCGGGTGTCATTGGTATAAAAAAGAACACGGTTTAAACCTCAGATAAGAGGAACTATTGATACGTTGTTTATGTTTTGTTAATTAATCGTTTAGATTTGAATTAAGGCCAAGTAAATAAGAGTCATTCCACGGAGTCATTCGATATCTGAGACTTGTTACCGATTTAAAATTGTATTATTTATTTATATAAAGTACTTAAAAATTCGTTTTTTAATATATAGTATAAATCTTGGAGTGTCGGTTACCGTTTTGTTCTAATAAATATTGACTTTATCAAAATATACAAATTAAATTTTTGACCCTCATTTCAAAATTTCAATTCATCATTTCAAAAAGTTATTCAATAAAAGAAACAAGGTAAAAAAAAATGGTTCTCTGTATAGTCGGTTTGCGGAGGATAATATTACGTGATAACGTCATAAGAAAACATTGATGTAACAATGCATACTATTATGAATTGAATTGAATGATTACCACTGAATTACCGATGGAGTGGAAGAGAGATAGATGCGTCTCAAGCCGAACGCTTAGGCCGATCGCGTCTCTCTATCACTTGTTCCGTGCTCTCGCTTGCACGCTCTGCTCAGGCGGAACGTGACAATGAGTCATGCTTTTTCGTGCATGCAGCCGGCGTTCATCGATTTATAAGACGTTATCACGTCAAAATTAATTTCTGTAATTAAAAAAAAACCCTGTGTTAAATGAATGGAAATGTATCGTCATTTACGCACGTTTAAACGCTATGGATTTTTTTTCTTAAATGTTTTTAAGCTATAAACTGACGGTTTGAATGATTCCCAAATCAAAAAAGCCAACTTGGTAAATAACGGACACCGTAATAAAGGTGTACAATAAATACTCGACCGAGTTGCCAGGATTTTGATGTTTCTTGAACCGGTGGTAGAATTCTGAAGTTCCTGAATGATTTGTAATGAGGAATGTACTTGTTCCCTTGTATCTTTTCTATCGGCGGATTATTTGGCTACCAATATCATTTCCCCAAATTTTTACAATCATATGAATTATTACGGCGATAAGTTGTATTCTAAAATGTATTGTAAATTAATGAACTGTACATCTCTATAGCGTGAACACTCCATATCTCCATATTAAAAAAAAAATTCTTTATAGATCTGCTACCTATAAAAACTCGTTATAATTTTTTGGAACTGTTATTTATTTTTGCTTTTTTTATTTCATAGTAACTTAAAGATTCGACTTTTTTAATCTTAATATATTTTAAGTTTTAAAAGAGTCTAAAACGAATAATATGTGAATGCTGTCGATGCTAGACTAAGACTGTCAAATGGCCACCTGGACCAATAATTTAGAAAAAAAACAATATGGGAACGGTGGAATCGGGTTGCCGAACGTTTGAAATTGCCGACTAAATGCCTCGTGCACCTGCCGTACCGTACGACTGGGAACCCGGCCTCCATATCTACTCTTGGTCAGGATACGTGTGTGGACTTGTTACCGCGCGCACGTTTACAAAAATGTTTTTTTACACGTTCGCGGGCCGCATTATCTGGCATTCATAATTGATTCGGGCTGCAGGATAATGCTGTGTGAACCGCATGCGACTAGCGAGCCGCATGATTGACACGGGTGATCTAATGCATCACCACCACATCGCACGGTAGGGACTTAGCGGATTGGGGTTGCCGAAAAAAAGTGTAAAAGTTTTCCATCACGACTTTTTATATAGTATACACGGTTATTCATAGTTAGCGCTAGTCAAAGGTGCGCGCTTATTGGTTCAAGGTAGGTTCAAAAAGATCGTACCGACTGCGCAGGTGTAGTTTGTACACGGTATACGCGTCAGTTTTCTATCGTATTGTGTATAATTGTGTACTTATACTTATGTTTATTTGATGAAGTTTATCATGAATTACATGAATTGAAAATGTACAAAAAATGTTTATATTCATAACTCGAAAAAAAATATATTGAATACGAAATATCCTACCATTCCTTGAGTTTATTAGTTAGTTCTGTATAGTAATAAACTATGAAAGGAACTTTCTTCCAACAGAGTGTACCACGGCACTCATTTTAAATTTTTAATTTACTAAGTAAAAATTGAAATTGAATTTATGTATCTAATTAATTTCTATTTTCATTTTAAATTAGTTAATATAATAAATGGGACAAACTTATTATTAATTATCATGGGAATTAGGGTCAACAGGTTTTGGTTAGCGGCCGAAGGGATTAACGTGTCCGATCATCGAACGGCAATTGTTTCGAAACACCCTCACTTGCGACATAGATTATACAAGGATAAATAGTTTTCAAGTATCTATTTGATAAATAAATGATAAACAAACATACATATTTCAAGTGTTTGACCTAATATATGCATAAGCATTTCGTAATGATACAGATAGCGCTAGCTTTTGACCGTTTGATATTGTAACGATGTCGCGTGAATACACTGTATCTGACGGTAAGAAAAAGCAGGCTGTGACGTAAAGACACACGACAGAAGTGAACATTTTGTATTAACAGGAAACATTTTAGTTAA
Source organism: Antheraea assamensis (assembly GCA_035772565.1). Taxonomy (NCBI): domain Eukaryota; kingdom Metazoa; phylum Arthropoda; class Insecta; order Lepidoptera; family Saturniidae; genus Antheraea; species Antheraea assamensis. The sequence goes on along the minus strand of JAQQSE010000099.1, from coordinate 748,878 downwards.
AAAATATACAACAAACAGCCAACGTGACTGCGGTATTCTCAAGCGGTCACCCATCCAGACATTTCTTAACTTCGGTGATCGAACGAGTACCAGTGTTTTTAACATTCTACTGGCCACAGTTTTACCCCTCCCCCACACTCCCCATAGCGGTTACCGCTTTCATGCCGACATGTATGCTAACTTAGTAGATATGTATACACTGATTGTACCAGAAACATGATATAAAACTAAGAGAGTCGTTATTGCAGTGTTCCACCATCACCCAATTAAGGTCCAAATTGTTTTCAATCGACTTCAAAAGGCAGGAGGTTTTTAATTCGATTGCATTGTTTTTAAATGATTCTAATCTTATAACTTTGTCATTTATAAAGTGATTTGGAAAATAGTTTTTTATTGTAGAGGCTAGTTTTAATGCCATTGGCAGTGGACCTTGGATTCCCAAGCCACACCAGGGAACACGAATATAATCGAATTGGATATGTATAGTGACTGAGATTTTGCTGGGTTTATGACGATCTAAGACTAAGTAGGTAACTATGGTCACGGGAATGCTGGTGAATTTTTTTAGAGTAATTTTCTTATTATGTCGGTTTTTTTTTTAATTTTATAATAATATATTTATCACAGTTCAGTTAATATTACTGTTTAAACAGTAAATCTTACTATAGTCCACTAAACATAACTACAATATTTTACCTCTTTTTGTTTTCGACAAGTACTAGGTACAATAATTTCGCTCCAAAATAAAAAGTACCACACATCAATGTAGATATTCACTAGACTACGATCAAGCATATGGATCACCTGTGACATAGTTTTGTACATTCAAGGTAATGGCGTTTGACCTCAATCTCACCTGTTGTTAAATGACGATGGTATACCAAGATGGTAAATACGCTGAATCGCCGTTGTTTTTGGATCCCACTGCGGTTACAATCCGGCACAGTGGCAGCCAATTTGCTGTTTTACTATAAAAAGTATTATTATTTAGCTTTATTATGCGCACGCTAAGGTTGTGGAATGGGTTACCAGCCACGGTGTTTCCCCAGAGTTATGACATGGGGTTCTTCAAAAAAGGATTGAAACACGCTCTTCAAGGTCGGCACCACAATAGTGATGTCCCTTTTTTTTACATGGGGAAAATCCGTAACGGATACCCACCCCCTCTTTATGTCCGATTCCCACGGACTAAAAACCCCATGGTGCCTTCTCACACCTATTTGGCCGGGGAGCAGGAACTGCCAATGGCACTACTTCTGCATCCCCGGCAGGTGTCGGCCCCTCTTTAGGGGCCCCGTCTGCGGTCTGAGAGGTTAAGATGGTAGACCTCTGAGGAGGGGGCGGGTGCTAAACCCCCCCCGACGAACTGTGGGAGTCGCGCGGCACAATGCGCCTCGACCACGCGGGTCTGTGCAGATAGACACTGCTGCAGTGATGTCCCTGGTGTTGCAGTTGTTCACACGCGACGGTAACCATTTCCCATCAGATGGGCCGTCTGGCTGTTTGCTGCCCTAAGTCCTAAAAAAAAAAAAAATTACATGACACAGTTATTTCTAAAGTTGCATTAGGACTTAAGTAATTCTTTCGGAAGTCAGTATTCGTTCATATTATACTTATATAGCATTGTAATATTTTTGAATGTGATAACCGTCCTCAAGAACGTTTACTGTCTGAAAGCGAAAGCATCGTTCCAGTAATAACATATCATTATAATGAAATAATATGTTGTTATTATTGCATTATTTAAGTGTATATATTTTGCATTTTTTAATATTCTTCATCATCAGCCTGTAAGAGACCCACTTCAGGGTCATAGGCCTCTTCCCAAAGGAAAGTATAGGGAATAATCACCACGCCAGCGCACAACGTATTGGCGATTTCAAACTCTTAGAAATCCACAGTTTTCTATTTTCTCACATACGGTGGTATTACAAGAACATTTCTCAGGTTCAGGTTTCCTCACGATGTTTTCCTTCACCGTCAGCCGATAGTGTTACCAATGTAAATTAGTAAATGTACGCGAATACAGAAAAATTCGTTGGTACAACATACACCGGGGTTCGAACCTGCGGACATCGGATTAATTGATTCCACCGGTCAAATCACTCGGCCACCACTATATTATTATTATTTATTTGCATAAATCTGTATGAACTTTAATGAGCATATTTATTAGTTTATATAGTTTATTAGTTTTCTCTTCTATCGTGTGCCCACTTTTTTTTGTTCACCCGATATTTCAGGCTTTTTTTTTGATAATTTATTTATTTATATCTTTAATTTAAATGGGTAGTTAAGTATAAAAATAATATCTCGTCTTGCTCACTTTAATAATGTATTCAAGGTGCACTAGATTTAAAATGATTTATATTTAAAACTATTTCAGAAAAATGATACTGGCTAAGAGTCTGCAGGAAAAATAAATAAAAACTATAAAAAAGACTACAGGCTTCATTGTAAGCTTGAAGTGTATTTACGTCTTCGTTTTTCCAGACAGCTATGCTGAGGATATGTCTCGTGTTGGGCGCGGTGGCCCTTGCATCTTCAATTCCCATCCATGACAAAATCACACCCAGGCCTGGTGAAGCTTGTGGCTATGAAGTGAGTATCTTTGTATGTAATATAATATATTCAAGTGTTTAAAAGCAATTCGATAAGAAGAATGGATAATTTTCATTTTGGTTATAAAGTTAATTTTCATATATATCGGGTAGTCGTTCAATTGTTGAAATTTAACAATAATTCGTAAAAGTTTCAACGTTGTTGAGGGTCTTCTGTCAAAGAGTACGTATTTACTTTTATAAATTCCATAGTGACGTTTCCGTACGCCATTTGTATTTTTTTTACTCTGAGCGATTGCATGACCACAGACTAAAATATATTTGACATTGACAGTTTTAAGTCATACACCTTTTGAATTTCACTCCGAACTCTTACCTTTAGTGAATAATAATAAATCTTTTATTTTAAATGCTTTGTCTTTATTTATTAAAATTAACAAAATCATACTTTCATCAGATTGTCTATGTTTTAATCGATTTGTGTAGACTTTGTTTGTTTTTGAATTGAATACAAATTATATAAATTAATTATTTTCTTTTCGTGAATTATATTTTTTAATCGCTCTCCTTCGTTTATGACACATCCGCCACGGACAGCGCTCACTCTGTATCTACGTGACATTGGCGGAATTGTGTATTGTTTACACACGGCGCCATATTTTGTAGAAGAAGAAGAAGGGTTTTTTTATTTATATGTGAACTAGCGGCCCGCTCCGGCTTCGCACGGGTATAAAATTTATAGCCAATGTCATTCACTGAACAAAATGATTAAAATCAATCCAGTAGTTTTGATTTATTCATTACTGCCCGTGGCCCGCACGCGTTCAATTTGGAGTAACCTCAAAAATAACAGTATTTCTCCACTATTTAATTTATGTTATTATACATATAAACCTTCCTCTTCAATCACTCTATCTATTAAAAAAACCGCATCAAAATTCGTTGCGTAGTTTTAAAGATTTAAGCATACATAGGGATATAGGGGCAGAGAAAGCGACTTTGTTTTGTACTATGTAGTAATAAGCAAAGAGAAAAGAGCAAATTACATCTTCCATCTCTTTTCGCAATCGATTTTCTTTACTTTATTTATACATGCAATGTGCTTATAAATTGGTACAAAGTATTTTCTTCACGTTCTACTAATGTTTTACATATGTATTGTATTTAATGTTATTATTTTAATATTATGTATCATAAACCAAAACTCTTATATGCGTTGTCAAGTTAATTCTAAATTCCCCGTTTCTTTAAAAATTAAAAAAACAAAAGATTATAAGGTTCGACACGAATGAGGGTTACAACCAAATTATAAAAGTTCATTTGTTTCCGGCGAGAAGTAGCAGAAATGTGTTGACGGATTTGTGACACACAATTCGATTGTTAGCCGCTCATTATCATTGGGTTAGCGGCTCGGTGTACCTACCCTAGCAGATAACTTTTGACCTTTACGTCGGAGAAATGTTTTGTAGATGATAATATAATGTGTACGTACGTATGATAGTAATATCTGTGCAGGATAAAGTCATTAACACCCGATAATAAATATGTTCTTCCTGCTAAGTTTACTATACATAATTATTAGGATGTATGTGAATGTATTAAAAAAAACACTCTGATGCGTTTGAGAATCTGTAGTTCTGTCTCTTTCTAATTGTATTTGTTTTGTCGCGAACGATTTTTTATAGTATTTCGTTTCGTGGTTCGAACTTCTGACTCGGTTCAAAGAAGCGATGAAGCGTTGATGGCTCAGTTGGTAGTGTGTTCGGACACAGCGTCGAAGGACGTAAGTTCGAATCCAAGCAACTGAGTCGGAGCTTTCGGTTAAGGAAAACATCGTGATGAAACCATAGCATGGTGGTAGGGCTGTTTCTAAGTCTTCTGGCTAGCTACCACCCTCAAGTTGAAAATCTGTCGCCGAGCACCTGTTGGTGTGTTCCGGTAGCTGCACTTGAGAACTAGTCTTCCTCTAGGTTAAGCGTGACTTACCATCTTAGACATCATTTACCATCAGATGAGATTATGGTCAAACGCTTACCTATAAAGCACAAAAAAAACATTCTTCTTTATTTTTTTTTTAACTTTGTGTCAGATGTGATCACGGATATGATGTTTTAAAAAAAATGTATATTCGTTCGTTTTTAACTCAATTGATAGGGACAATAGCTACAAAAAAATATTTTTAGAAAATTGTGAAATAAAGCCTGAGAGTTTAAACTTTATCTGCTTTGTTAGAGAATTACCCAGGTAGTTTTATTTACCAATGGAAATGCATTTTTTATCGAAATTCACTACGAAAATACCACCAACATTATATAACATAGGGTCAAATAGATTCTCCTCAAAGCCTATCTGTGACCCCAAATAATGTTATAAATTTCAGAGCTGCCCGGAAACCTCGAGCGACGTGCTGAACGTTCACATCGTGCCGCACACTCACGACGACGTCGGCTGGTTGAAGACAGTCGATCAGTATTATTATGGAAGTAAGGTTTCAATTGCTTTAAATTACTATTAGTTGGAAAAAACCTAGTTTCGTCGGTGAGAACTATCATTAACTAGCTACTCGGCCCGGCTTCGCACGGACGCAGACGTACAAATGTAGAAAATAAGACCAAAGCTTCACTTTATAGTGCTACAATCTTATAGTAAAACTAGCTGTTGCCCGCAGCTCCGCATGCGTTTTCTTATTTATAATTGTAAATTACTTCTTATAAGATCAGCTATCCATTGTGATACATTTGATATTTACAAGTCCATATTATATGGTATATAGGGTAAAAATACGGTTTCATATTGTTAAATAGCTCTATAATTTGACCATTTTGACAAAGCTGTTAATTTAAAACTATCAAATAACACATTTGATTCTTCTAAAACCCTATGAACGAGAGAGTCCGATTTTCGTCCACCGTGTAGTATCCGAACACGTTATCAATTTGCTTTAACAGGTATGTCGCTAAGTCTCTATCGATGGAATACTGGAACTATATTTGACAGCAAGTTTCACTTGTGAGATGGCTCGCTACTGCACGCACCAAGTCATTTATGATCGGGTTCCGTTGAACTATTGTTTATAGGATAATAATATAAATGCTTCTTTCTTGTTGCAGGTAATAATACAATTCAGAAAGCTGGCGTCCAATACATACTCGATTCCGTGATCAGGGAATTATGGGAGGACCCGAAAAGAAGGTACGTCTGGTTTTTTTTTTTTTTGTCTTCAGGTGGAGTTTTATCGTACGCGAATTGGTTTAAAATCGAAAATTTTGTATTCAGTTTGGGCTTTGAAAAACGCTCGTGTTCGGTGATTCAAATCCAAATCGACCACTTTTAAACCCGACTCCTTTCGTTTTGACAGTGTTTTTTTTCTTTTCTGCCTTATTCAAATTATATTTAAGGCAATTTTCACATTTTTTTCCCAATCCAAAAAAGATTTTTTTTTAATAATTGTAACTTCTTCAAAAAAATTAATAATTGGGACGGTTATCGGACAAAATATAATTTCTTTTGAGGGGGCTATTGAAGATATATGAAATTTTTCATATTTTCTACCTTTTCATTACCTAAAAAACTATCATTTGTCTTGTTAAGCCTAAGGCTCAGCTTCAGCTTAAGCTTTTGTTATTATTTCCAGTATTAATATTATACTATTCTTTTAATAAATCCATCGTAAGTTTTTGCGAGCATACTCTCTCTATAGGAATTCTTAATATTGTCAGGTTTATCTACGTGGAAACAGCGTTCTTCTGGAAGTGGTGGGTCAGACAGACGGATTCCATCAAGGATAAAGTCCACACGTTAGTCAGGCAAGGACGGTTGCAATTTGTGGGTGAGTCCGCCCTTATTCTTTTATTCGTTACTTTGCAATTCACTATATTATTCACTATATAGCGTGTTAACTGGAAAGATATAGAAGGGCAATAAAGATCTGATTGGTTCCACCAAAAATATTTCAAATCGGCTATTGTGGCTAGGTGTTCATTTCTGGTGACATATATTATTTACTTGGAAGAATTAAAAAAATAGGTTAATTAAACTAACTGTTTTTTATTATTAACTAGCAGACTCGGTGGACTTTGTCCTGCCCTGACTTATGTGCATGAAACGCTTAAGGCGGCCTGACTTTTTCCGATTCTTTCAACAATTATTATAATATTTCAACCAATTTAAAAAAAAAAAACACCTTGACAAATTATATACCTAAACCTTTCCCGTGAATTACTCTATCTTCCTCTGCGAGCAAACGGGTCATACCGCGAATTATCGCGGGTGTCCCCGTGCGCCTCGCTCGACCTATCACCGTCGCGGCGGTCGTGCGACCCGGTCCAGGGCGCACGGCCCGCCGACTCGGACGAATCGGCCTCCGCCTCCGCCCATACAAAGCCAGAAGGCTTTCCCTGACCTGCCGGGCACCTCCAGTGCGCCGGCAGCATCCGCTACTCCGCCGAGCGCGCTCTCCTGGCGCGTAAGGCCTTCCCCGTCAGCTCCCTCGGCTCCTAAAGCCAAGCCCCAGCCCCCAAAGGCTCTGTCCACTCCTGCGCCACCTATCGCGGTTTCAGCATCGACCTCCGGTATAGACTGGATAGCTCGCTTACTTTTGGTACACGATGTACAAGAGATAATCGCATTTAACGCGTTAGTTAATAGTACGTCTGAGCTCGGGCTCTTAAACGCTATCTCCGCTTTCCCGGCCGTCGCGACCACGGTACAACAATTAACCCGCGCCGCGCATAAATAAATTCGCGTAAATCAAAATATCAGTTCGAACCCGCGTGTTCATACACAATAGACCGATACATTAGGATTTGTTACGTAATTATTTAGTTAAATCGGCACCGTGCCATTGTACTTTATTTTTTAGCTCGATCCCCTCTGAAAAGACGCGTGTTTGCGCCCACGCCCGCGACTCTCTCTGTTCACGCCGCCGTGAGCGGGGGGTGAAGATTCGATCCCGCACACTCGTCGCGATTTTTCTTGTAACTGCTCGAGCCTAGGTAGTCCCTCGGTTTGGAGCCCTCGAGTATGTTACTCGCGCGAATACAGTGGTTTACACATGGTCTACACTTACACGATCACCCCACACACTTGCACACCTAGGCACTCAGTGGTGGGCTGTTTTTTTGCCCTTTTCGGACTGAAATAGGTCACATAACACAGTAGTCAGATACCAAATACACATATACATTCGTGAAACATGCATGGTCACACATGCATTTTTCACGAATTCATATATGTGTATTGTATGGATAGATAGCTTAGCTAGCTTAGTTAGGTCGGGAATCCGGCGACAGCTCAAGCCGAAGTGCACCGAGTGCCTTTGAGATGTTTCGCCTAAAAATCAATCGGGTGAGTGCCCTAAGCGCTCCCCTTAGTAGTCCGGTGAAACTGTAGCAGCCGCCAGGCTAACAGTGTAGGTCAGTTCGAAAAAAAAAAAAAAAAGAATTACTCTATCTATTGGTGAAGACCGCGTTACAATCCGTTGAGTCGTTTTTGAGTTTATCGTGAACATCCAGACAGACAGACAGACGCGGCGGACGACTTTGTTTTATAATATTTATAATATTAAGTCATATGACCAGAGTTGATTCCATTATAAGGTAAAGGGGAAAATTACTCTAAACACTAAATTCAAGGGTGTCTTAATTTTAATGGAATAGTCTTTTTACTTTACCATATTTTTAATTATGATCAGACGTTTATATGTATTTGTAAAAATATCTTCAACTTGAAGGTGGTAGCTTACCAGCTGGCTAACGCTTATCACCACGCTATGGTTTCATCATACGGTTTTAGTAAAATAATCAAATGTAGGATTTTGTGCATGTCTATTGACGCGGTATCTGCACATGCTGCAACTGAGCCTTGATTTATACACGTTTCAACTGAGTCGTCATTTACACACGTTGCAACCTGAGTCTTTATTTATACACATTGAAACTGAGCCGTCATTTACACACTTTGCAACTGAGTGTTTATTTACACACGTTGCAACGTAAGTCTTAATTTATACATGTTGCAACTGAGTCGTCATTTACACACGTGTTTATGTACACACGTTGCAACCTAGGTCTTTATTTATACACATTGAAACTGAGCCGTCATTTACACACTTTGCAACTAAGTGTTTATTTACACACGTTGCAACATAAGTCTTAATTTATACATGTTGCAACTGAGTCGTCATTTACACACGTGTTTATGTACACACGTTGCAACCTGGGTCTTTATTTATACACATTGAAACTGAGCCGTCATTTACACACTTTGCAACTAAGTGTTTATTTACACACGTTGCAACGTAAGTCTTAATTTATACATGTTGCAACTGAGTCGTCATTTACACACGTGTTTATGTACACACGTTTTTTATTTAATACGCGCAGGCCATCTAACAATGTTTTTCTCCGGGTTTATTGACATAGGCCAACAAAAAAAGCTTGAAACTGGCTTCAAACCGGAAACTAGGAATTTGTAATAAACCGAGTGATTTTTAGGTGGAGCATGGTCGATGAACGATGAAGCTGCGACACATTACCAAAGCACCATTGATCAGTTCACCCTCGGACTAAGGTAAGAGATCTCCTATCTCCTGTACTGTATTTATCTTTCATACTGTCTCTTCTCCCTCATATTACTAAGTCGAGATTAACTATACGAGTATTAGATTGGTGATGTTCAATGTGCGATTGAAACGATGGGTATTTACAATGATTTATGTTATAGTTCAGTATATGTCCATAATGATATTTGGTCCTAAGTTATGATAACTACGAGGATGGTCAAATCAGAAATGGGTCCGACTAACGCAGTATTTTTCATCGGTTTTTATGACGCTGTAGAGACTCAAAGTGTTTTATTACTCTTGGACAAGTTTGTTTCAGCGACCAATCAGTCAATCATTGTTACGTTCGGTTCGTAGACGCACGCTTCGGAGATAAACTCCAATAGTGCATAACAGTCGTGAGGAAACCGGAACCTGAGAAATGTTCTGGTAGTAAAATGTGAAATTGTAGATTTCTCGGAGTTTGTGATCTCTAATACTTTATGGACGTTACCTTCGGGAAGAGGTCTATAACCCTGCAGTGGGTCTCTCACAGGCTGATCTGACAATGATATATTTTCCACCATCAGTAAACTGAACGACACCTTCGGTGAGTGTGGTAGACCTCGTGTGGGCTGGCAGATCGATCCGTTCGGCCATTCGAGAGAGTTCGCCTCTCTGCTCGCCGGTATGGGCTACGACGGTCTCTTCCTGGGCAGGTTAGATTACCAAGACAAATCATCGCGTCTCCACAATAAGAACATGGAGATGCTGTGGCGTGGAGACGATGATTTGGGTAAGTTGGTTACTTTTTGTATTCTGTCTTGACTCGAGATGACGATAGATTATAATTGGTCATAACAACCAGTCTCAGGGCCGAGATTAAAGGTTAGAAGGTCCTGCTATAACTAAGAATTAAAGGCTTCGAATAATTTTGATGGTATAAATTTGGTAGTTGTGTTTATCTGAGTGTGTGCGCTTAGTTCTTCTAAACAACTCTATTGGTTCTTATAAGATTTTCACCGTCAATTTGATGATTTTTTCCTGTGTGTTTACATATGTAATACGTATAAGGTGCTTACAGTACTAACCTTGGCTAAACCTAATGAGGCATATCAGGATAATGTACTACACAATTGTATGTCTTAAAAAGGCTGTAAAAATGTGTTTGACAGGTGCGGCTTCTGATATATTCACTGGAGTACTATACAATACGTACTCGCCGCCGCCCGGCTTCTGCTTCGATATACTCTGTGACGACGAACCCATTGTCGACGACCCCGACTCGCCTCTCTTCAATGTCGACGAAAAGGTAAATGTTACACACTCTCGAACATAGATGGCGCTATTATCAATATTAGCATTTTTACACTTTGTTATAGATGGAGATCTATAGGGATTTTATTCAGTGTTTCATGTATTGTACTATATGTAATATATGTTATTGAAAAGTAAAGTCCACATGGCTTAACCGTATTTTATCAAGTTGATTCTGAATATTCATACATTATTGATTCGTTCATAGTCGACAGTAACTTTGTAATTTCAGTAAAGAATAATAGATGGCGTTGTGATGTAATTTTAATTTCGTTTAAGGTTATAATAGCGTTCGGAGTACTCACTCCCTACCATTCATAATTGCATAATTGGAAAGAAATGGTTTTGAATCCAAAATTTTCTGAATCACTATTATTGTTAATTAATTTTTTGAGAACTAACAACAAACATTATCCTTGTTTCATATTAATTTTGGGACTTATTATATTTAAGCAATACGAAACATATGCTAAATTATTTAATTAGGTGTCAATTTTATTTTCAAGTGTTGCTAGATCTAACGAAACTGTGATTAAGTTGACAACATTGACTTGTGTGTGGATTTTCAACTCAATAATTGAACCGTGCCATCAATATATTCCCGGCGAGACAGCTAGAAAAATAAATATAATGAATATCATCATTAAAGATGGCAAATAACGTTTAGATGTCAATAATGAACTTATGTTATTACGTTATCTTATAATGATTACTGTTATTAACTGTTATCAGTTATTATGCTGTTTCATAATGTTATTTTTTTTATATTTTCGGGACCTTCTAGATTATTACTGCCATTGTCGAGTATGTAATAATATTACAAGTGACTTGTGATTATTTCAATGTTCTAACAAGACGGTGGCCCCCTTGTTAGAACTTTCCAGGGAGTTTCTGTGGCATCCCTGAGTTTGTGCTCTGTGGTATTATTTTCCATCTACTTCTCTTGGGCACAATAATCGAATTATATTACGTAAAATGTCACGAATGTTGTAAAACATAGAGTCAAATAATACCATATTATAAATAAAATATAAAAGGCACTACATGGACAAACTAAAATGCCTTTACAAATAAAAAAAAAATAGTGTGTACTTATGTACACGCGTTAGAAGTTATACTTCTTTGGCGTAATAATTTTTAATTGTATACAATAAATTAACATCTCAGTGTATATATAACAAATATAATAACTATAATTATTAACGGATTAAGATAATCTATAATTAAAAATGTTATCCACGAGTTATCTTTTAACTATACTTATATAGTTTTTCTTGCCTATTAACTAATAACTTCCGCTTTCCATGTTTATAATTTACAGATATGTGTCGAATATGACAAAGTAATTTTAGAATACAAACTTACCACGTTACCATGGCAACTGTTAACATGTTCACGGTTACTATAGCAACGGAAACGCGTAACGCATAAGTGCAAAAATAAAATGTTGACTATAGCTAACTTCAGGGTGTCGGTTTTTCGTGACGGTGTGCGGTGCGAGCGCATCGTAAAAATTTACTCTCATCGTTTTTCCCTAACGCGCCACAAGAAGTGTATAACTTCAAAAAGATTATGGTGAACAATATAGATCCGATTTCTAGGTATCGCGTTTCATAGAAATATGTAAGAATATGTCCCGCGGTTACAAAACTAACAATATATTGGTTACGATGGGAGAAGATTTCCAATATCAAGAGGCCGCCATGTGGTATATAAATTTAGACAAACTGATCGAGTAAGTAAGACAAGACAAGTGCGCTCGCGTATTGTGCACGAAGTATATGGCATGATATTGTGCATGATGAATATATGCTGCATATTTGTTCTGAACAAGATACCTAGTTAGATAGCATATTAATTATATCTGTGTGTTTTTGTTTACGAATTAACTTATCTATGTATACTAATTAAGTATGTATGTTTCTGGGAGTGTCACCTTTTTAACTAATGATCTGATTTTTAAATTTTTTCTGGGGTTTCCAAATTAGGGGTTTTCCCTCAAAATTGAGAGAATAATTATGCGGTTTGGGCATTTTTAGGGACTTTTTTTATTTACAAGTACATACCATGACATAAACCAATTGAGACAATTTTTTGTAATTAATTTAAAATATACATATATATATATATATATATATATATATGGGCTAGCGTGGTGCTTATACCCATACCTTCTTTAAGGAAGAGGACTATGGCCCTGCAGTGAGTCTCTTACAGGCTGATGATAAATACATAAATCTTTATATCTCTGTCAAGGTGGATAGATTTATGGAGGTATGCAGAAAAATGTCGAAGGCGTATAGGACGAACAATATATTGTTGACGATGGGTGACGATTTCCAATATCAGGATGCTGGGATGTGGTTCAAAAATTTAGATATTTTAATGGAGTGAGTTACCATATTATCGACTATACTTTTTCTATATTCTCTCGTGTATTTATTTTACAATACAATTCAATTTTGATTGCCGAGCTCTTATGATTTCGTATACGAGCCCCAAACATTTTCCTAGGAGTAACTCCTAACAAGCTCCTATTAATGAGATAATGGAATAGCGGTAGATCTTCTTCGGATACTGTATTTATACTAATCCTGTATTGAACCTTAGCTTTCTGTGATATATCTGGTTACCACTCTGGAGTTTTATTTTTGTCACCAAGCATCTATAGGTGTGCTCCGGCAGCTGCACTCGAGTGTTAGTGTTCATAGCTTAGTGTGGCACCTTTGACCACATTGTCAGGTGTTATCAAGGTGTAGTCAAAAGAGAAATTCATGATGTATAGAATTAAAAATCTCTGTTCGTTGACGGAAGGTATGCATGAGTAATTTGCTAGAACTGATGTTGTCACTCTTAATCGATTATTTGCTTATTATTTAACTGTAATTGCATGTTTGTTGAATCAGCTGTGTGCAAAATTGTTTTATGTTTTTAAAAGGCTTTTATGCTTGTTCTTGGTACATCCAATTGCATGTTATCAATCGATTTTAATTTAACAATTCCTCAGAATTAATTATAGATTAGAACCCAAAAGGTCTGTGTATTAGCATTTTTAAGTGGTCAAAATAAATAATTCACAATAACTGTCATCATAGGATATATGATTTGGAGATAAATTATTTATTATTCATTTGAAGGAATGCTGACTTAGTCGTTAGCATATTTTGACACCGCATCGAAGAACGTAGGTTCGAATCCTTGCGAATGAGTCAGAGCTTTCGGTGAAGGAAAACATCGCGATGGAACCATAACAGGGTTGGACTGCTTTTCCCAAGCCCGCCATCTGCTAGTTACGACTTTCAAGGGGAATCTGTCGCTATGGATTTGTTGGCGTGTTCCAGCAGCTGCACTTGAGAGTCAGTCGTTCTAGGTTTAGTGTGTTTACAATCTTAGACCACATCGTGAACTATCGGAAACCATAATGGTTTAAGCTCCATACAGACGAATGGAGAGCTCATCGTTATTAGCTTATGCAGTGTATCACTGGTCAACAGACAGAGTGGTTCGAAATTTAGAAACATAGTCCGCCATTTTGAGGTGTATCTGGGTATTAAAAAACAGCCGAGGGTTTAAAACTTTAGTACTTATCGTATAACCTTGAGGTTGACAAATAAATATGTCACGTTAATTGTATCAAGTCAAAAAAATTTATTATTGTCATTCAACGCCATCTATTATTCGCTGTGGTTACTATATACTTGATATTTTCAAATTTGGAATAAAGTTACAATTTTATTAGGGAAACTGCTTTTTTTTTTCAATTATGGTAAACTTCGAATGTTTTGTTATAAAAATCACATAAATTCACTGTGTACTGAAGTTGTTACTTACGTTAACATATAAATTATAATGGTCGAGTGGTTTGACGAGTGGAATATCGATTAAATGGCCACAAGTTCGAACTCCGATGCGTACTAATTAATATTTCGGAATTCGCCTAATGCTGATTGTGAAGGAAATGAAGAAACCTGATCCTGAGAAATTTTTATAGTGATACCGTATCTAGGAAAAATATATAACTATGGCTATTTCGGGGCTATACTTTATTTTAAGAAGAGGCTTTTGGCCATTTTTTAAAGACTGACCAGCGATGCAGATGGTAACCGTTTAGTTGTTATGTATAATCATATATTGGACTGTTGTCAACAGATTGCGTTGTTTATGAAGTATGTGAGTAATCAAGCGCTAAGCTACAGAACGAACAACGTAATTGTGACAATGGGCGGTGATTTCACATACCAAGACGCCATCATGTGGTACAAAAATCTAGATAAGTTAATCGAGTGAGTGTTTTCTTTTTTAAAGAAATATTCAACTGTACAATTGAGAAACAATTTTTTTTTTATATTGGCGCATAATGTTTTTTCTGTTACCAAAGAAATCTCTGTACTAGTTTGTCGTTTTGTCGTTACATTTGAGGTGTCTGATAACATCGTGTCCACCTGCATCTCGACTATCATAAATATTGTGAGAAACTAGTCATAATGACTTGTTGAAATGCATCGTATTCACGAGATCAGAATGTGAATGGTCCAGTAATTTTCAGGCCGGTGTAAGAACAGATAATGCGTTTTTAAATAACTATCAGGCGAAGAACAGTTAGTCAAATAAAACGGGTTAGGTTATGCAAATAACTGTTCCAACTAGCTCTGGATAGGTTATGATTTAAAATATTCACTGTCAACATAAAAGAAGTGGTTTATAAGAACCTAGAAACCTAGAAAATATTAATTATCAGACATTTTGGGTTCTACTATTAAATAGACTGCATGTTTTCTCCACATGATTATATTCAATTGATGTAAAATATCAAATTTAATGACATTTTCACAGCATGTATGTCTATGCCTTATTACAATCAAAGTAGTATAAGTCAGCGTTTAAGGACATTTATGTCTAAATGATATTAGAATTCTGATTGTTTCTTGAGTGTAGCTGCCGCGTAATATCAATAAATCAGTGCAGCTTTACAACATTATTTAATACCATTACATGGTTTCATCATGGTTTTTGCCCTTTTCTTTATTTGAGTCTTTAGATACGATGTTTTTTTTTATATATTATAGGGGGCAAACGAACAGGTGGGTCACCTGATGGTAAGTGATCACCACCATCCATAGACACTAGCAACACCAGGGGAGTCGCAAGTGCGTTGGCGGCCTTTTAATATATGTGGGCCTCCGGCGCTCTCACTGACCGAACGAAACGCAACAGTGCGGGCGCACTGTTACTTCACGTCGGTTTTCTGTGAGAGGGTAGTACTACTTCGCGCGTCGGGTGAGCCGACCCATTCATGCTGTAACCAGTAATAGTTTCAGCGTAGCTCTACCACCTACCACCTATGTTTTCACCCTAGATTAGTTACTCAGCATCTCAAACGTTGTGTATTGCAGTCGATGAGAAAGTGATCACTGTGAGACATGATGGGGTGTCTATAACTGTGAACCTATGTATAATCTATGTAATCAGTCAACGTCAAAGTTGAACCACATTAGTCTTTCTTTTTATATTATTTTCACATTTACGTTTCACTACTAGGTAGTGGTAGGCTATATTTTATTTTCATTTGATATAATCAATTTAAAGCGTAATATAGTATGATATAATTAGATTATATTTCTAGATATTCTAATTTGAAAGCGGCTAAAGACGGATTGCAAATGAAATTCATGTATTCAACGCCGACCTGCTATTTGAAAGCTGTGAAAGACGCCGAGTACGTATTATTTTCTTCCCTTTAGCTATATTCAACTTTTGGATGAAGTATGAGGTGTGTTTAATAATTATCTCATGCCATAAGAAGCGGTATTTTCCATTTATAAATTCTTAGTATAATAAGTACTAGCTAAAACCATGACCTTTTGAGATGTGGCGGGGAGGGCATTCGCGGGAGATTTCATTATTTGTTAAGCTAAAAGATAGCGCTCGAAATAATTGCTAATTCAATGAATTGTATTGTAATTAAGATTACCACTTTCAGCATTAAAATAAGCAGAAACTATCTAACAATCGCTATATTCAATAAATCGAATATAGCAGAATTAATTCCGTACGATATTGATAATAACCATAGGAATATTTCGTTAAAGATTTAATAGATGGCAGTGTTCGATAGTTCGTAGTATTTTGCAAAAATAATTACTTGACGAATTTCATTCTGTCATCTATTGTTGTCTATGAAAATTATTATTTTAATATTTATCTTTAAATCGTCTGTTGCAATTCTTATCAACTAGATGGCGGTAGAAAATATGCATCTCACAGTTATGAACTCACTTAACTAGATGGCGCTTTAATAGATATTAAATAATGTAGTTGAGCACCATCTAGTTAATGACGCCCTTGATAGATATCCTTGATAGATATCAAGGAATTCACTTACTGAGTAAACTAGATGGAAATATATTTTATTTCAGTCCCGTCCTTCCGATAAAACAGGACGATTTCTTCCCGTACGCGAGCGATCCTACCGCTTATTGGACCGGTTATTTCACGTCGAGGCCGACGACCAAATATTTTGAGAGGGAAGCGAATAATTATTTACAGGTGAGACAAATCTATTGTAGATAAAAGCGAAACTAACTATATTTATATGTTTGTTTCCGCGAAGTAATCTCCGAAACTACTGAACCGATTCTGAAAATTCTTTCATCTACAGCGATCAAGCGATGATGGCTCAGTTGGTAGTGTGTTCGGACACAGCGTCGAAGGTTTGAATCTCAGTAACTGAGTCGGAGTTTTCGGTGAAGGAAAACATCGTGATGAAATCACAGCATGCTGGTAAGGATTTTTCTAAGTCCGCCTGGCTAGCTACCACCGTTAAGTTGAAAATCTGTCGCCAAGCACCTGTTGGTGTGTTCCGGCAGCTGCACTTGAGAGCCAGCCTCTCCCTCTAGGTTAAGCATGACGACCATCTTAGACCACATCATCTTTTAACATCAGATGAGATTGTGGTCAAACGTTAAAAAACTATAAAGTATAAAAAAACACTACGTTATCCCCGAGAGATTATGAAGTCTGTGCCCAGTTGTGGGAACGTTACTAAACTGTTTTGTTAAGTGTTTTATATTATTGTACGTCGGTTCGTGAAATCTAGGACGATAAATGCTTTTTCCAGCTCTTATATCGTATTTTTACGTCTATAGGTTAATCAAATGTCGTATGTATTGGAAGAAATTTATTTGGGCGAGTACAGACAAATACTGAATAGGCTCACTATCAAACAATTACACTACAAACATGTTGGCACATTGTATTACTTTAGTCGCAGTTGTCTCGAAGATCGCTTCCTTGTTTATAATTGTATTCGCTCCGATATCCCGAATACGACTCTGCTCGGATAACGACGGTTGCACGCACGAAAAAGCATGACTCATTGTCACGTTCCGCCTGAACTGACCATGTAAGCGATATAGAGGCGCGATCGGCCTAAACTTTGGGCTTGTGATGCATCTATCTCTCTTTCACTCCATCAGTAGTTCAGTGATAATAATTTAATTAAATTCATCAATGTATGCAAAGTATGCAATTTTTATCAATGTTTTCTTATTACGTTATCACGTAAAATTGTCGTCCGTAAACCGACTTACAGACAACCAATTTTTTTTAAATCAACAACGAACTGATTAAACCTTGTTGGCCTGACGGACCTTCACATCTTCACGGGGTTCTAGGGGGAACGCTTAGGGCACTTAGCCGAATGGCAACAAGCTCAAGGGTGTCAGAGTGGTCGAACCTGGGCTTGGAATGTTGTTTGGAATATAACGCGAATCGAACTAACCACGTGAGCTAAGCTAATCATATATGTATAATTTAGTGAGACACACACGCGTACCTATATATTATGTGACAATTTTGCTATGGCACTCACCTTGGATGCACTGCGGCTGACTTTATATAGCTTTCAGTAAAGGAAGGTAGAAAACTCTCGAAGGCTGGCGCCGTTATTCGACTATTCGATTAAGTTCGAGACGGACTATTTTTAGAAGCTTGTTGTTTTTGGTTCCCGCGACTTATGAATCATTCGTTGTTCATTTGTAGGAACCAGTTCGGAAACAATGTGTAACAGTATATTAATGCTGTATGTGCTATGTTGTATTATATCTGTTATCTCCAGGTTGTGAAACAGTTGCAAGTCCTCGCCGGGTTAGATAAACATAATGTGTATGTTCTCAATGAGCTTCGCAACGCTATGGGTGAGTTTTTTTTTATATTATAGGGGGTAAACGAACAGGTGGGTCACCTGATGGTAAGTGATCACCGCCGTCCATAGACACTAGCAACACCAGGGGAGCCGCAAGTGCGTTGCCGGCCTTTTAAATAAGTGTACGCTCGTTTCTTAAAGGTTTGTAACTCGTAATGGTTTGAAAACACCGCCGCTGGAAGTCGATTCCACAAGGTCCAAGTTCGAGGCAGAAATGATCTTGAGAAACTTTTTTTTATAACTATCTTTATTCTTTTGTGTATTATTTCGTTAAAATGACCGCTTGATTATAAGAATATGGTAACATATTCTTGGAACAACGCCAATAATTCATTGAGGTCTATCAACTACTATCTGATATCTCATCATGATAGCCTTACGCGAGCATTGAGTCTCGCTTATAAGATTTTCATGTTGTCATCATGTTTGCAATTCCTTTTTACCCTGGCGACAGGCGTTATGCAACATCACGACGCCATCACAGGCACGGAGAAGCAGCACGTCGCTCATGATTACGAGCGAATCCTCAATCAGGCCGTTGACGATTCCCTCATCATTTCCCAGCAAGCTTTCAAGTGAGTTCTTTTTTAATTCATTTTAATGTAATTTCCTACTAGTGCCAATAAAGAAGAGTTATCCTGAGGGCATCAGATCGCAAAAAAAAAAAGTTGTCATGATTAAGTGGTATAGAATTGTTAGTGACTCGACTCATCATCTTCTTGCATGTTATCCCATCTAAGTAGAGTCAGCAAAACTTGTTCATAATCTTTCAGATCTCATCTCGTTGTTCAAACCTTTTATCATTCTTGACACAATCCATCCATGCTTTTTCGGTCTTCCTCTGCTCCTACGAGTATATCTGTCCACCTTCATACTTAATACTTGTCCAGTTACATGGTTTTCATCTCTCCTCACGACATGCCCGTACCACTGCTAAGCTATTACTCCTCGACTTCTCTGTCACCTGTGTTATTTTCAAACTTCCTCTGATGTACTCATTCTTAATCTTATCCATTCTTGTTACACCACCATTCATCTTAACATTTGCATCTCTACCGTATGTAGTCTTCTCTCATATATCTATCTCTTTCGTAACCCATAACTCGGATCCATGCACCATGAATGGTCTTATAATAGTTTTACATACCTTTACCTAGAGTTTCAAGGTCGTTCTTGGGTCACAAGCTACCCGAAATTCCTTTTCCTATTTTATCCTCCGCCCATTTATACCTCATATATCCACCTGGTTAATGTAATCGTTAGTACTTGAACTCTTAAATTTTGCAATAAACTTGCTCTGTGTTGTGATCACGTCTTCCTTAGGAAGAGATCATCGCCTATTGCTAGAATCCCGGAGCTGGAATTAAAGATATTGGTCCCTGCAACAATGATGAAGTGGAAACCTCGAAATAGTTTGAAATATGAGAGTGATGTATTTATTTCCATGTATTTAAATGTACGATGTTGCACGAAGACGTTAAAATTGTTTTAAACGCCATCTATCCGCTGGTTAAGTGTACTATATTTTAGCTGTACGTGTCTTTCATGTTTAATATTTTCTAATTTGATCAAGAACTTTGTATATATCAAAGCCATCTTAATTGTTATTGTCGTTTTTCAAAAAATTAAGTGTTCCCTTAATCAGACCTTTGAGAGATGGTTTTTTATTTTATGATTTTTAGTAAATTGAAACAAGAGAAATCGAGCAAACAGCGGATGTTCAATTATGACAGGTGCCATTTCAATGAATCCAGCTGCTGGACAGCGGAAACAAGCAATAATTTTATTGTGAGTGTTTATTTAATGTCGTACCAAACTAAAGTAACTAAACGTCTCGTATGACATCATCATTTGTTGAAATAACCGAACTCAACTTAAATGCCTTTCGTTGGTGCGCGCACAACAACAACTTGATAAAATTTTATATATATATATATATATAAGATGGATGTAAGGTTTGTTATCTATACATATAATAAAAATGGAGTGTCTGTATGTAATATCAAAATAACGACTTTTTACTGATTGGATATGAACGTATACACGATACTGATAACAAAAGTACAATTTTTAAAATTTTGTCTGTCTGTCTGTCTGTTTGTTCCGGGTAATCTCCGAAACGGCTGGACTGATTTTGACAGAAATTTCACTAACGGATAGTTAAAATTACAGCGGGTGACATAGGCTATTTTATTTTACACTAGCTGTCATCCGCGGCTTCGTCTGTAGTACTATCTCCAAAACGTTTGGACCTATTTTCATGGGACTTTCACTGACACATAGCTGATCTTATAAGAAGTATATTACAATTATAAAAAAATGCATGCAGAGCTGCGGGCAACAGCGAGTTGATAATTAAATAAACTTGCATGCGTTGCTCTGTAAACCAAAGAAATGACATTAACAAGTTTATTATATTACAATTTTTTTTTTCTTTCAACTATTTTCCTTTATGTGCTTTGACATTACATATATTATTGTTCTTTACTCATAAATAATTAATTAAATAGTTTGAACCAGTATGAAGTGCAAAGAATATTAAAGAAATATATTTTCATTACATATGTATATATAATTTTTTTTTTTCAGGTGACAGTATATAATAGTTTAGCTTGGAATATTACAAAAATTATAGAAATACCAGTCGTTAAAGCGAATTACGAAGTCTACGATCCTAAAGGTATGTTTTTGTGAATTTAAACTGTCATTCGTTTCATAGAATAGAACAGAAGAATATAGAAAAATTCTATTAAAAATGTGTTGTTATATCTCTAATTTACTATCTTTGTATATAATACTCTATAGTTAATTTGTTATGTTAATTAGTATGAGTATAAATTTAATTTTACCTACAGGAATTCGTCAGGAAGCAGTGACGTAGATGTTACTGGACGTTTTGTCTGTCTGTTTCTTTACCTGGTCGATTGTTTGCAAACGATATTAAATTTTGCAAATATCTGTGTTATAACTTCTATAATATACTTTTACTATAAGCTATAAAGTATATAACAATTTCAAAGTAAAATAATGAAACTTACTTCATACTATTTTTCATCCATACATCCATCCATTCATACATCCAAACATCCAACCATTCATCCATGCATACATCCATCCATACATACCACTTTAATATTATTTCCAGTGCAGTAATTAAAATAAATAAATTGGTTTCTATCGGTTGCTTGGTGACAGATGTTTCATGATGGTAACTAACCAGAGGGATTTAAAAATAATATATTCTACCACTATACTATGAATTCTATCATGGTGTTTTTTTTTCCCACGGTAAGACCAGGCTAATTGTAGGATTTGAACTCATGTCAACTGAAGCGTTGTCCAAATAAACACTCTACCGGTGGACTACGTGTTAGTTCCTATACATATTCAATTGTGTACAAATTTCCAGGTGATAAATTACGTTCACGCCTAACCGAGATACCGGATTTCATTAGACACATACCTACAAGGAAATCTCAAGCCACCCATACATTATATTTCATCACTGAACTCGGTCCGCTGAGTATGACATCGTTTTACGTAAAAAAAATCGTTAAAAGTGAGAAAATGAAAAGAGATGTTAGAAGCAATGAGTATTATGACAATACCAATGAGTATTCGAAAGTCGACCACGATTTTAGTTTAGTAAATATAGAGAATTTAGAAGAAACGTATACTGATAGTCAAAAACTTAGTAAGATTGACCAAACAATTGATAATGTAGACAAAACCCAAGATAATCTTATCAATAAAGATACAGAATTATTTAAAGACAAAGCTATTATAGACGAATTAGAGAAATTAATTATTAAAGAAGAGAGTAGAAGAAGTAGGGAGCGATCTAAATACGATGACATATTCTCGAAAATGGACGAAGGAGAAATGAGAATGCTCTCAGATCAACCGAATTCGAGGGAAGATTTTACAATGATCTATGGTTACTATCCTGGATGCGTTGGTGATAACAGGGAACCCGCAAATCGTAGCTCCGGTGCCTATATATTTAGACCGAATTCAACGGAACCGAAACCTTATAAACATGATGATAAAGTCCAAAAGGTTGTTGAAAACGGTGATATTCGACGCACGGTCACCAATTTCGGCGATGATCTGTCGATAGTCAGAACGGATTACATCAGTTCGAAAATAAGTGAGATAAAGTGGTTCGTAAGGATTTTTGTAAACGACGGTATCGGAAAAGATGTTGTGTTAACGTACAAAACGGATATTTTGAATAACGGACAATTTTACACGGATTCGAATGGAAGGCAGATCTTAAAGAGGATCCTTAATAAGAGACCTCAGTGGAATGTCACGCTGGAGGAACCAGTCGCAGGGAATTACTATCCTGTTGTCAATGAAATATATATAGAAAATGAGAAGAAGAGGTTTACGGTTTTGACCGATCGTGCTGAAGGTGGAGCGTCTCTCGTCGAAGGAGAGATTCAGCTAATGCTGCACAGGAGATTACTTCACGACGATGCTTTTGGAGTAGATGAGGCATTGAACGAAACAGCTCTTGGGCAACCTTTAGTCGCTGTAGGGACACATATCATAATTCAAACAAATGGAGATGACATCACAAAAGACGATATTACAATAGAAAAAACTAAATTAGCCCTCCATAACCGGCCAGCGGTATTCGTTTCAGATGCAAAAGATGTCGTTTTAGGAGGATTGGTTAAAAATGGGCAATTACAGAAGTTTTGCAAGTAAACCGTTACCTGACGGTTTGCATTTGCTGACTCTAGAACCTCGAGGCGATGATCTGTTACTACGAATTGAGAATTATATGAGTAAAGGTCCACATTCGACTATCTCGATTGATTTAGAGTCTATTTTCAACAATATAAAATTGTTGAGTGTGAGAGAAACGATGCTTGCGGCAAATCGTTGGGCCGATAGTAGTAAAAAGTGGAATTGGAAAACTGAAAATAATTTTGTCAAGAGTTTTAACGATGCGTATGGCAATGCCGTTACTGCCAACGCTGAAGATGATGATAACAAAGTAGAAGATAATGGATTTGTGATTAGCTTAAAAGCTAAGCAAATACGTACTTTTGTTATAACTTACGAGTTGGTGTAAGATTCACATTTCTGGAATGTCTTGAAATATTATAATATATTTTCACCTTAATACTGCCTGTATGAGTACATTCTTGGACATTAATTACTAAGGATTGTACATTAGACCGTATACTGATCATTTGCTAAAAAGGTTCCATATATATGTAATTTTATACACATGTCCTGTATTAAAATTATATAAAGGATTGTATGACCAAGGCACTCTATATCGACCAATCTGGTTACAAGGTCCTTTTTGGTTCCATAGATAAGACTTAAGACTTCATTTTTTACTGTACTACCTTCATGTGATTACAGATTGCGCTATTATAATATGAATGAAATGAAATAAAGACATGTTTTATCAAAACTGTGTTTTATTGTTACTGAAAGTTTTTTTTACAAAGTGTTACCAATTTTTATATCAACGTAATCGAACCAAACGACAAAAGTTCTTATTTCCTGCGGCGATAATATAACACCATTCACTTATATTTACTTCCTCATAGCCTTTAACTTCATCTTCATCACTGTAATCTAAACTCGCCGACGAATTGCCATAGAAAAGGTTGAAATTTTTCAAAAACTTCCCTTTTTTATTCCAAACCAACGGTGTCCAGTCCTTGTACCACAAATGCGTTCCCAAAGTCGTCTCCTTAACGGAATTTATCATCAAATTCTTAAATAAGTCGCCCAAAAACACCGTCTTTATCCCATTTTTGACGACAGTCGGATTTCTCTAAATAGTTTTCCAACCTTATCAAGAGAGTGCCATCGTTCCATTTCTCTAAAGTTAACAAATGTATACCCATTGGTAATTTACTTTTCAAAGCGCTAAACTCAGTTGGTTTCCTTCAGCCATATCTCTTTAGAACCTCGACCGTATGCGTTGTAAGGCGAGACGAGTATTTGCGGCGACATTTCAATCTCTTTCGCGAGTATCTTCTCATAGATTCTGTTGGGTTTGTAATCCGCTTTTGTCAGGTATAAATAATGTTTTCCTCTAACAATAACATTGTGACCGTTCTCCGTATCGTTTAGATGCGTTTGCACGCCGCTATCGTCTGTGAAAATTATTCGATGTAAATTTAAATCAATTTCGCCATCATTAAGACTTGTCCCGCCTTGTGCTCTGTCGTTGAAGACTGATAGACGGATATTCTTATTCAGGTCTTCGATGTATATTTTTGTTGTAACTGGATAGTAATTGCCTGGAAGGTGAAAAGTGTTATATTTTACCATGTTCGACTATGAAACTCCCAAGTTTTCGAGAAATAAAGAGTTGCAACTATAACTTGGTGATAGGGTATTCCTTATGCACGATCATGACTGTCGCCCTCCATAAAATTTGAAAGCTTCCGTCAACGATTTATAGGTGTGTCCCTTCAGCAATGTTTAAGGTGCAGTCCCACTTCAAAGATGATGTTATTATGGTCTCAACCGTATTAATATTTGCTCTGGTTATACTTTAACTTTTAAACACATTGGTTTGAAATGCTATTAGGTCTTTCAAATATAAAAATGATGTTGTAATAAACTTGACACAATAGTTTATTGTAGTATGAAATTTTTAACAAAATAGAAAATCCAATTATAGGAGCAAGTTTAAACGAAGTGAAACTCGGTCCAAATAATAAGGAAAATAAAGTAATAAGCAACTAACTTTAAATACAAATAAAAATAGAAAAGGAAATTAGTTGATGTTTTTGAGTACTTAGTCCCCTTACTTATATAATTTTAAATCTGCAGTCCAAGTAACAATTAGTGGAGCAAGTAACAGGATATGCCGGCTCACATGATACAGGTGGGAAGTATAATCCAAGCCCACCTAAGCGAAGAGTTTAAAATAAGCTAAGGATTCCTTGCGATCTCGCGTAGCAAAAATATCCAAGTATCAGCATCGAATGTCTGTTATCACTTGTTTTAGCATTTCCTATCATCCACTCTAATGTAAATGGTCGGCGAAGATAATTTGGTATTCTCAGAAGTGGGAGTAGTAATGTGACACGATGTCATGGAAATCAAATTCTTGAAAGAAAGATACAACACTTACTCGCTACAGCATCCAAAATCACTGGCTCGTACGTAGCTCGCAAATTCCTAACCCTCTTCACAGTCTGTCTTCCATTCGCATCCGTGTAGAAAACGCCTTCGTTCACGAGATCTGTCATATACCTTACAAATATCTCCTTTCCGATATCATCTTCAGTTGGGACCGAGCCTACCAACCAATCTAATTCCACGTACGGCTTCGCCTTGTACAGTCTAAGAACGAAGGACACGTAGCTCGCATATCTCGAATGAATTTCTTCGACTACATCGGTTTTGTAAACAATTGTGTCAATGAAGTCTATGATTGGACTCGGTTTGGCGTCGAGTGGTCTGAAGACATAAGCGCCCGGTTGTTTTTTGTCTCCTCTGCCGAGCCGATGAGGATCATCAGACTCATAGAAATAAAACTGAATATCCAACGCGACGGATATACCGTTGATTAATGTCATATTTGTCACTTTTCTTGACGAATCCAGGTATATTTGGACGTACTAAAAAAATTATGAACAAATTGAATTGCTTTTAATCTATTTAAAAAAAAAGAAGTAAAAGTGATTCCTTTGTGACGAAAAGTGTTGAGGTGATGCTAAACACCGTGTCGGGTAGACTATTGAAAACACTGGTTTTCCTTGCGCTTTTGTTAATGCTCATTCGTCATTTATAGAGGAATGTAAAAAAAAAATACTAGAAAGGGGATATTTTAATCTTCTTACCACTGGACTTTGGATTTCGATTATACATCAGGGAACTCTTCAATATCGATTAGGAAATGTATACTGTGTGAAATATTGGTAGGTTTATGACAATTGAAGACTAGCTTCAGCTGCCGGCCTTTTAAATATGTGGGCCTCCGGCGCTCTCACTAACCGACCGAAACGCAACAGTGCAAGCACTGTTACTTCACGTCGGTTTTCTGTGAGAGGGTGGTATTACCCCGGGCGAGCCGACCCATTCATGCTGAAACCAGTAATAACTTCAGCGTAGCTCTACCACCTATAAAGTAAGTAAGTAAAAGTCGAACATCATTATCACTAATGGTGTTCCTCTCGTATAAACTTAAAAAGGTGTTCCTATGCTTTAAAGAACATGTACCAATTTTTTATACGCGTAACTAAATTATTACCTTATTCTTTATGAATTTATCTTTAGAAATTTTATATCTGTATTCAGGAACTGTTGCGGTTTCTTTTTCCAAAACTTTCGCTTTTGCCGTCGATACTCGTTCAACGAAATCGCTTTTCGTTTCCGTTGTCGCTTCAACTCTACCATCTGGCGGTTTAGTATAATCATCGCTCTGATAAAAAACATCAGCCTTTGATGTAGTACTGTATAAATCTTTAACTTTGTCTTTATCTACAACTGAATCATCGATATTATTTGGTTTCGTTGTCGAAGTAACCTCGAATTCATTAGTAACTCTTTCGGTTTTCGTGACGTTAGTGAATTCGATCTTCGTCTCACCTCTATCAGTCGTTGTATCGTCATAATAGAAGTAATCTTCAGGCAGGTCAAGCGTCTCGTTAACTTTGTGATTAGTTTCTCTGATAAAATACTTCTTCCTTTTATTTATCCTTTTTACTAGCGATCGTTTCTCTCTTCTCTCCGTTCTTTGTATGAAGTATGATCGGAATCCTAAAGGTGGTACATCGTCAGCCATGAACACCAACTCATGGTCTGCTGCCGTGACCCTCTCTGCTATGTTTAAGACGGCTTGTGATATTCTTATCATGGACGCGTTTACCTTTTCAACTGTAATATTTATGTTATAATTTGTGTGATTAATTGAAACCAGACCACGATCAGCCATCACTATTGTTAAACACAGATTAAACAATTAATTATAGTTAGGACGAATGGCTGGGTTTGCAATTAGACTCCGTTTTGAAAGATGACTTAATGTAACCTATTTATTTACCTTTTGTAACTTGTAAATATATCAAAAAATTCGAGCAGCTATATTGAAGAGTACTTGGAGTGCTCAAAATACTTGACTTAAAGCAGGAGTCATACTTTTCTGGCCAAGGGCAACATAAAACCATATGAGGTACAACAGACGGCCGCATATTCATGGATTGGGTGGTTGACATCACCAATGAATTAATAGATTCTTTATGAGCTGTCAAAATGCGATTGCCCTATAGGTTTTGTATAGCAACAGCAACTTGTCAAGTCATTTATTTGCCAGCTCAATGGACTAAATATTAATTAATTGGTAAGCGATTAAGAACGTAATTAGCAGTTATAGGTGGACCAGTTCGTGTGCGGCAGTTCTGGGTTGCGACAGACGTAAGCGGGGGGTGAGGTAGCACGCCGTTTCCCTTCCCCACTACGTCACCCGCCCCCGTTAACGTCCCGCCGACGTCTATCGCCTCGTAGGACAGTTGCGCACGAACTTGTTGGACTATAGTTTCAGAGTTAAAAATAAAGTATATCAGAGAAATCGTGTACTGATATTATCGAATTAAGGTGTCAACTACTGAATTGCATATTATTGTATTAGCACCGCAGAAAGCATTATGGAAGTGGTATATTTTTAAATACACAAACATGTTCCCTCTCACTCGCTGTACTTCGCATTCCCGTCCTGCGTACTTAAATTTAGTTAGCTATGTATTAAAATTCGTTCAAACAATATAATTCACTAGGCGATTATGTAGACTTATTTTACAGTCTATTTTTAGTTAAAGCTTATGCAGAGATTTCTGACTAATTCTAAAATATCTACAATATAGTGAAAGAAAACATAGTGAGAAAAATTAACATGATCCTATGACTTGTGTATGTCTTTTAATGCTTACATGGATAGAAGTTGCCAAACATCTATCTACATGTGTTTTCCGGCATTTGCATTCGAGAGCTAGTCTCTTTAAGCTTATTGCGTTATCTTTGGCCAGATGGTCGCATAATATCACATGAGATTATGTTCTTAAGCTTAATCTATAAAATATACAAATAAATTTAAATAATTCCCTCTTCTGACATTGAAATGTTACCAATATTGAATAGAGCGTCAATTATAACTAGGCGATCGAAGGTAAATTTGTTTCGCTGTGACTTTTTTAACAATTTACAGTCTGCGACAAACTTCTTGACCGCTCTGAATATAGATCCGCTGAATATAAATTTAGTTATAAGATCTATTGTATGATATGTATAACATCGAGACAACTTAAGGATTAATAAACGACAATTTTAGATTTCTATAATAATATTTATACCACTGTTTTGTATTTAAATTCTTTACTATATTATGAGCAAGCGAGAATTTACGGCTATCTTCAGACCGGACAAAAACATTTACGACGGCTGATGCTACTAGTGGACTAATGTTATATCATTCTTCAGAATCCAAATACGCTGATCTGATACAGATACAGATACGATTAATTGCTTTGATGTTTGTTGATTCCAACTAGGGTTGCCACCCGTACTTTATAATAAAGTATTGTACGTTATTTCAGGTAATTGTACTCTATACTTAATGGGAACAATAAAGTACGCGAAAATACTTTATTTGGCATGATTTGGTTCCTTGGGATTTTGAAAAGTTTATTCATATGGATTTTTTAGAAATACATCGATTGTTCAATCGATGTTGCCACTCGCTAACGCCACATCACCAAAGCACTCGTTTCTTTAACAAATATTTCTGAACGCAACTTAACCTCAAATGTCAACAATGACACTGTCATTAATTGTGTCAATTTCTTGATTGTTTCGTGCGAATAGAGTTCGTTTTATAGATTTATGCATAATAATAATAATAAATATAAAATGAATTGTACTTTTTTCTAATACTATGTACTTTTTTTCCGACCCTATAATAGCCAATGTACTGTATCTGCAAAAAAAAGGTGGCAACCGTAATTCCAACACAGTTTTTGGTAATACCGAAATAGGAATTAAGGAACTAAAGAGTTCTGACAAAAGAGTGTTAGAATTTAGTTATCTAGAACACAACATATTGAGGTAACACATGCGTTCGGTGGCTTGCAACCACAATACACATGTTAAAATAACTTTAAATAAAAATTAAACTTACGTTTAGGATTGTATACGGTGTATTGAAAATCTTCTATCGGCAGTCTAACCGGTATTGAGACGGGCCAAGCCAGGGGATTGTATATAACCACCTGTATTTGTAAGACTGTATTTATTTTCAGCTTAGACTTTATGGAAAAGCATAACGATATATGGTCTAGATAATATTCTATAAATGAGTGATAATCAACCAACAATTTTATATATTAGCGACCAGCGCCATTTTGGTCTGGGCGCAATGTGTTAATACGACGTTATAAATGTCTAAATAGCTTAGATCCATTTTTCGTCACTTCGATATTTACAGCTACCAAAAACCTTTACATAAACAATGTTTTCTGAAGCAATTCTGTCAGATATACATAGAAATGACATGCTGTAAAGGGTAATTTAGCTCTAAATTAAATGCCCGGCGTACCTCAAGCATTTAATAGTATAAGTGCTATATTAATGTTAATCAAAATATCGTTGCAAATAACTAATTATTTTTTATAATATATATGTAATATATTAAACTGATTACTGTAAGTTATCCTTAAGAGATAGACATATACCGTTCATAACTTTTTTGTAGATATTTTTAAGAGGTACAATTTCTTAGTACATTATTTTGATGTACCTCATAAGGCTTACCCAGCGCTATCAATGTAAGGGTCTGACAAATATTTTTTACGATTCGATTAGAATACATCCACTTTTCTCTAGTTTATACATAAGTAATATACATGTGTTATATATATAAATATTCGGGAATAAATTCCCTAAATGATAGTGAAAACTGTATCAATATCCGTTACGTAGTTTAGAAGAACTAAGGAAACACACAGGCAAACACGAAAAGCAACTTTGTTATACAATATTTATGTACTGGTATTGATTGTTGATATTGACCGTGATCTATACATATAATAAAAATGAAGTGTCTGTATGTAATATCAAAATAACGACTTTTTACTGATTGAATAAGAACGTATACACGATACTGATAACAAAAGTACAATTTTTAAAGTTTTTGTCTGTCTGTCTGTCTGTTTGTTCCGGGTAATCTTCGAAATGGCTGGACCGATTTTGACAGACGTTTCACTGACGGATAGTTAAAATTACAGCAGGTGACATAGGCTACTTTATTTTAGACTAGCTTTAATCTGTAGTACTATCTCCAAAACGTTTAAACCATTTTTCACGGAACTTTCACTAACAGATAGCTGATCTTATAAGAAGTAATTTACAATTATAAAAAAAAAAGCATGCAGAGAGATGCGGGCAACAGCTAGTAATAAATAGTATCTGTGTATGCATGTCATGAGTTTGATGGGTGAAAAATATAATATATTTACAAACGATTGCTCGGAATCCGTGTTAAGACATCGAGAAATGTTGAACGAACATCTGTAGTAGATCGTGGAGAGCGGGCTCTTGCGGAGTTTACTGGAAGACATTAATTAAAACATATATCGTTTTTATCTTTTTAAAATACAATTATATATTTAAAAGACGTTACACGTTACAATCGTTTTAGTGGATGCACAGAGAGGAGTCAATTCCAGACATCACCGTCGTTCACATATTGATCCACTCTATAATAGGCCTTTGACACCGAAACCCGCTTAACATGGCACTTAAACTTATAAGTCTAGCAAATCGGTAATATGCTTTGGGACTTTGTTATAAAACCTAACA
The DNA here is from genome assembly GCA_035772565.1 of Antheraea assamensis. Lineage (NCBI taxonomy): Eukaryota > Metazoa > Arthropoda > Insecta > Lepidoptera > Saturniidae > Antheraea > Antheraea assamensis. The sequence goes on along the minus strand of JAQQSE010000099.1, from coordinate 717,416 downwards.
CGATTACCTAAAAAACTGTCTAAGTTGACAGTTCTTATTTTATTGTTGTGTATCTATTTGGCGGTTAAAGAGGTTTCGTAGTAAATTATGGATTTCGCGGGTATAATTAATTAGGAAGATGTACAAAAATTAAACAATTATAGACATTCACATGTCAATCATAACGACTACCATATGACATTATTGACTTTTGACAACCGTTGCATAATGGTAAGTTTTTTTTCTAATGACTGTCTAGGTAGCTACCACCCTCGAGTTGAACTATAACTAAGAATGTATTGGTGTGTTCCGGCAGCTGCACTCGAGAGCCAGTTACTCTAGGCTTAGCGTGTCTACCACCTCAGACCACATTGTCATTTAACATCAGTTGAGATTGTGGTCAGACAATAAACGTGGTTGATGATGAAGGAGACCGAGTAACACGATACTGAACGTCGCCGACATGAGCGTGACGGTTCACTTTCGTTTACATTTTAAAGCGCTTAAACATGTCTTCACTTCTAAAAATAGCAAGATTAAAAATTAGATTTTTTGACAATCTAAAACGAAACTGGTCTCCTTACAAATGAAAGTTTCGCACCGTCTATCTCTTTCTATCAGTTGGATTACTATAGCGTGTTAGAAAGAGAAATGAGAGGTTCGTTCTGATTGTCACACGGTTTATATTGATCGACTATTCCAGTACCTTAATTAGTTAATTGTTAAAATGAATACATGTATGGGACTTACTTGAAAGCCTGCTTCAGAAGTAACGTCGACTTTTGTACGGCAACGTACATTTTCTCAATGTAATAATTCATGACATGCACTCTGAGGCCGCCTGTTATTATGTTATGGTCTTGGAACACACCTAGAAGTCAATACTCGCTTTAATCTATATCAATAAATGTATAGTTCTGTCTGTACATTTCATGATTTTGTTTAAAGTTTCTTAAGGCGGCTTGCGGTAAAAACTGACTGCTGGAAATCGTCACATAAGAAAAAGCGTTATATGAATCCTATATACGACTTGTTTTTTTTCTTTTATTTATTGAGCCGAATGCATATTTATATGAAAGAAAAAGACAATACAAATACAAATAATATCGGAGTTATGAGATAAAAGTGAATCTACGAAATTACAGTAATAATGAAACAATAAAATAATAAAGGCAATAAGCTAAGTTAAGAATAATTCGTCAGATTATGTGTACGATTTGTCGGCTCCTAATCTAACTAATCTTGGACTTTTAGACACATATATCACGGTTGATGTAGGGTATCATTTGTCCCCTGAGGCTCCTTTGGCGCGCCGTAGGAGAGCAGGACGTCGAAGGAGGGGGCGTGGTCAATTTCATCCAATGCCTCCCTAACATGCCTTCAGGTAGCAGGTGCGGGGGCGTCCGTTGACATTAAAGGAAGACCTGAGACGTAGAAGCACGGTCTCAGTCGCTGCTTCAAAGATACAGAAGCGTGGGGAGAGAAATCTCTCTTCCCGAGAGGAGGGTCTACTATCACCACCTTGCGGGTGACCCAAGCGCATAGCCAGGGTGACGGAGTATGCTTATCGTGAATCCGCACCCTGGTCCACCTACGCGCTGAGCGGCAGAGGGGTTTTTAAGTCGGTAGGAGTCCGACATAACCCTCACGCTGTCCCCCAGCAGTGTGAGGGTATCCCATGAAGGATCTTTCTCCTCTATAAAAAAAAGGGTATAATTTGTCAGAGAGATCATCGCTGTTTATAAAATGCATTGAGTTTACCATTAGAGAGTGTTGTCGCTTTGTTGTACTGAACTAATAAGAACATAATGCGTTAAAGCCTGTAAATACTTCAATCGAAAATAGTGAACAGGAAAAATTACCTACAATCCACATAAACTCTTCAAAGAGTCTGTCGTTGTTCCACAACCTCGCGAGGACTTGCAGTTGTTTCGCCATCTGATATGTAACGTATTTGAATATGGTTTCGTATTAATCTTACGATGGATGGATGTTCGTTGCTCTTGCACACGGAAAGTACTCAGCGGACTTTAATAAAACTAGCCATGAATGTAGCTTATACATCAGAATAGCATGTAGGCTATAAATGATAATCACATTGTCAAAATATAACGGTAAGTATCAAGCAAGTTTCAAGCAATTTACTGTACAAATTATCATGTAGCATTCAGACCTAAGTTTGAAAAAAATAACATTTCCTAGGTGCCCAGTGTACAATATGATATATATTGAAATTTTATGGATTTTGCTTTTAAAGTTTTGCGCCAACTGTAATCTCACCTAATATTGTGATTAATGCAATAAAGCATTGTTTAAAAATGTTTTTTTTTTTTTTTTATTTAAAACTCAGATTCATCTAAACGTCTAAAGAGCATTTAAATGAACAAGAGATAAAAAAATTGGTTGAGTTTTTAATAAAAAAAAAAAAAGAGTGAAATACGTGGGACGGAACATGTGAAAACATTTTGAACACTGGGTTTTTAACTCATTCCGATCATTATAGCTTGAGCCTTAGGAGATCACCTGAGCCCATTACCTGTAGGTATACGTGGCCTTCCCTAGCCATCAGCTTGAGGGCAGGTCGTGACGTATACATTCCAGTGAAGTGAGTAAATTTATCATATGCCATCGGGAAGAAGTCATCTTGTTTTATTTCCAATTCCGGGCTGCAAATAATAGTTTGGGAATTGCTTATTTCTCCACAGTTCCAGTTTGTACTATTGTTTCCAAACATATATATCTTTACATATGTAATTATTGCCTAAGTGTGTATGTGACTGAACTGAACTGAACTGGAGTTCAGGTAAATTTAAGAATGGTTTACATTCACAATTGGACCCGGTAGGTAGCGCTGCGATCTGATTCTAAGATTCCTTTATATTATTAAGGCACGACAACGTTCGCCGGGCCTGTTAGCTGTTGCTGCCTGTTCGTTCCTTTGAGGTACAATTTCGTCCAAACTACTGGACGTGGCTGTGACCATTCAATGCAGAATTTTTAGTAGATGATTTTAGACTACTTAGTATATCGGATTCGATCGACCCTTTACCATTTTTATAAAAGCCCAACGAAGCGGACAAGAATAGCATAGTATATGATAGAGACAGACAAATATGAAGTTAAAATTATAATTCTTTGTTTGTTTGTATGTCTAGATTTAATTTTCATGAAATATTGTATACGATTAGTATATATTATATCCTAATTGATTGGCTATATTAATTATCAATAAACATGAGTGACCACAAATGTTGCGTAATAAAAGAGCACGGAGCCTCGGGTATTAGCAATACATATATAACAAAAACAATCAAAGTATCTGTGTATAATTCTGAATTAAGGCTATTTCTTATACTCATTTCAATCAAGTAGTACACCTCTATAATTTTTTTTTCTATCTTGCTGTTTATACTTGACTTTTCACTCGAAATAACTGAACCGATTTTAATAGGGTTTTCATAGCCAGGTTCCTTCCAGGGTTTTCAATTAAATTCAACGTTTAGTACAAAAGTAAGTTAGTCAGCGCAAAGGAATCCGCGAGCACAACTAATAGTATATACAATAAAAAAAAATCATAATTACTTCGCTTCATGAACAGCCTTGAGATAGCAGGCCGGCGTTGAATAAAAAAGATGTAGGTTCGCTCCCGTGCTGTAGCTTTTTTTATTCACCTCACTGACAATATAGAAAACATTATTAAACACCGCCATAGTGACTGGGTCGATATTTCTTGTAACTGTCGTCATGACAGATAATCTGATGTTAAATCCCGATGTATCCAATATCAAAAGTGTGAGAGGTTCTCAAGTGTAGCTGCCGGAACATACCTATAAGGACCTATATGCTTGCAGATTTCCAAATTTTTTTTTTTTACTATTATATGAGGCAAACGAACAGGTGGGTCACCTGATGGTAAGTGATCACCGCCGTCCATAAACACTAGCAACACCAGGGGAGTCGCAAGTGTGTTGCCGGCCTTTTAAATGTGTGTGCCTCCGGCGCTCTCACTGGTCGCACAAAACGCAACAGTGCAAGCACTGTTACTTCACGTCGGCTTACTGTGAGAGGGTGGTACTACCCTGCGCGTCGGGCGAGCCGACTCATTCATTCTGAAACCAGTAATAGCTTCAGCGTAGCTCTACGACCTACAGGAAACGCAACAGTGCGGGCGCACTGTTACTTCACGTCGACTCACGTCTGTGTGTCGGGTGGTAGTACCCCGCGCGTCGGGCGAGCCGACACATTCATGCTGAAACCACTAATAGCTTCAGCGTAGCTCTACCACCTACAGGAAACGCAACAGTGCGGGCGCACTGTTACTTGACGTCGACTCACGTCTGTGTGTCGGGTGGTAGTACCCCGCGCGTCGGGCGAGCCGACACATTCATGCTGAAACCAGTAATAGCTTCAGCGTAGCTCTACCACCTACAGGAAACGCAACAGTGCGGGCGCACTGTTACTTCACGTCGACTCACGTCTGTGTGTCGGGTGGTAGTACCCCGCGCGTCGGGCGAGCCGACACATTCATGCTGAAACCAGTAATAGCTTCAGTGTAGCTCTACCACCTACAGGAAACGCAACAGTGCGGGCGCACTGTTACTTCACGTCGACTCACGTCTGTGTGTCGGGTGGTAGTACCCCGCGCGTCGGGCGAGCCGACACATTCATGCTGAAACCAGTAATAGCTTCAGTGTAGCTCTACCACCTACAGGAAACGCAACAGTGCGGGCGCACTGTTACTTCACGTCGACTCACGTCTGTGTGTCGGGTGGTAGTACCCCGCGCGTCGGGCGAGCCGACCCATTTATTCTGAAAACAGTAATAGCTTCAGCGTAACTCTACTACCTGCAAACTAACTTTTTTTGTATGTAATTAAATCCGATGCGATTCGATTTCAGGAATTATTTTGCTTAGGCTAGGACAACGTTTGCCGAGCTCTCTTGTATCGATATAGAATATAGAGAGAATTCTCACCTGATGAGTTTGTCGATGTTCCCGAACCACATCGAGGCATCGTAGTACGCGAACATCTGTCCCATCATCACCAAGACATTCTTCGTCGTATAGTAAGGCGACTGACGGTGAAGCATGGATTGGATAAATAAGTCCACCTGCGGAATCAGGTACAATTTTTTTTAAATTTAATACTTTGTAGGTTTTGGCGTTTGACCGCAGGTTCATCTGTCGTTAAATAACGATGTGGTTTAAGATGGTGAACAGCTGCCAGAGCACACCAACAGGTTTTCATCATGATGTTTTCTTTCACCGAAAGCTCCGACTCAGTCGCAAGGATTCGAACCTACATCCTTCGACGGGATATCCAACATGCACATCCACATTTCTATATTGTTCCCACATACGATGGTACTAGAAAAACATTTCTCAGGTTCAGGTTTCCTCACGGTGTTTTCCTTCACCCTCATCCGATAGTGTTACCAATTTAAATTAATAAATGTACGCGAATTTCCAAAAATTCGTTGCTACATGCCCGGATTCGAACTTACTGACGTCGAATTGACATTCCACCGATCAAATCACACCACTACCACGACGTTGATATCACAAGAAATAACTTAGGCTCCTTTTATTTTAGTAATAATTTAGTGTACCGCGCAAATATTTTTAAAACAAACGGAAACGAAGTCGGAGGCGGCTGCTAGATGTTCATACAGTCATCGATGGACATAGTCGGCCATAATCGTGGTAAAATCAGGTGAGACAGTGCTCAAATGATCATCTCACCCGTTCTTCGATATTGGAGAACGCGTCATCGGAGCTGATGAGGAGGGGGCTGTCGCACTGGCTTCCGAAGCAGAACCCTGGCGGTGACCAGTAGCCGTCAAATAATTTATGTGTGTATATATCTGTTTCAGCGCCTATAAGTAATAAAAGAAACATTTAATTACACGTTATCGGCGCTAGAATAGTCTGGTAACACACAGCCACCGAATTATTATTAGAGGTTAACATTATATAATAACTATTAATATAATTCAATATTCTTGCATAATAGATAACAAGTTATTAAATTATATGTCATTATTCTGCCGTTGGTTAACCGTGATTATTATTAACCAGCTGATTATTATCTTAACAATATAGTTTATCTGCAGAGGAAAAAATATAAGCAACACACCGCTTGCCCCACTTCTTACTTATACAAGTCGTAGTTTCTTGAAAATTTTATATCTTTTTTTTAGTTCAACATTTTTTATACCCTTGTTTTATTTAAATTACCTTGTTTATCTGTGTACCGGATCTACAGATAACACAAACATAAAATGCTATAGTTTAAATGTATACATTTTTAAATACTGTACGGGTTGAACGCTAACCAATGAATGAGCCATCAACGTTTTCATATTAATGAATGAGATTTAAAGTATTGTCCTTTAGATTATCCAATTAATAAATTATGCATGTAATATGAACCTAAATCATCACTGCCTCTCCAAAGGAATTCCAAGGATTTGCGCTGCATCCTCGCGAGCTCATCGTCGAAGCTGATTGGGCTGATGAATAACCCGTCGAAGCCCATCCGGGCGATCAGTGAGGCCACTTCACGTGAATGCCCGAAGACATCCGCTTGCCAGCCGACTAGAGGCAATCCACATTCTAAGAAAGTAGCGTTCAGTTTCCTGTAAATCAAATTGTTATTAATTATATTATGAAACCTACATAAATGCGAGAGAACCCGCTGACGAAAGTTGGTTTCTTATATTTCATTAAACACTTTTTTGGATGAGCACCGATATTTCTCTTTACCTTAACACACCATAGCTTATACGTCTAGCGATGCATTGGTCAATCATCTGTCTGGTCGAGAGATACCTCGACCAAACGACTCATAATTTTACATTACTGTATAATAATTTACAATAATATTACCCTAGATTCTCCTTTAAGTTGTGTCCCAACATAATCAGAAAACTACAATAAAACTAATTCAATAATGTTCAAGTAATATTCGTTGAAAGTATGACTTTTGATAGAATTGAATTACAATTAAACATTACTTTACATTTATTCATTTAATTTATATATGTATATATTTGAAAGTACAAATGTCATTTACCTCAGAGAATACGTATATTGGTCAATGATTGCATGGTAGCTCGTGGTGGCTTCATCCACCATGCCCCACGCACCGCCGACTATGAACAGCCGACCTTGCCGGAGTAGTTGGTAGACCATGCGTCGAACTGACGAGATAGAACTACATAGATTACATATTGGCCCGTCGATCTCAAGAGCAGGATTGGTGTCGGTGAATTCAAGACTCATTTAACTAACCAGCCGACTATTCAAATGACCAACAATTCAATAAACTTCCGTGGTACTGGTAAGGAATCTAATAGAATATTGAAGATGTAGCTTTGAAGCTAAAGCTGTCGGTGAAGGATAACATCGTGATGAAACCATAACATGGTGGTGGGGTCTTTTCTAAGTTCACCTTCAAGTTGAAAATCTATCAGCAAGCATATAGATGCTTCTATACGTATGCTTTGACAGCTGCAATTGAGATGCAATCTCCCCATAGGTTTATTTATATATATACTAGCGGCCCGCTCCGGCTTCGCACGGGTATAAAATACATAGCCTATGTCATTCACTGAAAAAATGATTAAAATCGATCCAGTAGTTTTGATTTATTCATTACTGCCCGTGGGCCGCACGCGTTAAATTTGGAGTAACCTCAAAAATAACAGTATCTCTCCACTATTTAATTTATGTTATTGTACATATAAACCTTCCTCTTCAATCACTATATCTATTAAAAAACGGCATCAAAATCCGTTGCATAGTTTTAAAGATTGAAGCATACATAGGGATATAGGGACAGAGAAAGCGACTTTGTTTTATACTATGTAGTAATGATATATATATATAAAATTATTGTTGTCGTATATGAGATATACAAACAACAACATTATTTGACCGGTCATCAAGAAGATTGGTACACAAGTTATATTTCATATAAGTTTTACACTGCCTGTTGTACTATATTCCATCACTATTTGCCGCTAAGCTATATATTAGGTAATTGAAGCGGACCAAGCATAGGTAAAGTGTATAAAAATTGTCTATAATTAAAATTTTACTAAATTTGTGGTACCATTAAATCAAATGAAAATACTGGCTTCCTATGCCTTTAGTAATTGTTGATAATGAATACGAACCAGTGGCGTCTCTGTTTGCCCACCAGTGGAACAAATACGGCGTGTCTGACAGAGTGAATCTGAGAAAGAATATTCAACATGACCTTGTAATTTGTGTATATATTACTGGATTATTAAACGTATTCGTCTGTGTGTAGTCCGGTGAAACTGTAGAGGCTTTGCCAGGATAACAGTGTAGTCAGTTCGTAAAACAAAAAAATAGCATTCGACTGTGGATTTCGAAATGCATTGAAACCTACATTTAGGGTATTTATTTTCGCTACAAATTAAGATTATATTTTCCGAAGATTTTCGAAGCGTTTCGATCTAAATGTTAGGAGTACTTTTAAACCTATTTTTTTTAAATCAAAAACGTAATTTATTGTAACTAGTTCGAAAGCTAATAATTTAGGTCAAACCTTTTTATTGGTTTACGTTTAAACTTTATCATATAATGTTGCTCTTTGATGTTTAATTGTACCCAGACGAAAATATAGATCTTAGAATTCGCTTGACGGCGGAAATTAAATTTTAACTTATAGAATAGTAATATAAATTTGTAGAGAATAACCAAGGCAGTGTTAGTAGGTTCTCGCCTAATTAGGTAAGTCAGGAAAAGGATTGCTGGCAGTGGAGATGAGCGTCGATGCGTCGGCAAGGCGTCCCTTAAACCTGCATTTAGATCACAAGCCCTAAACAATGTCCCAATTTTGTCTCCCTAAAACACGATAGACTCTGTATCCGTATATGTTAAGGGAATAGAATTTTTCAATATAGTTATGAACACGTAGGAATGTTAAGGAAATTTATTTACAACTAAGTGATTCCCGCTCGGTTGGTTAGGCATTAAAAAAATGGCAGAGGGTCAAACGAATCCAAGAAATGAGTAGCCTAGAATCATCTACCAAAAATTCCTCATGGAATGGTGGTAGTTTTGATGTGGTGTAGCCTCAAAATAACTGTATTTTCTCTTATCAATGTAAGTAACAAAGAAAATTTGAAGGTTTAATTATTATATAAAAGTTATTATACGTGATAAATTCGTTATTTGTTTTAATTATTCACAAGATTTTAAAGAAATTATATAAATGAGTGAAAGTTGATTTAAAATGCTTTATATATATATTTGCCTTACTTTCTGTTTTCATTAGCCCATAACTCGCTGATGGTGTAATCTAGAATCCTCTTCATGTTTATATGAGTCGTCTCGAAGAAATCATCGGCTGAAATGAAGACAGCTATTTTTGGTTTCATAATATGACTCATTAGAAGTGGTCCGCGATTTTTATATATTCATTATGACATCAGTTGTCTACTACTAGTGAAAAAACAAAACTTGGACCGACAGTTTGAGAGATAATCAGAACAAACAGACAGACAAATTACCTAAAAAGTTACTTTTTGTTATAAGCAAATAGTAAAGTCGTGGTGGTATAGTAGTGGTGGAATATCAATCCGATGTTCGCAGGTTCGCACCTCGATATGTACCAACCTTTTTTTTCGGAGTTCGCGTACATTTACTAATTTAAACTGGTTACAATATTGGCTGATGAAGAAACCTGCACCTGAGAAAGTGTTCTTGCAGTACCAACGTACGTGGGAACAATATAGAACTGTGGATTTTCTGAGTTTGAAATTGCCAATACGTCGGGGGCTGTCGTGGTGATTATGCCCATACCTTCCTCTGGGAAGAAATCTATGGCCCTACAGTGGGTCTTTTACAGCCTGATAATGATGAATATACTTCATATCCATTTATTAAAAGCTATTATTTTGCCATTACAAACAGATACTGCATTTTATTGTGGCATTGTAATTACCATGACCTATTACCACCCGAGATTGTGTTATTTTTGAAGGATTTTTATTTCTAGATAGCTTAAACGCGAGGAGTATCTTACTGCCTGTGTAGTGCTCGTGGAATGTTCTGGTGAACCCGAGTTCTCCGTGAGTGTGGGGAACAATGTGGACGTTGATCATGCCTTCCTTCAGCATTGGACAGCTCTGGAAAGTTAAATATTATAAATGGTTTTTCCAGTATATAGTGGAAATATAAGTCCAATCGAGTTTGTTGCTGGTACCTTTTGATGACTGTCAACTCTAATTGCCTCTCTCTTGTGTTATTGATAGAAATAATAAACTCAACTGTTCAAGTTCCCAATCTTACTACGTCAATCGTTGTACATAAAGAGTACAAACTATACCTTCATGACTATAAATAATCTTTAAGGGGACTTACCTCATACCTGCAAGCTTCACCCCCCTGCCTTGAAGGGGTCAATAAGTCTTTTATATCAGGGTCCATCGCAAATACCTTGTTGATCATAAGGAAAATTATTCTATATGACATTTTTTTTTCTCTTCAAGTCGAACGATTTATTTCACTCGTGATGTTATGACAAATGAGTGTTAATTTATTATTTCGCTGTCTTGTAACTATGTTTTTATTTATTAACTGTGGAATTCCAATGTTTATATTCATATGATACTAGTAGCCGTCCGTGGAGATGTCGTTTGCGTTTGTATCTTTGTAAACAACTAGCAATTTAAACTGGTTTCCTATGCAGTAATTATTTTAGACTTTTCAATTTGTATCTATATATAAAAGAGTCACTGCGTGATTGATGGATTTTCAGACAAACTTGCATCCTCTTTCTCAATGCCTTAGGGGCTGAATTTCTAAAAATCATTCCTACAGTGTAAAAGGTACGCACCCGCATGCAAATATTCGCGGTCTTAGCCTTAATAATTTGGACTGTGCGTTGATAAGTCAGTCAGTTAAATCTTTCTCAAATTTAAGATAAGTCTATAATCTTATACGTGGAACTGAAATGGTTTATTCTATTTTTATAGCTTATTAATTTAGCAGTAACTAATACTTGTCGTAGAAAAAATAGGTATATAAGAGTCGATCAAACCATTTTAGAGTGAAATTAAAACAAACAGGACTGACATTTTAATGTCCTATTCATGTCTTTTACAAGAGAAATACATCACAATACTTAAAAAAAAAAACAATTACATGTACAGACAGACATATTAATTTGTATACATGATGTTTGTTTATTTACTCGTCTCGCATAATTGGTTACGGGAGGATGTATGCATCACATCGAATAATAAAGACGATGAGACATTTGTAATATAGAGAAATTAGTGACTGAAATGTTTCCAGAGACTCATTAATGTCCTGCACAATAATTTGTTCAAATCACACTAAACATATTTTATTCAATTTAGGCTCTGAGAAAGCGCTTATGAACGTCAAAACTACCACCGATTCGGATAAACAACCCACTCAGCGAGAAGAACCGGCAAGAAACTCGATCGGGTTTATTTTTTTATCGTACATATTTCTATAAAAGAGATAGTTACATTCGTTTTGGTAGATGCACAGAGAAGAGTCAATTCCAGGCATCACCATCGTTCACATATTGATCGATCTTGTAATAGCCTTTTGACATTTAACAGTCTGTCGAACAGAGTTCATATGAGCTTAGTTTGAGTGCCTCTTGTTATAAATATCTATATATGTATATCGCTTATTATTTTCATATTAGGTAAATGACTACTAAGCATTCTAACAATGTTTTATATTTAGAGTACTTCTTATGATTGATCGAGATACTGTCAATCTTAAATGATCAATCATAAGCAAGTGTTATAAATGTCTAAATATATCAATTATTATTTTCATGTTGGTTAAATAATTGCTAATGATTATTATAAAGTTCTATATTTAAAGTACTTCTTATGATTGATCGAGATACTGTCAATCTTAAATGATCAATCATAAGCAAGTGTTATAAATGTCTAAATATATCAATTATTATTTTCATGTTGGTTAAATAATTGCTAATGATTATTATAAAGTTCTATATTTAAAGTACTTCTTATGATTGATCGAGATACTGTCAATCTTAAATGATCAATCATAAGCAAGTGTTATAAATGTCTAAATATATCAATTATTATTTTCATGTTGGTTAAATAACTGCTAATGATTATTATAAAGTTCTATATTTAAAGTACTTCTTATGATTGGTCGAGATACTGTCAATCTACAACGACCAATCATAAGCAAGTAAATTGGTGGGGATGAAATCACAATAGCGGGCATTCAGAGGTATGTCGGGGATTCGTTATTCAAGATCGAGAGCAAACACATGGAATATATCGCCTTTAGGCTGTTGTAAGTAAAACGGTACTGTAATAAGACTGATAGTTAATACTGTGTGAAGTGTTTTTGTATTTAAAGTCTCTGCTACTGGTTGATGAACTAACACGGTTTACATCTCAGAAGCGGGATTAGCAACTTAGTGCCCACAACAAGATCTAAAATACGCATAAGTATTTGGTGAACATACTTAGAAAACGTAAGGGTTATTTATTATTTTATTTCGTTATGTTTATCTACCCTCGTGGATCCTTCTAAAGAATATTTTATTTCAATTTCAAATGAGGTGAGGTCGTGATTATCGAAGTAAGAATGAGACAACAAGTTTATTTTTGTTGTGTATAGACCTACGGTTTTAAAGTTTAAAGTAGTAACTACGAGCATACATTTTTTTTTGATACATCAAGACTTGCTAAGGCCAAAATAACAAGTGTAAGCGTTTATTAGATGTGCTGACCCAGCTTGTTGACGAATTTAGCTCTTTTGATTATAGTAAGTTGTTTTGTTAAAGCAATAATAATATATCCGTAGGTAATGAAAAAAAATCCTGTATTAATTGTAGTGTATTTTTTCTTGTAATATACGTTGAGTCTGTGACTACGTGGATGAATGAAGGTACTCTTAAAATGCTGGCGCCTCCACAAAGATTTCGTGACACAACATGAAACCGTATCCATGGTCGCGGGCGTATGTGCTCGAGACTGAAAAAAAATTGTGGCAGTCTCCGCAGTCGGTTGCAGTCCGGGTGGTCCAGGGTAAGGCTATCGCCACGGGCGATTGGTCAGTCCCGCTCCAGTTATCGGCGCTCCAGGACACGATCACGTGTTCTGGAATGGCAGGTGACGCGCCGTGCATAATCGAGGTATTCACCTAGGCACAGAACTTTGCGCCTTCGCACACCGTCCTGTGAAGTAACACGTCGCCGTAATCCCGAGTGAAATAACAATTTATTCATTGAAATATTCGATTGTGCTCTTAGGGCTTTGTATAATACAAGCGATCGCAATAGGTATCGGGTCTTAAATAGTGTAATGCCTGGATTTTGATCCTTTTATGCAAAGAACAAACGGTTAATACATGCCTTCACAAAGTTGACTAATCTGCACGGATCTAGGGTGGAGCGATAAGTAAATAGTCCATTACGCCTTACCAAAATTAACAGGGGTAGCTAAAACTTATCACGGTTCCCTCGCTTCTATTTTTTTAGGCCAGAATGGAAACTACAGTTAAAAGATTTTTCCCCAACTAGGGATAATTATGCTCATTTACTAAAATGCTCCACAAAAAGGTACGCCATAGGGAGTTGCTCTTATATCAATGTGAAATGTGAGGAAAACGTGCAGTCGACTGTATCATAGCAATATAGAAGATCGTGGTGTTAGATTAGAAGCACAATTTGAAGACTGCAAAAAGTGCTGCTTTGTTGTGAGGGACAGCAGCTGAGGTAGATACTAAATTTTGATTGCAAAAACGGGCAGTTCGAGTAATGTACAATGAGGGACCTCGCGAATCATTAAAGGCGGCTAAGTTTCAAGAATTCGGAGTCTTAAATCTGGCTTCCCAATACGTTCTTGATAATTTAAAGTATGTTCGCAAAAACTAGAAATTGACAAACTGATCGTTCCATGTTTTAGACTCGGTAAAACCAGTAACAGTGTTAGATTTTTTGCATAACAAAGTCCCAAAACATATTACCGATTTGCTAGATTATGAGTAGTGCCATTTTAAGCGGGTTTTGATGTCGAAAGGGCTTTTATAGAGTGGATCGATAAGTGAACGATGGTGATGTTTGGAATTGACTCCTTTCTGTACACCCACTAAAATTGATTGTAACATATACATATATAATATATGTGTATGTTAAAAAGATAAGCGCCTTCTTAGGGCCTAAATTGTATAAAGTATATTTGATTTGAGTATCTGGTTGATTTAGGAAATGAGGGTACTTTGGTCCGTCTCGGTGAAGCTTAACGTTTAGCATAAGACTGGAAGGTAGGAGAGGTGCCTTTATTAGGGGATAGGTAACGTACCATATAGCCCACTTGGTAATGCGAATGTCATGATCGAGGTGCAGGAGTGTAGTAGAAAATTACGTGGAGATTGGTAGATGACTTTTTAAACAATTGCCCGGTACTATTAAGACTACACTTTCACGGAAGGACCCTCTGTCAAAATGATAAAGTCTGAATCGGGTGTTTTAAGCGTGGAGTCTTATTTTATTTGCGCACTCTTATTCGTGTAAGAGACGCGCATTAAATACGGCGAATTAAGGGTGATCCGGGTTAACTAGCGCCCGGGTTAACTAGCGCAAATCTGTTTCGGTTCTTGTGCTTTGTCTTACGCATTAATGTATATGAACGGTATTTTGATTCAGAGAGCATTTTAGTTACTCTGTCGCACCAACCAGTTTAATTATGGCCCAAAAGACAAGCTTCATTAGTATACAATTTAAAACTTTTACTCAATCATGCGGTATAAAGCACGTGTCGCCACACCCCCGAAAGAATGTAGCAATAAATCTAGACAGGCCAAATGGCTTATGGGATGAACATTTACCAGACTTACAGTTGGGTATTTTGCTAAATGGCTTTACGCCTGAAGTGAGGGAGAGTTTAGACAATATTAGGACTAGCGCTGGTGGCCTTATTAGGACACAACAGGTGAAGAAAAAAAAAAAAAAAAACGGTAGGGTAGGTATAAAAAGATGGGAATGAATTAGAAGGAAGGCGATTTGGTTAGAGTATAAAGAGGTGCGATGTGTATAGAACAGTCAAAGAAGCTCGAACCTAGAATTAAAAATGTGCTCCCAACGATAGATTCGTGGTCGAGGATATGCCTTTCACAAAGTCTAGTTAGAGGTTTGCGGCTATAGTAGCTATTGATAAAACATATCGTTGGATTCGTTTCAACGAACCCGTACCAACCGATTCCGATTCTGGTTGTGGCGATTTGTAAATTGACGTATAAATTAATGTATTCATTCAAATGAACATTGATATTGTACAATCCAGAAATAAACTGGTTTATTAGAGGCTGGCTAATAATCGATTATCAAATTGGTTGTCGTTGATTACACAGTATGCTTAAAGTAAAAAAAAAAAAAAAAAGAATATGATGTTATGATAATAGCAATGTTAATGTGATTCTAGGTACCGATGATTAGTGTCATGTATCATCGTAAATAGCTAAAGAATTTAGTGGCTGAAATATTTGCTGGTCAATGTCGTCGACCAGTAAATACCGATTCATTAGGGTCACGTACTGATGAATTGGTGTGAGGTGCCAGGTAACGGGTACCTCACATTTTAGCCATTAGTTCAACAGTGTCTACTGGGCAACGTCATGGACTAATAAATACACTACCAATATAAAAATATGTGGCTAGGCTATGGAGGGATGTCAGGTAACAGACACCCTTAAAAGCAATGTTAACGTGATTGTAGGCTTCGATGAAAGTATTTAATGGCTGAAATATTTGCTGGTCAATGTCTTCGACTAGTGAATACCGATTCATTGGTTAGGGTCACGTACTGATGAATCTGTGTAAGGCGCCAGGTAACGGGTGCCTCACATTTTGGCAATTAATGTGTGGCACCGGTAACAAACATTGTGTCAGACGGTTAGAAGCGCGGCTAACGGTACCAGCTGCACCGCGCGCGATCTGCGCGCCTCGACACTGCGAGCAACCCCCGCACGTCGTGCACGCAGTCTTCCGAGATAGTCATCCCACGCTACTGGTCAAGATACCCGTGATTAGTGTCATGTATCATCGTAAATGGTTCAAGTATTAAATGGCTAAAGTATTTGCTGGTCAACGTAATGGATCAGTAAATACCGATTCATTGGTTAGAGTCACGTACTGATGAATCGGTATGAGGTACCAGGTAACGGGTGCCTCGCGTTTTAGCAACTAGTGTAACAGTGTATATACTGGCCAAGGGCATGGATCAGTATATATACTGCCAATATATAAAAAAAAAAAAAAAAAAAATGTAACGATGCCGATTAAGGTTATGGATTATGACATAATGTAAAGTAATCTTTAATTAGATACTAAATTTAATGTATCACTAAGCCAGTGAGTTATATTTTTTTAATCGTATGGCTAAATAGTGTCCATTTTTGTAATTACAATTAAACATTTAATTCTCTCAGCCATTTAAAGACGTCGTCGGTAAGATTGATCAGTTTGTCGGGGCAACCGTTGTATTGTCGAAGTGGACATTCCTCGATGATGTGTTGGATTGTTTGCCTTTCCGCCCCGCAATCGCAATGTGCAGCTCGGGGTCTACTTTCTGCACATGGGCGCTACCTAACCACACCGGGGAACAATATTCCGCTACAGGATACACCAACTAAATGGCTGTAGTTCTCAATACATCGGCGTTTGCGTCCCAACTAGTTCCAGTCAGTTTTAGAAGCACGTTATTTCTAGATTGCAGTTTCCGCGAAGTCTTTTCAAAATGCTCTTTGTATGTAAGTGAACGGTCAAGTACAACACCCAGGAACTTGGGGTAATGGTTGTGACGCAACTGTATGCCATTAAATGAAACCTTTAGCTCGCTCCTGGCTAATTGGTTATTCAAATGGAAACATGTTTCTGTTTTACTTACGCTAGGTATCAAACGCAAAGTTTTGAGGTATTCTGCCAGAATTTTCATGTCTTCTGATAATGTAACTTCCATAATCAGGCATATATCATCAGCGTAAATAAATTTATAGGTGGAGATAGTACCTGGCAAATCATGTATATAGGTGGAGATAGTACCTGGCAAATCATGTATATATAGGTTAAATAAAGTTGGGGCTAAAACATAACCCTGAGGAAGGCCATTATTTAACAATCTGAAATCGCTAGCCGAAGAACCCAGGTGTACTCTGAATAATCGCTGTGAAATCTTATTGGATATAAGCTGAACAATTTTTGTACTCGGAACCACAGTCAACAGCTTATATAATAAACCCTCTCGCCATACGGTAGCATATGCGGCAGTAAGGTCTACTAAAACTGCTCCCGATTTACATTCTAGCTGAAAAACCTGTCTCTATATGAGTGGTCAAGGCCAAGGCCAAGGCCAAGTTGGTCTCTGCAATGTCTAAATCTAGCTTGTTCTATAGGTAAGACCTCTTCGATAAAGTTGTATTGATAATAATGCGTGATTAGTTTGATTTCCTTCAGGACTTAAACACCTAAAGATTATTATTTTAAACAAAACGTATGTGACGCCATTATATTTTCTACATATTTCTAAATGAAATACTTGGAGTACTTAACGATTTTTTTTTCTTACCAACGAGGGACTCGTTGAAAAAAGGATGGCCGAGCTGTTATAAATATCTATATATGTATATCGCGTATTATTTTCATATTAGGTAAATGACTACTAAGCATTCTAACAATGTTTTATATTTAGAGTACTTCTTATGATTGATCGAGATACTGTCAATCTTAAATGATCAATCATAAGCAAGTGTTATAAATGTCTAAATATATCAATTATTATTTTCATGTTGGTTAAATAATTGCTAATGATTATTATAAAGTTCTATATTTAAAGTACTTCTTATGATTGATCGAGATACTGTCAATCTTAAATGATCAATCATAAGCAAGTGTTATAAATGTCTAAATATATCAATTATTATTTTCATGTTGGTTAAATAATTGCTAATGATTATTATAAAGTTCTATATTTAAAGTACTTCTTATGATTGATCGAGATACTGTCAATCTTAAATGATCAATCATAAGCAAGTGTTATAAATGTCTAAATATATCAATTATTATTTTCATGTTGGTTAAATAACTGCTAATGATTATTATAAAGTTCTATATTTAAAGTACTTCTTATGATTGGTCGAGATACTGTCAATCTACAACGACCAATCATAAGCAAGTAAATTGGTGGGGATGAAATCACAATAGCGGGCATTCAGAGGTATGTCGGGGATTCGTTATTCAAGATCGAGAGCAAACACATGGAATATATCGCCTTTAGGCTGTTGTAAGTAAAACGGTACTGTAATAAGACTGATAGTTAATACTGTGTGAAGTGTTTTTGTATTTAAAGTCTCTGCTACTGGTTGATGAACTAACACGGTTTACACTCTGTTATTCGAACTCCTCACTTTTCAACCTGAGGGTGGTAGCCATGTCAATAGAAAATGCTATCAGGCTATAGTTAACAAGATCGCTCCCAGTATTTTTTATATAGATTTTAGCATATAACTACAATCTAATCTGATGTTAAATGACCGCGCCAGTCTAAAATACCTGCCTTTTGAGTGCAGCTGCCGGAATACGCTAACAGGCACTCGGTGATAGATTCCCAACTTGAGGGTGATAACTGTTAGGTAGCCAGTGGGGCTTTAGAAAAAACACTATCACTGTTCCTATGGTTTAATCATGTTTCTATTTAAATGAGAACTCTGGCTTGTTGGAGGATTCGAACCATTACCGCTTCAAAATATGAATTAGGTACAAAGCGAGCGCCGATGAGTGACTTCGTGTTATAAAAATATAGACTACGATAGTTACTAAAGCAACTTTTTTCTACATCAGCTTGGAAGAGACCTACCGCAGGAAGGTATTGGCATAATCACGACGCCAACCCACGACGCATTGACGATTTCTAACTCTGAGAAATCCAGTTCTATATTTTTCCCACATACAGTGGTACTACTAGAACATTCTGCAGGTTCAAGTTTCCTCACAAAGTTTTCCTTCACCGTCAACCAATACGCTAATTACAAAAAAATCTTTGGTGCATGCTAGAATTCGAACCTGCGGGCATCGAATTTATATACCATTGTTCAAACCACTCGACCGCCACCACTAATACCTCTATACTACTAGGACTTTATATCAAAAATCTATTTTCTCCATTCGCTCTTAAAGCGGAAATTGATTATTAATTTGTACAAAAAATAATTTGGAACTGTTTAATTTCTGTGTAATTAGCTGATAGTGTTCGGACACCGCCTCGATGGACGTTGATATGAATCCTTGCAACTGATTCGGAGCATTCGTTGAAGGAAAACATCGTGATCGTGGGTTTTACTAAGTCCGCTTGGCTAGCTACCACCCTCAAGTTATAAATCTGTCACCAAGCACCTGTTCGTATGTTCCGGCAATTACGCTCGAGAGCTAGTTACCGTCTAGGTTTAGCGTGACTACCATCTTAGACCACATTAATCATTTAACGTCTGGTGAAACTTTTGTCAATAGTTTAAACGTATATTTAAAAAAAAAAAGGAGTCCTAGTATGTCATTATCGTTGTGTATACTGGCAGAATCTAGTCTTACCTGTTCGGTACATACAAAATTCTAGTCCATCTCGTTCGACAGTTTTAAAATAATTGAAACCTTTTTTATTTTACATCGATGATGCTTTGATGTGAACTCATCCCCCCACATTGGTATGGTATGATGAATTTTAAATAATATTAACATACTTTCCTTACAGAGTCTCGTACAATTTTCTTCGATCTGCTATTAAATACAAAAATTCATGGTCTGAAAAGATACGCGGTAATAATAAAACTCCCAAGAACGTACAATAAACCTCGTTTATTTAAGGTCATGACGTCATTGATGCCGAATGCGAATGCTGATGCTGATAACCCCAATATAAACTATTTTATTCAAGACTAGCGGCCCGCTCCAGCTTCGCACGGGTATAAAATATATAGCCTATGTCATTCACTGAAAAAATGATTAAAATCGATCCAGTAGTTTTGATCTATTCATTACTGCCCGTGGCCCGCACGCGTTACATTTGGAGTAACCTCAAAAACAACAGTATTTCTCCACTATTTAAATTATGTTATTATACATATAAACGTTCCTCTTCAATCACTCTATCTATTAAAACAAAACCACATCAAATTCCGTTGCGTAGTTTTAAAGATTTAAGCATACATAGGGATATAGGGACAGAGAAAGCAACTTTGTTTTATACTATGTAGTGAAAAACATAGCTCCAGTAATGAATGAATTTTCAGAAGCGAATCGGGTAGCCAAATATTATCACTTACAAATGAAAAAAAAAAATACCTTCACATAATAATTATATAAATAAAAGGCAGAAAGAAATAAAACTCAATAATCAAAAATAACACTTTATCCTTATAAATATTATAAAATATTAACATTATATCAACTATGACCCGATAAATCAAGACATAAATATTCCTTGAAAATATGTTCGATTTTGCCGTATGTAGGGTGACCACTCAATTTAATTTTATATTTAAAACGAAGACAATATTATATTGCAAGTTTAATTCTTTTAGAGTTTCCTAGTTTTATGAAAATCTCTTACGTTATAAATAGTACAATGAATAAAAAGGTCAACCTACATCTATGTATAGTATATAGAACTTTTTACACTATATCCTGCCTCAATTAAATGTCATAAAAAATTGATATAAAGATGACCGACGATTCCCTTTAATCCCGATTCATTATAACAGTGAAAATATATAAAAAAACATACAGAGAAAGATATGATTAATTTGTACGTTTGTTTCTATTTTTATTATTATTATCCGTCGAAACTATGCTCGGAAATCACAGTTATTTTTAATATAATCGTATAACAGTGAAAATAATTAATCACTGTTATTTCACAGGTGATAAATAATCACTTATCTTTTAAGATTTTTAGTTACTACAACTGACAAGTGTTTCCGCGAATAGAAAAAATAACAACACAAAGTACTCCCGCCTCAATAAATAGCACCTCACTGTAATATATAATGTAACATACACATTTTTACATCATCAATATTTTCCACATCGTATAAAACATAATTAACAATTATCATATAACGAGTAGTTTTGCGAATACAAATATATATACATATAAATACATAAATAACTCTTGCTCCAATATCTTGCTGTAACAGAAGTATTTATTTTGATAAATATTTTTCATATCACGAGAAAAAATAACAGCTATATTTCATGACATTCATCGAAACAGACTTTTACAGAAATCCGAACCAGTGATCATTACTACCTCTATAATTTAAGCTTTCCTTTGATACCGACACTTAAGGTAGAAGATATAAATGAAAAAGCATACTGTTTTTATGTCTTTATCAATTTCTCTCGCGTTGTTGTTAATTCATTTATATTATCAACGTACTTGTACAGATATATTTAGTATTTGACATAATAAACCGTATTAATTATGACGTCATAGTATAGGTAACACGCCTGGTTTTGCTTAGATTCTTCATTTATTTCATTTCAGACTTATACTGACACACGTAATCGATTACCTTCAAAATAATTCGAGATAGTCCCCCAAACGGCTGAACCATTTCTAATGAAACTTTTACTGATAAATAGATAATTTTTCAGAGCGACAAATAAAAGAAACCGTAGTTTTATTCAACGACAAACCCACCCGCCAACTAGTTAAGTAATTTAAGAAACAACTCTAAAAAAAATAATTTATAAAAAAATGAGTACAAATTCCAAAATTTATCATCATATACTATGTATAGTTCCAACACAACCATAAGCTATAAGATAAAGGTATGTAAACTAGAGATGATGGAGAGCTTCTCAGAGCATCTTCCTGATCATGTAGTTGAGGATGCCGCCGTTCATGAAGTAAGTCAGATCGACCTCCGTGTCGAATCTGACCTTCACTTGGAAAGACTTCCCATTATCGACCTTTAAAAAAAAATTACACGTTCAATAATGATTCCTCCATACTCTTCCACCCAGACAGATTTACACTGGTCTATCTCAAAAATGCTTCCAAGTGTATGGTGATCGCGAATTAATCGCGTACATTATACAAAGGGTATATATACTTGTAAAAATAAATATAAAAGGCCCCTAAAAATACCCATAAAAAGTCCCGTCACAATTATTAACCCCCCACAAATATGGGGGAAACACCCTAAGTTTGCAACCTTGGGGCGAGAAGAGTGTTGTATGTATGTATGTGACATTTTCAATAACCAGAGTAGTAAAGTTACTACTCTAGTTGATTATTGTATATAGTATCAATTTATACCGGAATGTGACGCGACTAATGTGGCGCCATTGTACCGGATTTTACACATGATGTACGGTAGTCAACACAAAGTTAGCGATAACAACACTTAGGACGTTCGAAGATGCAAAATAATTTATTTTACGATTTTATTCGATAGATGGCGGTCTTAATTTATTAAATAATGTGACAATAGATGGCATTGTACCATATATAAATTACATGCCGAAAGGTTAGCGATACTTCATTCAATAAAAAATTCTTCTCATAGTAGGAATCTAACTTGGGAGGTTTCCCCCAAATTTAGGGGTTGAATAAGAAGGACGGGTTATTTTTAACCATTTTGTTATTTACATGTACATAATCCAGCTATGTTTTGGATTCATTTTAATAAAAAAATATTTTAAAATTGCACCATGCTCAAATTGAAAGATTAGTGTATTTAAAAAAATGTTTTTAGTAACAATTTATAAAAAAAATTTAACACTTAAGTGCCACAATTATACATTTTTAATTTAGGGGCATTTTCAAATAATTGCGACAATTTTAAGAGAATATGGTTTTAGTTTTGGGGGTAAATATTTTGGAGAGTTGGTATCTCTGTCTCAGCCTTTAATCTTGGTTTTATTTAAACCGATTTCAAAACAGAATTGATCACTTTTTTTTCTTTGGATTTGATTAATTTCTTGGAAAAAGGTAAAGTTCCAACTGTAATGGATATTGTCACCGACCTCAACCGTGAGCGTGTCCCCCGGGGCGAGGTTCCCGGGCACGCTGATGGAGAAGGTCTCGGAGCCGGTGAGGGCGAGGGTCTCTGCGCTGTCCCCCGGGAGGAACTGCAGCGGCATGATGCCCATACCCACGAGGTTGGACCGGTGGATGCGCTCAAACGACTCCGCTATCACGGCTTTGATACCCTAGAAATCAATGATTTAGGTTCGAGTCTTAAGTCTTAAGTCGTCTTAACGAGCAACTGCTAGTTATATAGTATTAAACTAACCAATAAATAAGGTCCTTTTGCTGCCCAATCTCGACTCGATCCGGAGCCGTAGTCCTTGCCAACGATAGCGATTAGAGGCACGTCTTCCTTCGCATACCTGTCGATATTCAATTTATTCACTACATATATGCCAGAGTCCGTCGATAGGGGTCGCTTTGTAAAATAAAACAAAAAGAAGAAGGAATTGTATTTCTTTACCTTAAAAAAAAACGACATTAAATGAAATTTAAAACGTTTTAATTAAATAGTTGTAATTAATTATTTTTATCTCAACAGATATAAAACACATCTTGTACATTCGTATATATTTGCATCTTGAATACATTTATCAGTTCTCAAAAAAAACTGGACAAACAATTTACCAAGCAACTTCATGGTGTCGCTTTTAGGTATCGGTGCGCGCGCATCGAAACACATTCACTATTATCATTATTTGCAAAGGCGTCAAAAGAAATATAACATAAAAAAAGTGTGTCTGTGTGTGTGTGTGTACTTATGTACTCGTGTTAAAAGTTCTACTTCTTTGGCGTAACAAGATAAAAATCTTTTCAACAGCTTTATCTATCGCCTTATTCTACGTTTGTAGAAAAAACGACACTGACAATAGAAAAAAAACAAATTTAGCGACATCTGTTGTGAAAAAACGACACTAGCAATAGAAATAAATAAATATCGTGAATACAGTTGTCAGTTCTCACGCAATACGTAGATGTCCTTACTTTTACTTTGTAGACAACTTTTTTTTGAATAAATTTAGCGACATCTGTTGTGCAAAACTAAAATGTTGACTATAGCTAACTTCAGGGTGTCGGTTTTTCGTGACAGAGTGCGCGCGCATCGTAATAATTTGCTTTCATCATTTTTTCCTAACGCGCCGAAAGAAGTATAACTTCAAAAACAAGTGGGAAATCTATCAAGCGTGTGGGTCTGGTTCACCTGTCGGCCGCGTCGAAGATGTCCATGACGTCACCGCTGGGCTGGTGCGTGGTGCGAGGCCCAGCGGTGGGCGACATCTTGTTCACCAGTCGAATGTTCGCGAACGTTCCCCGCGACATGATGGCGTCGTTGCCGCGCCTTGACCCGTACGAGTTGAACTCGCGCGGCGTTAACCTGAAAATAATGGATTCTAATGTCTAACGCCATCTACCAGGGAAATTTTATACCTCAAAATTATTTATTAACAATTTTGTAAATTCCGTAGATTCTAATGTTTATCGCCATCTATCGGTGAAATGTTGTACCATAAATTATTTATTAACAATTTTCTAAACTACCCACAATTTTATTTTTGAGCAATTCTACTTAGTTCGCCATGAAAAAGGGTAAGGGCATACAGTTTATATTATTTCTAAAGTTCCTAGTAGTGTTCGAGTGAAGCGAATTCGAACAA
This sequence comes from Antheraea assamensis, assembly GCA_035772565.1. Taxonomy (NCBI): domain Eukaryota; kingdom Metazoa; phylum Arthropoda; class Insecta; order Lepidoptera; family Saturniidae; genus Antheraea; species Antheraea assamensis. The sequence continues at coordinate 692,695 of JAQQSE010000099.1, read as the reverse complement.
ACAGACATAATAAATTCAAAATTACCGTAATAAATGGGATGTCCTATCATACTGTGAATGCGCATTCTCAATGATATGGTTCTGTTGGTCCGTGGAAACTATATCTCACCTTGTATCAATTCGAAGTTGATTTTTTTTTATTATAATTCTATCATATTATCTCCCTATAACTCGACTAATACAAAAACAGCAATTTTTAGTTACCTCGTGTATTTTTTTATCACTACTCAACCACTATGGAGCGTCGTAATGATACACAATCTCAACAGCACTCCGATATATCCATATGCTTACAAAAATATCATGGAAATCAATTCAATCGTTATAGAAATTAATTAGTATAAACCAACAGACAGTCGAGTTTTTCGTATATAAAAATTAATTTTAAATAATTTTAAGCTAATACGAACTAAGTCTCCCAGTAAACCAGTCTATCGGTATATAATCTGACCCCTATTTAATATCGTCGACCATATTGATCAGAGTTGAACTTAAAGTGGAAACTGTATATTTTTGAAACCAAGCATTATTTTTTATCTTTATGTTTTACTTTCTTTATCGTAACTGTTTTGTTTGCGAATCGATTCGATTGGAACGAATACTAAATGTCATAGGAAATTTGCCACGATACATCAGCGAAAATTGCATCAAATCCGGTTAAGCCGTTTCCGAGTTTAGTGTGCGCATACAATTCAATGTACAGACACGGTTCGTTTAGAAAGATATAATAATATATATTATGACTAAGGCGACTCACCCTCGAGCCGCCAGGAACCTTGCCGCCGGCGAGTTCCTGGCGATGGATCCGGCCGGTGATATGTGGTCAGTCGTCACGGAGTCGCCCAGGAGAAGGAGACATCTAGCGTCTTTTATGCTCTTTATTTGAGGCAGGTCCTGGACATTCATATAGAAGTTTTATTTGATCCCTATGTAGAGGAGGGAGGAGGGGGGGTGTTGGGCGAGCAGGTGGCCAGGGTGATGTATACTTTGCAACCGTGCAATTATATTCCAGAACTGATCCCACTTCTGATAAAACGATAAAAGTTCTCAGATCATTAATATTTGTTATTCCATCTTGATAGACGATACGGTAATGCTACATAAATGTGAACAGTTCGGAGGTCCGAGCGAGAATGACCTCCGCTCGTTGCGCGCTACGCATTTTATACCCTGGCACTCGGCCCGAGTGGAAGAGTCAAGTGAATACTTTTCAACCGCCCCTTAAACGCCTACATATATTACATGATTTTTTATCAAAATCCTAACTTTATTACATATATAATAAAAACTAGTCACTAGCTATTGCCCAACCATGACCAACTTCAAACATCACTGTAATCTCACTCGAATTCTTGAGAGCCTCAAGGGTTCTCTGGTAAGCAGGAGACGCTATACCAGTTGAACTTTGAACAAATTCCATCACCCTGATGCACACTCACCCTGGTCATGCCGTCGAAAAACGGCGGTCTCTTGATGTACGTGGAGTTCGGGTCCCAGCCGTAGAGTTTCCCTTGCGGCACCGAGAGCGCCTGCCATGACGGGGAACCGAGTTCGATTTTCTCGTAAACCTGGATACAAAAAGAAAATTAAGGGGAACCGCAGTCATACGATATCAAATTAAGCAAGCATATAATATAGTTTACCAGTTCATTTCCCATCAAAATCAATTGTATTTATTACTGACATACAACAGATCGTTTTAAATAAACTTAGTATGGCTGAATTCGAGTCGGAATACACGCTTCTTTTTATGGGGAAAGATGTCTATGCTTATATGCGTGAAAATGCTCACGTTTTTCTAAATATTAGTGGTAAATGACCCCACACTTTCCAACATAGGTGCAAATGCCCACGCTCTTCTCGGTATTGGTGGTAGTAAAGTAATTGAAATTGTCCTAGAGCCTTTCAATAACGACAGAAACGTCCACTTTCTTTTCAAAATGGGTGTAAATCATCACACTATGCTTGATAAGGGTCCAAAGTACCGCAGTTTTTTTAACAAGGGTACAAATTATTGCACTTTTCTCAGTAAGGGTACAAACGCTCGCACTCCTCACAATATGGGTGAAATTACCCTAGATTTCAAATTTCAAAGTGGTTAAAAACGCCCGATGAATATTCTCGATATAGATGTAAATGCCCGCACTCTTCTCAATAAGGGAGCAAATGCCGACATTCAGCAATATGATATACATCGAGCTGGAGGTAAAAAGTGACACTTAACCTCCTTAAACATTCCCGGGATGACGTGCTTGTCCTCGACTTGCTGTATCTCGGATCTCGTCGGCCAGATGTCTCTCAGGTACACCGAAGAGCCGTCGGCGCGTTTGCCTGGTACACGAACATATCTCACTTAAAGCCATAACTTCGCTTTCATGATGAAAGGTTTTACCCAACCCTCTAAACGTCCCTCTCCGCCAACGGAGGGCTGACAGAAGGAGAGGGTATGGTGGGGGGTGTGTTCCAGCTTGCCTCCCTATTAGGACGGGACCCGGCATAGATTTACTAGGTCCCGCGGCGATGCACCAAAAAGTGGCGGACGGTACACCGTGGGATTATAGTGAGTAAAAATTTCACAGGATTCACTCTCTCCCCCGGAAGAATAACGTGTCCATGAGGATTTCACCACGTTAGTAAATAGAAAAAGTATTGCAATAACGCATAAAATAAATATTATTTATAAGAGACTATGTTTCGAAACTTCTAGAATAAATCAGAACTTTTTATAGGTTATATACGAAATTATAGGTTATTGAAAGAGAATTTCCTACTTTTTCCGCATGAGAAATCGACCTCAAGTTCCACTTCTGTATATATATGAATATCAACTACACTTCGAAAGTTGTCAGGAAAGAACCCTCGCCAGTATCCAGCATTAAAGAATAAATTAACAAGAAAAGCTCCATTTCTTACCCAAAGGTTGAGTTTCGAAGTCAATGTCCACGGTGCCGGCAAGCGCGTACGCGATAACCAATAGAGGCGAAGCCAGGTAATTAGCCCTAGTATTAGGATGGATCCGACCTTCAAAGTTACGATTCCCCGAGAGAACTCCGCAGCAGACCAGCTCGTTCTATGGGTGTAAAGACTATAAAAGTTAGCTTCAAAGTCTTCAATGATTGAATGACTGTAGCAATCTCGTGAGTGATACTTGGGATAAAGCGTGTGACTGAAAAGTGTCAACGATTAATTGCTTGGAGAACGGTTCTAATTTTGACATCCATTGTCATGATGATACATCTCTATACTTAAAAAATGAATCAACTTCATCATCAGCCTGTAAGAGACCCACTGTAGGGCCATAAACCTCTTTCCAAAGGAAGGTTATGAGAATAATCACCGCGAGAACCCACGACGTATTGGCGATTTCAAACTCTGAGAAATCCACAGTTCTATATTATTCCCCACATACAGAGGTACTACAAACAACTTCAGGTTCAGAATTCCTCACATGTTTTCCTTTACCCTCGATCGATACTATAACCAATTTCAATTAATAAATGTACGCGAACTCCGAATAATTTGTTGGTACATGCCGCGGTTCGAACCTGCGGACATCTGATCGATATTCCACCGGATCAAACCACTGGATCACCACAACTATATACTATAATACATGTATAAATGAAAAAAATACATAACAGTATGTCAAGCAGTTGTTAATTAAATCCACACATATAAACAGACGGAAAGACAAAATAGTTTCAATATAATATTATTTTATTAATAAAATCATATATACGTACAGACTTAGAATAACAAATTCATTAATATAGATTAACACATATATTGATGATTCTGCTTACCTTCTCTATAGTGTTCGCGATGTTATCGTCGATGGGACCGGAATTACCTATACAAGTCATGCACCCGTATCCGACGATGTCGAACCCTAATTTCTCTAAATAAGGAACCACGCCCGACTCCTGTTTAGATAAAAAAAAAACAACAACAATAAGAAAATGAATACTCGAAAAACACCAGTATTTATTTCACTGGACTATTCGTTTCAAATGAGTAGATAATCGCGTACGCGTTAACTTCACTCACTACTTGTCAAAATTATTTTGACAGCAATAATATTCATTTTTTTTTTTTTAATATCAGAAATTCAAAATTATTCATATTAATTATTACCATATATGTAGACCAATAAAGTCATAAAACATATTTAATTAGTTTATAATGGCATAGATTCGTTTATGTTGACAGTACTGTTAACCAGAAGCGACAGCCACTTTGTATCAATTATAAATTTAGTCGCCTCTTTGATGTAATATTAAAGTTTTAATAAATATGTTAACCCTTATATTTTATACGACATAGTTTGTCCGTGATAATGTTTTCCCAATCATACATTTTCTACTCGAGAATGAGTAGCACGTGAAATGAGAAGCAAGATGGCGGCTTGACAATTATCATCTTGTTTGAAACGCATAGTGATGAGTAATTTAATTTGGTACAAATTATGTCATCACGAGGGTTTACCCTCTTCCACACTTCGTATACTGTTTCATTATTTTTTTTCGTGACCAAAACCCATGAGCAATCATACAGTTCTATGGAGTTTTAAACGACTAAAATGTAATTCAGAGCTGATCAAATAGACATACCCTCAGATAGTAAGTGACCACACCAGAGCCAGGCGAGAGCGATGTCTTGATGAACGGAAGAACACTCAGACCGTTCTCGACAGCTTTCTTAGCTAACAGACCTGTAGAAGAAATATTACTTACATATAGTATAGTGGCGTTCCAAGCAAAATCGAAAGGCTTGGAATTTCTATTTTCTTTTTATGTCCACAATTTTGTGATATGTTTAGTACCCCTCAAAATATAAACTTGCTAATCTCAATTGTGAGTCGTCTTCTTGTTCTATTTTGAACATATATGGTGATGTTTTAAATCGACTTCAATCCCATTCCAAACTTCTTCAGTTTTCAAATCATTTTGATTGATGAAGGCGTTACTTTGCGGAAATCCATCATTAAAAATTAGGGTGAACGTTACTTCGCACTTCCGCTTAGAATTGTTTAGTCGCTGTCACGTCTTACTATCAACAGAAAACAGTTGTGAAACAACTAAAAATAATGAAAAGGCGTGGTTGGTCGGCAGTTAAACTCGATGTTGGCAAATGGTTGAAGCTATTGTCGATTAACACTGTGACATCTATCTGAGAAATATAAAAAAATATGTGTATAAAAAAAAGAAAAGGAACTAAAGATGTAACCGTCGACCAACGACACCTTTCTTTTTTTTATATTATAGGGGGCAAACGAACAGGTGGGTCACCTGATGGTAAGTGATCACCGCCGTCCATTGACACTAGCAACACCAGGGGAGTCGCAAGTGCGTTGCCGACCTTTTAATAAATGTGGGCCTCCGGCGCTCTCACTGGCCGAACGAAACGCAACAGTGCAACCACTGTTACTTCACGTTGGTTTTCTGTGAGAGGGTGGTACTACCCCGGGTGAGCCGACCCATTCATGCTGAAATCAGTCATAGCTTCAGCGTAGCTCTACCACCTACAAAATTATATGTAGTTGTTTCACAATCGTTTTCTGTTGCAGTGAGACGTGAAAGCGGCCAACAATTCTGAGCTGAAGCGCAAAGTAATGTTCAACCTAATTTTTTCAAATCTCTCGATGATTACAACTTTCCAAAAATCGAAAATAAATGATAGTTGTAGAGAACTCATTACCAAACCTACTTAAAAATGGAGGAATGAATAGAAGTATATATAAAAATAATAATTGGCTTTAAAATCTAAACTTCAAAAATATTTATATAAAACATTATTTTTTTGTTCTTTTTTTTCTTTAAAGGCCATCTAAAAATAAAAAAAAGATCAGATCTGGACCATTTTTAAGAAAGTTATGACCAAACCAAAACATATTTGTTTTCATAATTCGATATCTTTTGAAGAGTACAAAAACAACTTTTAAGCGAACATCACGAATGTTGGCATCCTTATAATTTCATGTAAGTTTATACGCTTTTACTTTCACTATAATATGCCACTAGATGGGGCGCTGTAACGAATCTACTTTTGTACTGTTCGAATGACTACAAACAATATACGAACGACTGACCTGCGCCAAGCATGACGCTCGGATTCGAGGTGTTCGTGCAGGACGTGATCGCCGCGATGATGACGCTCCCGTGGGTGATGGTGTACGTTTTCCCGTCGCTGTAAGTGAAGTCACCAGGACGCGGACAACTGCGTCGGGGTCAGCCCGTACCCTTTAAAACCGACCTGGATGGAAGTAACGAGAGATATTATGTTGTTAGAATTCAATTACAGTCAGAAGTGGAACTAGAACTTCTTTCAATTCTTTTTTTATGCCAAAAGGCAGCGTACAAGTAAACGGATCATCTGATGGTTAATATTACCATCGCGTATGGACAACTGCAAGCACGAAGGCTATCACTGTTACGTTGCCAGCTTTGAAGAACGAGTTCCAGTCTCTCTTTGAAGAGCCCCTTGTCAGTGACTTTGAGAGAACACCATACCCGGTAACCTATTCGAGAATGCTAGCTTACGCATAATGAAGGTTCTGGAGAGAACCTTACGGTTGTCGCTTTTTTTTTAGTTTTCACAATGTGGCGGTAGATGCAAATTTGGAATGACGATGAGGGTACCATGTGAAAAAGTTCTTTAGTACATTCTCGTACACATAAAGTCAATATTAGATTAAATAGTTTAATATTAGACTAGCGATCCGCCCCGGATTCATACGAGTGCAATGTATTAACGTCGTGCCCATAAATGTGTAAACGATTTTTATCTATTTCGTCGCGTTTTGTTGTCTTTTTACGCAACTGTTTTTTTTTGTCTTAATCTATGTTATGTTCTAAAATATTAACTGAAATTATACACTTTAAAGTTCAGCTCCGATCCTAATTCAATGTGATTGAAATATTCAATTCGATAAGAACTAATTCCATATTAGGCAAAATAGCTTCCGTGATTGGTCGAATATAATCACGTGTCAATTTCGTAAACCAAAACGAACGACATTCAACTGTATGTTATTCGTCGAACGCCCGGGTTTTATAAGTAGGTACAGCGCGTTTTTAAGTTTTTATAATTATAGCAAAATTTATCGCAATTATTCTCATGTGTAGGTCAGACATATAAAAATCTTCCAATTTTACGAAAATCAGTTAGTGTTTAAAACCGTTGCAACATGAGCGAAACCGATGGAAGTAACTAGTATTCGAAAATAGATGATTATCGCAAAAATATAAATTATTAAACTCTCACGTAATGAAACACCTTGACACGGATAACGATCAAACGAATAGGGATGTGCAAGTGTCGTAATGTTGACATGTCGATATTTAAGTTTTTACGTATTGGGTTTTGAACGACTTAAAAACGTTTGTTTACGTATATCGTGTATTGCATGAATCGTGCGTATAAGTCGCGCTAGTGGAATAGTTTCACCGGTGAATTATCAATACGTTGTGTGCACAGGTTCGAATGCCTGCGTGTACCGACAAATTTTTCGGTGTTAAATTTAAATTGGTAACACTATGGGCTGACGGTGAAAGAGAACATCGTGAGGAAACCTGAACCTGAGAAATGTGCTTGTAGTGCCACTGTATGTGAACTTTTTTGCAGTGGAGTAGTGGGTGACGTGGTGTGGTACATATGTGCAGGATAGGAAAACTAAACGGATACCATCGTTTATGAACAATGCAAAACAAAGTCGCGGATATGAGCGATGTATACATATATAGATACAACTAAAGTGTCTCTTGTTTGTCCAAGCAAGACTCCGATGCACCCGAACCGGTTTTAGATAAAACATTCTAGCAGATATACTACGTTTTATAGTGTTGTTTTTGCTAATTACCATTACGCTTTTCCGTATGAGCTAAGCAGTGTCGTAAAAACGGTAAAAGCCACCTTTTTACATACATACTCACACCGGAGTGAGTAGTAGTTAAAATTTAAAAAATAAAAGGCCCACGTAATCAGTCCAGATTAAGGCAAGTGGTCCTCGTGTATGTTGATGAATGCTTATGGCTTCAGAGTAAATATCTTCTAAAGACAGATACTAAATAAACTTAGAACTACTGTTTCAATCTAAAAAAAATCCTGTGACTGTTAGAAAACTACGTCCAGGCTAACAGTTATAGATATGTAGGAAATGAAGTCACCAATAATCACTTCAACACATGAAAGTGATAACGTTTTTTTTTAATAATGTTCTTCCACGTGTACCGGAAGTTTGGACATTCAGTAAATCCAGAATATACTCTACATCTTCTTATGGTATTCTCCTTGACTTCATTTCTTTAATGAGGTAGCCAAAGGTATCAGATAGTCCACGATAGTTTTTATACATTACATCGATAAATCGATAAATACATAGACGTCCCTCTACATACAACGCGGAAGAGAGAGATGAATTTGAATATACCAGAACAATTATATTTGCTACATTTACGTTCGTCTAAGTTAATATCGAAGTAAGCTGATGTCGCGAAAAAGGTGTACTTATATAAACTGGCATTGCACCGTGGGTTTGCTTATTAATTAATAATATCAATGTTTTTTTTTTTTATATTTTCATGATAAACCGGCAATCAAATGAGACCAAATCTTTTCTTTATAATACGACCATGTAATTATATAAAATGGCAACTAAACGACTGAACGTTAATATGGTCTTCTTTGTAACCCGCTCGGTATTTTTTTCCATACGATTTTTCTAACATTTCCATTCATACAAGTGTAGCTGTTCTGAAGTGATAAAATAAAAAAAGCCTTTTATTTGCTACAATGTTATATAAACTACTAACAATATTGTAATTTTTTTCTTTTTTTTTCTTTTTTTCTCTTTTTTTTTTAATTTACATTATTTAACAACTGTTTTATACTGTTTGTTTGTTTGTTTCCCAATTATCCTTCTTTCAGTTATCGTTTCTGTTTCTTTATCTTAAATTGTAGCACTCGCCTCAGCGGCGTAGGCCTCCCCCAATTGTCTCCATTTGTCCTTTTTCAACGCTGTTCGGAACCATTCCCCACCACACCTTTCCTTAAAAATATCGCGCCACCTCTTCTTGGGTCTTCCTTTTTTCCTTTTATCTCCCCATGGTGTCCATAACGTCACTTTCTTTGTCCATCGGTCGTCGTGTAATCTATAGATATGACCCGCCCAATTCCATTTTAAAGTTCTTATCCTTTTTTTTATGTCTGTTACTCTTGTTTTTTTCCTTACTATTTCGTTTGTTATTCTATCTGGAGTTTTAATCCCGAGCATGCTTCTTTCTATTTTCCTTTGACATACCGCCAATTTTTCTTCATCCGTTTTCCTCAATGCCCATGTTTGACAGCCATAAGTTAGGCAGGGTAATATAGCTGTTTCGAATACTCTTTTCTTTATTCTGAAGTGATGCGCTTACTTAATACAGTCGGCGGCAAACTTTTTGACCCCTCTGAAGATAGTTGTGCAGAACACAAGTTTAAATATAAAATACATATTACATTATATATGTAACAACGAGATGATTTAATTCAGTTTAATTTAGCACTAATCGTGAGTCTAAATTTGCATTACACGCGGCATTCGTTCGACTGTCCTTACGCCTGTCCGCCCACGCGGTTAACGTGTTCCCAATTTGCGCCCTTTCCGACCTACACTTTGTATGACAATTACTGCACTCTTAACGATCGTAGAGTCTTTTTAGATACTCTATAGTCTTCCTCAATAAAAACACTATAATATACAAACATTTTGTTTTTAGTTTCACAAATAGTTTCATACATTATCGTGTTCAAACAAACAATGATGTTTATAGATATATAAAATTCCAAAGCGCGCGTGTTTGTAATTTTTGTAATTATCCGATGATATGGTTAATTTTTAGATGTAGTTGAACACGGTAGATGGCGCTGCTATCGAGATCCAGTTTTCTTTATAAACTTTTTTGTTATATTCTCAAACTTTAACCCTGCCACCGTGTGATAGGATAACGTATTCCCCAAAATTCCGGGTTACATCCATGTCAAATTTAGTCGCGATCGTTTCAGAAGATTACTCTATGAAATGTAACAAACAGGCGGACAGAAATACTTGACTTTCATAATATACATGTGTGAATTTACAAACCAGGAAATAAAACATCTGACTACATGATAATCGAACATAAATACAAGAATGAATCGTTTGTCATCGCTCAGTACACTTTCTGTTTGAATATACACAGCTTTATTTAGAACCTATCGTTATAAAAGGGTAGGCAGAGAGCTATAAACAAAAAAAATGTGAAAAACGCAATTCCTTTATTGAGTTTACCTTGACAGTCGGACTTTCTTTGAGCATTCCTATGGCATACAGTAAAAAGTGAAAGATTCGTGCTATAATAGTCGATTTGATAATTCTATTGTGAAATATAATCATTTCCATGGGAATCCTCACGCCGATTCATTAAAGGGGGTAAGTAGAAATATTTCTAAGCAAACACTCGTTCCGTATAAAACGTCAATACATAATTTTAACTAATATTTCGGCCTGTCTTCGTACGGGTGTAATGGACTAAAATGATGTCATATGTATCGAATATATTTAAATACTGGTATCATACCTTATCGGTGCTTTGTCAATTCATCAAATAAGTTTTACAAATATCGATTCAATGACTTAAATATTTATTTATTTATTTTATTTTACAATTTTTCGGAAAACTTACAGCTAAATAAACATATAAAACAAAGAGTAAGGATACATGAAGGCCATTTACAAGTTTTCACAAATATTTTTTTATTCGAACTGTCTACACTGTTGACGCCGGACTACTAAGGGGAGCGCTTAAGGCACTAACCCGATTGTATATAGGCAACGAGCACACAGGGCGCACGGCGCGCCTCGGCTTGGACTGTCACCGAATAACCCGAGTCTAACTAAGCTAAACTAAACTAAGCTACCTATTATTTCATACATATATGAATTTGTGAAACATACACGTGTACCAAGTATGTATATTTCACGAACTTATACATATATGTATCTTGAATCTGACTACCAAGTTAATCTAAGCTAACTCCGTTCGAAATAGGGATTAAAGAAACAAACCGACCCAACCGCTATGTGTAGGTACCTACATGTGTCAAATATATGTAGGTGGTAGAGCTACGCTGAAACTATTACTGGTTTCAGCATGAATGGGTCGGCTCGCCCGACGCGCGGGGTAGTACCACCCGACACACAGAAAGCCGACGTGAAGTAACAGTGCGCCCGCACTGTTGCGTTTCGTTCGGTCAGTGAGAACGCCGGCGGCCCACATATATTAAAAGGCCGGCAACGCACTTGCGACTCCCCTGGTGTAGCTAGTGTCTATGGACGGCGGTGATCACTTACCATCAGGCGACCCACTTGTTCGTTTGCCCCCTATAATAATAAAAAAAAAAAACAAATATTGTATCACGTATTCCCTACTCGTAATCCAATCGGCAATCGATTTTCATTTAACTTGATGCTACGTTATAGGAATTCCTCGAAAGCAATCCCGTTGTACACCATTACAACATTACGATGATAATTGATGTCATTACCAGGATAATGAAATTGCTAACATAACTCGTTTTTGTTCATAAATATATTTTAATTGTAATGAGAGTTGTTAATTAAAAATAAATTATGTCCATTCCCGTATCTTTCGGATTGTTCGTGCAATTAATGTCAATAATGGTGCTTACAAATCATTTCTTTCTATAAATGTGTTTCATAATGGCTCCATGTAATTAATTAATAATAAATGGTGACCACACTCTACATACCTACGCATCTAATTCTGATAACTACTTATTATAATATATTATACATGGTGTTCTTTTTTTCATGACATTTATAGTTAATATATTTTTTTTTTGTTTTGTTCCTTCGAATACAATATATCTGCAAACTAATATTACCTTACTAGTTGTGCCCGCGGCTCTGCGTGCGTTTATCTCGCTGCAAATTTTCACGTGTCCCAATTTTATACTTACTCATATTATATGATTTGTAAAATTCTTTATGGATCCTGGTTCGTGGTGGTCTAGTGGTTTGACCGGTGGAATATCGATCCGATGTTCCCAGGTTCGAACTAACGAATTTTTCGGAATTCGCGTACATTTACTAATTGAAATCGGTAACACCATCGGCTGACGGTGAAGGAAAGACATCGTGAGGGGAAACCAGAATCTGAGAAACGTTCTTGTAGTACCACCGTATGTGGGAACACATATAAGTACTTAGAAATGTGAATTTCTCACAGTTTGAAATCGAAATATGTCGTGTGCTGGCATGGTGATTATGACATATCTTATACTTCGGGAAGAGACCTTGGGCCCTGCAGTGGCTCTCTGATGATGACCATCATCGCCTGGTGTTAAATTAATTTGACAAAAATCAGCCGACTAAAATCAAGTTACATATATTTATCTCAAAATTCGAAACGAAATTACACGTACAGACAGAAGTATAGATTCACCTGTTACTATATACATTAAACGGGTCTACTGATATCCGCCAGTGACTTTGATTATATATAAATGTTTATAAGATTGATAAACTCTAATACTGTCTGATTGACCACCATGAAGATTGTCTTCACATGGCGAATTGACTATAACTCGCCGTTAGGTAGCGTTAGGTTATATTTTATTCGTATTATGTTTGATATTGTATTCTAACGCGGACGGATACGCGGGCAGATGCTCGTATATTACGAATACGTATAATTAGCGGCCGCTCGTGACTTCGTCTGCGTTAGAACTTTTTTATGCGGAGTACGACGAGATAACTCTCAGATGACAGGAGTTTCCCAACCTATTTGACGCTTATATATACGTGAAATTAAACAATATTTTTTTAATTACTTATAACTTATGTTATGCAAAAGAATATTGCTCAGAATTTATATTTATATAATAATGCTCAGAATCATTTAAGTAATTTTCACAAACTATCTCCATTATACACATATAAATAACTTTTAAGCGTCTGTAATGTTAAAATAATAGCTCTTTACTAGCTCGACATGAAAGTACTCACAGAAAATCTAACACCAAAACAAATATTAAAAAATTTTATCTGTCTGTTTGTTCCGAGTAAGCTCCGAAATAGACAGACCGATTTTCACGGGCCTTTCACTGGCAGATAGCAGCTGTTATATGAAGTAACTTAAGCTACATTTCTTAAAAAAAAAAGTTTTCTGCGCAAATATAATGAAATAAAGAAGCAGCAGTACCCAAAGTGCCTTACGCGCACGTTTACATTGAACAAAATTTTTTTACTAAATTACACGAGCACTAAGTCATAGATAACAGCTAGTTTATAATGTTATTTAAATATATTTGTAAATATTAAATATCAGGTTTATATATATAGAACCACAAGACGATAACATATCGTTCATATAAATAAAATTCTAACCGCATATTGTTCAATCAAAATTATTTGTAGGTGAGTACAAACCAATTACGAGACACTCATTATTTATTTAATACTTTTTTTTAAATTATAATATGCATAGCACTCAAAAAGCTGTCAATTTTCTGCCACAGACCAGAACTATTCATGAATATAAAAATATATACATAATGTATTAGAAAATATTGAGGTGCTAGCTAGGTTAACATTTTTTAAATATATATATATCAGTTTTTATGTAAGAAAAAAAATAGTCGAAAATAAAGACATCCTACCGGATTCAACTATGGCTAAGAATCATCCAGATGACTTCAGATATACGAGAAGAATCATTAAAACCAGTCAAGTAGTTCAGAAGACGTTTTTTTCAATAACAGAAGATTTAGTACGAAATCTGCCAGGTTCGTATTTTTTTTCTAGAATTTTACCCTGCCGATCAACTCACACGGCATCTGAGAAGAAAATTACTTCACATCATGGATAAACATCCTACAACTATAATACAGCGAACCCTAGACTGGATAATTCTCCGATGACACGTCACCAAGATGGATGGATAAGATGTCGAAGCGACCACCAAGTCATCAAGCTATCTGCATTCGAATCATTTGGTGACTTAGCTTATGAGTTGAAAATACATCATAAAGCTTTATCACTAAATAGTTCTACTGCGGTCGACTACAGATGGAGAACCTTCGAGAAGCAACAGCCAGTTTACGTCGCCACGCGGTACACATCCCGGTAAACTTTAAATGATTATAAAGGGACAGGGTACTTTGGATCAAGGCGTTGTATTATAAAAATTGACTAGTGTAGGTTTTAAGCTTCTACTGCGGTCGACTACAGATGGAGAACCTTCGAGAAGCAACAGCCAGTTTACGTCGCCACGCGGTACATTCCGGTAAACTTAAAGGGGAAATACCTCGATCCAACGCATTCGTCAGTCAATGTTGCTTCATTTTACGTTGTATATATATAGCAAAAAGGATATTCTCCATTTGTTTGTATCTTTTTAAATATTTGTTATTTAAAAACTGATTTGGAATTTTCTTTTTTAATGGAAAAGGGAAATCTCTATCTCTGGGGGATCAATATTATTGATTTTAGTATAGTGATAAAAATAGTGACAGGTTTATAAGACTATCTAAGACCAGGTAGCTACCTATCTATAGTCGAGGACATTCATGTTTTTATACAACATATTTTTTAAGTTTATTTTATATACTGTATAATCAAATAATTATTTAGTCGACGTGTTTGGAATAAACGACGTGTTGTTAGAATATCTACACTCCATACAATATAGACAGATCTAGAATCCATCTATGACTCAATTCCGACCACAACTGAACAGTGATAAGCCCGTCACAGCTTAGTCTATTTTGGTTTGTCACGGTTCAAAACCAGCTCAAGTATATGTATGATGACTTGCACGTCGGCATGAGAGCGATGACTGCCGATGGATTCTAGATCTGGTGTGTTATGCCTGTGACATAAGTCCCCCACTTGACTATTGGATTTAATTCGGCTGGTCCCGGGAAGTTTAATTATGCCACGGTGTCAGATTCCGACGATTCTTTTTATTGATTTCTAGTAAGTCTTTCGACTCATAAACAAGTTTATAAAGCGGCCATAGTGACTCTATTTTTGTTTGTCGCGTTCCAGTATTAACCATACCTCATCCAACTGCAGGGAGGCCATGCAGAACAGCATGAGAGCGGCGACTTTCAATAGATTTTATTAGATCTATTGACGGTCGCTCTTATTTTGAATAATTGTGTGTCTATATTAGACACATTATAGTCACTTTGTCAGGTTATTACATTCGACACAAACTAAAAAAAATAATATTTTTGCACCATAAAGCATGATGATATGTTTGGGTACGATTTGCCAATAAAATTATTATTTTTTCTAAGTTACTGTTTTCTTTAAGATTTTGAACTAATATGTAATAATATATACATAAAACGATAATACAAAGGTTTACTTGTGACTATTTCGTCATCATCAGCCTGTAAGAGACCCAATTCTAGGGTGATAGATGTCTTTCCGAAGGAAGGTATAGGCATAATCACCACGCCAGCCAACGACGTATTGGTGATTTCAAACTGTCACACCCGCAGTTCCATATTGTTCCCATATACGGCGGTACTGCGAGAACATTCCTCAGGTTCAGGTTTCGTCACGACGTTTTCCCATCACCGTCAACCGAGAGTGTTGTCACTAATGTAAATTAGTAAATGTACGCGTATTCCGAAAATTCGTTGGTACCTACATGCTGGGGTTCGAACCTGCGGACATCGCATTGATATTCCACCGGTCAAGCCGCTAGGCCACGACAACTTTAACTTTGAAAAATACTGACGCGATTCTATAAATTCCAGACCTAGTAGAGAAGAACTAGGTACATACTTAATCTCTATTATGATTCAGAGGGCGTGATTCTGGAATAAATTCGTATTCAACCTAATTGCACTTCAGATAGCTATCTATGAATGTTAGCACATTTTTTTTTCTATGTATTTGACATACAATTCTAAAGAATAGACATATTGGAGATTCGTATTATTCGGTGGTAATTTTTCGAACTAAAAGTAATTTTTCGAACTAAACAAATTTACAATAACATCTTAAACGGAAAGAAAGTAGACGATAGGACGACAATAAAGGGTTAATATATTTAATTAGAGTTTACATACGGCTTCAATAGCGTTAACTCCTCGGCTAACTTTTTAAGACCTAGGTCTCAAAATCACAGATTACTTTTTTTTAATTTCACTAGACCGTACATTGTAAATTTCATGGCTTAGTAAAGAAAAAGATTGTACAAATAAAAAAAAACAATTTAAAAATACATAACAATTATAAATACATTAAAATTATAATTTTACAATACATACTTTATTATTTTCCAAAGTTTTGTAATAAATCATGTATTTTTTATGCTTTATATGCTGCCAACAGCCTGCCGATCTGTGCCCCTCATGAGGACTTCATCCGTTTGTATGGAACTTACACTATTACGGTTTTGCACAATCCAGGGGTTAATTAATATCAATTTCAAGTAAACCGAACTGATGAAAGGTACCCTATACCCTTTTCTGTACCCCTGACAACATATATGTAAAATTGTATGACAATCCCATGAGTAACAAACAAACGGAATGAATTTAAAACATTAGTAAGGATTATGAAGACAAATTTAATTAATCCAATTAAAGATGTTTTTCACGTTGCGTTTAACATTTCTAGTTCATTTTATCACATAAAAACTGTTACTGTCATTCAAATATAAAAGTCAGATTTATGGCACCTCCGATTTTTTCTAGTACTTTTTATTCCATTCAAGTAGTTTTTTTATTATTATTTCGAATTGACTACGCTGTTGGCCTGTGAGGCTTCTACAGATTCATCAGACTACTAAGGGAAGCGCGTAAGACCCTCATCCGATTTGCTTAGCAACCAGCTCAAGAGCGCACGGTGCGCCTCCGCTTGAACTGTTGCCTAACTAAGCTAAGCTATACATACCTGTACACGTCAGTATAATTCACCGACGCCTACATGTATTTGAACGATTCAGATCGAAAAAAAATGTTAATATTTAAGAGATTACTTATAGACTAGTAGCCATTTTGCGTCGACTTTTTTTATTTGATAACTCGTTCTATATATTATACAACAAGCAGTCGTTCGCGATTTCGACTGCGTTGGTACTTTCAAATTTTTTATTTAAAGTTGCAATGTTTATTACTTTACATCAAATCTTGGAAGCTGAATTGAAACCAATTCCTTTAGACCTACTAAAACTTTGCAATTTTGTGTCTTTATTCAATAGTGATGACTGACAATATACGAAATTGCAATGAAATCAAAAAATAACGAATTTCAAAATGGCCGCCGTACACACTGAACATAAAATTCGATTGCGCCTTTTAGGGCATTTGTGTAAAAGCTTATTTGTATTTTTTGTTTAATATTAATTTTTGTAAATGTCGACAACATATATAATCTTCGTGTAACTCTGACTGACATGACGAGATAGCTTTTAGATGACAGAATGTTTTCCAACTTGCTTGATACTGGTCGTCATATTTTGGACAGTTTAAACAATATCCTTTTCTAAATTGTAACCTATACTAATGACCCGTCGCGGCTTCGCACGGGGCCAATACGTCGTGAGCCGACGTGGTGACTATGCCCATACTTTCCTTCCGAAAGAGGCCTGTCGCCTAGCAGTGGATGTATTAAAAGAGGCAAATAATGACAAGATTTGTTTGTAAGCATTTTTGAGATGTACAATTCCGTAGTAAATTATTATTTTAATTTATCCCGTAAGGTTCAGCCAACGTCATTAATGTAAACGCCCGAAAAAACTACTTCTTATAACTTGATTAGAATACATAGAATTTTCTCTACTTTATATAAGTGTAATAGACATGTGTAGTACACATGTGTTATACATATAAATATAAAGGAAAAGAACCTCCAAACAATACTGAAAACCGTATCAAAATCCGTTGAATAGTTTAGATTTAAAACGCGATTATGTCTTATTAATGTTTACGAATATAGAAAAAGGTTATAATGTAACAAAACATTCAAACGGACAAACAAACAGATATATTGTCTTTAATAATATATAAAAAATAATACATATATTTTCGTATTTGTTTATTTTCTACACAATTTAACTGTTTATATTTTGTAACAAGAGATTAAAAGCTTAAAAAAAAAACAAAAAATAAAGAAATAACAACATAATTCCGCAAAACATGTTATTTCCCCAATTTCACAATAACACATAATTAATGAATTGAATGAATCGCATAATGAGTTAATTATATTGATTAATTAATTAATTATTCCCTAATTAAAAAGGGGGTTGGTTCAGCTCATTTAGGGATTAATTATTGACTATAAAAAGTAAATGATTTCGGTGTTTGTACGTCATTTTATATTCCGAGGTGTTGTGTTAAGGAGCTGATAGTTCCCTTCTCTTCGGATTGGTCCCAACCGTTACTAGAGTATTCGATAGTTGTGTAACTTTTTACGTGGGAACTAATATTATACGTTGTGTAACAATTCAGTGCGTATGTATTCAATGTATAATGGAATTGTTAATGTAAAAGTACTGAACAAGTCTACGATTTGTGGTGAGTTGTACTTATTTCTTACGCATTAGCTTTGCCCGCTGCTCTGTCCATGTTGTTTAGTAGTAATATTGTAGGCTATTTACAACGAAATATATTACCGAGTCGTTTAAATAAGCTGAGAGGTTCATTGTTTTTTACTGGACATAAAATGATTATTGACTAACTTTTTTTCGCTAATTCGCTCGCGTTAATATACGTCTTGGGAATAAAATACTACAGCTACATATATATAAAGATTACAAAACGAAAGTATATCTGTTTGTTTCTTTGTGATTTCAACACTTGAGATCATAGATATGTTGTATGTTTTTCCACCATTTCTGTACTTGTAGAATAAGTGGAGCACTGAGTGTCCCACCAAATCTTGCAATTTCTTTAAATAGTTCCAAGCGACTTTTTTAAACATACTACTACATTCATGCATTATCAGATAAGTATCTACTAAAAAAAATACAATTGTTACCAAGTCAATTTTTTCCTATACCTTATTGGTTTTAGCGTTTGCCCATAATCTTATCTGATGCTAAATGAGATATGCTCTAAGATGGTAGAGCACGCTTAACCTGGAGAGGTTTCGTTCTCAAGTGCAGCTGCTTGAACACGCCAATAGATACTTGTAGATAAAAATTCAATTTGAGGGTGATAGCTATCCAGAAGTGCTTAGAAAAAGCTCTACCACAATAATATGATCGTCTCATCACGTCATTGTCTTCGTCAAAAAGCTCCGTCTCATTGCAAGGATTGGAAGAAGCTATTTCTTGGTGTATTTTTATTTTGTATATCATTTAATTAAATTGTTACTACATTTACAGATAATAATTCTGAAAGGTTAAATTTAAAAGCATTCCGTTGAAATTGTATATAAATTAATATAATTTATCTACTTATTGCAGTTGTCAAAATCTCAGTAGACATGTTTACAATTCTGTCACTGGGGATATGATGACTACGATCAGAAGATTCGAATTCAGAACATTCCGATTTCCAGTTGCATCAAGATTGATTTGTCTAGTTATTGCAGTTGCCAAAACCTCAGTAGACAAGTTTACAATTCTGTCACTGGGGATATGATAACTACTATGAGAAGATTCGAATTCAGATTATTCAACTTCCAGTTGCATCAAGATTAATTTGTCTACTTATTGCAGTTGCCAAAACCTCAGTAGACATGTTTACAATCCTGTCACTGGGGGTTTGATGACTACGATCAGAAGACTCGAATTCAGAATATTCCGATTTCCAGTTGCATCAAGATTAATTTGTCTACTTATTGCAGTTGCCAAAACCTCAGTAGACATGTTTACAATCCTGTCACTGGGGGTTTGATGACTACGATCAGAAGACTCGAATTCAATACGTTTCAACTTCCAGTTGCATCCAGATTGACATGTCTATTCTTGCAGTTGTCATGATCTCAGTAGACATGTTTACAATTCTGTCACTGGGGGTTTGATAACTACGATCAGAAGACTCGAATTAAGAACATTCCGATTTCCAGTTGCGTCCAGATTGATTTGTCTACTTATTACAGTTGTCATAATCTCAATAGACATGTTTACAATTCTGTCACTGGGGATATGATGACTACGATCAGAAGACTCGAATTCAATACGTTTCAACTTTCAGTTGCATCCAGATTAACATGTCTATTCTTGCAGTTGTCATAATCTCAGTAGGCATGTTTACAATTCTGTCACTGGGGATATGATGACTACGATCAAAAGACTCGAATTCAGAACATTTCAACTTCCAGTTGCATCAAGATTAATTTGTCTACTTATTACAGTTGTCATAATCTCAATAGACATGTTTACAATTCTGTCACTGGGGATATGATGACTACGATCAGAAGACTCGAATTCAATACGTTTCAACTTCCAGTTGCATCCAGATTGACATGTCTATTCTTGCAGTTGTCATAATCTCAGTAGGCATGTTTACAATTCTGTCACTGGGGATATGATGACTACGATCAAAAGACTCGAATTCAGAACATTCCAACTTCCAGTTGCATCAAGATTAATTTGTCTACTTATTACAGTTGTCATAAGCTCAATAGACATGTTTACAATTCTGTCACTGGGGATATGATGACTACGATCAGAAGACTCGAATTCAATACGTTTCAACTTTCAGTTGCATCCAGATTAACATGTCTATTCTTGCAGTTGTCATAATCTCAGTAGGCATGTTTACAATTCTGTCACTGGGGATATGATGACTACGATCAAAAGACTCGAATTCAGAACATTTCAACTTCCAGTTGCATCAAGATTAATTTGTCTACTTATTACAGTTGTCATAATCTCAATAGACATGTTTACAATTCTGTCACTGGGGATATGATGACTACGATCAGAAGACTCGAATTCAATACGTTTCAACTTCCAGTTGCATCCAGATTGACATGTCTATTCTTGCAGTTGTCATAATCTCAGTAGGCATGTTTACAATTCTGTCACTGGGGATATGATGACTACGATCAAAAGACTCGAATTCAGAACATTCCAACTACCAGTTGCATCCAGATTAATTTGTCTACCTATTGCAGTTGTCATAATCTCAATAGACATGTTTACAATTCTGTCACTGGGGGTTTGATGACTACGATAAGAAGACTCGAATACAGAAGATTCCAACTTCCAGTTGCATCCAGATTAATTTGTCTACTTATTGCAGTTGTCATAATCTCATTAGACATGTTTACAATTCTGTCACTGGGGATATGATGACTACCATCAGAACACTCTGGCTTCCAGTAGCATCCAGATTGGTTTGTCTACTTACTGCAGTTATCATAATCTCAGTAGACATGTTTGTAATTATGTCACTGGGAGTGTGATGACTATGATTACTAGACACTTTCATCAAAGTTTTATAGTTATTTTTCGATTGAGTGTACAATTTGTGTATGTCTATTAGTCTTAGTTGTTACTGTCTCAGTAGACATGTTTGTAATTCTGTCACTGGGAGTGTGATGACTATGATCACTAGACACTTTCATCAAAGTTTTATAGTTATTTTTCGATTGAGTGTACAATTTGTGTATGTCTATTAGTCTTAGTTGTTACTATCTCAGATGACATGTTTGTAATTCTGTCACTGGGAGTGTGATGACTTCATAGTCATTGGATACTTAAATTACGTTTTAAAGGTAACATTCTTGTGTGTGTACAATTAGTTTGTGTCTATTAGTCTTAGTTGTTACCATCTCAGTAAACATGTTTATAATTCTGTCACTGGGAATGTGATGACTATGATTACTGGTCACTTTCATCATGTTTTAAGGGTATTTTTTTGTTGTATGTGTACAATTCGTTTTTGTCTAGTCTTAGTTGTTACTGTCTCAGTCGACATGTTTGTAATTTTGTCACTGGGAGTGTGATGACTATGATCACTAGACACTTTCATCAAAGTGTTATAGTTATTTTTCGATTGAGTGTACAATTTGTGTATGTCTATTAGTCTTAGTTGTTACTATCTCTGATGACATGTTTGTAATTCTGTCACTGGGAGTGTGATGCCTATGATCGTTGGACACTTTCGTCGTGTTTTAAAGGTATCATTCTTGTGCGTGTACAATTAGTTTGTCTCTATTAGTCTTAGTTGTTACTATCTCAGATGACATGTTTGTAATTTTGTCACTGGGAGTGTGATGACTATGATCACTAGACACTTTCATCAAAGTTTTATAGTTATTTTTCGATTGAGTGTACAATTTGTGTATGTCTATTAGTCTTAGTTGTTACTATCTCTGATGACATGTTTGTAATTCTGTCACTGGGAGTGTGATGACTATGATCGTTGGACACTTTCGTCGTGTTTTAAGGGTATCATTCTTGTGCGTGTACAATTAGTTTGTGTCTATTAGTCTTAGTTGTTACTAAGTACACATGTTTGTAATTTTGTCAATGGGAGTGTGATGACTATGATCACTAGACACTTTCATCAAAGTTTTATAGTTATTTTTCGATTGAGTGTACAATTTGTGTATGTCTCTATTAGTCTTAGTTGTTACTATCTCAGATGACATGTTTGTAATTTTGTCACTGGGAGTGTGATGACTATGATCACTAGACACTTTCATCAAAGTTTTATAGTTATTTTTCGATTGAGTGTACAATTTGTGTATGTCTATTAGTCTTAGTTGTTACTATCTCAGATGACATGTTTGTAATTCTGTCACTGGGAGTGTGATGACTATGATCACTAGACACTTTCATCAAAGTTTTATAGTTATTTTTCGATTGAGTGTACAATTTGTGTATGTCTATTAGTCTTAGTTGTTACTGTCTCAGTAGACATGTTTGTAATTCTGTCACTGGGAGTGTGATGACTATGATCACTAGACACTTTCATCAAAGTTTTATAGTTATTTTTCGATTGAGTGTACAATTTGTGTATGTCTATTAGTCTTAGTTGTTACTATCTCTGATGACATGTTTGTAATTCTGTCACTGGGTGTGTGATGACTATGATCGTTGGACACTTTCGTCGTGTTTTAAGGGTATCATTCTTGTGCGTGTACAATTAGTTTGTGTCTATTAGTCTTAGTTGTTACTATCTCAGACGACATGTTTGTAATTCTGTCACTGGGAATGTGATGACTATGATTACTGGTCACTTTCATCATGTTTTAAGGGTATTTTTTTGTTGTATGTGTACAATTCGTTTTTGTCTATTAGTCTTAGTTGTTACTGTCTCAGTCGACATGTTTGTAATTCTGTCACTGGGAGTGTGATGACTATGATCACTAGACACTTTCATCAAAGTTTTATAGTTATTTTTCGATTGAGTGTACAATTTGTGTATGTCTATTAGTCTTAGTTGTTACTATCTCTGATGACATGTTTGTAATTCTGTCACTGGGAGTGTGATGCCTATGATCGTTGGACACTTTCGTCGTGTTTTAAAGGTATCATTCTTGTGCGTGTACAATTAGTTTGTCTCTATTAGTCTTAGTTGTTACTATCTCAGATGACATGTTTGTAATTTTGTCACTGGGAGTGTGATGACTATGATCACTAGACACTTTCATCAAAGTTTTATAGTTATTTTTCGATTGAGTGTACAATTTGTGTATGTCTATTAGTCTTAGTTGTTACTATCTCTGATGACATGTTTGTAATTCTGTCACTGGGAGTGTGATGACTATGATCGTTGGACACTTTCGTCGTGTTTTAAGGGTATCATTCTTGTGCGTGTACAATTAGTTTGTGTCTATTAGTCTTAGTTGTTACTAAGTACACATGTTTGTAATTCTGTCACTGGGAGTGTGATGACTGTGATCACTAGACACTTTCATCAAAGTTTTATAGTTATTTTTCGATTGAGTGTACAATTTGTGTATGTCTATTAGTCTTAGTTGTTACTATCTCAGACGACATGTTTGTAATTCTGTCACTGGGAATGTGATGACTATGATTACTGGACACATTCATCATGTTCTAAGGTTATTTTTCGAGCGTGTGTACAATAAGTATGTGTCTATTATTCTTATAGTTGTTACCATCTCAGTAGACATGTTTGTAATTCTGTCACTGGGAGTGTGATGACTATGATCACTAGACACTTTCATCAAAGTTTTATAGTTATTTTTCGATTGAGTGTACAATTTGTGTATGTCTAATAGTCTTAGTTTTTACCATCACAGTAAACATGTATCTAACTCTGTCACTGGGAGTGTGATGACTATGATCACTAACACGTACATTATGTTTTAAAAGTATTTTTCTTGTATGTGTGCAATTTGTGTATGTTTATTAGTCTTAGTTGTTACTAACTCAGTAGACATGTTTGTAATTCTGTCACTGGGAGTGTGATGACTATGATCACTAGACACTTTCATCAAAGTTTTAAGGATATCAATCTTGTGTGTGTACAATTAGTATGTGTCTATTATTCTTATAGTTTTTACCATCTCAGTAGACAGGTTTGTAATTCTGTCACTGGGAGTGTGATGACTATGATCACTAGACACTTTCGTCGTGTTTTAAGGATATCAATCTTGTGTGTGTACAATTAGTATGTGTCTATTATTCTTATAGTTTTTACCATCTCAGTAGACAGGTTTGTAATTCTGTCACTGGGAGTGTGATGACTATGATCACTAGACACTTTCGTCGTGTTTTAAGGATATCAATCTTGTGTGTGTACAATTAGTATGTGTCTATTATTCTTATAGTTTTTACCATCTCAGTAGACAGGTTTGTAATTCTGTCACTGGGAGTGTGATGACTATGATCACTAGACACTTTCGTCGTGTTTTAAGGATATCAATCTTGTGTGTGTACAATTAGTATGTGTCTATTATTCTTATAGTTTTTACCATCTCAGTAGACAGGTTTGTAATTCTGTCACTGGGAGTGTGATGACTATGATCTCTGGACACTTTCATCATGTTATAAGGTTATTTTTCGAGTGTGTGTACAGTTAGTGTATTTCTATTAGTCTTATAGTTGTAACCATCTCAGTAGACAGGTTTGTAATTCTGTCACTGGGAGTGTGATGACTATGATCACTGGACACTTTCATCATGTTATAAGGTTATTTTCGAGTGTGTGTACAGTTAGTGTATTTCTATTAGTCTTATAGTTGTAACCATCTCAGTAGACAGGTTTGTAATTCTGTCACTGGGAGTGTGATGACTATGATCACTGGACGCTTTCATCATAATTTGATAGTATTTATTTTTGTCTAGTAGTAGTGCGTTTGTAGGAGATATTCTTCGTAAATATATTACAATCAACATGAACGGAGTTATGACCGATGGCTAATTAGGTAAATAAAGTGAGAGACGGATATTTTCGATATGTTCTAAAATATATGTATATATTAGATTACCTAATGTATTAAGAATTCGCGTCGACGCTGCCATTGAGTTGAGTGTTGTGAGTTCGAATCTCATACAGAAAAATCAGTTATGTAATTCATTTGCAACTCAATTTTGGGTTTTTGTTTCCGTCCATTATATGTAAGTTTTATGTAGTACCCCACGATACAGGGTTTATTATCTTATATATATTTCTTCTGTACGTGTGCATGTGGCAGAACTCTTCCTAAACGGATGGATAGATTTAGATGAATTTTTTTATGTGTTTAGACTCACATTGGTTTAGATTTACAATTGGACCCGATAGATGACGCTACAGCTTGACTCTAGGATATTTTTTCTATCAGGGCAGGACAAAGTCCGCCAAGCCCACAATTATTTTTATAATATTCAAACCCATATCAATCAATCATCAATATTCAGACCCATGGGCGGTCAGTTACTCGTTTAGTTAATCAAGACTTCAGAGAGTAAATATATGTTCTCGCCGTAAATGACCAGTATAAGCACTCACCTTGTTGGTCAAGCAATCTTGAAAGTCTTTTTTCATGACCGACACTGATACCCTGTCTTGAGGTCGTTTAGGACCGCTCACTGACGTCACGACCGTCGAGAGGTCCAGTTCCACCACCTTGAATTACACAGAAGATTCTTTACTCTGTCCCAAACTTCGTATTTACTTTAATAAGGGTTCATTTTGGTTTAGCAAAATGAGCCTGAAAGAGATCCACGCAGGGCTATAGGTTTCTTCCCGAAGAAAGGTATTGGCATAAACACCACGACAGCTCACGACGTATTGGCGATTTCAAACTCTGCGAAATCCACAGTTCTATATTATTCCCACATGCGGTGGTACTACAGGAGCATTCCTCAGGTTCAGGTTACCACACGATGTTTTCTTCACCTTCACCCGATATTCTTGCTAACTTAAATTAGTAAAAGCGCGCGAGTTTCTAAAAACTCATTGGTACAAGCCAGGGTTCGAACCTGCAAACATTGAACTGACATTCCACCGGTCAAATCACTCCACCCCCGAGACTTGAACAAATTCACATTCCAAATAAAAAATGAGGGTACATTTATTTTTTATTTTCTATCACGTTGTGCATACTCTGTAAGCTTAAAGAAAACCAAAGTTTATATTTGTTTATGCGCCCTTTGACATAAAACCTTAGTTAATTACTGTGATAAGCCCTTTTAGCATTTGATAGACGAATTTAAGTAATATATGGGTAAGCAAACAAAACAAAAATGTCATTAAAACGGTTTCCACTGTGCAAGAACGTCATCTGTTCATGATGCGATGGTGGCATCATATCGAATTCGGCAACGACCCTGAACTTTCGGTGAAGGAAGGCATCGTAACAAAACCATACTATATGGGTTACCAGCCTCAAATTGAATAACTTTCAGCAAGTACCTGTAGTTGGGTTCTGGCAGAGACTGGCTCTCAAGTGCAGCTTCCGGAACACACCAACAGGTGCTTGGCTTAGCTAGCCAGACGGACTTAGAAAAAGCCCTTCCACCAAAGTATAGAAAATAAACTAAACTAGTGCCTAAACGCACCTCGGAGAAGACAGGATCCTGGTCGGGGTTGTTATAGTCCCGGAACAGCTTCGTGGCGCGAAGGTAACCCTCGATCACTTCGATCTTCTCTCGGGACCGATCTGTACCGGATAGTATAATATTAGCGTTGGTATCTTCTTTTTTTAATTGTAGCGTTACATAGTGACTGCACTATGCCTTACGATAAGCACAGCGCAATCCAGAAACGACGGCGACCATCGGCAGACAAACTGTCAATCGTCAGTCGGCGCTGTCATGCCGGCCTGCTTCCTTCATATAAAACGCTATACACATCGACACAGAGATATGATTCGATCGATTATTATTTTAATCGATATTTATCTACACCCTCTTTACTAAACGGTTATATTATTATTCAAATAGAGATATATATGGGTCATTGCATATTAACTTATAACCCGACCCCTTTCTATTTCTCTGTTTTTTTTTCTCCGTTCCTACCCCTTTACAAACATAATTCAGGAAATAATCTATATCTATTTATAAATCAATTTTTTTTCCCCAACCCAATAAATAAAGATTTTCTCCAAATAAGGGCTTTTATCAAATTGCTATGACTTGTTTAAAACTGAAATACACGGAAAGTTTTTTTAATTTAATAAAAATATGTACATTCAAATCTAGTTTGTTGCCAGTTCTTCTCGATGAGTGGGTTATTTGTCCAGACCGGTGGTAGTTTTGATGTTTATAAGCACCTTCTCAAGACCTAAATTGAATAAAGTATTTATGATTTTGATTTGAAGACACTGACTGGTCTGATGGAGGTACTGGAGCGAGCGCTGGTCCACCGGGAACAGGGCGAGGGTGGCTCCGAACTCGGGGCACATGTTGGCAACAGTCGCACGATCTGCGATACTCAGAGCCGATACTCCGGGGCCGAAGAATTCCACGAACTTGCCCACCACGCCCAAAGACCTCAGGTGCTGAGAATATGACATTGAAAGAAAAAGTTAAATTGTGTGTATCAGTGTGAACACGCGGAGGAAGTGAAACTTATTTAGCTTATACGTATTCAATTATATATATACTAGCTGGCCCGGCGGACGTTGTCCTACCCTGATAATAAAAAAAAACATATACCTATATGCATGAAACGCTTAAGGCGGCTTGACTTTTTTTGATCCTCTCAACATTTATCATTATATTTCAACCAGTTTACACAAAAACCTTAACAAATCATGGACCGACACTTTCCTCAGCAATTACTCTATTTATTGTTGAAAACCGCATTACAATCCGTTCAGTAGTTTTTAAGTTTATCGCGAACATACAAACAGACAGACAGATGCGGCCGACTACTTTGTTTTATAATATGTAGTGATACGTATATAGGCATATAAAGCCCCAAAATTTCCCACTTTTAAACAAAACTAACCCATTGTTTTTTGTAAAGCTTGCTCCATATACAAAATGTATGAAATTCTAAACACCAAAGTTAATAACACAAAAGCAAAAAAAAAAAAAATGGTATATTTTTAAAAAAAAAAAACATAAAACTTATAATTTATTATTATATTATAATATATTATTGATTACTTATAATTGAAGTTAATTATCTTATATTGAATTTGTTTTTAAATTTATCAAACTTACACAAAAAAAAAAAAAAAAAACAAAGAAATCTCAATTATATAACATTGCTCATTCACAAACGGCGCTGTATTTTTGCTCAAAATTGGAAATCTTAAATAGCATTTCAGTTTATATTTTTATTAAATAAACTTGTCAAGTGCAGTTTATAATTTGGAAAAGCTAGCGAATTAATCACTTCTCAGATTTCAACGGTCCAGGAGAGTTATAATAATGTTTGAAGTTTTTCCTTCAAATTGTTCTTGACATTTTGATGTTATTTGCTCCGGGGAAAAAGTGATAATTTTGTCGGTCTTACCCAAATATATGAGAATGCCGAGTTTTAGACAGAATCTCAGTCTTTCATGTAGTAGATTTTATATTTTACTCATAGCCTATGCCTCCATATTTTGTAATATTGGTTGTGTTTCGGTTAATACACTTCGGTTATTGTACGCACGTGAAGTGGGCGGGAAATAATACCTCGGTGTTTGAACTCTGAGATGCCACAGAAACACCCTAGAAAGTTCTAACAAATAGGTCACGGTCTTGTTAGAACATTAAAAAATATCACAATACACTTGTAATATTATTACTCACTCGACAATGACAATAATAAGCTGAAGGACTAATTGTCAAAAAAATTAAAAAAAAAATCAGATGGTCATAAACTGTATACTACTAGACCCAAAGACAGACACTCATACGAACATACACATACACGTACACACAAATACATATCTTCCTTACGTTTAACGCGTAACGCCTCACGATAATTTTTCTTTACCATGACGTAAGAAGTTTCACTTTAAAAAAAAAATGAGTGTGTACTTACGACTACACGATAAAAGTGAAAACTGATTAAATGCATATTAATATTCCTACAAATTTATCAATATCTTTTTTTAGTTTTATTTCATTGCTAAAAAAAATAATTGCCCTAAAAATTTTTTTTAATATTAAGTTTTACAAAAATACAGTTTTCATAAGCATTACGCGTTAATGCCGTGGAGAAGTGGGACAAGTTGTAAGATGCGCATGCGCAGGACTATGCAAAAGAAGTACCATATCGAACAGTACTTTTTTATCTGAAAGGTAACCTAAATCCTTTTCTGTACACCTCTCAACATGTATGCATAATTTCATAACGATCGGTGGAGAAATTAACGTGTAAGAAAACAAAAAGCAAGCCCACGAACAAACAACACACATTCGCATTTTTATTAATCGTACCTTAGTGATGGTTAAGACAAGGTCAGTGGATGTGACGAGGGGATTCAGGTCTCCGACCAGCTTGTAACCAACGACCTTGGGCAGAAGCATGCTTATGGCTTGTCCAAGCATCACCGCCTCCGCTTCGATACCTGAAACCCAAACAATATCATTTATGTTCGAGGCAAAAAATCGTCCAATAGTGTTGTTGTTTCTGGTTAAGAGATGGCATCACTATCGAGATAGCTCGCGCTTTCATTTAATTCTTTGGGTGGTATGCGGCTGTCGGTACAATATTAATTAAATTCCTCAGGTATCTCAAATAATTATTTTTTCTCTTGTCTGTTTATTGTCTTTCCATCGTCACGATGGTGCTGACAATACAGAAAGAAAGTGTTTTTCGAGTCAACAAAATTTGGGTAAATAATTAGCTTTCATGTTTTACTGGTAATGATTTTGTATCGATTTAATTTATATATATATATTAAGTTAATGTGGCAAAAACATGTACTTAAACCTGACCAGAAAATATTATTTACGTTAAAAAACCTATGTAACACACTTAAGAAAATCATCAGTAAGTTATAAGTTAAAAAAGTACTCACCTCCAACCCCCCAGCCTACGACACCGAGCCCGTTGATCATTGTGGTGTGGCTGTCGGTCCCCACCACGGAGTCAGGGTGGAGGACGTCATTGATGAACACGACACGGGCTAGGTATTCCAAATTCACCTGGAACCATCAGTTATCGATATACAGGCCTGTATAATGCTAGTCCCATACTCGCGTGACGAAGCTCCGACCACTTATCCCCCCCAAAAATTACCCTCAAAAATAATTCCGACAAAAGTACATCTTTGCTATACCCGTTGTAACTCGAAATTAGCATTTCCGAGGCTCTATTGATGTGTGCAAAAACCGCGGACTCAGTTATCGTATTGCATGCATATAGACGCACACAGCTACTTAGTAGAGATAGTTCTTAACGCATGACGATTATCTCTTCCCACACCTAAATTTATTGCGACCATAGACAAAACTTCGTGGCGATACACGCACGTATGGCCGTAGTATTATATTGCTACAAAGTCCGCTTATTTGCGTACAGTGTAATGTTTTGATATGGGACTAATCTTACGTAAATGAACACGGAATATAAGTCGAACGTTAGAGAGAGAAAAATAATGCATTAAGCGTTATAAGATAAAATGAACGAATGTGTGCGTAATACGTGTCATGTGCGCCTCTCTACAATCAGCAATGAATATACCATCTTTTTCGCTAGAGTGGGTGGTGATTGGGCACTGATCGTGGTTTAGATCCGGTGGCAGATCATATCGTCGGTTGTTAGATTTGATGACAGCAGTGATAGTTAGGAGGCGTGTCTCAGAATCAGAGCACACGGCGCATTTAACATCTCTAGCCTCCTCATCAACAGAGGGATGATGGATTCTACAAAAGCTAAGGCTTCGGGATCCCAGGTGCACGGAGCACTCATCGCGACTGCTACATCTTCGGGCAGGGGCGTTTTAGCTTCAATTTCAGCTATCACTAGGCGAAGGTATTGAACCGGCCACTGAACCATCCGATAGGAGCTCAGCTATGAGCAAGGGTGGTGAGATCACTCTCATACAGCCAGATCGGAGTAGACTATTCCTCAGAGGGCGCAAAGGGGTCAGTGGGTAGAGAGCGATGTGTCTGCACTGGAGTGCGGAGTTCTTATTCCTTTGCGGAGGTCGTCGGCTGAGCTTCAACGATGTTCGTACGCTTGAGTGATGTCACCGTAGAGAGACAATCCGATTTGCCCTGAGCAAGGGCCATTTTTAGTACCACCACTCGACTTCGTCGGAGTGGCAGAGGTGGCACCAGTGTGGTGCGAGTCACGTGGTCGGGTGCTCCAACCAGTGCCTAGTCGTCGGCCGCCTTTTAAAACATCGAACCAAAGCAATAATAATCAAGATGCTTATGATTGGCTGATACCTGACCCAATAGTAATTAAGAACGGGTCAATATTAGCCCTCGACATATATTTTTATATATGCTACATACCTGATGAACAATACCGGAACCCGGTGGAACTATTAGCATGTTGTCGAAGGCTTGAGCGCCCCACTGTCAACAATGATACAAACATTTATATGGTTGTGTTAGGAAAGTAGCGGAAGAAAGTGTTAGAAAAATATATATATATTTAATAAAACCCAACTGCTGAATGTAACCATTGACCATTGAATGACTACTACCGACTACTTTTTGACTACTTCTTCTTTGGTTGTGTTCTTAATTGTCAGTAAAATGTTTGTATGAAAGAAAATATTTGAAAAGTCGTACGGGTAAGTGAAAAATTTACGTTAAAAATTCTCCACATAAAAAATTTAATGAAAAAGAAACCAGTAGGGAAATCTCGAAAAATATTGACAGATTGACGTTCATTTGCCGTTTAATTTAATTACATGGTGTTAGTATAAAAGGATTATTTGATCTCAATTTTCTTCGTTACCATACCCATGCGAAGCCGAGGCGGGCTGCTAGTTTACAATAGTATCACAAGAAAATCACCTTTAAGAACTGGAATCTCTCCTTGTTTCTTTCGAACTCCAGCTCTTGGTTCTTGTTCAGCGCATCAGGTCTGGAGCATAAAACAGCAACACATCAAGAATATAAATACGAATTTATTTGCATTAAGGCTGTAAAATAAGCAGTTCGATTTTCACGAGATTTTTATTTATATGTAGAAGGATACAAATAACAAATACTTTCTTAACTTAAAGCCCTGAGAATGGGCTTACGAACACAAAAACTACTACAAGTTACGCTTTTCCTTACGAGCTCCAGTAGTAATGGTAATTCTTTTTATTTATTTTTTGGTATTTAACGAAAGTATCTTAAATTCAAAGATTATAGAAGTTAAGCAGTAACGATAAACCTATAGTTGAAAAACATAAAAATAGTGGTGATGACTCTGTAGATAGCATGTTTTGACACTGCGCCGATGTACATCGGCATAAATCCTTGCGACCGAGACGCGAACTTTCGGTGAAGGAAAACATCGTGATGAAACCACAACACGGTGGTAGGGCTTTTTCTAAGTCCACCGTCCGCTAGCTATCTACCACCCTCAAGTGGAAAACCTGTCACCAAGCACCTGTTGGTGTGTTTCGGCAGCTACACTTGAGAATGAGTCTTCCTCTAGGTTAGACGCGTTTACCATCTTAGACCACATTGTTACTTAACATCAGACAATATAATGCTCAAACGTGTAAAACCTATAAAGAATTAAAAAATAATAATCTGGAACCCCTAATTAATCCATAAAGACTTAACTCCTGTAGGAACTACTTAAAAATTATTTCAATAGGAACAAAGTCGCAGCTACAAGCTAGTTTTAATTAAAATCAGTATATTCATCGCTTCAGGAAACCACAGTTCAATGGAACAGACCTCATGTTCCAAACACTTGTACTCCCATACAGCCGTTCCTATGATCTGCTTCACTAAAAACCATATTCACCTTACAGGACATAAAGAGAGAAGAGAGTAGAAAGAGAAAGTGTATAATTACGTTCTCGCGAAGTCAACTTGGACAGAATGATCGATCACCAAATCCGCCGGGCATATAGGGTTGATCTTTTGAGGGTCACCGCCCAAGTCCTTAACTGCATCTCGCATCGCTGCGAAGTCCACCACCGCCGGTACTCCTGTCAAATCCTGGAGAACAATATTATAAATGAAGAATGTAGAATTAAGAAATCCAATAAAGAGCCTATTTCCGAGTTAATACTCCATACATTTCAGTGTATGACCACAATCTCACTTGATGTTAAATGACTATGTAGTCTAAAATCTGTAGATAAGTCTTTGAATTGTTGAACACCCCAACAAGTGCTTGGCGACATATTATCAACATGCAGGTGGTAGCTAGCCAGGTCTTAAAAAATCCCCCACTGCCATGCTATAGTTTTACCGCAACGTTTTCCTTCCCGGGTGCTCCGACTCAGCTGCAACGATTCGAACCTACGTCGATGGACGCGGTGTCCGAAGACGTTACCAATTCAACCGTCATGGCTTTAAGACTTACTTTTTTTTATGTTATAGGGGGCAAACGAACAGGTGGGTCACCGGATGGTAAGTGATCACCACCATTCATAGACACTAGCAACACCAGGGGAGTCGCAAGTGCGTTGCCGGCCTTTTAAATATGTGGGCCTCCGGCGCTCTCACTGACCGAACGAAACGCAACAGTGCGGGCGCACTGTTACTTCACGTCGACTCACGTCTGTGTGTCGGGTGGTACTACCCCGCGCGTCGGGCGAGCCGACACATTCATGCTGAAACCAGTAATAGCTTCAGCGTAGCTCTACCACCTACAGGAAACGCAACAGTGCGGGCGCACTGTTACTTCACGTCGACTCACGTCTGTGTGTCGGGTGGTACTACCCCGCGCGTCGGGCGAGCCGACACATTCATGCTGAAACCAGTAATAGCTTCAGCGTAGCTCTACCACCTACAGGAAACGCAACAGTGCGGGCGCACTGTTACTTCACGTCGACTCACGTCTGTGTGTCGGGTGGTAGTACCCCGCGCGTCGGGCGACCCGACACATTCATGCTGAAACCAGTAATAGCTTCAGCGTAGCTCTACCACCTACCCGTAACTACCCGTTACTACGCGTAACTATTCTTCAATTGACATGGTATAAGAATTGTCGAAGTAGAATATTGAATACATAAAATGGCGCGTATTCACCGGCTATAATATAAACCGCATAAATATAAAACGTAGCTTATAACTATCTACGTAAATGTCATAGGTTACATATAAATGTTCGAAAAATATTTTTTACAATTTAATTACATACAACACATAAGGGAAAGCCACCACGATCGCGGCAATGCAAAGACATATCGTGGCGCGTGGTCAACCACACAGAGTACCATAAATATAAATAGAGGTATCACTCGATTTCTGAAACCAAATCAAGTCAGAAATAATACCTGCGAGCTATAGACGTAATATATATAATGTATGTACCTATAGAGCGGTACTGCGTAGGTTGTATACAAGCTTTTAACCATTGATGTTTATAAGGAAAATATGCTCATCTAGTTCTAAAATAAACTGAGCTTATTAAAGAAATAAATGAACATTCACTTAAAAATAAAGAGGAGTATAGAAACAATACAAATCATGCTAACGTTTAGAGGACGATGTGTATTTATTTTAATGAAAAAGCACTAGAGTACACTTTCTACGTTTAGTCGCCAAAATGTTGTTAGTCGAGAAGGAAATAAGTAATGATCCCAAAATTACATAAAAGCGCCTACATCTAGAGATATATGTCAATATATGTCATACCAAATAATAATAATAAATTTCTTTGAAATACATTATCGAAAAGTAAAAGGCCGGATTACTAGTTCAAAATAATTTTGGACGTTGTTATATAATCATTTACTATAGTAGACACAGGTAATTTAAGAACTAAATGAACATGTCCTTTTTATAAACATAAATGATTAACAGCTTGTATACAACATACGCAATACTGCTCTATACATACAGAGACATATATACACGCCTATAGCTCGCAGGTAACTTCTAACACAGACTTGTAACGCTAGAGACGCCGATTAGATTTTTTTTTCAAACTACTCCATTGGCCTAACAGGCCTCTACATTTTCACCTGACTACGTTAGATAAATCGAGTGATAACTCTATTTATATAACGCACTCTGTGGTCAACAATGCAGGGGAAAGGGCGCAATAGAGCAACGCCAGATTCAATATGTTATGGACGTGCGTTACACTACATAATTGTATACTGGATCTTATAGTTTCATTCAAAATTTCAAGATGTACATAATTGGTAGATCTCATAGGACTTCTTTAGCAAACAGTAGGTCTGGGATCTTATTAGCTTGGCCGTCCCCCTCCCACAATATACCTACTTTTCTCTACTATTTATGAAAATACTGTGTGGGGGAGACATTATAAATTACCCACTATGTACTTATAAAATAAAACATTGGTATATCTGTTAGTCACGCCTTACCAAGCACTACCACGCAATACCAAGAAAAAAAATGATAATGTGTACGTATTATAAATAGAAGTTTAGAAGAACTAAGTGCACAAACAGACATGTGAACAGCAACTTGTTTTCATACTATTTATTTTATGAAACTTACTACTAATTGACTAAGATTACCTGTAAAATAACTCTGGCAGGTTTAAAGGCTATTTCGACGCCCTCGTCCACAGTCTGATTTCCTTCCCAGTCGAGGACATTCTGGACATCCTTCTCCAGGACTTGGAAATTATCGCAGTTCCTCACACACGACTCCAGGAGTACCCTGATGCTGTACGGAAGACGATCTGTTGGGAATTGTTCGAAGAACTCTTAAATGGGTATCTATAACGGGTATCAGTTCCTATTGGTCTATATCCAGAAATCAACAAGTGATATGAGGCCTGCATCCAACTAGACATTGTGGTAGACAAGTAAATGTGACTCTCTTTTGCGATAGTCGCGTTTTGGAATCAAAACTATTACGAGATCATCGAGTTTCAACATAAATTTAGACGTACTTAAGGTCCTAAAGGAGTAACGAACAGATTGATCCGCTGAACGTGTATGAAGAATGCTGCGTGTCAGCTCCGAAGCACGACTGGAGTTAACTCTTTAAGAACAATTTTCTTGGAATAAATACAGTAAACCAGTCAAAGCACAGGTGGTAATTATTTTTGGCCTCACCTCTTCCCCCCTTTAAGGGTACATAAGATTTCCCGCAACGCCTTCCCTCTTCTTACGTAACAATATCGATTTTCAGAATAATATAATGTTGTTAGAAAAGTCTTTATTAAATATAAATTTTCATGAGACAACGATTTCTATTAGCATTCCGCGTTAAGCGAGTATTATTTTTCCATCGAGAAGTGGGGCAAGCGGTGTGGACAACGTAGACGAATTCACGGGTATCAGCTAGTATAATATAAATGCATTGTTGAGTTCACTTATATATACGCCTTCGGTATAGGATTCTCGAATATGTTGGGCGTAGGGGCGACATAACGTCTACTTCAGTGTCGGGTAAAGCAGGCGGTACCCGACACTGAAGTACATTACCCGTAGTAAATTTTGCCGAAAAAAAAATACATTATTAATTGTCAGAGGATTCTGGGTTAACTTTAGGAGGAAGAAAATACAGACATTTGGCAACATTGGCAGCGACATAACTTTCAAGTTACATCAGAGTAGCAATTTGAACGAAATTGAATGTGGGATTTATGAAGCAATCGGCAATGAAAACTGGCTTAATATTACATAACATAATTTTAATATTCCCAAGGTTATAAATCTTGGTTCAGTTACAAATATGTTATTGGTAAATACTAACGAGTATGTACGCTTAACGATGTCAAAAATGGACTCGGAGCGGCCATACTTTGCGAAGGGACAACAGCCATATTCCTAAGCAGGCATTGGACTGGAATCCCCTGGGTAGGCGAAGACGTGATCGACCTAGATATACCTGGCAGAGTCTTCTAAAATTGGACTTAATTGGAGTGAAGTGAAACATGAACCCATCGATAGAACGAAATGGAAAGGCGTCGTGTCTGCCCTCTACCTTGACACTTTGGGGACATAGGATATCAAGAGAGAGAGAGAGAGAGAGACGCTTAAGGTATTCTATACGTTAGCTATGGTTTGAATAACTTCCGATTTGTTTTATGACGTCATGCAGGACATTGGCTGATGACACCAAGATTCGAGGGAACTATATGACGATGAGATAATTTTAATGCTCGCCTGTTCATCTATTAGCAAGGAAACGGTGATGACTTAGTTGGTCGTGCGTTTCGACACCGCGTCG
Source organism: Antheraea assamensis (assembly GCA_035772565.1). Taxonomy (NCBI): domain Eukaryota; kingdom Metazoa; phylum Arthropoda; class Insecta; order Lepidoptera; family Saturniidae; genus Antheraea; species Antheraea assamensis. The sequence goes on along the minus strand of JAQQSE010000099.1, from coordinate 655,041 downwards.
ACTTACATAGATTCGTATCAATGCCGAGTGAATAGGAGCGCCCGGCGAAGAAAAACGCCGTGATGAAATTATAGAATTGTGGTGAGATTTTTCTAAGTCAGATTGTCTAGCTACTACCCTCAAGTTGAAAACCTGTCGCCAAGCACTTTTTAGTGTGTTCCGGTAGCTGCACTTGACAGCCAGTACCCCTGCAGATTTGGCGTGTTTACCACCTTCGACTATATCGTCATTTAACATCAGGTTCGATTGCAGGCAAACACTAAATATTGATGTGTTCTGACAGCTGCACTCGAAAGCCACTCCCATTTCCAAGTTTATAAATTAATAATGGTCTCCACTACAATTACTACTTAACACGTTTCGTGTCACGTGTTTGCACGTGACCTGAAGATCAAATTTAAGGTACACCACCGCCCGTGGTACACGTGGCACGGAACGTGCTCACCCCATATAAGACAGAGAGTTCGCGATTCAGTGCGTCCGAATACCCTAAAATACGCGTACCGAACAAATCCCACATCACGCACCGATATGATAATTTAAGGTCAAAGTTTTTAATAAATAACCCATGAACTGTTATCTGTGGTACTAATTATTTTAGCTCTTATTTATAGATAAAAATTGATTATATATGATATACATAGAAGCCATTCAAGATGACTACATAAATATATATAATGGGTTTTTTTGTATATTTATTTCGTGAATATGTATATATTAAAAAAAACTGTCTGAATGACATATCAACTCACAACTCAAAATATTGCACTTGAGGGTCAATCTTCTAGGTATAGTGTGTTTAGCGTCTTAGAAGCACATCGTCATTTAACATAAGGTGAGATTGTGTTCAAAGTGTTATAATTATTGAAATGTTATAAAAGCGATTGTATTGTAATTACTTAGAGAGTTATAATTGATGAGTCGTCGCGAACAGTTCTAATGAAGTAGTCATTGTAAGTCTCCTGCTGAGACAATACGAGTACACCTTTTGTGTCCAGTAAAATAAAATAAGTGAGTGTGTGAATTTTGCCTTTTTTTTTAAAAAACCCACACTGTCAGCCATCCTAACAAACTAAAAAGAATAAAAAGCTAAAACCTACAAAGTACACAGAAAAATGTCGAGGCAGACATAAGGACCGTAAGCTCTAAACAATGGAATAACTATGTTCTTTGTTTAATTCTTAAATCAATTATATATTCGAATTATTTAACTCCTATAATTTGTAAACTAACATTAGTCTGGTTTTCACATCTATTGCCACTGTAAGCAATAATTATATATATTTTTATACAGTTGGTAATGAATCAAACATATGATGGATTACACAAGCTCAATATAAAATGTACACAGGCCGCTATGCCACGCGTCGCTAGTCTGCCGCAAGCGCAATACGTCACGAGCATGTCGAGGTCATCGGTGACGCGAACCCATACAATATTACCGTAACAAAAATCGCTCAATTAAATAATTTTTTACTTCAACAATATCACTTTTGATATAATTCGACTATTCATTATAATAAATAGTTATAAAAAAGGCGTGTGGAGTCACGAGCACGGTTAGTATACATACATTCAATAAATTCCTATTGAAGTATTTGAAAACAAAGTAGACAAAAATTGAATAATGGGGTCATGTCTTAAATGATAACGAAAAGTTAAGATAACAAGGCATCACTTTTTAACTACTTTAATGTATATTGCGTAGAACATTAGTTGTTCAGGAGAAACACACATTTTCACTAAACTTAGTTTAACCAAGTTTTTCTTCAGCTCTTTATGTGGAGTGTGTGTACTGAAAGTATCCAGTGTTACCAACTCTCGAAAAGTATTTCCTCCGAAAGTTAAGGCCAAAAACTCCTAAAATCGCCACAATTACTAGAAAAGCCCTATAAAATAAAAAAAATAATAATTTCGACATGGAAGTTGACAGACATCTATAAATGTATAGTTGTTACTTTTACTTAATTTTATTGTATTGCACACGTTGCAGTTTTTCAAGTGTTTTTTTCTTAATAATGACTTAATCATTAAATGATTCCAAAAAATTGGCTGAATTGGAGTGGGGTCTCTTTAATGGAAATCTCTAAGTTTTAGCGTCTGACCACAAACCTTACTTGATGTCATATAAAGATGTGATGTAGGATGATAAACACACTAAACCTAGAGGAAGAGTGGGTCTTAAGTGCAGCTGCCGGAACACACCTACAAGTGCTTGGCTATAGATCCCCAACTTACCATGGGTAACTAGCCAACCGAGTTTAGAAAATGACCTACCGCCATGCTTTTTAAATATATACCGGCTCAACACGACACGTCTAAGCATGCCATTATGTAAATATCAAACCTGGTGTATGTGACATTGAAATAATAGATGTTCCCGTGTTTTATCTTTCTTTCTAGTAGAAAATAGTAGTAGAAAATAAATTAAAAAAAAAGTACTTCATATACCCACGTTCTTAAAGGAATTTAATTTCTGTTAGGTTCCTAAAGATTTCAAACTTCATGTACTACATCCCTAAATCTTGTACATTGTCGTGAAAACTTGTGATAGTGCAATTTTTAATATCTACGTATGAGAATGCTTGTGCAGATTTAAAACGAAAAACGTGCAGCGTGGGTAATAGATAATTTATACATTAACAGCTCAACTGACAATGTTATTGTACCTACTGCAAATTATAGGTAATGATATAAGAGTTTATCACTGATATCTACTCTATATACTTCTTGGAGTTCAAGTTCTAAGATTTAATTGTTGACATAAATATCATGTACAAAAATCAATTGATTTTTTTTTTAAATCGCCTCAAACTTTATCGTCCATCTATTGCATGTCGCATTACAGCCGGCCGCGGAGTAGAGATAAAGTGAAAAGCGCTCGGCAGAGCAACCAAGGCCAATTTGGTGACGACGCCCATGGCTCAATTCAACATTATTTAATGAAATATTGTGCTCAGTTTTTAAAATGCGTCTATCATCTGAATGACTGTATTTATTAAGTATTCTGTACTCTAATACACAGATTAAAATTAAAATTTGTAGTTAAACTAGCGTTCCGCTCCGGCTTCGCACGGGTATAAAATATATAGCCTATGTGATTCACTGAAAAAATGATTCAAATCGATCCAGTAGTTTTGATTTATTCATTACTGCCCGTGGCCCGCACGCGTTCAATTTGGAGTAACCTCAGAAATAACAGTATTTCTCCACTATTTAATTGATGTTATTATACATATACAACCTTGTTCTTCAGTCACTCTTATCTATTAAAAAAAGCCGCATCAAAATCCGTTCCGTAGTTTTAAATATTTAAGCATACATAGGGATGTAGGGGCAGAGAAAGAGACTTTGTTTTATACTATGAAGTGATATCTTGTCTACTATTGATTTCCCATTATCATTACCATTTTCCAATTATAAGTTACGATTTATAACACGATTTAAATAATACACTAAATCGAAAAAAAAATCCGAAAATGTTAATTTCAATGGCCACGATCCGTATACACGTTTCACTTGCATGGAGGTGTCATAAAACCACATCATTTTTTTGTTGCCTATATAATATATAATTTTAGGTTTGTATGAAAAGTTGTAAGGAAAAATGAAAACTTTGGATTAACAAATTGACATATAAAAAAACGGGAATGAGTGAGAGAGCATACAGAAAGGATATCTTCAAAAATATTGACGGAAATTGACAAATTAATATTGCGTTTGCAATTTTATTGAATTACCTGGTGGTACAGTAGTGCCCCGGGAAGTTGGCACCGCATTTAACGCGTAACGATTTGAAAATCGAAACATCATCGAAACAAAACGGCGAATTTCAAAATGTCCGCCATATACATTGAACACAGAATTCGATTGTTTGAAAAAATGCTTTTAATAAATAATAACAAATATTAACAAAACAGAACGAAATACCTTTATTTATCTGTGGCGCATATATTTCAGTGGTTGGTATTGAATAAATAATAATTAGGACTTACCATATTTAGGTCCGAGAGCGGCCAAATCGTAATATTTGTAAGATTTGTCATTAATTACGATTGTTTTTAGTAGATTTCCGAACGGATTCGCATCTGTAACAAAGCAAAGTATATTTTACTAAACCTATTAATTAAGTGTTAAACTACCGAACTCAGTAGCTGTCGATAACCTGTATAATTAAATCTGTAGTTCTGTTTGTACATATGAAGATATACGTCGTAAGTTTGTCTCTAATATCATTTTTTGCCTGTCTATTTGTATTTCCCAATTTAATTTAAAAATAGCTTGACCAGTTTTTAAGATTTTTTTTTTTTTTTTTCGAACTGACCTACACTGCCAGCTTATTAGGCTTTCACAGTTTCACCGGACTACTAAGGGGAGCGCTTAAGGCACTCACCCGATTTTATATAGACGACTAGCACAAGGGCGCACGGCACGCCTCGGCTTGGGCTGTCGTCGAAAACCCGAATCTAACTAGCTTTTTTTTTTTTTTTTTTTAATGTGGGAAGAAATCCTTCATTGGACACCCACAGCCCTGGGGAGCTGTGGGGTGTCAGACTCTTACTGACTAAAAAAACCCACAAGATACCGTCTGCCGCGCTATGGAGTGGCACGGGATCGAACAAGCAAGCACCATGCCACCCCGGCGACAAGGCCCAGCGCGAACGCCCTGACCGCGACGACAGCCCGGTCAAGCTGCCTACCCGTCTACCGAACCAACGTGCAATGGAAAGTCAGGTCCCCAGCCCCTTCCCTCCTTGGTCCGGTTTGGCAGTCGAGGGGTCACCCCCTCCAACCACCACCACCTGAACTTTTTTACGTGGTTTTCTACCACGGTGACTTTTTAACGAGGTTTTCTCCCTCTCCCTCCGCCCGAAGGCCTACCCCTCTGTCACTTTTTAATGTGGTTTCCTCCCACAGGAACTTTTTAATGAGGTTTTTCTCCCTCTTCCTCCGCCCGAAGGCCTCCCCTCTGTCACTTTTTAACGTGGTTTCCTCCCACGGTAACTTTTTCTTGAGGTTTTCTCCCTCTCCCTCCGCCCAAAGGCCGTCCCTCTGTCACTTTTTAATGTGGTTTCCTCCCACAGGAACTTTTTAATGAGGTTTTTCTCCCTCTTCCTCCGCCCGAAGGCCTCCCCTCTGTCACTTTTTAACGTGGTTTCCTCCCACGGTAACTTTTTCTTGAGGTTTTCTCCCTCTCCCTCCGCCCAAAGGCCGTCCCTCTGTCACTTTTTAACGTGGTTTCCTCCCACGGTAACTTTTTAATGAGGTTTTCTACCTCCCTCCGCCCGAAGGCCTCACGTCTGTTTTTTAACGAGGTTGTCTCCTCAACACCCGTAACTTTTTAACGTGGTTTTCTCCCACGGTGACTTTTTACCGAGGTTTCCTCCCTCCCACCGCCCGAAGGCACACCCGTCTGTAACTTTTTAACGTGGTTTTCTCCCACGGTGACTTTTTACCGAGGTTTCCTCCCTCCCGCCGCCCGAAGGCACTACCCTCCGTAACTTTTTTACGTGGTTTTCTCCCACGGTAACTTTTTAAGGAGGTTTTCTCCCTCCACCCTCAGACGGGCGAACCGAAGCAGGCCCGTCCTAACCCCATCCCCTGTCCCCTCTGATAAGCAGAGGGGTACTGCGAGGGGCGCCGTCTGCCGGGGTATACGCCCCGACCCGGTTCTGGAACCGAGCCCCAGGAGTGTTTATCGGCTCTCTAGCCTAGATCCGTAGTGTTCTGCTAGACAGGGTCACCTCGTGTAGGATGTGGCTCTTCACCACGCACTGACGGTCTTGGGAGGCAGGCTAAGGCTCCACGAGGGAACTGTATTCGCCTGTGGGTCCACCCCCTGCGGTTCCGAGGTACAAGTATCTCATCCCCACTTGAAATCTAACTAGCTAAGCTAACCTAAGCTAAGCCTATCCGTATCATACCTGTATGGGTTCGTGAAATATACATGGTTACCAAGCATGTATGTTTCATGATCCCGTACATGTATTTTGTATCTGTCTATCTGTGTTCTAAACTATTTCAGTTCGAAAGGGCAAAAAAACAAACAAAAATAGCCCACCACTATGTGTACCTACGAGTGAGTGTGTGTGCACGTGTGTGGGGTGATCGGTGTTATGTTGTAGACGAGTGTTTGATCAAATCGGTGTTACTCTGTTCGCGCATGCAAGCTGCTCGAGGGCTCCATACCGGAGGATCGGACCTCGGCTAGAGCAGTTGCCGAGGGAGGCCTAGGACTGTGTGCTGGGGCAAAATTCACAGCCAAACCGCGGCGGCGTGATCTGTGATTACGCGGGCGTGGGCGCGCACACGCTGTTCTTCGAGTGACGAGAGGGTAATCTAAGTTACCTAACGTAATATCATCGGGAGGGTCGGTGAAAATGTAACGTGGACGTCTTTTATAACGCGGCGCGCCTGGCAGTGTATCGTAAGTCGCGGCGGATACCACTAACGGATTGGGATGATTCATGGCTCTATCGAAATAACTAGTTGTGAGAGTTTTAACGTACTCCCAGATAGACGGCATCTCCAGGTCCCTATGGAGGTCGACTCTCCGGATGTACCACGGGGCACCGATCGCCTTTCGTAGAAAACGGTTCTGTATTTTTTGTAAAATCTTAAAGTTCGCTTTTGAGATATGCGCGAAAACGGGACAGCTATATGTCAAAATCGGACGAATACACATTTTGTAAAGTGTGAGCTTATGTCTGACGGACATTTTGCTCTTAGCACATAATAACGGATGCAGACGACCCAAAACCATAGCGGCTTTGTTTCGTACTCTCACTGCATGCTGCTTAAACGTGAGGCGTCTATCTAACGTGACACCGAGATATTTGACCGTAAGGGCCCAAGGAATCTCGGTGTCATACAATTTAAGAGACTCTATATTGCTCGGACGCGGACGCTGAACCGGATCGAAAAAGATCGCAGCGCTTTTCTCCGGATTGACCTCTATACGCCATCGAAGAAACCATTCGCCGAGTTCCTCGATGGCCCTATTCATACGGATAGCTAAATGCGACGGCCGCCAATCGGAAGCGTAGATTACTGTATCATCAGCGTAACAACCTACCTCGAACCCCGGGGACCGAGGTAGGTCACTGATGAACAGGTTGAAGAGGGAGGGCGCGAGGATGGACCCCTGGGGCACTCCTGAACGTATCGGGTGGGGCAGTTTTTAAGAAATTTTGCACACATACTTTATAGGTTGCCGCGTTTGAACACAATCTTATCAGATGTCAAATGACGATATATATGGTCTAAGGTTGTAAACACGCTAAATCTAGAGGGGACTGGCACTCAAGTGCGGCTGCTGGAACACACCAACAGGTGCTTGGCGACATACTTTCAACTTGATGCTGGTAGCTAGCCAGGCGGACTTAGAACAGGTTCTACTGGTGGTAGAACTATGGTTTCATTACGATTTTTTCCTTCACCGAAAAGCTCCGACTCGGTCACAGGGATTCGAACCTCGACGCAGTGTCCGAACACACTATCAATGGAGCCATCATAGTTTTAAAACTTACTACGGCTAGATATTCCTCAATTGACAAGGAATAAGAATATTCGAAGAAAAAAATTAATGCATAAAAACACGTATGAAGCGGCGGGTATTATTTATAATATATAATATAATATTAAAAGTATATTCTTGTTTACTTGTACAACCGCCATCAATGAAGGCTTTACCAAAACGAACACGTTCATTGCGCGCGTCAAGGCGTAATAGCGTCGCGTACTACGCCGCGTTGTGTAGTAACAGAGTGCGCGCTATGTTTGACAGGTTTCAACTTATATAGCAGAACGCGACGCTAATACGCCTTGACGCGCGCTATAAACGCGTTCTGTTTGGCAAAACCTTAACAGTTTTGAATCCGCAGTTGTATTTCACTCATACAATTACGTAATTCACAATGATGACGTCCTACATGACAAGGCTGGGAATATCTAAATCATGTTACCAATTAGTAAAAAAAAAAATACATATCGAAATTTAACCCCAAAAGAAAACATTCCTATTTAGTCCTGCTTGAAAGATCGTTAAAACATTTCAGGTTACCGAATTAGAACACATTACTAGAGAGCCAAAATAATATATGAAAGGAAACGTAAAAGAAAAAGGAGTCATCAAATGGTTAAAATATTCGTATTGGTCATACTTGACTCTATTTGTTGGAATTGGCAAAGAATATACGTGACACTGGCAGAATTGTATATAAGGATCAAAGTGCCAAATAAATACATTAAAAAAATACAAGGGCTACAGGCTAAATAAAAAGAAAACTTTGTTCGGATGATAACAAGAAGTTATTTCTTTTTTATTGTAGCACGGCAAAGTGGCTGCACTATACTTTAAGGTAAGCAGAGTACAATCCAAAAACAACGGCGACCACCGAGAGACAAACTATCTATCGCCAATCGTTGCTTGCATGCCGGCCTGCGTAAATGTCTCTTCACGTTACGCTTGAAGGACCCCATATTTTAGGAAGGAGGGAACACATTGTTAATTTTTAAACAATTCCCATTCAAATATTATATAAACAACTTCTTTAAAAAAAAATATATATATATATTATTTAACATGACATACTGTGTGTAGTTATTTATTTACACTTTTATTAATAGCATTTTATTTTGTCTTTCGAACTTTAGACTAAGTTCAAAAGGGTTAAGCATATGTAAAATGATTCTTTTTTTGTATTCACGCCAAAGGAGTATAACTTCTCACGTGCGTACATAAATGTGTACACATTCTGTTTTTTTTTTTTATTAAATTTTTCATTTGATTTATTTTGAGTCTTTGTATATTAATAATCGATTATATACAATACTAGCTGATATCAAAATCAAATCAAATCAAAATCAAAAATACTTTATTCAGTTTAGGCCCTGAGAAGGCGCTTATGAACGTCAAAGTTACCACCACCGGTTCGGACAAACAACCTAGTCATCTAAAAGAACCGGCAAGAAACTCGGTCTGGTTTATCTTTTCATTAACATATTATAACTCACATTTTTAAAACATAGTTATAAATAATTATATTCGGTTTTGGTGGATGCACAGAGAGGACGTCATTTCCAGACGTCACCGCCGTTCACATATTGATCCACCCTGTAATAGCCTTTAGATATTAAAACCTGCTTGACATGGTGCTTGAAATTAGTATCCGGCAGATCGGTAACATGTTTTGGAATTTTATTATAAAACCTAACACTATAACCTATATGCCCGGGACATCACACGCGCCTTTTAAATTCTATCTAAAGATATGTAAAATTGTAAGATGTAGAATTAATTATAAAAGTGCTTTATTAAATACATTTGTATATTTTTTTATATGTCTAAAATCCCCGCGCACGTCTAGCCAGTAAGTTAACATAGGTCTATAGCCAGACGAAAGGCATGGCAGCTCATAAGACACGAACAAACAATACATTCATTTTTATATATATTTCATATGTAAATTCTAACAGTGAGCCCCATGGGATTTACCATTAGTAACATATTTCAAAAATTTAACCCCTTAGTGCCCATCCCACCCCATCTATACTATATAAGAACTTTCCAATAACTTACATCGACATTATCGCAAGCGAAGCTGCGAGCACAATCTAGTATTTATTAATACAGCTGTTACTAGGACTAGGTCCGCGTGGATATTACGAGAAAAAAAAAATTGTTCAGTGTAAAACGGTTTCACTGCACCATGCAAATATGGAAGCAGTTTTCTGTAAAGAGCGGGCCTCACGTGCACGTTTACGCGCTGAATAAAAAGCTTTTACTAAATTTCACGTTAAAATAAATAGCCTAAGTTACTCCATATAACTTCAGTTATCTGCCAGAAAAGTCTCGTCAAAATCGGTCCAACCGTTTCGGAGGTTAACCGTAATAAACAAAGAGAGAGAAACAGAAATTGTAAAAATTGTTTCTTTTTTGTTATAAGTACCGTATGCATTTTTATATCTATCCATTTAGCTATTAGCTTCATAAGCTATTATTTTAATAAAAAAAAAAATATTATATGTATAAGATTACAAATTAAACATTGCAAAGTAAGCCGACGTAAAATACAATTTTTGAATAAAAACTCACCAATCCAATGAACACAAAATACACTTTGAAAAATATTCACGACATAAACTTAACATGTCACCATGGCAATGATTGCAACATTAATAGTGTCTTACGGTGAGTGTGACAGAATATGTGATGGTGGCTGAAATTGGCTTTTGGATAGATTACCCCAAAATCCATTCTTATTGAGCGTCTACATTGCAAAAGTTGTAATTATGGTGAATTTCAAGTCAATCGGACATATAATTTAGGAGATATTGTGATGAGTCAGTCAGTGGTATTCAACATTTAATAATATATGTATAGATATATATATATATATATAGAAAATACTGTTGGATATAAATGTATCCAAGAACCTGAACTAGGCTAAGTCTATGTTTCTAAGTTATATCCAAATCCCACAGATTAAAACCCCATGATATTGTTCACACACCTTGCTGGCGAGGAAGGTAGTACTATCTATGCATTACATCCCGTAAAAGAAAGGGTGCATCTGCCGTTTTTTGCTATATCTAATATTCAATATATTCTGAATTAGGAAAAAAAAGGTACATGTATGTTTGCATCTGATCTTCTATTCTTAATTTGGAATGAATTTAAAGACAAATTAGTATTATTTTGCTAATGCTGCAAGCTATAGATTTTTTTTTTTTTTGCCTCTTAGTTATCACCTTTTTCCTTATGGTGGTAGGCCATATGATAAGATAGTTTAAATATACATAAAGGGTTATACATCATGATAAGTACTCATGTAGGCAGTTAAATTTTACTATTTATTTCATCAATATGTCACATTGAAGCAGTATTACACAACTTTACATTCCAAAACTCCAAAGTCTAAATGTATGGTAATTATTCAATTGTATTCTCACACATTGTTTGATTCTTGAAGTGACATCTATTTTAAGTATATCATAATTTTTTTCAAGTGTTTCTTCATTGGATAAAGATAAAGCAACCAGTAATTACTATAAAGGTTTTGCGGAAAGAGTCAATAAGGGAGTCCTACTTTCTCCTCATATAATTGAAGACATGAGTAGATGAATGTGCTATGTCACAAATTTGTAATTTTTACAGAAATACACTCCAAAAGTTTGGTTCATTACATTTTTGATTTTATGGTTACTTTGGATGTCAAAATAATAAAAATTAAAAAACATTGCATATTATCATCATTGACTCATGTCTTCCTTTATGTACAAACTTTTATATTTTCTTCACCTTTCTTTCTGGTTGAGGATAATTGTCTAACTGGATTATATTTGGTATAATTGTGACATATTTAAGGGTATCATATTCCTAGATCCGTAACTGTATATCCAGTATCAATTCATCCTAAAGATTTGTACCTGATGGAGTCTTGACTACCATAAACATTGTGATATACAATCATCACAACAATTCTTCTTTGGTTTATCTTATAGCAGATCAAGTTGTGATGGTCGACTGGTGTGACCAGTGGAACATTAATACAATGTTTGCAGGTTCATGCACCAAAACTTTTTTCGGATTTCACATATATTTAGTAATTGAAATTGTTAACATTATTGGCTGATAGTGAAGGAAAACACTATAAAGAATCTGAATCTGAGAAATATTCTCATAGTCTGACTACATGTAGGAAAATATGGAACTGCGAAAATGTTGAAATTTGAAATTGCCAATAACAGGTCATGGCCTTGGCATGTTGATTATGCCCATACCTTCCTATTGGAAGAGGTATATGACCCTGTAATGGTGTCTCTTATTGTATGATGTGATGTTTTAAAGATCAGCTAGCACTTATCCAGCCATTAAGAGGTTTGCAGGATGGTGTATAGCAGTTACTAGTAATAAACTGACCTATTACTGGCTACAATTATTTTTGGATTGCATAATGGTAACAATCAGGTAATGTCGTTATACTTCAATTAAAAAATCCTTCACAATACTAATCAATAAAGTTTGCCCCTAATTTTTAGATATGATATGACAGGGGCAATCTCGCCCAGGGTCATTTGTTTCTATCAATTGAATTTAAATGATAACTGGCAAGTCAGTAGTATTATTTATCAATGGACAAAATTTTATTTACATAATATCATTATATAATTATTATTCAATTGTATTTAGACTTGTGATTTGTTGTTCTACAAGATCTAAATATTGCATAAGTATATGCAATGAAATCAAGCAGTGACTGGATTAGGTACAATACAGGAATTTCATTACACTAAGAATCAAGTTAGAATTTTACAGACAATAATCTAAAAATATCCCAATTTATTTATTACAAAAAATAAAAACGAAATAATCTATTTTTCCACTAAAAGTTCTCAACTAAAACCTCCTTACTCATGTTACTGATTAAAAAGTTATTTCAAGTAATTAAAAAAGTCAAGAACGACCTCGAATATTTTACGGTCACATTGTTGTACTACTGAGTTATCGTAAACTAATTAGATAGAGCATTATTCTGTACAATGTTGGATCAAAGGTTAACTTATCGAATAAACGAGAATGTGTAAAACAAACATTTAGACGGAAATAAGAGCTTTTATCACAGTTTCCCGTCATAAGTGACGATAAATATCTCTGACAATCAGATAACTGCAAGGTAAAGTGTATTTACACGTTCTACGTGCGTAAATTTTGATTCGGCGAGTGAAAGGAAGTTTCATTTATTCAAATCTATTATATACGCACCCGCCATTGCTAACCGCTGGATAGTCACGTACGGCAAATATTCAAACCGTCGTGTCAAGTCCGTAGTTTTTCCGAACGAACTCCGAGTTGTTGCGAATAACTAATTATTATAGGTAAGTACGCCAAAAGAAACAAACAACACCGCAGACACAAGAGCGCACTAACATAGACGTCCACACGAGTGTCTAACTGACATTGACTTAAGATATTTGACAGCTACTGTTAAGTTTTTTTATTAAAATGTGCATATATTTATGTAAATAATTTCGCCAATGTCAAGAGTGGTAATAGATAAATATGTTCTAAGGGCTTACTTCCTCTTATTCCTCATTATGGACACGAACCATATTTATTACAATAGATTTGGGTTAATCAAATAATATAAACAATAAGCTAAGATAGTTTGCCGCATTGTGTAAGCGGTCTGTCGTGAGAATACAATTACTCCCAGGTAGCATGTGGTCGCCACCTGGGCAGTAAGTCTTAATTAGTCACGTTGTTAAGCCAATTAATTTCGGACTTTGTAGTGCCGCTGGTTTTTCGCCTGCATTGTTGTAGTACACATTCCACGTTTGATGTAGGTATGTGTGTCGCTACAAAACTATTTAATTTACTCTTAGTAATTGTTATAGGCCCAAAATAAAATCATAAATTAAGTTTAGAAATTAAATTAACATCATCATCATCTTACCCTTATCCCACCTAAGTAGGGTCGGCACAACATGTTTTCCTTTTCCACTCTCCTCTGTAGAAATTAAATTAACATGATATTCATTATCTGTTAAGTGGTACGAAGTTAACCGGGTCAGCTAATATACTATAAATATTAAAATATTATATTAACTTTGCAACGTATGCTTTATTATATTGATTGAACTGACGTCTGTGAAAAACTGTGACGTATGATGTGACGTTCCTTTTTAAAAGTCGAGTGCGAATGGAAGGTTTTAATGGCCAGCACGTTACAACTTAACGAATGAAAATGCAAGTAAAGCTTAGTTAAACTCCATCTCTAAAATAGACGTAGTGCTGCCGTTAATTTTTAAACGTTAATTGAATTAGCTAGTCCAGTAAAATGAGTTATTTGTTACTGATTTCCATGGGTGGCCAGAACAGTTATAGGTATATTTAACTGTTTCGTATTCTTTTACAACCTTTGCTGTTATGAACTATTATCAATTATTTTACTGTTGGATAATTTGTTGTTTTTTATCGTACAGCATCTTTAACACTTGATATTGGATTGAATATTCATTGTTGACATCCTGCCTTTGAGTTTGAACAATGAGAGCTCACACCTAACGATTTTTGAATTTTGCGATAACCGTACATTGTCACTCCCAAATAATAAAACAGTTAACGTCAATTTGTAATATATTTATAATAATTAAAATAATAACAGTGATATTTACAACCACAGAATATCGAGTTTACAACCATTTGTTTTCCTTTGTCTCGGAATAATATTGGTTTTATCGATATAATATTACGAACATGGACTTCCAAGTTGACTTAGTCGCGGATACACGTAACGTCACTATTCTGAAGTCGCTTTATCTGTGAAGTCAGTTATACAAAATAACTAAAAAATCCGTTGACTTTTGTATAATTTTATTTATTTTATATTAATTTTTAAAGATAATAATGGCTACTTTTGATCTAAACACATTCAACGCAGTTATTCATGATCTTTCACAACCGGAAAGTGGTGTAGATTATTCTGGAAAATCATTAAAATTAGATTCCGAGAAAGACGGTAAGTTATTTCGTTTTTGAAATACACATTTTATTTGTTATATTATTTTTTTAATACACTTAGCTTACATTTAATCACAGTAAATGTAAATATTCACATATTAATTAAGTGACTTTTGATTTCGAAATACATCGCGCCAAAACGAACTTCCTAACCTCATGATATAATTTTTTCCTCAATATCAATTGAAAACATGAATAAATTAACTTGTAATGTTTGTCAATTTATTAAGGCGTTACTTAGTACATTACGGAAAAAGGTTTGACTACATCAACCAGTTGGCTGTTATGATATATTAGTGTTAATACTTTTTAGATTGCGAATTCCTTTAGAATAAGTACGATACCTCGGCATAGAGCCCTGGAGGCTGTTGCTTGCAGGATATAGTGACACTGCCATATGAAGCTCACAATATATATGATGCTGTATCAATAATAAACCATATTGCCTCTCTAGGGTAAAATCATGCATCTAAATAAATATAAATCGGAGAAAAATCGAAAATTAGCCTGTAGTTTGAGCTAGTAGGTCCATTTGTTTTTTTTTTGATAAGTGTAATTTGAGAATACTCAGTCAATAAGAGAATAATAGTAGATGTACATTTTTATGTAATTCTTGATGTATATAACACTCGATATTGTAAATAACTTCTGCCTCAGTTTCCGTAAACAACTTTTTGCTAATAGTTTCTAGTAAATATATATAATTTATATACATGTTATTATTATTTCAGCTCAGCCAATAATAGATGCAATTAACAAATGTCAAAACTTGGGTTACCTCACATTAACGGGCAACACACTAGGTGTGAATGCTGCATCAGCTATAGCTAAAGCTCTGGAGAAGCATCCTGAGCTGAAGGTGGCCAGGTTTTCTGATATGTTTACTGGACGAATGAAGACTGAGATACCACCTGCATTGGTAAATTCATTTCTATTTGTTTATGGAATTACATATGTATCACATTCACATGAGAGTTCAAAGTGTGGTTAGATTACTTATAAATGCCAAATACTTATGTCATACTTTATTACTTTATGGGTATTTGCTCATATATCTGGCAGAGACTATACGGTTGAAATAAATGTACTAAAATTATTGCTATCACTCAGTATTTGTTTAAGGTCAATTTTTAAAATCTAGATCCTGGTTGTGTGTAATTTAGCTTATGACGAATAATAAACTATAATTTATTTTCAACAGTATTTGTGCTGATAAGCTGAATTGAAAGAGCTTTATTGGGTAGTGTGTTTAGGTGGATCACCATAATTGAGGAGTCAAATTTTAATTACACATTAAGCATCATCAACAAACCTTAGTAAAGCAATAACAGCGTTGTCTCTGTATATGTACTGGTAAAGCTTCCCTATGAGTAATTGTAAACAGAAGAGCATACATATGCGTTTGTGTTAAAACTGGTTATGTGATCTAAATTGAAAGTCAATATTTAGGTATTTGTACTATGATTTCAACCGGTTTACAATACCCGATATTAGATCTGGCATGTTGGGGTGATAAGAAAAGAAAAGTTCCCGGTAAAAAATTGGCTTGTTTCAGTTTTATAGAGGGTTTTCTCTATCTATCTCTAGCACAATGTTTTTACGATAGACAAATATAACACATATATTAAAAGGCAGGCAACGCACTTGCGACTCCCTTGGTGTTGCTAGTGTCTATGGACGGCGGTGATCACTTACCATCAGGTGACCCACCTGTTTGTTTGCCCCCTATAATATAAAAAATATATATATATAACTATGTATGAAAAAGAACTATTACTGTGCACTAGTTGAAATTATAATAGAAATAGTTAAATATTGACTTTAAATTGACAAATTTAGGTTAAATACCAGCCGTAGTGTATATATACTGGCTTTTGATTTGGTATGTCGGACTCTGAGATAGTTGCCTGAGTTCAGTTTCATATAGCATTCACCTTTGTCTATCACAGTCATTTTGCTGTGAAATAGATATAACACTTAACGAAGCACAGTAAGCGGATCTTAGCCGCATGTCTCATTCTTGTCCCTGATGTGTCAAATTAATTCCCGAGGACTGGGGTACTGTATATGTATTATTCAAGGTGATACAAATTAGGTAGAGATACAATGCACAGGGATAAATATCATAATTTGTAATATCAACCAGTGTATATTAGCTACTGAGATATTTGCAGGCTTACATGCCACAATTGACTCCCAATGGATAGTATATCTTTAAGTGGTCACCATTCTTTTTGTGTTGCATTGGGTCTACCATCTCATATACTGCACTTCAAACTTATTTGTCACGTTTGAATGAAAAATACAAGTGCCATCGTATGTAGCCCACTACTCCTTCCAGAACAAACCCCTAACAGAAGTAGTTGCATAGGATAGTAAGAAATATTGTAGTAACATTAAAATTTATTGCAGAGTGCATTGGGCGATGGCATGATTACAGCTGGAGCGCGTCTCGCTGTTTTAGACCTCAGTGACAACGCATTCGGGCCTATAGGTGTTGAAGGGCTGGCAAAGTTGTTACAGAGTGATGTCTGCAGTGAATTGGAGGTAATTTCATTTTTATATTTTTTCTCAATTAGGTCTCTTTTAAAGTTTACATCCCATCCCAAGTCTGGGTGTTAAATCATGTGAGATTTGTATCCATATGCCGCTCCCCTCCTAATCTCACGTAAGATCTGTTAAAATTTGGGTTTTAACTATAAATACATTGGACTAACTTAATATTTATTAGCTTTATTTTTATTAACCCCTGGACAGGCCAAAACTGTAAACGTTTAAGTTCCATACAAAAGAATGTAGACCTTATTAGGCACAGGTCAACAGACTGTTAGCAGCATAAGTTTAAAAATACCGGATTTATTAGACAACTTTAAAAGATAACAAATGATATAATGTAAAAGTATAATTTACATTAAATTTTTTTTTTTAGTTGTACGAATATGTTTTTTAATAAACCACGAAATTTACAATGCTTTATATCATGAAATTAAAAATAAGTTAAAGACATAATCTGCCATTTTGAGATCTGGGTCTTAAAAATTCAGCCATGGGGTTAAAACACTAGTGTTTAAGATTGTTTAGTTTAGATCATAGTCTAAAATCACAGTGATAGTGATTCTTCTCGTGCATCTTCTTTTTTTAACTCTGGCAAAAAACTCAGTTGGAGCAACGAGAGGAGGGATGATGTGCGAAATGATGTCCAGTCTCTCTCTACTCAGACCACACTATCTCGCCTCTTAAAGAGTAGGGTTCCAGAGTAAAATATAATATTCAAAATTAAATTCTTGAATATAAGATAATTGAAGATAATCGTCCATGACTAATTTAATATCATGAATTGTTGTCTGATCTTTCAGGAGCTGAGACTGAATAATAACGGTTTAGGAATAACCGGTGGGAAGTTGCTGGCTACGGCGCTCGCGCAACGTCGAAGACGTCTGAGGGTTTTCATAGCGGGGCGGAATCGACTGGAGAATGAAGGAGCTAAAGCTTTAGCAGAAGTCTTTAAGGTTAGTTATCTGGTGAGATTGTTTTATGTAGAAAGTATTTGTTTGTAAGTGGCTAATAATGTATTAGCTCTGTCCTCTATCCATGGTTATCAGCGGAACGGCATAATAGTCGTTTCGCTGCAGGACAATATAAAATGGATCCTACAATAATCTGTTCAGTAAAAAAGACATCCATTTGTCGATTGTTATGGTCATCTGTTAAAGTGTGTACACTAGATATATGCCCTGTTTAATTGTGTTAGAAATTATTCAAAGCTTAAATAAAACATTACTTCCATTCTACTTTGATCTAAAAAATGTCTTCAGTGCTTATAGCTCGTCTGAGTTTAGCCATAAGTTGGATTGACCACTTGACATTGGGTAGAAGAGGGACTCAAAATGCTGACAATTACATTGGCAAGCCTGTAAAATTGGCATATTTGAAACGCTTGTCGTTTGATGCAGAATGTGTCTCTATAGAATTTATAATGCTCGAAGCTGTAGCTACAATATTACACTAAATGTGTCACATTGTAAGATGACACAGTTTATATTCAGTAAGCAAGCGGGCTGGTAGACATTTGTAATCTACTGAGTCTGGGTACTCTGTACATGTACCATAAGAAATATAAACCATCATAGTGTCTAAGGACGATGGTTGCTTAAGGATTGTAAATTCCTCCATAATCGTCTTTGATATTAGAGTTTTGAAGTGAAACTTCTTATGGGAGGACTTTGAAATTCTGATCGGCAATCTTTTGTGTAAGGAAAGTGGTGGGAGTAAACACTGTGTCGGGTAGTGTTGAAAACACCGGTTCTTGTCCGATCACCCAAATTAAACAACGTCAGGCGCGGTCAGTATTTGAATAGGTGACCGCCTGGGAACACCGTGTCATGTTGTCCTTTTGTTGTAATTTTTATATAGAAGTATTCACTTCTTTCGTGTGTTCATAAGCACAATCACTTTATTTATACTTTATAGGTTGTAGCGTTTGACCACAATCTCACCTGATGTTAAATGATGATGTGGTTTAAGATCGTAAACACTCCATAAGAAGACTGGTTCTCAAGTGCAGCTGCCGGAAGAACCCAACAGATGCTGGACGATAGATTTTCAACTCGAGGTTCGTAGCTAGCCAGACGGATTTAGAAAAAAAACCTTAGAAGAAAGGGCCAATTATAAGACAATTTTAAATGTTATTATAGGAAATGGGGACACTAGAAGAAGTAGCCATGCCACAGAACGGTATATACCATGTGGGGATATCAGCTTTGTCGCAAGCTTTCAAACGCAACCCCGGACTCACCAGTATTAATCTGAATGATAACACGATTGGCTCTAAAGGAGCCGAGGCTATAGCCAATGTTCTACCGAGGTAAGGATTTTATTTCTTTATGTTCTTATTATCTTCTCCGAGAGGAGATTGAACAGGTTTTTAAAAGGTCGATAAAGCGTACTGTTATACGAGTATTTATAAATTCCGTTTTAAAAAAAAGAAAAGGTTTATTATTACACGTGATATATATTTATTATTTCACACAAGTAGTTCACATATAATTAATTATAGTATATTAATTAACACACTGATTAATATGAGGATTACGAATGTCACGGACCGAGTCTGAGAAAGAACTGATGGGCGGTATCGAGGATCGTGAGAGGATAGACAAAAGTGCTGACGCTAAATACTAGGAAAGGTGCTAGGTAGGAAAGGGTACGGTTTTGTGGTGTTTGAGAAAGGTCGGTATTTTTGGGTACATGGTTCGGGTATGACAGTACGTGGTGCCATCGATGTTGCAAGCGTCCGTAGGCTGCGGTGATCGCTTCTCATCAGGCGATCTATAAGCTTATATACCATCGTGGTGTATGAAATTAAAAAACCTCTGTAAAATATACGTAAATTAATCATGATATCGTTTTTGGCCTGATAACCAGTATATATGTTTAGATTTTTATTTTTCACACTTTTATTAGCTTCATCTATCTATCTATGTATACAAAGGAATCTTTGAACGTCATTTTCACTCATTTCAAAACGTTAGATGAAATTGAAATTTAGCAAACTTATCAAGGACCGATAACAATAAAATAACTTTGTAAGTTTGCCCATGAATTTAATTGAATAAGAAAAAATAATCACAAGAAAGTAAAGTCTTCAAATTACTATGAAATATAAGTTTATTTAAAAAAAAAAAAATAATGGAATCAATTTATATAAAAAAAACAGGTTTTATATTAACAAGCCAAAATGCATAATCGGATTTTGTTTTTTAATGTGTACGGCGGCCATTTTGAAATTCGCCATTTTGTTTTTATTACGTTTTTGTGTATTGTGATCGGTACTGAGTAAATATGTAAAATTGCAAAGTCGTAAGTCTATAGAAACTTGTTCAAATTAAGCTTAAAATATTTAACGTAATAAAAAAAACTTACGATCATTATAAGCTAATTAAAAGTTTGTAAAAATGAATAATAGTTATAAAAAAACACGCTTTATAGGTAATCGAACTAAAAAGTAGAAAATGATTTTTAACTATGGAGTGCTTTTGCTATAGTTCATTTCATTGTAAAAATTGTGTGGTGTTTTTGAAGATATACTTCTTTTGGCGTGTGCGGGGAAAAATGATGAGAGTAAAATTTAACGATGCGCGCGCACACCGTCACGAAAAACCGACACTCTGAAGTTAGCTATAGTTAATATTTTATTCAAAAAAAGGTATATATGTATTAAATACCTTTTCAATCCTGCACACTGCGCAATCGCACGTGAAAGAGAGTATCGTGAAAAGGCACTTTTTTAACAATTAAATTAAGCTATACCAAGAGAACATACCATATTTCAAAAATATTTAATTTACTTTTTAGTTAGGTCACCTATAAAATCGTGTTTATTTTAGTTTTTTTTTTATAATTAATTTTATATACTATAGTTTGAGAAATCTAAAATCGATCAACTTTGGGGACTGTCTGCTGAAGAGTAAGGGTGCGCTGGCGCTCGCCAGAGCTTTCAGAGACAACTCTATGCTTTTAGAGGTAAGTGTCTTTAGATAATCTATGGTAAAAAACCTATGATGCTATTTATTAATAATACGTTGCAGATTTCTTATATGACATCACTACATAGTATAAAACAAAGTCGCTTTCTCTGTCCCTATATCCCTATGTATGCTTAAATCTTTAAAACTACCGAACGGATTTTTAATAGATAGAGTGATTGAAGAGGAAGGTTTATACGTATAATAACATCCATTAAATAGAATATATAATATATATAGAATATTAAATAGAAGTGCTGGCCACGGGCAGTAATGAATAAATCAAAACTACTGGATCGATTTTAATCATTTGTTTCAGTGAATGACATAGGCTATATATTTTATACCCGTGCGAAGCCGAAGCGGGCCGCTAGTTTAACTATAATTTATTAATGGTTGAAGTCGCCAACATATCCTAGGCAGAAGTAATGATTACTAGAAATGCTTAGAAACTTTTGCTTAGAAATGAAATATTACAGACTGCAGGGTCGCACTAGATGCTTCAGGTCCATGGCACCTGAGAGAGAAGTGCTTACTGTATTTTTTTTTAAATAAAATATGCGCTAATAATATAGTTGATATTGCGAAATGTAATGTTTTTTTTTTAGTCACTAGATTTAAGTCATAACGAGATCGGCAAAGACGCTTGTATGGAGGTGGTGGACTCCATCACGGTTCTCCCGGACAGCTCCGAGAGACTCTCCCGGGTGGTGCTCGCCGGTTAGTTTTGTCAATAATATTTACAATAATCCCCACTACAAATGAACGATGAACACGTTGTTAGACTATTTTTACCACCGTTTTTCGTTTTTAATCTTGTCTTTGACCATAGTTAGGCGTCTACCTAGTCTTGATTTGTCATAAACTTGTCGGTTCTCTGGTGTATCTTGCTAAAGAAATTAAACAATTGAAAATATCCCATTTCCTAAACAAAAATATTTTTTAGTAATTATCTAAATCGGTTAAACGTCGAAGGTCTAAAGTAAGGGAACGTTCCCATACTACGTGTGACTCATGTTTGACAATGTTTTAGTCCCCTCCAATTGGTGGCCCCTTTGTAGTATATGAGAAGACCCCGCCTTCTAGTGTTCATGTAGTAATTCATAAATATTGTCTTCCCCCTCCACCTTGTGACCAAGTGTGATACTTCGAAGACCTCCCTCGCCGCCACCAGCCCCTACCCCTTCCCCTAAAACAGGTCATGTAATAAGGGTATGTTCCCTAATGAAAAAAACCGATTTTATATACCTATAATAATAATTGAACTTTGTTTAGTATTCTAATCTTAACTATATTACGCGCAAGTCTGAACTTACGGCTATATTCAGAGCGGGCATAAAGATTGACCAGCCGCCTTACTCTTGACGCTTTCGAGTTCTAAATCAAATCGAATTTTATTCGAACTCGGGCTATTTCGTACTCTTGAAATCAACGCTAGCGCTCAATCGTGCTGTGGCTCAAATTAAAACTAACTTCGATCGACTTATTCGTTAGGATCGATAAATCGGTACTCTCCATTTTGTTTTATAGCTGTAAATCGAGTCGTTCGTTCGAGTGCGGCTGTCAAAATAGACGATCCTGAAAAAGGTACTTTTTAAGGATCGAGTGAGAACATTTTAGTGTTTTATTGTGATATTTATTCAAAAAATTTGATTGTTATTGTTTACTTTGGAATACCGAACCCAATAAACACACGTGTGTGAAGTTATTTATAACAAAAAGTCGATATAACAACTATATTGAGAAATTGAAGTTTCCAAGAAGTTAGAAGAAATTATCGAATATTGAAGAAGAAGTATTATATGTACATTAATTTCTTACACCCTAATGTGTTTAAATCAATAACAAAACGATATTTGTATTAATAACGTGGTAAGTTTTAATGTTTAAGTTTTCACATAAAATTTATATTTGTACATACATTACATAGTATGTTTATGCATTTTTTGCAAATAAGATATATCTAAATTCCTCAGTGGTGATATAAAGGCATACAAAGGTCAGTCATAATTGTCAGTAAAAAAATATATGAGGAATAAATTGTAAGTTACAAGTTTTGCTTACATAATTATTTTTTGATACTGAGAGCTATTCGAGACAATATCATGGTCATTTTCCAGCTACAAGGGATATGTGGACTAACCATAAAACATATTTGTAAAATCTATAAAGTTACCCTAATCTTATAAATGAAGATTTATATATAAAAAAAATAATATAGGTTATATAGGTAAAGGTTAAGCGATGGAGATAATTAACTATGATTTTATTCACATTAATAAATAATATGTTACTAAGCTTTAGTCTCAAGTTGAGTTGTTTTGAGCTCTCATATGTTTGATTAACAAGTTTAGTTTAGTTTTCTCTCTGAGTATGCAATATTTTGTATATGTACCATAATATATCCATAATGTATGTTAAATTTGGTTTTATTTTACACATGTTATTTGTACAATTTGTGACATGAATATTTTAATTTTGTAATATAAATTAGGTATATGTCACCCGGGCTATTTGGTAATTAACAAAGCATTATTAAATACAATTGATAAGTAGGCAAGTGAGTTATTTTTAATTTAAAATTACAGAAACATCATACATAGAAATAATAATATATTGTTTTTTAGGTGATCCTGGTAACTTCCTAAGAAGAGTAAAAAGTGACACTTATAGTAAATGCACTAATTTTTCAAGTAGTCTTTGGCACAAAAGTGTTCTACTAGACACACTGCGGAACAAATGAAATCCCTGGACGTTATATATCTCATCATATCATGCTGTACTACAAATCAGCATACACCAATCAAAAACATCAACAAATTATTACCAATTATCATCAGCTTGATGTATTTGATGGTAAAATATAACAACATAATTTATAACATGTAATTGTCTGTAAAAACAAAATATTTATTGATGTAATGAAAATTATTTAAGCAATATTATAGAAAAATAAATTTGGCTTTAGTCAAGGTTAAATATATGCTGTTTTTTATTGAATGGTGATAAAGGTTAATCAGTTGTGTTCTAAGCTCTTGTTATTAAATTAAAAATGAAAATGAAAGCTTTTTATGAAATTCATTTACATAATTTTCATAAATAAAAATTTATTGTTCTGACAAAATGTTCATGAGAGTCCATCTACTCGTATATGGTGAACTATGAAGTGCTCAGTGGCATGATGTATACAAATCCATGGCGGTAAATTGATTCATTTATTGTTTCAGTTTTTAAATTATTCATAATATATTATGTCATCAGATAAAAAATAAACTATTTCGAGATATCACCTTCACTATCTCTGTATGCTGTATAATATTCTTAATCAAGCAAAATACACTTAACATGAAATGTGTCATGGTTGCTACAATATTTATATATAAAATTGGTTTTAATTGATAATCTCAATATTACTATAATATTAAAGTTTAAGACACATCGATTGTCTGAAACAATTACATTATTCTTAAGTTTGTAATGTCTTTATAGATGTTACAATATGTGCTAATAAAAGTTGAAGTTAATTTCATGATTGTTCTCTCTTTGGTATATTTTAAATATGTTCTTGATATATGTATGTATGTATGTGACATAAATCTATATAAACTTTATATAAGATTAGAAATATACTGCTTTTTGAAACAGTGGTAATGTTTAATTAGCTGTATTATTAACTCCTATTGTTAATAAATGTGAAATGAAAACAAATAATTTATTTTATTGTGTGTAATATATTGGCACAAATATTAAAATCCATTATTTATGGTTCATATGGGATATTAATTAAAGTTAAACGTATACTACCAACAGAAAACATATTACTTGGCTTTATGGTGTATTAGCAAGAACTTTACATATTACTTGATTTATATTTATTTTTGTCTATAATGGTAAATGGATTTATATAATTTATTGTTTAGGTTTTTAAGTGTCTCTTTATACTATATTAAAGCTATAATCATCACACTCAATAATATGTGTAGTGTATGAAATTCCAAATTCAAGAAAATACACTTAACGTGATAAAACATCACGGTTGCTATGATTTTTATTACGAAATCGGTAATGAGTGATACACTTAATACATATTACAACATTTAACTTTTGAAAGGGCCTGAAAAATCTACAGTATAGGTACCTAATTTTAGTATGTAATGTTTACAAGTTTTCTAAATGTATGTTCATAAAAGCTATAGTTTTATCACACACACTTCATGAATATTTTCCCTTACTATATTTTTCATAATTGCTTTACATATATCTAGGTAATATACATTGATTGGTGTATAATACATCTTATCATTTTGTAAAACATTCCAATGTTTTTATGATTAAATTTGACAGTCTGTAGCACAGACTAGTAAAGATTATATTCTGCGACACAGACTAAAAATAACATGTTCGTCGTGTTCAATAATAAAATCAATTATTTCAGGACGATTTTAATAGGTGTAGTATATTTTCATAATATTTTACATAAAATAAATCATTATTTTAGCGTTATTGAGGCAGAAAACACCAAAAAAGCAATGATTTAAGCATATAATTATAACACTTTACTGTGACGTATTGTGTGTACACCGTGCCCGGATACACTTAACGACGCCGTTATGAATCGATCGTAACTCGATCTTGATATTCGATTTGATTTGGTTCAAGAGTACCCTTTGAGATCAAGATCAAAACAAAATTGAGTTCGAATCAGAAACAAAACCAAATTGAAATCAATTTCAAGAGTAAGGCGGCAGGACTGTGTACCTAAGTTTGGGCTCATGTAGAAGATATTTATGCTATTATATGTATATTTAAAACATTAACTGATTGACTGACATATCAACGCACAGTCCAAACTACTGGGGGCTTAGGGTCCCGGAAATATGCATGCGTATTCCTTTTACACTG
Source organism: Antheraea assamensis (assembly GCA_035772565.1). Lineage (NCBI taxonomy): Eukaryota > Metazoa > Arthropoda > Insecta > Lepidoptera > Saturniidae > Antheraea > Antheraea assamensis. Next base: position 629,091 of record JAQQSE010000099.1, on the reverse strand, counting down.
TAGGTCAGCACTCAGAAAGGGTTCTTGTAAGTTCAACCCCTAAGGTGGTGTAAATGAATTAGAAGTATTTTAATGTGACAGGAAACAGTCTCGGGGACGCTGGTAACGTGAAGAAGATGAAGGATAAGCTCGGACCCTCCGCGGAGCTCAGCGACGGCGAGGGAAGCGACAACGAATGTAAGCGTACTTACATATTGTAAAACCCCATGACAGAGACAGACGATGCGGCACAATCACTCTGTCTCTGTCTATCAGATGAATATTTCGTTTATAACTTGAAAACCATTTAACTGCTTATAACATGATGAAATTAAAAAAAAAATGTAAACCATCATCTTGGATTGTCATAAATCTATCAATATATGAATTCCATACATTTCCTATTCGGTTTTAAGGAGTTCCCTGGTGTATTTTTGATATCCCAGGCCCAATTATAATGAAATTAAAATGAGTAAATTTGACTATACCATAGGTCCCATCATACTACAGTTTCCTGGGAAAGCCTCGGCTCTCTTTAAAACTCGTACACGACCCACCAACAGATTTTGGTCTCTTGGCTCTACAGACACCGTAAGCACCCTATAGTAAACAAAAACCTATAACTACATATTTCCTATTCGAATTTTAGTAGTTCTCTGGTGTAGCTTCGAAATCCACGATTCCAATGCTAATGGAGTTAAAATTTCCAATAGAAAATAGTTAATTCTCTGAATTATTTTGACATTAAAGACAATACAAACTTATCTTTATAAGCATATACAATTTTTCAGTATACTACAGTGCCACCTATTGATAAGTATAACAAAAAATAGTTTTAGAATTTATTGTTGCAGTTCATGAAATTCATATACAGCATAAACTCTATAACGTAACCTACTTTGGATTCTTCCAGTATGTTCTATTTGTTTCGAGGTCCCTTTCTAGTTTATTTTAGTTTTGTCATTCTCAGTTGTAAGTAGGTATATGTTACGATGGGATTAAGGTGTCTATAATTGTATATATTGGTACGGTTTTGTTTTCTAAAGTGCCAATTTGAAGTTATAAATTTGTCCCGAAGCACTTGAGAGCTAAGTCCCACAAAGCTTAATCTATTTACCATCTTAGATCATATAGTAATTTAATATCAGATGAGATTGTGTTCAGACGCTAAGACCTATAAAGTATAAAAAATTTGTCTGTAATAGTAAAGCCCAAAAATGAAATAAAACTCAAAAACATATGCGATCAGGGGATCCCCCATCAGGATGGAAATAATTAAAATTAAAAAGCTTATAATATGTTGGGAAAAATATTCCTTTATTAAAAGTTATGTATAAAATAGTGAATTGTAATTAAATAGTAAATATAAAAAATAAGTTCGAATTAAATTTTTACGTATTCAGTATTGAAGTTTTACTATTGACAGCGCACGATACTCGCTCGCGCACACACACACATACACTGACGCACACGCACATGCACCCGCAACCGCACGCACACTCACACTCTCTCTCTCACACACACACACACACATACACTGACGCACACGCACATGCACCCGCAACCGCACGCGCACGCACACTCACACGCTCTCTCTCACACACACACACAAAGCATACATACAAAATCGTATACAATAGAAAGAGACAGGGTGAAAGTCACATGGTGAGGCATAACGCTTTTTCCCTATGTGACGAATTTTACCAGACTTATTAAGGAACGTTAAAAATAAATGTTTTCTTCAAGATGTGACAGATTCAGAGGAGGAGGATGATGATGATGAAGATGGCGCGACACCAGACGGGTCTGATGCTGAGAATGATGAGGATTCGGAGAACAGCACGAACGAGCACATTCCATACCTCCAGTCTGGTGTCGACATCAATGAGATAACTCTTGACACTTCAGGTACACGTTATCTTATTTTTTTTAATGTCGAATTATGACAAACTACTCCCAATCCATCTCCAGTCGTCGCGGTCATGACAACCTGCAAGCAAAGATTTACACGGCTGTGTTTAAACTGACTCACACCGAAACGCGAGTTACGGGCCGTCAATAAATTCGGTCTTTTTAGACACATCTCCACCCCTATATGTTGATATGTTACATTTCTGCAACCCCCGTATCTATTATAGACCTAGATATTGCATGATGAATGGTAGATTCCTGTAACAAAAGCAACAAAAACGTAAATTTTCAAACTATGGAAATACAGATGGCATTAAAACAAAGTTTCTAAGCCATATGGAAACATCAAACATGTACCACTTAAAATAGTACGAAGAATGGTGCATAGATGGCATTAAAACTAATCAGTCAGTTACTATATAATCACAAATTGAAGTTCGGTTACATAAAGTTGTTTTATTATAAAAGCGTTCGAATCTGTGTCTATTGTATTGTTGCATATTATTAAAAAAAAAACAGGATGTGTCGTAAAGATACACGACATATTGCAGGGAAAAATTTAAACTTGAAAATACTGCCAAAAGTTATTATGAGCCACCTTCGACTGGCTCACAAACTATTATTATAATTGCCGATCTTGAAGTTGAACTGAAGAACGATTTTCAGAATTTCTCGCAGGGCTTATAACAAAAAGACTTGTTTCTACGTAGTAGCGAAGAGTGCTCTTGTTTCCTGTTGCGATGTCGAATCACCACTATCGAGTATGCCGCCCGCGCCTGTATTCATCGTCTCCCCGCTTTCCTGTGCGACAACGAATCGCTTACCCGTCGCCGGCGGTGCTCTGCCAATCAGCGCGCTTAGTTGCGCGCGCCTCATCAGAGCACTACCTGATCTATTATACTGGCGGGGCGGAACGGGATGAGGCACCCTTCGCTTTCTCTTTATTTTAATGAAATATGTGTACATACAATACTTAAAACTAGTAACATTATTTTAAACTATATCTAACTATTCTATATAATATTACAAGCGTTATTAATTCTAACGTGTTATATCTATATCTTAAAACTATAATACTAAACATAGGTACAACTATATCTAACACTATATACCTACATACTATTCTATAACTACATCTGTGCAATAACTATGGAAATACATTATTAATTTCGACAAACTATCTAAATTGTCGCGAACAGTTATCGTCAAGCAATTACCCATTCAAGTGTTGATCGCGCCTGTTGCTTAACTCCTATGATAGGACGTGAACCGATGTTTTCAAACACTCTATCCGACACAGTGTTTACCGCCACCACTTTACCTTACATAAAAAGGTTGCAAATCAGAATTTCAATGCCCTGCCATAAGAAGTCTCACTTCAAAAACATCTGATCTCGGTTAAATATCAACTTCAAACATTATAATTACCACATCAGCTTGAAAGAGACCCACTGCAGAGTCATAGGCCTCTTCCCGAAGGAAGCTATGGGCATAATCACCACGTCAGCTCACAATTTCAAACTCTGAGAAATCCAGTTGTATATGAACTAGAATATTTCCCAGGTTCAGGTTTCCCCATGATGTTTTTCCTTCACCTTCTGCTGATGGTGTTACCAATTTAAATTGGTAAATGCATACGAATACCGAAATATTCGTTAGTAAATGCCGGGGTTCGTATCTGCAGACATAGAATTTTGACATTCCATTGGTGAATCAGTGATGCATTTTGTGGTTTAAAAAAAATGTGTAATATTTTACAGGGACTTCAGAAGTAGGATCTGATGTGGAGAAATTCCTAAAGGATCCTTCTGTACAGAATTTGAATTTACTTGGTGAGAGAGCGGTGGATCTCATAGACACATATCTACAGGTACTAAATAATATATTCTTTATGATGTGTGGAGTTTGGTGAAGTGGTATCGCGATACAGTGACACATAATTTCAATCATTGGTTGAACACAATTCACCCCCACATACATGCACACACACAACAAGTAGGTAGGTACGTATATGGTGGAAGGGTTTTATTTTTTATCCCCTATTTTCCTTTATTTATTGCGAACGAGCCGGAGCTTTCGGTGAAGGAACACATTGTGTTCTTCAAAGTCCACTTGACTAGCTACCACCCTCGAGTTATAAATCAGTCGCCAAGCTCCTATTGATCTGTTCCGGCAGCTGCATTTGAAGACCGGCATGATTTAAATAGTAACAACAGTGATAAGCTGGTTATCTAATGTTTTAGACTCGGTAAGACTAGTAACAGTTTTTAAGTAATAGTGTTGGCTTTTATAACAAAGTCCTAAAGCGCATTACCGATTTGCCGGATAATAAGTTCAAGCGCCATGTCAAGCTAGTTTTAGTATCAAAAGGCTATTATAGGGTGGATCAATATGTAAACGATGGTGATGTTTGGAATTAACACCTCTCTCTGTGCCGATAAAAACGATTGTAACATAATATTTTTTTATGTTGGTAGATAAACCAGATCGAGTTTATTTCCGGTTCTTTTCGATGAGTGGTTTGTTTGTCCAAACCCGTGATAGTTTTGAAGTTCATAAGCGCCTTCTCAGCACCTTAACGGAATACTGTATTTTTGATTTTAATTTGGAGTGCCCTTTAGGTTGGGCATGTTTACCAATCATAGACCACATCGTCATTTAACATTAGGTGAGATTCTGATCCGACGTTAAAGCCCATTAAAAAAAAAACCAGGGTTTACCGTAAAAACACACGATAGAAGTGAAATTTTTGTATTATAGGGAAACATTTAAAAAAAAATACAACAAAAAGCCAATATGACGTGGTGTTCTCATCCAAGTACTGACCGCGTCCGACGACGATTAACTTCGGTGATCGGACTACAACCGGTGTTTTCAACAGAGACCTGACACAGTGTTTACCCTCACCGCTTTTTGTAACAAAAAGGTTGCTGATCAGAATTTCAAAGCCCATTCGTAAGGAATTTTATTTTAAAAAATCAATTTCAGGCGATAGAAGATTCAACAGAACTGATGCAGTCTTATATAGAAGTAGTGTTAAGTACCTCCGGTCTATCGAAAAGCAGTGAATTAGCAGCCAACGTGTCAAGGCTTTTGTACCAGAGGATGTTGACGGACAAACGTTTGCAGTATAGTTGGCCATTGGCAGATGCCTTGCTCGCAGGTCTTGGTCTTATAAAGGTAATTATGAAAGTGGAGTGTCTGTACTGCACTGGTTCAAATCTTGCAATGAGCTTTAACTAGTGGAGATAATTCATTGTCCTGTAAGAGACCCAGTGTAATGTCATAAGCCTCTTCCCGAGGGAATGTATGGGCATAATTAAATTCCGAGAAAGCCACAGTTCTATATGTCCCCACATATGGTGGTACTACAAGAACATTCCTCAGATTCCGGTTCCCTCACGATGTTTTTTCTTCACCATTAGTCGATAGTGATAGTGTTACCAATTTAAATTGATAAATGTATCGGAATATATGTTCGACCGACATTTTTTTTATTTCTTGTTCAATAGGTAGTTTTTATTTTAGCTTTTTGGACATAACTTTCTTAAAAAATGGTGAAAATATGATCTTTTTTTTATTAGTTTTTGTTTTACGGTTTTAGTTTATTTTAATCTGTCACTTCAGAACTTCATAATTTATAAATTTATTTGGAAAATTCTTTTTTGTATGGAAAAGGGGGTGTTTTCATCGGAGTCCCATATTAATTTCATTAGCATTGGACCTTTTATTTCGAAGTTACACCAAGGAACTCCTCAAAATCGAGTAGGAATTGTAGAGTTATTGTGATATTGCTACTAGGTTTATAATAATCCCAGACTAGGTAGGTACTTGACTATGGTAAAAGACATTGTGGTGGATTTATTTGGAGTAGATATTTTTGAAGTCAGTTTTATCATTTGTTAATATTTTCTTGTTTCTCGTTACAGTCCGAAAGGAAGAATTGGAAGATCCGATGGTCCCTTCCGTCTTGTTATTACACGTTAGCATCGGTCATCAACGAACCTTACTTCCCAACTGGTGTCAGAGATACTCTTAGGTAATTTCTTTTTACTATTGTTTTATACGCCAAAGGGCAGCAAATGGGCAAAGTGGCCCATCTTATGTTAAATGGTTACCATTGTCTATGGATAACTGTTAAACCAGGGGCATCACTGTTCTATCGGCGACCTTTAAGGGCTTGTTTTAATCCCCATTTGAAGAATGTCATGTCATAACCCTAAGGGAACGCCGTACTGAGTAACCCATTTCAGGATGCTAGTGTACGTATAATGGAGCTTCTAGAGAACTTAACAATTATCGCTGTTCTGGTGAGCTTTAAGGTATGTTGATGAGATGTCATGAGAGTTTGGAACAGTGATGAAAGCACCATATCAAAGAGTTTTTCAGAACACTCTGTAGTATACACGGTGAAGCACACACAGAGACCCAATGTCTCTACAAAATTCTAATAACTCTACATGTCATGTCAATCCAGAATCATGAACAATGTAACCATGCACTGGCCACTACCAGGGTTCATAGATTTTCTAATACTCATCTGTGGTGGTGTGTTTTATGAATGGACATTCTCGGCCTATAAAACTTGACATCACCTGCCTTAACCCTGAAGTTGAAAGACTATCTGTATCCCAGTTTTGATATTCTAATGTTAACATTGTCTGTTTTATCAAAACTGATTCAATAATACACTGTCGAAAACCATGACGGTTTAAAGTCCACATAAACAAATGCAGACTTCCTTATGCACTGGCCAACAGATAAATTGGCATTAAAGCATGTGTCTGCCATTTTGAGATCCGAGGCTTAAAAAACAGCCGAGAGGTTAATGTTTTGACGGTCTGGTTATATCTACGGGTGTCAGTGTTTTAACAGAAAGTCCTTAATGTGTTTTAATATTTATAATTATATTAATAGTAGTATTTCAACAAATGCAATTTAAATATATATAATAAAGCGGCCCGTGCAAGGCGCACCGACGACTGCTCTCCGAAAACTATGTCGGTAATATTGTCGTTACAATGTAATATCTTAACCCAGGTAATGGCAATTAGTTGAATTGGTATTGAAATAAACCAATTTATTATAATATGCAATTTGTTTTTATTTTCAGATTTTTCATCGCAAAGAAATTACCTGTAATGAGTGAACCAATAAAAAATGAAGTACAAAGACATTCGACGCTTTATTGTTAGATAATAAATAATATTTTCAGTGTTCGCACTTTAGTTGTTTTATTTATTATTCACTAGTGCACAGATGCGGCTTCAAAGAAAATGTGATAAAATCTTTCCTTTACAGTATGATCATGTAATGTTAGTTAACATGGCAACTGAACACCTGAATGTTAATCTCTCAATTCTGCCAGTATTTTTGGACATCTTTCTACTGTCTTCTCTCTCTTATTCACTCATTTTTTATATAAAAACAATTAACCCAGAATTTTCACTTTTCCTTACGATTTTTTAAATATTTTCTTTTATACAAACCTTGTCCTGACAATTGGCATGGTGACTGGTTTTCAATTACTACCCTATAATACTCTAGAATATATACTATTTCCAAAAAACATAATATTTTTGGAGAAAACAAAGATTGTTTACAAAATAAACGCAAATGTCATTTTAAATTTAAAATGCGTGCCAAAACGCATGCCCGTGTCACAATGGACAATCACGTCAAAATGGACGGAAAGGCTGAGTTAGACATATTATTGGCAGTCAGTGCAAGTGAGCTGCTTGCATTAGATGGTTTAGAAACATCTACAGCGATATGGGATAAGTTGAAGACTATGTGCCAATCAAGAGGGCCTGCCAGAAAAGCCTCGTTATTGAAGAAACTTGTCTTGACTCGTATGCAGGAACAAGATGGCCTGCGTAAACACATCCTGGATTTTTTGATGCTGTCAAGAAACTTAAAGAAATCGTATTGGTAGTTATAGATGAACTACTAGCCATTTTATTACTTTATCGTTTGCCAGATTCCTTCGCCATGTTCCGTACGGCAATGGAATCGCGTGAAGAATTACCATCCACTGACATGTTAAAAGTAAAAATCATCGAAGACTACGAAGGTCGAAAATCTAAAGTAATCAGGGAATTGATCAAACGTACCAACACGAAATACACCAATCAGTAAAATACCTGAATGAGAACCGTTGTCATAAAAGCAATTTTGAGTGCTATCGTTGTGGTCGTCGTGGACATTTGGCAAGAGAGTGCAAAGTTAAGTTTGTCAATAGAAATAAACAGAGCGTACAGTAATTGGAACGGCGTGGTGATCACGAGCAGAAGACGACGATGTTAATGAGTACCACCGAAGAGGTGATGTTCGGTGAACAGGGAACTCCTATTTGGTGCATTGATAGTGGGTGTACGGGCCATATGTGCAATGATAAGCAGATGATCGAGTCAGATCAGTCCTTTAGCGGGAAAAGTATTTTGTTACTTTTATTGACGATAAATCACGATGGTGTGAAGTTTACTTTATGTCTAATAAAAACGAAACTCTAAGTATGTTTAAAACTTATAAGGCATACGCAGAAAAATTATCAGGGAATAAAATAAAGAATTTACAGTCTGATAATGGTCGAGAATATGTTAACAACGAATTTGATAATTTTTTGAAGGCTGAGGGCGTAAAAAGGAGGCAGAATGGAATTTCAGAACGCAAGAACCAAACGCTGGTTGAGATGGCGCGATGTATGATGCGTCAGGCAGGAAGCCCTCCTGCATTTTGGACAGAAGCAGTTAATACTGCAAATTATGTGAGGAATAGATGTCCAACAACATCGTTAAAGGGTCAAGTACCATTTACAGTATGGTAGGGAAAGAAGCCTACTGTAATTTAACTATGATTAAATTCAATCATTGTGTTATGTCATATTGTCTTTTTATTCAACACACCAACACATCGAATACTATGTTATATTTTTTTACAAATAAAAACTTAAAGAAAAGTAATTGAGACATCGTTTCTTAAATAATCGATATTCCAGACCTCGATCTTCTCTTAGAAACAATTCCACGGAACACGATTCGAATCGGTTTAAAAATCTATTATTTTCAGTAAGAATCACCATCCTTATAAAATAACATGTTGAAGCAATAGCATAGACAAAGTTTTTTTTTACTAGAAAATTTTAGCTATAATAGTAGATTCCAGATTATAATCTGTATTTTACTCTATTGATTTATGGTTACAATTAATTATCAATTATTACTACTAATTTGGGTAGCTGTAAACTTTCTAGCTAAACTATCTGCAAAAAAAATGCTTTGGTCACAAAGAAGAAATCTGTACATGAAATCTATTTCAGAAAATTTCTCTGGGGGGCTTAGAATCAACGACACGACACATTTAAAATATTTGGAAATTTAACCTGTGTTTCATTTAGCGCAGGGCTATCCAAACTACATGGGACCCAGGGCCAACAAAAATGACTCAATACATTGGGGGGCCGCAAAGTATTTATAAAAATAAAATACAATACTCGTATAATAAGTATCATTATTTTATTATCTACTTTTTCATTAATTTGTCTTTTACAATTCTGTCAACATCAACCTCAATATTAGTAGTAACTAGACGCAGAGCATGTTTAAGTGAAGTATCTGTCAATGAAGACCTGTATTTAGATTTTATTATCTTCATTGTTGAATATGCACTTTCACAGAGGTAGGTATTAATTCGTCGCAAGAAAAATAATTTACTCATTTAATGTATTTAAACAAAGATAAAAAAGATTCTGCGGGCCGCAATAATTCATGCCGCAGGCCGCATGCGGCCCGCGGGCCGTGGTTTGGACAGCCCTGATTTAGCGTATCACATAGAAAGTTCTCGGAAATTTAGTAATGTAGTAGTATACGGGACACTCTAGGCTAAATAGGATATTTTGAATATTTCTTCCTTAATTTTGTGATATATCTATGATATATCATTATATAAGATAGTTATATAAGACAGTTTTTTGGACATAACATTCTTAAAAATGGTCAAAATGTTATCTTTCTCTTTGTAAATTTTTACTGTTACTTAGCCTTTATAAAAATATTTCAATCTGTGTTTTATAAAGTTTTTTCAATTTTATTCAATTTAATAAAATGAATGTATTATTCGATTTATATATTTTTTATATTTCGTAATTTAAAATCAACTATAGGCTTGAATACTGAAGAAGTTATTTTGGCCTGAATCCAAATGTAATAAAATTAATCTCAACATTTTCGTTATGATTTTATAAAAATAGAAATTTAAACGTTATACAACGATCTATAGATTTCTCTAAGCATAAAGAAACGGAGGGAAGATAAGAGAAGGGGAAGCGAAAAGAAAGAAAAAGGAAAGGGAAAGAGTTCTAAAAATAATATCTTGTCTTGTTCACTTGAATATGTATTGAAGCTGTACTAGATTTTTAAACGATTTTTATTCAAAAATATTTCAGAAAAAAGGTGCAGACCAAGAATCTCCAGAGAAAAAGAAATTACAGACAACTATTTGCAATAAATTTTTGACGGTCTGATGATTTATCGGGTGTCAGTGTTTTAACAGAAAGTCCTTAATGTGTTTTAATATTTATAATTATATTAATAGTAGTATTTCAACAAGTACAATTTAAATATATATAATTAAGCGGGCGAGCGCGTCCCGGACCGGTCAAACTAACACTAACTGTGGCCGTGCAAGGCGCACCGACCACAGCTCTCCGAAAACTATGTCAGCAATATTGTCGTAACAAATTAATTACAAATAAACAACTTACAAAAAATGCACATATATAAATTAAAAAATTAACAAGTACAATTTTAGTTTTAGTATTTATATTTTTTTTAAAAACCTCAAACATCTTCTAGATATTTATCAATTACAGTGTCATTATTACTTTTTTATTTTTTGGGGGCATTTCCGTATAATTGTTGTTAGAGGGTTTTGTCGTTAACTTTAGTGGTAAATATTTATAGAGAGTTACATACACTACAAAAGACGTATATATAATCATCTATGATATAATCTGAAGTTTATTTATTTTGTACGACATATATTCAATTAAGGCAAACCAATAAACAAAGATAAAATATATGTATAAAGTATTTTGCAGGTTAGTCTAATTTGTTTAGTTATTATATTAAATCCTTCAGTTATTATTTTATTTTTATTTTGGTCTTAAAGACATATTTGCATTTGATAAAAAAAATATTTCACTTGTAATTGTTTTACTTTATGGCTTAGTCATTTAGATATATATTGAAAACGTTTTAAAAGTGATAATGTACTGCATATAAGCGTTTTAATCACTTATAAAATAGATTGCATAAACATTGGCTACTTTTTATCACAAAAAAAAATGGTGTTATGGTGGTGAATAAATAAAGTAGGACCTAAAAATGAATTAACACGTGTCTGTTATTTCTTACAGTCTATCATAATGGCAGATATATTAAAATTAAACTATACAGTTTGGAGGAGGCGCAGAGCTGTTGTTTGACAAAGTAAAAAAGCATGAATTAGAATTACCAGCTGTGAGAAAATACTTCGAAGATTGCCACAATGAAAAATGGACGATAAGAGAACTGCTCATTTGGATCAAGGAAAATTTGCTGAAAGAGAGACCTGAATTATTCTTGCAGGTATTTCATTTATAGAATTGAGTATTACTAAAGATTGAGTTACATATTAGTTCTTTATACAGATCTAGCTTTTGCCTGAGGCTTGCGTGAATTTAGATTTTACCTATTCCTCGGACACAGTATTTCTTTTCTGGATGACATTGAACAGCTAAGGCATGAAAGGTATCACATTCGCATTATAATATAGGGTGCTGTTCTGCTAACTAGGATAATAAACATGTTTATTGTAGTAATATAGTTATGCTTCCTCTGATTTTTTAAGATCCAGAACTCAATGTTATAATGTGTTAATTAAATTTCATGGTTTATTAAAAAAAGTTCCTGCAAAATACATTTTACATAAAAATTATAATTTTTATAATACATCATTTGTTATTTTTGAATGTTTTGTAATAAATCGGGTATTTTTTTAAGCTTATCATGCCAATAGTCTGTTCGCCTGTGCCTCATGAGGTCAACATTTAATTGCATGGAACTTAAACCTTTTTGGTTTTAGACAGTCCAGGTGTTAATAGTTTCTAGATTATGTGAAATGTCGATATTGTTGAAGATGGTAACATGCTAAACTTAGATAGGTCTGGCTCTCAAGTGCAGCTACCAAAATACACCTATAGGTGCTTCGTACCAGATTTTCATCTTGAGGGTGGTAAGTAATCAGACTGGTATCTAGACAAAGCTTTATATCCAAAAACAAAGTATTATTCACATGCGATATGTTAATTATATACTGAAATTTTTTGCTTTAGACTGAAATAAGAAAACTATCTATATAAATGATAGCGATTTACCATTGTACACACACCATGTAAAAACTATGGGATAGGTTTGGATTAATTATTTTTTGTTTTATTGTCATCATACTGTAATTTAATATAAAATTATTGAAGACTTAGAAAAACTATGATTTTTACAAGCAATGTGTAAAGCATGTACAAAAGTTTTTAATTGAATGCTTTTACAAAATGAAAAAATATAATTGATAATTTTTATAGTATTCGAAATCTTTCATCACACAGTGCTTGCTTATAGTTGTTATCAGGAAAGTTTAAACTTTGACTCTGATAGCCCTCTGTCATTATGTTATCTAATGATACTTAGGTAAATATTCATTAGACAAACATTAATGGACATTTTTGAGTGGCATCAATAGCTAAAAGTCACATTAGAGTTTCATGTCGTTTTCTTAGAGTGTTCACATTTTTTAATGCTTTTCTGAACAACTTATTAACTTTTATGTTAAAAATCTATTGTCTAAAGCTATTATAATGTTCTCGTAACTCACTTGAGAAAGTAATCATATGTCTATGCTTCTTGTTATGCTATGTTTATTTATATTTATTAAAATTGTTATCAAAAACTTGGTATTTACTGGTTGTAATCAAATGCTTGGTATTTACTGGTTGTAATCAAGTCGAAGATGATTGTAATGCCTTAGAATAAATTAAGCTTTTCTTCGCAGGGAGACTCTGTCCGTCCCGGTATTTTGGTGCTTGTCAATGACGCAGATTGGGAGTTGTTAAATGAACTCGATTACGTACTCCAACAAAACGACACTGTCATGTTCATATCCACTTTACATGGAGGATAATATTATATTCATTTTAATCATGTATAATAAAGCCATGTTATTATAGTTTGTATTGGAATTTGTGATAGAATCAATTGAATGAATTCGAAATGTTGAGATATTTATAAAGAACATTCAAGAACAGAGTAAAATGATAATGAAAGTTTGTGTTCTTTGTATTATTCGTAATTAAACATTAAGACGAAATCAATTGTTTTATTATCACCTTTTTCTGTATCTATACATATAGATAAAATCGATTCGTCTGTTTTCTTGTCTCAGCTAATCCCGAAAACGAGTGGACAGTGGACCGAATTTGGCGCCACTTTTAATTAACAGTATTTCAGTGATATCTGTATGGCAACACGTTTTCCATTGTTACTATAGAGTAATAACAAAATTACAGATTAAGAAAAATTTAATATCAGTGCGTAATGAATACAGATTAAAAACGTAGTTTCCCTTGAAACAAATTTCGTTCACGAGAAAAGAAAAGACAGGGTAGGCTTAACCCACAAACAATACCGTCCTTGAGGGATAGGTCAAATATATGTTAATGCGAGCGAAGCCGCGGGCATAAGTTAGCTTAATATAAAGTTTTAAGAAACGAATTTTTTTATAAACATTACGCTTTCAGCTATGTGTGCTATTTCGTCTGTACATAAAATGTATAGTCCTAACTTAATTGTACCTATAAATACGAATATGACTTTTATTTCCTTATTACGATTTACCTATTTAACCGATTATCATGAACTTTTCCATAAAGTTTATCCGGGGTATAGAAAAGATTATAGTATATACCTTTTATACAGAAAGAAAAGAACTACGCGAGCGAATCCGCAGGAAAAATTAGTCACGGTATAAAAGGTTCTCGCAATCGGATTGCTGTGAATTAGCCGACCTTAAGAGTATTTTCATTGCCCCGCGTATATCGGTACCGGTACCTTGTCACTCATATGAAATGACATAAAAGCTCCCCCTTTATTCGACCCTCGTCTAAAACCATTTGCATTACAATCACGTACAAAACGTTTTAGATTTAATTATAAACTTTATTTATTACGCACTAGATTTTGACGTCAGTTCCGTTCGCGTTTCTGACAGCGATGTACCAGGGCCCTATTCGGGAATACTTAAGGGAGGTTAGACTTTAAACGCAGATGGTTCTCATTATTTGATGGAATAATAATCCTGTAAGAGAATTGTGGAACTTTATAATATGTATTAAGATTTTTATTAGCTATAACTAGTTGCCCACCCGGCTTCGTACGATATTTCTCACGAATAATTAATTTCGTATATAGAAACTATTTTTTTTTTCGACTTTCCTATCTGATGTTGATCTGACGGGCTTTTACAGCTTCGCCAGACTACACCTAGAAATCAACGTTATTTAAGTTTTATAGTTGGAGATAGCGCAAAAATCGTAGCAACGGCCCTTATTCTGAATTAAGTAAAAGATAAATTAGAAAATTATTTAACAATAATCAAATTTCATTGATAACACAAAAATACCAAACATTTAAAACATGTACTTAACAGTGTAGTACGTAGTATATGCGGATAGGTGGCGTTAAAATAAATGTGATCATGGTGATACTGACAGTAGAGCTTAAAAGGCTTTATTTTCGAATAGCTTTTATCCCCGGGTTAGTTCGCATCAATGTGGTTTTGACCTATATCTTGGGAACAGCATTTTTTTCTGGGTTAGGGTACCTCCCTATGTCCTTTTCTATGTGCCGAATATCATGATGATCTGTTGAGTAGTTAACGCGTGACAAAGTAACAGACATTCGCATTTGTAATACTAGTTAGAACGATAAGGATGTCTTGAAGGTCATAGAGTCTTTTGAGGGAGTAAACTTGATAATTTAATCAGTGTATAATGTAACATCATTCATCTGAAATCAATTAACACTAAATATGTGAGCGTAACTGTACAAAGTACAGTCGGTTACACAAACGAGTCCCACAGCGGGAGTCGTGTAGTAATCTCGTCGTAATATAATTACACCGCGACATTTAGGGGTGGACTGATTTTATTGTTGTTCAAATTGAAAAAATAACACGACGATCTTAAAGAATAATTCGTTTTTTTTTCCCAATACCAAATACGTCCTTGACAACTAAATAAACAAACTTAATCGGTTTTATATTACTTTTCATATTTTATAATTACACTAGCTGTGCCCGCGACTACGTCCACGTGGCATTTTAATTTTAAACACAATGATTAATAAAATCATAGATAAAAAAAAGCGTATCAAAACTCGACATCGACCCTTTGTCAACGATTTTGTTCTTCGAGGCGTGGCGTGGCACTACAATGTCTAGTAGTTGCTCATACTGTGAATGTATAATTCTGACTTTCGATACACGGTGCGGCACTCAAAACAACAATCAGCAATGCCAAAATCTGTCCAGCAGTTTTTCCGTAAATTGCTTCTCTTTTGTTTTTCTTATAAGTGGGATAAATATATATACGGATGTGATAAAACATGCCCTATTTGTTATAACGGTGTATAATCTGTCATTATACCAAATTTCGTCAAAAACCATCCAGTCGTTTTTGCATGATGCGTATACAAACGACAGATAGACAGATAAAAATTATAAAAACAATAGAAATGCGTTCTGTCATTGATTCTCAGACGCCCGAGAGTATTGTTTCCTAAATATATTTAATGTACAGATTTCGTCCCGTTAGTCTTTTATTATGTTATGTATAAATTTACAGTCTTGGTCAATATTTTTGCCCGCTCGAAAAATAGCCGTAAGTTTGAGCTTGCGTGGAATATAGCCAAGAGTTGAATACAAAACAGAGTTAAATTATTATTATAGGAAATTAATATTGTCATTTAGTTATCCTTAAGTTGTCTCGTCAGCATATATATTGTTGTCGCTAGTGTTTATGTACTTACAACCCATGTTACTCGCTAATAACGTAACTTTCTATAAGTAAGAGAATTTTTTAAGTCGCTCAAGTATATTTTCAGTCTATTTACTACAAACAAAAATCAATTCCGTTCTCTTTATAATTGTAGTTTAGAAGGCTCATATATATGTGAGATTGTTAAATTACAACGCCGTCTAATCCGCACCATGACGACGCACCATGTTTGTTTATTGTGGTGAAGGTTTTTATACTATCCATTTCACTATAACTCGTCTCTAGGTGGCGTTGTAACGCGGAGGCTTCTATACGGTTGAATCTATATCTAATGTCCATTTTTGTTTCCACTGAATTGAATAATAACATATACGTGTGGGGCCGCGGACACCAATAATATATATATTTATGTCAATATCAATTTATATATTATACTAGCCACCCGTCGTGGCTTTGCTCGGGTATAATAACAAATAAAATTAACACAAATCTTTACAGTATGACCAACATAGCTACTGACTAATCGAAGGTCTTTTTGTCAATTCTATCAATATCTTTAAAGACCTTCCTGCTCTCTTCTGTCTCACAACCCAGTTTTTGGAATAGATTTTTTTTCATTTTGGTAAGTGAATCTTCTTATGGGAGGGCTTTTAAATTCTAATCGGCAACCTTTTTGTGTGACGAAAATTGGTGGGGGTGAACACTGTGTCGGGTAGAGTGCTGAAAACGCCGGTTTTCGTCCGATCATGGAAGTTAAGTAACGTAGAGCCCGGTCAGCGGATGACCACCTAGGAACACCGTGTCACGTTCGCTTTTTGTTGTTTTTTTTTTTTTTTTAATTAAAATGTACATCTCTGTAATACAAAAGTTTTACATCTATCGTGTATCTTTACGACACACCCTGTTTTTTTTCTCATATTTGAATACGATTTTTCAAACAATTATTGCATCGCCCTTAAATAAATATAATGGCTGCGCTCCAGATAATGAGATGTGTTTCTGGCCTGCATCTCATTGATCGAGTACGGAGCATGCAGACGCTTTTGTAACGCTGTCATTTAGAGAAAAAAGAAGAAAAATTTGGAATATGTCACTATTAGAATTATTACTATAAAAAAATATTGACACCGCAGCTATATACCGCTTATATATACATACCGCTTGATACATCGCACGTTTAAAAGAGAAAATTGCTCGCCAAAGAACAGCAATAAATATTACATCTCACGCATTGGGCATCGTAAACCAATTATTCCTGAGACGTCGCTGCTTCCGTACGAGGTGCTGAGTTTGCAGGTTAGTGCACGCTTTTTATTTGGGGTCTTTGTTATTATATTTGTTTATAGGCAAGATCACCTACCGCTCCACGCTCTCTCTCTCTCTTCACTTCACGCATCTTTTTATACCTTTTTATTTTCACCGCATCCTTCCTGGTGGGACCTATTGACACGGTCCCATCAGCCCCTTTAATTATCATGCAAACCCTGTTCTGGTAATTACAAACACAACAATAAAAGAATCAGACAAATAGGTGCTGCTGTTCTGAAGTGATACGCTTACATACTGAAAATGCCCTTAAAGGATTCAAATTTATAAAAAATTGTACTCACTAGAACAGACGATAGTTTGCAGACAGTTTTGTTTTCAGTTGTTTTCGAATGTGAAGCAATCGCGATCGCTTCAACTCTATGGCGGTAGACAGCTACAGAGGTTTTATTGTAAGGGAATATATTCAAGCATAGTATGCGTGAACACATACAATCGACATTTGATTTATATATCGCACCCTTAATAAAGTGAGGACCACATATCGAATTTTTAGATATTTTAGTTTTTGTAATAGAAGTGCTCATTATAAATAGTTCTACAAGGTATATCTCACAGGAAGAGTAAATTTTCATGGCAATGACGTTGTAAATCAGGGAGTTAGGACTTATTTTGTAAAAAAAATGTGATCGTCGATTTGTTTTTAGCCGTTTCCCAAAAAACTACTTTTCTAAGTGAACCCTTTACTTTACTAAGGGAGCGATATATATAGGTTAAAGTGTAAGAAGTCGCGGGTGGACGTCAGTCTTATTTACTTATGGTTCACCGTGACATCATAGTTCACATCCCTTCAAAACGTAAAGTATGTTTTATGCCAAATACTAACCTGTGGTGACGTAATAAAAAAATTAGCCAGTTTTCTGATTATCTTCATTTAAAAAAAAATGATAAACATGATTCATACGACTTCCGTGGAAATGGAAAATTGGGTTGACTATCCCCCTCGCACTCGTGCCCGTCTTTATCCGACCCTTTACTTGAATGCGGGAAATTTGGATATGGTAGTAATGTTGTTAAATAATTTCTGCAAACATGGTAATGTTTTTTTATGTATTCCTTTGCTGTAATGGTGGTAGAATTAGATATCCATAGAAATTTTATATACATATATTTTTTTTTAAGTTGTAGGTCTTTCCGATGATCACAAATTCACCTGATGTTAATCGACGATGTGGCCTAAAATGGTAAAGACGCTAAATATAGAAACGGACTGGCTTTCCAGTAGCAGCTGTCTGAATACACCTATAGGTGCTTTGCGACAGGTTTTCATCTTGGGGGGTAGTTATCCAGACGGTCTTCGAGAAAACTCTGCCATCATGCTTCGGTTTTTTCGATCTTCTTTTTGATTCCAACCATCATTATCGCTCCTTAATCATACAAGTATTTATATGGATAGTAAAAATTCATATTCATAATAGTTCAAGACAATCACCGAGTGTTTAGAAATCTATATAAGAGTTTCAAATCTTTCAGTGGCTGAGAGAAATTATTTTAGACTCTTTAGTTAGTTTTAAAAACGTGGTGCATTCAAAAATATATAATAACACTTTTTAATAAGAATAATGGATTGATAATCAGCACAGATAAACAACACGTTTCTTTATCTATTACACCATAATAATTCATTATATTATAAATAGTTATGATAATGATCACTATTTATAATTACAGAAGTCTTAAAATTTCACTGTGTAAGTGAAAATGTTAGAACAGGTAAGAGATATACACGTGTCTCACTCACACGCAAAATAGCGCATCCAAATCTTCGGTCATCGAGTGTTCAGTATCGAACACCCAGTCGAGTTAAGGTAGCGCGCGCAGTCGCCGGACAATAAAGACACCCCAATGAAAATTGTATGAAAACGTACAGAAAAACACCAAATATACACGGAAATATATACACCAAATGGATAATATAAACTTTTTAGTGTGAACTTTAGTGTGTTTGAGTGTAAATTTTAGTGTCGTATTACGTTTTAAGGCGTTCCATTTATACGTACAAGATGGCAGATCGTATTTAGACGTTCGAAGGTGGTTGAGTTCCGTTGATTTACTTAGATCAGTGTACTAACCGGGTCTATATTTTATTCAGGTCAGTGGGATATAACATTTTTCTTTTAACTGTAAAATATATACATTTAAAAAGTTTAAATTATGTTTAAATCTTATTTTTTTTAATATTTCTTATATACTTATGTGTTTGTAGTAACAATCTATTAACTATGAATTAATTTCTGGTCTTGTCATCTATAGCCAGGATTTTCGTAATCTATTTCCTTATACATAATCGGGATTATAGTAACCTTGCAGGTTACTTAGGCTATCTATGTGAAAAACTTCATTTAAATCGATTTAGCGTGCTAGTTCAAAGGGTGACAAACAAACAGATAGTAATATTTCTTTTAGAATATCTGTGTGGATTCATTGTCATCCCTTAATCTCGGGTAAATATTTTAGCGTGATGGAATTTAACTTGAGGTTTCTGATTGTATGTATATACTGTTAGAAGTATAGCATTTTTTAACCGGCTTCAAGAGCAGGAGCTTTTCAACTCGGTTTTATTATATTTTAATATTGGTAACCTCAGAACTCGGTCATTTATAAAACGCTTTAGATTTTGTTTTAATTCGGAAAAAAAAAACAGTTTCAAGATGGTCCCACTGTAATTTTCATTAGCGTTGGACATTTGCAGGGAATTCATCAAAATCGAAAAATAAATTAAATAAAAAAAATAAAACTTTATTTGAATAAATTACAATATGATACAGAAGGTTTACCTTTCGACATACAGTACAGTACACATCTATTTATCCTAGCGCCTGAACTAGGCCGAGCCTGTATCTCAGACAATTTTTTCTCCCCGTGACGTATTGTCCCCGTAATGTTTTGGTCAATGAAATATTGTTAGATTTATGAGAATCCAATAATACTAGGTAGGCATGGAACTATGGTCTAAGACGTTATTGTACATTTTTTGGTAGTAGATTTTTTTTTAAAGTAAATTTTATTTCTTGTTAAAAAATTTTTGTTAGTTATATCTAATTGATACAAAAGTTATATACACACTCGTGTTTACGCAAAAATTATGTGTATGGGCGCGTCCGCGAGACATAAAAAAATACACTTTTAACAAACGATCTATTAATATTATAAGATTACATTTATTTATATTAATTATAAAACTAAGAGGTGTCTATCGTTCGCGGTGTGAGACAATAGTGGCTGTTCATCGGATACAACCTGTGAGGTGATTCTCACGCTACCACGGTGGTGACGAGTCCTCGGTTCCTTGTATTGCCGCCTTGCACTGCCGGTGGCCGATATATCGCAATGGTTTTCCGTAAACGTACCTTCACCGCAACTTAACTGTTTCTATGTATTGGGACGGTGTAACACACAGACACACTCTGTGTACATATAAATGTCTTATTTATAATCTTGCATTTTATGTTTTGAAACGAAACGTTAAAAAACAAGCGACCCGAAGTTGCATCCGCACAAACGTGACTCAAGAACTAGATTCGTATCGCGCGCATACGTCAAAATTGTACAATGGAATTAAAATCTCAACAAATCACAATTTTTTTTTATTAAGTCCGCTATAATTAGTAGTGTGTTATCGCAAACGCCGCTACATTTTTTTAAATTTAACGCTTTAGGTATATTATACATATATAATATACTAGACGAGCCCGCAAATTCGTACATGTTTTCTTTATTTATTGTAATAAATAACTCAGTTATATCAAAATGGATATTAAAATGTATTTGAAATAGTATAAATACCTTCTCCATAGATAGAATATGTATACTAATTAACATATTTTGATACAGTTACTTGTAACTATTAACGTCACCTATTTTCGTAGATTAGTAGTGGTCTAAGTTATAAATAAAGGCTTCGGCTCGTCAGTGGTATTTAAAAAAACACTATTTAAATTTTTATTTGTGATAAGAATTAAAGCTCTTCCAATAGCCCCGAAAATAGAAAAAAACGGTTGTATTAATATATATATATATATATATATATGTCTTGCGACTTTGTTCGTGTAAGCCTCTCGGCTGATTTTTTAAGACCCAGATCACAAAATGGCGGAAAATGTGTTTTTTTTTATTTCACGACATCGTACATTGTAAATTTCATGATTTAATAGAAAAAGTTCCTGCCAATGAAAAAAGAATTTAAAAATTCATTTTACATAAAAATATTAATTTTACAATAAATAGTTTGCTATTTTTTAAAGTTTTGTAATAAATTATGAATTTTCTAAAGCTTATAATGCCAACAGTCTGTTGACCTGTGCCTCATGAGGTGTAAATTCGTTTTTATGAAATTTGAACCATTATGGTTTGAAAGAATACTTAACAATTACTTATATTGACAACTTCAGAATTGGCAGTATGGATGAACTCCTTCGCCTGTCCTGTTGGACGAATATTATTACTACTACCATAGTGGCTTGGGCCAGTCCAGGGGTTACTGTAGATTGAACCATACTTCGGAACGGTACATTTTTCTAGCTAAAAGCTACGCTGTATCCTTTTCTCTAGCTCTGACAATATGTATGCAAAATCAAATGATCGATTAAGTAGTTAAGAAGTGAAAGAATGACAAACAAACACATATTGACATTCATAATATTAATAATGTGTATTTTAATTTTGTATTAAAATAACATATATAAACTCTAGTATGTAACTCATCTTTGGCCATCATGATCCAATTTTTTTTTTAAAAGAATAGGCAGACGTACGTCTTTTGTTTCGGAAACAATATACTAGAAATCAAGTTATTATAACTTGTTACTCTATATGTGATGATCGCAGTGAAGTGAAACACAATCATATCCTTTCTCGTTCCTTCTCTATCGAGCTGTAGGTAGTGGTAACTGGGCTTGTTTTCTAGTGATGTTTCCTCCTTTAGACACCCCAATCATGAGATCAAACCTGACATGATAAGTTTTGACGCGTCACCTTTGAAGTGCTTTGGAGAGTCTAAAATCCCTTAACTTTATTGGATTATGGTATTGAACGCACGACAGACGACGCCGCTTCGGAACGCTTACTGTTATATACGGTTCCTGCAGACATTTATGTGTATAAAAAGATTCCAATAAATAATTAAACAGACGACCCTTCGTAAGGTAGTGGTGCGAAGTTTTGCTCCAACTGTGAGATCGCGGATTCGTATTTCCGTTCTGTATGGATTTTTTATAAACATGCTAGGGGTAGCCTGTTACGTCGTCTGCGTTTGTATCAATGTAAATGATTACACCCTTTTTATTCGTGTGGAAATCTATCTCAGGGGAGAGAGTGGGTTATGTCCGACTCGCACGGACTAAAACCCCACGGTGTACCCTCTGCTGCCATAGCAGGACGACAAGGGGTGACGGTAGCACTCCGCATGTCGCTCCGGCAGCCCGCCCAGCCTGACATCCCGACTGTCTCCCAGACGGCCGAACCAGTGCAATGGAGAGACGGCCCCTTCCACCCATCTCCCCTTGGTTCGGCTTAAGAACGAACGCGGGAGGCGAACAAACCGCCTCCCCTCTTCCACCCAACGTCTACGCAGACCTCAACGGAGGCCTTGTCACCGGTAGTGGCAACTTCCCTTTGATAGAAGGCGGCTTGCAGCACGCACCCCCCATAAAACGCTCAGCATTTTTTCCGGCGGCGCCGCATAGAGCGCAGTGCAGCTTGGTAGCTACATAGTCTCTGGCCCTGTGGCCATGCCCACACCAGAAACAAAGGTGACCTCTATAAAATGATTACATCATATATTATCTTCGTAGGAGTATAACAGGTAATGCAGCGGGCGCCCAAAATAACTCACAAATGGCAGGATTTCTTCCGACTTCCTTGAAGCTTACCGCTATATTGTAGCCACTTTAAGTAATGCTAACTAATATTGTAAACGCGAATACGAGTTTGTTCGTTACGCGGTCATGCCTTAATAATCGTAATCAATATTTCATAAACGTTAACAGGGGATACAAATAAAGGTATAGGCGTGTCCTTCATTCAGAAAAAAGTACAGTTCTCGAGGGATTGGCGAAACTTATTAACACTATCAATAGGTAGTATCTTTGTAATTGTACACTATGTGCTATTCAAATATATAAACTACAATGCTGTAAAGTTTTATCAGAATTCGTTCAGTCATTTTTGCGTGAAATAGTTACAAACTTCCATCCATCCTCAGAAACTATCTCGTCCTAAACCTGACTAATATTATATTATAAACTAGCTGTTGCTCACAGCTCCGCATGCGTTTTTTTATAATTGTGAATTACTTCTTATAAGATAAGCTATCTGTTAGTGAAAGTTCCGTGAAAAATGGTTCGAACGTTTTGAAGATAGTACTGCAAATAAAGCCATGGGTAAAATCTAGTCCAAAATAAAAAAGCTTTAATTATTTTTTATAACGTTAGGTTCTGTCAGTGAAAGTCTCATGAAAATAAGTCCAATCGTTTTGGAGACTACAGACGAAGCCATGGATGACAGCTAGTCTAAAATAAAGTAGCCTATGTCACCCGCTGAAATTTTAACTATCCGTCAGTGAAATTTCTGTCAAAATCGGTCCAAAAAAAATGTATCGTTCCCTAGGAATAGATCCAATCTCCATTAACACAAGCGAAGCCGAGTGCAAAAGCTGGTAATTGTATAGTTCACCTAAGAGGTAGCGGTAGTCATTTGTCGATTTTTTTAAATTAATCTTGAAACTGATTCGAGTCCACAATGTTTGTTTGTCGTTCGGTTGTCAAACTAATTGGTCAACTTATTGTCGATTTTTAGGTACAAAATTGACACGGTTGCATTTGTTTTAACGCCATCTATCCGCTAATTATTAGTATTATATTCTTAACTGTGTATGTTGTGACCGTTTGATATTTGTTCACATTTAGTTTAAATATGTTATATAAGTTACATGCGGACAGTGTCACTTGATTTTACCCTCAAACCGATCGAATAGATGTTACACATCAAAAACAAAAAAAAATGGTAGCAGAGTTTATGTCGAGGAATTTGCTCTCAAACATGTTATTAGATGTAATGGCGCACATAAATCACATTTGGATCTTCCAGGATCATATCGAGGCAAATATATCACCCTCGAGCCATATGTGTTTGGAATACGTATGTGGAATTTGCTAGAACATTACCTGGTAATGTATATTATTTTATATTCTATGCGGGCGAAATGATTACATGGTGCTGGAGACTGTTTGGGGCGACACGAATATGATTTAGGCTTGTCCACAAACTTCACTTTTTTAACCGATATAAAAAAGGAGGCTTTTCGTTAGGTATTTCTTTTAATGTTTCATATCTCGGAACTTTGTCATTTATAAACCGATTTCGAAAATTATTTTTTTATTGAAAAGTAGATATTTTCAAGGGTCCCATTTTATGTGTGATCTTGGATGTCGAAGATAGACCAGAGAACTTTTCAAAATCGAATAGGAAATGTATAATCATTTAAATATTGATAGGTTTATGTCAATGCAAGACCAGATAAGTACCTACAATCAAAGACAAGTAAATACATGACTATGGTCATAAACATTCGGGTGAATTTTTCTGAGCAGATTTCTTTAAGTCGGTTTTTTTTTTTGTTAAAAATTATCTTGTTTCATTGTGTCATGTTGTCATTAAAGACACGGTGTTAATTGAGAAGCTATTTATCCGTCATTTCTTTAGCTTTTAACTATAAATAGCTTCGTTCGTTATAATATATATTTATATAACAAATATCGTATTCTTATAGAATCATGACAAAATAACATACAAAATAATCTTGATAATCTATATATATAAATAAAATTGCAGTGTCTGTTTGTAATATCAAAATAACGACTTTTTACTGATTGGATATGAATGTATACACGATACTGATAACAAAAATACAATTTTTTACCATTTTTGTCTGTTTGTTCCGGGTAATCTCCGAAACGGCTGGACCGATTTTCATGGGACTTTCACTGACAGATAGCTGATCTTATAAAAAGTAATTTACAATTATAAAAAAAACGCATGCTGAGCTGCGGGCAAGAGCTAGTTGATCCTATAAATGCTCAAACGGGTTGAAGTCAATACTCTTCGTTACATCAATATTATGATTCTGGCTTCTATGAGCGCTCTCTGTTCATTTGATGATCAGTTAAGTAGTAAATTACAAAAAAAAAATAGGACTACATAATTTCAAGTATAAACTTTGTGAATTAAAAAAAAGAGAGGTTTTAGAATCGAGGTGTTTTATTTTACCTTACTAATAATTTATTACAAGTGAAATAAAAAAGAATTCGCCGCCATTTTATATCGCGTTTTCATTAACTCGACATAATCCTGTGACATTATAACCCGGTGATTTCCCCCCACCGAATAGTTTATGGCGCGCCCTGACATTACCTACTTGGATTATGATTTACGGCGTGTTCATTAAATCTAGGTACAATTTCAGGGTATATTTAAACAAGTTTGCGGCACGAACGTCGCATGTTACACGATATAACAATTGGCATGGTGTAGTACCTCGGGCCCCTAAACGTCAAGTTGTTCCTGTTCACGCGAATGTTCTAAACATTTTTTCTTTGTTATTATTTAAAAAATCTTTTTTTTAAACGCTTCACTACATAGTATAAAACAAAGTCGCTTTCTCTGTCCCTATATCCCTATGTATGCTTAAATCTTTAAAACTACGCAGCGGATTTTGATGCGGTTTTTTTAATAGATAGAGTGATTGAAGAGGAAGGTTTATATGTATAATAACATCCATTAAATAGTGGAGAAATACTGTTATTTTCGAGGTTTCTAATGTGATATCGTAAATAATTACATTTTTTCCGCTTATATTGCAACAAACGCAGGCTGAACCCTACGAGATTTATCAAAATAATGTGTGCGCGCCACGGGCAGTAATGAATAAATCAAAACTACTGGATCGATTTTAATCAATTTTTCAGTGAATGACATAGGCTATATATATTTTATATCCGTGCGAAGCCGGAGCGGGCCGCTAGTCTGGCCCCTTGTGATAGTTGCTCAATCAGGTGAGTGCCTTAGGTAGATGGTGGTTGGATGTTGATTTCTCTTTCACGCGCAAACTACTCGACGGATTTTGATGAAATTTTACAGTAAATATCGCTTATACGTCAGAATAACACATAGTCTATAATTTATAAAGTTGTTTTCAAATAACCGAAATATAACAAGAAGTCTCAAGTGAGTTTGAAAATATACTGCCATCTAAAAGTTATCTCGGCGTGCGCTGCGTAAATCGTCAGGTATAACACGGACATAACATATGATGTCATCATTTATCAAGACACAAATGCAAAGGAAGTCGCGGGCGGCAACTAGTCTCATATATTTACATGATTCCTTTCGTGGGGGGATTTTAATTAATATATATATATTTCCTTAATTCATACTTCCACTTTCGTTTGAGTTTAATATATACAAGCAAATTCTCGTCCACCATACTGTCCTTTCGTCGCGCTGGTCTATTTTTCCTTATTCAATACATCTATAAATTATGTTTTTTCTTATATCCTACATCATTAGAATTGTAATGAAATGTATTAAATATCTGGAATTATTCATGACTTTTATAGTTGGTACATACATAGCACTACATTAACGTTACAATCGTTTTTAATAGATGCACAGAAAGAGGTGTCAATTCCAGACAACTCCATTGTATACATATTGATCCACGCAATAATAACCTTTTGACACCACAAACCACTTAACATGACGTTTAAACTTACAGGCAGGCAAATCGGTAATGTGCTTTTAGGCTTTATCGTATAACCTAACATTATTACTTAAAAAGCTTTTACTGGTTTTACTGAGTCTCAAACACGGGGTGGCCAGTTCGACATCGTTTCTAGTATTTAAATCATGCCGGTCTTTTACGAAATGAAATCTATACCTTGCACTATTATAGGAAGAACAAAGACTTTCACTATTTTATCAATAGGTAGTGTATAAGGTAAAGACCTTATAATAAAGTGATAATGATCACAATATACTTAGTAAAAAAACACACAGACAGACGGACAGACATTTCTATAAAAGTTGTGTGTGTGATTCACACACGATAGAAGTGAAACTTCAGTAAATCCACAAAAGAATGAGATGAATATGTATAACAAGGGTAGGATAATTACAAAGTTTATTTGTTTAAAAATGAAAGTATATTCATTAATTTTAATATATTTTATTTCACATATGTTACATAATTTATTACTCAAGTTCCATATTATCAGTTTCAACAAACAATATATATTAAAATACTCACAAACGCTGTTAAATAATATCACACCACGCTTACTTCTTACTGAAAAGCTGTAATACGCGCTGCGCATACAGTGTACAGTAGTGCACGTACTTTTCACATATACTAACACACGTTAAATGCTCAAATACAAGCAAGTATTAAACAGTGTGCAATATACAATACACACCGATATTTGCTCTCTCGCTCTTGCTCACTATTTCATTTCAAAAATAGTATGTATATTTCTGTTTCATTCATTGCCGTATTTGTGTCTCTTACCTGTAGTTTTTTCCGTTGCATCCGGTTTGAAATCACAACGATTCTAAAGAAGTTTCACTTCAAATATATTGGCTCGATCCTGTGCTTTTATTTTGAGGATTCGCAAATGACCCTACCTCTGAACAGAACTTGAGAAGGAGTTATCAGCAATCGCTGATGATTTTGATTACATTGTGCATTCAGAGCTGTTGTGGTCGAGTGATTTAATCAATGCAATATCGATTCGATATCCACAGATTCAAACCTTAGTATATAACAACGATTATTTTTTTGAATTGCATTGCATACATTTACTTATTTCAATTGGCAACATTATCGGGTGATGGTAAAAGAAAATATTGTGAGGAAATCTGATCTTGAAAATTGTTCTTATATTAAAGTTATATGTTGAATATGTCGGGATTTGAAATCGCTGATACATTGTGGAATGTTCCAGTAATATGACTCTTATAGGCTGTTATTAATATTAGGAATTTTAATGAATTTTGAAGAATTACCTGTGGGGGAAAGCCTTGAATCATATGTTGGCAGTGTGGTATTCTCTGGAGAAAAATTTATACTTATTGATAAAACGTTTTCGATGGCGGAAAATGTAATGAAAGTAACTGAATAATAATATATTGTCAAACCCGTTGTTACTAATAGACAATAGATAAATTATTAGCTGTGGAAATAACAAACTGCAGCGTTGGTCTCAAAACTTGTCGCATTTCTCGAATAACAATATCAGTTTTTAGTTCTGTCTTCAGTTTAGTTTAGCCGAGTTGACAGATACAAAATACATGCTTGAGTTCACGAGTCACACATGCTGGTACATATATGTGCTTTATTAATTCGTATATATACGATTAGCTTAGTAAGGTTCGCGTTATTGCATTCAAGACAACAGCAGTGGTAGAGCCATGCTGTATTCCTATGTGGATCTCAGCACGAATGGGCCGGCTCGTCCGGGGTAGTACCACCCTCTCACAGAAAATCAGCTTAAAGTAACAGTACTTGTACTGTTGCGTTTGGTTCGATTAGTGAGCGCCGGAGGCCTTCCCGCCCTCAAAGGCCGGCAAACCATTTGTGACGCAGGTGTCCATGGGCGGCGGTGATTACTTACCACCAGATAACGCATCTGTTCGTTATTTCCAGTAGCATAAAAAAAGCCCAAGCCAAGGTTCGGCCCCTTTGGCATCCTCTAGCTTGTTGCCATACGGCTGAGCGCGACAAGCGCTCACTCCATTAGTTCGGTGAAGCTGTGAAGTCCCGTCAGTGCAATATCTACCGTATAGTTACAAAAAAATGACTCATATATTATATAAATAAAATGTATAAGCGAAGGATTCTTATATAATTGACTAAAGTTATTACAAAGGAAGTAGGTACTAACAGATGAATTATTTCTTTATTTGTATGGTTGTCATTTTTCATCAACTGCGTTACCATGGAAACTGCTTGATACTTAAACAATTGATAGGATAATGAGAATATTCTTGTTATAGATCTAATTTTATAAATACCTTCAGTATTATTTCCTTAAAAGTTATTTAATTGTATTTTTTACAACATTCTTGCTGCGGACATTAAAAGAGTGCCTAAAAATTGATCCGTTCATTTGCGTAAATAATACTTACGAAGTGTAGCCGAGATTTTCTGTGAACTTTCTGTTGTCATAACGCGAGTCTTTGAACATTGGGATTTAGATGAGCTGAAATATTTAAAAATATCTATAGAAATCTATGTATCAACTTTGTTTTATAATATTTTTAGATATAGATCAGGAAATAGAATACATTAACACGATAATTGAAATTATGCTATTGACCAAATTATCGTACTAGTGTCTTGGTGTTGTACTAATGGTCTGTTGACTTGCTTCTATTAAGCTGTGCTAAACTACTATGGGCTCGTACCTCATAGTAGGTGGCCAGTTCTAAACTCTTTGTTCGCTCTAAAGTTGCGCAGAACACTAATTAACTTATAAATACATATTATTTTATATTTATAACATTGAAACAACTTAAGGATAAATAAATTCCATGTTTAGATTCGTATAACAATATTTTAACTAGGCTTTCTATTAAATTCATGAGTTTATTACACGTAACCCCACGGACTAAAAACCCCATGGTGCCTTCTCACACCTATTTGGCCGGGGAGCAGGAACTGCCAAAGGCACTACTTCTGCATCCCCGGCAGGTGTCGGCCCCCCATTAGGGGCCCCGTCTGCGGTCTGAGGGATAAGCATTACACGTAACCCCAACTTAAGGCTACAGAGCGCCCAAGAAGATTAACAAGTCACTTGTAATATTCACATTAAATATAACTGAGATGTTTATATTATGGGTACATATTATGTATTTAGTTTGAATTTTATCATCTTTTTGTTCAATTTGGCCGCCATTTTGTTTTATTTGCCGCGCTCGCGTCCACATAGTTACTGAGTAACCATAGCAACGTATGAGAATATTGCATCGATTTCAATGAACGTTATTTTATTTGTAAATATTAAAATCTGCTTATAGATAGAGAGTTTTATATCTTATATAAACGGATGGGTTTCGTAAACTTCAAACGATTACCGATTATCGTTACAAGGTACAGCTCTTCAGATTAGCAATACCTACGGTTTTTTTTTTTCGATATGGATCCCTGCAAAAAACTTCCAAGTAACTTATCTTTCAACCCATCGCGATTTCGTTTTGAATAATTTAAATGCGCGAACACAAAAGTTCATTGCGGTGTCCCGTTGGTGTCGCTTATAAAGAGGATTAGGTGCTTGTTCTGAACAGGATTGCGAGGTTTAAATAGGAAAGTAAACTTTACGGGGCCGATTTGCGAAATGGTATTCTGTTTTTTTTTAGAGTTTATTCCTTAAGAATTGATTGTTGATATATATTCCGCGATATATACATTAGATTCGGGGCGAAATCGAGTGTTAACATAAAATGAGGCGTTATGTTCGTCTTCCGCGCAACTTATTTACGCATCTCATACTGTACCTACCTGTATATATGTGCATTCTCAGTAATGTATATTTAATAAACTAGTTGCTAGTTAAGCTCAACAGAGCAGATAATGTGTGAAAGCTTAACACATAAACAAACATTCTCATTTATGCTATTCTGTTGCTGTTGTTACAATATATTTAATAAAGAGAGAAAAAATATTAAAAGCGAAGAATATACTTTGCTTATAATTTTTTTTTATAAATATTGGAAAAGTCCTTTATCTACGTGTAAAAGTTCAATCAAAATCGGTCCAGTATCTTCGGAGATTAGATTGGGAAAACAACAGAAACTCCAGTTTTGAATGCTGTCATAATCCTATATCGACAGAACTAGTCACTTATAAAAAGATAAAGAAGTAAGCTAAGAGAAGAAGCCGCGTGAAAGGGTTATAGGGGATAAGTACGACAGATAAAATTAGCGTAAAAAAAAGTTAAGAATGAATAGACAAACAAGACCATTTAGATAAGGATTTTGAGGAACGAATCTGCGGGCATTTATTAGTATAAAAATAATTTTACAAACCATAATGAAGTTTAAGGCTAAAACCTTACATGAAATTTAAGTCATAACTTGGCGAAAGCTAAACATGTCGGCAGGGGAAATACTGCGTATATCCTATAATATCTACAATGACCGCGTCGTGAACTACTTGACTATGTTACAGAGGAACTCGAACTTGGTAACAGTCGAAAAGTCTGTCATTAATTGAAATGAAAGTTCTTTATCTTTGACGCGAGTAAAATTTCATTGCCCTTTTTTCTTTTCTTTTTTATGCTTTATAGGATGTACCGTTTGCCCACAGTCTCATCTGATGTTAAATGACGATGAGGTCTAAAATGGTAAACATGCTAAGCCTAGAGAGGACTGGGTTTCAAGTGCAGCCGGAACACACCCGTAGATGCTTGGCGACAGATTTTAAATCTAAGGGTGGTAGCCAGGCGGTTTCAAAGAATAACCCTACTACCATGCTATCGTAGCATCACGGTGTTTTCCTTCACCGAAAAATTTGGCTCATTGGAGCGTTTTTAAAGCAATGTTTATGACGCGAAAAGGCTGAAAGAGAGGTTACGTGAGAGACACAGAGAGAGAGAGAGAGAAAGAGATTAAAAATTCTTATGACGTAAATAGAAAAGCGTAAAAAGAAAAGAAGGCAATCGGAAATCAAATAAACGGTAATCGGTATCGGTAATCGATAACAACTAATGAAACACGTTGAAGTTTGGTACAATTCATCTAAGGTTCGACTGTGATAGCACCATCGAAACAAAAGAGGCGTCGTGCTGTATTGAGCTTTTGAACTGGGAGATCGCTTGATCCCTGTGCGTAACTAACTTTTCTATAATGACCATTATCAGTACTATAATTGGGTCTTATAGATGTATGGTATTCTGCTATATAGTTACCATATGCTTCTTTATTTTTTGGCTCCGGCACGGTTTGTGCACTAGCCAGCGACAAGTAACAAGATTTTTCCAAGTAAGTGTCTTGTGATAATTATAATGTTCTAACAAGATGATGGTTGCCTTGTTAGAACTTTCCATGGAGTTTTGGTGGCATCTCAAAATTCATGCTCCGTGGTATTATTTCCCATCCACTTTACTTGTGCATAATAACCGAACTATATTACGTAAAACACCACCAATATTACAAACTATAGAGTCTAACAATAACACAAGATTATGAATGAAATATAAAAACCACTACATGACAGACTAAGATCCCGCCAAAAACTCCGAAAGTTACCATATTCTATATTACAACAATTATAGATTTTTTCAAAAAGAACTAATATAAACTTTGACTCCAGCTTACACAATTTATTAATGTTTGGTATAATTTTCAAATTGACTTTGTCACGGCGATGAAATATTATGATTTGCATATATTAGCTTATATTAGCGACGGTGGTACAGTAACAGGTTTAATGCGATTCTAACCTGGTTACTCACCAGGTGGCGTGGGTTCGATTCTCTCATTTTTATTTTCGTTTATTGGCGTCGGTACTGAACAGACATGCAAAAATACAAAGTCGTAGGTGTAAAGCGATGATTCCCAAAGTGGTCTAAGTGGACCCCCAGGGGTCCACGAGAGACTCGATGGGAGTGTACGTTGGCGTGACAAAGAAATGGGGGTACACAATTAGTAAGCGGGAGTCTATGATAATTGGTCTAGTGAAGAACTAACAATGTTGGCTTGACTTTATATAATAGTATTGAACCTGCTTCCAATAAAATTTTGAAAGGGGTCTATAAGAAAAAAAAGTTTGGAAGCCTCTGGTGTAAAGGAACTTGTTCTAATTCGGCCTAAACAAACATTGAAAAAAATAATAGATTCAATTCGTAATGTTTTCACTAAGATAGATTTTAAATAATCGGCCACTTTAGTTCTTGAAGGTGGTCAAAAGGGTTTATTCCATTAATATAAAGTACTAACTATATTAATGTAGATTGAATCTATCATCCCTCAGGAACATTATTTTATTTCAGTTTTGGCAACCTATCTTCTAGATTATTCATTCTTACAAAGGCTTTTTGTGGCATCTCAGAATTCATGCTCCGTGGTATTATTTCACATCCACTTTACTTGTGCACAATGACCGAACTATATTCCGTAAAATACCACCAATGGTACATCGTACAATTATATCGTGACTAAAATATAAGCACCACAAAATGACAGACTAATATCCCGCCAAAATCTCTTTTTTTTTTTAAATTATGTGGTCACTTGATTGGTTCTTAATAATGTTTGACCCGAGTAGGTGGTCTATTGTCGAATACCAAACTTTTCTTTAATTTAAAATCGCTTAGAATGCGAAAGAATAACATCTGCCTTCCCAGTCGAATTATTTAATTAGATATTTAAGGAGTATCGAACATTAAGAGACAGGTAATTACAATCAAGGGTAGAATTCTTGATGATTTATTGATTAAAAAGATCCATTTGTCCTGATGTAAGTGTTTCTGCAATATTCACCGGAGTAGTCAGCAAGGAAGTGAGAAGCCTCCGCGTGAACGAAGAACTTGGTTGCGACGGAGATGAGGGTTGAACTGATGGTTTCACATCCACCGGTACTTCCCGTAGATTTATCATACGTTGGATCGAATTAGAATTATCAACTGTTGACAAAAAAAAATATTCAAAAGTCACGGTCGAATTTTATTGCAACGTTTTGCAACGAAACATTTCTGAATGGAAAAAGGCGAGAAAATAACTTTAGTCTCTTTATAACTTTGCCCGGTATAGTGGAAAACTTACTCTGACGTGAAAATTAGTTCATATTATTTGGTTTACCTTAATACTCATTCATAGCGACATTCTATAAAGTTATAATCATTCTCTATGACAAAAAATACGTCCCTAATTTAGACGCCAGTAAATATTTAGGCTAAAATCCCAGTAGATCTTGTAGTTCGCTCCAAATGTAGCCATAAGTACGTGCTTGCGTATAATACAGTCAAGATTTTTAATACAAAACAAAGTTAAAATATTATTATATTAATCTAAAATTGGTATGTCTCGATTTTATACATATAATTTAATACCTATTTATACCTTAAATGTTTATTCTGCGCATCTATTTTCACGGCGGTCAAAAAGTTAGGCCAGGACTGTGAGTGTCATCAGTATTAAGTATAGTCTATGATAACAGTTTACAAATGACTCTGACTAAATCTTTCTTCTGCCTAAATTTCTAAGAAAGACACACCCCTAGTTTGTACAACGTCGCCTTGTACGTTGTTAATTACCAAGTTAATCGTCCGCCATTACAGTATCACATTGCAGTGCGTTTAGGAAATTTTGGTCTTGATTACTGAACAACACACGACATGGTCTTAACACTTCAGAACTTACCAGTGGCAAACAAACATGGCAACTAAAACATAGATATAGACATAGTAAAAGAAAAGCTTTTTGTGTTGACATACAAAGTTTGTACGTTCGTGTAGCAGAAAAGTGTTTTTTTTAAAACTGTGTATAAGGAAACAATCGTTAACTTTCATTATAAGACATTACACTGTATTTATATAAAGAGAGAAAACAAAGAACTATGCAACAAAGCGATGATGGTCTCATGGTTAGTGGTCCAACACCGCGTGAGTTTTGGGAAAGCTAAACACCGTGATGAAACCATAGCATGGTGGTAGGGCTTTTTCTAACCCCGACTGGCTAGCTACCACCCTCGAGTTGAAAATCTATCGCCAAGCACCCGTCGGTGTGTTCCATGAGCTGCACTTGAGAGCCTCAGGTCTCCACAGGTGTAGCGTGCTTACCATCTTACACCACATTGTCATTTAACATCAGATGAGATTAAGACAAAGAAAAAAAAACAAAGTATTTGTCAAAGGTGTCCATGTTTACCATCTCCCATGGTCTTATATAGTGATGGAGTTCGTCGATATTGAGTCGAATCTTCACTATACGGCATTCTCATAACAGGTTCAGTGGAGTGGGTCGCAGGGCACGGGAGTGCGTAGTACATTACGTGGCTCCATCCCGAAGTAAGTAGCTGACCTAAGCCAAATTAAGTGAGCAACAGAATTACTTGAAGTTATAATTATAGTATTTAAGTATAGGCTACCAAAGAAACGGATGAAAGAAGGGGTCCGGTGAAACTGTAGAGGCCTTGCCAGGTCAACAGGGTAGACAGTTTGAAAAAAAAAAGGATGAAAGAAGACTGCATGTGGCAGAGATGCAGAGAATGATAAGATGGATGTGTAGTGTTACTGAAATCGATAATCTTAAGAATGAGCATGTCAGAGGCAGTTTGAAA
Organism: Antheraea assamensis; assembly: GCA_035772565.1. NCBI lineage: Eukaryota > Metazoa > Arthropoda > Insecta > Lepidoptera > Saturniidae > Antheraea > Antheraea assamensis. Next base: position 593,458 of record JAQQSE010000099.1, on the reverse strand, counting down.
GTAGCCCCAGTGACAGATAAGCTGAGGAGTAATAGCTTAGCATGGTACGGGCATGCTATGAGGAGAGATAATAGCCATGTAACTAGAAAACTTTTATGTATGTAGTTGGACGGATATATGAGCAGACGAAAATCTAAAAAGGTATGAATACTAAGATGTCAGCTGACAGGGGAGAGTGGAAAAGGAAAGTACCGACCCTACTTAGGGGGAATAAATCAAAAATCAAAATCAAAAATACTTTATTCAATTTAGGCCCTAAGAAGGCACTTATGAACGCCAAAACTACCACCAGTTCGGAATACATCCCAGCCATCGAGAAGAACCGGCAAGAAACTCGATCGGGTTTATCTTTTTTACAAATACTAATATGTTTAAAATTCATTGTACATTACAATCGATTTTAGTGGATGCGCAGAGAGGAGTCAATTCCAGACATCACCATCGTTCACATATTAATCCACTCTATAATAGCCTTTTAACACCAAAACCCGCTTAACATGCCACTTAAACCTATAGTCTGGCAAATCGGTAATATGCTTTGGGACTTTGTTATAAAACCTAACGCTATTACCTAAAAAAGTGTTACTGGTTTTATTGAGTCTAAAACATGGAACGACCAGTTTGTCACAGTTTCTAGTTTTTAAATCATGCCTGTGTTTTAAGAACTCCAGCTTATCAAAGTTTTTCCGAACATACATTAAATTATCCAGAATGTATTGGGAAGGCAGAGTTAAGATACCGAATTCTTGAAATTTAGTCTTTAATGAGATAAGGGTAAGAAGATGATGATGATGGTGTTCAAGTATGGCAGTGTGGTGTTGCTTTGTCTTTTCTTACAATACTCTAGTTGATATATCGTTACTAAATACTTATAAATATGTATTCATGCTCGATCTTTCCCACTTCTGATGTTAATGTTCGTCTACTATCTGTTCGCAATTCTTTGTCTTAATGGCTTGAGCGATTTTGGTGATTTTTTCCGTACTCAGAAAGAATATTGTTATGCAGGTCTTAGCTATAACTAGGGCCGTTGTCTAAATAAATTTTTTTTTCTTACCAAATTACTTTGTTGTAATTCCCACATGAAGAAAAAAATACATTCCCAACTGTTCATTCAGTTTTCCTATTCTGTGATCTGATAAACTCCACCTACCTTAAGTTCATAAGTATAAAATAAAAAAAACGACCTATTGTATAAAGCCATCAAATGACATCACTGAAGTATCTGCATTGTCTTATTGAAGCCAAAGTTAATAAAAAAAAGCTTAGGAAACATTTTCGAGTGTGCTTTGTAAATGGAAATGAAATGGATTCTAATTTGGAAAATTAATACGGCGATATTTTCGTTTTCTTTGCTTTAGAATTTTATTTTGAGATCACTTACCAAACAATAAAATGGTGAAAGTTTTATACATTTTAATTAAATAAAGTACGATTTAACTTGACTCACTTGAAGTGGATTAAACGGAAATTAACACTAACAGTTAATATTATCGTTAAGGGGTTTATATATGGTTTCCATACGAATTTGATTTCAGGTAATAATAAACCTTATATTAAAGTAAATATTTAACATTTTTAAATAATTATAAAATGGCTTTGCGTTATTTGTTTAGACAGTTCCGGTTTAATTTTACTATAACATTGATTACAGAATTTTAAAACAATGTTCGCCAAAGACGTTGGTGGAGCGATGGTTATTGGAACGTATTAAAGATGTTTGGTAAAAAATAGTTTGGTCACCTCCGAAATCCGAACCAAATTTAGTATTTTGTGAAACGACGTGATAAGGGGGAACAGTAGGTGTAGGATAGGTGGTACTTACGAGTGCTCCATATTGATGATAGTTCCTTTTTTCAAAATCTCCACGACTACAGATGTGGATGCGCGTGGTATGGTTTACGGCACATACAATTAACTCTGAGCAATACTGCCGGCTTAACAATCGACAATCAAGGACTCGTGTTCGGATCCAAACGAATTATGAGATGGTAGAATAGTAGTTGGAGCGGTCCGGAAGTACATTTATTTGGTAGGTGGTTTTTTTTAATGCCAAAACAGGCGCACGGCCCATCTGATGTTAAGTGGTTACCGTCGCCTATGGACAACTGCAACACCAGGGGCATCACTGTTGTATTGCCCACCTTGAAGAGCGTGTTTCAATCCTTTTTTGGAGAGCCTCTGGGGAAACACCGCGCTTGGTAACCCATTCCCCAACGTTAGCGTGCGAATAATGAAGTTTCTAGAGAACCTTACGGTTGTCGCCATTTTACTGGGATTTGGGGAATGTAGATGAGCAACCAGCCAACGGCGGGTGGTGCGAGTTTGAAACGGCGATGAGGGCACCATATCAAAAAGTTCTTCAGAGCACTGTCCGTTATACATGCGGTAAAGCACACGTAAAGACCCAATGTCTCTACGATATTCTAATGACTCTAGATCGTATGTCAATTCGGGATCGTCAACAATGCGAATAGCTCGCCTTTCCAGGGAGTCCAAAGGAGGAAGCTGGTAGGTAGGAGCACCAGCCCAGATGTGTGAACAGTACTCCATATGTGGACGTACTTGTACTCTATAGAGCACAAGTCGTTGCTTTGGGGTGAAGTACTGCTTTGACCGGTTGAGGATACGCAGCTTTTTAGCTGCCAATTTAGCCGTGCTTTCCAAATGAGACAGAAATTGCACATCGCTGGAAATGTTGACCCCAAGGATCCGGATATCGCTAGAAATATTCAGAGAAGTGCCCTGAAACTTTGGTGTTATGACGAATGGGGTATTTTTCCGTGGAAAACGCACAGACTTGTGTTTTTGAGGGATTGGAACATTAGCATGTTGATTCACAAATACAACGTAGTAGTAATTAGGTGCAAATAGGCGCAAGTAGTCGGATTGACCGTTGGTGGAGACTTGATCCCGTTTTAACAAATATCATATAAGATTTTTTGCAGCTCGACATAGTGTGCTTGGAGGTTAAATTGAAATTGAATTAAATCAGAATAATAACGGTGACGAACAGACCTGTAATATTTTAAGCGTTACTCTTATATTTATTGCATGTCTAGTGTAACATAAATTTATTGAATTAACCACAGTTTTTTCACACATTCTTATTTCCAGTGATTGTGTAATAGGAATATAACGTTACTTTTTACACGTTTATCGAATATTTAATCCAAAATTACATTATGTCACGATGAAAATATAACAAATTTACATTTTCAGGACATGGTTTGTATGTTAACGTGTGAAAAATCGTATACAAAGGTGTGAAAAAAGCAGGGCGTGGCTTAAAGACACACGATAGAAGTAAAACTTTTGTATTACAGGGAAACATTTTAATTTAAAAAAATACACGGTGCAGTATAGAAATGTATTTGCGTTTATTTGTTCACATGCGTTTATTACCATTATCCCGATTACGCTGGATATCGTGAGATATCGTTCCATTTCGCAGACAAATCCGCAGGCAAAAGCAAACTTATACGATGCTATATAAATTGTCAGTAAAATCGGTGTACGTTCGTTTGTCTCCATCATAACCCGATCCGGCGGTTATCTTCGAGAACTTTGGTAATAAATTATACCTCAGGCTGATACGTCCATTCCTTGCATCATATCCAACACCGAAACTCGGGCTTGGTACAGTCCGGGGGAGAATTGAAACTGGGAAATATTTAAGACATTAAAATGTACCATTTCGTTGTCACTGAAATTCAGTACTCTTTTATATACTTTACAGTTACTGGCATTCACCATGATATGGTTCAAGACGGCGAGGAGATGCTGTACGTGCTTGGGCAGAGATTTTCAATTTGAGGGCAGTAGTTTGCCAGGCGGGCTTAGAAAAAACCATACCACCATGCTATGGTTTCATCACGATGTTTTCCTTCACCAAAAGATCTGATAGACTACAGATATGTCTAAAATTTTGGAGAATTAAAATGTATTTAAAAATACATTTGGATCATTGGTAGCGTAATGGATACTGCATCGATCGATGCAAATTCAAAGCATGCATTAAATATAGCATTAAAGTGAAGGAAATTTCTAGAAAAACTAAATAAAAAGAAGATTTGTACCGTCTATTTTATTGGCAATCACCATTAATAAATACTTCTGTACATGTTTAGTAAACAAAAATACATAAAATCACATTGTCTCAAATTTTTCCCTACGCTTATCGCATGTCCCATTACAATTGGCCTCAGAGTAGAGGTAAATTGAGAAGTGATTCATCACATTTTGCACGCACGGTGTCTAAGGTACAGAAAAGGATAGAGGGTATCTTTATTCCAGAAAAAAGTCCTGTTTCCAAAGGATATGTCAAATCTATATCAACGCGAGCGAAGCCGCGGGTAAAACCAAAATAAAATAATAAATTATTTAAAAAAAAAATTATATTAAAATAAGTTTGAATGTAATTTCCACGCATTCACTACAGAGGTAACACAATCGATAACTCATGATGCTGGAATTTACATGCACGAATTTATATACTTCGAATAAAATAGAAAGAGACATACAGAGAGAAAATCACATAGAGGGCATAACTCTTTTTTCTTACGTGACGATTTATACCAGTCAACTCTTACCGCAAACCTCGTTAAGGAATTTCGTTTACAAAAAAACAGAGTCACCAAAAATGAGAGTTGAGTAAAGTTAGTTTGTCTCAATTCTGATAATATATTTAAACATACTACAGTTTATGTGACTGTGAATCGTTCGCAACTTGCCATTACGTGGATCCATTCTAAAACACAAATTCTTAAGTATATTAAATAATAAAAAAAAAACAATCAGAAATATAAACCACAGCATTGTGTTGCTTGCTTGAATCTTTAATTGTCCCGAAAAAAGAAAAACTATTTTTATAAGAATCCGCGGTATATTTTAGTGAAGTACCGTTTAACCGGACGATCCGGCTTTTCGATTGAATATAAAGTACTGATTACACATTACTTCTCCGTACTAATTCATAGAAATAATTTAATTTGTTATTAGTTTGAAAATTAAGGACAGATTCGTTCTCCATTTATTTAAAACACCGTCCTTTGTGATTAACTGATTAGTTAATTCGATAAAATATCCGCCCATAAAAAAGAACTTTTATCCGGACTTCCGGCATATAACCCATCAATATGAAAGTTGATTTAAATTATCTTTGTATAATTAAATGTATTATGGAGAAATCGATTACATAAATCTATATAACACGCGTGTCAAGTAATAACATTCTGGCAAATTCTTAACTTCACGGTAAAGTTTTTTTTTTATTTCTCTAAACATTGGAAACTTTACGATGTTACTTATGTGTGGTAGGCACGCATTTCAAATTGTCATAGTGTAATTTCGAACCTTAGGAATGAGCCTTTCGGTGAAGAAAAACCTTTCGATGAAACTCCTCGTTACTACCATCAAGTTGAAAATCTGTCACCAAGCACGTATTAATGCGTTTCAGAAGCAGCACTTGAGAGCTGGTCTCCCTCTAAGATTAGCGTATTTACCATTTTAGACCACATCGCCATTTAACGTCAGATGAGATTGTTGTCAGACATATAAACACCTTTTTTTAATGTACGTATATTCCTAATGGGCACTTCAAGCCACATGGATGGTTTTCCAAATAATATATGGGCAAAGACCATAACACAGTGGAACGAGCGTCACGGATACAGAAGTAGAGGTAGGCCAAAGGGAAAATGGAAAGATGAACTGCGGTCGTGGACAAGTGGGGCGAGCGGTGTAGTACTTAGGTGTTCTCTGTGCATAAAACATGTACCTAAGATAACGAACAACGCAGAAACAGAAATCAGCTAGTATCAATGTAATATATATGTATAAATCTTCTGGAAGAACTGTCTAAGCTATAATAAAAACCGTAACGAAAATCCTAAACGTAGTTCAGAAAAACTATGCGAACACACAGACAGACACTAAAAGCGATTTTCTTCTATAATGTTTTTAGACGTCGTTTTTTTTATACGCTATGCGTATTTAGCCTTTGATGTTAAATCACGATGTACTCTGATATGGTAAACACACTAAACTGGCTCCCAAATGCAGCTGCCGGAGTACAGCTATAGTTGCTTGGCGACAGATTGAAAAACTCGAGGGTGATAACTACCCGTATGGGCTTAAAAAAGTTTTACCAACTACGGTTACATCATGACGTTTTCCTTCTCCGAAAACTCCGGCTTATTCACAAAGATTTGAACTTATGTCGATAGTCTCGGTGATCGAACACGCTAATCGATTAGCCATCATCGCTTTTCTATTTAATAATTTATAGTTTTAGGTTATGTTCTAACGGTCATAGATTAAAATAAACAAAAATTTAATTAAGAGATTGAAAAAGCCAGCTAATTAATTTATGTTTTGAAATACAAGTGATGCGTGATATATTCGAAGAATTATAAATAAAATAAATTTAATACCAAATCACCTATAAAACGTTCTGTCACTGAGTTAAGAACATAGACGTTTACTGAGAAGCTAACAAAATGGCCGCCAAAATTGTCTGTTTTCTTGGAAAGAATTTCTTTTTTATTTTCTCTTTATTAATTTTATTTTATATTAGTAGGGTATATTAATAATATCAGCCAGTACTAGACGTATCGCGTTCATGTAAAAAATACATTGAATTTAAATATATTCAGAAGTATTAGAAACTTGACATAGAATTTGAGATTGTTTGTTTTTATATAAAAAATAGAATAGATGGAAAATTCTAAAAGATATAGACCTCGATAATAGCGTCACCTATTGTACCTAAGATACATTCTGGTGACGCCATAAAAATAAAAAAATATATATGAAAAGCGGTGAAGCTCTTTAAGTGGAGAAGAATTGTTATTGTAATTGCAAGCACTGTTACTTCACGTCGGTTTTCTGTGAGAGGGTGGTACTACCCCGGGCGAGCCAACCCATTCATGCTGAAATCAGTAATAGCTTCAGCGTAGCTCTACCACCTACTATATATAACTTTGTTTACAGCCTTTGTCTGCTCTGCAAATTGCAACCCTTTGGGCCCGACGACCATTTGTGAAACGGGTAATGTTCACCCGAACTTTGTTCCCAGTCTCAGTGGAACGACTGTTTCTGAGTCATTATCGAATCTTATGTATCCTCACGGCTTTGGAACTATCGTCGACCCCAGGTTGTTAGGATTGGGATATCACAGCGTCGGTATACCAGCACCTTCCACCACGGTTATCGAAAGCAACACTCCCGCGGTTAACCTCAGTTATCTGGGCGCTCTGCAAGGACTAGGAGTCCCGGGCATGATGGGATACGGTCTGGGGCCTCTCGGTTTGCCTGGACTAGGTTTCGGTGTTCCCGGCTATGGTTTGACCGGTTTGGGAAACGTTGACAGTGCGACCGTGCGTGAGTCCGTGCCTAACGTTGTAAGCCTTGGTTATCCGTACCCCGGTATGGGTTTAGCAAATATTGCTCCCGTCGCTGGGACGACTGTGTGCGAATCCCCAACACCTAACCTATTAGGCCTGGGATACAATTCACCGTTAGGCCGTCCATTTTTATAAACACAAAACTTCCCAGTACGCCTACAACGTCCAATGTGCGGTACGTAATCAATTTCGTACCGCTATTCTCAAGCCTGAGACAATTGAATTGTCAGTTTTCGAATAATGTAGAACACCGTTTCGTTTCATATGGCTTGTGAATATCAGAATCGGTTTCTGTATGGTTTTTGAGTTAAGAAATATTCTATAGTTATGTTTTGTTCTTTAAATATATATTTTGTTATGGTAACATTTTCATAATCTTATTATAACTTCCATTTTGCAGTATAAAAATTAAAAAATGGCTGATGTTTTTTCTTTTTCCAAGGCTTTCAAGTTGATTACATTAAAAAAATGAATATAATAATTAATGATTGATTGATGACAAAACGATTTATGTGAAACGAGACGTGATGAAAAAATATTTCTGCAAGACTTTTTAGGCTTAATTGTCTGTAATTGTTGTGTAATAGAAATATAAAAATAGTTACTTGATAATAAAGCAATACTCTTGTCTCAAATAACCATGATATTATGTACAAAAAGACATTGTAGTTTAAAATTGTAAACAAAATAAAAAAAACATCCAGGCGTTCATTGCTATTTTTAAGGCTGTATAATCTAAATCAAAAACAAACATATGATCTCAAAATGATAAATTCTCGCTCATCTAGTTGAATGAATTGTTCAAAAGAAATTGAACAGGTGTTTGTGACGTTTGGATGTAAAAAAAAATATTATGTAGAATTATTCTAATCAAAATTATGTATTATTACTATATTCATTTATTTGGCTGTTAATAAATTATCTATTTGACATTTTCTCTGTTTTTATTTTAGTTGCAATAAAGTATAAGTGTTCGTGCTGTATTCTATTGACTAATATCTTTATTTATTACTAGCGGCTCGCTCCGGCTTCGCACGGGTATGAAATATATAGCCTATGTCATTCACTGAAAAAATGATTAAAATCGATCCCGTAGTTTTGATTTATTCATTACTGTCCGTGGCCCGCACGCGTTAAATTTTGAGTAACTTCAAAAATAACAGTATTTCTCCACTATTAAAATTATGTTATTATACATATAAACCTTCCTCTTCAATCACTCTATCTATTAAAAAAAACCGCATCAAAATCCCTTGCGAAGTTTGAGAGATTTAAGCATATATAGGGACAGAGACAGCGACTTTGTTTTATACTATGTAGTGATTTTGTTGTCGGAGAACTATACTGCATATAAAGACTATTTATTTATAGATGTATATTTCCATTAGAAATATCTTATTTTAAAACTTTGTTATTTTCTGCCATGAAACCATTTTTAACCGTCTCAATTTCTTTTGTTAATTAATCTTTAACACAATGGTTAGTATATTGGTTTTTCTAACAACAAGTAGGTAGCTACCGCCCTTAAGTTGAAAATCTGCCATGGAGCCCCCCCATAAACATGTTCAGTCAGCTGCACTTAAGATCCTTTAGGCTTGACTTAATACCATTTTCGGCCGCACCATCTCGTCCGATTGTAGTCAAACGCTTAATAATCTGTAGATAAATCCTAATTGTCAAAAATCAATAAAAATTTAAACAAAAAAATAAAAAAAAAACAAAATGAAATATCCGTGTACTTTATTGACAATCGTTTATACATTCACAAATGTAGCCATTTTAAATTAATAAATATACAAATAAAAATATTATACGATTAGACAGAAAGATCGTTCAACGAGGCGCACGGGTCGATGGATTCGCACGGATCGAGCGGGTTGTAAGCTTTCGTGCATGGATCACACGGGCTGTAAGTTTTCTCGCACGGCTCGCCCGGGTTGAGCGATGAGATCGGTATAGGTGTTGGCACGTTTCGATCGCCGGCGTTTGTCACAGTCGCACAGCCAACAGTTCGGAAGAGGACAGGCGAGTTCGGGCAGAAACAGATCATAGGAGCACCTTGTACAGCGATTCTTGGCGGCTTTACAAGCAAACTTTCAGGATCTGGCACCTGGACCGCTGCTGGTTGGACCTGGAAGTAAATCAATCAAAGACTTGGTCTTCAGCAACATATAAATTGTTGAAGTGGAACCCGTTGAAACGAAAGAATGAATGGATGAATGGATTATACTCTATACTGAACATCAAGAGAATTTATCGGTATAAATTTACCAGTACTTTCATATATATTCAAAATTACAATCATAAATATTCACAACAATCCGTAAGAGTTTAAAATTCAGTGTATCATAAATACGTGGTAAAATACCTTTATCACGGGAGGCTTCGGTACTTTGACAGGCGCTGGTTTGATGAGCATCGACGCTGGTTGAGGGGGAGTTATCGGCGGTACTCTTACGTAGAAAGCGGGTGGATTAGGCGGTTGTACTGGTGGTCGCTTCACGCTAAAGGTGTTAGGTGTTGGAGGCTGGATAGCGACCGGCTTAATCCATAACACCGGTGGTTTTGGCAATGCAATTGTTCCTGGTTTTTAGTGTGCACGGATTGCACGGATCGTTGTGGCAAGGGGATAGGTAGGGAGGAAGGTATTGTTGCCGAGATAGAGGCTGACCGAGCGCCGAACTCAGGATTAGCACTATTAAAACAAATATAAGGTTTTATTTTTAATGCATTTAATTTTTAGTTCGTACATTTAAGTAATAATTACAATAAAAAAATGCTTCGTATGTTGATTAGTCTACATAATTGTTTTTTTTAACAATATTTTATAAATCGATACATTCATGTTATACCTTCTCTACAAATACATTGTAATTGAATAATTTTATCACAAAAAAATCTCCGCAGTAATATTATTGTACAAACAAAAAGTTTTTGCCAAAATAAACACCCATACTCCATAAATTTACTCCACGAAGTTATTATAGCGAAATTGTTTATTATTTATTTTGTTAAAGTTATAACCGACATTTCGACTCTGGCAACATTTAACGTTGTACGATAAGTCCAAATATTTATTTACTTAGGATTTCACATTACTTGACTGTAGATTATTAAATTTCTATACATTAATAAATAACTTACCAGATAGCCATACGACGTTACCTTTCACCATTTTCCCGCCGTCTGTTTAATAACTGAAAATCTATTATTTATATACGAGGAAATAAACTATAGCTTGATTTCGAAATCTCAGTAAATTGATAAGAATATTATATAAAAGACTGAAAAAAAAGTGTTGTATGTCTTGGCTGTATGAAGTAAATTTCTTTGCCTTCAAAAAAGTTTGTGTAAAAATGCGTTGTTACGTACAACGATTATTGTTTTGAAAATAAATCTAAAACGTTAAATAAACATTCGTGCACGATTTAATAATATTAATGCTTTTGATTTTTCATTCAAAACTGTGAATAAATGTTATTATACAAGATTAAAATGTGTATAGTACCTATTGTTACACAACAATTATCTTCCAAGGTTTTATTAAGCAAGGTCCATATAATGACAATGAAAGCTTGTTTCATATCAGAATAATCATATCGTAATATTAACGAATAAATAGTATAATGTAAGTAAGGTATGCGGAATGGTAAAGGTATACATTTATGCCTTTATTTAATTGGAATAAATTTGAAATTTTTTTGGTTGTTATTTATTTTGTTTGTTACATTTGTGAATATTACATGGCGCAATGGAAGGGAGTGGAACTGTTTAGCCGAGATTATAACAAAGTGATCATTCCCTCACCGAGACCTAATTAAATGATTCTGATTCAAGAATAAAACTCACCTTTCCTATTATTATTTCCAAACCATATCACTCGAGCACAGTAGATAAGCTACGAGTTCATTGAAAACTCCACAAAAGGTTTGTACAATTGAGAATAAGATAACACGAATAAAAATAAATTAAACGTCCATTGAAACATTCCAGAAACTCCGCCCTTCCCATAAGGGATCCGAACGAGCGGGTCAGCAGTTCTCAACTTTTAAATCGGATTTACCATGACAGTTCTCAATGTGAAAGTTTGAGGAGCTTTGTCTTTGCGGGGAGCTTTAGATAGAAGATGGATTGAATCCATTGAAATCGAGGATAATAAAAGCGAATAGACCACACTTTAATTAAATCGTGAAAAGCCACTTACCTTACAGAACAGTCAATAGTTTTTCTTTGTTCAATCTGCAACGCAGAAGCATTTGCCAGTGTCACACGATTTTTTGACACTACCATGGCAGTAATGATTTAAGTTTAATTTATAATTGTTCTTTTTGTTGCCTCTGTTTATATAAATAGTAATATAAATGGTCGCGTATATTCTATTCAATATAAAATTATACTTTTATCGGGAATTAATTTGTATACATTAATCAAAAGATTTCACGTAAAACTTGACCTAAGATATAGAGAACGTAAATTGAAATAGTTCATAAAAATATAATAATAACAAACAAAATCCTAACATAAATTCGTCACGAAATTGGAACAACTCACAAAATAATATTTTTTTATGCGCAATGAATTACAAGGCGTTGTCTACATTTCGGTCAGTGCATTGATGCTACCTTCTCTCTTAATTATTTGTTTCGCTGTCAACCGGTGTTGTCGCTAACTACAATCGATTTAATGAATATATGTAAATCTGTAGGTAATGTTGTGGTTCACTTAAATTCCGAAACATTTGAATCAATATTCAATACTAGCTGTCCGCCCCGGCTTCTCACGAGCTTATAGTGCGACGATGTAATGGAATATAATGAATAAATGAAGAATTGAACATTAATCTGTCAATATTTTTGAAGATCTTTTGAATTTCCTTACTGTCTTCTGTCTCACTCACACCCACTTTTTTATGCGGAGACTTTTTAATCCAAATTATTTTTTTTACTTTTTCAAATGATTTTCAAACATTTCCTTTTCAACCTTTCCAATGTGATGCACATACATAAATCCAGAAGCTTGATTTTTTATAGCTAGATTTCCAAAGATTTTCGTTATGGATATAACAGTGCTCGTATATTTTTTTAACAATCCTCTTTTGTTTCTGTTCTTTCCTGTAAAATTACGTTCTAGACATACGTTGCATTCGTAACCATCTGATATATGTTGTATCTATAGTAAAGCTACAGGACTTTCACAACATATACTTGTTTTTTTTTCAAGCTGACTACGCTATTGGCCTTATAGGCCTCTACAGCTTCACCGGACTACTAAGCGAACGCTTAAAGCACTCAGCCGATTTCATTGGCAACCAGCTCAATTGCGCACGACGCACATCGAGTTGGATTGTTGCCTTGGATCGTGAATCCGACTAAACTAAGCTATCTAATCATACATATAGAATTTCATGAGATACACACATGTGTAACAAGCATGTGAACCTCACGAACTCAAACATGTATTTTGGATCTGGGAACTAAGCTAAGCTAAATTAACTCAGTTCGAATAAGGGATAAAACCTTCCACCATATATGTACTTACTTGCGAGTGTGCGTGCACGTATGTCGGGCTGATCTGTGTTGTGTTGTTGTTGAGTTAGTAATTGAAATTTTTAGTGTCACTGTATCGCGCTAGCAGTGTGTTCGAAGGCTTCCACTCCGAGGGATTGGAAGCTAGCGTTGTACGGTGTATTACAATGCCACATTATGTGTTAATCTACATGATAGAAAAGTTTTTTCCAAAACTAATTTCTTTAATCATTAATTTCTAACAATTTGTTATCAAATTTCCTTTGTTTTTTATTTCCACAGAGCAGACGTTATTCGACAATCAAAGTAGTTTTTATAGACCACAATCCTTTACCTATACGCGGATATGTATATAAAATACTGAAACAAAAAGGTGAATTCGTTTATGACCGAATATGAATTGCTTTGAATGTATATTTGCCTTGTATTTATTTGTTTAATCCGATTGTTTGCGCCATTGATTTCTATACAAAGGTCTATTTCTGTTATATATATGATGTTTTAAGAGCTTGAAAACTTAAAACTGATATAAAACATCAGGGAATTGATTCAATGTTACTTTATTACTTATTTAAAGGAAATTCATCGCCATTTTGAAAATTAATTGAAAATATTTTCTAGTAGTGACCACCACACGACTAATCGTTACGAAGCGCATTAGGTCACTCGAATTTTTGATCACTATTTCCAATAATTGTAGCCCAAGTTTCCAGAGTTGTTGGTTTGTCAGCATAATAAAAGAAACTGGAAAACGGGACAAAATATTAGAGGGGCACGGACTTATGCCCGGTTTCTGAAGCCGTCAGTTAAACTATCAATAGCTATTGATTCAATAACGTTATCCATAAGACAAGCGGCTAACTGTCAATGCGTTTCTGAATACAGAATGAGACGTAGACTGACATTTCTCGTGTCATTGTGTGTTCAGAAACCCAATTTGACAAGTTATCGAACCGATAGCGCTATTAAACAGATAAACTACAGTTAAAATGCTTCAGAAACCGGGCATTAGTCATGTATAGACACTATTATAGCGACACGCTATGATGGCCGTTTTGACATTTGTCAGCTCTTGATGCTTTGTATAAAGCAATAACTACGTTTGAAGGACCAATTCCTAAAGTACTAAATTTTTTCGATTGTACAATTTTAGTACACAAAATTAATTTAGTACAGTAATTTCTAAATTATATATATATGCATATATATAGATACTATATATCTATCTAACTATAAAATATGGTCCTGCGTACAAATCTTTTAACGTTTTTACTAACAAAAAAACAGTGCCGTTTGATATAATCCTTAATGTATTACAATTATTAGTGTATTAGGTTCCAACCCCCATCCGCATGGGGGTACCTGTACTTGTCATAAGTGCGGCCGTGAGATTTTTTGTTGAAAATAAATAATGGTTTACGAAATAATGCTACTCGCATACATACGTGTATCACAATGAAATTTTGTCTATGGTCGCATAAAGTGCAAGTGTGGGATGACATTATCGTCATGCGTTACGAACTATCGGGCTGTGTAACGATACAGGCAGGACAATAACTAGGTTTGCGGTTTTCACACATATCAGAAGGACTTGGAAATATTCATTTCGAGTTATTATTGAAACGACAAAGGTGTGTGAACGTTTTTAAGCGTCTTTTTCGGAATTCATTTTGAGGTTAGTTCTTCGACTACTTGAGGCAAGTAGTCGAAGCTTCGTTATGCTGGTATGGGACCTGGCATAAGAGAGGTCATCGGGAGCTTTTGGCGGGATCTCGATCTGTCTAGCTTTTTATATACATAAAGTTTATTTGATTATATGTAATATATATAATGAAAATATTATGAGATATTTATGGCATCTTGGGTAATATAGTTTGGTTATTGAATTGAAATGTTATTTAGCCCCGTTGTAATTAGAAGCTCGACGTAGCGATAAAACGAGGCAAACGTATGCGTCTATAGGATTTAACGTGCGAGATAGAATTTTGCATCCAGGAATCAGCAATACCACAAGTCTTTTCGTTAATCACATTTAGTTAATCAATTTGTAGGTGGTAGAGCTACGCTGAAACTATTCCTGGTTTCAGAATGAATAGGTCGGCTCGCCCGTACCACCCTCTCACAGAAAGCCGACGTAAATTAACAGTGCTTGCACTGTTGCGTTTCGTTCGGCCAGTGAGAGCGCCGGAGACCCACATATTGAAAAGGCCGGCAACCCACTTGCGACTCCCCTGGTGTTGCTAGTGTCTATGGACGGCGGTGATCACTTACCATCAGGTGACCCACCTGTTCGTTTGCCCCCTATAATATATTAAAAAAAAAACATACCGTAACTAGATTTTCTTCCAAACAATATTTCTTTACAAACACATGGATGCTGATGTAAGGAGCATTATCAATATTTCAAATCGTTGCATGTAGTCACAGACACACAGTGGTTCTGTTACCCTGTACATTTCACTCTACAGGAGTACTTGGTGTCTCTGTCGCTTGGCTTTAAGATTATATTAACGTTAAAACAAAAAACATAACCAACGATAACCATTGAAAACTTTGATAAACTCATTGAAAGAACTCACTATATTTATTATAAAACTTTAGAGAAGCGACTTCATTTTAAAACAAAAAAAAACAAATAGTGAATTTTTTACGTTTCATTAAATCCACTGTGAGCGGTCACAGCCAGTGATTCTCAAACTTTATCGCAGGCGCCCTTTAATACATAATATATATATAAAACCCTTCACGTTCACCGTGTTTAATTTTTTAAGTGAAAAGTTCTTTAGGCGCGTTGATCACTTTTTGTGTGAAAGGAATCATGGAACTCGCGTCATCGGTACCGAACGCTTGTATACTTGTATAAGTGTACATAGTTTTTCATTGTTTTGAGTTTGTACTTCTATCATCAGTCCTTATGGACTGCCTCGGTTATTTTTTTTTATTGTGATATTATATAAAATTCCGAAAGGTGAGCTTTTTTTTAATTGGCAAAGGTGTATTTTTTTAGCATAATTTTATCCACTGGCGTATTTTAACATTTGATATTCCGGGCGTATAAGATTTACCGTCCTATGGAGTAACGTATAATGGCATAATTTTTTTCAAGCAAGTTTAAAAACCAGGTACGTGTCGGAAAGACATACAATAGAAGTGAAAGTTTTGTATTACAGGGAAAGATTTTAATTAAAAAGCCAATCCGATTCAGTGTCACCGATCCGAGCATGACTGTTCACTTTCGGATACTGTCCAATAACTTTAAAAAAGTTTTCACGTTAAAAAGATAAACTAGATCGAGTTTCTTGCTAATTACGAACAAACTAAGTCCAATATTTTAAAGACTGAGAAGTCTGATAAAGCCCCTCTACAGCCCGAACGAATCAACAACAAACTGTTTGAGAACCAGCGATCTACTTTCATCCCATTCGTCTATTTTCCACCATTGACATAAAAACTTTTTAATTAAATTTCAACAAGTTGTTGGAACCTTTTCAGTTTTAAATGTTTATTTACATTTTGAATAAAGGGGAGATTTAAAAAAATGTAATGGTTTTTTTTTATATAAACAAAGACTGCAAAACGAAAGTGTCTTTGCATTTATTTATGACATTTGAATATGAATTGAACAAAAAAAAATTGTTTGCTAGAATAAATAACTTTTGAATAAGCCGCAGCTTTCGTTAAAGGAAAACGTCGTTATAAAAGACATATTTAAACCGTATCGCTCCGAATATTGTAAACAAAGAAATTTTAAAAATAGAATACCCCGGTACATCTCTTTTTCAATGCGTTCTAGAGGTTTCCATCCTAAATTCAAGCAGGTATAAAAGCGAGCCACGATACAGACGATGTTAGTTCCGCCCGAGCAAAAGAATACTTAGATCTGACCTCGAGGCTCTGTTTTCGCTCGGCGATTCCGTTATAATAGCGGGCGACCTCAACTGCGGGAACGTCATTTGGAACAGTTCGAGTACCTCTCGCAATGGAGAGTTGCTTGAGGATCTAGTAGACGAGCTTGAATTTGACGTCGTAGCTCCTCTTGAACCTACTCATTATCAGGATCACTGTCGACCGACAGTGTTAGACGTAGCTCTCCTAAAGAATGTCTCGCTTTCGATACGACACGTTCAAGTTATACACGAGCTTGACTCTGATCACCGTCCAGTTATAATACAGTTAGGTCATTTGGATGACACCAGCCCTCCTTTCGTCAGAGTGCCTGACTACGCGAAGCTCAATAGGTACCTTAGTGATAACCCCTCCTCGTCCAGTCTTGATAAGATCCCGGACATGCTAGTGTCCAAAGCTGATGCCGACCTGGCTATCGATTCCCTGGTCGACCACCTTCAGACTGCCATCAGGGTGACCTCAAGAGAGGTACAAACGGCGAACGACCGCCGTTTTATACTTCCTGATGACGTGAGAGCTTTGATCACGGAAAAGAACGCCGCGACGCGAGCTCACGACACCTATCCATCCGAAGAAAATCGTGCCCGCTTACGCACGTTGCGGAAAGCGGTGAAGGCCCGCATTTCCGAGATCCGTGGCGAAAGATGGGATAGGCTCTTAGAAGACATCAAACCGTCTCATGTGGCGTACTGGAAGCTAGCACGATCCCTAAAAGCGGACAACACCACTTCGATGCCTCCCCTCGATAGAGGTCCAGGTATGTCACCTGCATTCGATAGTATAGACAAAGCGGAATGCCTAGCAGCAAGCTTAGAAAAACAATGTTCTCCAAACACAGTGAACACTGACCCAGTTCATATCCGATCGATTGAAACCTCGGTGGAGAATGCAATCCTGTTCCCCCCCACGGATACTCTAACCCCGGTAACCCGGGAGGAAGTCTGTGCCGCTATAAAACTTCTGAAGCCCAGGAAATCTCCTGGTCCTGATGGTATCAAGAATGAAGTTCTCAAACTACTTCCCGATCATCTCATAGCCCTCTTGGTCTGCATCTTCAATGCGGCCATGGCCCAGGGTTATTTTCCAGCCGTCTGGAAAAAGGCTATAGTGATAGGTATTCACAAACCTGGTAAAAAAGCCACACTTCCTGATAGTTACCGCCCGATTAGTCTTCTCGACACACTCGGTAAACTCTATGAGCGGCACCTTCTGAACCGTCTCCAGACCACTATGTCCGTTTTAGATCTGCTACCACATGAACAGTTCGGCTTTCGAGCTGGACACTCTTGTACACAACAAGTGCACCGCCTCACGGAGCACATCCTGCATAACTTTACTGAACCTAGAATATCATATCGTACTCTCGCGATCTTTTTCGATGTAGCTAAAGCTTTCGATAAGGTGTGGCACGCCGGACTCGTTTATAAGCTTCTTCAGTTTCGAATCCCCGATAGATTAATTCATATCATTCGCGACTACCTCTCGAACAGAACTTTCCGCTTCAGAGTGGAAGGTGAGCTCTCCCGACCACACCCAATACACTCAGGTGTTCCCCAAGGATCTATTCTTGCACCATCCCTGTTTAACTTGTACATTAGCGACCTACCACGATCTCCGGGAGTCGAAGTAGGTTGTTATGCCGATGATACAGTGATTTTTGCTTCAGGCAGGCAGAGAGTGCATCTCAGAGCACGCATCCAACGTGCTGTTTGTAATCTCGGCGAATGGTATCGAAGATGGCGTATAGAAGTTAATCCAGATAAGAGCTCCGCAATACTTTTTGATTCCTCTAATAAACAGAACACATTAAAACCTCTCAGGCTATTCGATACTGACATCCCTTGGGCTACCGAGGTTAAATATCTCGGTGTCACATTAGACAACAAACTTACCTTTAAAACTCACATCCAGAGAGTGCGGAACAAGGCTGCTATGGTCTTGAGCCGATTACATATGCTATTATGCTCACAGAGCAAAATGTCACTCAGACATAAGCTCACTCTCTATAAGACGTGTGTCCGCCCTATTCTTACGTATAGTTGCCCCGTGTTTGCACATACATCGAAAGATAATTTTGAAAAGTTGCAGGTCATACAAAATCGCTTCTTACGAAAATGTGTTGGCGCCCCCTACTATGTTCGGAACGACGATCTTCATAAGGATTTGGATATTACTTCGATTCAAGCGTACATCAAGTCCGTCACAGCTAATTATTTCGACAAGGCCACAAATCATCCCAACCCGTTAGTGGTATCTGCTGCAAACTACACCCCCAAGCCCGCCGTAAAGTATCCTAAAAGACGACCGCGACACATTTTCAGCGATCCCCCGGATGACATAACGGCTGCGAATGATCTGCATACCGACGACTCTTTAAATAGAGCGTGCTCGCGCCCACGCCCCCGAAACCACCGATCACGCCGACACGGTCGGGCGGTCAACTTCGCTCCCGCACACCCGCCACGTCCTCCTTCGGCAGCAGCTTAAGCCTAGGTTCGATCCCTCGGACGGGAGCCCTCGAGCATGCTGCTAGCGCGATACAGTGACACCACATTCACTAGCTCCTTGCACACACGACACTGCACTCTACACACGTGCACATTCACACGGTACGTACACTGGTTCTGTAAGGGACCGTTTTACCTTTTTGGCTAGTTAAACTTAGCCAAAAATATCAGGCACTATATGCAAGTGCGCTTTAGTGTGACACATATGAAGGTATGCATATGTGTCTCACTAAAGTGTACATGTATGGCATATAGATATTTTATTTTATGTAGATATTTTAGTTCGATTCACGTTTATCCCAAGGCAACTGCCCAAGCCGAGGTTCGGCCATTCTGGCACCCTTGAGCTTGTTGCCTCTCGGCTGAGTGCCCTAAGCGCTCGCCCTAAAAGTCTGGTGAAGCTGTGAAGGCCCATTAGGCCGACAGCGTTTAGTCAGTTCGAAAAAAAAAAAAAAAAAAAAAAAAAAGACGATGTTAGTTCTATTCTGAATTTCGGAGCAATTAGAGTTAACGACAAAAGCAAAAAATTTACCTAAGGACTAAAGTTATTATAGACATCGTCTTCCCTGTAATAATAAGTTTGTACAACATTAAACTTTGTGCATACGAAGTAGTTCATTTTATTGAAGACTAGCTGTTGCCCGCAGCTCCGCATGCATTTTTTTTATAATTGTAAATGACTTCTTATAAGATCAGCTACCAGTCAGTGAATGTACCGTGAAAATAGGTCCAATCGTTTTGGAGATAGTACTACAGACGAAGCTACGGATGAAAGCTAGTCTAAAATAAAGTAGCCCATGTCACCCACTGTAATTTTAACTATCCGTCAGTGAAATTTCTGTCAAAATCGGTCCAGCCGTTTCGGAGATTACCCGGAACAAACAGACAGACAAGAAATTTTTGTTATCAGTATCGTGTATACGTTCATATCCAATTATTAAAAAGTCGTTATTTTGACACTCCTATTTTATTTATATGTATAGATGGGCATTTCATTATCTTCGAGTGTAATTATGAAAAATAATTGTTTTAAATTTCTACGCGTTTAGTATTGACGTTACACGACTGGCATTGCACTGTAATGGTGGATATCCGTCTTCGAAGGTGATTAGTTTTACAGACCTTAATGGCCCCAGTGGACACAGATCATAGGTCAGTGTACCACCGCAGGGAAAACAGCTCCAAGTATGACGGAAAGGCGTAGCGATTGGGTTGCTGAACGAGCCCCGTTATCACGTTAGGAAGAGTTAAAATACCTCGTATGGGCATTTCGGTAAACCGGAATGAAATTTACGAACCTAAATTAATTTGAAGTTAGTATAACTCGCACCGTATCAAATCCCCTTATATACTATATATAAAATAATGTCAAAACTATAATTATTTCAGGTTTAAATTGTTATTATAACAGTGTACAAAAGCATCAATCTTAATTTGTCATGTCTCCTCAATACCTCGTAAACTTTGCGTCTCTTTTATTTATTAATAAACACTATAAATCCAATGCCAATGTCGTCCCTAGTGTCCAACTAGTGACATCTATCGGTATCATTCATTAACCGGTGATCTTTACATGCGGTGAGATCGTCTGCTCGAATGTAGGTACTCACACACATACACACTCGAGAGAGAGAGAGAGAGAGAGAGAGGAAGTCACATGGAATGGGCATAACGCTTTTTCCTTACGTGATGATTTTTACCAGCCAACGTCTACGTCTTCGTTCCAATAATTCTCTTTTGTCATAGACATTGGTATATAACTCATCTCATCGGAACGAAAGTCCGATGATTTGTTTTACGCACATAAAGGTTTCCGAATAGGTACATTCGTTTTGAAATAGATGGCGCTCGAATCGTTTCCATCGTTTTCAAAGTTAATATTCGATTAGAACAGTCATTCCATTTGCAAAAAAGATATGTACGCTATGGATAAAAATGCTAATTTATCAGAAAAAAAAGAAGAAATTTGCTGGATAAGTGATGTTAAAGTGTGTAATATATTCGCAATCAATCAATTTTGATGTCGAAGAGACCACAGTCAGCGATTTTCCGAAACGTTCAATCAATAAGAGCTTAGGGTTGACAGAGTATAACAGCTTTATTTGTGATAAAATGGATATCTCAAGAATAACAAATGTCTATTAAACTAGATTATTTTTTAAGAGTAATCTATACATAAAATAAAAATTAAGTGTCTGTTTGTAAAAACAAAATAATGACTTTTTACTGATTAGATATGAACGTATACACGATACTGATAACAGAAACACAATTTTTCAAATTTTTGTCTGTCTGTCTGTTTGTTCCAGGTAATCTCCGAAACGGCTGGACAGATTTTGACAGAAATTTCACTGACGGATAGTTAAAATTACAACGGGTGACATAGGCTACTTTATTTTAGACTAACTGTCATACGTGGCTTCGTCTGTAGTACTATCTCCAAAACGATTGGACCTATTTTCATGGGACTTTCACTGACAGATAGCAAACGTTATAAAAAGTAATTAAAGCTTTTTTTTTATTTTGGACTAGTTTTTACCCATAGCTTCGTTTGGAGTACTATCTCCAAAACGTTTGAACCATTTTTCACGAAACATTCACTGACAGATAGCTGATCTTATAAGAAGTAATTTACAATTATAAAAAATAAAAAACGCATGCGGAGCTGCGTGCAACAGCTAGTTGTGATATATATTTAATGCTTAAAGCAAATAACATATTAAATTGTGTCGCGAATAACTAAATACCTTTTAATCACTACATAGTATAAAACAAAGTCGCTTTCTCTGTCCCTACATCCCTATGTTTGATTAAATCTTTAAAACTACGCAACGGATTTTGATGCGTTTTTTTTATTAGATACAGTGAATGAAAAGGAAGGTTTATATGTATAAGGACATAAATTAAATAGTGGAGAAATACTGTTATTTTTGAGGTTACTCCAAATTGAACGCTTGCGGGCCACGGGCAGTTATGAATAAATCAAAAGTACTGGATCGATTTTAATCATTTTTTCAGTGAATCACATAGGCTATATATTTTATACCCGTGCGAAGCCGGAGCGGGCCGCTAGTAATATATAAAATATGCCTATTGTGAGTCATTGTGGGTTATCGTTAAAAGACAGACATATAACATGTAGACTTTTCTATTGACATATACGTCACGTAGTATATTATTATAACATCAATCTCATAATGTTTGTAGCAAACGTTACCAACCTAGGCGCCCGAAAACACCTTACAACTACATTAAAACAAACGAAAGTGACAACTGTATCAAAATCCGTTATGTAGTTTAGAAAAACTAAAGGGACATACAGACAGATGCGAATAATGACTTTGTTTTAAAATATAATGTGTATATTTACAGTCAGATATAGACAAGCGAAGGATCAAGGGGCCGCAATCTTTTTTCGCTTATAGAACTACATGAGTGGCTTTTCTCGCTTATAGATGTTTAAAAAATAAAGTAAATATGCAGTAATCAATGTAAGGTATTGTTCATTAGAATTAGACAGAAGTGCTTGAAAAAGAATACAAACCTTACACTAAGATTCACTTAAACAAATGTGTTTTTCCACTTACAAAATTTAACCAATTATTGTTTTATCAACGTCCCTTTTGAATAGAATATATTAAAAAACAGTGTTAGGTAGTTAGTTCCTCGGAATATAAAAAAAACACTCATAAGTAGGAAGTGTTAAAGATACTCCATTGTCGCTTGTAGAGGTACAGATAAGTAATGGCCTCAATTATAGATGGCCGCGAGAGAAAACCGACTTTCTCTTTCTCGCTTATGCAGGTTTTAGAGTGTGAAAATTACCTGGAAATAATTACTCCCACTTTTAAAGATTTCTTACTTATCCAATTCTCACTCACTCACTGGTTATGTAATACATTTTTTTTTTCAATTCTGCAGTACTAACTATAACTTTATTTCTGCAACATAATCTATGTTCGTACTTTCTCGAACTTTTTCGGCGTACGTTTAAAACATATTTAAGACCAGTCATATTCGTTTACCTCGCGGGAATTTGTTAATTTGATTTTCTTGGTAATTTTTTTTTTTGGGGTCGTGCGCTACGCCGCCCCTGTTTTATGTCATATTTGGTTCTATAAAATCTCATATATCATAGTTTTTGTGGAATGGACATGGAATTTTTGGGCGTGGATTCGTATTATTGTTTCTTTTTTTGTTTTGGAAATGATGCCCTTGGGGTGAGATAGGAAACGGCCATAGAGTCCTTTGAGTATTATAAATATTATTTTTCATCTATATCTTGTGCCTCTAAGTCGTTGTGGTCGAGTGGTTTGACCGGTGGAATATCAATCCGATGATCGCAGGTTCGTATCCCGGCATGTAGCAACAAATTTTTTGGAATTCGCTTACACTTACTACTTTAAATAGGTAACAAAATCAGCTGACGATAAAGCATATTATCGTGAAGATACCTGAATCTAAGGAATGTTCTAGTAGTACCACCGTATGTGGAAACAATATAAAAGTGTGAATTTCTCAGAGTATTAATCAGCGTTTGATAACGTCGCGGTGATTATGCTCATACCTTCCTTCAGGAATAGGCCTATGGCCCTAAAGTGGTTCTCTTTGATGCTGATAATGCTGATGATGATCTGTCTCTTATTATAACTAGGCTTATATACAGAATGGCTAAGCAACAGTGCACTTGACGTCGACTGAACTTGAGTTCTAATCCCATAATGAGCCAGAGCTTTCACTGAACAAAGGCCTTGACTGGACTTATAGCACTTTGGTAGTGTATTTTCTAATGTCTGTGTGGCTAGTAACCACTCCTCAAATAGAAAAAACTGTCGTGGATAAAATAAGTGTGTTCTAGCAGCTATACTTGAATGCTAATTGTTTCTCTATTTCCAATCAATTTTTTTTTTATTTACATGTAGGCGTATTTCGTCAGAACGGCTACAATTATTTAGCTAATTCTTTTTTATTATCTTTCTGATCGTCACTACAAGTTTTGTACGAGAGAAAGTGGTTGGAAAATTCTTACGGAAAAGTGATTTTTTATAAAATAAATCTCTATTTATAAAGTAAGTTAGTAACAGGGAGATCTTCAAAAATATTGAAAGAATTGATAAACTGACGTTCAGTTATTCAGTTGGCATTTTATTTTATGATATAGTCGTACTGTAAAGGGACCATTTAGTCTCATTATTTCATCAGCACAGCCGTGCGAAGCCGGGACGGGCTGCTAGTATACATCGTTACCTCGTGGTGCCGCTACCGTTACTAATAGATGAACATATGGAAGATCTGCTTATGCCATATGAACACACACACACTCATCATAACTATACACACACACACACACTTTCTTAGACTCTAACATTTATTTAGTTTTTAATTAGTTATTATAACAATTTTTCGTATTTTCTTCTAACTTTAATTTTCTTAAAATATCTTTACCTACAAATTAAAATGCTCCACGATTGACTAAGTCAATCAGATATTAGGTTTCCATGACACAGGCGTTGCCTAGTTTGGGACCATTGCTAAGGCTAACATTTTGTAAAGAATTTTAGAATTAAAGTTATTTGTATTTGTAAATTGAACAGATTAAGATACAATGTACAAAAGAGTTGATTATAAGATTTTGTTCAAGGTGACTAAAAGTACCTGTCACTTTACAGTAACTTCACGTAACGGTGTATGCAGCGCACGTTGAGATTTCTCTCCGAGGGCATATTTTTTATGACTTATATTTTAGCCAATTTAAATGATTTTTATATTATTTAGTAGCCCCTATGTTATCCTGGTATATAAGCTATGATACTCGAGAGTGAGTTTCATCAAAATCCGTTCAGTAGTTTTTGCGTGAAAGAGTTACAAACATACAAACATCCTCTCAAACTCGTTTATAATATTCTATTATGATTACCTACGTCCGTGACTCCGCCTGAAGTTGCGTTAATATAAAATACATACGTAAATATTATCCGTCTTCAGCTTTATACAATTATAAGTTGATGCACTACAACGCCATCTAGTGATAGTTAATATATTGTGCATAAAAATCACCATTTTCTTAAATATATTTTGTAGTTTTTGAGCTTTGATCAGAATCTCAACTCATGTTAAATTACGATGTACTCTAAGTTGGTAAATACACTGAACCTTAAGGGACAGGTTCAACTTGAGGGTCACCACGCTATGGTTTCATCGCGATGTTTTCCACCAAAAGCTTTGACTCGGCCATAAGAATTTGAACCTACGTCGATTGACGCGTTGTCCGAATGTGCTATACACTGAGTTATCATCGCTGCAAAACAAATATAAAAAAAAAACAGTTATGGCAACTTCAATGATGGTCGGTCAAATTGGTGGAGTTTATCAATTTTAAATACCAATCCCATTTTTATATTACATTGCATATTTGCGTGGTTGAATTCAATTGTAAACATGTCCCCTCGATTTATCCCCTGAACATAAACCAATATACCTCAGTCAGTATCGTACTGTCGATTCAGACGCACGACTGCATATCGTAGTATAAATACATTATGATTCTACGTTTAAATTAATTAGTATAGTCATTGAAGATTATTAATTTAAATTTATCGCGCGGTGAACGTATCATTTGATTAATCAAATTAATTCTATTAACAAATTATTATATGCAAGTTTCTTAATTATAATTATATTTTAGTGTCGGTTTTTTATAGTGTTTAAAACATTTGTTTTTTTTTAATTTTATTCAATGTGTTACAGTGTTTTATTATTAATTTAACTTAAAGTAAGTATTGCCAACTTATAATACACAAATGTTTTTATTATCAGGCTTCGTTTTTTTTTTTTTTTTTTTTTTTTATGTTATAGGGGGCAACCGAACAGGTGGGTCACCTGATGGTAAGTGATCACCGCCGTCCATAGACACAAGCAACACCAGGGGAGTCGCAAGTGCGTTGCCGGCCTTTTAAATAAGTGGGCCCCCGGCGCTCTCACTGACCGAACGAAACGCAACAGTACAAGCACTGTTACTTCACGTCGGTTTTCTGTGAGAGGGTGGTACTACCCCGGGCAAGCCGACCCATTCATGCTGAAACCATCAATAGCTTCAGCGTAGCTCTACCACCTACAAATAGATAGACCTCCTATAGGCATAAAGATTTAAGTACCGTATATATTTCTTTAAAATCAATTTACAAAACATAGTTCAAATATTCTTATACGAATCTAAAATAGAACTATATTTATCCTTAAATTGACTCGATCTAATATTACGTGTAATATGTATGTGTACAATTGGATATATAGTTATTGTCCAAGGAGGAACAAATTGGACCTAAAGAAACTGCTCGTTGTAAAGACAAAAGTATTTACGAGTTCTAAACACCAATAAATCAAAGAAATAATAACTATATAATAATATTAATAATTTTGAGACATTTTTCTCATTATTACATCATGCTGGTATTAAATATCAAATGGTAGACAATCTAATATACTGTATCATAAGCTTCTATTCAACTAATTTTAACTTAGTGCCAATAACATATGGACAAAGAAATACTATGGAAAATACCGGTCTTATTAGAAAAACAAAAATCAACACTGACATTTACTAAACTCAACGTCTCTACCACTGGTGCTATTTTCAAACTTCCTCTGATATACTCATTCTTAATCTTATCCATTCTGGTTACACCCACACATCCATCTTAACATTCGCATTTCTGCCATATGTAATCTTTTCTCGTCCGTCTCTTATCTCTATAGTTTTATACGCCTTTTAGAAATTAAAGATGTTATTTGTACCGTATATACTTTCATATCCGTTTAGTAAAAAAAACTGTTATTTTGTCATTATAAACAGACACTTTAATGTCATTTATTTCTATAGATAATTAGATGGAGACATATGATATACCAACTATGGACGCGGTTCTGTTCGCCTTTTTATGCGATAATTGTTATCGATTTGTACGCGTATTGTTACTCATATTTTATGACTTTTTTTATATGCGTCCTTATTGCGATTTGAGGGTGTTAGCTAAACAGGCGGACGTAAGAAAAAGCCTTGCCAACATGCTATGGTCTCATATGGATTCGAACATACGTCGATAGAACACGCTAACCACTGACCTATCATTACTTCGAAAATGTCTTCGAACGTGCTATATTTAATTAGATCAGAAGTGGGACTGGACTACTGTACTTACCAAAATAAGTGATTTTCAATAGAATTTCGTGTATCGAAATCAAAAATACTTTATTCAATTTAAGCCCTAAGAAGGCGCTTACGAACGTCAAAGCAACTACCGGTTCGGACAAACATCCCGGTTATCGAGAAGAACCGACAACAAACTCGATCGGGTTTATTTTTTTAATATATATACATGTATTTAAAATACATTACATGTTATAGTCGTTTTAGTGGATGCACAGAGAGGAGTCAATACCAGACATCACCATCGTTCACATATCGATCCAATCTATAATAGTTTTTGACACCAAAAACCCTCTTGACATGGCGCGTAAACTTAAACGTTCGGCAAGACGGTATCGTACCTAGTCATAACTGGAAAATGCCCATCCCTGGATTTATCGATAGGTAAACTTTGTTTTTGAATTTACGTGTCGCCGAATTAAATCGTGTCACAATTAAGGTTTAATATCGGTCTAAATTGGAAATTTCCAAACCGACTAAATCTCAGTATAAGTGTACGATCGCCTCGACGTATAGCCTGTCATGTTTGCGGCCGATAACTCGCTTGTTTCAAAATCTAATTTGACTTTGTCGGTTGCTATATAGTCCATTGAAAAGTTACATTTGGGGTTGCGTTTTTTAGAGGACGCAATTTTATTTTTTTGATGTGTAGGGGGGGTCAGTGTAAAGCTAAAATCAAGTTTGTGGGGTCGCCACCCTTGCCCCACGGCCGCAATCTTGAAAATAGGGGTTGAAATGGTTATTACGATATATCTCTTAAACTATTTATCTGATGAAAAAAATTAGTCAACATTTTTGTTGCTAATTTAATTCTCTACAACTTTGGTCCAGTATCTTTTTGTCGTAGAATTATAAATAAAAAAGTTATAAGCAAAAATGTTCAGAAATTCGAGAAAAAAATTATATTTTTCGATATAACTTTTTTTTTATCATTTTACGAAAAAATTATATCAGACCATTTTTGTAGGTCGTTTTTTAAGGAATAACTTTTATACGCAACATTTTTTTAATTAAGTTAATAGCTAAGGTTTTACAGCGCTCCGAAGTGAGTATTATTTTTCAGTACTCTTAACTATACATATATTATACGTGTGTACTATATTTTTTTTAATTATTAATTTTGCAATACTATTAATAATTAATTACTGGCTCTTTTCCACACCATTACAGAATTTTACAATTATTGATTTTTAAAATAGTTTTATAACTTGCTGTTTCTTCATGCTTTTTCAGGATGTGACACAACTTCAGCTCCTTACAATATCGGTAAAATGAAATTTGTCAATTTTAGAAGCTCAGGGGGTGCTGGAGGTTTAGAGGTCTGCACTGGCATCAATAATTTTCTACATTTTTTCCAACCCCAGTCTTCAGGATCATTATTATTACCAAGCCACGACTGGACCTGAGGTAGACTCGGAAAGTATGAAAGCGAGCTGTTTCTTGTATTGGAGGAAGATAAGTTAAATGTACTTTTTGTCATTGCCTTGGCGAATTGTTTGTATCTTAGGCTGTCAAGAGAATTATCATCTTTATTGCCACCGTATAAAGGGATAAAAAAACGTTCACCAATTACAGTGAGCAAAGCAGGGTCAACTTTCTTGTTGAGAGACAAAGCCGTTCCACTTGCAAACTCTATATGTTTTTCCAGGGTTTTCAGAAATTACATTTTACCGATATTGTAAGGAACTGAAGTTGTGTCACATCTTGAAAAAGCATGAAGAAACAGCAAGTTTTAAAATCATTTTAAAAATCAATAATTGTAAAATTCTGTAATGGAGTGGAAAAGAGTCAATAATTAATTATTCATAATATTGCAAAATTAATAATTAAAAAAATTATAATAACAAAATAAAAAAAAAAGAAAATAACTGATGATACATTATTAGTACACACGTATAATATATGTATAGTTAAGAGTACTGAAAAATAATACTCACTTCGGAGCGCTGTAAAACCTTAGCTATTGACTTAATTAAAAAATGTTGCTTATAAAAGTTATTCCTTAAAAAACGATCTACAAAAATGCTCATATATCATTTTTTCGTAAAATGATTAAAAAAAAGTTATATCGAAAAATATAAATTTTTTCTCGAATTTCTGAACATTTTCGCTTATAACTTTTTTATTTATAGTTCTACGACAAAAAGATACTGAACCAAAGTTGTAGAGAATTAAATTTGCAACTAAAAATGCTCACAATTTTTTCTTATCAGATAAATAGTTTAAGAGATAAATCGTAATAATCATTTCAACCCCTATTTTCAAGATGGTGGTCGTGGGACAAGGGTGGCGACCCCACAAACTTGATTTTAGCTTTACACTGACCCCCCCTACACATCAAAAAATTAAAATTGCGTCCTCTAAAAAACGCAAGGTAAGGCCTAAAAAATGTAACATTTCAATGGACTAATAATCCTATTTTCAAATGAGAGCTTTAATATTTCAATATGACAGTCTGTTTTTTTTTTTGTTATCCCGCTTTTACGCCTGTAGCTACTTAACTGATTTTTTGTCCGGGGAACAGAAAAGGACATGGGATACTTTTAATCTAGAAAAAATACTGTTCCCGAGGGATAAGTAAAATCTACATTAACGCGAACGACACCGCGTGTAAAATCTAGTTATTTATACCAATAAAAATCAATTACCGAATGTGGGTGGCTCAAAAAACCGTTTTTTTTTTTCGAATCACTTACGAAAATACATTACTTTAACATGTTCTAAGTACCAAAACATCACGAGCGACCTTTAAATATTTAAAGCTCGACTTGAAAATATCAGGATCCTAATCACTTTAAATAATTAAAGACATCATCAGAATTAACAGATTGACATTCAGTTGTTTCAGTTGCCATGTTATTTCATTAATTGGTCGTACTGTAAAGGATTTATTAGTACACCCGTGCGAAGTCAGGCAGGACAGCTAGGAATGTATAAGCATGACGGAGTCTGTGGCTTCTTAGAGATATATAATACCTGAATAATATTATACAATTACACTATTTGTATTCAACGCACATTTCTACATTTATTATGCTTTTTCTTTATGTTTATTTGTAAATCCATTACATTGGTAGACATAAAATGGGTCTCTGCCTCCTACGTTAGTGTAGAATGTGTTGTAGGAGACAGTTACAAATATTGAGAAACATGTGTTTAGATTTACACACAGAACAATAAACGTCATCGAATTACTAAAGCAATTAATTAATAAAGCAAATTGAGAACTTGTTCTGCATATTTTACCATTCGCTTTTTAAGTTGTGACCGTGTATGTATAAAAAAATGATTTATAGAAAAGGAAAGAAATAACGTCCAATTTGTAACAGACAGTTTAGTGGTAGATTTATACAATATATAAATTAATATTACTTATGTATCAGAATAAACTAATTTAAGAAATATCACATATACGCTAATAACTGTTAAAACAACTGTTATTTAGTGCTGAACTTTTCATTACGAAACTAAGCTTCTAGACATAGAAATGGTTTGTTATAATGACGTAATTAAGAAAGATTTATGACTGTTGAGGTGACGCGTGTCGTTCACGTGACCATCATTTTGCCCTGCTTCGTAAAGAAGTTTAACCCACAGTCATATTTCATCAATTGTGAGTGAACTTGACCGCTCTCGTTAATCTACATCGTAATTATCATCTTGTACTAGCCTCTGTTACATACGTTATAACATATGTTAATGAGTCAGAAACATAAGCTCTCAGTTAATGTTAATCGCCATAAGTATAATATAACCGCTCGTGATTTATCACTCGTGTTATAGCGTTATAAAAAATAGCATCAGAACAGTTATATTAATAGTGATTATTTTCATGTCTAATAGCAGAGATTACAGTGTAAAGAGTGAAGTTTCTTTGTCCCGGGCAAGGTTTTATAAAAGTTTTTTCTTTGTTTATTCTTTATATGGAGATGCAATATATATTGTTTTTGTTATTTTTTTTAATATACGAGTATGTTTATATATATGTAAATGGTATGAGACCTCTTTACACATAATTACATACCAATAAGAACACATAGCTTCAACCATCGCGTGGTATACGACGATAAATATTAGATATACAAG
This sequence comes from Antheraea assamensis, assembly GCA_035772565.1. Classification (NCBI taxonomy): domain Eukaryota; kingdom Metazoa; phylum Arthropoda; class Insecta; order Lepidoptera; family Saturniidae; genus Antheraea; species Antheraea assamensis. The sequence continues at coordinate 561,822 of JAQQSE010000099.1, read as the reverse complement.
CGAGCGTGTTCGACGGTCCGTCGATATGAACCCCTTCCCTAGGGAGTCGGCTGAGGGACTGCATTTTATTTGTCGCCATAGTGAAGTTCACAGGGCTTGCATAATTCCACGATATTGGATACTAAAATTGAAATTTTCTTTATATAAAAACACTAGCTTTTGCCCGCGGCTTTGCTCGCGTTATTGTAGACTCGACCTGTCTCTCAACAACAGTACTCTTTTCTAGTTGTAAGATTCTGTATATCCTATTCTTTTCCATACCTCTGATGATAGTATTAATAGTAATGTGACTTTGTTTGTGACGCTTTCACGCTTTAACATGCCAACCGACCATCAGCTTATATTTTGCATACACATTACCAGAGGTACAGACAAAATTATGTTCCCGAGAGATACATCAAATTATTTAAACGCGAGTGAAGCCGCGGGATATAGTTAGTAGGAAAGATGAAAGATACAACAACGGAACATCCATAAAGACACACGACAGAAGTCAAACTTTTGCATTACGGGAAAATATTGAAAAAAAAATCCAAGAAAAACTCAACGAGACGCGGTGTTCCCAAGCGGTCACCCATTCAAGTACTGACCGCGCCCGACGTTACTTAACTTCGGTGATTGGACGAGAATTGATGTTTTCAAGTTTACCCCCACTATCTTTCGTTACACAAAAAGGTAGCAAATCAGAAGCCCTCCCATAAGAAGCTTCACTTTTAGAAGCGATGATAGCTTAGTTAATAGCGTGTTCAGATACAGCGACGAAGGACGTAGGTTCGAATCGTTGCATCTGAGTCGGAGCTTTCGGTGAAGGAAAATATCGTGATGAAACTATAGTATGGTAGTAAAGCTTTTTCTCAGTCCGTCTGGCTAGCTACCACCCTGAAACTGAAAATCTATCGCCAAGCACCTATTGGTATGTTCCAGAAGCTGAGCTTGAGAGCCAGTCTCCCTCTAAGCTTAGCGTGACTGCCATTTTAGACCACATCATCATTTAACATCAGATGAGATTGTGATTTCTGGTCAAGCACTTACCTATAAAGTATTAAAAAAAAATGATTAGTATCAAGTGAATTTGAAAACGTCCACCCATCTGAGAGCTATCTCGGTGTGCGTTTTATAAATTGTTAGAGCTACAGGAAGATAATGCATGATGACGTCATTTCTAAAGGTATAAATGCAGCAGAAGTCGCAGGCGGTACCAAGTAATCTCATAAGGGCAAAACCGCTGATATTTTTGAAGTTATACGTCTTTTGGCGCGTTAGGGAAAAATGATGAGAGTAAATTTTAACGATGCGCGCGCACACCGTCACGAAAAACCGACACCCTGAAGTTAGCTATAGTTAACATTTTATTAAAAAAAAAAGGAATATATGTATTAAATACCTTTTTTCTATTGTTAGTGTCGTTTCTTCTACAAACGTAGAATAAGGCGAAAGATAAAATTGTTGAAAAGATTGATTTATCTTGTTACGCCGAAGAATAGTATAACTTCTAACGCGTGTACATAAGTACACACACTACTTCCTATATATCTACTTATTTACAAAATCTCGATGGCCGAGAACAAGAATCGGATGTATGTGCCTCGATAGTTTTAGGCCCTCGTAAAGTTATCAATTCCGAAGAATTCTTCGAGAAGTTTCCTTTAAATTCGCGATTTATGACTTTTAATATCGAATGGGATTGGAATTTGATATTACGGGGAACGGCATAAATTTACCACGAGCTCGAACGTCCGGGTGAACTGTCCCTTGAATTTTAGTTTCATACAGTGATGTTCCAGGCATAATTCTGCTTTCCCGATACGACCTTAATAATTGTATGTATGTCCGCACAAAATTAGTCAAACAAGATTCCTCCACTCCTATATCCGTTATGCTTAACGCTCTTCTAGTTATATGACTTTCACATCACCTCAGTTTTCAAAAATAAGGACGATCTACAATGAACACACATGAAACATGTGGTTCCCATGAGAAGATGAAATCATGTTCACGAGAACGGAGTCGCGGGAATCAGCTAGTATGTGTTAAGTTCAATTGGGAAAAGATATATAGCCCGTCTGACTACTTACAGATAACTGACACGAATTTGATAAAATCGCACAGACAATGGTCGTACAAATTTTCCCCTTCGCGTTTAATGATAAGTGATGTATCTTTGACGGGGCACGCGACCGGCGCGTGGGCAGCGTTCGTGCGATATATCAAAGGTAGGGTGCATATCAATTTGTATAATCGGGGATATAGTGTTTTTTTGGGACATTTTCTAAAACTCGTTAAGGTAAATGACTTCAAATTAAAATTTGACGCTACGTAACTTCTGGTGTATGTGTAGATACATTTAAAAAGCTTTAACACTTCTGAATATCTTAATTTATCGTCACTTTAATGACAATATAAGCTACGATTTTTTTCAGGGAAATATAACGTAGTTAAAAATCATTTATTCTGTGTCACTGTATAAACGGAGCATTCTATACCAATTACTTGTAAAACTTAAGAGAACATAACTTCAACGGGTATGCAATTTATATATAGACATAATCGTGAAAATGAAGTGGAGTGTGAATTTTACAAGGAACTCTTCGAAAATAAATGTATAGTAATTGAAATATTGGCAGGTTTATGGCAATGCAAGACTTAACTATAGTCAAAGACATTTTGGTAATTTTTGTAGTCCGGTGAAACTGTGGAGGCCTTGCCAGGTCAACAGTGTAGTCAGTTCGAAAAAAAAAAAGTTTTTTTTTTTAAGTCAGTTTTATTTATTATGTGATAATTACTTACCACAAGAATAAATCTATTCGTTCTGCAGAGTGTTAATTAAAAAACCTAAATATTTAATGTGACAGAGATTATCCTGGAATAAAGAATATTATGGTCCCACGCAATTTACAATAACACGTTACGCCACCGGACGCCATGTTGTAAGGAGCGCGCGTTGTGATAGTATTCAATACTTATCTATTGTAAAACGGCAGGTAGTTCAGACAAGATAACGGATACGATAACACTTTATTTCGTATGATTACTTTATAATCCGGCAGCGTTTTCCCTTATATCTGTACGTGACGGTGGTTACAAAACGATTAATCCTAAACAATGCGACACACCGGCTTTTATAGACAAATGACGTAACAAAGTATTTAATATGTGAAGATCAATTATTACTATTTATACTGAAAACTAATCAATGGTAATTATCAGTAACTCTGATGAACTAACATCATTTCCAAACACCACTTCTAATTAATAGTTCTTGCACCGGATGCCGACAACCGGAAAGAGACTTATTTAAAATATACAAGTATCCAAATAGATTCAATTCAAAGTTAATCTAATTACATCTTCTTAATTAAAATATAAATATGATTAATATTATTTTATTGTGAAGCCGAGCAAGCCGAGCTAGTGTATGCAAGGCCGGAAGTCTGTAACACTCGGCCATCCTGCATTTGCCGTGCCCCACGGCGGTCAGCACTACCACCTGAGCCAGTATTGTCGCTGGTGTATGGCATCTAAAAAAAATAAAATAAAACAAGAGCAGAACATCTATTCATTGAATTCTTACTTTTTAATTTCATGCAATTCCTTTTTAATTTCATGCAATTCCATATCATATAGTATCATATATCCTATTTCACACAGATTTGATGTTCCCCGTATCACACAGTATCCTATATCACACAGCTTTTATGTAGTACCCCGTATCACACAGTATCCTATATCACACAGCTTTTATGTAGTACCCCGTATCACACAGCTTTTATGTAGTACCCCGTATCACACAGCTTTTATGTAGTACCCCGTATCACACAGCTTTTATGTAGTACCCCGTATCACACAGTATCCTATATCACACAGTATCCTATACCACACAGTATCCTATATCACACAGTTTATGTATGTACCCCATATCACACAGTTTATGTATGTACCCCATATCACACAGTTTATGTATGTATCCCATAACAGTTTTTATGTATCCCATATCACACAGTTTTTATGTATCCCATATCACACAGTTTTTATGTATCCCATATCACACAGTTTTTATGTATCCCATATCACACAGTTTTTATGTATCCCATATCACACAGTTTTTATGTATCCCATATCACACAGTTTTTATGTATCCCATATCACACAGTTTTTATTTTTATGTATCCCATATCACACAGTTTTTATGTATCCCATATCACACAGTTTTTATGTATCCCATATCACACAGTTTTTATGTATCCCATATCACACAGTTTTTATGTATCCCATATCACACAGTTTTTATGTATCCCATATCACACAGTTTTTATGTATCCCATATCACACAGTTTTTATGTATCCCATATCACACAGTTTTATGTATCCCATATCACACAGTTTTATGTATCCCATATCACACAGTTTTTATGTATCCCATATCACACAGTTTTTATGTATCCCATATCACACAGTTTTATGTATCCCATATCACACAGTTTTTATGTATCCCATATCACACAGTTTTTATGTATCCCATATCACACAGTTTTTATGTATCCCATATCACACAGTTTTTATGTATCCCATATCACACAGTTTTTATGTATCCCATATCACACAGTATCCTATATCACACAGCTTTTATGTAGTACCCCGTATCACACAGTATCCTATATCACACAGCTTTTATGTAGTACCCTGTATCACACAGCTTTTATGTAGTACCCTGTATCACACAGCTTTTATGTAGTACCCCGTATCACACAGCTTTTATGTAGTACCCTGTATCACACAGCTTTTAACAGGTTTTGAAAATAAAATTTTGTAAACGAGTCTATAACAACAAGTACATACGAGTTACCTTTTCGGGTCCTAACAAACGGGCCTAAATGGTCAACATGTAAAGTGTGCATTGGAATAGCCGCTTTTCAAATTGGCTGTAGTTCCCCTTGCAATTTACCATATTCGCCTTTACCTTTTGGGGCTGGTAAAGAGAAGAACCGGCAGCATACCAGCAGCTAGAGGCGATATGACCGGAACGATGACACCTCGCAGCGTGGTATCCTGCAGTCTTTTGCTAATTAACCTTCCCGTCAAGTCTCTTGCAGAACCTCGAAGACAAATCTGCATGACGAACTGTCGATCCTAATGATCCCAATCATACACGTCGTCTAGCTGGTCAATCTTGTGCAGCCACCCCTTGATGTTACTTGATTTTCCATCTGGTCGGAACAACCTCAGCATCGGCCTGGGTCACACGTCGCCTATTGCATCGAACACATCTGTTGGTCTCTTCGTAGTGATCCGAAGGAAAAAAAATCTGAATTTTCTTCTTAATCCGTAGACATTATTTCCTGACGTTGCCTCTTCTTTATACAAATTCCATTAATATATGGGCCGGACATATCCCACTTCTGAAGTGTAAAACGGCAGGTAGTTCAGACAAGATAACGGATACGATAACACTTTATTTCGTATGATTACTTTATAATCCGGCAGCGTTTTCCCTTATATCTGTACGTGACGGTGGTTACAAAACGATTAATCCTAAACAATGCTACACACCGGCTTTTATAGACAAATGACGTAACAAAGTATTTAATATGTGAAGATCAATTATTACTATTTATACTGAAAACTAATCAATGGTAATTATCAGTAACTCTGATGAACTAACATCATTTCCAAACACCACTTCTAATTAATAGTTCTTGCACCGGATGCCGACAACCGGAAAGAGACTTATTTAAAATATACAAGTATCCAAATAGATTCAATTCAAAGTTAATCTAATTACATCTTCTTAATTAAAATATAAATATGATTAATATTATTTTATTGTGAAGCCGAGCAAGCCGAGCTAGTGTATGCAAGGCCGGAAGTCTGTAACACTATGCTCAATCGACAATGAAAATTTAACCCTTGGAATATATTTGAAATAATCGTGTGTATTTTTCTAATGTTTTTATTTATGCAGTCGGGCAGTTGATAAAACGTTTTATGAAGCCAATCCAAAAACTAAATTGTTTTCGCGTGGGTACAATGTACTGTGTGTAATGTATATTGTAATGTGGTGTCAATAGTGTCGTTTTGAAATGCATAATAAATATTCCACGTAAATAACTTTTCTTTAGCGTGTAATTATAAGCCATATCATAGATTTAGATTTTAGAATAAACCTATTTGCAAGATATTCAAACAATGATTTCAAGTTTCGTTCGAATACGAATCTCCGTCCGCTTCCTTTGTGATCATTTTTTTTTCAGTTTCTTTGAAATAAGTTCCTAGTTGTTATACATTGTTAGAGAGCTAAGAAAACGGTTGTTTTTTAAATAACCTGCAAGCAACATTTCACAGGTTTTTTTTGTCTTAGGGCGTTTTATTGGAAACAAATCATATTTTTTTTTATTATATCGTTTTTCGTCTCGCATTTTTTTAATTGTACCGATAATTGTTGTTTAAATATTGAAAAACACATAGACAGACACAAGTGGCTTCTTTATTTTATACCATTTCATTAGTATCAGCTGTTAAGCTACCATCCATAACACAAACGAGTTATATGGCCATGTAAGTCATTTTCTCACGATCTAACTAATGGTAGTCCAGTGGAGCTGTAGAGGCCAACAGTGCAAGTCAATTGGAAAATTATGATCTAACTAATATGATAAATGTGAGTTTGTATGTTTGTCACGGTTTCACGCCTCAGCTAGTCTATTGATTATCATGACATTTTCCATTATAATTGTCTGCGGTACAGAAAAGAACATAGGGTTTTTTTTATGTGATTGGAGGTAAACGAACAGATGGGGTACCTGATGGTAAGTAATCACCGCCGCCCATGGACACCTACGACACCAGAGGTATCACAGATGCGTTGCCGACCTTTGAGGAAGGAGTAGGCTAGTTTTTTGAAGGTCTGTGGGTTGTATTGGTCCGGAAACGCTGCCGCTGGGAGTTCATTCCAGAGGGCCGACGTACGTGGGAAGAACGCACGTGAGAACCGCACAGTAGACGACTTCCAACCATCAAGATGACATTGATGGAATTTCGTTTTATGGCGAGTCGTTCGGTAATGGAACTCAGCAGCAGGTATTAATCCGAACAGTTCTTCAGAACACTCTCCGTGGTAGATCTTGTAAAGGACGCAAAGAGACGCAACATCCCTACGAAGCTCCAAAGTGTCGAGCCCTAAGGAAAGCACCCGGTCGTCAACGATTCTAGCCGCTGTCCGTTGGATTCGGTCAAAAGAAAGTAGATGGCATTGGGGCGCTCCGGTCCAGAGATGAGAACAGTATTCCATGTGTGGACGTACTTGCGCCTTATAAAGCTGAAGGCGGTGAACCGGTGTGAAATACCGTCCCGCTCTGTTAAGGATACCTAACTTTTTTGAGGCCAGTTTTGCTCTACCTTCTAAATGACCACCAAACTGAACGTCGCTAGATATGTCGATACCGAGGATACTAAAATTAGGCTCAACAGCTAGAGGAACTCCTTGAAAATTAGGGACTGCGTCAAAAGGGGTTTTTTTGGCGGTGAAGGCGCATACCTGTGTGTCTAGATTTTGTCTTCCCCAATCCGAGACACGCCCCAATGCGGTCTCTATCTCGGACACAAGTTGGTTCCGGCAGTCGTTAACGCGTTCCCGAGAAACACCTGCACGACTGGTATATAGAGCATTCACAGTACTGTCGTCTGCATAGCAGTGAATGTTACAGATGTTCAACATATCATTGATATGCAGAAGAAATAAGGTAGGGGATAGCACACAGCCTTGTGGGACTCCAGCGTTCACGGGCTTGAGATCCGAGGGTACATTTAATCTAGAAAAAAAGTACTGTTTCCGAGGGATAGGTCAAATCTATATCAACGCGTGCGAAGTTAATTAGAAGAAGCTAATTATTATACTGCAGGGGTCGGTCAGGACAAGTAAAATACCTTCCATAACAATTAGACCACATATTATTCATTTCCCTATTTGCCTGTGTCTCACTTTTTTTTCCGAACTGACCTACACTGTTACCCATAAGGCCGCTACAGTTCCACCGGACTACAACGCCTGTGTCTCAACATCGACTGCCGTTTATATTGTTTTTTTTTTTTTTTTTTTTCGAACTGACCTACACTGCCAGCTTTTTAGGCTTTCACAGTTTCACCGGACTACTAAGGGGAGCGCTTAAGGCACTCACCCGATTTTATATAGAAAACCCGATTTTATATAGACCGTTTATATTGAGCGTTCGACCGCTTTATATCTGGTCATTGACTTGCTTATTTTATCATATATTTACTATTACTAAATGTAGTTTAATCTAAAAATACGTCGAAACGAATTTTGATAATGTCTAGCTTATGAATTACTAGTCATTAATGAAGAAAATAAATCAACCTTACTAGTATAATAAACCTAAAAATACATATAAATTAGTATAGTGAAGCTAACAATATATATAGCAATTATAAATAAACAAATGGATAAATCCGAATGCACACACAGACAGACAGTCAAGGAAAGATGGCGTTTTATAACATACATAGAATTCAAATTCAAATTAAATGCCAACATCAAAAAGTCGCCACGCGACCGCCCCATTTGTTTAGGGGTTTGTCAGTATAATCCTCGAAGCAATTATTTAAACACCATGTGAAACGTCCTGGGTTTGATTCCCGATGTTTATTTTTATTAACTTTTTTATAGATTTTAATTCCATTCTTTAAGTCATCCTTCGAAGGTATATGGCACTGCGGTTCGTACATTATTGAGAATTTCTATTAAAATATGCACTCGCCTCGACGCAATTAATCAGAGCTCTCCATCGAGGATATCATCTGATGTAACCATAACATGAAGGTAGATGATTTTTAAGTTTCTAACTTTCAAGAATTCGGTATCTTGACTCTACCTTCCCAATAAATTATTGTTAATTTAATGTATGTTCGCAAAAACTTTGATAAGCTGGAGTTCGTAAACCACAGGCATGATCTAAAGATTAGAAACTATGACAAACTGGTCGTTCCATGTTTTAGACTCAGTAAAACCAGTAACAGTTTTTTAGGTAATAGTATTAGGTTTTATAACAAAGCAATTTACAAAGCATATTACCGATTTGCCAGACTATAAGTTTAAGTGCTATGTTAAGCGGGTTTCGGTGTCAAAGGGCTATTATAGAGTGTATGAATATATGAACAATACTGATGTCTGGTATTGACTCCTCTCTGTGCATCCACTAAAACGCTTGTAACGTATAAAGTATTTTAAATATATAATTGTATGTTAAAAAGATAAAACAGATCAAGTTTGTTGCAGGTTCTTTCGAGTTTCGAGTTTTGACGTTCATAAGCGCCTTCTTAGGGCCTAAATTGAATAAAGTATTTTTGATTTTTTAACGTTCATCTGGCTAGGTAACATAACCGTGTTGAAAAACCATTGTATATTTTGAAATACGATGTAACCACAAGGGTTATAAATAAAAAATTTCGAAAGAAAGAGAAATAAAAAACACAAGAGAGCGTATGTATATATGTAAAACACGTAAAGAAACTACACCTTTTTGGGCATGAATACAAGAAATAATTCTTAACACATTGTAGTAACCTTCTCGAAACGAGTAGAAAGTTCGAACAAATACTATAAATAAATGTGTTAATAAATAACATAGAAATCATATAAAATAATATTTATATTAAAAAAAATATTATTGAGACTCGACGCTTAGAGTAAGAAAAATTAAACCATCCTTTTGCACGCGTTGGAATAAGATATATACTATATATACATTATTAGATGGAGATGCGGGATGTTGAAAACGCGTCGGCAACTGGAATCGAAAATGAACAGAATTATATAAGTCAGGATGAGTATTGAAAGAAAGTCTGTTGAAGTCATGAATAGTCAGTAGTCGGTTTCAAAAAAAATATATAACGCATCCTTATTAAAGTAAGGGCACATATCGAATTTTTAGGTATTTTAGGTTTTGCAATAGATGGGCTCATTATAAGTTATACTACAAGGTGTATCTCACAGAACGAGTAAATTTTCATGGCAATGACGTTGTAAATCAGGGAGTTAACCCTTAAATGCATATTGTTGCGAATAGTATACATTCCACAACCACTTAATTTTTTTCACAAACCTGAGTGTGTGCATTTTCGAAAGCATGTTAAAACCTTAGAAAATACCTTACACTTGAAACACAATGTTAACATTACTTTTGGCGGGCAAGCTACATTTTTTTTTGTTGTTGTTTTAAAATTAGTTTCAGGATTCAAAACAAAAATTATACACTTAAGTGTTAAGGTTAATATTGTAAAAAAATTGTAATCGTCGATTTGTTTTTTGCCGTTTCCCAAAAAACTACTTTTCTAAGTTAAGCCTTTACTTTACTAAGGGTACGATATATTGTAATAAGCGTTTTTTGGATTAAAACAGGCTTCATTAAGGTTCTGGAAACATGACTCTAATTAGGGGCTCTCTATCACTGTCCAAGGGTAGATCTATACCCAGTTAGCATATATAGTTACAAGTAGTTGAGTTTCGCCCGCTTCGTTGGGCTTTTAAAATAGCAAAGAATTCATTGAATCCAAAAAATAATTCTAGAACCATCTATGAAAAATACCGCATTGAATTGACATGATTCGGCTTCAAACGTATTGTTTTTTCATTATATATATTTAGATAGAAGATTATATATATATTGAAACTTTATATCAACTTAACTAACTTCATAGTGTGTTATACTCGTACATCGACGCATGCAACAACTGTTTAAAATTAAAAAAACACTCTACAAGATTTTGACATAACGCGCCAAAAGAGGTACCTATATATAACCTCAAAAACGATAATTTTCGAAATGTCAATATAGTTGATAAATAAATAGGGGTGAGCACCCTTCCGTGAGACTTTCTATAATTGAAAGTCTAAAGTTCACCAAGGGGTTGCTAAGTATGCGATATTGGATATTCAAATACCAACCCAAAGGTAAGGGCGCGCATGGGGCGTTTTATTTTTTATGTTGTACGTCTATCGAAATATATTTAAGTATTGTAAAATAATAACGAATATGTTTTAACCTCTTTGCCTATGTCAATACTACTAAAAGTGTATAAAATATAGCCCAACCCTAAATACTTATGTGTGCCAATTTTGTACTGCTTTTTATGAACATTGCGCGCACGGAGGAGCGTGAGATATAGCATAGTTTAAGTTTTTATGGAGAAAGAGTGCAAATAATTTAATTACATTAAAAAAAACCGGGTGTGTCATAAAGACACGAAAGAAATGAAACTGTTGTAATACAACGAAACATTTTAATAAAAAAAATAAAATAACAAAAACTCAACGTGACGCGATGTACCCATACGTCTCCCATCCAAGAAATGACCGCGTCTGATGTTGCTTAACTTCGGTGACCGGACGAGAACCGGTGTTTCCAACACTCTACCCGGCACAGTGTTTACCCCCACCACTTTTCGTCACACAGAAAGGTTGCTGATGTAAATTTCAAAGTTTCACTTCAAAACATTCATGATGTGAATGGCAAACAGATTAAAGTCAAAATATATATAAGTCTATTAGTCTGCGAACAAACAAACAGTCACTCTGAGCACAGATTATTATTAGACAAGGTATATATAAAATTATAATATATAATAAAATTTTCCATACACATCGTCGAGGGTACAAAAAATGACAAAATATTCTTTTCTCCCTGTCATATGAATATATCAAATCTACGTTGACGTGAACCACAAGCAAAAACTAGTAGTATATCTATAAAATGCTTGTAAATCAGCGCCATCTAGTATATGTCTTGTTCAAAGCTCTTAGTACATTTCTATTGTTCAATTACTTGGGCTTAGCGATAAAAAACCAACGAAGCTATATCGATCGACTTTATGACTCCAGTGATATTAGATTCATGCACCATAAATATTGAAACAAATGAGCCATAGCGTATAAACCGGTCGCGTATAACGCCGTTCCGAGTTCGAACTTGGACACTTAAAGTTAGTCAAGTGTGATTATTTTTTCTTAAAATAAAGTTCTTACTAATATGATAAACTAGCTGTACGCCGCTGCTTCGCACGGATATGATAACGAAGAAAACGAGTCCGAATCTTTCCTTTACATTACGACCATGTTAAGAAAATGAACAATGAAGATTGGAATGTTAAGATTGAAGTGTGGGGAAACCAAAGTGGACAACATTAACAATGACTATATCAGATGAAATTTAAAAATAACACGAGAGAACTTCAATAATAGGTTTAAGGGGGACATATGGACATGTCATATGGAGAGGATGAAAGTCATGTAACTAGAAAAGTTTTAAATATGAAAGTGGAGGTATATAGGAGTAGAGAAAGACCGAAAAAGGTGTGGATGGATTGCGTGAAAAATGATATGTGTTTAAAAGGTGTGAATACTGAGATGAAATCTAACAGGGAAGAGAGTGCAAAAGGAAAACATGTTTTGCCGACCCTACTTAGGTAGGATAAGGGTAACATGATGATGATTTTTGAATATCTTTCTATTGTCTTCCGTCTCACTCAGTCACTTTTTTTACAAGGAGATATTTTAACATAAATGTTTCACATTACCGTACGACTTTTCAACCATTCGCTTTTATACTAATCGTGTCCTGACAATTACACACACCACACAAAAAGAATTGCAATAGTTGCAGCCGTTTTGAAGTGATGCGCTTACATACATACGGCAATTGGTTTTTAATATATATAGGTGCAAAAGTTAATTTGTATTTTCATATCTTAACTACTCAACTAATCCTCATGAAGATTCGCTTAGACGTTGTCAAAGCAACGTTCAACAACTGGTTTTTGTTTACATAGATTAAATAAAGTTACGTGATTTTTATTGATTCTATTCCAGTTATATGAACTTCCATTAAAACGTGTATTGATGCCGCTTAAACTGAAGTGTGTATGATTTACATAAAAATGTTTACTTTTTCTTCAATATTCCTGATATATAGCTGATGGGAAATCGCATAAATATGTGTATAGTGTACAATAAACGATATTATCATTGTTAACTTTACATCCAAACGGAATATACCACTACGATACATTACAGTTGCTTCAACATTTGTGTTCGTAGTTACGTAAGAAATCAACGGAGTGTAATTAAACTAATGTGAATAGCGTAAGTTCCAAGTAACTAGCGCCAGGTGTCTCTAACTAGTGTACCAATTATTATAATAAATTGTTTGCTGTAAACATACGGGAGTTAAATAACAGGCAGTAACGTCATTATCTTACTAAGAAGTTACTATTAGTTAAATGTTTTGACAAATGAGTCATATAAAAAATCAGTGTCCAAAAAAGAATATAGATGGCGTTTAATTCAAATTTAATATATCTATAACTTACAATATAATGCGATAGATTAGCGGATAGATGGCGTTAAACAATCGATTGAAATTACAAAAATCACCACTTCATAAAAAGTATATATAGAAAGAGAACTATTTTATACGGGGAACATGTTGAAAAAATCTAATGTCTAAGCACTGAATAACAGTTCCAAAACTTTCCAAAATGGCGCCAGCATAGGCAAAGGGTATGGTTAGTCCGAAGTATTTTGTAAATATAACTTAAAATAACTGCTGTGAGAAAACATGGATAGTGATAGAATTTTTGTCTACTTTATATAATACGTTTAGTAATTTTAGCGTGTGTACTGTAATAAAACTTTTTAAAATAATTAAACAAAAATGAACGCTGTTGCTACTGTAGCGCCACCATACTTTAGCACATTTTGACGGACACTTTTTCATTTCATTTTCATACAAAATACACAACCGTATATTTCAATTTTCAACCTAAACGTTAATTTTACAAGCGACGTTGCGTGATCTTTGTGTTACTCCATGGATTAAATGCGTATTTGGATTAATTATACCGTCTAATAGATAGGTACGGCACCTTAAAATTGTAGTTTAGTATTTTATGAGGGATTTGATTAGTCGTGAGTTCTGTTAACTTTAATTAATAAATGCTAGGTATTACAATTATCTAGTATTCTTAGAACTTACTAATCAAAATTGGAAATTTACTGTAGTATTGAAGTAAAAACTTCTTTTTGCCCGATGTGATTTGAAATTGGATGAAACGAAAAAGATAAAGAAACATACACACGGATTTAACGTGCGAAAGAATAAGATGGAATACATTATCGTTTGTGTATTCTATCATTTTTTTCTATTGAATTTGTATATTTCAAAATCTAAATTCAATATCTATTTATGGAAATATATTATTTTTAAAATATTACGAACTATGTAATGGGGCCATCTGTTAAATCTTAAATGAACTATTTCTATAATCTGTATAATTAATACAGTACGGAACGAATTATATTTTTGTAAGGACACTTTATTAAAGTCGTGCTGGTCGCGAGCAGCTTGAAAACCAACATGTACCAACGGTTTTCTTCTGAATTCGCGTATAGCTAGTAATTTGAATTGGTAACACTATCGGCTGACGGTAAAGGAAAACATCGCGAGGAAACCTGCATCTCAGAAATATTCTTGCAGTACTGTAGTATGTGGAAAAATATAGAACTGTGGATTTCTCTGAATTTTAAATCGTGCCTGACAGGCCTCTACAGCTTCACCGGACTAAGAGATTGTTGGAGATTAATATATAATATGGCACATGTTTGTAATTCTCTAAGCTTATGTAGTCTATGGTAAGCCAGATGTATATGTGTTGTCCCGTGAAACTGTAGAGGCCTTGCCAGGTTCGAAAAAAAAAACGATGTATATGATGTACTCTGTGGTAATAACTCTCTTAATGTCTGCGCCTACACCGATCAACAGTTCTGTACCTATTATTACAATAGTTCAACCAGTAATAAACTTTTATTAAATACAAAATACAGTCCACTAGGAATAATTGTACAATAATGATGATGACAATTTACTATAATTGCCTTTGTTTAAAATACTAAATTTTTTTGTTTTTTTCATACTTCATTTTATACTACAAAAGGTGACGCTAATCATAATAATATTTTAAATAAACTGTCTAATAAATTAAAACTGGTAATAAGAAATAACCTTAACAAACAAGGCATTTTCGCGAGTCTCCTTAATGACATACCTTTTAGCGATTTCATAACTTTACGGGTATCTCACACTGTATTGTTGTATAACTTTCTGTGACATTATTCAATTATTGAATACGATATTAATTCGAAATTACAACAAGGGACATTTCGAATCGTCTCAAAGTTATTTTCAGTTAACTCTGTACATTATTTTCTATGTTTTTTTTTATATATTATAGGGGGCAAACGAACAGGTGGGTCACCTGATGGTAAGTGATCACCGCCGTCCATAGACATTAGCAGCACAAGGGGAGTCGCAAGTGCGTTGCCGGCCTTTTAATATATGTGGGCCTCCGGCGCTCTCACTGACCGAACGAAACGCAACAGTGCAACCACTGCTACTTCACGTCGGCGTCGGCTTTCTGTGAGAGGGTGGTACTACCCCGGGCGAGCTGACCCATTCATGCTGAAACCAGTAATAGCTTCAGCGTAGCTCTACCACCTACAAAAAGTTTAAGCTATAATTGTATACAGGAGGCGTATTAATAAGAGACCGAGAACGTTTTTGTGTTGTCAATTTCCCTTAAATCTGATTTCTAAACGTGGCAAGCGAAAGTATTTTAGTAATATCTGAATTTAATAATATTTTCTTCATATATTTCCTTATAACAGGGTAAGACCTCACTCGAATGCGCCCTCTAGCCTTACCAATCGATATCAATCGTCCGTAAGGTAAGTGCTTAAGGCGAATCCGATATATATACAAAAATATATTGGCTGTCTGGTCGTTGTCAAGTACTTTAAGGGTTAAGGCTACTACACTTGAGTACTACTTCCTTCCACATCTTGCCAGATGAGAATATAGGCATACGATAAATTTATCTACCTTTATGTATAAAACTAGCTTTTGCTCATGGCTTCGTTCACGTTCATTTATATTTAACCTATCCCTCAGGAACAGTCAGCCTACCAGGTTCCCAAGTACATATATAAAAAATATATCGAATTAATTGGGGGTTTCTATACCATCCATTTTACTACAAGTCGTCAACAGATGACACATGTTTACAGACATTGATATGACAGATGTTCACAGTAAAACTAAGTTTATAACCCTTAATTCATTCACTGATGTTGTTTGTAAGTTGTTAAGAGATGGCGCCACTATTGAGATAGCTCGCGCTTTAATTTGATCGCTGCCTTTGAATGTGGCTGCCGGTCCGTAGCGATGTTCAAGGCAATAGGTTCAATTAATTCGCCAAGTACCCCAAGTAACGTATCCCAAGTAAGTAATTGCCCTCTTGTCTGCTCGTTGTCTTAACTGTTACCTTGTAGAATTTTTTTGATCGTGTTGTTAATACAAAAATACAAAGTGTTTTGGGTGGACAAAATTACCATAAACACACAGGGAATAAATATTCCCTACACTATATCCATTTCGGTTGAAAATTGGCTTGAAATTAATTAATTTCATATTTAAGTATTAAAAGTCGTAATAATAAGCGAAGCCGGGTGAGCGGGTAGTTGACAAATCACCGCATCATAAGAAAACCCCTTAAATTTCTCGTAGTAAATGATTTATGTTCGCAGAGGGGTCCCACAAATAAGGGTCGCGAGATTGACTTTTATACAAACGAAATTTTAATAGGATCTAATCAAACATGACAGCCCAAAATCACGAAAAATGTTCACCGAGCTCGTGGTTTAGCGGTTGTGAATTTATTATCGAGATCGGTCGTGGGTTCAATTGTTAAATAAGACAGAATTACACATAGACATTTTTAACGCGAAGACAAGTGTCTGTTTCTCTCAACTTACTTTAAATCTTGATAAAGTGTGTATGAGGGATATAAATAATATATAAAGTATAAATAATAATGGTGGTAGGGCTTTTTCTAAGTCCGCCTGGCTAGCTACCACCCTCAAGTTCAAAATCTGTCGCCAAGCACGTGCTGGTGTTTTCCGGTTTTCCTCTAGGTTTAGCGTGACTACCATCTTAGACCACATCATCATTTAACATCAGATGAGATTTTGATCAAAGTAACCTATAGAGTATTAAAAAAAAAACATTGCCAACCAAAGAAAATCACGCATCTTCAATTTTTTAACCGACTTCAAAAAAGGCGAGGGTCACAATTCGGCTTAATTTTTTTATATTTGTTTCCGTAGAACTTCATGATTTATGAACCGATTGGGATAATATTGTTTTTGTTGGAAAGGGGATATTTTCAAACGAGAACAATTTTAATTTCATTCTCAACGGGCTTTAGATTTCGAAGCTACGCGAAGGGACTCCTTAAAATCGATATATTGGTAGGTTTATGACAATCCTAGACATGGTGCACACTTGGTTACATTGTCAACAACTTAATAATAATGAATGAGACTTAGGTTGGCTTACTGCATTTCGATGTTGACTAGTAATATGTCCACGCTGTTAACTGCGCTGCGCTACACTGCATCTCGACCAATCACGTTAAATCAAACTGCGTCCTCATAGGTTAGATTACGACATGTCGTACTCGACGACGCCAATTGGCTGAAGTGCACCATGAAGTTAATAATGTGGCGCATACAGACGTTATAGTCAAATTATTAGAACAGATTTGAAGTCGGTTTTATTTTTTGTTAGAATTTTATTTCCATATTTAGTTAGTTGTGTATATATATATATATATATTTCACATACCTAGTCCGGCAATAAGTTCTGTTATAAATGAAAATGCATTTTTTTTTAAATGAAGTAATGTAATATTGGAAACCATAGCATTATGGTAAAGCTTTTATAAACCCCTCCTAGTATTACCTTAAGTTGAAAATATGTCAGCAAACACCTCCCTCTAGGCATAGAATCTTGTTAGTGACGTCTTAAACCACATCGCTACTTGACATCAAATGAGATTGTGGTCAAGCGATAAAGTCTATAAAGCTTTAAAAATAATGTACATAGTGTTCTTCCAACTTGTGTATTATTATTTTAGCAGATATGCAAGAAGAAAAAATACATTATTCAGTTTACATTATTTGCAGTACAATAAAACTATTAATGCATTATTAAGCTGTTACTTGCGACATCCGTTTTTCGTTTAAAATAATGTAAATATTGAAGTAGCTGTTCGAGAAAAAAAGTGAAGTTCACTAATAATGTTTACGTTTGTCGTTAAGAGATGGCGCCACAGTACAAATAGCTCGCTCATACATATGCTCGTTGTCTTTATATCGCATGTGGCTGTTGTTCCGACATGATTTAATTATCCAACTGTTCCAAATATTAAATAGTTGTCTTGTCCGTTCATCGTCTTGATCAACTTAGTAAAAAAAAAAGAAAAAGTACCGTATCGACAATATTTCTGTAAACACCTAGCTATTAAAAATATACAATCACAAGTTTTCAATACTGGTTGCTTGTTTAGCAGAACATTTAAATTCTCTTTTTAAGCCGTAAAAAATTGTCCACAGATGAGGCTGCATGAGGGTAGTTGCTGCTGGGACGGCTGAGGGTTGGAGAACATGGAGGGTAGCTGGATAGTACTCGCGGCTGTGCTGTTAGCAGCGCATGCGCAGAATAACAGAAGTAAGTAAGAAAAAGGAATCTGTTATCGTTTTATATCCAAGAACGACAATGGAGTTGAAACGGAAAGCATTTTAACGCACGTCCTATTAATTAGAAAATGTGAAATGTGACGAAACAAAAGTTGCAACGCTTCTGATTGGTTGCGTTCACGCGTATCTTTACGCATTCATTTGAGCGAGACGGAGTTCTTAAGAGTGAGAGTGCGACAAGGAGCGGAATATTAAAAAAAAAATCTTATACTTATCCTCACTTATTGTTTGTTTTTTTTATCTTTGATCCGTTCGAATATTAAAAACTAATAATAATAAAATATATATATATATTTTTTTAATACACAACTCGAATGGTGTCACGCACCGGTTTCTTACGGGTGCAATATACTTGTTAATGTATCGCTATAGGTGTTCAAGGAACTCTGAAACATATACTATCCGATATTTTTTAAATTATACTTCTTTTGGCGCGTTAGAGAAAAACGATGAGAGTAAATTTTGACGATGCACTCGACCACCGTCACGATAAACCGACACCCTGAAGTTAGCTATAGTCAACATTTTATTCAAAAAAACGTATGTATGTATTAAATACCTTTTTTCTATTCTCAGTATCGTTTTTTCTACAAACGTAGAATAAGACGAAAGAGAAAATTTTTGAAATGATTTTTATCTTGTTACGCCAAAGAAGTATAACTTCTAACGCGTGTGCATAAGTACACACTACTTTTTTTTTTAACAATAACGCTTCATCAAAGTCAAAACCTCTTCGTATTATCACATCACACCACTGTAACTATTATTATTGTACGTAAATTAAAATCTGTTTGTAGCTTCGAAGATATATATTGAAGTGAAACGCTGTAAAGAGTCATTTTGATCTAAATTAAATGTTCAATGTAGCCGATATTCAACTGGATAAGGATTTAATACTATATAAGCCAAAGCAGCTTCACTATTAATTCTTCAATTTTTAATTATATGTTACATATAAAAGTTGACAATATGGCTATCTTGAAGGTAGATATAAACAACTAGGAACTTTTCTGTAAACCTTTTTAAGATTTACAATCGTGTATTACATTATTTTGGTATACCTCGTAATGCTTACCCAACTTTACTAAGCTTTGACTACAATATATCCATTTTTCTGTAGTTTATATATCCGTGCCTTTGCTTGAAAGTGGAAAATTTACAGGACTTTGTAAAAATTGCCACTATGTTTTATTTTTATTAAGTTACAAAGTTGCAGGCAAAAATAAAGTTAATAATTAAAAACAACTCTCGCTTCGATAATATTTATTACTTCGATTAACATCACGCTGTTGTATATCGGAGTGAGGGTAGCCGTGGTGTATATCAGTTAGGGCAGTCCGATCGGGTAATTGTTTGCAACGAGATCCCGAGGGTGTAATACGCTACCGGATGGCCTAACGACCGGAAGTTCCGGCGCGCTTCGGCCATATTTATTGTGTTTATTTTCTAGAGGGAATTTAAAATTCGCGACGTCTCTGAAAACGGTTTTTCCCACCGTTTCCCTTGCGACTGAGTTGGAGCTTTCGGTAAAGAAAGCATAGCATGGCGGTAAGTATTTTCCTCAGCCTACCTGCCTCGCCACCATTCTGTTGATGTGTTCCGGCAGCTGCATGTTACTTAAGAGTCAGTCCTTCTAGGTTTATCGTATTAACCATCTCAGACCACGTCATCTTCTAACATCAGATGAGATTGTGCTAAAACGCTAAAACCTAGAAAGTATATTAAAAAAATCTTCAATAATTATTCAACATCGAGACACCAGTCCTTTGATCCAAGTGTTCGTTCCCGTCGTCTTCGAAGTAAAATGGCTAGTACGCCATCTATTGTAAGATAATTGTACTACACATTTACTAAACATACACGTGCGTTCGTTCTACAAGGCACAAAGTTTAACAGCAATTGGATGACGATATATGA
This sequence comes from Antheraea assamensis, assembly GCA_035772565.1. NCBI lineage: Eukaryota > Metazoa > Arthropoda > Insecta > Lepidoptera > Saturniidae > Antheraea > Antheraea assamensis. The sequence continues at coordinate 541,244 of JAQQSE010000099.1, read as the reverse complement.
ATGCATACGAGACTAAGGGTAACATCACTCTATCTGTCTGTCAGTTTATGGGCACATAAATATAAAACTACGGACCAGATTTACAAGATAATTTTTTTAATTATATGTGCATTCTCTGATTACATATTAGCATATGTTTTGTTACATTTAGGTAATATTTGGGAAGGTTTTTTGTTTAAAAGTAAAACAAATCCTCACAAATTAATCTTTCAATCGCTTTTCTTTATCACAAAATAATTGTTTATTGCTATTGCTTTCTAATATTTCTGTTCAATGTACACTTATTTATTTCAAAATACCTACCCTGAATAATTTTTATAGCAATGCAATACAAACAAGTTGATAATAACTTATCCTCGTTTAAAACGTACGTGAAATAACATAACAGAAGTATATAACATATTGATGTGTAAACAAACGGACAATATGTTCAGGAAACTGTCATTTTACCAAAACGTTATTGGTTGAATTGCGACCGGCCGGAAGTCGGGGCGAGCGACGTACTGATAGAGATACAGCTCGGTTCCGGTGTTGCCAGATTTAATGTTTTATTTATGTTTCCTTCGATATTGAGGTGATTTCTCATGAAGATAATTTTATGCTATCTATTTTACTGTAACAGGTCAGTAGGTGGCGTTAGGCTATATTTCAATATAATTAATATTGATACTGTAACTTATAGATGTTTAGATACATTTTTGGCGCCTTCGTATTAATATTTCATCAAAATCATAGAAGGTACAGTTTTTGTCAATTTTTTTATCTGTTCTGAATATAGCAGTAAGTGTGGGTTTGCGCGAAATATAGTCAAGAGATTAATACAAAAAAAAGCTAAAATATTATTATAGGAATCTAAAATTATCATTTATTTATCGTTAAGATGCCCCGATGTTATATATATATAATACAATACATATAACACAATACATATTTATTCACAAATTTGTGTTCTGCGTAACCATGTTCAAAACGGTCAAAAGGTTTGGCGACGACTAGGTCTGTACGTGAGAATCCTCACACAAATAATTCGTATTTTATTGCACGTAATTTTTAACCTGTAACATCTGCTAAGATATTCATTGAAATGATGCGCTGTCAAAGACAATTTTTGTCTATGTTAACCCCTCGGCTGATTTTGTAAGTACCCAGATGTCAAAATGACGGATTATGTTTTTAATTTCACGTCATCGTACATTGTAAATTTCATGTCTTCGTAAAAATGGTTCGTATAAATGAAAAATAATGTAAAAATACATTTTACATAAAAATTATAATTTTACAATACATTTTTATATTTTTACAATCAGGTATTTTTGAAGCTTATGCTACCAACAGACCGTTGACCTGTGCCTCATTCGTCATACGTCTACATTCGTTATTTAATTTCTTTACACATTACGTTTGCAGTAGTATTTTGGTTAGAAATACGAACAAAGAATTTGTTGTTTCCATAAAACGGGATGGAGACTGGTACAGCTGGACGTGGGGAGAGCAACTGACATTAAGGTCAACGTCTGTAGTATACATCAATCAGCGTTCACTCGGAGCTCTCAATCTTCTTTTGATTGAAGTTACCAAGGCTCGGAACAGTATGTGGTACTCACGATCCACGATAAGTTACACATTTGACGCTAAACCTAGAGGGAGACTGGCTCTCAAGTTCAGCTACCGGAACACACCAACAGGTGCTTGGCGACTGATTTCCAACTTGAGGGTTGTGGGTAGCCAGGTGGTCTTAGAAAAACCACTACGACCATGCTAGTTTCATTACAATGTTGTCCTCCACCGGGCGCTTCGACTCGGTCGCAAGAATTCGAACCTACGTCCATTGACACGGTATCCGACACGTTGTCCAACGAAGTCATCATCGCTCAACAACATTAAAATACTCTGACTTTTCTCTACTTTTTATAATTATAATATACTTGTGATACACATATAACCCTCCCGGAAGAAATTCTCTGTACTATAATGAAAACCATAACAACATCCGTTGCATATTAGAAAAACTAATGGGATACACAGACAGACGGTACATTAAAGCGGTACATGACGCTCATCAACTTAAGCTTCTTGAAGAGATCACCAAAATGGGAAGTCTTTTTTTCTTCAAACTGACACGGTCCTTCACAACTTCACCGGACTACATAAGAAAAGGCGTTATACCTTTGGATATATAATTAATACGGGGTACTCCTTGGTGGTCGGCTGGCTTGGTGGTACAAGAGGATATTTCGGAGTCAGCGTACATTTACCAATTGAAATTGGTAACACTATCGGCTGACGGTGAAGAAGAACATCACGAGGAAAGCTGAACCTGAGGAATGTTCTTATTAGGAACAATATAGAACTGTCTATTTCTCAGAGTTTGAAATCGTATAATACGTCGTAGGCTGGCGTGGTGATTATGCCCATAACTTCCTTCGGGAAGAGGCTTATAGACCCCGCAGTGGATCTCTTACAGGACTGATGATAATTTTGATAACTTTTGGCTTCCTTAATCTTTATAATCTAAACAAGGAATAGAAATAGCTATTACAAAAAAACTGAGATATAATTTATAGTTCGAACTATTAAAGGAAGAAAATTATACGCATAAAGAAAATGCAGAACTCGAAAGCCCCATTGAAAGTTATGAATAAGGTGGTTTTATTATAAAGTTGGAGATTCCCGCTCTCCCGAATTAATATGTCTTGCCGCTGACAGATTGAGTTATGTTACGGTGTTAAGGAAAAGCACTGGGAAATATATCGGGCAATTTCCTCTGCAAGATTTTTCTTTTCCGGCTTTCAAAATTTCGCGTATTCGTATCTAATGGTCTATTTTCTGTTGGAATTCTTTGTGGTTTTTCGTTTGTGTGTCCTAACGTCTATAGACCTCCATCAGGAATGAGAGGATCCTCTTATTTATATTTAAGGAAAATGAACTTCTACACTGAAATCTACTCTTCTTCTTTGAGTCCTGAACTCATCATTCTACTGCAGAGTCATAGACCTCTTCCCAAAGGAAGGTATGGCTATAATCACCACATCAGCCCACGACGTATTGGCGATTTCAAACTTTGAGAAAAACCACAGTTCTATATCTTTACCATATACGGTGGTACTACAAAAACATTTCTCAGGTTCAGGTTTCCTCACGATGTTTTTCTTCACCGTCAGCCGATAATGTTACCAATTTAAATTAATAAATGTACGTGAATTCCGAAAAATTCGTTGGTTCACGCCGGGGTTCGAGCCTGTAGGTATCGGATTGATATTCCACCGCTCAAAGCATTAGGCAACCACGACTAGGCACAATACTATCTATCAAGACTAGATAAAACAATTTTCTTTTTTTTAAGTGAACTGATTTTTACATGCCTTTTTCGTCCACCTATCGCTTGTCGCATTACATCCAGTAGAGGTAAAAAGAAAGGCGCTTGACAGAGCAGCCAAGGACAATATGGCGGCTCCCATGGCTCAATTCAAAACGATTCAATGATTTCAACAAATATTATCATTAGTTTTTAAAATGGTTTCATAAAACAACTTATTTTTATTTCTCAGGTAAAATGTTTATATTCCCAATGTTTTCGCCTTCCACTATTTCTCAATATCTTTTTTTCTATACTCATGTCTTATTAAAATCGTGGCAGGACAATTTCTGCCTTCCAGTCCTATTAGGATATAGATACAGCTACAATTACTCTCCTCATGAGGACCTGTTATTAGTGACAGCCATACTATTTATCTTCTCCCAAGCCTTTGTAGAAAAAAAATACATTTTGTCTTCAGTCGTACAATTTGATTAACCGCAAGCGAGACGTTCTTTATCGCTTGTTAAGTTAAGCATTATTACATTTAAATAAAAAAAAACAGCTCTCCATAACATTCCCGTACGTATAAAGCGAACCTTTTCAAATGGGATAGTAATCCGAACAGAAGAAACAAAAACAAGTCGTAAACTTTTCATACAGACGTGAGGTATCAAGGGAATGTTAGAATCAGAACAATGAACTTTGAAGCGATGACCGTTCAGTGGTTAGCGTATTAGGAAACCGAATTTTTGATGTAGGTTCGAATTCTTACGAATGCTGGAGCTTTCGGTATGGGATGGGAAGTAAGTCGATATTTTGATATTAGAATTGAAATTCTATTATCCGTGTGGTCTGAGTGCACAAAACTCTGTCAAGAAACTTGCGAGTCGTCTAGTAGGTACACAAGCATTAAGGCCAAACTTAACGACCTTCTGGCAACGAGTTGAATGGCGTCGATTAGCTATATATTTGAAAGTTATTTAAATAATATACTTAAAAAACAATGTGTATCGTAAACCCATACGACAGAAGTGAAACTTTTGTATTACTGGGAAACGTTTTAATTAAAAAATTACAACAACAAAAGCTATCGTGATACGATGTTTCCAGGCGGTAACCCATCCAAGTACATGACCGCGCCAGACGTTGCCTAACTTGTGATCAGACAAATGGCTGTGATTTCAGCACTCCACCCGGCATAGTGTTTACTCCCACCAGTTGTCGTAACATAAAAAGGACACCGATCAGAATTTCAAAGCCCTCCCATAAGTTTCACTTCAAAATATCCACTATTAATGGGTTTTTTTTTATATAAAAATGTGTTCAAAGTTTCTCTTCGCGTATCAATATACAGCGATATTAACACATAGATATTCTTGTAAAAATAGAGATTATATTATAAATGTACCTTCCAGATGACGGTCCGAGGTTCTTGTCAAGAGGTCATTCCTTCAGAACTGTCGTCGGAGACTACTCTCCTACTACCGTGTCAAGTGCAGAACTTAGGTGAGTAAGACGTTTTATATTGGACTGGTTTATTAGGACCAACTATGTCAATGGAATCAAATGGAACTATGTGACAAATATGTAGGCAATTCTTAAGAACAAGTTAGACAAGACCTCCAATGTTTGTTCACGTACTGAAATAGGGGGGGGGGGGGCAATTGTAGTATTTCCGTAGTGAAATCTCGCACAGGTTTTATCATATTCTTTAAAGGTCTCAGATAAAACATCATGATGGAAATATAAAATGGTGATAAGTCATTTTCCAATACTTATTTTATTAACTACCATCCTTGAGTTGGAAATCATCTCTATATGTGTCGTAGTAGCCACTATATTTAGTATGTTACTATTTTAGGCTACAAGCTTGAGAGACATAGTTTTAGTACAATAATAAATTCTAGTAAATGCATTCGAAATCATGATGGTTAGACCCATGTATTTATTCAGATAGATGCCGTTCAGCAATGATGGGTCATTTCTAGAGAAAGGCCTCTAAAATTTTTTTTTGTTTTTTTGTATATTATACTCTCCGAGTAGTAGTAAACGAACAGGTGGGTCACCTGATGGTAAGTGATCACCGCCATCCATAGACACTAGCAACACCAGGGGAGTCGCAAGTGCGTTGCCGGCCTTTTATATATGTGGGCCTCCGGTGCTCTCACTGACCGAACGAAACGCAACAGTGCAGGCGCACTGTTACTTCACGTCGGCTTTCTGTGTGTCGGGTGGTACTACCCCGCGCGTCGGGCGAGCCGACCCATTCATGCTGAAACCTGTAATAGCTCCAGCGTAGCTCTACCACCTACAAATAATTACCACATATCTAATGCTAAATTAGCTATTATGAATTCAATAAACGAGCTGTAAAATGTTCCTGGTATAGGTTCCCTAGTGTTGCTGTGGAGACGAGGACCGGCGGTGCTAACAGCAGCCAGCCTTATGGTGACGAGGGACGAGCGTTTCCGATTGGTGGATGGCTACAACCTTCAAATAACCGACGTTGGACCTCAGGTAATAACATGAGACAGGTGAATTGCAATACCTCATTTTATGGTTCACAGTAACATTGTTCTTTCTATACCCTAGTAATTGTCTTGTGGCCGAAATACGAATTATAAGGGGTACAATTTTTTTTCTGAACTTGATTCTTCTATAAATGCCAGAATTTCTTTTATTAATGTACAGATATTATAGTCTAGCTTTTTCTCACGACGTCGCTTGCGTTACTGTAATAATGTTCGAACCGCAGCGACATACTTCATCGAAGAATGACTTCCTGAGTGGAAAAAAAAGATAAACAACGGGAATCAAACTCGTGACATTTCACACGGTGTTTAAATAATTGCTTCAAGATATTATACTGACAAAATCCCTAAACACAAATTGAGTGATTGTGTGGAGACTTTTTATTGTTGACATTTAATTTGAATTTGAATTCTTTGTATATCAAAAAACGCCATCCTTCCTTATCTGTATCTCTGCGTGGACATTCCAATTTATCTGTTTATTTATAATTGCTATATATAATAAATAGCATTTGCCCACGGTTTCGCTCGCGTTATTATAGATTTAATCTATCCCACGGAAGCAGCACTGTTTTTCCGGATGAACCGATGCCCTTTGCTCTACGCCTAACTACATGTATGAAAAAATGGATGAAATAATAATCAGTTTAGTAATTAAAGTGTGAAGGCGTAACAAGCAAACAAACATATTTATAATAAGAAGTTAGAATTGTAGACGTAAGGAACAAACACAAAAAAAATTATACTGAACTGTATGCATCTCCGCCTATTCACGTATAAATTAAATTGTAATGAAAAAAAAAATGTGTTGTGTGTGTGTGTGTGTGTGAGAGAGAGAGAGAGAGAGAGAGAGTGTGTCTGCTTAACATACGTGTGACCACACGATAGAATTGAATACTTCTTTAGAAAAAGTACAATAAAAAGTCAACTTGACGTGGTGTACCCAGGCGATCAACCATCTAAGTACTGACCGCTCCCGACGTTGCTTAACTTTAGTAATTGGACGAAAACTGGTGTTTTGCACACTCTACTGGACATAGTGTTTACAGCTCGACTTCTCGTCACACTAAGATGTGGCAGATCAGAATTTCAATGCCCTCCAATCTTTAAAATGTACATTCGAATTTGTTGGGCAGGACCAACAAGGTCGCGACCACAACACATTAGGTAAAGCAACTTACATATTGGAATGTTTGTGATTGTCGTGTAATGGGATTAGCCGGTGTAGATAGTATCAAGCGGGGTGGTAGGGTGACTGTACTCGACTGAATCGCAAATACCATACGTAATGTATCCAGTTACAGTGACTCCTTTGTTTTGTCAAGTTCTTTCGCAGCAGCACACAGGTTTGCAGACCAGCATGACAGCGACGAGTATCAATGTATTGTATAGCACTCGGTTGCAGACACTTTGTCGTGCTCCAGTGAAAAAGTTCCTTCGTGGCGATCGAGCCGTATCAATTTGAATCGACGTCGGTTCAAATCTTTGTGAATAAGCCGGAGCCTAATAAAGCATGCAAATAGAGCTTTTTCTAAACCTGACCAACTACCACCCTCAAGTTTAAAAAATGTCGTCAAACACCTGTAGAAGTCGCTGTGGTCCAGTTGCTTGACCGATGGAAAGCCATTTCGATGTCAACTACCAAATTTTTCGAAATTCGCTTTCATTTACTAATTCAATTGGTAAAACACTATTAACTATGGTGAAGGAAAACATCGTGAGGAAACCTGAACCTAAGAAATGTTCTTGTAGTACCACCGTATATGGTAAAAAATATAGAACTGTGGTTTTTCTTAGAGTTTGACATCACCAATAAGTCGTGCGCTGACGTGGTTATTATGCTTATACCTTCCTTTTTGAAAAGGTCTAGTGGGTCTGCAGTGAGTCTGCAGTGGGTCTCCTACAGGTTAATGTTATACACGTCTATGGGTGACTTGGCTGGCAGATTTAGTTCTGCTACATTCGCAGTCCGTCAGATTCGTCAGCTAACAGATATTGCCACTGCTAGGTTAGTCTACTTCGCTTACTTCGATAGCTTAATGTCTTATGGTATTTTACTGTAGGGAACAGTAGTCGACTACTGTCGATTACCTCGAGGTAGACACCATATTTTTATTACAAAAACGGGCAGTTCGAGCAATATACAATATGGGACCTCGCCAATCATTAAACACTAAGTTTCAAGAATTCGGTATTTTGGCTCTACCCTTCCAATACATTCTTAATAATTTAATGTATGTGCGCAAAAACTTTGAAAAGCTTGAATTCGTAAAATAACGGCATGATCAAAATACTATAAACGGTGACAAACTGGGCGTCCCATGTTTCCGACTCAGTAAAACCAGTAACAGTTTCTTAAGTAGTAGTGTTAGGATTTATAACAAATTCCCAAAGCATATTACCGATTTACCGGACTATAAATTTAAATTATTTAATATTTTTGCGCCAAAGTGCTATTATAGAGTGGATCAATATGTGAATGAAGGTGATGTCTTGAATTGACTCCTCTCTGTACATCCACTAATAACGATTGTAACGTGTAATTTATTTGAAATTTGCATCTATATTTATGTTAAAAAGATAAACCCGATCGAGTTTCTTATCGGTTCTTGTCGATTACTGAGTTGTTTTCCGAACCGGTGGTAATTTTGACGTTTATAAGCGCCTTCTTAGGGCCCTAAATGGAATAAAGTATATTTTGATTTTGTGTGCCGGCTACTGTATTTTAGAACTAGTCTCTTTAGGTTTACTAAATCTTGGTAGGACCACGTTGTCATTTAACATCAGATGAGATTTTAATAGGAAATAACATTGGAACGTTGATCTCAAATCTGAGTAAATGCAATAATATTCTTGAGTAATTAAAATGACTGAATAACGGATGGAAAGTGGAAAGACCATTTTATATACACCAATACAATTACTATGGTAAGAACCAAGAAAATATACGGAGCATAAAACATAAACGCGAGTAATTCAAAACCAATGAGACATTGTTATTGTAATGAAGATAAAATTTTCTGTCTCGTTCTATTGGTTTTATCACACTATAAACGGAGTCACCATTTTTATTTTTTCTACGTCAAAAAAAAAATGCTAAACAGCCACCCTAAGAGGTAATTGGCCGGTTGAAATATGATAATTGCCACATAAAACCTTTGTGGTGCTTCCCGCTCGTTATTTTTTATGCGTGGCAACACTGAGGCGCGATTCCGTGCGCAATTTCGGCGTTCGTACTTTTTTTTTTCTTGCGGTTTTCTGTTTTTACGGATAACGATTTTCGATAATGATGTTGTTATTCAAATAATGTTGATATAATGAATTATATCATCAATTGTATTATATATTGCTTCTCATTATTTTAACAAAAACGTATATCTTACCATGTCTAGAAGGAGTTAATCACAATCCGTTCCGTTCTTATGCTGGCAAAAGATATTTTGAATTTATCAACAGATTTTGAATATTAGCCAATAAATAACGACGTATGAAATTAGGTTTAACCTCATAAACTAGTAATGCCCGCGACTTCGTGAGCTATATTAGTGTTATTTTTTGTTATAAAGATTTCTAAACATTACTTGGTTTATTTATACAAATAACACGACAGATGTCTGCCAATTATGCGTACTGTGTACTTCATATAATTCGAACATTTTTTTTAGGTTTACTTCTTAAATGTGATTCTTCTTGGTTCTCCGTCTTAAAGTAACAATTATCACGATAGCCTTTCTTTAATATGACATTTCACATCTAGCGTGCTAAGCAAAAATCATAATAATTTCATGTTTATCATACAGAATCTAACTTCTTATATTAGTGATTTACTATATACGACAGTCACTTAACATTACTTATTATTTAGATAAAATATTTATCTGCGACATATACAGTCTTTGATTAAATTTTATATTCATACTTGGCCGTATGCTATAAGTGTCTTTGCCTGTTTATTTTGTTTAATGTAATACTTAATGACATCACCATCTATACATTTTGTCATATCGTTTTTAATTACTGTGCATCGTTTGTTTTTTTAAATAAGTTTTATTATTCAGTTTAAACCACAAGAATTCTTGTTCATTATCTTAATCCCAAAAATAGGGGTTTTTACTTGACATGGCAAACGTTATCTCAAATAATCTAAGGGTCTTACATAAATGTAGAAACAAACGTATACAAGGGGTCATAAATTTTGCCACGATTAACTCGTACTTTTACGATTTAGTACCACGCTAAAAAGGGGTTTGAATTTTTTATTTTACCGGTCTCGAGACATGATCGCATAATGTTAAGTAGATTTGTTTGTTGTAAAATGTTGTAGGAAAATTAGTTTTATTCCATAAAGTTGTGATATCCCGTTTCGCCATGTATATAGAAAGAAGATGACCTAGAGTTCAATTATTGGAATAAAATATTAATATTTTTTCTTTATTTCAATAACAAAACTGCTATATATAAATATGTTATTATTCTAATATAAACTAAATGGCCTAAAGTACTATTATTAAAAAGCATACACGTGTTAAAGCTATTATTTAAGAAATCGTAGCATTACATCGATAGGTATGTATTTATACACTGTGGAAGTAAATTGAAAATTACTTTATCTATTTTTTTTTTTTAATCTTGGAAAGGATTTTATTTTAACATACACAAAATAGTTTATAGAACCAAAATAAGAAAACATATGAAATATAATTTACATCATCTCAGTCTTGTTAAAGCACATCCGGCACTTTCTTTTTAATGGATAATAAATAATTAAAGTATATGTTAACATAGTTAAGGAATTTATTGTATTGATTAGAAAGAACGTTGAAAACAGGAGTTCCTGAGAGATATTACATTATTAAAACAATAAAATATAAACAAGTGTAAATAGTCAACAATACGAACCCCCATTCAGCTACATACTGCAGTACTGTATCGCCGATTTTGGGTCTGAGGGCACTCGCCAGGAATTAATTTCTTGACACTTTCTCTTCGACTATTGTATTTTTTCGTCGCGTAAGACAGAAGTGTTGTGCCATCTATCTATGGCATTACTCATATACAACATTAGGGAATCTTTGTAATAAGAAATCAAAAATAATTTACTGATAATAAATACACTGAAATATAAACGTTTCCAAACCTCAGAACACAGAGTTGCCGAGCAATAAAATATTAATAAATTAGATTGAGAGTTCCATCCAGACAGTTCCATTTATTATGGATACAACCGTAACTAATATTATATATGCGAGTGTCAGTTTGATTATTTGTTTTTTTTTTTACGCTTTCACACCTTAATTACTCGACCGATTATCATGAAGTTGTGCATAGGAGTTGTCAAAAGGTACAGAGAAAGAGATAGAGTACTTTAGCGCGACGGTTGTACGGAAGAAAATAAAAGATCCGACTCCGATTGTGTAGACTAGTAAAGGCATTGGTAGCAAGTTTACAGGCAAAAAAAAAATAGAACACGTGTAAAGGATTGCAGATTGTAAATACTAGGTATGACCACAATATTTTAGCAATCAAATTAAATCATAAGTAACAATGAAAATAAAAGTGAAAATAATAATGAAAACTGATGGGCAGTAATTGTTTTTCGTGAATAATCCGTGCGCATCTTGTATTCTTAGAACGCTCGACCTTTTCAGAGTTACACTCTCAGAGATGGTGACGTCTGGAGTTAACACATCCATCTGTGCATCCATTAAAAACAATTGCAACGATAATTTATTTTTACATAATAATGTACGTTACTAAGAAACCCAAACGAGTTTCTTGCCGGTTCTTCTAATTAAGTAGGTAGTTTGTCCGACCGATGGTAGTTTTGACGTTCATAAGCACCTTCTTAGGGTCTATATTGAATAAAGTATTTTTTTTTAAATAATCGCTTTACTCTTACGTAGTACGTAATTTGGAAGGCGGAATCACTTGGAATCCATCCAAAAATCTCTCGACCGTTTCAGAATCCGATGAAGTTTGACGGTGAAATGAATTCACCAGTACATTAAGCTCAGATCGCGTTTGTTGATATCCGAAACTTATCGTTTTCCCTGTAGGTATCTCCATTAAAAATAAACTGCCTCCACCTTTAATCGTGTCGATGATTCACCTGAATTATTCGATCTATGCGCATAATTAAAAAAAAAACACTGCAAGGATTGGGAGTTGATGTAATCGACTTGTGATAAATTCTTCGTAACAACTTATAGGATAGGTTTATAAAAAGAAAAACATATACTTTTGTAATTAATAGATGCTGTTAAATGAATTATTGTAATAGTTTTTAATATTCTAGAGTATTCAAAAACGAACATTACACAACACTAAAATTGAGAATTTATTTTTGTTTCTCTTATTTATTTTGATTTAAGCTTTCACGAATTTGGCCGCGGAACTTGTCATCTCTTAGCGTTATAAAAGCAAATTACTGTAATAGGAGTATTTATTATGTGGTTTCTACTATTGTTTTTGTAGTTGTTGAATTATGAAGAATGTATCTGAAATTAGGCATCAAATTATTATCTGCTTTCAATGGCTTTATGATTCGGTCTGTTGGTGGAAGTTAAAAATTCGCAGTCGAATAACTAGGCTTTTATTAGGTACTAAAATTTCTGAAAAATATCGGCTAATGTCTGTATTTATTGTATTTTCTTATTCTTTCGCGTGATTGTATCACGAACAACTTTTTCCTAAATTTTACTGATAAGTTTCACATTCAGACAGTATCGAATTAATATTTGGTTTTGAGTAATGAATTTGTACCCATAAATGAACGAGTATTTCTGAGATGAGATTAGGTTCGGTGAGACTTGCTATTAAACCGAAGTCGATAGCGAACGGAGCATTATTACTTAAAATCCTACTTTTGAAGACCTACATGTCAATCATATAAAAATGAAAAAGGTGTTTCTAGCACGGCTAACTGTTGTTTCGAGTACCACCCCGTATCTCGAGAGTCCGATTACAAATATACAAGATATACATTCAGATTGTTTCATTAATCACTGTGTTTTTGTATACCGTTCCACGCGGACGAAGTCGCGGGCACAGCTAGTATATAATAAAACACTGCAACTTAATTTATTGTATTTGCCCAAAATTCTAATTACTTTTTAAAATAAACTCTTTATATCATCAGCGATGTGCCAGTAAAAGTCCCGTCAAAATGGGTGCTGCACATTTCGGAGGTAACAAACATGATGCACGTTGCCGATTCTTTAAAACCTATTCACTTCCCTCCGTAACACAAGTGACTTAAATTCTAGGATGCTGGCGATTACGTGTGCCAGATATCGGACCGCGTGGCCCGTGATCAGGTGCACACGGTGGAGGTGCTGGTTCCGCCCAGCGTGCGAGCCTCACCGGAGTCCCGCCATGCTACGGCTCGTAGGGGCGGAGCAGCCGTGCTAGAGTGCCGCGCCGCTGGCAACCCTGTGCCTTCAGTCATGTGGCACAAACTGGTCAGTTTTCACAGTTCCCCTGTAGGTTTTCTCAAAAGGCACTTTTTCTCGTAAATTATTTAAGATATAAATTTGAAATTGACAATTGGTAACCTCAAACTACTGTAACACAGAACAAATTTTTAGGTTATATAAAACTAATTTTTGATTTAATACACGACAAAGTCATATTGGCTGGTAATATCTTAATGTGGATTATACAAGCACTCGTATAACAAAAGTTTATCGTTTAAACACGCGCCGTTGCTAGATATTGAAGTATACAAACAATATTTCTATAAAACATCTAAAGGTACAAAATGTTAAGGACTCTACTACATGGGCAACCTTTTTGGCCGCTTTGAATATAGTCGTAAGTCAGGTTTCCGCATAATACAATCAAGAGTTTTATACAAGACAAAGTTTAATAGAAATTATAAGAATCTAAAATTAGATAAACAATTTTATCCATAAATTGTCTCGATGTTATACATATAATATAATAGGTATGTATATATACCTGAATTTGTGTTCTGCGCAGCTATATTCAGAGCGGTCAAAAAGTTTGGCGCGAACTGTGTAGTTCTTGTAGTTTTTGGTTTCTCATTTGTTTATCTGATCATTCTAGTCATTTTTGATATCTTTTTTTTTGTGTAGATTTGACCACAGCCTAACCTGAAGAGACTATAACTTAATAATAATGGGTTCGGACTTTGAACACTACGTTTTTTTTTTATTATACCTTTTTGTAATATAGAATGGCGATTGAAAGGTGCTTATCAACACGTTCAAGCATGTTTTAATTACGAGTCAGGAGTTACTGATTACAATCGTTGATTCCGGAGCGCACAACTCCAGCCTAGCTTCCGCCATAATGATCTCTGAAAACAGTTGGGTGACCTCTTTCAAGATGAATGCCAGCAATTTTGTTTTGTATTCATAGAACGACAGCAGTTTGCGCCTCGGCGAGGGTCCGCAGCTCCAGCTGTCGAGGTTGGAGCGACGTTACAGTGGCGTGTACGCTTGCACCGTGGACAACGGCGTTGGGCCGCCAGTCGTCACTGAATTCCAACTCCAAGTTCTATGTACGTATTGTATTCTACATTTAGATATACTAATAAGATAGGTTGAAGGTGTGTTAATAAAGAAAACATCGATAGAAAAACATAACATTATGGTGGGGCGTTTTATAATATACACCTGCCTAACTACAACACTTAGCCTGAACTTAAAAAAAAATAAAACCGACTTCACATAAATTTGCTTCAAAAAAATGCGCCAGAACGTTCTTCACCATGGTAAGGTAACTGCCTATGTTAGTCTTGGATTGTCATAAACCTAACAATGTCTCAACGTACTATACATTTCCTATTTCATTTTGGTGGTATTCTCTGGTCTATCTTCGAAATTCAAGGCCGAATGCTAATGACCTCTTTGAAAGTATCCTCTTCACAATAAAATAATAAAAAATCCATATCCGTTTATATATGACGAAGTTCTGAGGTAACAAGCATTAAAATATACAAACGAATTGAGATGGGCTATAAAAGGTATTGTGACTACTGTACTGAGGGATAGATTTTTCTGTACCTAGAGTGTTGCCATCTTTAAGCAAACTAAACAAAAAGCTATAGGTAAATTATAATTTTCAGATCCGCCAGAGATAACTGTGGAACGATCTTGGGTCCACACCGGGGAGGGATTCAGAGCTGAACTGTTGTGCACCGTGCTCGCTGACCCCCCGGCTGAGGTAAGAAAAACATACAATAACTAAGCGTCGCAATTTTTCAGCCCCTGTACAAACTGTTGATTTTCTCACGCGATTCAAACCTTGTGTTATATTTCATAGTGTCTGTATAGGTTTAAAAACACTATATATCTTTGCCGATTATAACATTTTATTCATTTGATAACGATAATTCAATCCTAAATTACTTTTACGTACACTCACACCAATATGACACAGTGATTGAAAATTGCTTCGTGAGCACCTTAAGCCACGGTAGGTATCATTATAATTACAAAGTTGATCATTTTTGAAGTGAAAAATTGTTTAGTCGCGTTGAGGGATTTTTAATAGGGGGATAACGTTATGGGTTCGCGTCACCAATGAGCTCGACATGCTCGTGACGTATTGCGCTTGCGGCAGACGAGCGACGCGTAGTATAGCGGCCTGGGTACATGTAATTGAGCTCGTGCAGCCCATCATATGTTTGATTATTTATAAAACGGTTAAAATGTCTATAATTATTATTCGGAGTGCCAATAGATGTGAAAACCAAATTAATATTAATAATTTCAATGTACATATAATAAAATTTAAATAATTCAGACTAGAATTGATTTAAAAACTTAAAAACAACACAGTTCTGCCATTGTTTTGAGTTTTCACTTTTATCGGCAGTCCTTCTGACTGTCTCGTCTTTTTTATTATGCGATTCGAGGCAAACAAACATACGGGTTATCTGATGGTACGTGTTCACCGTCGTCCATAAACACCTGCCACGTAAGAGGCATTGCTACATTTGTAAAAGCATTCATCTGGATTCTGTCGAAAAGGGCGATTTTTGTTGGTCTGTTTCTAATTGGAACTTGTTCCAGGTGTCATGGTACCAGAACTCGTTTCCGCTGAGCGCCTCGGAAAGGGTGACAATGTCTGCACGTGGTAACAATCATACCCTACTCATAGCCAACGTTCAGCCTGAAGATTTCGGAAATTACAGGTATTTATATCTTGCCTTCTATCTTAATGCTAGTTAATATTATAAATGCGAAAGTGAGTCTGTTGTTTTTGTTAAGTTTTCGCGCCTTAAGTACTCAACTGTTGATCATAAACTGTACATACACGTTGCCAGGGGTACAGACAAGGACATAGTGGCAACCACCACACCCACGTAGGTCGGGGTACCTAGCCTAATGAAGTGGACTGTATGTTAAATTGGATGGAGGTAGATACCGCTTTAAAATATATGCCGAAATGTTTCTTTATAACCGGTATAAAGGCTCACTTACCTGATATGTCTTCTCTGCCGCCGTTTCCGATGGTTGAGAGCACCAACTTTCCGAATATGCATTCACAAACACAAAAAGCAGTATTACGTGCCGCCGAGCCGATAATAAACGAACGAGTCCGAGTGTGCGAGCAGGTTCCGGATAAGTGACCGATCACCGTCGCTGATTTTTGACTTAAATGGTGTACAATAATTTTGGCTACCCCCCAACCAATTTATGCCCGAACAGTACTGTTCTCGAGAGATAAATAAAATCTACATCAGCGAGAACGAAGCTACGATCAAAAGTTAGCATTATAATAAAAACATCAGCATTGTCTTATATCTACATTAAAATGTTAGTCAATAACCAATACAGGTGATGAACAGAATATCACAGAATACAGTAAGCAGATTTTTTAAAACTTTGTCTGTCTGTTAAACACAATAAGTACTAAATGATTTTTTATAAGGTTTTTACAAGTAATAAAGGGTAGTTTAGAGCAACATATAAATAGGGAACGTACCCATAATAGGTAACTCGATCAGGGGGGGAGGAGGTCTTTAAATGTACCACGTTTTGTCATAGACACGAGAAGGATGGGGCTTAGGTTTTCATTAAGTAGTTAATATTCTCTAAAGGGAACTTTTGCGTTTTTTAAGCTATATACAAATATGGCGCACAGCGTTTAGCGCTTCTAAAACTCTCAAGTGGCAACACTGACGCACATACACCGGGACGTCAGCTGATTGAAAACTAACAGTTTGATGTGCAGTGCTGTTGCCAAGCAAATCGACGACAGTTTGTGTCGATACAATAATGTCGTGGTACGATCGACCGTACAAAGCATTCATTATCTGTTATATGAATACCTTATTAATATGCAGGCAATACAAAAAAAGAGAAAAGATAAAACCGTATTTATAAATGACCACATAAAAACTAGAGGAGGTGGGGTTGGGGGTTCTTCTTATATACTACGGATGGTCACCCAGAGGAGAAAGGGCCTAAAAATATCAAACATGGGTCACATAGTATGGGTATGATCCCATATCCCACCGCCAAAAACGTCTGTTGAATAAAATGAATGAAATGAATGTATGGGCACCCTAATTTAAAACTTGAGCGATCTGTTTGTTCGCTCTGGCAAAATATTACGTTTTATTAGTACTAGTTGAGATTTAGTTTACGTGGCTCATAAATGAGTAGCGTTTCATGACAGCACATTTTTGTATTCTTTATATATAAGTTCTCCTATAAAATATAATTGTAATAAAATATCCGACAGCTGCGTGGCGGACAACAGCCTCGGTCGAGCTCGACAGCACGTGGAGGTGTCGGGGCGGCCGGGACCAGCTCGCTTCACGTCTCCCCCCCTGGCGCGCACTCCGACCGGCTACACGCTGGGCTTCGCGGTCGACAGCTACCCACCGCTGGACGAGCTCAGACTTCTCTATCGTCAACTCGCGGTCAGATAATCTTACACGTCATATTTTTATTCGAGGCACGATAATATACTATACCTGATGCTAAAGACAATGCAGATTAAAAACGTGACAAAGTAAAAGAAGAGTTATCGTGTCTGGCTTATAATGATTTTGACCCAGTCGGGTTAAGATGTTGTTAATATCTTATGTGAAATATATAATCAGTGCCAGTCTGGAGCAAATTTTAAAGATCGATCCATTGTTAAATGACAATGTTACTCAAAGGCATACGTTGATTTCAAAAGTGAGCGTGGTTATCAGATATTTGTTGCAACACAATATAAGACATTTAGTGATAAATTTTGCTCATGACGGTGGAACACTAGGAATTATATACCACAATCACACCTGATGTTAAATGGCAATGTGTTCCAAAATAATAAACCTAGAGGTATTGGCTCTCAGATGCAGCACCCGGACCACACCTGTAAGTTATTTTCAGCATATTTTCAAATCCTGTGTCAGTTAGTTACGCGGGTATCAATCACCATGTTATGGTTTTTTTAATACTTTATAGGTCAGCGTTTGACCACAATCTCATCTCATGTTAAATGATGACATGATCTAAGATGATAGTCACGCTAAACGTAGAGAGAGACTGGCTCTCAAGTGCAGCTGCCGGAACACACCAATAGGTTCTTGGCGATAGATTTTCAACTTGAGTTGGTAGATAGCCGGGCGGACCTAGAAAGACTCTACCACCATGTAAAATTTACCAAAAAATTTCATCACGACGTTCCCCTATACCAAAAGCACAGATTCATTGCAAGTCGTCATTACATCAAGCTTCCGAAAATACGGGGAGCCGATTTCCAAACAAAAACGCTCGAAGAAGTGGATAGCTGGGTGGCATTTTTTAAATATACACACCTAGCTGAATGAAAATTCTTTGGCAAACAGCACCTGTAATACCAATAATGGAGTATTTATTGCACAGATGAATGAGTCCTTCCAACAGCCGGGACGATGGCATGACGTCGCGATCCCGGCGCCCGCAGCGCGCGGCACCCTCACACACACCGTACAGTACGAGCTGAAGGGCCTGCAGCCAGGTGCTGTCTACGAAGCTATCGTACAAGCCAAGAATAGATATGGATGGAACGAGGTGAAATATATTTTTAAATTATTAAAACTTTGTATTTACATTGTATTTCATATTTTGCTTTTACTATCGAACGAAGCGCAAAAGTCGTTAAGATTCATATCCTTGACCGAATTAATAAGGAAAAATTCTCGAACAATAAGAATGAAGAAAGCGTTAAAAATAATACTCGAAAATATTAAACATTTAAAATATGCTAATAATATAATACGAAAAATTCGCGGATAGATGGCGTTTTATACAATTATAACGGTTACCGTAACCATGCGGCTGTATAGGCAGAAGTTACTTTATATAATTTAATTCTCAATGCTATAAATATGCTATGACAGTGTTTTGCAAGCAAAGCACGACATTTTTCATACATAGTTTTCACTTACAGTCGAGTAATTAATTATAATACTAACTCTCTCTCCCTATTTGTAACTAAACTATAACTGCAATATGGTTACAAAAAATTGCTGCTAGAGGAAATAGAAATTAGAATCATTAAAAATTTTTTTTTCGTTGTGGATAAAAACTATTTATGTAAAATAAGACTTTAGACCAAAATTATTGAGACATTTGTTATAACTTCCTTTTTTTTAACCATGCACTGTTAGGAAATAAACTGGCTTAGTAGATTTTTATTGTATGGTAAATGAACTTCAATTAGACCCTATTGTTTGGTCATAACAAATCTAGAAATGAAACTTACGAGAATTGCTAGGTCTAGTAGTAGATCATTCTATCAATATCCTGCGTTTTCGACGTGCGTCCCCCATTCTTGTTTTAGAAACGCACGTATTTGGCACACAATCAAGTATCGCGATGGTTTAATTCTATATTTTCATTACAGGTGAGCGACATCTTCCAGTTCCACACACTGGGAGGACCGCACACAGCGCACGCAGATGAATTAACACCAATGTACTCAAAAGCGTCCAAACACCGAATGACACATGTTCTCTGCGTTATCGTACTATATACCGTAATATACCTTATCGCCGGCCTCTGAAGTTTCGAAATTCGAACGTTGCTTTAAAATTCCGATAAACTGTGTTGCTCTATATAAAAAAAATATTTTCTACCATCTTTTTGTATATTTTTAAAGGATCGTGTAACGATTTTAATGACACCAAAGATTTTCTTTTCTACGTATTTATTTTAAGGTAAATTTTAAGCTTTTTAGGAGAACTTACTTATAGAGACTGTGTTCTAGTAAATATTCTTCTGAATATAAAATTAAAGCAATGCTAATAAATGATGAACCGTTGGTAAATAATTATTTGATGTGTGTATTCGTATTTTTATAGTAAGTGATATAATTACGTCATAATTCATGATTTCATAGATAACATAACATCCTTTATATTTTAACAACTTTACCGTTCTATGTCACAGACAGCCAAGATTTAAATATATTGAGTCTTTTTAATAAATATGTTAACAAAATGACCGAAAAGAAATGTGGCACTACAATGAAAGTTCACCTGTTTTTTATTGAATTTCAATAAACATAGAATAATATTTTAACTATACACTTTTAATTTGTGTTGTTGATTGTCAACTTGTCATAACGGGATTCAATACTATGGGCCGTCGATAAAGAAAATTACAGCTAAAAACGTGTTGGAAATACGTTTACGTTGCTAATACAGAAAAGTAATTTTCAGGATTACAATATCATGCAAAAAGAACGAGTACATATATTTTCAGAATCAGTATAGGAGTTTGAAAAGATACTTATTTTTAAAGTAATAATGAAAATCACATATTTAATTAACTCTGCGTGTTCTTGAAAAAAACACATGAATTCGGTTTGTACTACGTTTTAAATCGGCTGGCTTTTAATTAAATTATAGTTTTAACTATCAGCGAAAAAGAGTTCGCTGCCGTTGTATTGATTGTGAAAATAAAATATTCCATCAACTTCTATAGACAAGATTTAAATCAAATATCATTGTAATAAAAAAACCTAAATAAGTTTATGGCAACGCTGGTATTACCATTTGCTTTTTATTATTACTTTTTCAATACACTTATTGTCAGTTTAATGACGGTCTTTCATTATTATTACCATAATTAGAAAATAAAATAGTAGGTTTTTTTAGTAAATGTATGTTTTTCGCAGGTCTACCGGCTTTTGTACATTTTTAAACGAGATTTTTACTAAAAACATCCATATTAATGAATTTATTAAATACGTTCGTAGGTAATATTTAATTGTAAGCAATAACTCGTGTTAGTGATAAAGCTACTTAGATTTATTGATATAAGTAATAGTCGTACCAATGATAAGTTTTCGTTATTAATTTATTTTTAAATTTAACAATGGCATGTGTTCTTATCTATTTAATATACAAAATAATGGCGACTGATTACTTTCATAAGTAAAAATAAGTCGCAGGTTTTCTTCAATGTTCTAATGCTACTCTCATACATGCGTGAATCGCCACGAAGTTTTGTCTATGGTCGTAATGTATTCTGATGTGGAAACATGTTTTTGTCATGGGTTAGAAACTATCGGACTATGTGATAATGGACGCAGCACGATAACTAAGGCCGTAGTTTCTACGTACGTTTTTCTGTGCCTTTATGGAAATTAATGTTGAAGTTAATTTTTAGTATGACAAGTAATCCAAGCTTCGTCACGTAGGTATGGGAGTCACATTACACTGTAAAGCCTGTGATACAGCATGACAATAGAAATATATTTATGTATGTAATTTTTAGTCTATGATATTCAGTATGAGTTGGATTCAACAATAAAATAAATATTGTCAATGAAAATTGTACTAAACAATTTATAGCAGTATAATTTTGTCAGAGTTTATCAAACTTAATATTGAAAGTGTAAATGAAATACAACAATAGTAAAAGTGAGCGGACAGTCCATATGTCTCAAGTGACCACCAAACAAACATCTAGATTAATACTGCCATTGTCAAGTATATAATAATATTACAAAGTGTATTGTGGTAATATCAATATTCTAACAAGATAGGTGGCTGATGGTGGATGGCTCACTTGATAGAACTTTTCATGGACTTTTTGTGGCATCTCAGAATTCATACTCCGTTTTACTATTTCCCATCCACTTCACTTCTGCACCATAACCGAACTATATTACGTAAAACACCATCAATATTACAGAATATAGAGTCAATAACACAAAATTATAAATAAAATATAAATTCCACTACATAATAAAGATCCCGCCAAAAACTTTCGATATTTACCCTTAGCAAAATCCGATAATGTTACCATATCCATAAATCCATACAAATCAATAAAATTAGTTGGTACATTTTGAAGTGTAAATTAGTTGACAATGGTTCAAAATTTCAACAGTATTAATAGTTCAACCATGACAAATTTCATATTGTACTATTTTCAAATGTATTTTCAATATTTTTTTTTATTATTAATATATATATTGATTCTAATTAATACCAACACAATTAATCTGGGTTTAATCAGTTGCCATGTTTAAAAGTTTAAATTTAGGTGCAATATTAATTTTAGATGGAAATTTGAAAGCAATACTTGTACACATCAATATTATTCGTAAGGTGAAATTATGTACAATTGATGAAGTAGTTTATTTTAATTATCATTTCATTTAAAAACAAATATAATCATAACACATTTTTAAACATATATACGTGGGGTAAGCGATCTTTGTTGAAGGGATTTAGATTTGATTTAAGAATTAATTTTACCCTTAAATATGAATCGATATTGATACCAATCGAAATAAGGAAATAATTTTGAAATCATAATAATTTCTGCTACTTGCTCTGAATAATCACGATTGTGCAATTTTTAATTAATTTATGCTCCGAAAGAGGAATCGATATCACATATCGATTATTTATTATTGTATTAAATGATATTAATAATGTATACACTGCCGCATACTTTTGTACGTGCGAGAATTTGATATAAAAATTATAAAATTACTTTATTAATAAAAAAAAAATTGATTGTGTATCCAATTTTATTGCAATGAAAAGTAGATTATAACTTATTTACGGCCATAATTCGAAATTAATTTAACGTGAAATACTTAGATGTAATTTATTAGAAAAAAATAAAGGTAATTGAGTAATTTAGTTTCGATGGTATATTGTAATATATTCGATAAGCTGTAGAAATTGCCTTTTTATTTGATGACAAAAAAATACTGATACTGTAAGTAGTAAATAAACGTGTAAGTTTATTATAAATGTGTATAATTTATTCAATGATTTTCCGTTAAGAGACGAAAAAATAGTAAAATAGTCAATCCTTTATCCCACTACAATTTTTTTAAACACCGTCTCGGAAAAGCGTATTCTGCCAGGGTTAATCTAGTCATGAGCAACTCACTTTATAGGTAGTATTAAATTGTTTATGTAATTTAGTTCTACCAAGTTAGACCACTGAAACACATAAAGATAAACACAATACTTACAAACATCATCAGTTTTAATTTAATCGATGCAAGTTGAACAAAAAGTGTTAATGTTAGTTATTATAATATGTTAAAGTTTTTGTTTATACATTTAACATTAGCCAGAATATTAATGAAAATAACCTTTATCCAATTAATTAGTATAAAAATATTTTTTTACTGACATGTGTTCTTCTCCAATCTCTAAGCATTGTGGTCTCGAATTAATCTCCTTGTGCCGTTATGAAAGATTCACCAGACTCCATTATTTGCATCTTGAAATTTGATTATAAAATAGGTTTGGGCTAAAAGCTCAGAGCTTTTTTAGCTCAAAGCTAAATTTAAAACTGCTTCTGACTCTCAAGTATAGGTACACTTATAACACTTGCTAACTAGATTACATTTTTATTAATTGCTGCGCTAGCTAGTAAGATAAAAACTAGAGACTAGTACATAGTTTCATAACAATTGTTCCGTAGCAGACATCTGAATTCGTGTATGGTGATCACGAAGACATCTGTTTATTGATGATTAATAAAATATTGTCTTATTTGGGTATAATATAAGCTATTTGTCCAATGTAAGATGTATAAAAAGAACAACAGAAGAATTAGCCAAAGTAGGTCGTACAAACGGTTCGCAAAGTAATCCGTGCGACACTTTATTTCAAGCCATGAACAATGGAACCGGTGGAAGTATCTACATTCATGCTCCCGAAGAAACGGGAAAAAGATAATGATTTTATTGATTTTATAAATTTGCTTCGGCAATGGCTTTATCTAAAATAGCAGTGACTTTGTTAGACGGCGGACGAACATCACATTCTGTCTTGAAATGACCACTGAACATGCAAATCAACGGATCACAAGGGTGAAGATTCTACAGGTATGCATATTGATAGTTTGAAATGTATGCACGATGCCCCACAAGAGGTCTCTCGAGGCACTGGATAGCATATTTTCATGACAACTAAAACATTTTTGGTGGAGCAATGATTCTGTTGTCTAATAATTTTCGTCAGAATCTTTCTGTTATCCCCTTAACATCTTATGAGGTAAACCCGTAAATTTGTATCAGCATGAGATGACACTCCAATTGACAAGTAACGTGTGAGCTAAAATCAAAATGCAAATGTGTTTCCAAAGCAATTGTGACATTAGAAATGGAATAGTCGCAATTGAGACATCGACCGAATTCATCACATTACCCAGAGATTCGAAATAGGAAGCTTAGTCAATGTGTATTTTCGAATATAATGCTACAATTAAAAACCATAATTGGCTGAGAAAATAAGCAATGTCGCCGGAGAAAACCATAGATGTCGATGATCTAAACGTAATCGTTCAAAATTTCCTTCCGGGGTATTTTGTCTTCATTCGACTCAATCACCACAAATTTGATCAGGATGATATAGAAAAAAAAACGATTCGAATCGGATAACTCGTTTCGGTGTTTTAACGAAACGAATAAACAGCAATTCATTTTTATATATAAGTAATTTTATACATAAATAGATTATTTACATAAAAATATATAAGATATAAGTGATACTAACTTTACCGGCTCAGTAAGTTATTAAAATAAATACATTTATTATTTAATTCATTTTTTAATTAATAACTGTTTGCTAAATTCACACTGACTTATGCCCGGTTTCTGAAGCCGTCAGTTAAACTATCAATAGCTATTGATTCAATAACGTTATCCATAAGACAAGCGGCTAACTGTCAATGCGTTTCTGAATACAGAATGAGACGTAGACTGACATTTCTCGTGTCATTGTGTGTTCAGAAACCCAATTTGACAAGTTATCGAACCGATAGCGCTATTAAACAGATAAACTACAGTTAAAATGCTTCAGAAACCGGGCATTAATGTTTCTTAATTTTGGTTTTGTAACGACAGAACGAGTTTTGAGAGCTAAAACACGGGTTTTTTAGTAGTTTATGTACAACAAAAACAGTTCTACGGCTGGCAACCTTGTTTGTTTGGTCTATGGTGTATGTAAATAATTTTTGTCATTGTCAAATTGCATTTGTTATTATTTGTTGTTATCAAAATTAGATATTTTCAGCATATTAATATTATGGAAAATGAAATTATTATATCGTCTTTACCATGTCACGGATGTTTGAGTGAATCAAAAGTGAACAGAAAGAATCACCGCATTGCAGAAATCTACAAACTTCTTGTTTACCCAGAGGTAAGTTACATATTATTTTTTAGTTTAAATATATAATACTACACCTGCCACTACTGGACAGTGACTATTTCTAAAAAAATAGTTTTATTACTACATGAGGCTACACGGACAACAGAATAAAACAAAAGTAATTATTATTGAAAAAAAACATAGTTGAGTGCAGTAGAAAATGTATTATTATCCCTTCCCTCTGTTTTATTTCAAAGAAGTTTACGTTCTTACTTGAAAATTGTATATACAATGTTACTCTTACAATTAAAAGAGGAAATTAAAAATCTACATAACACTGGCAGAATTGTGGAACTTTTCTACAGACACCAAACACTAAAAAAAGGTTAAATTGCGTGTATCAGTGTGTACACCCAGAGGTAGTGAAACTTTTTTGACTTATGTGTAGTTAATTATATGTATATAAAAAATCCTCATAAATTATATACTATATGAAGTCCTGTATTTACAAATATTTGTTAGTACTAGACCCAGACACTTATACATACTTTTTTAAAATACTTTTTAGGTTAGCGTTTGACCACAAACTCATCTGATGTCAAATGATAATGTGGTCTGAGGTACTAGTCATGCTAAACCTAGAGGGAGACTGGCTCTCAAGTGCAGCTGACGGAACACTTTAACAGGTTCTTGGCGACAGAATTTCAACTTGAGGGTGGTAGCTAGCCAGGAGGACTTAGAAAAGCCATACCACCATGCTATAGTTTCAACACAATTTTTTTTTGCTTTACCGAAAACTCTGACTCAGTTGCTAGGATTCAATCCTACGTTCTTTGATGCTGTGTCCAAGCACACTACCAACTAAACTATCATTGCTTCAAAACCACTATACTTACACATACACAACAAATACATACCTACATTATCTTTAAGTCTAACAACATTTTTTGTCTACTGTGCCATAAGAAGTTTCACTTTAATAAAAAACAACCTAACATCAGAATAGTATATACTAATTTGTAAAATTACTTGTAGTATATAACACAGTAATATAATATAATATAATTTTGGTAACATCTTTAATGATGACTATAGTATAACATATTAAGATATACATTCAACCATTATTATATATGCATTTGTGACTTTGTTTGTTAAACATTCACACTTAAACTATATAACCGATTACTACAACATTTTGCATACACATTGTCAGATGAACAGAAAAGGATGTAGGGTACCTTTCATTCAGAAAGAAAATACTGTTCCCAAGAGATTAATGAATCTATATTAACATGACCGAAGTCATGGGTAAAAGGTAGTCCGATGAAACTGAAGAGGACTTGCCAAGTCCAAAGTATAGTCAATTCGAAATAAACATGTTTAAAGTTAGTAAAAAAGTCATTAATTAAGCTTAAGGATCCATCATGGAATATAAATAATTTGTTATAGATGAAGGAAGATGTACTGCATTTGTGCCACATCTGCTGTGCCCTTCTCCATAAGTATGCTGTCTTCAGAGAGAGATGCCTACAAGTTAGAAATATACTTCAAAATGCCACTAAACATAAAGAAGTAAGTTACTCTACCTAAATAGGGTCGGCACAACATGTTTTCCTTGTCCAGTCTCCCCTGTCACATGTAATCTCAATCAGGCCATAACTTGTTCAGATTTTCTCTGCTCTTATATCTGTCCACCAACATACTTAAAACATATTGTTTTAGTTGTATCTCCTCATGACATGTCCATGCCATGTTATCTTATCACTGCTCAACTCCTCTCCTAACCGAGATACAGGAAATTTAAATGGGCTTGTAAGGATACACCATTTATGGCAATAAGAGCAAAACTGGACAGACCACTGAACTTGTAAAACAAATATTCTATTTATGTTCTATCAATATTCTCCAGTTTTTCTCACCATTTCCTTAGCAGCATTTTCTTAGACTAGAACAATATCATCAGCAAACAGTGTACACCATAAATACAATTTAATTTATTGCAGATAAATATATCATCACTTCATCATTATAGTCAAACAAAAGTAAACATCATCAAATATCCTGAGACTGAATGTATCGAAGAAATCACAACCCATAATGAGAAGTCGAAAAAGTTAAATGGTTGTACTACACATGAAATCACGAATTCATTGGTAGAAATGAACGAAATGAAACTAGAAAATGATGTGTCATTCAAAGATGAAGATTGTGATGTTCACACTGAAGAATTATTCCTAATGGATGTTAATGTAAATGAAGAAATTGATATGGAAGTAGAAAATGTTAGGAAAGTAAAGAAAAAATCAAAGAAAATAAAAAGAGTGGAAGAAGTGAAACTGGATGCAGAAGAGAGACCAAAATTCAAGCAAAAGGGAAAATATTTTGAAACAAAAGATAATATAGCAAACTTTGAACGATTATATGATGTAAATGTTATAGTTTTAAGCAAAGAGCAACAGATCAAAGATATCTCTGAGAGGAAGAACGGATTTGATTACCCGTACAGGTGTAATGATTGTTTGAAGGGCTTCATGGATGAAGATAATTTAGAAAAGCATCGTAAAGCTCTTCATGATCCTGTAAGTTTTTTGTAACTGACTAAAATCATTACTTTGAATTCATTTAATGAGGACAGTGAGGTTGACACAATGAATGTGTACGGCAGTTGTGGTGGTTGAGTGGTTTGACCGGTGTCGTGTCAATTCTATATTGGCGGGTTTCAGCCATTCGGTTGAAAGAATTAAATGTTCAATTATAATTGAATATAGCCATATGATTAAAATAAATAAAAAAAAAATTGGCAGGTTTGGACCTCGGTATGTACTCACAAGTTTTTCAAAATTTGCATATCTTTGCTAATATAAATTGGTAAAACTATCAGATAACGGTGAAGGAAAACATTGTGAGGAAACCTGAAGCTGAGGAGTGTTTGTGTAGCACCACCATACGTGTGAAAATATAAACTTTGGATTTCTCTGATTTTGAAATCGCCAATAAGTTGGGTGTGGTAATTATGCCCATACCTTCCCTCAGGAAGAACCCTATGGTCCAACAGTGGGCAGTCTGCTATGCTGATATGATAATGATTACCATGTAATTTTTAATCATTGTTGTAATATTTGATAATGAAGTTCAGTTTTACATCACGACTATTTCACAGATGATAAAAGCACCTGCTATATCTAAGATTATTATCAAACAGTGACTGTTGGCTGCTCCACTGCATGTGTAAGAACAACATGAAATAACTCACACTAATATATCATTCCATCATTGTTTAGAATTGCAATATAACACAAAACAGCAGAATAACTGGCAAAAGTTATTGAAAAATAACACATCACAGTAATTCACATGAATAGACTATGCAAATATGAATGACTAAGACGTCAAGTTTTGTATAAAGTGGTTTTAATTATAGAGCCGAGGTGATGCTGTCTGTGAAATCTGTAAAGTTAGATACAACGATAGCAGAAATTTGAATAGACATCTACGAAGTCATCGGTTAAAGTTTGCCTGCAGACAGTGTAAGCATATAAGTAGGAACACGTGAGTATATTATTTCAATTTACTAAACGACCAACGAATATTCTTTTCGCTATTGCGTCACCGTTACAAATAACAATATGGCACCAAACAACAACTTACCCAACAGGAAAATAATGGACAACAGTTTAGACAGCAATCGCTGTAAAATGATAAAAACATAATTTATTATTAATATACAGCAGATAATGCCGCCTTTATATCTAAATTGAAGCGATGATGGCTCAGTTGGTAGTGTGTTCGGACACAGCGTCGAAGGACGTAGGTTCGAATCCTAGCAACTGAGTCGGAGCTTTCGGTGAAAGAAAACATCATAATGAAACCATAGCATGGTGGTAGGGCATTTTCTAAGTGCGTCTGGCTAGCTACCACCCTCAAGTTGAAAATCTGTCGCCAAGCACCTGTTGGGGTGTTCCGGCAGCTACACTTGAGAGCCAGTCTCCCTCTAGGTTAAGCGTGACTTACCATCTTAGACCACATCAGATAAGGTTGTGGTTAAACGCTTACCTATAAAATATAAAAAAAAAATCTAATAATTGATTGAGAATATATTTGGATATTCTCTGATAGTACTTTTTGAGAGAGATCACCTGTAATACTCTCATATGTGATTTTGGTTAAACCCAAAGAAGGGCTTAAGTTTTTTAAATATAAATTTCCAGATGTAAAGCTGTTGAACATTATAAGATGCATGTTGGGAAACTTTACAAATGTGATCACTGTGGCAAGGAATATTTGTAAGTTATTTATATTTAAGCCATTTTCTTCTTTTCTGATTTAGGCAAACAAAATGAATTACAACTCTCCTCAGGTTTTCAAAATTATTTTTAATTTCTTCATTTATCTGTTAGTGAAAGTTCCGTGAAAAATGGTTCAGAAGTTTTGGAGATAGTACTGTCTGTACCATGGGTAAAAGCTTGTCCAAATTAAAAAAGCTTTAATTACTTTTTATAACGTTCACTATCTGTCCGTGAAAGTCCCATGAAAATAGGTCCAATCGTTTTGGAGATAGTATTACAAACGAAGCCACGGACGACAGCTAGTCCAAAATAAAGTCACCCGCTGTAATTTTAACTATCCGTCAGTGAAATTTCTGTCAAAATCGGTGCAGCCGTTTTGGAGATTACCCGGAACATACAGATGGACAGACAACAAATTTAAAAAATTGTATTTTTGCTATCAGTATCGTGTACACGTTCATATCCAATCAGTAAAAAGTCGTTATTTTGATATTGCAAACAGACACTCCAATTTTATTTATACGTATAGATTATACCGAGGCTCTAGTGTGTGTCATTACGATGTGTTTTCACAGGAAACTGACAACGTATTTAACTCACATAAGGATAAGGCATCCTTCCGAGCTAATCTGGTGCGACGTCTGCGGCGATTCCTCCATATCCAAAGTCGGTTTGAACGCCCATAAGAATTTGGCCCATAAACAGGTGAGCTCTGTATATTTACCAACTATTGCCCGACCGCTGCGTTAAACTATAGAAAGTATACTGTTACATTTTCCACGACACAATCGACTGACATTTCATTAAAACCCGCCCAATCGTTTAATTATAACTCATGGTGAAGCATACAATGAGACATACTTTCACATTGGTTCCTAGTTGGTGGCCGTGACTTTGTTTTCATGAGAATGGATTTTGTTATTTAAAAGAAGCTGCATTCTATCTAGATTCATCGTGGCTAATGTTTTTTTTTTAATATCGATTTTATTATTACTACTCTACCCTTATGTGGAGTTGACAATATGTAAGACAATATGTAATCTACATTCTTTTTCGAGTTCGATATTATATTAACATAAAAACTATATCCCAATTGGTTAAATAATTTTGCATGATAATAATTGTTCCAACTCAAAAAATGTAGGCTTTTATTGTCTGAATTGAATCAATAAATAGGATAACAAAAGTCGCTATTCTCCTGTGGCTGTTTATTCTTCTAAAGTTAAGTAGTTAATTCTTCTAAAAAAAATAGAGAATAATCGATATCCTTTAGCTAAATGTTAAAGTAATTTTCGATTCATTATTAACTCTGTCTATAGTTTATTTTATAAGATACATCAAAATGTTTACTACAGAATTGTATATCTTAAAAATACCTACAAAATAGTCCTGAATAGTATATGTCTATATTCTGAAGCTAATCGATAGTAACTTGTTTTTAGTTAAAGCTCCCACCGGATTGTAAGTGCAGTGATTGTGGCACGATGTTCGCGCACACGCACGCGCTCCTCCATCACAGGACCGTTTCTGGTGATTCCTCCTGCAACAAGTCAAGCTCGTGTCTCCACTGTGGCGAGGGTTTCCCCACGAGCCTACTTCTCAAGGATCATTTATTGAAGACGCACAGGAATACCGGTAGCAAAGCTATATATCCTTGTGCTAAGGTAAGCTATATTAATAATATAAATTAACAGTCGTTTTTGAAGTTTTTTTAGGCCGTTATGAGAATAAAATTCCAAAGACGACTTTTATTATAACGTTTTAGACGGAAATAACTTGTAAAATAGATATTTTGTCAGAAGAAAAAAAGAATAAACAAGGCTATAGACCTAAAGAAAGATGAGCGTAATAAAACTTCCTCTGGACTTATATGACAACAGCGAAGCATTTTTATGTAATATCAAAGTGTATACCGAAACACTTCGGTTGTTTTATACCACATACATTTCACATTTCTTGCGATTATAGTGCAATTTACAGCGGTACTATAGATTACTTTCTATACTATTGACTAGTAGCTGTACTATAGACCAGTAGCTGTGTACTATAGATCTATAGCTGTACTGTTAATTTATAACCATACTTGAAACATTATAAAGTCTTAAAGTATGTCACTTTCACTACATATTATAATACAAAATCGTCCGCCGCGTCTATCTGTCTGTCTGACTGTCTGTGTGTTCGCGATAAACTCAAAAACTACTGAACGGATTGTAATGCGGTCGTTACCAATAGATACAGCAATTCATGAGTAAGGTTTAGGTATATAATTCGTCAAAATTTTGTGTAAAATAGTTAAAATATAATGATAATTGTTGAAAGGATTAAGACCATAGACATAATTTCGCGACTGCATGTATGCAGGTGTGGAATAGCATTACACGAATATAATGTATGGTGTAATTCTAATTAATATTATAAATGGGAATGTGAGTTTGTTTGTAACGTTTTCACACTCTTAACTACTCAACCGTTCATCTTGAAATTTTGCATACATATTCTCAGAAAATTACGTAGGGTACTTTTCATCTAGAATAAGAGTAATATTCCCGAGGAGGGGATAGGTCAAATTTAGATTAACATCGCGAGGCGCGCCGCAAGCAAGAACTGGTCATTTATAAAGATGTAAATGCAGACGAAATCGTATGCGACTACTAGTATTTTTTATTATTTACCAAACCACCGTTAATTGTCATCAATAATTCTGAGTGATATTAAAATTTGTTTTTTTTTTGGGGAATTTTTACTTGATTCCTAAAGAAATATATTGTGAATATTTATTGCAGTGTGATAAAGTTTTCCCGAAGTATAATCTATACAGCGCCCATTATCGTAGGATTCACATCGACAAGGACAAAGTTAACTTGAAAACAATTATATGTGAACTCTGCGGGAAATCCATGAGAGTAAGTTTGTTTTGGCCATCCTCTTGTAAAAACTTTCCAGGGAGTTTTTATGGCATCTCAGAATTCATGGTCCATGGTATTATTTCCCATCCATTTCACTTGCACCCAATTACCGAACTGTATTACGTAATGCCACCGATATTACAAAATATAAGAGTCAAATAACAAGATTATGAATATAGTATAAAAGCCGTTATATGACAGACTGAGATGCCGCCAAAAACTCGGAGTTTTATTTTAAATATAAATCTATTCTAAACTGATTTCAAAAACGTATGCTTTATATTTTGTTAACACTTTTTTCTTGATGAAAAACTATCGTAATGTAAGTGAATTGTTTATGATACGGGTCAGAATACATGCGAGCTCCGCTATCATCAGCGAACGCACACCGGGGAGAAGCCATTCCACTGTCCTGAATGCCCGAAGACGTTCATCAAGCGGGCCCTCATGATGGTAAGCGGAAAATATATATATATATAAATAGCTGATAACCCCAACTTCATCTGCGTTCTTTACTACCGTTAAAATGTTTATTTCGCTACAGAAGAATAAAAAAAAGCAAATAAATACTTTCCTTATAAAAGTTTGAAGTGAAACGTCTTGTGAAAGGATGAATTACTGATCCACAACCTTTTTATGTGGGTGAAAAGTGGTGCGGGTAAACACTGTGTCGGGTAGAGTGTTAAATACAAGCCAAGATTCGTACCTGTTAACATCGAATTGATATCCCACCGATCAAACTACTCGACTACTTCTTGGAGAGTGTGTTACCCTATATATGGGGGTCGCGATTATGTCAGTTGTAATGGTCGTATCTGGCCACTTAACAAGTTAGATTTACTTTGAGTTTTATAATATTAGTTTAGGTAAATGTATGATACAGACACATATGAGAGTGCATTCAAACGAGCGGCCGTTCGCTTGCAAACACTGCCCGAAGACGTTCAAGGGTCCGGCAGCGTTGAGAGGACACCAGTATGTAAGTATTTCAAACCAAAAAAATTTTGCTCATTTGACATCTGGGTCAAAAACCACCGCACTCATACAGGCCGAAGTATATATCCTAGGCAGTGAAATGTATTCCTCTACAATCGAGATAAAACCTTAGTTACCTTTTAGTCTTCACGGTTGCCGTTGTAAGTGTTCACAAAGTTCAACAACTTCCAATATTGAACACCACAAAAAATCGAAGACAGGTTTTGATGGATAGCGGATTATCGTGCCGCGCCTGTATCCTTACAATGCCAAAGAGGGAGTGCAAGTGACAGTCACATCCGATTTTGACTTATATACAGTGGTTCAAAAATAATTTAGACAACCTCCCAACCAATTTATGCCCGAACTCTAATAAGTCCTATTTAGAACTGGATACTGTCTGTTATTAGTTACGTTGTTTTTTTTTCATCTACAAAACAAATTAAAACATATCATTTCATTTTCTTTGTCAAAATTAAACCTGCAACTTTCATTATTTTAACAAAATATTTAAAAAAAAATGCTCTAAAATGAGCTTTTACAAACAATTATCAATTTTAAAGTCTTTTTTTTTTTTGTGTTCCCTACAGATTCACAGTGGAGAGAAACCGCCGACTCAACGCAAGAAACGATCTCACTTAATCATGGATTGTGTGGAAAATTCATGTCATTACTAAAATAAATTATAACAATGTCGTTTATTTATTTTTTCTTCTACAGAAATACTCTATTTTGAAATTTATTAAATAATTATTAAAAATAAATGATTATAACGGTGAAGCTAAATATTATGATGCAGTTTTCGCCACGATGTTGGTTGCAATGAATTATGTACAAGTTCACAGCAAACCTATTACCGTGGTAAATATTCAAAGCGATGAAAGATTACCCCAAAAAATTTTAATTATATATGTCAATGTGGCATGGCATTCTATTCTTCCATACACTTATACGCTCTATCCAAGCTATGTTAAAAATATTGAATTGCTTTTTGTTTTTTTTTTTTTCGAACCGACTATACGCTATTGGCCTGAAGGGCCTTTATAGCTTCATCGGACTCAGGGCGAGCAGTTATGACGTCCGACCGCTTGGCACCAAACTCAAGGGTGCCAAAATGACCGAACCTTTGCTTGGGCTGTTGCCTTAAATGCAACAACGCGAATCTATGTAAGCTAATCATACATATTCGACTTCGTGAAGCACACATGTGTCTCACGAACTCAAACATGTATTTTGTCGGCTAAACTAAACTAACCAAGTTCGGAAAAAAGGGGAAAAAAATGAAACCCTTCTACCATATGTGTACCCACCCGTGTGTGCACGTATGTGGGGGTGATCTGTATTGGGTCTGTTAAGCTAGTGGGTGAAAATAATTAGTGTATCGCGCTCGCAGCATGCTCGAGGCCTCCACTACGGGAGATCGAAACTAGGCTTGAACCGCTGCCGAGGGGGGTCGCGGTGAGTGTGCGGGAGCAAAATTCGCCTCTAGACCACAATATTAAATTGAGTAACACAAGATTATAAGTAAAATCCACAATATAACAAACTAAGAACTAATAGCAAGAGATTTACTGAATCTCGCCCGGTATAGACATTAGCCTTAATTTTAAAATAAGCGTAA
Source organism: Antheraea assamensis (assembly GCA_035772565.1). NCBI lineage: Eukaryota > Metazoa > Arthropoda > Insecta > Lepidoptera > Saturniidae > Antheraea > Antheraea assamensis. Next base: position 506,033 of record JAQQSE010000099.1, on the reverse strand, counting down.
TATACAGCATTTGCATTTAAAATCAAATATACTAATCAATTGCAGTGTTGATGATAATAACTTTATACAGAATCATTTTTATAATGTTTAAAACAATCTAATTTTAATAAACCATTGTATAGGTCCTAACAATCAATTTGAAGCAGATTAATCTGTGTGACTTTTTCAAATAAAAAAAAAGCATATTTTGATAAAAATGACGGCATATTAAATTTATGTTTATGATTAACATTAAAAAAGATCTCGTAATATACGAATTTCCTTATTTTAGAAAGTACTTTCTGCCACAAAATACAAACAGACCTATTTCGGAATTATTCGAAATTTTGTACTAGCAACATTGTTCCATTATTGTTTTTAGGGATGGGCAAATATAAAAAAAATATCGAATCGAAATTTTCAAACAATATCAATACATGTAGAGATAAAATATTAATATCTTTACCTCATGACGTTATTATCTGAAAAATAATCGAAATATTTGAAGATAGTCAGCGCTTATACGAAACTTACGCGCTTTAGTCTATACTCACATGAGACGAAAAAAAAAATTGCAATTATAAGTGGAAAATATAATAATTATTACAAAATATAAATAATAAAGAAAAAAAATTATAAAGAACATTAAAAATATGAATATTAATTATCGGTATTGCGAAGCTAAAAATATGTTCTATATTTAATGATGTCTATCTAAAACAAATCAAAATCTAAAATACTTTATTCAGTTTAGGCCCTGAGAAGGCGCTTATGAACGTCAAAGTTACCACCGGTTCGGAAAACAACCCAGTCATCGAGAAGAACCGGCAAGAAACTCGATCTGGCTTATTTTTTCATTTACATATTATAACTCACATTTTTAAAACATAGTTATAAATAATTACATTCGGTTTTGGTGAATGAACAATATTGACATTTTGATATATCGATAGTTGGTGCCTTCCCTAATTGTTTTGTTATTGTTGTATCTACGAATTTAATTTATAAATTTTAAAATAATGAATAATGACATAAAACGTGATTTATTTATATGTCGCGGATGTCTTGGCTCGGGCCATATGTACAATATACATGAGAATCGTCTCGCAGACCTTTACAGTCTGCTCGTTGGCGAGTCTGTAAGTTTGTTATTTTATTATAACTTAAAAATTAATCAAAATTTATGAATATTTCATTTTATGAAAACAATAAAATATTTATAACTGATCGTACAGATTTTTCCAGGTAGTGGTAGAATCTTAGTACCTTGTCGAAATATTTGAATATGTTTTTATATATTTTTTGAATAGGATACCTTTTTTAGAAATCCTTGTACTAAATGTACTTCTGACTTGTACTAAATCCTTGTATGTTTACAAATTAGGAAAACTTAACACTGCATTCAATGAAGAATCTGAGCTTATCAATTAATATTTATTTCTAGTTTTTAAATGTGTGAGGAGATATTATGTACTTATTTAATTACAAACTAAGTGTAACTTCTATTATAGTAATTAAGCAGCTGCTATACCATACATATGTAAATATTTAATATCTAGACAGAGAACTGTTTCCATACCTAGTTGAAAAAAAATAGTAGACAGAAAGACTCTTGTCGAGCTAACTACCACTCGTGAGTTGAATGCCTGTCACCCAAGCATCTATGGGTGTCTTCCAACAGCTGCATTTGAGAGCCATTCCATCTATGTTTAGCCATTTTACCATGTCAGGCCATATCATTATTTAACTTTAGAGGAGATTGTGGTCAAACGCTGAATATTATTAAGTATAAAAAAAGACATTATAATTCACAGGTAATCTGGGCACATTCAGATAGCAGTATTAACTTAAAAATAAGTAAAGAAGTAACAACTAAAAACTAGGCAATGCAAATACTTTTATACATTAGAGTCTATTTTAAATAAAATATTTATAGAGGTTAAAGAGTAATGAAAAAAAAAATAAAAGACACTCCATTATTAATGGAGATAGAACAAAGAGTAAAAATGCTGTTAAATTAATTTCAGGTCTCTGTTTGTGACAATCTCCCACAGCAGCTGTGTCATATGTGCAAAGCAATACTTATTAAGTTTGCAGCATTTAGAAGAATGTGTCAGGAATCCCGAGGTATTCTTCTAGGTGCAACAAAAGATAAAATCATGGTGAGGTGTCATTGTTTAATTTCTCATGAACTGTATTTCGGAATTCAATAAAGGATGTTTGCTGATTATATGAGTATAATACTTTACTTAAACAAATAATGTTACAGAACTGTAGAAGGGTGTAGGCTCGGACACAGAATGTTTGCCATAAAGCATATCATATTTTGTCATATCATACTAAAAACTATTACCATAAGGTATTATAGATATGCATTAAAATTACTAAAGAATATTTATTTCATTAGTATATTTTCAGAGACATGTGTATTTTAATAAGTAAATATTAGTCCACTGTTGAACACAAGCTTCTTCCATGACAGACAAGGGATCCTTACAATCCCTGGCTGTCAACAATATCTGACAGTTTATTGCTTCATGATAATTATTTCTGTAGGTGGTAGAGCTACGCTGCAGCTATTACTGGATTCAGCATGAATGGGTCGGCTCACCCGGGGTAGTACCACCCTCTCACAGAAAACCGACGTGAAGTAACAGTTCTTGCACTGTTGCGTTCTGTTCGGTCAGAGAGAGCGCCGAAGGCCCACATATATTAAAAGGCCGGCAACGCACTTGCGACTCCCCTGGTGTTGCTAGTGTCTATGGACGGCGGTGATTACTTACCATCAGGTGACCCACCTGTTCGTTTGCCCCCTATAATATAAAAAAAAATAATTAAGAACTTTGTATGGAATTCATTAGGAAAATTGTATTTCATCATTAATTAATCTTTATAAACATTTTAAGAACAAACAAAAAATGGTTAACACTAATGAGGATAAGATAAGTAGAAAACTCCATCATAGTGTCATCACCTGTCACTAGCCACTACAAACCTTGTTTGTACAGTTAAACGGTATTGAAATGGAAATTCGTATATTTAAGACTACTTAAAGATTTATTTTTTTCCAACTGACCTACACTGTTGGCCTGGCAGGGCCTCTACAGATTCACCGGACTACATACTTAAAGATTAAATAGGTAGTGCTAGTAGATTACTGGTGTAATCAATGCATTGTTGGACTTGATCTCCTACTCTTATTTCTGTTACAAAATGGCAATACTTATAGTATTGTTCTGCACAAAAGAATATGGTTTACAAGAACCTCTTTCTCAGAAGTATTATCAATGACAATAGTTAAATACATATTACTATACTTTTTGAGACAGATTATGAGGAACTGTGGTCAACAGTCACCACTTAACTTCGAGATATCTCCATGCTTGTATGTAAAAAATGAAAATAAAAACAATTTCAGACATCCGAGGATATAACAAAAATGTATAAACTAAAAAAACCTTCATACATAACAACAACAACAGACTTAACACAGTATCCAGAATCTGAAATCAAAATAGCTGAAATTCTAATCAAATCTACTCATGTATATGAAGAACCGAAAATCAAATTGGAAAAAGTTTCATCACCTGAATCAGTTAGAAGTGATTCGAGCAATGAATGTATTGATACTACAGAACCAGAGTCAATTATAACGTCAGATATAACCTCAAATGTAAACTCAAACATAACCTCAAAAAAGAAAAACAATGGTATGAGGAAGAAGAAAGCAGTAAAAAGAGAAGTTATTAATAAAACCGATAAGGTTTACAAAAGAGCACAACGTTTGGATCGAATAAAAGGAAAATATTTTGAAACTAAAGAAAATATGTCAACCTTTGAGAGTTTGTATGACGTTGAAGTTGTTATTCTGAGCAAAGAACAACAGATGAAGGATGTGCTGGAGAGGAAACTCAGTTACAATTATCAGAATGGCCCATTCAAATGTGATGATTGTTACAAAGGTTTTATAGATGAGGATAATTTTATGAAACATTACAAAGCTCAGCATGATCCGGTGAGTGCCTTTATTTTATTTCAACAAGCTTTAAAAGTAATACTATAAAAAAAAATCTGAAGCGATGGTGATTCAGTATTAGCGTGTTTGGGCAGTGAATCGATGTTGCTTCGAACCTGCAATGGATCACAGTTTTCAGTGAAAAAAAAACAATAAAAACAGTGGTAGAGCTTTTGCCACCTTCAAGTTGCAAATCTATTGATAAGTCACTTAGTTTCATAGGTAACACTTGAGAGCCAGTTCCATTTAGGTTTAGCGTATTCTCCATCTTAGGCCACATTATCATTTAAAATCAGATCAGATTTTGGTAACAAAGTAAAAAATCATTTTTTTTGGTTATGAAAAAATTTTGGCGTCGAGGGTATTATAAAAATAGAAGGAGTAATAAACTGTGGAGTCGTCATCGCTGTATTGATATTCATTATAAAGCTTGTTCTGCTGCTCTCTGCTCTAACTCCGTAAGTCTGCAAACTTGTTTAAAGTTGATTACAGATAGCCATACGGCATAGCGATCATTTAAACATCATAAGAATTATATACCTGTTTGTTCACATTAATTATAAGCTTCTATTCTTTTTAAATGATTATTCCTGTAACCCAAGTTGTTATTTAATAGGTTCTAGTATGTGATGCTATTCAACATCTAATTATAGAGCATTTCACATATCACCAGTTATATAACTTGTGAGAAATATATCACTCGCTAAATTAGTTATATGCATCCAAATCTACTATCAAACATCGCGAGAATTTACGTAAATCAAGCTATAATTTAACAAACTTATAGAGATTGCAAATATATATGCCAACAGCTAGAAATTAGAATCTGCGTAAATTGATCTTATTGTCAATATTATTATATTAATATGATTATTGACAGCTCTCTGTGCATCCACTAAAACGATTGTAATGTATAACGTATTTTAAATATATAAGTGTATGTTAAAAAAATACACCCGATCGAGTTTCTTGCCGGTTCTTCTCGATGACTGGGATGTTTTCCGAACCGAGGGTAGTTTTGACGTTCATAAACGCCTTCTTAGGGCCTAAATTGAATAAAGTACTTTTGATTTGATTGATTTATTAGGCTCAAATTTATTTTTATTTTTCCCCTCAGAAAATACTTTATTAATATGCGCAATCATTTATTTTACCCCGTCATAACGTAGTGATATTATTAATCAGCACATGGGAAATATCGCTTGGTTGTGATTTATCACGATTGATATAACAGTGATAAAAAAATAATTCACATTGACACCTGTGAAATTAAAATAGCTGACGTTACACTTACGTGCATATTACACAATGTATGATCTTGCAGAGTCGAGGGAATATTGTATGCGAGTTCTGCCGGTTCAGATACAAGGACAAACGAGGACTTAACCAGCACTTGAAGAGTCACAGGTTAAAATTCGTGTGTAGGCAGTGCAAATACGTGTCGCGGACCACGTGAGTCTAAAGTATATCTATGTTATATGAATGTGCGAAAGAGATAGATTCTCTCTTACGTTTATATTATTCATTTCACTTGACTACTTTAACATAATCATTCTCATGAACACAATACAAAAAATATTCTTAACACGATCTCTCTTGATGTTTAAAGATACGATATGTCAATTTCAGAAGTGATACATACTCTAAATTATCACCCTGTTAGTTCTGGTTAGTTTTCAGAACTGTACTTTTTCAACGAAATATCCGATCAAAAATGATTCTTGGAACTTGGAATGAACATGGAATAATTTCCATTCTAGATATACCGATAAACGCAGCGGGAAAGACGTAGTAGAATATAAAAAAATAAGGAGGGATTAAAAATAAATTAAAAAAAAATATATTAAATTAAAAAAGTAAAATAAATAGAAATGTTAATATACCTATCTCGCTTACGCCTTAAAGGAATTAGGTTAATACGGAAACAGTGCTGCAAATTACGCCATTATGGCGTCAACTCCCTCCAGACTACTCCTACCTAGACCAAATTATTTGAAATTTTGATAGACTTTTAAAAAACAAATTACACGTCTAGCGAATACATAGCAATTAATTGGTTTACAGTTTCAACGCAAAGGAACATTTTAAAATGCACGGCGGGCAGATGCACGAGTGTGAAAAATGTGGGAAATCTTATGAGTTAGTATTTAATTGTATTAATTATTGGTATAATATAACCAATTTGTTTGTCTAACTATATACATATATTGTTTTCGATGTAATTTTACATTTTTATTACATTATGGATCTGCAGAGAATTAATATTTTTAAACAGTGTCTCGCCATCTATCTGGCTATTGTTAACATTAAATGTTTGATATTTTGATATTATTAGGAAATGTCTATTTAACGCCATCTATTATACGTGTCGTCACGTAACTGATTTATTTTTTCAGTGCCATCTAACCGAACATTCTTCTTACTACGTTGCTCGCTGTAAATATTTGATATGTTTTACATTATCTTTAAATTTGTGTAGACCACCATTTAGATTTATATTTTCTCATAAAATTTAATATATATTTCCGAGATGATTTTGGTCGTACAGTTTTCTGTTACTTAGTGACAATATGTGGGATCATTTATTTTCAGGAAACTGTCGACCTACCTAACGCACATGCGTATCCACCACCCTGAGGAGTTGGTGTGGTGCGAGCTCTGCGGGGAACCGTTTATCGGCGAATTTGGCCTGAACGGTCACAAGAAGCGTGCCCATCGAGACGTAAGTGGTGGTCATTTCGAGTTTGTTGATTGACATTTTTAATAATAAGTGCTTATTTTTAATTACACAATCCATTTGTTTATTTTGTCCGAATGTTTGTTTTCTTCCAACATCCCACTTCTGACAATAATTCGTCAGGACCAAACGTATCTAGTTCAATCAGCACATGAGACAACAACGTATTGTTGATTTGAAATACCCAGACATGTATAAAATCATGCCCCTTCCTCTGGGGGAATCGAACAATTATCATGAGAGTGTAGTTTAGAAAATACGCCAAGTGAAAACAAAGTAATTGATTATTTGTGGTTTTTATTGGAAATCGACAAAATCGAGTGTTATAAGTAAGTGACAAATTGTGAATGCCTATGCCGAGGCGAGATATGATACGCAATTAAGCTATACGCAATAACGTGGACAGTAAATCAACATTTTTGAAAACGAAACATGAGATTGTACACGCTTGCAATAAAATACGGAGTAATTAGAAGAAAGAGAGAGAGGGAGTTACATGGTCATGGGACTTTTTCTAAATTTGTCTAGCTAACTACCATCCTCAAGTTGGAAATCTTTCGTCAAGCAGCAGTTGGTGTGTTTCGATAGCCGCACTTGAGAGCCAGTTTCCCTTTAGGCTTAGCGTGACTACCATCTTGGACCGTATCATCATTTAACATCACATGAGATTGTGGTCAAAAGCTAAAACCAATAAAGTACAAAAAAACAATATGTTATGCCCAGTTGAAGTTTCCGGCGGAATGCGCTTGCGCACGCTGCGGGACGCGCTTCACAAACGCAAATGCGTACGAGTCGCACGCGCACGCGCACTCGCTCGCCTCCCGGGACGCGTCATGCAGCGAGCTCTCGGCGTGTGCGCACTGCGGTCGCGGGTTCGACTCCCCGCTCGGGCTGCGCGATCACCTCCTCGAGACCCATAAGACCGATAAGAAGTATTATGAATGTTTTAAAGTAAGTCAAATCTATACATGTATGTAAAATTGTGCTTAATCGTTTTCCGACGAAACTGCTAAACTGATTCTGATAAAACTCTTATTGACAGGTAGACAATATTTTTAGAGTATTATCGATGCTATATACCATCACGCTACTCCGTAGGGGTTAAGTAGTAATAATAAAATTTAACAAAAGTAACTTAAAATCGGTAAATATGGTTAATGTTAAGAAGTAATGATGAATTTACAATCCTAACTATATAAAAACGAATATGAGTTCGTTAATTTTTTTGTAGACACGTTATCAGATATATAGAAACCTCCAGAAAAAAAGTACTGTTCCTGAGCGATATGTCCAATTTATTAAAGCAAACGAAACCGCGGGCAAAAGCTAGTTAAATTAAAAATTGGCCCAGATTAAACACATAGTTGTCTTAAAAAAATACACCCATAGAAACTAATTCGCTGGAAACAGGCGCTAGAGCAACTTGAGTTCACACTATACAGTGAACTCTAGCCATCCCTAGAGGAAAATATTGTGATGAAACAATAGAAAGGTGCTAGGACTTTTCCTGACCCTCGCCGGATTAGCTAAATCTGTTAAATTTGAAACGAATATTTATGTTATCTGTGATTCAATCCCACTTTTCATATTAAAGCACTATCATTGATTTCATATCGCATGAACGCCAGTCTGAGAAAATAGTTTTACGGATGAGGGTAGTACGATATAGAAATACCCATTCGCACCTACCTTATTGAATCGAAAACACCACGTAAATAATGCACCAATTGTAGTAACTATTTGGCTAGTCACGTTTCCTTGTCAACCTGTGTAATTTGGAGAGAGTTTGCAGGCCGGCATGATAAGGCCAAATACCGATGGACAGTACATAAGCAGTTCTATTGTAAAAAAAATAAAAGTTATTGTAGGTAGCGCTAATAAAACAAAACTACTACTAAAATTACTTACTTAAAATTATTATAGGTATGAGGGTAGTTACAAGAAAATTATTGTTTTCTCGATTTTCTCATCAGTGTAACAAAACGTTCGCAAGGGAATCCCTATACAGTGCGCACTTTAGAAGGATGCACGTCGAAGCGACAAAGCGAAGGTACTCCTCCCAGCCGTGGATCTGCGAGGTCTGCGGGAAGACCCTCCCGGTGAGTATCACTAAGCTCAGCTGACTATTCAAATTCCACTGTCATCGGTTTCAGAAAGCAAAAGCTAGTTAATTGGTATCTCGCTTTAATTCATTCTCGTTCATTATCTCCTCGTCTATGGTTCAAATAAAGAAAGAGATAGAAAGATATCATCTATTCATACAATTTAAATCCAAATAATTTGAATTATTGATTAACTTTATTATAATGCATTATATATTATATTATATACACATTCATTCCATTCATGCATGCATTTACGTACTTGAAATATTTCGTGAAAATCTGGAGAAATAACGTTATAATTCAATAATGAATCATGTTATTTGACATTAGTAATTGCTATAAACTGTTGTTAGTTATCCTGCTGTCGGGTTATTAGCTGTCTTATAACATGCTGCGATTTGTAATATATTTCGTGTCGTGGCTTTGAAGTGTGATCTCCCTTGCACATCTATTGGTTATCGTATAGTGTTTGCTTGTTCGCACGTTACGATAACACCGACTAATCAAGCGATTTTGAATCGATGATGGCTCAGTTGGTAGTGTGTTCGGACACAGCGTCGAAGGACGTAGGTTCGAATCCAAGCAACTGAGTCGGAGCTTCCGGTGAAGGAAAACATCGTGGTGAAATCATAGCATGGTGGTAGGGCTTTTTATAAGTCCGTCTGGCTAGCTACCACCTTCAAGTTGAAAATCTGTCGCCAAGCACCTGTTGGGGTGTTCCGGCAGCTGCACTTGAGAGCCAGTCTCCGGCTAGGTTAAGCGTGACTTACCATCTTAGACCACATCATCATTTAATATCAAACGAGATTGTGGTAAACGTTTTGTTTACCTATAAAGTATTTAAAAAAATCAAACCTAATAACGGATAGCGGACAGTCAATAACAGAATAATGAAGTATATAATCGTTCGGTATCCATTATGTAGGCATAATCCATTAAATTATTATTTATTGTAATTATGAACATTTCTAGTCCTGAAGAAGGTTGATTATTTTTCTCTTCAACTATTAACTCAATCAATGCATGTGTTTTTTCCTGTTGTATTCTATTTGATAAAAATGGTGTATCAAAAATTGCCTTTCCCTAAAAAGGATACTAAGTTCTAACAGCACGTACGCACGTAAACATATACGCATACGCACACGCGCGTACAAACCTTTCAGACACTGTGTCAAAGCAATATATTACAGAACAAGTGCCGGCTGATGTACCACCAACGGAACCACACGGGCGAGAAGCCCTACCAGTGTCCCGACTGTCCCAAGAGTTTCACCATGAGGAAACTGCTCAGGGTACGGTGAGACCACCACACACACTTGTCGATCGCTCAATTAATATAATACATGCACAAGATGAGATAATTGTTTACAAAGATTTTAATTGTTTAACGTGTACGGGCTGTTTTTTTTTTACATGGGGTAATCCACTCCAATCCACTAAGGGTGAGTCATGTCCGACTCCCACGGATTGTTTATTTCAGCGTATCTCGTAAACTACTGAACTGATTTTGACGAGTCTTTTACTGGTAGATAAAGAACTTTTCAGACTATCACTACGCATTAAGTTTTAAAGATTTTTTTTGTAGACAATTAAATTTTCTACGATTTTATCATTGACATTTTTCCTGTTGGTGCAGCCATTAAGAAGATAACGAGAAAAAACAAGAAATTTCTACAAAGTTTGACTTTAATGACTTGTATTGGTTCACCGGTGTGAGCTACATTTAATTCGCAATAGGCACTATTATAGAGGGCTCAATTCTGAGCAAGTCCAGAGTTCGAACGATACGCTTCCACAAAGTGTTGCCGAGTTATAAAAAAAAAATAAAAAAAAAACAAAGTTTACGTGTATTTTATATGTGAAATCTTCTTACGTACTGAAAGAGTATATAGAGTTAATATTGAAGTCTCAAATTTTTTGATAGTCTTTTTTTATTTACATAATATTTCCACCAAAATTTTCCTTCGGAGTCCAAAAAAACACCCTACTATATATATATATCTATGATAAAAGTACAATTTGTTTGAGGCTCAGCCACGTCAAAGCTACTAAACATATAGGCATAGGACTACGACGACCATTCGATGTGTCATTTTTCGTAGATGGTTCTAGGCTATTTATCTTTTGGGTTCGATTGACTCTTTGCTATTTTTTAATCCGTCCAACAAAACGGGCGGGAATCTTCGAGTACGTAGTTATTTCTTAAGTGTTTTATACAAACAAGTCTATAGGGATGTAATACGTTAAGTTGTCTGTACATTACAGTCTCACACTCGTGTTCACTCGAGCGAACGGCCATACGCTTGTAAATATTGCCCGAAGACGTTCAAAGGTCCATCCGCTCTCAAAGGACACGAAAACGTAAGTTAAGCACCAATAATAAATGTTTATAATAATATAAAAATTATTACCGATTTTATTTGACGTTAATACGTATAAATTAAATTGGTATATCTGTTGTTTGTCTGCTCTGGTATTATTTGTATGCGCTGTTTTTAACGTCATTTATGTGGGTGATTAAAAATCGCTTAGAAGTCTGTTGATAAATCACGACATCGCCAGGCTCGAAGGATCAGATGAATCACTTCTAATGTATATATACATATATAAATAAAATTGAAGTGTTCCTCTGTCCGGCATGATCTCTTAAAAAGCGGAACCGATTTTGACTGATACATTTCTTGTTAATGAGGTCTTTTCGAACTCACACCCGTAAGAAAATTAAATACTGTTAACGTAAAAGGACGCTTTCAACTTTCGACTGATTTGGTTCGGGTGCATTACGATCGGTCCTGCTTCTGAGACTTATTAAGGTTTTATAATTTCAGGTTCATACGGGAGGTAGAACCAAAACGTCAAGATAACTGTGTGTGAGAGAAAGACAGTAGTAGGGGTATTATAACATTTGATGTTGAGAATAAACTTTACTAAAATGTATATTACGTTTTATTATTGACAAAGTGTGCCCGCGAGTACGTCCACATGACATTTCTTTTATAAAAAAAAACATTGATGAAAAAAAATAATAGGATGGTATGTTGAAATTTAACACTAGTGACTCTGTTTTCCGAAATAGCATGGTATTATAGTCAGCACCCGGTGCATTACACTCTGAATGTACATAACTTCACTCAAAACAACAGGTAACCTAACCTATTTTTATTGGATCGACATAAAACTTGTTTAAACTATTAATTTAACCTAATAAATAAGTCGTAAGTCTATAAGGAAGGAATAAGTTTGCCTTTGAATTTTAAGTTTTATCCAATCCGTACAGATCTATTCGGAAATCCATTGAGTACATTTATACTATCTATATATTTATATTAGCTCCTTTTCTTTATAATTCAAATAACTTTTGCCCGCTGATTCGCTCGCCTTAATGGAAATTTAACATATCCCTCGGAAACACTAAATAGACAGGTACAAACAGATGAAATATACGTTGGTAATCCTACAAAATTTCCTTAAACATTTCTACATACTCAAGGAATACTTTTCCCTTGAAATGTGCGGATGTCGAGTCCATCGTGTTCCAGGGTGAAGATACTAGCGTCTTAAGGGTAGGTTTAAGAGGTTAGTAACACTCCCTTTTTCTTCTTTATTTTTTGGCTCCGTCACGGTTTGTGCACTAGCCAGCGTCAAGTAACAAGATTTTGCCAAGTAAGTGTCTTGTGATAATTATAATGTTCTAACAAGATGGTGGTTTCCTTGTTAGAACTTTCCATGGAGTTTTGGTGGCATCTCAGAATGCATGCTCCGTGGTATTATTTCCCATTCACTTCACTTGTGCATAATAACCAAACTATATTACGTAAAACACCACCAATATTACAAAATATAGAGTCTAATAACAGAAGATTATGAATAAAATATAAAAACCACTACATGACAGACTAAGATCCCGCCAAAAACCTCCAACACTCCCTTGGGTATTGTTTCGAAATTGTTATTGCCGTTCTATAAGCAAAATGTTTACCGTTAAATAAATTCTAAAATCATCCTTGTTTTCCTCACAGAATGAAACATCGAGGTTCCATTGTATTTATTTAATTCAAACTCAAAACTTTCCAGGGGTTTAACTCTAAACTGAGTTTACTATTAGTATAAGACACAATTTTTATATAAATAAAAATCAATAGCAATAAAAACAAAAAATAATTAGTGTATGTAATTGTCAGAACGCCGTTTGTATGAAAGAAAATATATGAATATATGTACGCAAGGTGTTGGCGGGATCTTGGAATGTGATATCGTGGATTTTATGTATTACCTATTCATAGTTTTGTGTCATTTGGCTCTATATCTTGTAATATTGGTGGAGTATGAAGTAACATCGTTTGTTAATTGTGCATAAGTGTAGTGGTTGGGAAATAAATAATGCCACGGAACATGGATTCAGACTTGCTAGAAAAACTTCCTCGAAACGGCGTGGACGGTGGCCGTCTTGTTAGTTCGTTGAAATGCTCGCTATACATCAGAATTGGCAGTATGGATTAACTCCTTCGCCTGTCCTACTGGGCGAATATTATTACTACTACTATTGAATAATTGTACGATAAACTGAATGTTTTTTTGTTATAAACATCTCCGTTTAAAGTTTGTATTTTTAAAGAAATTTTCACTTGATGAACCTCGGGTGTGGATCTACACTGTACGAATAGGTTACTAACTGAGCTATCTACACTTCATGTTTGACCTAGTGTCTCCATGAAACATTGTCATTTGTCATAAGAAACTTCCTACAAGCAATGTTGCCATGTCATAGTAATGTATATAAAAAAAACTATACATTAATTATTATGATGTTATTACGAAATAAAACAAACGATTATTATATTTACAGATCAACTTTATTATAGAATTATATCGGTTTACGATTCAAATTACTGTGTAAGGTTTAACAGCGGTTACCGTTCAGACAAGGAATTATCGACAGTCGCCGTCAGTAATCCTCTTGCTAATAAATATTATCATGTGAGAATAAAATACATATTCATTAATTCAATGGTGCTATAACTTCATTAAAAACATCCAATCGCTTTTACATTGTAATTCATTGAAGTAAATCTCCGCTCGTTTGCTAATTCGTCCCTTCAGAAATAAAACTCCCTCCAGCGATCAAAAACTAATAATTATTTTAATATAATTGGAAATATTAAAAAAACACAAGACGAATAATAAATATATTATGAGGTTCCCTGACTATACCACTTTCATTTTTGTCTAATGGTCCAAGTGACGTCACATTGCAGATTAAAAATCAACGAAATGTCATGTTCATCTCAAAGATAATGGAGGTGTCAGTCACTGGACGATCGCCATTTTTAGGGTTCCTTTGAAGGGTTCTGTATATTTTAAACCGTAATAAGAATTCGAAATACAAGCTGTGCTTAGTTTATGGTAAGAAATAGCTGCAGGCATGACATTGTAGGAAATCTTAATATTACTAATGAGAATGCGAGTTTGTTTGATATTTGCATACACATTGTCAAGACTGTAAAAAGGGTACATTTCCCATACAAAAAACTACGGTATTCGAGGGATAGGTAAAATACCTATGAACGTGAGCAAAGCCGCGAGAAAAAGTTAGTATTAATTATTTATAAGGAACTAGTGGTAGGTACCCACGAAATAAAATAAACCTAGAATTAAACCGCAGTATAACCTATCAGGTCCAATTATAAATTTAAATCATCAACTCAAATGCACAACAACAATACGTCATCAAAATCGGCACAGCCGTTTAAGAGAAGTTCAGTGAGAAACACAGAAAAATTATACATATAAAGTTTTTTTTATAAGTTGCATTATATTGATGAAACTCCGACTCTTACGTTTTAACACTGATGATGCCTGGCTTCGGTTTCACAAAAGATGCTGGCCAATAAACACATGTGAGACACTAACTTAGATGTTATGGTATTTGTAGAAGCCCAACAACCTACACATTTATTACATCTGGAAAATGCCTACAAGTACCGAGGCAATTGTCTTTTTCGAACGGGATCACCTCGAATATGATTCAAGAAAACTCCAGTCAAAGTGTCTCACTCTAGCATCAAACTGTATATTCATCTAACCACATGGTCGGTTTATAAGGCGATAACTGTCTATACCCCTTCCATCTTAGAACTGCTTTTGGATGATAATATCTAAAATTATATTATCTATGGACTAAATTACGCCAACGAAGGTATAATCAGGACCCTCTACCAGTCTCTGTGGAACTTAGGACTCATCTCTCAGACCAGTCGATGTAGAGAACCATACACACTCCTCAATCTTCATAGACAACCTCGTAAGTAACTTCACTTTCAATATCAGTGTCATATAGGACGCTCTCTTCCATCTTGAACGAGCCTTGCTTCTTCATGATCTTCATCTTCGCTTCATCTAACGTGTCTGGAAGCTTGGACAGGATGGTCCTGACAGCAGACCTCTCTTCTTCCAACTTGAGTGCAGCTTCTCGTTCTTTCTTATTCCTTCTATTCTTGCTTTTATATGGTGCTGGCATCTTCAGATGGACTGTGTTCACATGCAGTTTCATCGAATTCGATTGGGTGAAGAATTTACCACAACGAGGGCATCCGTAAGGCTTGACTCCCGTATGAACCTGAGGGATGAACATTTTTAATTGACATGAGTAATAAATTTTAACACTAGATAAAAAGGACTTAGAAAATGTCTACTCCTAAAAATAAATCTAACGTCCTTGACTATAGTCAGGTTGTTACCTAATTTCGAATTGTCATAAACCTAGCAATATTTCTCATCCTTGACAGCTATCATTGTATTTTAACCAACTTAAATATTTTTTTATAAATCATGGTCTATTTTTCTGGTGTATAAGCTATGTTACTGGAAAGTTTTATCAAAATCAGTCGAGTAGTTTTTGCGTAAAGGAGTAACGATCCATCCATCCTCATAAACTTACTCGTTACAAATACTAACAAGATAGATGTTGAGATTTCTCGAAATATTGGTTTAAATAAGTAATTCATGTAGTCAAACTGTGGTCCACTTACCCTATCATGTCGGAGTAGGGCAGCTTTGTTACTGAAGGCTTTCGTACAGTCTGGATACTGGCATTTGTAGGGACGTTCCCCGGTGTGTGTCCGTTGATGGATCTATATTATAAGGATTTGTTTATTATGAGAAAACTGTGACTGATCGTATATATATGTGGTAGAATTTATTATATACTTTTAAAAGTATATAGAAGTATATTAACAAATAAAAAAAAAGACCTGAAAGAAACTAATCCCAAAAAATACAACAGAACATTCTTGAACTTGTTCTACTGACATAAAAACCTAGCAAATTCTCAATAACTACTAGATTTTTTTTAAGTTCCCCAGAGTTATCTTCTAAATCTAAGGTCCAATGCTGACAAAATTAAAATAGGACGCTCCTGAATATACCAACTTTACAATAAAAAAATAACTTTACAAATATTTATAAACAACGCGTTACAGAGGTAACAACATTAAAATAAAATATACAGAAGAATTGAAAACCTCCTTTTTGAGTTTGATTAAAAAGGTAGTTTTAATTTAATAACTATTATCTGTATTTATTCAACATTTTACACTTCTGACCTATATACCAAAATAAGTCATTGGGAAGTGTTACTTCAGTAAGTAAATATGTATGAAACAGACAGACAAACTCCATAGGTCGCTAGTTCATATACGGCTTGAGGGACCAGATGTAATTTTTTTTAGTACAAGACATTGTTCATTAAAACGGATTTTTATAATATTTTGCGTCGCGAAAATTAAACAATGCGACTAAGTAAAAGCTGCTTAAAAAACAATAAGGAGTAAATTTATTTTTTTAATCCTTTGTTGCCTACGCTTTTTATTCATCTAATCATGATGAAATTTTAAAGAGTCGCTGTACACACGAACGCCTTTTAATGTTTATCTATTAGTGCAGCTATGTTAAAAAAACGCAAATCGGTTAAATTTAAACATTTCGGCGCAGGACTATAACTATTCTATATGGAGTAATTCATACATGGTTTGAGGTGTATTTATTAAATTCGATTGTCCCCTTGCCATGTTTTTAATCCCCAAAGAAGGGGACAGCAATCTACTATTATCGACATAAATAAATGTTAACCAATAATCGTCATCGCACCATTGCTAGAAACATCCATCTTTAACATGGCAGTACTCACCTGAAGAAACAAAGGCATTGTAAATGTCTTGGTGCAAGCCGTGCACTTGTAAGGCCTCTCTCCAGTGTGGACTCTCTGATGGTAACGTAGGGCCGCGTTTGACTATAAACATACAAACATTATCAATTTCAAGTGCTATTTAAATTACATTCATTCATGGTAGTACTTTAACAGCGCAATATCAATTTCATGTCTTCAGGTTAGAAATGATGTGTTCCAATCAAATTTTAGAAATTTACTTCAATCATTTTAAAGAGGTGACACCATAGGCTAACAGTGAAGAAAACACTATGAGAAAAATATTGTGTCCTACCATCACATATGGGAAAAATTCAGAATTATATATATCTCAGTGCGGGTTTGTGAGATTATTACGCCTGCACCTTCCCTCGGGAAGAGTAATAACAATAGGACTACACCAGACTACACCAATGATTGTTAGGTATTATATATATATATCGTTAGAAACATACCGAATATTTTCTTCCGCAAACTTCACACACAATTTTCTTGGGAGCGATTCTTGGTTTTTTCGACTTGCACACACCATTTCGCATTATTATATTTGCTTTCGTATCCTCTTCACCATCCTGTCTAATACAGCAGTCATGTTCACCAGATCCCTGGATAATTAACCCTTATGAAATTACCATTATAACCTTTTAAAATAATAAATAGCTTTAAAGGTTTTACTAAACCTAAACTTAAATAAAAAGACTATCTATATTTGTCTCTAAGTATTATAAAGGAGCTGTCTGTTTGTGTATTACCTTAGTTTGTCTAAACCAATTGTCCCAACACAATTTTTCGTCTTGAGGACCCCTTACCAATTTCTGTTGTGTGTATTAGATAGACCCCTTATCTTTCGACTATTGAATTTTTTACAAAATCATTAAATTTAAATATGTTTTTGATAGGTGAACTTGTACTTGCCTATGGTATATTTTACTATGTGAAAATCACAAACAAAAAAAACGTCATATATTTATTCAAATAAAAAACACTGCGTACAAAACAAATGAAGTTATTAGGTATTCATATTTGGTGGCAATTTTGTAAGATTTAATCTCGAATTCCCATGCATAGTGATTTCCAATGTATTTTTATAATAAAGGCACTATTATTATATATTGTTGTCATATTTATAGAGAGTTACATTTTTCATCACAACTTGTATCAATGGAATTCATTATTATCAACCTGAAGATGAAGATTTTGTTTATGCTGACAAAACCTTATGAGACACATATACATAATCTACTACAGAATTATAGGTCTGAAAACTACCTAAAACAGTCCAGGGTGGTATGTAAGGTCCAGATGGTGTTTATCTCTTAAAGACTATGTACAGTAACCATTTTTATATATTACATATTATTAAAAAATAATTACTTATTTGCGATACTATTTTGACAAATATAACAAATACTCAAAACTGCCTATTACAACAAATTTCCTTGAATATATTACAAGATAATATGACTGATTTCAAGTTACATGGGACAAAAAATTCTGACTTCTGAGAATTACAACAATAAAATGAATATTTCTTACTCCTATCCTGTCATTGAGTGAAAGGTGTTATGTTCTACCATTGATTATTGTAATGTACTTCCCACATTAAGATTCAGGACCAGGATTCAGGATACCTCAAGACTTTATCACATACACACATACACCTTGAATAAGATGTTATAAGACCATAAACAAACATAAAATCAAACTTACTATGTAAACCTCACCGCAAACTTCACAGATCTGACTAAAATTTGTTATTACATCTTCAACAGCATAGACTTCAGTAAAATTCTCATCATACTGTATGCCGTCTTGTATTAAATTTTCATATTGAACTATGTTTTCTGTCTCCAATGCCTCTTGGTACTCTTCTGTGTCACTCTCTTCTTTAATCGAGCACTGCTCTGCATAATCATGTTCCTGTTTTATCTTCATATGGGAATTCTCGTAATGTGATATACATTCTTCTTCTGAATTGTAGGTAGCATCGCACTGTAAATTTAAATTATTTCTACAACTCTAATAATGGATGACACTGCAGACTAAATCTAGAAGAGAGCTAGCTCTAGAGCTGGCTGGAACACCTATAAATGCTTGGTGACAAATTATTCACTTGAAGTTGCTGGCTAAGCAGGTGAGCTTAGAAAATTTCTTATCACCATAGTATGGTTTCCTTACAATTTTTTTCTACACAGAAAGTTCCAGTAGGATTAAAAATATGCCAAATGAAGACTCTACCACAGAGTCTATATCAAATTGTCCAATCAGAAATGTTATATTAGAAGCCTATGTTACTTTTTTAATTCAATTATAGGCTAGCATTCATATCAGATGAGAGACTACAATCTTCATCAATTCAGTGGCAAAATTTCCAATGTGAAATTATGATTAACAATTTATTACCGACTACAGGTGTTTTTTAATTATTTTGTACTATTTTCATACGTATTTTTTTCTACATTAAGTACATTAATGGTTAAAATAAAGTTATTTTATTTTGTAGATTGTTTTGTTTAGTAATAATATGGATACAAATATCACACAAAAACATAATAGTCCTAGGAGTACTTGAGTACCACCAACAGATAGCACCATTCTATGCTTAGCAACTTACTTCAAGTGGATATAGTCAACAGCCGAGAAAAGTTATAACAAACCCTTATTATTTCCATTCTACAGTCTAATTAGTACTTTGTCACTGAGCCTATTATACATTTGAAAGAGTTTATAACATAAAAAAAATAAATGCACAGTTTTTATTTGTTGGTTTTTAATTGAAACAAATGTTATTATTTTATTTGTTCAAATGTTAACCATGTAAAATCTGGAAATAGTTCTCATATAGGTACAAACTATGAATTACGTCAACCCCTACTCTGAGTTATCATCTCTTCTAAATATATAAACAATAATTACCTCTACAATTAACGAATTAAACGATTTACCTACTGAAAAATTATTGCCGATAGCGACGTAAAAGACTATTCTTGTGTATATCGATAAAAAGTAATAACAATTAAAGAAGAAACCATAGCGATGACACCATGATATATGCATTTTTTAAATAACTATAGCAATCAATTTCTGTAACTGGGACGTTCTTGAACTAATTTTATAGTTAATTTTTAGGCTACAAATGAATAATCTTTTATCGGACATACATATAACCACAGAGTAGTATCGTTTATGTTAATATTATGCACAAACTAACTATTAAGATTATAAACTTACGACTCCGCATTTGTATTCTTTTCGTTCCCTTTTAAAGGGATGCTCTTTCTCTAAATGGCCTTTCAACGCTTCTTCTGTGGGAAAAGTTTCACCGCATTCACAGATTATATAATGTATACTAACAAACGAACAGTAAAACATATCATCTTCGCTCATTTTGTATTATTCACGTGGCACAGATTAGTAATATCAATTTATATTTTGAAAGCAACTACGCACGGTCGATTTCAGTACAGAATGTGCAAAATTTTTATTCTTCTGTCTACGGCGCCATGTTGGTTACCAAAAAGGATGTACAATAATCTATAGCGGAAATAAATAGTGATGGGAAAAATAAGTTGATAGGTGATTCGTTTTATCTGTTACTGACATAGTCGTTTAAAACCACAACTAGTTTACTTGCTAATAAATTATGATTAAAGGAAAAAATTCGCAAAAATTAAATTTATCAATAACATTGATATGATCTTACTAATAAAATTTAATTAATATGACATTTGTTGGATGAAATGTCCTTCGTAATGATTATGATTACAGTCTATAAAATACAATACAAACGAAAATCTATTACTAAAGTTTTGAAAACTTTATTTATTTATTTTACAATTTTTCGGAACACTTACAGCTAAATAAACATTATAAAACAAAGAGTAGGATACATGAAGGCCATTTACAAGTTTTCACAAATAGTAGTTACAAACATTCAAGAAAGAAATTACGAACAGTTGATAATAGTATTTCGAAAGAGTAACAAACTTAACGAAAGAATGGAGATGTTAATTTATTTTTTAGTAAGGAAACAGTAGTATGATATAAATCGAAACTTTTGTCGAGTGCATTAAATTGTTTACATATTCTAATTATATAATTATTATTATGATATGTTGTTTTAACTGGTGGCACGTAGAGGAGCTATGGCCTTCTGAGTGCAACAGTAGGAGTACGTAAATAAATGCTACTCACTAGTTCAGCACAGTCAACAGCTCCACTGATAATATTGAAAAGGAACGATAGCTCTGCTATACGCCTACGTTCGCGTAAAGGGAGAAACTGGAAATGTCTACAGCGTTGATCATAATTGGGTAGATAGTAATTTGATCTGTCTTGCAAGTATCGTAGAATTTTTTTCTGAATTCGTTCTATTCTCTCAATATAAATGTTGTAATTTGGGTTCCAAACTTGGCAAGCGTACTCCAGGTGACTACGGACAAAGGCAAAGTAAAGTATTTTTAAAGTTTTAATGTTGTTAAAATTCGATGAAATACGAAGGATGAAACCAAGCGCTTGTGATGCTTTAGTTATTATATTATCAATGTGACGATCAAAAGTAAGTTTAGAGTCGAAAATAACACCAATTACAATAATTTGCGTTGCTAAACAATGACAAATGATAATTGTATTAAAGTGTTAAAACTATAATAAAAAAAAACATTCACTGAAAAGTATTTGTACAGAGTACATTACAAATATTTAAAGTGTCAAAAAGATAATTATTGGAGTTTTTGGCGGGATCTTGGTCTGTCATGTAGTGGCTTTTATATTTTATTCATAATCTTGTGTTATTAGACTCTATATTTTGTAATATTGGTGGTGTTTTACGTAATATAGTTCGGTTGTTATGTACAAGTGAAGTGGATGGGAAATAATACCACGTAGCATGCATTCTGAGATGCCACCAAAACTCCATGGAAAGTTCTAACAAAGAAACCATCATCTTGTTAGAACATTATAATTATCACAAGACACTTACTTGGTAAAATCTTGTTACTTGACGCTGGCTAGTGCACAAATCGTGACGGAGCCAATAAATAAAGAAGAAGAAGATAATTATTTCTCAAGTATCAATTTTAAATACAAAATAATAGTTTCGGTGTACAATATGTGAGGATAGGCATTAGTAAGGATATTAATTTTAAATTACTAGCGTACTTTATTTAACCGATTTAAGTTTTATTAAATAACTCCTACACTATGACAATTATTTAAATAAAGGAAAAAGTAGGTCTTCCTGTCTTTAAAACAAAATATTATTATATCACATCTGTATAATTCTTTTTTCCTGACAATTGATAGCTTAGGGCTCATATAAATTTGTATTTGTCTTTGCTCCTATATTTTTGAGCCAGTTTTCTCTAAGCTGTTTCGTCTAGTTTCGTCTGTGGTAAATACTTTGCTTGTTCTGTCTCAGTTACCTGTTTTACTAGCAGTCTGTGGTCTCAGTTGGTTCGAATCATAGATTAGAATAGTACACTGGTTCGGATATCGCAAAAACTACATAAGGCAATCATTTATGTAGTTACTAATTTAAAATGTTTTGTTCAAAATAAATATGTGAAAAGTAACATAAAACTATGGGGAAGTTAATGGCGTGTCGGGCCTGTTTGGCCACCGACGTGAAATTGTACTGCATGTGTAAATTTCGCTTGAAAAAAGCTTACGAAAATGTTACCGATACCAAAGTATGTTTTTATTGCACTTAATTATCATATGCTATACAGGTTTATTTCTAGTTACGGTATTTAATTTGTTTCTTTTTATGTATGTATGTACATACACTATTTAGGTATTTGTTGCTGTAGGTCTTGACAAAGGATTTATAAAAAATAATATTATCGCATTCAAATAAAAAAATACATATTTCTCAATGATTTATTATAGAAGTTCATGGTCATAATCCAACATCTATTTTTTTTATTGAAATTTCTCTTTACTTTATTATGAAAGTCAATATCTCGATGTTACACTGTTAAAAACCTCTAAATTATGTGTAGGTATACTTTTTAGCCATATTTTATGATATGTTTTAAAAGTAAACTAAGTGAGTACAAAATGATTACCAGTACATTATATTGCTAAATTTTATCTAAAAACCATTAAATATTATTCATTATAATGCAGTTGACAGCTTTTATATTTAAATGTTTGCTCTATCTGTTCTTTAAAACATACCCTAATATACAAACGGTAAGATGTGTTGCAAAGTATAAATATGAAATGAAATAATATACTATATTCTCAATATTGGCATATTTAGACATTTAGCTATTCTGGATCTGTGTATGTCTAGTAATAGAGTAGGTTGGTAGAGTGTCCATACGTGACTAAGTCACTACCCCCATGCGTATGGTGATAAACCCAACACAGGAATTCTCTTTTGACTTGGCAGACTTGGAAACACATATAATAGTATTAACTGCTGATGAATTGTAGATATATCAGTTGTGAACATGGCTTTTTCAATTGTACAGTACAGGCACATTGTCATCTATCCTATATATATATAGATATATATAGTGTGTGTGGGAAAGTGATAATGGAATGGAATTTAGATAAATACTTACTTAATTGTTTTGAAACAATATACAAATATTTTAAAATTGTAACTGTTCTCTTATAGTCTTTCCTCTCTTAAAGTTATACTCATTTACTCATAAAGTGATGTTCTTTTTTAAAAAACTAGTAATATGTTACTACTGGATATAAATCATTTGCACCATGTTTCACATTTTGGATCATATGTAAAAACATTTTAATTAATAATATGTAATTCATTTATATATATTTGTTTCTCTATTCCCACATGTATTACGAAAATATATTTCTTTTGAGGATCATTCACACCAAAACTACTGAAGGTATCAATATAGGACTATGACCATATGAAGTGGAATTTCTTGTAGACAGTTCTAGGCTAATTATTTATTGGAGCTTTCCCATTTTTTTTATTACCCAATAAAATGGAAGCGAAGCGGCTGTTGTTATTATGAAACAAAACAGACAAGATTTACATTCAGAGCATAAACATAATTAGTCATAAGACTAAGTTTTTGCTATAGTGATGGGTCTGCGACCGAAATAAATCTAGGAATCACTTGTGCAGATGAATGTAATTAAATGTATGTATTGATTACAGGTGACAAGGGCACAGAATTTTCCGCAATATTTATGCAGTTATTGTGCAATGTTGGTGCTTAAATGTGAAGCTTTTAAAGAGAAATGTGAAAGAGCAAAAGAATTACTAAATATCACAATTATGCAGTATAACGAGGTAATTGTCATGCTTCATTAGCATTAAATTCGATGGCTGGTTGATGGTGAAAAGCAAAGGCAGAAAGTAGTTTTCAAAAGGCTATATAGCTGAGGCCCTGGCTGTGTGTGGGCAACAATCAAATACTCACTTAAAACATTAAAATGAATGGAATTTACTTTATCTATTTTGTATATAACACTAGTTATCAACATAAAGAATCACCATGTCTTGGAAATGAGTATCAGTACCATTTATACTTGTTTGCAGAGTGTAACACATATCTCAATAACCTGTGTATGGATTAATATTTATGTTTGTGCATTCACATGTGTTTATTTTATTGTAGAGAGGATATTTCAAGGGAGTTCTAATTTAATGTTATTAGCACTTGACTTTGGATTTCCAAGTTACGACAGGGAGCTTCCCAAAATCGAGTAGTGGTTGAAGGAATGTTAGATTTATGACAATCCAGCACTAGGTGGTTAGGTACCTAAGTATGCTCAAAGACATTATAATGTTAATTTAACTGTAGATTTTATTTTGAAGTTGGTTTTATTTTTTGGTGTAATTTACTTATTTTCAGATCACGACAAGTCACATCAAGAATTTGGACAGAAGCTCCAATAGACTTACCCTACCACTTGCAATACATAAAGTTGATATGGACCCTACGAGTAACAACAATGAAGATCTCAGCTATCTCCAAGATGACATCCTCTTGGGAAATAATGACATCATTGAGGAACTTGTTGATGATATGAAAGGTAAGAGTTCTACTACTCCTATTAGTGTTCCTCCAATTCTTTGAGGATGGTCTTAATTGTTCCAGTATCATGTAGTTGTTTCGTCAATCCAGACAAAGAGAGCCTACAAAATCTTTCAATGGGGGTAACTCAAGATTTAAGAATTTGAATTGAGATTATAGTTGACTTGCACAACTAATAGTATTGTAAATGTTATTCTTTCAATATAATGTCGAAATTAATGAAATTAGAATACGTATTAAGTTATCAAACTAGCATAATTTTTATTTGTTGAAATTTAGAGGAAAATCTTTTGTTTGTAACCAACTTCAAAAATAAGAAGGTTCACAATTCAACTGTACTTTTTTTGTTTGTTTGCTCATAACTTCGTTGTTTATAAATATATGAAAAAAGAAGGTTTTTTATTGGAATGGCGGTATTTTCAAGTGAGTAACACATTTCAGTTTCACTAGAATTTCACTTTGGTTTTGAAACATGCAACAGGGGACTCCTTAAAATGGAATAAAAAATGTAGAGCTATTGAGATATTGCTAGGTTTATCCAAGACTAGGTATGTACCTAACTATGGTCAAGGACATACTGATGCAATATTTTAGAGTTTTTTTTTAATTTTTATTATACAAACTAATTACAATTAATTGATTAAGTTCGAGTACTTTTTTTTTTATTAACGTGGGGAAATCCATTTTGGATGCCCACTCTCTCGGAGGAGAGAGTGGGTTATGTCCGACTCGCACGGTCTAAATCCCCACGGTGTACCGACCGCCACATTGGTTGGGGCGACATGGCACCGTGGAAAGCTATCGCCATATCGCCACAGCGATCAGCCCGGCAAAGAAGCCGCCGGGCTCCGTCCTTATAGGGAGGTACACTGAGTACACAACCAGCTACCTCCCCTCGTCAGCTGAACCTGTGCAATGAGGAGATGGGCCCCCCGGCCCATCCTCTCAGGTTCAGCTACGGAGGTGGAAGGAGGTGGGAAAAACGCCGCCTCTGCGAGATGACCTCCTCGCAGAAGGAGACCATCGCACTCCATACTTGTGGTTGCGGCCATGCTCAGCAGCGACAAATCACTTCCTACCACTGCAGCCAGAGTGCGGCGCTGTCCCTTCCACGCTGAGAGAGAGAGTACTGCGAGGTGTCCTCCTCAGCGCCGCACTCATGGCATGCGGCGGTGGGCTCCCTACGAACGATCTGGTGCAGATACCAGCCGAAACAACCAAGTCCAGTGAGCATCTGCACCAGTCGGAACGACAGGGAGCCCCAATTTCTTCCTATTCATTCCGGCAGGACCTGGCGGAGGGCATCAATAGTGTAACGCCCGAACCGTGCGTACGCCGGGACCTGTCTCCATCGCCTTAACGCCTCCTCCCGGCCCTCCCTTCTCTTGGCCTCAAAATTCGAGCACCTACTTCAAGTGTAGCTTACTAATAACTTTGGTATTCTATTCATTCCCACTTGTTGGCTCTCCATAATGGAGAACTCAGTGTAATTTAATGAAAGGCAAAATTATAAAACGAAGTTATGTTATGTAGTAAAAAAACTCATGAGTCAACAGTATGTATATATTGTGTGATATGCATGTGTATGTTTTAAGTATACATTTATAATACTATGATTTTGGAACAAATAATTGTATCAGAAAGTATGTAAAAACCAGCAATTTTTCAGGTTCTTAGGTTAGGTGTAAAAGCCAATTTAAAATATATATTTTTTTTACATATATGGGATTTTACTTGCAACACTCAATTTGGTTAGTGTCTGCGCCGATTTACCATCAACGCAGTAGTAGTTGACCAATTTACGCCCTAGAATCCTACGTGGCGCAAGTCCGCCAATGAGAGCGCGGGATTGATCGAGGTTGCAAGTCAGCGTGCCGTGGGAGATAGTCACCCACTCCCATGCTGAGATGTACCTCTGGCGCTCCCAGAGGCTTGCTCGAGGAGAGAGGACAGCTCCCAACGAGGTGGAGGCCCAAAGGGTCTTCTTACAGCGGATGTAGCTCAGGCTGGGGAAGGATTATCTGACCTTACCTTCGGCTGGCCTGAAAACCATTGAGGCGATTCGCCCAGTCCATGGGGAATGGGTGGGTCGAGGGCATGGGTCGCTCACTTTCCGGCTGCTGCAGATATTAACCGGCCACGGCTGCTTTGATGTATATCTGCACCAGGTCGCGAAAAGAGAGCCGACGCCAGCGTGCCACCATTGCGCCAGCGGGATGGATGATGCCCAGCATACGTTGGAAGACTGCCCTGCGTGGGAGGATGAACATCGGGCCCTTGTGGCCAACATCGGGAGCGACCTCTCTCTGCCGGCTGTGTTTCGCGCTATGGTCGACAGAGAGACTAACTGGAATGCCGTCGAATTCTGCGAGGCGATTATGAGTAGGAAGGAGAAAGCCGAACGCGACAGGGAGCGATCGGCCGATGCTCCCGCTCTTCGCCGTGGGAGAGTCGGTCGAGGAAGAAGGCGTGGTGGAGGCCGTTTCCACCACTTGCCTCCGTAGTTAGCCTCCAAACGGTAGACACGGGGGTGTCTGCCGCCGCGTAAGGAGTGCCCGCGGCGGAATGAAGCATGGCTTGCCGCAGCTTCGGTTAGAAGCAAGAGAGAGAGGCGCTTCCTCTCTCTCGAGACGTGGGTCCCCGTCTCTAACATCTACGGGTGACCCAGGCGCGTGGCCAGGGTAGCGGAGTATGCTGAGCGTGATCCCGTACCCTGGTCCACATACGCGCTGTGACGGAAAGTGGAGTTTTTAGTGAGTAGGATTCTCACATAACCCTCACGCTGTCTGCCGGCAGCGTGAGGGTTATCCATGACGGATTTTCTCCACTCTAAAAAAAAAAAAGGTTGCAAGGCAGCGCAAAGCGGAACACGACGGCATTAATATACAACAAAAACTGAGACAAGACGCTGTCAGATCAATGTGTTTTGTAAGATAAATTGTTCTGTAAGATAAATTCTAATAAAATTAGGTTATAAGGAACCGTTAGTTATTTATAGTTGCTATTTTTAAATCACCATTTTATACCATTCCCACTGTAAATGACTCATACTTTGCTTATTTGTATGAAGTTCGGATACAGGGCTGTAACAATATCATAATGACATTCAGAAACAACTATACATGAAAAATATATTTTGATGAAAAAAAAAATCACAGATATGATTTTGTTTTTAATTTCACAGATATCTGCAGTTTCACGACCGATTTCGATGATCCTGACCAGATTGATTTGTTTGATGACTACGTTTCTAGTGATGATGAGCCTTTGGCAAACAAAATTAACAAGATTCGTAACACCAACAACTGCAGTGACGAGGATTCGAACAATGTCGACCGGGAGAACGAAATGAACGACATAGAGGTTGTTGTTTTAACGAAAGAACAGCAGATGGAAGAGATTCAAGCGAGGAAGGCGTCCGTGAACTATCAGACCTCGATCTTCAAATGCGATTTGTGTTTCAAAGGCTTCATAACTGAGACCACATACCAGAATCATATGTTCAAACATGATCCAGTAAGTGAGTTGAAGGGTTTTTTTGGTAAACATAAAGTAGGACTGAATATTTACGAATAGATTTAATCAGAGATAAGCCACGGTGAACTCAATGACATTTACAACAAGGAAGGTGATGCTCACCGAGAAGGTATTAGCCGACCTAATTAAAAAGTTGTAAAACTTCAATACAATATAGCGTTAACTGACGTATTGTTGTACAACTTTATTAACATATTTAATATAAATTGTTTGGTTTATACCATTCATCCAACAGCGAATTTATGAAATAGAAAAAAAAATACTATAATTTATTTTTTGGTTTGCTGTTGCCTCTTTTAGACTTTAAAAGTTATTTAGTGATGGTGATTAAAAAGTAATATACCTTGATGGTATAGCTCACTAATAGTTATCTATGTATTTGTCAAGCTACTGGACAAGCTAGTTCCATGATAATGCATATAAAGAATACTTTTGCATGGTAGGTGAGCACTAAGGAAGAATTTATTGAAATTTAACCTCCGACGTAGTGAAAACCATGATGAAAGTTGGTTGAACATAGATCTACGAAAAGTGGTTAGTGGTTTAGTTAGACAGTAACAAAGATGTTTTTTTATTTATTTTATTTTTCAAATTAAATATCCTGTATAGTCAGTCTTATATAGAGATACAAATGCAGACGAAATCGCGGTAGGTTGATTCAGGGATGGGACATTAGCACGTCGATTCACAAATACGATGTTGATAATTAGGCGGAAACAATATGTAAGGATTTGTGGATAATTATCATACTTTGATGATTACCCCGATAATTATGCAGGTAATTATCAAAAGTTGATAATTATCCGGGTAATTATCAAAAGTTGATAATTACCCGGGTAATTATCAAAAGTTGATAATTATCCGGGTAATTATCGAAAGTTGATAATTATCCGGGTAATTATCAAAAGTTGATAATTATCCAGGTAATTATCAAAAGTTGATAAGTTATCAGTGCTTATCAAAATTTACATTTTTATCCAACCGTTCCTTGATGGTAATTCCTTGCAGACGAGTGGTTCCCAAGTGTGCGACGTATGCCTGACGCGATGGCCGGACATGAGGTCCTTACGGTCGCACGTTTCGATAGCCCACGAGAGGAAATACCTCTGCAAGCGCTGTAATAACGTCTCCAGGTCTTTACATCGGGCTAAAGAGCACAGCTCCTGGCACAATGGGTAAGGTGATGCTTGCTATTTTAACTAGTGACCTAGCCCGGCTTCAGCGCATGTGCACTGTACTAATATGGTATCAGAAGTGATTTAAAATGATATCTGATTCAATTTTCAGCGCTTTTGCATTTCCGTTTTTTGTTGTGCCATAATTGTAAATCTATATTATCTTCTAGAATATTCCTCGAAATGATTTGCTGTAAAGAGTAATTTTAAACTATATTGTATTACCGAGGCAATTGATAGGATTAATTGAACATAAATGAATACTATATTAGTAAAACAAATCCAAGGATAAGTAATAATTTTTTTATAATATAGGAAGTTAGAAATGGTTACTGTGGGTTATTTTTAGGACATAGACATATACCATCGAGGACTTTTCTGTGGGCATTTTTAAGATGTACCGTTCTGTTGTACATTATTTTATGTGACTGATAAAAGATTTAGGTATAGTTATCAATAAAATTTCTTTAACGCCTTCATTAGAATACGTTGGTTTTTATTTCCTTTATATATAAATGTAAAGAAAATATATTTTTTCAATAACAGGTATCTGGTGTTCCGTTACTAGTGCGTATCCGTGTCGTAGATTGTAAACTCTTTAATAAATTATTAAAAGAAACATCATATATGTCATGTCAAAGTACATAGAAAAATAGTAGAAAGTAGTAATTGAAATATGAACTTGTAAATATCGTTTCTTTGTCTACAGGTAGCAGTTTCTTATTAAATTATCTAATATAACACAGATGTTGGTAATGTAATATTTAGGTTTGTGTGTGGTGGCTATCGTTCTTTTATATTTCACATTGTCTATTCTTTGTTCGGTTACAACAATAATAATACACCATTTTATATCATCTTATTTAAGAACGATTAGCTTGCACATCTGTACACGTACATTCGTGTACATGGTTACACACGGACTGTGGAAAGGCAAAATGATGAGTGACACTTACATATCTATAGCGTGCACTTTATAAACATGCATGTGTGAGTCCCTACATAATAGATAATAAATAAATTGTTTTTCGTTTACAGATTATTATTTTTTAAAATAAATCTTATATAAATATGATAAACATGTATTTTACAAATAAATATCTTTGTAGAAACTCTGTAGATGATAGTGACACTATATGAAAACCCGTTGGGTGGTTTAAAAGAACTAAGGTAATACACAGACAGACACGGAGAGTGATTTTGTTTTTTTTTTTTTACGAATTTTGTAAAGAATATAAAATAGTAGTGTGTACTTACGTACACGCGTTAGAAGTTATACTTCTTTGGCGTTACAAGATAAAAAATCTTTTCAACAATTTTATCTTTCGTCTTATTCTACGTTTGTAGAAAAAACGACACTAACAATAGAAAAAAAGCATTTAATACATACATAGGTTTTTTTAAATAAAATATTGAATATAGCTAACTTCAGGGTGTCGTTTTTTCGTGACGGTGTGCGCGCGCGTATGGTAAAAATTTACTCTCATCATTTTTCCCTAACGCGACAAAAGAAGTATAACTTTAAAACGAAAACAAATAAGTACATATTTATATAGTCGAAGTTTAGAACCCTTCTAGCCCTAGTATAATCAAAAATGACCAAAATATAGATCATCCATCCTTCTGTAGTGCTTACATCGTATTTAATGACTCCTTAAAATATATGACAAGTGACACGAGCTTAAAATCGAGTCGTACCGAACACACAGACAGACAGACAGACAAAATGAATAAAAAAAAGAACACGGTAGAAAGAAATCTCGTCTGTCGCCGCCAGTTACGTGTTTCGGTGCAAAGTGTGCGGCTCGACGTTCTCGAAATCGACGAGTTACCTGACGCACGTCCGGATGCAGCATCCCTCCAAGCACTGCTGCGATCTCTGCGGCGAGTCCTTCATCGGCGAGAACGGTTTGAAGATACACAAGAAGAAAGCTCACCGTCATCAACAAGTCAGTATAACTTTGTCTTGATATCCTTACTTAAAAATGACTTGAATTTTGAAATGTCTTTTGATATAGTCTGTGGGACACGTCGAGATAACCAAATACGTATTGTCTACAATTCTACATCGTACAGAGTAAAAGAAAATGTCAGCAGGAACATCGAGACGATAATATTAACCGAGCGACTTGTATATTAGCTGTCAATGTATTACAATATAATACAATACAATAACACGACCTCGATTATTTTAGGCGATAGACATAATCTGTTTAATTTAACTTGGTGTACAGTTAATAATGATTCGAGTTAACTGTATCTATTTTATGACGTCATTAATTCAATTTACTTCTCAAAGGTGATAAGAGATGGCGCTGAATAATTTTAAAATTAGTCATCATATTGTATCCCTTATGCTACTCCCATACGTGCGTGTATCGGCACGAAGTTTTGTGTATGCTCAGAGTAAATGTAGATGTGGGTTGATATTATCGTTATGCGTTACGAACTATTGGATAACTGGGGCCGCGGTTTCTACACACATGAAAGGAACTTGGAGACGCTAATGCAAAGTTAATATTGAAATGACAATGGTGTGCAAACGTTATTCTACGCTTTTATCGGAATTCATTTTGAGGTTACTTTTTAACGGCACAAGTGACCGAAGCTTCGACGCGCAGATATGGGACTAGTATTAGTAATACAGGTTATTGCATCTTTAAAGAACTTTTACGCGGCTTGCGGTAGGAGGTCACTGGTGGTAAACGTCACGTAAGGAAAAAGCGTTAGGCCCTTTCCCTATCTTTGTATTGTGTGCGTGAAATTCCATCAGATGTCATTACATGGGGGGAGGAAGTCCATTGAAGCTGTAAAGGTACGACGGTCCAAACAGCGTACAGAAGTCAATTTCAATACAATAAACAATATGAATCTATCTTTACATTTTCGCTAAGTTAATTCGAACTTATATGATACTAGCTTCTGCTCGCGACTTCCTTCGCCCTAACGTAGATTTGATCTACACCTCTTAGGGACATTATTTTTTCTAGATGATATGTACCTACTACTACTATATGCTATGTCTACTACCTATGTTCCTTACCTGTACTGCTGACAACGCGTATGCAATTATCGATTGAGTAGTTACCCGCGTGAATGCCTAATAAACAAATTGACATTCACATTTCTACAATTAGTTAGAATATTGTTCCAGAAATGGAAGAAGGAGCACAAGTGTACGATGTGCAAAGTCCAGTTCCACAACATGGATGCCCTCAAGATGCACTCCTCCATGTCGGATCCAACAAGCGGATGTGATACAACTCTCAAGTATTGTATTTTTGGTATTTCCATTTTAATAATTTTTATGTAGGTAGGTATTTATGCCATTTACATCGGTAGAAGTGTCTTATTACGAGCTTTTGACTGCGGTGTTGCTCGTGTTAATGTATACGAGTACTTGGCCTATCAGAAACAGTGGTATTCTTTTCTGTATAAAATATATCGTATGTAATTTTCTGTACTCGAGACAATGTTAAGACGTGATTAACAAATATACGTTCCCATTTGTAATTTTACATAGTTATGTATATATAAAAAAAGAGGAACAAATTGACTGCTACACGTGTCCTTACACTACTCCAGAATTATCGACTCACAAAAATATTTACCCCGGAAGCTAAAGCCGAACTCCCTAAGATTGCCACAATTACATGAAAATACACCTAAAATCAAAATTAATAATTATAACACTGTATTTGATAGACTTCTAAAAAGGTATAGATTTTTTTTTTTTTCAATAAGTTGCTACTAAGAATATTTTTGAAAATGACACTTTATTTTTCAACTCATACATGCGCAATTTTTAAATAATAATAATAATGTGTTTATTCCAAGAAATTGTCTGGATTGAGTTATTTCAGGGTATGTACTTGTTATTAAAAAAGTCCCTAAAAGAGTTCTAAATTCAGGTTATTTAGCTCCTAGATTTTGGGGAAAATCCCATAAGTTGGGAAACCATCTAGTGCGTCATTCAGTGGCAAACATTTTAAATATTTGTTACACATTTTTATAATGTTACCAACTCAAAAACCAAATAAGAAACACTGTGTAATATGTTTTATCTTATTCTCTCGCACGTTAAAGAGACAATCTTTTGTAATAAAATGTTTTAAACATGTGCTTAATATTTTAGCTACTGTTTAATAAAACTCGAGTTAAACGTGTGTTCATTTTTGTTTTTGTAATAAGACCGTATATGTTTGTCACTTTTTCGTATCATCGAATTTTAAGTAAGAATAGGGTTAAAGAAATTGTCGCTCCAAAAATGTTTTTTTTTTGTCACAGACCTTGCCCGGAATGCGGTCACAGTTTCCTCAGCGATGAATCCGTATGCGATCATATGAAGACGCACAGAAAAAATATAATTAAATGCAATGATGTAAGTTAAGTGTCTCTAAATGTTATATGCCTGTCTGTCTGTGTGTTTTCTTAGTTCTTCTAAACTACTGCGACCGGTTTTGATACAGTTTTAACCATAATGAATAAAATGGCCTCTAACCTGCTGTCAGAACTATCGTCTTCTGCCACCACCCTCTCAAAAACTTTGTTTCGTTAACCCCAGGACTGTCCCAAAACCACAGAGGTTTAAGTTCCATACAAATGCATGTACACCCCATGAGGTACACATACACCTGTTGACAGCATAAGCTTAAAAAATACCTGAGATTTATTACAAAGGTTGTAATAGTAACAAATTATATAATGTAAAATTATACTATTTAGGTAAAATGTATTTTAAACTTATTTTTTTATTTGTACGAACATTTTTTTAATAAACTATTAAATTTTCAACGTACGATGTCTTGAACTTAACAAAAAAAAATTATAAACACAATCCGTCATTTTGAGATCTGGGTCTTAAAAAATCAGCCAAAGGGTTAAACACTGATAAGATTGCAAACTTGAGGAGGGTTCTAGATGATTTTTTAATATTTTGTTCAGTGTAATCGGACCTTCGCCCACAAACGTTCGATCGCTGTCCACTACCAACGCGTGCATATGGGCCTGAAGCTCGCTCGTCCGGCGCCGGATAGTGGGAAAAAAATCACGACGGTCTGCGAGATGTGTGGATACAAGTGCTTCGTAAGTATATCGATTAGCTCTTACACACGACGTTGTTCGATCCTCGTTATGAGTCTACGCTTTCGGGAGAAGGCAGCCTCCTGATCAAACTGCTTAACTACCACCCTCGAGTCGGACATCTTCGGTAAGCGTCTGTAGGTGTGATCCGGCAATCATCAATCTTATGTTGTTTTTTTTTTTCAACTACGAATGTAATTCGATATAGTAATTTTGAGTTGAGTATATATTTTCGTCACGTAAGAAAAAGCGTTGTGCCTCCGTTATGCGACTCTCTCACTTTGTCTCAGTTTAATGTGTATAATTTATTTTTCTATCATTTTTTCAATGTAAACGGCGTAAAGTAAGAAATCAAAGAAAAATGTTTCATTGTATTTATTGAATAAAAATTAAATATATAAACAAATGCTAAATATTTTTTTTTAATGATATTTCCACATATTCGGTATTGAAATTATACAGCAGCAACGCGCGATGCTCATCTGATGGAATTTCACGCACACAATACAAAGATAGGGAAAGGGCCTAACGCTTTTTCCTTACGTGACGTTTACCACCAGTGACCTCCTACCGCAAAGCCGCGTAAAAGTTCTTTGTTCCAAATGTGCTTAATGAGGTAAAATATAGCTGACAGAGCAGCTCGAGGCTAACATAAAATTTCCTTTAAAGCAGCTTCACTTTTTGCTGTATAAGTGACAACCTACTCAATTCGAGAAGATACCTATGAAAAAACCTATGGAGGAGAAAATTTATATTATCTTTTAAGTTATTTTTAATATGGCATACGTTTTTTGTTTTCAAGTTAAACTTCTTTAATCCCGTTGTGATTTGGATTTCGATGAAACGAAAAAGCTACATTAAAAAGAGATAAACATATACGTCTGTAGAATTTAACGAAAGAATGAGATAGAGTACACTATATAGTATTTTCATTATGTATTAGTTAATACTTGTTGTCTTGATTGATGTGTATGTTTGTGCGCCTACGTATTATGAAGCCTTGGGAAAAGGTTGGCGTATTGTTTAAGTGTATCATTTAATTAAATATTTTATCATTTTTGAAGGGTTCATTCCTAACGCGTGTGAACTGTGTACTATTCTTTTAATATTGTTGGTGACCCTATCTAAATCTTATAATTGTTTATTTATATAGCCCAGCTAGTACAAAATCAGTACTTGGTTTCAAAAGATGATTCGGTTGAAAATAGATAATTTCGGGAATAACTGCTATAATACAGCTCCTTGAACATACCGTTAAGTTTTGTCATACGGTCAATTTGGATTTTTGAAAGTGCCAACAGTATACCTTAGAAGGTGAAGAAACTATACCACACTATGTACTGACATACCCATATCCTTTCTAATCAAAATGTTTTAAATTATGTATTTTTATAGTCGAATGCTTCATTGATACAACATCAAAGGACTCACACCGGTGAGAAACCATACCAGTGTCCGGAGTGCCCGAATAAATTCAGTGTTTATCAGCGACTACAGGTAAGTTATTCTATGACTTATACCCAGTGCTTGACTTATTAAAAAACAGAATATCAAATAGACTATTAGACAAAAACAAACAGTTTTTTTCTAAACTAAAAAGCAAGGTACGTTAACTGTTTATATGGTTTTCAAGCCAAACAAAGCCTAAGGTCGCAGGCTTAAGTCTTAAGATTTGACATCAAGAAATGTTAAAATTTCAAAGAATGAGCGTGGATAGATGTTGTTAATAATACATTTTCCCATAACAAAAAATATCAAACATTTAAAACATGTGAAAGTAACAACGTAGTTCGAAGACGGGCGGATAGATGGCGTTTAAAACAAATGTAATGATAACAAATAATATTCAACAATCAACACATGTAGGGCGAACGACGTAGTGCTAAGAATGAACTGATAAATGTCGCTAATAATAAATTTACTGATGACAAAAATATCAACAATTGAAGACATGTGAAACTAACAGGGTAGTGTTAAGAATGAGAGGATAGATGTCGTTAATAACAAATGTAATGATTACAAATGTTTGATACATTCAACACTTTTTGAGCTAGCTACGTAATGCTAAGAATGTGCGGATAGATAGTCGTCCATAAATTATGTCATAAGTAAAACGGACGGGAAGTGGTCAAATAAAGCCGACGACGGGTACGAGTCGTAAGCATAATGACATCACATGTTTTATGTATTAAAATTTAAAATTCTTTACGAAAACTTTGTAAATATACTATAAGACTTTTGAAGTGAAACTTCTTATGGAAGGGCTCTGAAATTGTGATCGGCAACTATTTTGTGGAGGTAAACACTGTGTCGAGTAGAGTGTTGAAAACACCGATTTTCGTTCGATAATCGAAGTTAAGCAGCGTCATGCGCAGTTAGTACTTGGATGACTGATCGCCTGGAAATACCGCGTCACGTTGACTTTTTGTAGTTTTTTTTTTCAAATAAAATGTTTCCCTGTAATACAGTAGTTTCACTTCTGTCGTATGTCGTTACGACACACCCTGTTTTTATTTGTATTTACGCTTGCCACGTAGCGGTCGCGCGACTTCACACTTGGTGTAATTATGACGCCACGCATTCGATCACTTTCGACATGCGTCGACAGGCCCATACAGTGTTTCTCATTACATATTATCTCGGCAAAGTCGATGAACATAAGCAGTCTTATTATAAAAACAAAATTGAACATGCGTTTAACACGAGTTTTACTAAACAATGTCTACAATTTCAAACCTTGTTAAAAACACATGCTTAAACTACTTAGGTGGTAGAGCTACGCTGAAGCTATTGCTGGTTTCAGCATGAATGGGTCGGCTCGCCAGGGGTAGTCCACCCTCTCACAGAAAACCGACGTGAAGTAACAGTGCGCCCGCACTGTTGCGTTTCGTTCGGTCATTGAGAGAGCCGGAGGCCCACATATTTAAAAGGCCGGCATCGCACTTGCGACTCCCCTGGTGTTTCTAGTGTCTATGGACGGCGGTGATCACTTAACATCAGGTGACCCACCTGTTCGTTTGCCTCCTATATTATAAAAAAGAAAAAAAAAACTATTACAAGAGTGTCCAAGCGGTCTCTAGCCTAAACCTCTGGTTTAAGTTTTTTATACAAGCAACTCTGAATGGCATTAATTCTATGCAATGTGATCATTGGAAAGCATTCCAATTTACGTATAATATTTTTGTTCAGACCTTCATAATATATATTTATTTATTTTAGGTAAAGATGGTTATTATTCAATAATCACAACTGACATTTGGCTTAAACAAAATTATGTCGTTATTAAAATAATCAATATATAAGTTTAAAATATTACGCCAAAGTGCGTAAAGTGAAACAACAGTAAAATCTCTCATTAAATACATTATGAAATGTC
Source organism: Antheraea assamensis (assembly GCA_035772565.1). NCBI lineage: Eukaryota > Metazoa > Arthropoda > Insecta > Lepidoptera > Saturniidae > Antheraea > Antheraea assamensis. The sequence goes on along the minus strand of JAQQSE010000099.1, from coordinate 467,797 downwards.
AATAATGTAATATTGTAGTGGTTGTGATTTACTCGTGAATCTCTAAAATTGTATAATTTATCTACATCTTCCAAATTAGTTATACACACGAAATCCATAATTTAAATACGAAATGTCTTTTGCCGGCATATAGAAATACAATAAACCATAACAATACAATAAGAACTGTGAACGCAGACAAGTGTTATACAATGTTTAACCCTTAATAACCTAGAGTTTCAATTTTGATACCAATCTTTTAAACCCAATGTTCACATTACTATTAGTTTTTTTTATAAGCTATATTATATTTATATAGCTATATTTATATAAGCTATTTTTCCCTTCATCTAGACCCTCAAGCAAACACAGTAATATTAAAAATAAATCACTTTCGTAAATCAGGCTAGTACGGGTTAAACTTAAATAGTGTCTATTCTTAAACAAGGGTAAGACACTTCTTTTGTCATCAAACTTTTTTTAAATAAATGTTCGACGCGTATTTAACGTTTTGTAATAACACGGAAGACGATTAACTTTTATATCGTTTATTATACTTGTTGTTTCATTTTCTAAAATATTTATCAACAATATTTTAAATAGAAAATAATTTTACATATGTGATTTTAACTAAATAATTTGTGAATTTTAAATTGCAAATATGCGCCGTCACGCAATAGGTGGGGGTCGCATAAATGAGACGACCTGTTATTAGGTCGGGACAGGGGCTCCAAAAATGACAATATTCTTGTAACGTTATTTATGGAAGGACCTTTAACATAATGTACAGTTCTACTATCATTCAAAGTGCAGTCACTTTATCGTTTTCGGATGGAAAATACCCAGGCACTGTTCACCACGACGTTAATTAATTAATACTTTCATGCTCTTTAGATCCACCTCCGAACTCACACCGGAGAGCGCCCCTACAAGTGTTCACAGTGCCCGAAGGCTTTTAAACACAAGGCCGCCCTCAACCGGCATACCCGAGTAAGTTTTTATCATTTATCTATCCTTTAAAATATCGTGTAAATGGTAACGTGCGAGGGTAGAACCACAATAAATTATACATGAACCCAAATTTTTTAATGATTGTACGGTTCGTGTGAAACTTTATTAAAATGACATGTTCTTCCTGTGTTCATTTTAGACCATTTTTTATCGAAGTTTTTCATTACTACTATTGCTATAACACTTTTTTTTCGATTTTAAATTATCTCTGTATTCAATATTATCATTACTGTTTAACCCTCATGAAAAGTCATATATTTCCTAAGGAATACTAGGAAAGTCATCTACCTACAAGAAATAGTTTCGTTAGAATAGGTCCCACACTTCAATTTACATTTAATATTTAGCCTAACATCTGCATATAATTATTTTCTACTCATTAGTTTAATTAAAAGTATAAAAAAATAATTAGAAACAATTTAGATTTTTTTTAAATTATGAAATCCAAAAGTAATGTTCATGATATTCATAGTCCTAATAGTTTTAAAATAGTGTGTGCTTATCGTCAACAAAATTTCATAAAAATCAGTAATGCAATTTTTAAGTTACAAATTCGGACATACAAACAACGTTTTTGTTAAGTCATAAATAACAAAGTTGTAGAATAGATGTGTTTTAAAATCACAGGTACACACGGGTGCGAAACCATACCCATGCCAGTACTGCGGCAGAACATTCTCCCAGTCTAACTCTATGAAAATACACGTACAAACAGTGCACCTGATGATGCCAGGCGCCTTACAGGAAGGAACGGAAACCGGAACGCAGATTACAGCTCTCCAGCAACGAAGATGAATGACAAACGGCCATCTACTTGGTGACTCCTGTGACGGTTACTAGCGTCGAGGATCTTCAGGTAGAGAACGTCGCGTTACTGATGTAGATGTACTGTATGGGTTTAAGGGCTCGAAGGACCGAAAATTTTAATATACTTTGGAGTATACAAATTATTACGTTATACTTTTCTCTGTGAGCTTTAGTGTCTCGGAGGACTAAATATATTGAAATGCTTTAAAGTAGACAAATTATTACCGTTAGTGATTACTTTTGGTGTTTTTATGGGTCGAAGTACCGAAAATTTGAATACACTTTTACGCAATACATTACACGGTGACCTTTAGTGTTTTGCTGGAATAAAAATATTGACATGCTATCAAGTAGACAAATTATTACGATAGTAGTACTAGTTTAAGAGATTTAGTGGCTCGAAGGAACGAAAATTTTAATACGCTCTGTAGAAATGAATTATTACATGTTACATACTTCGCGGTTTACTATCATTTTTAATTGTCGTAATCTATTGTAATATAGCATTTTTTACTTTGGAACGTCGGTAGGAAGAGCGAGATAGTTTGCTATTAGGTTTCGTATAGCGTTATCTTAGTCTATCGTAATCATTACTCTGTGCGATAGAAAGAACGCTTTACTAAACCGAAGCAAGCCGATTTTAGCCGTACATCTCAGGGTTCTTCCCGACGTGGTACATGAAATGTCGGGTACACTGTATTATTAAAAAAAACTGTGTGTATGCGTATAACCATACGAAAAAAGTGACAACTTCTTTATAAAAAGTATAACAAAACAAAAAGTCATCGTGACGCGGTGTTCCTAGGCAGTCACTCATCCAAGTACTGATCGCACGCGACGTTGTTTAAATTCGGTGATCGGACGAGAACCGGTGTTTTCGACACTCTACGCGACACAGTGTTTTGTCAAAGTCTTCCCATAAGAAGTTTTACTTCAATAAGAACATTTTTATATTTAATGGTAACAATATAAGTAATCAATATTTTAAATTACAAACTACAATATTGCTGACTATCTGTGAAGCAGTGAAAAGCTTGAATTTTTATATGTAAACAAATATATACTCAAGTAATTTAGAATAAATTACATTCGTATAGGTGTAAACTTTAATAAAATTAATTATCTCGCTTACAGGCAAATTAACTTAAGGGCTGATATATAGAAATTATATGAGCGTAGAGATTTGTGTATCATATTTGGTCAAATAGCCACCGTAGTCTACCACTCCGTTAGTATCTAAGAGCCTGTCTGTATATATTTTTGACACAATGTTCATAGGGATTCCAAGAATTTACAGTGCTGGTGACTGGTCAATAAGGACGAGGAGCCCCGTTAGTGTTTGAGATTTGCGATACAAATGTAGGTTTAAAGGATTCATAACAACAAGTACCAATGTCCGCACTCCTCCCTTTGACTTGCCAATTTTGTTAAGAACCTACTAAGACCACTTTGCTTATTCTCCCCAATAAAAGCTTATAGTGTTTCTTCATATTTTTTTTGTTGGTTATTCGGGATTTTGATACTCCTCATTTCTACTCTATATACATTGAACCCCGCAGTAATTTCATAAATTAAAAAAACTAAAATAATATTAATTTTTACTAAGTGCTCTTAGGGGAGGTTGGGTCTCATAGTATAGTAAACTCAACCAGTAATAGACAATACTAGTAATAGATAGAGATTTATCACCATTATATTATTAATTACTGTTACAGCTGTGAAATATAATAGAAATAGTAGAGCAAATTACGATTCAACGGTTTTTTTATTTAGAAATGTGTTATGGCTAGGGAGACGAATAAAAATGTCAATAGTTATATCGATTATATAAAAATATCGATGATTGATATATCGATTATCTAACCTTGATATATAATAACATTTTTATTAAAACAAATTTGACTATAGCATGGTAAACTAAAATTCAAAAGGGCACATGTCCTATCAGATGTTAAAATACAAAAAAAATCATTGAATATTCTAATGTGTATTCTAGAATGTAAATATAAGGACTTGTACTAATCACTCTCTTCAATCTACTTTCTCTAGTTTTTGTGAAGAAAAACGCTTTCGACTAGACACCGATGTTAATGTTCATATTAAATTTAGTTAAGAACGCTAAATAATAATTCAAGTGTATCTGAAATTTAAATTAATTAATAATTTTACATTCTTATCGATATTGTTTTCGGTATCGATACTACCATATCGCCATTTTATATATTAATATTATTCAATCGCATTTATCGGTTTTCCAATTTTAATTTTATTTATAGAGACGAATAATATGCTGACAAATATATACTTGTTGATATAATTTTCATATTTAAATCAAATCTATTAGATATATTTTACATTATATGTTCTTTAAATTAATTATGGGTATAATGCAATTGTATTTCAACATTATTAGATGTAACTATTTACATTACATTTTCATTGTAGTTAAATATAACGAAGTACATGTTTATTAGGAAATTGCGTAGGGGTATGAGAATAATGCTCGAATCGAATATTCAAACCTTTCGAATAGTTCGAAATGTTCGATCCGACTTTCGAATCGAATTATACGGTTTAATTCGCTATCGAATAATTCGAATATTCGCATACCCCTAAAATGATGTATTATTTTTTTTATCTTTTTAAATCAATTGATTAAATTTTAATATAATCTTTTTGTTGTGTTTTACTCATACATTTATGATTACCACCCTTGTCACTCACAGAAAACCTTCGAGAAAAAGTGCTCTTCGAATATTTGACTATTTTTTTTTATACTTGTGCTTATGTGTATACATTATATTTGTACTCATTTTTATCCTCCAACCATACGATCAATTACAGATTAAAAAAATATACAACTTGTTTGGGAGCAGGACAAGAGTGAGAGAGAATAACAAAGCCTGTTTATCTAAATCTAAAGAAATTAATCATTTAACAGTTTACCGCTCATTTAATTGTACTATATAATAATACAAGGTTGGTGAGTCGCAGAGATATCCTCAGCCATGCATCCGTCACTACGGTTCACATACCTTGGATTGGTATGGTTTTCTTGACCAATGGTCAGCAGCTCTCATTTAGAATTACTGCTGACAACCGCCCAGGGTGCATCGCTTGTAGGTGGGACCATATTCGCATCTCAAACTAATTCAATAATCTATGGAATCATAAGGAATATTTGGTGGCATTTGAGAAGTGTGAATATAGAATGTTGCAGTATTCCATTCCATAGATACTTTAAATACATATTAAAATAAAATGTTGATTTAAAATTGCCTAGTTATGCGATATAGTGATTGCAGTCATTTTTATAACTTTATGAAACAAAATACGAAACAGGAGTTATGGATTACGCATGATTGATTCGATCGCGTGTTGACTTTTAATAATTTCATATACTTACGTAACTTTCCCCATATTATTTCAATATAATACTGCTGGCAGTTTCAATGATGAAAACTCCTTTGCAAAAAAAAATGGAAACAAGGGAATTGACGTTCTCATGTCGATTTCAGTTTGGTAATAGTGAGTTAGTTTAACAGAGTCTATATACTTATAATTGTTTAATTAATATGCGTAAATTCTGGCAATTTTTTCATTAGTTCTCGATGAATTCCATAAAACCTATGTATTCATGCAAACAATAAGAAGTGATCAATAATAAAAACAAGATTAATTATTTTTTAATTAAGTAAAGTTACAATATCAGAAACCTAATAAAGAATGTGACTTCCTCATGCCAAAATCAAGGCTTGAATCCTCCTGGGCATACTTTCCACGATATTCTTAATAACGTCTCGAGAAATACATACACACTCTTCTGTAATGACTCTTTTTATCTCCCTGATGTTTTCTGCAGCAAGTTACAGTGACCTCTCCTGTCTCTTTAAAACATCCCGTCATATGGAGTGATTTCTTCATTTCTTCAAAACACTTCTTACTTCAACTCTCTTCTTTAGGTCCACACTTGACGACTTCCGATTCAGCAGCCCCTGACTCACCAAAAAGCGCTCATCTCGTCGTTATGTGCATTGTTTTTTTTCAAGCCTTTCTTTTGACCTAAACCGGTCCCTTCATACCGTTGCCAAGTCGACAATTGAACGAGTCGTTCACTTAGCCGCTGACATACCTACCCAAGTTTGTGAACAACTTTCTTAGAGTAATTTTGCCTGCTCTTTTTATCAGAAAGTGGTACTTAACGTAATAAGAAATATTAAATTGCTTAATTTGCAGAAAACATTCAAAAAGTTCTAAAATTTTAGTAATTAGCAAAAAACCAATTTCAGTAATTTGCATCAATAGTAAAGCAATTTTAAAATTATCATTATTCTTTTTTGGTAATTTAAGAATTTGAATTTGGAAAGTACAGTAATCATGTCAGAATGCTTGAGGTAACGTAATATACCAGTATAACGTCAAATCAATAAAACATATTTCTCATTGAAGTAGAGAAAAAGTGTAATGTGTCTGTTTTTCTTTACATAACGATTTATTTAATGTGCACAAATAAAATGAATTTAAGATAAAAATTGCATTTCGAAAATTAACAACTCTGAACGGATAAATATTGCTCTTGTTACAGCAGCGCGGAAGTCTAAAACGCAGAAGAAAAAGACAACGCTTATCTCTTTGATCCGTGGTCTAAAGGCTCCTATCTAAAAATATTTATAAGTTAACCATAAAGAACGTGCATCCTGTGGCTTTAACAAATAAAAAACTGAAATATTTATTTTGACAGTTTTGACATATTAGTTTTCTTGAATGTTGATGGTAGGTTAAGGGTTTCTTCTTTTATTTATATTTTATCAAACTTTAGTAAAACCTGTTAGTAATGTATATCAATTGAAAAGTATAAATATTTATCTATCTTTATAACGCAAATATACTTTAAGATTATGTTATAAAATGTGAGATATATCAAAAATGTGGCGTGTCTCAGAAAGTATGGAATTTCCACCGAAAGATGAGGTGAAAAGCGAATTGTTTCCGTGCCGAGGGTGTCTTGGAGATGGGCAGATGTATAACATGCAGCAGTATGGATTGGCGGAACCCTACAAACAGCTTGTCGGTGTTGAGGTAACATTTTATTCTTCTATTGTTTATTGCATAGATTCAAATGTATATCAGATGCAAAATCTTGATTTTTTTTGTGTTTATTATTTCTGCGTTTGATAATATCATATCTATATATGTAGATATGCCAATTGTTTTCCTAGCTTGGTAGAAACTGTTTTTAATTTTTAATTTGGGAATGTTTAAAATTATTGCACAAATATTAAGCATTACAACAATTATTAAATTAAATTGTATAAGGATTTAATGCTGTATAATTATTTAAATATTTTATTTAAGTATTATATTTATTTAAGTACGAAAAAAGTTATGCATCTTTTATTTTAGCAATATAAGAAATCATAAATGTAGTATTATATGTTATTTATTTATAAGTTATTACAATTTCCTGAGACTTTGCATGTGTTCTCTATGCAGTAAATTATTTCAGACTCTTTATTTTACAAGCATGTATACAAGAATACTTGACTAATGGAATTTTATGAAAATCCCTCCTTAGTGCTCACCTACAGTCTAAAAGGAACTGGCATTCAAATTGTCACTTTGTGTTTCTGTGGATTGGTATGCCAGTAAGATATTTTTTTATATACATATATATAAAAGATAGATAGTGGCCAAGAGATTAGACAAGCAGGAGATCAATTAGAGCGGTTCAGATTTGAATTAAAATGTGCACAGTTAAGGATACCATTCAGGAAATCTGAAAAAAAAAATGTTTTGTAGTAACACTGTATGTGCAAAAATATAGAATTTTTGATTTCTTGGTATTTGTAATAGTCAATATATAAAGGGCTGGCATAGTGATTATATATTTAGTATCATAGTGCTTCCTTCCAGAAGAAGGTTTTGGCCCAGTTATTGGATACTTCACTGGTTTTACTATTACTTTAATCTATATAGGTAAAAATAAGGGGTTTTTGAACAATATATTAAAGTAAATAGCAATTACAGGAACCTGATATAATTTTTTATTGATGTGAAAACTTCTTTTTTACACTATTGGAATTTGAAATTCAATGAATAGATAAAAATATTTAAAATAAACAATCATATACATTTTAGAGAGAATGAGATAGAATACATTATACAGTGCTTCCTATATTAATGGTCTCCTGCTCTATATTACACTACCTAGTACTTACTCTGGTCCAAGTATTATGAAGTCCTAAGGAAAGCAAGTGTGATGAGCTATTCACATGTACTGTTTATAGGAATATATTGTCATTTTGTAAAGGCTTCATTTCTATAGCATGTGTACTGCATACATCTTTGTTTAATCTATAAAGTTGCTATTGAATCAATCTACTAATGAGTAGTTGTCACTACTAATCCTAAGTAATAATTATAAAGTATTCAGTAAATTAACATATCAGTTTGAGATACAGGTTATTTATTGTAAAATGTGACACAAGGTTATAAATAAAATAAAATACAACAAATATTTAAGCTCTATTATATAGGCCAGTAATATATTGACTATTATTGATCTTCTATTCACATTTTTATCAAGTCGCTAACTACAGGTACTAGACCTATGATTTGGTTCCGTTCAAAATATTTATATTGTTTTATCTTGAATTTTGAGCGCTTTTACTTTTCAATTATAATTTTCTGTCTACAATTAACCCCTTTGCCAATTTTAAATTAATTTGCTTAAATTTTATTATTAATGCTTAGTTTCTATACAAAATTGTAGCAATATGTAGCGTCCTTACTAATATTATAAATATAAAAATTAGTTTCGTTTGTTACGTTTACATGCCTTAAGTACACTACCAATCGTTATGAAAATTTGCATAAACATTGTCAGCGATACAGAGGAGAACATAGGGTACTTCTCATCAAGAAAAAAATACCATCACCGTGAGAAACGTCAAATGTTCGTTAACGTGAGTGAAGCCACAGGTAACAGCTAGTAGTTAATACTTTGATAAATCCTCCATCTGCATTAGAAGTCTCATCAAAACCAGATCAGATAAGTGCTGACAAACAACAAAGACTTCCTTTTTTATGTGTTATAATAATTATCCTCCATTATTTTAGGTGAGGGTCCCGAGTCTATTACCACAGCATCTATGTCACATATGCCGTGCATTCCTGATCAAGTTCTCAGTGTTCCGAGAAAGATGCAGACGAACCGAGTTGTTGCTGCAGAGTCTGGCTATTGTGAATCCAGTGGTGAGAATCAAATGACATGATACTCTTTTTTTTCTGTCTCTCTCATGCTCACTGCTAATATTAGGTTATCATGGAGTAGATTTCTTTAACGCAATTTTTAAGTGTGCTTATGTAATGTATTGAAGACTAATTAAAACTAAACTAGCCAGTCCAAATGATAGTGTTTTCAATATTTAAGTCAGGCATGATGGCGGAATTTAAGTGGGCACGCTAGTGGTCTAATGCCGACGCTAATATCACGCTACTCCCATAGTTGCGTGACGAAACCTTCGCTAATTGTCGCGACATAAACTACCTTCAAACGTAATTCCGATATAGGCGCCAGAAAAACGTACGCGTAATCGTACCTCAGTCGTTTGAATAATAGCTTGAAATTAGTGTTTCCATGATTTTTGGTATGTACTCGTATAAAAGCCGCGGACCCTGTTATCACGCTGCATCTATACTCACGCAGCCCGATAGTTCGTAACGCATGATGATAACGTGTTCCCACACATGCATTTATTATGACCATAGAAAAAACTTCGTTGCGATACACGCAGGTATGGGACTTAATAGCGCCGTTTGCAAATTATCTCCGGCTTAAATCAGTTGTCGATGGAAGTATTGGAGACTTGTGTGGCGTCATATCGAAGGGCCTAAGTTTAGATACTCGACGATTCGAATATTATTTCATGGCAACTACGGCATTGTTTTTTTTTGAACTCCTCGCAAGTTCTGAAAGTTTGCTGTTATGGATTTTTTTGTGGATTTCGTGTATCGCCACAAGTTTGATGTATGGTCGCAATAAACGCAGGTGTGGGAAGACGTTATCGTCATGCGTTGTGAATTATCGGGCTATGTGACGATCTACCACGATAATTAGGAAGCGGTTTTACGCACATTATACGAGTTTAGTGGACGTCTCCTGACGTTCCACAGACGTTCTGGTGCATTTTTCTAGATTACGTTTTATTGAAGTTGATTTTATTTTTATATTAAAATTTCCTTGTAACTTTTAGTTCATTTTAAAAAGTTTTATAGTATTCGTTGTATCAATAATTATTTTAGTTTTGTATGAAATTGCGCGACAAATTTCAAGTTTATTTCAGTTTATGTTAATGCATTATATTTAAAATAGAAAGTTATTATATCTACCTATCAATAATATAACAAACTATTTAATGGTTTTTTCTGATACCGTTACATTCTCTGGCATTACCATTCAATATTGAGTAATGCTCAAAGTTTCAGGTTCCTAAGAAACCAAGAAATCAGTTGTAAATAATTTTACTAAATTCCACTATAGGAAACATGCGGTAAATGGAGTAAATAAAAATATTGTGACATATAACTAAAATTTAGTTCAAATTAAATATTTTTCAGATAACGACTGAAGATATATCCAGTATAGACAGATTCACCCAGAGATTAGCACCGGTGTATGTACAAACGCAACCCTATATCATTAGTGTAACTGATGCAGTGGAGCAGAACGAAGAGAAACAAGAATGTGACGTTGAACAAAACAGTAATATCAGCTTCGATGACTTCAAAAACGATTTAATCCCAGCGGTAGAAGATGATGATCAAAAAGCAGATGTGGATTTCTTCCAAACGGACGACTTCGATCTAGAAGATATCAAATTGAGCGATCTGAAACGTGAGAAAACGTTAAAAAAGAGCAAGAGGTTGATGAAAAAGAACAAAAAAGAAATGGAAATAAAAATCATTGAGAAGAAGAGAAAAGTCAAACGAGAAGTTAAGGAGGAGAGTTTGGTGGAGATCGAAATAGACACGGCAGAAGTAGAGGAGAAAGCGAGAGTTAGACGCAAGACGAAACCGCGCGTTAATAATTTATACTCCGATCCTGAGGATAGGGAGAAGTTTTCTCAGAAGTATGATGTGGACATTATAGTGATGACGAAGGAGGACGAAATGAACGATATGCTGGAGAGGAAGAACAGCCCCAAATACCTTCGAGCCCATAATAAATGCGAGGAGTGTTACAAAGGCTTTATCCATGAGGATACATTGAAACGGCATATTAAAGACAAACATGATCCTGTAAGTTTGTCAATAATTAATGATGTTACTATGTTATTTGACAGTAATCGTTGTTATAACCTGTTATTGGTTATTCTGCTGTCAGGTAATTGCTGTTTTCTATAGGGTAACAATTGATAACAACGTTTAGGTGTGAGCAATGTGAAATGCTCTCCTTTTCATTGTTATTGTTAATAATTAGTAACAATAACAATGAATAGATCAGCTGGCTGTTCAAAAACAGAGAAATATGAAATATCTAAGTTCGATTCAGGTATTCACTTCCGCGGAGAGAGTTTTAACTGTTGCTTGAGAGTGACCGTTCACCAATGAGAACAGTTTTCATCATCATTTTGTCCACAGAGCTTGGAACACGTGTGCGAATTCTGCCGTTTCCGTTTCAGCAAACGTGTGAACCTAACAGGACATTATCGGAGACACCACAAGTACAAATATATATGCAGAGTTTGCACCATCGTCACGCGGATGCGGTCAGTATTTTTAATTCCTATGGAAGCTTCTAGAATGTTACGTATAATAAGCACCAGACACACAGTAACGTAATGAGACATTGGGTAGTAAGTTATAGACAATTATCAGTCACTTGTAAATATTTTATTAGTGACTAAGTAGCGTGTGAAATTACACAGATATCTTAGTATATCTATCTCGTTCTTTCCAATTTATAATATGTTGAACTCAACGCAAACGACGTCACGAGAAAAAGCTAATCAAAGTATATATAACTGAATTATTAGCATCAGTGTCACATTTAATTTTCATCCATTCTAAGAATTATTTGTAAAAACGGACGGACAAACAGACGGATGAACATAGACACTTCTGCATTTATAATATTTGTGTGGGTAGCAGTCTATTTATGTCCCATTGCTGGACAAAGGTGTCTTTTTAATCGAAACCACGAGCCAGCACATCAGCCGACATTTTAAATGCCTAAACACTTACATAGTTGTCAGTTATTCTGCTGTCGGTTAATTTATTATTTTGGTATTAACGTTAATTAATCGATTATTCGCCTTATGAGTTTGAGTGTGATCAGCCTCTTCTTTTCGTACTTAAAGGGCGTCACAAAATACTTGTTTTTTAATACGTTGCGATAACACCAGTCAATCACAATGATTGTCGATAATAAAATAGCATATAACGAACAGCAGAATAACGATATGAATTTAATAATTCGTTATTTAATTGCGTTGTAATTATTACATTATTAGTTGTTGTGATGATTAGTCTACGAAATCGTTTCTCCGTGTGTTCAGGTTTCCTCAAGACCTTCTCCACCATCACCATATATATGTATCACTATTAATTATGATTTTTCTCTTCTGTAATTGAAAATATTCCAGTGAACACGCGGTCCAACACTCCAAGATGCACACGCAGAAGTTCGAGTGTAAATATTGCGGGAAGACATTCAAGTGAGTTGATTTTAAACCGTTTGCAGTTTCAGTATAAAATGTATGATCGGCAAAACAATTACATTTCGTAATTATGTCAGGTGACCGGCGAACTTTATATATACAATTCCGGTGTGATCCAAGTGTTCAGAATTTCTCTTCTTTTAGACGGTTTGTTCGATTCTGATGACTTTTTTTTTCGTACTCATGGGAGCCATTGGCATGGTTCTTAGATATACTTTGACACGTTAGGTGACGCTGTCGAAGTACAGATTTTTTTGTGTCATAACCAAATTATTTTTTCATACATATGTTTTAATTCCTAACATATCCCCAAAATTTCAAGCTCCCAGCAGCACATCTAAATAATCATTAATCGAATATTTTTTAATACTCATGACTAATATTAACAGCTATGTTAGTACAACGTCAGACTACAAGGTCGGCTAATAGATTAAATAATGGTTTATGTTGTGGAGGACTGTTGGAAACAGTATGATATTATTTTTAAATATTAGTCTATGTTCTGGAAGTCGGCTATCAACTGGCTTGTCACATGTAATTTGATAGTTTGAATTATTTGAATGAAGTTTGCTGCATTCATGTATGTTATAAGGTTTTAAATGTTATACCAAAGGTTGGTTTGGTGCACACCATTTTATATTTATACTATACATTTATGACATTATTACTGAGAGGAAACATTGTAAAGTATAAGTTACACGGAATAGCTGTCATTTGTTAATAGTACCCTGAACATTGACAAGTCGAAGCGATGATGGCTCAGTTGGTAGTGTGTTCGGACACAGCGTCGAAGGACGTAAGTTCGAATCCAAGCAACTGAGTCGGAGCTTTCGGTGAAGGAAAACATCGTGATGAAACCATAGCATGGTGGTAGGGCTTTTTCTAAGTCCGTCTGGCTAACTACCACCACCATCAAGTTGAAAATTTGTCGCCAAGCACCTGTTGGTGTGTTCCGGCAGCTGCACTTGACAAAAAGTACCCCCTTTGAGGGTATCCTTAGACCACACCGTTATTTAAAATCAGATGAGATTATGGTCAAAGGCTTATTAAGGATTTTTTATGGTGTCCCACGATTGCAGTACAAAAGGGACGACGTACCACGCGCATGTTCGGAGCAAGCACAGTTCTGAGTTACCCTGGTGCAGGATATGCGGGGACGCATTCGTCTGTACCAAGACTCACATGGAGAGGCTTCACAAACAGGTGACTATAATTAAAAGAAAATGTGGACCTTCATAAAGTCTCGCTCATTGGTTATAACCTATAGGGTACTTCCAGAAGGCCTACAGATTAGGCACTAAGGTGGTTTGTCGGTACAAATTATAGAATGCATCCTACTACAGTAAGTAATTGCGAATCTGTTATGGACGCGTGCGCTACTAAGTTTAAGGTTACACTTTTTTAAATAATCGTCCAGTAGTTTCCTAGTAAAAAACGTGCAGACAGACAGACAGATCGCGATATGTTGAAGGATGGAAGGATAGAATACAAATAGTATTTATGTAAATATGTGATATTAAGGAACCGTCGGACGCTGAGATTAAGTCGCTACTTCTTCCTATTTTGTATTATCCATTGCCCATTATTATTGTTAATACTACAATAATCGAGCACTGCTGTAACATACAAACAAGCAGGCATAATGCAAGAAGTAATAAGTGTGAAGGAGAAAGCCTTTACGTTACTCACACTCGAAAGTCACAATTCAACAACAAATATTCACATATCGTCGTCAGAAAACAGCGAATTACCAAGCAGCAGAATAATTGACAACTGTTATAAACATTGACAACTGTTATAAACATTGACAACTGTTATAAACATTGACAACTGTTATAAACATTGACAACTGTTATAAACATTGACAACTGTTATAAACTAATTTAACAGCGTAATTTGTTATTGATGTATAGCCGTTATGTACGCTGTAGACAATTAGGAGAGTAGAGTAACCAACACCATTTGCTTTAATTGTTTAAAGATTAATGAATAGTCGGTGATATATAACCATTGTATAGTGGGGTCGTTGTAGAATTCGTGATGGTCGAATAGTTTGATCGGTGAGATATTAATTCGATTGTCGCAGGATCAAACCCCGGCATGTAGCAAAGAATTTTTGAGAATTCGCTTACATTTAAATTGGTAACACTATCCGTTGACGGTGAAGGGAAAGATCGCGAGGAAACCTGAGGAATGATTTTGTTGTTTCACCGTATATGGGAAAAATATACAACTGGAATTATCGCGCGTCGTGGAGTCGCGCTGTGATTATCCCCATACCATCCCTTGGGAAGAGGCCTATGACCTTAAAGTGGGTCTCTTACAGGCTGATATGATAATCGTGTATCCAACATCTAAATGTCACCTCCAGGCTTTGGATCCGGCTCCCGAGCTACAATGCCCGCGGTGCAAGGTTCAGTTCTTGAACGCGGCAGCAGTGTTCGCACACGGACGCACTGGTTGCGGCGCTCTGGCGGCGTGCTTACACTGCGGTCTCGGCTTCGAAGTCGAGTCCGACCTGCGGGAACACGTGCTAGCTCTTCACAAGATACAGTACCCTTGCGACAAGGTAATATATACACCGGATTTGGAAATGTCCCACTTCTGATCAATGCCTGGTTGTTGATATTTCTGTATTTTTCCACTAATTTTGTGATTCCAAATGAATGTTCAAATGTTTTAAGGGGTTCCTTTGATGTGTGTTGTATAATAGTCAGAATTTATGGGTTCGAAGACTGGTTCTGAAGTCCTGTGATGGTTTTACGTTGTAGTGTAATAAGGTGTTCAGCCACGAGAGTAAGCTGAATAACCACACTCTGGAGAAGCACTGTGAGGTGGAAACCGGTCCGGAGGGACAGCGCTCCGCCCGGAAGCGCTACATGAAAGTAGTTCCTGCGATGTGCGACATCTGCGGCAAGATTATCGCGGTGAGTCGCCAATTTCTCCAATAACACGCGAATTTTACAATTATTATGGTGGAACTCTTTAAGAAGTGAGAGATGATGGCGAATAAGATACATCCTTTCTAATGATATAAATACGAATGTGAATTTATTTGTTACGCTTGGATGCTGCAACTACTCAACTGGTTATGGAATTTTGCATACACGTCAGGGATACATAGGGTACTTTTCTTCCAGTCAAAAGTACTGCTCCCGAGTGGTAAGCCAAATTTATATCAACGCGTGCTGCGGGCAAAAGCTAATTCTATATACATAAAATGACAGTGGTCTGCCGTTATGTGCGCATCACGCAACAACTATTCGATAGATTTGGCACATTTTTTTTTAGTTTTATCTATATAAAAATTTTCACGGTAGCTTCAATTACTATGAAGTAACTAAAGTTTAAAAAAAAACGATTTTTAAGCACTTCACGTCCAGCGATGTGTGTTTTCTTGTCATGGAGAAATAGGGCAAGCGGTGTGGAGCTTTTTCCCTGTACATAATATATATTGCTAACATATCAGTTTGCCCTAGATGACAAAGTGCAGTTAACATTTTTTAAATGGCATATGTACGTATTAGTTATTTATCTTTCCTCCCCCTAAGGTAAGTCATGATTATGTTCATAACTACCTTCACCCCCTTTCCCCTCCCCAACTGAATAAAATAATCAATCACACAATTAATAGTGAAGTACATATTTATTATTTATTTTTCCTACCTACCCCTCCCCTACGGACCAAAATAATCAATGATACAGTTTATAATGGGGGAATTTAAAAGGAGATTAATATCTTCTGCTTTATATCATGACGGTGGAGAATTTTTACGAATAATTTCCTCGCAGTATTTTCTTTTACCGACAGACAGACCGGTATAAGAGTTTTATATGTACTCGTATTTATGATTGTGTATCACCAGGATCAGTACCACATGGTGTACCACCAGCGTATTCACACGGGGGAGAAGCCGTACGCGTGCGCCGACTGCCCCAAACGCTTCAGGATGCCGGAACAGCTCCAAGTGGGTAATTTATACATATAAATGTAATTGAAATGTGTGTTTGTTTTTTCATATTAACATTTGAAAAACTAAAATCTATATTGACAAGACTTTTACTGATTGTTAGAGCTCTTCTCAGAGTATTTATTTATGGTTTTCCGTAGAGACTAATTTGTACACCGTATTATGTATGGTCAAATTTTGACCACAAAATGACCACAATATGTGTAAAAATTGATGTTTGTATATCTGTGTATCAGCTTGATAAGCTTCAACAACTTATGTTGGATACCGTGGAACCATTGGATCGCTCTTCATAAAAGTTGCCACATCTAAGTGTATTATAACGGAGAAAGTTTTTATATTATCCATTGTCCTATGATTCACCACTAGGTGGTACTAATACTTTATCATTACAGTAGAATTACTTTGAGTAGTACAAATTTAAGTATTCGACTTGTGTTGTGTTTAGGGTTCTTTTTTACTAATTTAGAATTAATATTGTTGAAAAAATTCGCATGCGGTCATTAGATGATTTCCGTATAACAAGCGTACAGGAGCTACGGTGACAGCTTTTACAGTCATGCCGCCTGCATACTTGTTTGTCACCATTGTGATATAAAAAAAAAGGAAAAACATAATTGAAATACATGTGATTGTTAACAGAACCACGTTCGGATCCACACTGGTGAGCGTCCGTTCAAATGCAAGTACTGCCCGAGCTCGTTCAAGACGTACCCCGCGCTCAGCCGCCACCGCCTCGTGCACACCGGCGAGCGCCGCTACCCCTGCCCCGTCTGCAGGAAGCACTTCGCCACCACCGCCGAGATGAAGACCCATCTCGCCACTGTCCACATGAAGATACCCAAACCGCCCCGTAACAGGAGGAGGAACAAACAGACGTTACCGTAAACGAACGCTGGACGACGACTGTTTTAACGTGTGCTGTATTCTCAAAAGGCAGTGTATTTATTGCATTCAAATGTGAACTAGTGTTGTGATCTGTGAAGTGTATTGCTAAATTAAAAGTATATAAAGTGTTGCCAGAACTCGGATGAAACGGAATGACAAGTGTATTCGAAGACTGTGATTTTAAAACCCAGTGAGACATTTATACTTTTTTTGTCTCTTTTCATACTAAATCAGAGTGTTCATGATTCTCAAATAATAATATAGAAAAAAAAACAAGTTACAATAATAAATGGTGTATATTGAACCTACACCTATGGGACGTGAAAACAGTATATTGCTATACATGTCTGGAATATATATATTTTTTTAATAGTCCAATGCCATGATTATGCTTTTCCAGAACATTTGAACATAATGTGAACTTGACATTTGTGTTGTGGATAAGACATTTCTTTTGCTCTTCCTACTCTATGATTATTAATAAACTCACAACTCTAAATAAAAGCTGTTTATAAGGCATCTGATAAATCAAAACGAGGATAGCTTATAACACAAAACAAAGGCAGAATCGAAATAAAGGCAACTAACTGATAAATCAAAACAAGGTCAGCTTATAAAACAAACCAAAGGCAACTGAAAAATCAAAACAAGGGCAGCTTATAACACAAAACAAAGGCAGAATCGAAATAAAGGCAGCTCACCAAACAGGCAACTTATGAGCCGAAATAAAGGCAGCTCACCAAACAGGCAACTTATGAGTCGAAATAAAGGCAGCTCACAAAACAGGCAACTTATAAATCGATACGAAGGTAACGTAACTGATAAATCAAAACAAAGGCAGCTTATAAAACAAAATAAAGGCAACTTATGAATTAAAACAAAGGTAGTGAGTGTACCGACTTTTAACAATCACCAATAGTTTCAAAGGTAGATGTTTTAAAGTTAACCCTTAAAGTAGTGAAAGGAGATAAATAGTAAGGCTCGGAATCCATAACCTGTGCAGGTTCTAGTAAAACAGTCGCCCTGGACAAAAAAACGAATTCCTATCACTTAATATATGATATTTTATGCCAATATATTGTTAAAGACAATATTACTGAAATTATATTAAAAAAAATTAATACAAACAGTAGACATTAATGAAGAAATGTCTATATTTAAACACAAATTGGTGATTATACAACTTTTTAGGGTCTGAAAGTGAAAATGTTGTCCATAAGTTATTGCACCCCGAACAGTGGTCCCACTTGTTTGCTTCTAGAGCAGGCGATTATTCAATTTTTGGGAACAAATAAAAATAGGAGAAATAGGATTTAAATGGTATTAGTCAATAATAAACATATGGCTAAGTGGAAACATCAAGTTTTTGGGCGGGATCTTACGTTTTTCATGTAGTGGTTTTTATATTTTATTCATAATCTTGTGTCATTTGACTTCTATATTTTGTAATACTTGTGGTATTATACGTAACATAGTTCAGTTATTGTGCACAAGTAATTGGATAGGAAATAATACTATGGAGCATGATTTCTGAGATGCCACAAAAACTTCCTGGAGAGTTCTGACAATGAAGTCGCCACCTTGTTAGAACATTACAATAATTACAAGACACTTGTAGTATTATTACCTACTCGACAACGGCAGTAATAATATAGAAGATTGGTCAACAAAAATACAACTAAAAAAAAAAGTGGAAACATCTCATATCCTAATTCAGTCACGGTTCAAACCAAAAAATAATAGCACAAGTTTGTTCTCTTAAGTTAGAAATATGGCAACGGTGTTCTAAGATTAAACCTTGTACACATTCAACGATTTTTATTGGAAACACATTTGTCAGCGTAGTTGCTTTGCCCAGCAGGATTTGGTCAATGAAGGTAAAGCTGACTTTGATGACTCAGATAATTGACGATACCTGTATATCATTTGTATCTATAATAACTGAAGTAAAATGTATGCAAAATTGTATGTATAACATGAGTTATGTGTTATAGTATTAAACATTTTTTAAGAAAAATTGCTTTTTTTTATTTATCTTGTACCTCAGGTCAAAATATAGTTATAATATATACCAATTATGAAATATTTTGTAGGAAAACTAGATAAGTTTGGTGAAAAATAGACAAGAAAATTTTAACAAAAAAAAATGATTTAGAAAAAAACTTCTAAAAAATGCACGATAACGTCTTTGACCATAGTCAGGTACTTATCTAGTCTTAGAATACCATAAACTTAGCAATATCACAGTCCCTATACTTTTCCTATTCAATTTTGATGAGTTCCCACGTGCATCTTCGAAATCCAATGTCCAATGATTATAACGCTAAAATGGGAACCTCATGAAATTATAACCTTTATAATAAAAAAATAATTTTACAAATCGATTTATAAATGAGGAAGTTATTAAGTAACAAACATTAAAAAAAATACAATCGAATTGAACATTCAAATACATTTTAGACAAGTGCGTCATTTGAATCTAATCTATGATTTGAATGATGGTAAGGCCATCTGTTATTGAAGAGTCAAATATTCACGCTTGTCATCCATACGACGTCAGGAAGTTGTAGTTATAATGGTACTACGAAATAATCCCAAGGTGTGTCGATGTGAGGTGCGCCCGGCCAATCGTGAAAATTAAGCCAAATCATACATCACAACATGATAAACATGTTGTGCCGACCCTACTTCGGTGGGATAAGGATAAGATGATGATTACGACAACCCCTTTTTGAAGTCGAACTATGAATTTGAGTTGGCACCGACTTCAAATATATATAAATTATTTGGTAGTGCATATACTAATGTTTTTATTTAACTTGATTAATTTAATAATCTATTTTTTTTTTCGCCTCTTAGTACCTTATGGTTTCTTTAGTGTTTTTGATATTGAAGTCAGTTTAATTATTGTTTGTAATTTTTTTTCAGTATCTGTGGTTATAAACTCTTGACAATTATTCTACTGCTGGTTGGTTTTTACTGCGCTTTTTGTATCGAATTACAATGTTCCAAATTATAATGACCGTATAATGAAATTAATATACTCGTACTTGTCATTTTAGCAAGGTATAAAATAATACCTATTGGTTGTTGTATAATGCTTACTATATTTTGCAGATTGCGATAACGCCGGCCATATACCGGCATGTCGTACTGTACCACATCTCAACTCACCCCTCATTCGAATACCTCGATATGTTAATAATATCTGATCGTTCATTACTACTCTTTTTTATTGTTATTTGTAATATTACGTTTATATATAATTTTCTTGTTTTTATTTTATGTTTAACTGTGTAAATAAATAATAAATCTTTGCCACTAACAATAATCAACAGCAGAATAATTACGTCTTCATTATTTATATATCTGTTGCATAAAAACATTGCTTTAGGTCACGGAAGAAAGCTTCATTCTTTATTCCGTGCTTTAGGTACATTATTTAGTGTTGTAATGTTGTAAGTGTTTAGCAGTAATGGTAGGTTGAGTACCACTAGCTATTATCAGAAGGAGACAAATAAAAGAACTGACTCTGATTGCGTTGACTAGTAACCGCTTTAGCAGCTGGATTACGAATCTCCTTTATTTGACGAAGCAGTTATATTTAAATGAGATAGAACACTTGCAAATATTACAGACAAAAATATTAAGCCATAAAAATATAAACAATATTATAGTTATAAAATAAAAGTGAAAATTACATTGTGTGCGGATTGTTGGTAAGATTATAATTGCTCCCAGGTAACATGTGATCGCCACCTGGGCGGCAAGTCTTTACTAGTCGAGTTCATAAGCCGACTAATTTCGGACTTTTGTAATGACGCTGGTTTTTCCCCTGAATTACTATAGTACATACATCGTGGTATGTGTGTACTTGTACTACAGTAATTTCCATAGAAATCACAGTGGTACACACGTTACCACTACCGATAAAGTGGTGACGCGCCCTACGTTAGTGAATATATAAAGTATGGATAACAGAATTTTATAATGAGCTTATAAAGCTATATAGCTCTTTTTTATATAAAACTAAGCTATTAGTAGTCCTCAGAACATATTACAAATTTAGACCAATCGGTAAAGTCAATCCTAAAAAAAAGTGTTTTTTACATATTTCACTTTTCCTCTAAAACCAATTAAATTAGAGATTTGAAACTTCCTGAATTTTATTATAATACTAGTGTCTACATATCCTCTGAGTACCATTTAAATATCTTTCTGGGTACAATTTACAATGCTTATGCTCCTATGGCCGTTGTTTTTTTCGTTTCAATATAGTGTATGCTTTCACTATTACAAGTTACTAATATCGCTTTTTAACAGTTTTGGGAAACTAAAAAAGTATATAACATAACTTAATACTAATTATTTTACTACATATAAAATATCTGTAATGAAAAACAGTGCTGTAAACAAATCGACTATTAAAATAATTTCCTAAGTAAATAGTGATGTCCTCAACTATAAACTGATTATAAAATATATGTATTTTATATATTAAAAATTATCTGTAATATTTATCTAAATAGTAGCACAAGACAGTATTATTCTATAAAAAATTAGTGTTTCAAATAGGAAAGAGAAATACTAAATGTCATCATTGAATAACAAGCTAACTAAATATAAAGCACCAAGTGTTAAATATTAAAATCTCTGATCATGAGTATGATTGCATGATATTTCATGTACATATGTGGCTAGTTATAATTGTATGTAGGATTTATGGAAACTATAATATAATGAATCATAATCTAGTTATAGTTTATGAGGGACATTTTTTTCCTTAATAGTTGAGGTCTAGTGAGTCAGAAGATATAAAAGTATAAATTTTGAACTAATCAATTAACGCAGTTTTTTATCAAACTTCTTCTAATAATAATAATACATCGTACTAATTGATTTTTTACTTAACAAAATTGTAGTCAAACTCTTGTGACATGAGTTGAATTAGACTCTAAACTAAAAACTGATATTTCACATCACCAATCATCAAAGTTTTTCGATGTTGTGCATTTGTTCTTTCGTAGTTTACTATTTACTGGTTTTCAAATCAACTAATAAGATATGTTACATGTTGTGAGTATTTATTGAATTTCGTTTCACTAATTTACATGTTTTCACTAAACATCATTCGTGTATACTAGTTGGCGTAGATATTGCAAAATGGCTGGTAGACGACTTTGTAATAGTAAGCGACCCTTTTGTGTTAACTTTTGTTATCGTTACATATGTTTTTATGTAAAACACTAAAAATACTTCTATTTTTTTATATTTATCGTTATGATATACATAAATAATTAAAAGCGTGACTTAATTAGAGATAATAAATTCATTTGTTAAAAACCAGATTGGTGACTGAATCAAATACAATTACCGAATAGACATGCAGATAGATCACTTGTTTTTAAGTGGCTCCTTGAATGTAAAGCTATATATGACCCAAGTATTTACCATATTTAATCAAAACCGTATAATGATTACTATAATATGTATAAATCACCCAAAATGGTAGAATGAATTAATAAACTTTTATTGTATGAGGTTCTGACTTCTCCGTCAGCACAATGGTATCTTCATTGTTCACAGGTATTAATCCTAATCATAATGTTACTGGGAACTTATGTCTATGAAAAATAAAGTTTAAAATAAAATTCAGTGATGGCTATCATAAATTAAAATTATTGTTCTGTAAAGAATAAGTACTGGCAGATTGTCATATTTATTTGTAATTAAGAGTGGTCAAAATCAAAATTACTTTATTCAGTTTAGGCCCTGAGAAGGCGCTTATGAATGTCAAAGTTACCACCGGTTCAGAAAACAACCCAGTCATCGAGAAGAACCGGCAAGAAACTCGATCTGTGTTATCTTTTCATTAACATATTATAACTCACATTTTTTAAAACATAGTTACAAATAATTACACATACATAGTGAACATACAGTTCAAATAAATACTGTTTAAATAGTAGCGAGACATTTCTTTATTCACTGTAGCAAAAAATTGTGTCATTGGTTTTTTTATAGATGAACTTTTCAATTAAAATGTAACTTAGATGTTAAGTTAAAAATAATCAATTTAAGAAAGCTTGAGAAAGGTAATTTGCCCTCAAGTAGGCTTATCTAAATAGACCAACTGGTGCTTGTTGACGAATCTTTACCTTTACTATCATATCGTCATAATGTTGAAAGTGATGACGGATCAGCTGTACATGTGGTCAACATTTATAAACAGGTTCGATTCTTTACAATGACCTAAAGACTTTGATTAAGAAAAGCATTAAGATGAAACCATACCATGGTGGTACAGCTTTTTCTAATGTCCATCTGGTTACATACCAACATAAAGCTTAAAATTTGTTCAAGCTACTATGTTTGTTCTGGAAGCTTCACTTGAACATCAGTCTTTTTTTATATTATAGGGGGCAAACGAACAGGTGAGTCACCTGATGGGAAGTGATCACCGCCGTCCATAGACGCTAGCAACACCAGGGGAGTTGCAAGTGCGTTGCCGGCCTTTTAATATATGTGGGCTTCCGGCGCTCTCACTGCCCGAACTGAAACGCAACAGTGCTACCACTGTTACTTCATGTCGGTTTTCTGTGAGAGGGTGGTACTACCCTGGGCGAGCCGACCCATTCATGCTGAAACCAGTAATAGCTTCAGCGTAGCTCTACCACCTACTAATGTTCAGTCTCCTATGTAAAGGGTGTTATTATCTTAGACAATGTATTGTCACAGATACAGTGAGAATGTGATCAAACACTAAAATGTATAAGATATATAAAAATAAATGCTTTACCACAAGTTCAAATTTAATATAGGATTTCAGGTCATGCAAAACTTGAGCAAGGAGAATAAGAATTGCCCGACAAGTGATTTGTGCTATTTCATTTATTAAAAAAAGTGTTTTATTCACTGTTGCCTTATTTTTAGCATTTATGTCCAGTATATCCCTAGTTCTTTACTTTTAGTAAAAGAAAGGAATTATTATTTAGATACATGATCTTTTTTTATCTTGTTTTTAAAATAGACCTTACTAATTTATAGTAGTCTTATAATCATTTGGGATAAATTTAGAAGTCATTAACATCCATTTGCTTGTTATTCACAGCACCAAGCACATATTCTAGAAATTCCAGTTTAATTTTATTGGGTGTCATTAACATTCTACTAAATATAGGACTGTTGCAAGATATACTTATAGCAAAAAAGTCACTGATTTTAAATGGATATAATTTTTATTACAGACAACATATACATAGTTAGAAAATGGAGGGAGTAACTGTCAAAGTAAAAGCTATAGATTGTTCTGATGTAGAAGATGGTGATAGTTCCAATAATAGATCTGACATTTTTGATGGCAGTGAGTGTACGTCAAGATCACCTACTAAAACTGAGAAATTGATTGAAGGTGAGTATGAGCAAGAGGAAAATACAGAAGATAGCATAGATGAGACATCAAGCACAAAATTAAAAAATACACCAAAACGAATTGATAATAAAACTGATGAAGCATATTGCCAAATCTGTGACAAACGCTTCAAGACAAAAGCCAATTTGAGACAACATATAAAGCACATACATTCTGATGAGTATTTTGTTGAGTGTGATAGATGCGAGCGCACATTCAAATCGCACGCACACCTTAAGTCGCACGTGGACTGCGCTCACCCGAAACCTGGGACAGAAGCAAAGTGTGATGAGTGTGGCAAGGTGTTCATAAATAAGAAAAAGTTGAGCAACCATAAGTACTACACTCATGCTGCACCAGAAGAGAGTGTCTCCTGCAAGATTTGTAACAAAACTTTTATGAAGCAGTATAAATTAAATGTTCACAATCGTCAAGTGCATGCGTTGAACCGAAGAGTGTCCTGTGATAGTTGCGGAAAGTCTTTCAAGAATGAGATGCTTCTACGAAGACACGCAAAATGGAGCCATCTAAATGATCCGATGGATCACAAATGCGACGAATGCGGAAAGCAATTCCCCTCCTGGAGACATTATAAGAAGCATAAAGAAAATGCGCACTCTATGCTAGAAGGGTTAACATGTGATTTGTGTCAACGAGTTCTGGCTAATAAGAAGTCGCTGGCGAGACATTTAAAAACTCACAGTTTAGGGAAAACCTTCAAGACGAAGCCGAAAGGTGAGGAGCTGCTGTGCACGATATGCGAAAAGAAATTCAGCAGTAAAACTGCACTGTTCTGGCACAATGAAAAAGACCATTCAGAGACCTATGAACTTAAGAAGACGTGCCACATTTGTTCGAAAGACTTTTCTGATCAACACGTCCTAAGGCGTCATCTTGAAGCGGTGCATCCCATCGAAACGGCAACGTGTACAGTCTGCAATAAGACCTTCAAATCTGCAATAAATCTAGAGAGTCATATGAGGACGACTCACGCGCCTCCAGAAGCGGCGAAAACTTGCGATGTATGCCACAAGACCTTCAAATGTGCGATGCATCTTCGTATTCACATAAGCGCGGTGCACCCGGCAGACGGGGCTGTGGTCTGCGATATTTGTGACAGACCGTTCGTCTCCAAAAGATATTTGTACGCGCATAAAAAGATCCACGTGAAAAAGAGAGAATTTGATTGTGGCATCTGCGGGAAATCTTTTAAACGGCAAGTGGATGTTGGAAAGCATGTCAGGAAAGTCCACAAGAAACAAGAGACCACAGTTTCCCGATGCTTAAAGTGTAATTGTTGCTTTAATAGTGACGACGAGCTTCATCGGCATATAATCGGTTGTACAGTAGGCGATACGTTTAGTCACTCGCTTAAAGTTATTAAAATTGAGATCTCTGAAGAATGATTCACTCAAAACAGTCGAACAAGACTGAAGGTCCCAAGTAAAATATCAGGGTTTGCCTCACGGGGTATCTTCCTCAGAGGATATGAAGTTGAGTACTTGGTTACACAAAGTAATCTGAAAGTTAGTCATTCAGTGATCACTTGTCAATAAAGTCGGGCAAAGATTTTTAGTGAATAGTTGGGATTTATTTAGTTTCGAAGATTTGAAGTGAAATAAGGGAGAACACGGAGGAATAATATGGAAAAGTATTGTCAACTTGTAAATACAGCGGTTTCTGGCTGATATGGAAGAAAGCACTATTTAAAGCAATTCAATTAAGCTTTTAAAAAAATTGTTAATTGTTATAAAAAAAATTGAGACTTTGTATCATCCTACTTATGCAGATAGGTATTTAGTGCTGGTAGTTTTTGTACTCAACCAATGCTATAGCTAGTGAAGATATGATGAGCCATAATAGTAAATTGAAACTGTTGATGAACTTGGAAAGAAAGTGATGGATTACACCAGTTTTCTTAGTTACTTGCATTAATTCAAACGGCTTGTTCATTATTAGCAGTTTTATAGACTAATATAGCCGATTTATTAAAATAATAAATGGTGTTAATGATTGTAGTTTGGTCAGCAAACTCACTCGGGATGGAAAAGTACTTTGTTGTGACATTTTTTTGAGGAGGAGATAGAGTGATTTTTAGAAATGCAGTCCGGTATCATATTTCAGTTTGTTCAAACTAACTGTTTTAGACTGAATCGTTGGAAGTTTCATAGAACAATATCTCAAAGTGGCGTTAACATTAGTTCTTTTATTATAAATATAAATTTTATTATAAATGCATTTTATTTTTTAATTCCTCTTATTACTTACATTCACGCCGAGTCCGTAGTGAGATCTCCTCATCCATTTGAAACCCCAAAATCTCTATTAGTATATATATCTGCTATGTAGTGGGTGGGTATGAAGTGAGTTTAATGCGCACAATGTTCTCCTTTTCCGTCTATAGACTAGACTGGATTTTAATTTATTTGTTGGTAGATTTTAACCCATTCATGGAAAACGAGCACTCCTTGTGCAACTGTGCTTCAAATAAAGAGCCAATAAACCAACAATTTTTTTTTAACTACCCACAATTCAAACCTATATTGTTTATTCTCATGTGATTGTTAATATAATATAGATATAATATAGTCTCTTTTTAACACTTTCCCTACTTCAAATATGTATTGCAGTTTTATGCACTCTCATCTCTACTGTCCAAATTTGAATTTATTATCCGTTATTCACGCCATCTTTTTTAAAAAGTCTCTTCGATATAAAAATACCGTTGAAATATATTTAAAAATATCTATAACACCCGAACCCTACAAGTAGACAAATATAGAGAGATTTCAAATGAAACTACAAATAGTTACAAAAATGTTTATTACATTCACACAATTATACACAAACACAATAATAAAGGCGGTGGCACGCGCCGCTCAGTCTCGGCTTCGATTCCAGCGTCCAAAGACAACTGGAGCACGTTTTTTTAACATATTATTCTAAGTACGTGTAACAGACGCTACTCACACATTAACTATAACAATATGTGATATTCAAAGATGGTTGAACATGTTAATTTGAGAAGTGAGATCGACTCTCAGACATGGCTGCTGGAACACATTTTTACTTAGTAGACCTACATAGACCAGACTAACCTATTCTCAGGCCCTGTGGTGATCTTAGAATTAACTCTGTCTTTTGATGGAACCATAACTCAGTGGATAGGCATTTTCTAATACCCACCTGTCCAGAAAGGGGTAACCCGTTTCTCGTTGAAGATCCAGTCACCAGGCACCTGTAGCCGTTTTAGCAGCTGCGTTTGGGACCCAACCCCAGTCTAAATTTACGGCACACTATCACTTAACATCAGGTGAGATTGCAGGTCAATTGTAAACTTAAAGGCTTAGGTGTGTAGTGATTAGCTAATAGTAAAGTATTCCAAGATGGTCATTTCTTAAAATCGACTAGAAACCCAATAATACAGATGTAAAAGTTACGACAAAGTTTAAATGAGCGATATTGAAATGAACAATTTTAAAATTCAACATTTTCGACTGTGAACAATTTAAAAATTAAACAATTATGACCGAGAACAATGTCAAAATGAACAACATTGACAAGGAACAATTTGGAAATGAATAATTTTGATAGTTATAATTAGAATATTGACTAAAATTGGCTAACGATCATATGACACGTTGTCAAAAATCAATAAAAAAGAACATAATTTTTAAGTATGCAAATATATGATCCGATATCGCTAAGATATTTGTCAGTGTCACATTTTACACGGAAAAATCAAGGAAGTGTGTGCAGCGCCACGTATGTCAGTAGGAAGCGACGCGGTCACGCCGAGGGCTGATAGAACTGCTCGCAGGTTTGCAACGGCTTGTATTGTCCACTCCAGCTGCCCTGCCTCCTGCTTGGGTTCCGTTGGAGCCGGCTGAGGCGTGGCCTTTGTCTGGAACAACATTATAGTTTAATAATAAAATACATTATTGATTTCAATAATAATAAACCAAAAATCATTGAATAGTAAGACTGAAGTACCACGTTGTTCGAGTTTCTAAAAAAGAATGCCCGAAGACACTGTTGGCCTGACAGACCTCTACAGTTTCATCGGACTACTGAATTGAAATCAGCCCCTAGGTTATTATTATTTTAGGGTAACGTTTCGATACGCTGTTTATGAAATGTAAAAGAACATCTGTTATGATCTAGTTGGGTAGTGAGGAGTGACGTACTCTGTTGGCGCTGCGCTTGATGTTGAGGTGCACGAGCTTGACGTGCGTGCGCATGGCGGTGCGCTGCGAGAACGTGCGCTGGCAGAGGTCGCACGGGGAAGGGCTTCTCGCCGGTGTGCGTGCGCACGTGGTTCACGAGGACGCTCTTGCCGCGGAACGCCTTGCCGCACGTGTGGCAGACGTGGCGCGGCGGCGGCCTCCTGCCGGCATGCACGCACCGCACGTGCTTGGCGAGCGAGCCCGCAGTCGCGAGCGCGGCGCCGCACTCGCCGCACGCATGCGCACGCACGCCCTCGTGCTGCACGCGCGTGTGCCGCCACACCTTCTCCTCGCTCTCGAACCGCTTGTGGCACGTCCCGCACTCGAACCTGCGCACCGACACGCACTACTCTAAATAACCTTTTAACCCCCTCAATATACCCGATTACATTGCTAAAAATATACTTATTACAAATATTTAATAATACATTTTGTTACATTTCAAAATTTTGTAATTAATCAAATGTTGTTTTAAGCTTCTACTGCCAACAGACTGTTAACCCCCGCGCTGTCCAAAACCATGACCATTTCAGTTCCATACAAACGAACGTGGATCTCATGAGACACTGGTCAACAGACAGTGTCAGCAGAATAAATTAAAAAAAAAAACCATAATTATTAGAAAATTAAAAAAACCAGCAACAAACTCGATCTGCTATACCTTTTCATTATACATATATTCAAAACGCAAATTATCCAAGAGCCACAACTTTAGAATCCAATTATTTATTTATAATAATCAGAACGATAGATAAAAAGTGAACGCACGCGTTCCTAGTTCCCACGCTCGATGAGTCGCCCATCGTTTATTCACAACGACGAATTCAAGCAAAGTGTAACATTATAAAGGAGAAACTCACTTGAGACTGTTAACGTCCTTGTGTTTCAAACTCTTCTGCAGATGTTGGCGGAGACTGTGCGATGATTTGAACCTGAAATGTTATATTTCAATAAAATTATTTAGTAAGATTCGCTTGAAAGCAACGCTAATTAGAAGTCCGTAATGGATGTATTAATTTTTTTCCAAGCTTACGCTTTCAACTACAATCTCACTTTATGTTAAATAACGCTGTGGTCTAAGATAATAAACTCACTCAATCTAAAACTGGCTCTCAGATACAGCTGCCGGAATATACTAAAAGGTGCTTAGGCAGTAAATTCTCAATTCGAGGGTGGTAGATAAAGCTTAGAAAAATCTTTACCACCATGCTATTATGGCTTCATCACGACGTTTCCGATTATCAATCACTCGAGACATCACAGTAATACGAACCCACATCGATTCTACCAGAGTCTTAGGATATAACAACCTAATCTACTTTACAGATCAAATGATCAAAAGAGTCTAGATCTTTTTACAATGTCAATCTAGAAGCGTCGATAAGTTTGGACGATTGAGGCAGTAGGTTTGAGTCCTGACCTAGTGTCGCACTCGACGCAGTAGAAGTCCTTAGCGTTGCAGTGCTTCAGCTGGTGATGCTTGATCTGGGTTCTGGTCCTGAAGCGAGCTTCACAGACCGCACACTCGTAGTTCTTGATGCCCTGGTGAATCCTGATGAATGTAGAAATTATTTCAAACAACACATAACCCTCAATAATATTATAGTATGTATATCCAAATATATATACTGCTTTACCATTGGAACCGACAAATATTAGAGCATATACTGAAAACAAAATAATACTACATCTCGATAGCAGCGCTATCTACCGAATGCAACTATCGATCGTGGGAACGGAATACAATGGGACTCCAAAAATAGATCCTCTCAAACGTTGTCGAATCGTTAGAGTAATGACGTCCGCCTTCCAGTGTTTTTCACCGTTTTTTAGTGAAAAAATATATAAAGAGGATTAAGTTTAATAAAGACCTTTACGTCTACAAAAGACGATTCACGAATTAAATTTAAATATTGAAGTACCAAAAAATGAATCTGATTTGTTTAGACCACTACACTACATTGGTACATTGAACTCGGACGCAACCGGGGCGGGGCGTTAGTTAGTTCATTACACAGTCACGCGAACTACTTTACCGGTAATCATGACATTTTGCATATACTTTGCCGGTAGTACAGAAAAGTACATAGGGTACCTTTTAGCCAGATAGAAATACTGTTAACACGAGTAAAGCCGCAAGCAAGAGCTTGTGAAGTATAAAAGTGTAACTGACTGTTGGTGTTCCGCCAATGAGTCCGCGTTGACGAAGGTCTTCCCGCACTGGTCGCACTTGGGCCTCTCCCCGGAGTGGTGGTTCCTCAGGTGCCCTCTGTGGGTCTTACTGTTACTGGAACACGTCAACATCTATCTTAGTCACATCACATTATATAGTCGTGATCGCCCGGTGGAATGTCAATTCCATGTCCTCGGGATCGAATCCCGGTTTGAATCAACGATTTTTTGGGAATTCACGTACATTTACTAATTTCAATTGGCAACACTATCAGCTGATGGTGAAGGAAAACATCGTAAGGAAACCAGAACTTGAAAAATGTTCTTGTCAGTATCATTCTATCTGGGAACAATATAGGACTGTGGATTTCTCGGCGTTTCATTACACCCTTATCTTCCTTCGGGAAGAAGTCTGTTGTGTGGCAGTGACCCACTACTTACAGGCTGATCTGAAGATGCATCACATCATGTCAGAAGTGGGACAGGCTGGTGACATTAACAAAAAAAATCATCAAAACAAAGTCCTTATTTTAAAGAAGGAGAGTTGGAGGTCGGAGGCGTAACGTTTTTTCCTTATGTGACGAATATACACAAGTATAAATGAATGAATGAGTGAGACAAAAGATAGTGGGAAATCTACAAGAATATTGAAAAAATTGACGTCCAGTTGCCATTTTATTTATTTACAGGGTCGTATAGTAAAAGAAATCTTCGGTCCCATTTTCGTCATTACTACATCGTATAGAAGGTTTTTGCCCAGAAGTGGGACACGTATATTTCAGTAATTTAATTATATTATTAGAATAAAATACGTACTCACTTGGATACCTTGCCGCAAAATTGACACGTGTACAGAGTCATCATTCCCTCGTGCTGCGTACTGCAAAATTACAATTATGAAAAATCTAAATCTACCCAAGCGATGGGTCAGTAATATTGTAGGGATGAAGAAAACATTTTTCCAAGTGACGTGTGAAGTCACATTTTTGTTATCACCTAAATCACTAGATGGCGCTGTTATTTCATTTTCGCCGAGTAACAATATTTTGGCGACTAGACATCAAAAGTATACTCTATAGTGTTATTTCATCAAAATGAATATATATTTTGTTCCAAAGATCAAACTATTTGTATTGTTTTTATTCTCCCCTTTCATGTTCATTTATTTCTGCAACATTGACACCGCTCTATACATACATACTTACTTGTATTATATGTACATAATATATATATATATATAAAACTATAACTCGCTAGTATTAGTTCTAAATTGAAATGCTAGAGTGCTGATAAAAAAAATCAAGTGATACCATTATTTATATAATGCATTCTCTTGTAGTGTTTTTTTTTATTCTTTATAGGGTTAGCGTTTGACCACAATCTCATCTGATGTTAAATTTAAAATGGCAGTCACACTAAACCTAGAAGGGGACTGGCTCTTGAGTACAGCTGCTGGAACATATCAATAGTGCTCGACGACAGATTTTCAACTTGGGAGTAATACCTAGCTAGACGGACTTAGAAAAAGCTCTGCCCGACATTGTACAGAGCGGCAGTTCTGACCGACTGTGACTAAATTATCATTAAAAAGTCTAACTATAGATAAAAAGTTACTTTGTTTATTTGAACGAAGTCTTCTAACGGAGCTTGCGGTACTCTTACACACACACCGTCATGTAAGGAAAAAACGTTAAGCCCGCTGGTTTTGGATTTGATACTACTACAAGTTATTTGCATTGGAAAAACATAAAAAAGGATACAATTAATACAAACAAAGAGAGTGAAAGAATCGCTTTTTCCTTACGTGACGAAAATATACAAATCTAAAATCTTCACATTGAATTATATTTAAAAAAAAAGCGTAAGAAAATATATTTTCGATAGGAGTACTTTTTAATTGCAGGTGACACAAGCTGTACCGACTGTGACTCCGCACACGTTCGTTGTCGTCTGTTCCGATTTAAATTATTAATGATTTTGGAGAGTGTTGTGTTGTGTTGTGTTGATAGTGCAGTGGTAGTGTGATAGTGTTTACCGGTAGTGATCGAGTATGGAGGCTCTGTCGGTCATCCTGCGAGCACACTTGACGCACTCGTACCGCCGCGTGTGTATCAGAGAGTGCACGCTGTAGCTGTACGACGTAGGCAGGAACATATGACAGAACTTGCATTCGAACGGACCCCGTGACTACAAAGACAGGAAAAACTTTTATTCTTCTAACACATCACGGTTACAAGATAAATAAGAAACACGGATACTTAACAAGATTATTTAAAAAAACTATAAACTGAATAGCTAGTTAGGATTCCAAATTTTGAGTAAAAATATGGTGTCGTTCATTGACATACAATGTTATAATTGAGATTCGTATGTTTTTTTTTTTTAAGTTTTATAAATCTAATGTTAAAACTACATTCAATATAAGATAATTAACTTCAATTATAAGTAATTATGTTGCGTAAAATATTAAATATTACAGGTTTTATATTCCTTGCAGAATATATCATAATTTTTTGCTTTTGTTTCATTAATTATTGTGTTACAAATTTCATACATTTTAATATGGAGCAAACTTAACAAAAAAAACTGGGTTACTATTATGTTACATATAATTATCAATTATTATGTAATTTTTGTGCCAAAAGTGGGAATTTTGACGACCTTTTTGTTTAAAGTGTCCAACAACAACACCTCCCCCGTTCACCTGCATGATGCAGTACAACTTAACCATACTGCAATGCTGAATTTCAATGGAGAGCCATAGTAATGTACGGACGTATAGTCTATGGCTTAACAAACGTATCACATGACTAATTAAATATAAAATAAAATAATAATAATAATAAAAAAATCAAATGAAATATACAACAAGGCAGTATCATAATACAGATGGGGACAACAAACGAAACAAAAATACTACAAGGCATGCTGAGGTAAAAATTCAGAGTGAAATGTCGAAATGCCACTCAGGATCACAGCAACACAGTGTCTAACATAAGCTAAAGAATGTATGTACTCTGAGTAATATTAATGTAATATTTATTTATGTCTTTAATTTTCACAACTTTCTATAAAGAACGACAGCCCACCCGATAGTCATTTGTCTCACCATAGCCCTCGAGATTATGAATAAATATTTGTTACTAACCAGTACACTACAATTAATACCACGTGAATGTAGTGTAATGCGAACATAATTAAAAACAATAATACTTTATTCAACTTAGTCCTAGATAAGATGCTTATGAATGCCAAAACTCTAGCACCCGTTCAGGCAATTGACCAACTACTACTGTGACCTGGTTTATTTTTTCATCCTACATATTTTCATAAAAATAGATTACAATTTCATTAATTTTTGACAGATGCACCTCTGTGCGGACATGTTCATTTCATCCATCAAAATCACTCACATTTTTATCTACCCCCTAATAGCCTTTTGCATCACAACAGCTTGCTGTTTGAACATGACAGTCCAACCAATCGGTAATATGCTTTGGAACTTTGTTATAAAACCTAACAATATTAGCTGTAACAGGATAGCTATATTTGTAAACATTTTTTTTTTACATTGAAACTTCAATCCTGTAAAAATGAAATCGTTTTTTTAAATTGTACTCCTGTCATTGGTGCTTAGACCTTATGGCGGAGCGTAATGATATTGAGCCTAGATGTGAAAAGTTCTCTGTCTGTGAATAAAAGTCTTGTTAAAATCGGTTCAGCCGTTTTGACAAAAGCTTCCTTTATAAGACCACAATGTAATGAAATAAAATGGCAACTGAATGTCAATTCTGTCAATATTTTTGAAGATATCTCTACTGTCTTTGTCTAAGTGTCTTAGTTTTTTATATGAGGATATTTTACCCTAATTTTTTCACTTTTTCATATGACTTTTCAGACAATTTCTTTCATACAAAACTTGTCCTGACAATTTCAAACACAACTAACAAAGAATTAACCAAACAGTTGCACCTATTTTGAAGTGATTCACTTACACATGTAGAAGAATTGATTTTTATTTATGTACATAGCTTGTATATATTATGGCGTTCCACCACCCTGAATATATGTCAACTCACCGGGCTATGTTTGTGCATGTGGTTCTGTAGTTTCGCTTCGAAATTGAAACCCTTGAAACAGAGCGAGCACTGGAATGGGAACTTCAAGCTAGTTTTACTCTCTTCCTGTAACCAAAAACAGGGTGTGTCGTTAAAGTCACACGATAGAAGTGAAACTTTTGTATCACAGAGAATCAATGTAATGAAGAAAATACAACAAAAAACCAACGTGACGTGGTGTTATTACACGGTCACCAATCTAAGTATTGAACGCAACCGACATTGCTTAACTTCGGTGATCGGGCGAGAACCGGTGTTTTACACACTCTACCCGACACAGTGTTCATTCCCATACCTTTTCCTTACACGAAAAAGTTGCCGATCAAAATTTCAAAGTCTTACCATAACAAGTTATTAGGTTTCAAGGGTGATTCCCATTTCTGAGTTCATCATGTCAAGCTTCACACACATGGTAAGTTACCATCAGGTGAGATTGTCCTTAAATAATTATTATACATGCTGTAAAAATCGATAGAAAAGCGCTTTGAAAGATTCTGGAGCCTGTGAGGAGACAATGGCATGAGGACCCCCTGAAGAAATGTAGAAATTGAATAGGGAATTGACTGGTAAACAAAACATCCTTGGGTCGACCAACAGATCGTCGTCTTATTGGTTATGACATGGTGGAGTTAACGATTGGTATGAGTTTATGAAGTACAAAACGCTCTTTTGAAGAATTTTACTCATTTACCTCTCTCTCTGTTTATAGTATAGTTATTTCTTTTTCTCTCTAACCGTAACTTATATTCCATCATCTTTGTCCCAAAAATAGTGCATATAAAATGGCATTAAACTTTGAATTCTACTCTCACGGTTCCCGAAGAGTATTGCTTCACAAAAATATCAAATATAAGCTTTAACTTCAGAATTATGCTTTTTTTATATTCTTCTTTATACACAATACTTACTAGCTGATACCCGCGACTTCGTCTGCGTTGTTTATTATCTTAACAATATATTTATGTACAGAGGAAAAATATAAAAAAAATCAAAGCAAAAAGTATACTTAGCTTACAAAATTTGTTTTATAAGCAGCGCTTATTAGCATTATAAGCAGTGTTATCTATGTATATCCCCTCTCCGGCGGACGCGCACCACACCGCTTTCCCTACTTTACACATCGCTGAATGCGTATATTAGTTTAATAATACTTTAAATTAAGATATCGTTTTTTTTTTAATAAGAACCAAGTGTATAGAAGTAAACCTAAAAAAATGGATCAAAATGTACGCGGTAGGTTTTACGTGATGCGCGCACAACAGCAGACCTTTGTCATTTTATTTATATAATTATCAGAATATCGAAAGATGTTGACTAGTACCTTAGACATCTAGACTAATGACTAATGAGAAAATGTAGAATATCACAAACAATTCAACAGTTTACAGCATATCCATTCAATGTTGCCGTAATAAGAGTCACTCACTACCGATATAGTATAATTGTCGCTATCCCCAACTGAACCTAAATATATATAAAAATATATGTTTGTATATATAAGATCAACAAACTTTAAAACTGATTTAACAATTTCCATAACTTTGTTAACAGGAGGTGGCTGGGCTATATTTTCTTTCTTATTAAATTTTGCTGCAGATAAAAACACAGGTGATTGCTACTACTCCAAAATACACATGTAAAGAGAGTGTGTTACAGTATTACTTTCATTTCAAAAATATATTAATTTACTTATCTATGGTTCAAGGAGTCTGTGGTTTAATGTTGTGTAATCTATGGTGTTATTTCTTTGTGAAAATACATTAATAGAAAACAGTTTAAGTGTATTTTAAATTACACAGTTGTAAAAAAAGTAGTAATATTTATGGATAATAAACTTTAATGTAGTTCCAATTGTATCAGAAACTCGCTACTATTTGTTTTTATAGTATCATTTAACTGATTTATACATAACTGACCTCTCTCTGCTTGACCTGTTCCTCAGGGTTGAGCGTGACGACGCGTATCTTGTCGGGGTCCAATTCGATTTGCCTACGTACTGACTTCCTCTCGTTAGGTTCATCCGAATCAGGATTAGCGTTATTGCTGTAAATAGTCATTTTAAGTTCTCGAGTCAAACAGAAAGAATGTAAACTGAAATACATTTTGAATATAAATGCTACATGTGTGGTAATCGCGAATCGGGTATTTAAACAACATATTTGTAAAACAAGATTCCTTTTTCTAATTGATTTTACAACAAGACAGAAGTCTTATGCTACTCCCACACCTGCGTGTATCGGTACGAAGTTTTGTCTATGGTCAGATTAAATGTAGATGTGGGAAGATATTATCGTTATGCGTTACGAACTATCGGATTGCGTGACGATACACGCAGCAGGATAACTGGGGCCGCGGTTTCTACACACATCAAAGGAACTTGGAGACGTTAATTTCGAGTTACTATTGAAATGACAATGGTGTGAAAACGTTATTCTACGCCTTTATCTGAATTCATTTTGAGGTTACTTTATAGCGGCACAAGTGACCGAACCTTCGTCGCGCAGGTATGGGACTAGCATTAGAATATAGATCGCATTAAAACAAATTTGTTGACAGCACGAGAAATATAAAATATTTAAGAAATGTACACATCTCAATATACCACTTACAATCACCGTATAAATGGCGTTTTTAAAACAAACTGTATCAACCCCTAAGGATACCATTAGACGTTTCACATTAATAACTATGTTATTATTGTTATGTTATGTTTATTAATGACTCCTAAAATTGAGAAACTACTGTTAAAAATTGTCTCCTTAAAAGAAAGACGAAAAAAATGCTATCCAATGGACTGAGAAATCAACTTAAATGAATAGGTTATTAACCATATTAAATGGTATATAATTCTGATAAATGATGACTTGATCGCAATTTATGAGTAAATGGACTGAATTGTATGTTTGATTGATTGATTTCTTATATCTAAAAGTGTATTACTATAGTAATAAATCACATAGTATATTTCGCTGTCATATAATTCAAACAAAATGAAACCATAGAGTATCACCATAATTATTTGAATCTGGTCACATCATACTAAGAAGCAGTAAAATAAATAAAATATCAAATCATAAAAGTGATGATGGCTCTGTTGGTACAGTGTTCGAACGTCAAGTCTATCGACATAGGTTCATATCCTTGCGTATGAGCTAGTGCTTTCAATGAAGGAAAACATTGTAATGAAACCATAGTATAGTGGTAGGACATTTTCTAAGCCCACCTGGCTGGTTACTACCCTCAAGCACCTGCTCATGTGTTCCAGCAGCCAAGAGCCAGTTCCCCTCTAGCGTGTTCACTATCTTACACCATATCGTCATTTAATATCAGATGATATTGCAGTCTAATACCTAAAACCTATAAAGTATAAAAGAATATCTATAAACAACAAACAAACCTTGCCTTCTTTTTTCTGACTTTATCTTCCTTGTCTTTCTTGTTCGATTTCTTCTTTTTCTTCTTCTTCACTTCCCCTTCAATTTCTGTCTCCTTGACTAATCTGTCATGTAATATTGTATTTAACTCATCCTCTGTTATTTTTCCCTCATTTGTCCTGATGAGAAACATAATAAATACAGTTAATCGAAAGACCTTCTATACTGAAGTTAGCACTGAAGCTATAAAATTAAAATTGTATACATATAAAACAAATAGAAGGGTCCTCTGCTTGTTATTTTGCAATATAGCAAAATTGACTTTTGACAAAACCTAAAATATAAATAAATCACAGATCCCATAAAACAAGTGAACCATATATTTTTCACGAGGAGGACGTCATGGCACTAGTTTGTCAATTATGAAAAAAAAAAAATTACCTAAACTCATCAAGTGTAATATTGTCATCATAATCTGAGAAGCCATTTTCCTCTTTGATCTCCTCTTCCACCTTACTGTCAAGTAGTGGCAGATCTATTCCATCCAACTCTGTACTAACTTCTTTTTTTTCATGCTGTAATATGAACATACTTTTTAGCAACATTTACATGCTGCATGTAGTATTTAGTGCAGCATGACACGATAGAGTCTTGCCTTGCTGTAGACTATAGAGCATTGATCACCTAAAGACATTTATTTTTTGATATTGCAATTAATTAAACAAACAAATAGCAAAGATGCACTTCATCACCGAAACAAGTTATTTCAAAGGGCAAATCAGCATTTTTATAGGGTAGGATATTTTTTAAAGCCCCCTAAAGACAATATTCTTTACATTTCTAACTACATTACATAAAGATATATTACTTTCGACACCATAAGATATTTAGTCACATAATAATATTTTAATTTAGACAAACACATTTTAATTATGAGCATATAAAGTAGAACAACAGAGATATCCAGTCAAAAATTGGCTAACTTCAGTCAGATTCCTGTGAATTCATTTACTCAAAAAAATAATATGTTTATTTTTTTCGAACTAACCTACACTGTTGGCTTCCTCAGGCCTGTACAGTTCCACCGGACTACGTATAATATGTTTATTTTTCAATTTCTTATTACTTTACAGATTTGACATTTGGCTACAATCTCAACTGAAGTCAAATGCTAAACATGCTAAACCTAGAGAGGGACTGGCAGCAAGTTCAGCTTCCGGAACTCATTTATATGTGTTTGGTCACATATTCAACATGAGGGTGGCAGGACTAGGCAGGCTTAGAAAAAGGCATATCACTATGCAATGTCAAACATTAATGAGAGTTATAACATTTCTTTGAATATGGTGAACTTTCTATAACAAAGAGTGTGTCCTTGTACAAGACATACTATTGAATATGTATAGGAAATATTTCACCTGTAAAACCTTGAGAAAACCCAGTTTCCCTTTTCCATTTGTCTCATAGGTGAGAGTATTCGATACACTGAGATGAGGGCTGGCGTACATAGCTAGTTCTGGATCTTGAGCATCCAGTGGAAACTAAAAAATGCAAATATCATTGTAATCAA
This sequence comes from Antheraea assamensis, assembly GCA_035772565.1. Lineage (NCBI taxonomy): Eukaryota > Metazoa > Arthropoda > Insecta > Lepidoptera > Saturniidae > Antheraea > Antheraea assamensis. The sequence goes on along the minus strand of JAQQSE010000099.1, from coordinate 427,549 downwards.
CTCGGTATACGGATCTCACTGCAGAGATTAAATAAAATTATATAATAAATTATTTGCATTTATTCTATAGAGGAGCTAAGTAATACTAAACTCCTGGTTACAGCTTAACCATCAATCAAGCAATCAAAGTAAGTGTTTAACGAGTTATAAATCTATTAAATCATAATACCTACAAAGAGCTCAAAAATATTGAAAATATCTGATGTGACCAGAATGTAAAATTTTATAGCACATTTCAACTATATCATCATGATCAGACATAATAAATTTGTGATTCATATTCTTAACACAGATTTTTTTTATATTTCTCTTAAAATTTTCAGCCAGCATTGAGAAATATAATTTTTTTATAAACTAAGAAGTCACAAAGAAGTTACTCTTCTGATGTTAAGTTGATAATATCCATAATGAACTTTTGTTAAGTAGCTGACTGACTGACTTTTGGATTTCTTATATAATGAAGATTAAGGGTTCATCAGTTTATGACCTACGAAACTTTGGACCAATTATAACCCAGCATAAGCACTTCTATTTTGTGTAACAAATAAGTAAAAAGGGTGTTGATTCTGTAGTCAAACCTGGCACAGGCTCTCATAATTTTATTATGTCCCGAGAAGAATTATCTGGGTATTGTGTATATCTATATGTGTATAGTATTAATTACCATAAGTTATGCTTAGTTTGGAATTACATGACTGTGTGTAAAAAAAATATGATGTGTGCTGTAACTTAAGATAATGAGGTCAGAGCTAAGCCAGAATCTTTCAACTGATACAAAAAGATACTCACAGGTGCACATCTTGTTAAATATTCATAAAGCAATGAGTGAGCTCTCAACACCTTTTGCCTAAAGCGTACTGCGCTTCGGAGGAGAGCAGCGCATTCCCAGCATATCCAATGTGGCATAGCAGTCACTAACTGTTATCTAAAAACAATATACAAACTAAGAATTAACTGGAAATGTGTCAATAGTAAATTATGAGATGAAGCATTGGAAGTCTCTGTCAACATTAACAGACTTCTAGACATCTCTGAAGAGTGATGGAAGCTACCAAAGATTAGAAAATTTGGTATATAGACGATGCCCGATAATAAGTTAGAGTATAGTCCATGAAAACATGTATTGTAAAGAATATCATTAGCATATAAATACTTAACAGAGCATCTACCACAAATAATCGGGTTGTACTTGTTATGAATGTGGTATTTTTAGGAAACGAAAAGTTCATTCTTTTTTATTTATGTATTATGCACTCCCAAGTACTTTTAAACATAAGGAAAATAAATCCTGGTTTTATTTATTATTGAAATAAATATAAACTCACATTTATACCGGTTAAGTCGAAGAAATATGCACTAAAAATTACGGCATTAAACATTTTACGTTCCGTTGATAAACAACATCGGCATAAAGGTTTGTGTAGCTCAAAATTTAGTTTTATATCTTCTACAGTATCTAAATTAATTATATCCATTTTAATTAAGTCTAATACAGTCAGAGTGAACGTATAAACGTTTCCGAATGTCTTTATAAATTGTAAACAATATGGCGACCATAGAGTTAGACGCTTTTTTTTGGTTTCTGTGTTTTCGATTCTATAGAAAAGGCATTTAGACCGTACTGCCAAGTCAGACTTCATTAATGAGCATAGACTAAATATCGTAGTGGCGATTGTTAGTGTCGCCGCTTTACATTCAGTTAAAATAAAAGACGATTTTTTAAAATTAAATTTAGGTTGGGAGAATTCACCATTGTGTAACGTTAAAGTCTGGTATAGCTGAAAATGCTCGTCATACCGACAGCGTATAACAATCGGACAGTATGAAAAAAGAATAGTGTATGGATGTAATAAAATAATACATATTTTGACCATTTCAATTCGCAAAAAATTTAAGTCAAGAAAATAATTAAATTTACCGTAAATATATCACATATTAATCTTTCCTTTATTCTACATTTAGCGATATAATGATTTCATTTACAATAACGTGTATTCCACTTTTCATTGGTGACTAGTTTTATTTTTTTATGAACAGATTTAATATCTTATCCCCACTAAATACATATTCTTTAGCAGCATGCTAAGGTGCTGTTTATTAGTACAATAAACTACAAACCGATTAATTTACTTAATGTAATAACTTTAAATGAGCTACTATTTTATATATATAAATGTAAATGTATATACAAAATAATTTCATGTATCTCCGAAACGGCTGAAATGACTTTGATGAAATTTGGATATGGACAAGGTTTTGCTTTCAAAAGTTTTGAGTTTGAAAGTGGACAGATATAAGGGTAGAGGAAGACCGAACAAAGTATGGATGGATTGTGTGAAAAATTATATGTGTTTAAGAGGTGTGAATACTGAGATGACATTTGACAGGGGAGAGTGGAAAAGGAAAATATATTGTACCGACCCTACTTAAGTGGGATAAAGGTAAGATGATGATGACAAGGTTTCACTTTCTAAATTTATCGATATGGTTGTATTACCTACAGAAAGTGATATTACAAAAAAAAACCTTTTTTTATAACCATTTATTACCATAGAGATGAGAACAGTATTTCATGCATGGTCTAACTTGTGCCTTATAAAGAAGGCTTGGCAGGTCGAGCGTGAAAAGCCGTCGCATCCTGTATAGGATAGCTAGTCTCTTAAATAAAAACGAAACAGAATGAACAAATAAGAATGAAACATTTATAGAAGTTTATTAAGAAAACAATTATCTGCATCTTTTGTAACATTAGCATATGGGCTGAACCAGAGTCTGGAGTTTTTGTTTAATCTTCCAGTTAGAGTCCATGGAATTGCGGAAACTCTCTTTTCAATTTGGAGATGACGCCCACGATAGGTGGCTGCGTTAGAACTCGTTTTATATTTATCAGATCTGTATCTATAAATGACATTACATAGATGTTTCAAATTTCATTCGTTGTTGTTAGGTTCACACGCGAGAACGTATAACTGGGTTGGCGATAGGAAGTATACAGGTGAATCTGTAACAATAGATATTTATGATAATTGACCTTAATAATAATTTACACGATCGAATTTGCAATTAAGTTAAAAACTTATGGAAATAAAAAGTTTACGTGTTTTGACACACATCAAGGCAAACATACTCATGATTTATTGACCAGATTTCGATAGATGGTGGTCATAGATGTCATTATAGGTAGCATTTAATTATTTTGTACGTTATACAGTAAAAGTAATAACGATAAATGTAAATAAAGTAGTTTCAAATAATTTACAATTTGGTATCACTACCACAAATAATATGCGCCTTGAGCGTCAATTTGAAATGAATGCATCAAAGACAAAGGCACTGATATTACATTTTATAAAACAAAGTCGTCCGCCGCGACTGTCTGTCTGTTCGCGATAAACTCAAAAACTCGCTGAACCGAGTGTAATACGGTCTTCACCAATAGATAGAGTAATTCAATGAGAAGGCTTAAATATATAATTTAGTCAAGGTATTTTTTATAAATTGGTTGAAATATAATGGTAATTGTTGAAAGAATCTGAAGGTATTATGTAAACAACGCAGACGAAGTCGCGGGTGACAGCTAGAAAATAATAAATATTTATAATAAGACTTTTCTAAAATGCGTCATTTTATCATAATTTTTCGTTTCTGTATTTTCGTTAACAACTTTTTACCTGGTTATATGGATGTTCAGGAAAGTTAATATTTCATTTAATTTATGTTATCACAATCCTTAATACATACCAAAAGAAGCAAAGTGTTTCTTTAAATTATCAACGGAACAACTATGATGACCTTGACCTTTTCTGAAAACAAAAAAATCTATTTTAATATTATAATGATACAATAAAACATCAATTGGTACAAAATATAAGGTTTAAAAACATATAAATTATTCCATATTTACCGATTGTCGCCCAAATTGTTCAGCGACCTCGATAATTGGCAAGACGGTATTGGGTTCTGTAGATCGGCGAGTGAACAAGCGTGTCCTAACCTTCTCACCAATTTGTGTTGCATTGACAAATTCTGACATAACGAATTCGTTTCCGTTTTATCATCCATATTTAAATCCGATGGTTCGTTTTGTCCATTCTGTTTTCTCTTCTGGCAACAACAACCTTGACAGCTCTGCGAGTTTCCAGCTTCGGCATTTTCAACTATAATAGTAGGATTTTGTACAGGTTGTGTTCGTATCTCTTGGTTGTTCGTGGAACGGTGTATATTTGGATCAGAAGCGTGTGTTGGGCGGTATTTTTCGTTAATTTGCACAGTTTTCTTTCTAGTCATCATTGACAATTGATATTGTCCCTTGCGATTTGCAGATGGAGATATACTAGGCGATTTGTTAGGTGATGTATAGGCCGAGGTGGTCTCTGTAGGTGTTCTGTTAGTCGTTTTAATTTCATACTCAGTCGCTATTGCTTCAAATACCTGTGAAAGAAGCATTATTCCAATAGTAATATATCATTGCAATAAAAAAAAAAACAATAATTTTCCTTAGAAAAATAAAAACTGAATGTTATCAATATCAAAGTAGAAATTTTGAGAAGTATGTTGTTTTTTACTATCCCAAAGATCAACCGAATTCCAAAGCAAGTATAGCGTATACATTTATATTCACTTAATCGAATAGCTGACATACAAATGTAATAAGAAGTCAAAAATGTAAAAATAATCATGTTTGTTATAGAAATGTCCATTTCGTTCCTTATTTTTCGAACTTAAACTTCTTATGGGAAGGCGTTTATATTCTGATCCGCAACCTTTTTATGTGACGTAAAATGTGGTGGAGGTAAACTCCGTGTCGAGTAGAGTGTTGAAAACACCGGTTCTCGTCCGATCACCGAAATTAAGCAACATTTGACGCGGTTGATACTTGGATAGATGGCCGCTTGGGAACTCCGCATGACGTCAGCTTAGCTTTGTGTTGTACTTTTTATAAAGAAGTTGTCAATTCTTTAGTGTGGTCATACACTTACTTTTTTCAATAGAGCTACAGATATTTCATGAGCAAGCCTGTCTTAATATGTTACTCCTATACCTGCGTGTATCGTCACGAAGTTTTATCTATGGTCACACTAAATGCAGACATGGGAAGACATTATCGTCATGCATTATGTACTATCAGGCTGTGTAACGATATACGCAGTATTATAACAGGGGAGGCGCGGCGGTTCTTACGTAGATCAAAACAGTTTAGTGAAGCTATAGGTGTACAATCTGGAACGTATAATCTTAGCCTTTATTGGAATTATTTTTGACGTTAATTTTAGCGCCACAAGCAGTCGAATGCAGATATGGGAATAATATTAGGATAACATTTATTTTCATTTTATTGCCAAAATAAATAAACAGTGGAAAGTGAAATATCGTTGGAATATTGAATCGATATCCACAAATTCGAAACTCGTAATAAATTAACGAATATTTTGAGATCTGCGTCCATTTTCAGTAAGAAAATATTAGGTTTCTCGGCATTGTAATGGTCAATACATCATGGACTGGTACAGGGTTGGCAATTAAGCTTGTGCATTTCAAAAGGAAAAGAGTTTTATTAAGCAGTAAAAGGAACGAAGTATTTAAAGGTACTGGCTATCTAAATTTTTTGACGTGATAACGTCTTATAAATCGAACAACGCCGACTGCACGCACAAAAACCATGACTTATTGTCACGTTCTTCCTGAGACGGGCGCGCAAGCGATATAGAGGCCCGATTGGCCTAAGTGTTCGACTTGTGACGCGTCTATCTCACTTCCACTTCATCGCTAATTCAGTAATAATAATTCAATTCAATTCATAAAAGTGTGCAATTTTTCATCAATGTTTATGACGTTAACAAATAAAATCACCGTCCATAAACGGACTTTACAGATAACCAACTTTTTTTTATTTTTATAAGGCGACAAATTTACTGCACTGTGCCCGAGAATAAGCATAGTGCAATATAAAAACAACGGTGACCATCGTGAGATATACTATCCATCGGCAGTTACCGCTGTTATACCAGCCTGCAAGCCTCTCACGAAAACTAAAAGAGTCACTGTGACTCTATCACAATGATTATTGGATATACAATTGTTTTGTCCGGAATGCAACACGTCGAAGCTTGCCACTAATGCGGGTGTTACATCAAGTGTATAATAGCCGCAATCTAGACAGACACAACTAACAAACGACAAACTGTTTACATGATTTTACCTTTATCTGAGACTGTCGCCCTGTTAATATTGCGTAATCGGCATATTTTTAAATGCTAGTTACTTAATTGAATTTATTTTTGTCAGCACTGTGTTATAAATATCTAAATATGTATATCGCTTATTATTTTCATATTAGGTAAATGACTACTAAGCATTCTAACAATGTTTTATATTTAGAGTACTTCTTATGATTGATCGAGATACTGTAGAGTACTTCTTATGATTGATCGAGATACTGTCAATCTTAAATGATCAATCATAAGCAAGTGTTATAAATGTCTAAATATATCAATTATTATTTTCATGTTGGTTAAATAATTGCTAATGATTATTATAAAGTTCTATATTTAAAGTACTTCTTATGATTGATCGAGATACTGTCAATCTTAAATGATCAATCATAAGCAAGTGTTATAAATGTCTAAATATATCAATTATTATTTTCATGTTGGTTAAATAATTGCTAATGATTATTATAAAGTTCTATATTTAAAGTACTTCTTATGATTGATCGAGATACTGTCAATCTTAAATGATCAATCATAAGCAAGTGTTATAAATGTCTAAATATATCAATTATTATTTTCATGTTGGTTAAATAACTGCTAATGATTATTATAAAGTTCTATATTTAAAGTACTTCTTATGATTGGTCGAGATACTGTCAATCTACAACGACCAATCATAAGCAAGTAAATTGGTGGGGATGAAATCACAATAGCGGGCATTCAGAGGTATGTCGGGCATTCGTTATTCAAGATCGAGAGCAAACACATGGAATATATCGCCTTTAGGCTGTTGTAAGTAAAACGGTACTGTAATAAGACCGATAGTTAATACTGTGTGAAGTGTTTTTGTATTTAAAGTCCCTGCTACTGGTTGATGAACTAACACGGTTTACAACTGTGATCAATATAAACATGTTACTATAAGAGACAACAAAGTTAGTATTGCCATTTTAAATAATATAAACTTGTGGTCATCGAGTCGTCGACATTGGACCATGAAAAAGGGTACAGAGTTTTTTATTCACATCTATACATATAATAAAAATGAAATGTCTGTATGTACTATCAAAATAACCACTTTTTAGTGATAGGATATGAGCATATACATGATATTGATAACAAAACAATTTTTTTTTTAAATTTTTGTCTGTCTGTTTGTTCCGAGTAATCTTCGAAACGGCTGGACCGATTTTGACAGAATTTTTACTGACGGCTAGTTAAAACTACAGCGGGTGACATAGGCTACTTTATTTTAGACTAGCTGTCATCCGTGACTTCGTTTGCAGTACTATCTCCAAAACATTTGAACCATTTCTCACGGAACTTTTAGTAACAGATAGTTGATCTTATAAGAAGTAATTTACAATTATAAAAAAAAAACGCATGCGAAGCTGCGGACATAGCTAGTTAACAAATATAAATAATATTATTTTTTACCTGCTCAGCCTACAAGGTTTCTGGCGTAAGGCGAGTCCTTCGCCGGTAGCGTTTCCCTACAGAGCGCACATCTCTGGAGTCGGGACCAGCATCCTGTTACATTGAATAAGTAATAATCCATATAATATACGTAAATCTTATAACGTCAGCATCTCATGTCATGTCAGCATCACTGCTGGGCCAAAAGCTTCTTCCTCGAAGTGAGTACGGGCTCAGTCCTGTGTTTGTAAAGTTACAAATCTGAAGGAACGCGGATTTTTTTTTATAAGTTATTTAAGTCAACTGTATACCGATAGCCAAAATTAAGACAATTTCTTATTTTTTCAATTTGGCTTTCACAAGAAGTTGGGTAATATTTAATTACATACAATTTTTATTTCAGGTAACACCCACCAAATACAATAGTGCCATTCTGTTTATAGATTAACTTTATTTGAAGCAATTCGCTAGAGACAGTTCTAGACTTGAAGACTTCACACTCACCTTCGCAGTAGAGATGGGATCGCGCGCAACTCAAAGGTCTCGTGGCGGTCGACGCGCAGACGCAGCAAGACAACGCCTTCACGACTCCGGCGAGGGCTCGGCGCGACTTCTCACCTCTGGAGCCGCCTCCGCAGCTCCACAGCAACTATCAGTATCAAACACTCTTCATATTCTATTTTTTTATAACCATACCATGGTGGTAGAGCTTTTTCTAATTCCGCCTAGTTATCTACCACCTTTAAATTGATATCGTTAAGTATTTTATAGGTTTTACTGCTTGACGACAATCTCATCTTATGTGAAATAACGATGTGATCTAAGTTGGTAAATCTAGAGGGTAACTGGCTCTCAAGTGAAGACGCGGGAACCCACCAACAGGTGCTTAGGCGACAGATTTCTAATTTGAGGGTGATAACCAGTCAAGTGGTCTTATAAAAAGCCCAACAACCATACTATGGTTTCATCACGGTGTTACCCTACACTGAAAACCCCGAGTCAGTCCGCAAGGATTCCAAACTACGTCGAACCACGCTGTTTCCGAAGACGCTGAAGAGCCATTATCGTATTACATATGTCGTTAAGCACGTATAAATGTGTTCCAGCAGTTGTATTTGTTAGCCAGTCTCCCTCTAATGTTTACCATTTTAGACCACACTGTTACTTAACATCAAGCACGATTGTGAGCAAAATCTATCCAAAATTAAAAGAAAGAAAAACCTTGTTGCGTTGTGTGCGCTATTATTAATACATTGGATTAGGTTGAGAACTTTTTTAATTTGGTCTTAGCCCGCCATATTGATAATAGAAACTGATTTGTGACAAGATGTTTTCATATATATTTTTACTACCAATCCCAGAAGCAATTTATCTGCAATGCTCGTAAAGAAATCTCTCTTAAAGCATATTCACAATCACAAATTACATAGCTATTTCGAGATTTCACTTCTTTGTTGTCACAGTGCCTTTAAATCCAACGCAGCTGATCATTATTGGGTCTATTAGTGTCACGAAAACTCACTTCCGGGTCGTCTTTAGGGTCTACTCCGCAGTTCCAAACAAGCAGAGTCACGCCTCTCCCGGCTCCATCTCCTCTAATCAATCCAGCTACTTGTCCGACCTGAAAACATTCAAGTCATAAGGTAAACTTGATTTACTCAAATAAAAGATGGCAACTCTAAGAAAGTTTTTGTAAGTCTGATTGTAAGGAACCATTTGACACTAGATAAAATGCATTCTACAAATGTATATGTCTTAAAAAATCTTCGTTATGCTGTAGCCTATATCCAACTTGGGATGGCCATTTAAATATGCAAACTAAATAAATGACTTTAAACGTAACGTCCGCCCTCTGCGACCGTTTACTCCGCAATGACAGAATACACGAGATTACGCGCCATTCTTTCATGTTTTACAGTTATAAACATCGATCTACCCTTGCCCACACTGAAGTATATAAAAAAAAAGTATGATCTTTCAAATGGATATACGGAACTTGCTGTTGTGTTTTATTATATAAAGTTAAGTTTAAAGATATAAAACTAATGTGGGGCCATACACAGTAAGGACAAAGTTATTATAAATAAAAGAAATATTACCGGCAAACCGAGCAAATCCTTTCCATCAGCTTGTAGCAGACAGTCTCCAGTCTTCAGACCAGCGACGTCTGCTCTCCCATTCGGTGTTACATCATGCACCTGAGAATAAGCTAACAGTTATTTTTAAGGTCGGCTTAAGCTATCTCCTAGCAGATGCAAAAAATTTTCATTATAACCGCTAACTTAACGAATAATAATAACACTTAAAAATAGAGTTATACAACAAATGTGTTTTACAACGATTTTTCTAATGTTGCTGTAACATACGGGTAAACTTAACTTGATTATGTTACGAGTTCTAAAGTAAATCCACAAATATAACAATAAAGACCGGTCTAGTGTGAATCGGACTCTTCCGATAATGTCCGTCCGTAAGTGACGTGTTTAGCAAGAGGAAACCGATAGCTGAAATGACTAATATTGGCTTTAAAATGGTTAATTCAGATTATATACCAGAATTATGTAAACTAAAACATCCACTACTCTGTATGGTCATTCAAATAGTGATAATTTGGTACCTATTACGTATACAGAGGCAGCGCTGACATTACTTTGTTAAGATTTGGTAACCTGAATTTGTCTACTTGAATCCAATAAGTATTTAGCACGATTACTGCATCAGTGTTACTCTTGCGAAATACGTATAGAATGGGGCCGAGTTCAATGAGATAAAAGTTTTTATGTAACACGCTATATATATATATATATATATATATATGTATATGTACTATCTGTTACGCGTTACTTCGTCTGCGTTGTTTTAACAATATATTGTACAGGAGAAAACACTTAAAAACAAGTTTAAAGGAAAATATACTTTGCTTACAAAATTTGTATAGTCTCTTTTAGTGCTTATAAAAATCGTATATTCCGAAAACTGTAATAAGTTTATATTGAATTAATAATTTATATTATATTTAATGCTTAGGGAAACTTACAGCTTAACAACAAATTTAAGTAAAGTATATGAGACATAAATGAAGTTTCCGCGTGTATAATTCTTTTTTTTATAGATAATGACCAAGCGGCTAAGAAGTAAAACTAAAAAAAGAATATAATATAAAGGAGATAGATGATGGAACGGAACTCTTGATGGTCAAGTCCGATTTGCACTCAACCGATTCCTGTTGTATTATCTGTGTATTACATTAATACACATCATGAATCTAACTTACCCAAGGATATGGGTCCCACAGTGTCCTTGTTAATCTGAAGCCGAGACCTTCACCCTCGTCTTCTGGCAGGTTTAGCTGGAATTACATGCGATATTTTCACTCGGGTTTCGGGTTCACTGTTTTACCCGACGATTGTAGTTCATAGTTTTATTTTATTTGATTTGACCGACGCGGACGGTGACTTAGTCAGAGTGGGTTTGTACACAGCGTCGAATAACATAAGTGCGAGTCATAAACTGAATCTGACCTTTGCAACTTATTTTAAATTGTCTATTCAAAATGTGTTCCGAAGTTTGATTGAGTTTCTTGAGTTATATAAAAGCTTTTAGGTGAAATAGTGACATTTTTTATGTTTGCTCTTATCTCACTCGTTATAACAATTTTTTTAATTGTCAATGGGCCGTGTCCCGTATGTTTAGGACATGTATCGGAACTCTTTACCTTCTATTTTAAAATTAAAGTGCTTGGATATACCTATCTATTAAAAAAAATGAAAATACAGTTATTTTGAGGCTGATTCACGCCAAGGCTACTGAAAGTATTGGCCTAGAAGTAAGACCATTCGATGTGGAATTTTTCGAAAATTATTCTAGGATACTTATATGGGTTCCATGGAGCTTTTGCTATTTTTTTAAGCTCAATGAAGCGTGTGGGAAACAGCCAGTTGTAACTATATATTCTAACTGGGATTCGATTTTTCCGTGTACAGATATAAATAGTTTCTAACCGGATTTATTTTATAGAACCTATTAAGTTGGAGCATCGTTTTAACTTTTAAAAAGAGCTTACAATAATAACCCTGACGCCTGTTGTATAGTCCTGTTCATTGCCGCTTCCGGTCGCCGACGCATTCTCAATATCCGGCATCTCCATCTAGTGATATTTGTGTTATTAAATCCTATTTTAATCATAAAAATGGTTTTATATTTTACCTCTAAGCGATGATAGCTGAATGGTTACGGTGTTCGGACATTGCGTCGATCAACATTGTTGTTGAATCATTGCAATTGAGTTTTTGGAGACGGAAAACATCATGATGAAACCATAGCATGGTGATAGGACTTATTCTAATGGTCGCTTGGCTAGCTACCACCCTGAAGTTGTATATCTATCGCCAAGTACATGTAGATGTGCTCCAGTAGGTTCACTCGAGATCCAGTCTCACTAAGCTTAGCGTGTTCATCACCTTTGACCACGTTTTCATTTAACATCAGCTGATATTGTAGTCCAACGCTATATATAACCTATGAATATTATTGGCCCAAACTGAATTATGGATTCTGTTGCGGTAATGTTATTAGGTAGCAAAAGAAGACTCGAGTGGCTGAAGGTGATATGCATAATTTTTTATTTAATGTTACAATCTGAATGAAATTGTGTTATGTTCATATACGTATTCTGTTCTTACAAGGTTAGCGCAAATTGGCTTAGAAATGAAAATAACCAATTTACCCGAACCATATATCTATCTACTTATGTACATAAAAGAATACCGACCGACTGACTGACATATCAACGCACAGCACATGCACGAAATGCATTGCAGGGGAGATCCTTTTACACTGTAGGTTAGTACTAAGGAAGGATTTTTGGAAATTCAACCTTTAAGACAGTGTAGAAGAGAATGAAGATCTGTCGTTTTTTTATTCTATGAAAATTGGTATTTAGTCATTCAGTTACAAAATAAAAAAAAACGTGTTTCGTACATTTTGTTTAAGTTAACCCCTAAATGCATATTGTTGCCAATTGTCTACATTCCAATCCTACTTCATTTTATTGAAACATCTGAGTGTATGTGTTTCCGAAAGCATTTTGAAGCCTTAGAAAATACCTTGCGTGTGGAAGAAAAAGTTGACGTTACTTTTGGCGGGTAAATAATATTTTTTTTATTGTTGCTCTAAAATTAGTTTAAAAATTCAAAGGAAAAATTAAGTATTTAGGGTTAAATAAATGTCTTATGTAGTACTTTATAAACATATAAACACAGACAAAGTCGCGGGGGCGGGTGCTAGTATAATATAATTAAAGATATAATCAAACTTTGAGGCGCTTTTATCTCCATCCACTCATGTCTTCAATTTCAAGTCCAGTGGGAAATAACAAAGAAAGGAATATGAAATTTCTTTGTTATATAGTATTACGACACAGTGACAGCATTGTGTCTAACGGTAAGCACAATGCAATCTAAAACAATGACATCCACCAAGAGATCTACTCGTATAATCTATAAGTAGCCGTATCTGTCATGACGACCTACAATCCTTGGCCGCCCTGAATATAGCTGTAAGTTCGCGTAATATACTATAGAATTTAATACAAAACGAAGTTAACATATTATTATATAAACCTAAAATTGACATTTATTTAGCCTCAAGTTGTCTTGATGTTATCCATATAATATAAGTAATACGTACGTACGTAAGTACGTACTCATAGTTAAATTTGTGTTCTGCGCATCTATATTCAGAACGGTTAAAAAAATTGGCGTAGATTGTAATCGTTTTTTTAAAATATCAGGACACAATTTTACACTACTCCATTTAATTCTAAAGTAAGCACAGCATATGGTAATTAAACATTATATATAATAAATATTCAACTTCCAACAGAACTAACAATCCTGCTAAACAAATAAAAGTAATCACGTACGGGAATCGAGCTTGACGCCTCTCGGCACAATCGTAGGACTCGCTACCACAGTGCCACAATGCGAGTTGCTAGTCGTGATCCAGTCGGACTCGAGAATTTTTATGGCCATTCTCGCTAAAACTCTTTTTAATAGTAACAACATCAACAGTTACAATATACATAAAAATATGTACTTACATTTTACAAAAATAAATTCCTTAAAGTTGCCGATAAACGGGAAATCCGATTGTTTGAAAGTGTACTGTAGTTTTTGAGTATCGCGCACAACACACATCAGTGGATAAGTGACAAGCGCGGCGACGTTAGCTCACCTTTGGTGATGGGACATAGTCGATAAAAAGGTTATCAACAAATTTTGAAAATCACAGATATCCTATATTTTCTATATTATAGTGCTTGTGCATACATAGTAGGTATATTGTTTTTGTTACAAATAACTTCTTTACTATTATTACAATATTTTCTAATATTTACTTGTTGTATAGCGATTTTACACACTGAAGTTTTAAAGTAAAACATTCTTTAGTGCTATGATGATTTGAAAATCGATGAAACGAAAAACTGACATAAAAAAGAGATAAACATATACATCTATCTATATATATATATATATATTCCGTGATCATAATCAGAGATATTCGCTTCTCTTATAAAATTTCGATTAATAATAATAACTTTATTTAATTTAAAAGGACACTCATATGTTACAGAAACTTTATCTTACGACATACAGGTATTGCTACACATCTATGTATCCCAGCACCATAACTAGACCAGGCCTGTATCTCAGACAGTAGACTCTTGTTGTTACATAATAGCATGTCCCAAATATGACTTATTTACATTCATTGAATGATTATCATATTAGGAACTTAAGTGAAATTTCTTATGGGAGAGCTTTGAAATTCTGATCGGCAACCTTTTTGTGTGACGAAAAGTGGTGACAGTAAACTCTGTGTCGGGTAGAACCTTTAAAAGATATGCTCTCGTCCGATCATCGAAGTTCAGCAACGTCATGCGCGGTCAGTAGGTACTTGGATGGGTGACCGCTTGAGAACATCGCGTCACGTTGGGTTTTTGTGTCATATTTTCTTAATTAAAATGATTTCGTCTAATAAAAAAGTTGCACTTCTATCCTATGTCTTTACAATACACCCTGTTTTTTTTCTATCTTATAATGCAACAAGTTAGGACTACAATATTGTGAACTTATGTATGTGTAATCCTTATAATTATAAATCTACCAGACATTTATTTTACGATCATTTAAAATTATTAGTTATAATCTAGTGAACGATTAAATATTATACGGCCGTTACACTTTTAACACTGTACTGTAAATTTATCGACGCCAGTAATATGAACGTCACTAGTTGAAACCAGTTCACCTCTCTACGCTCAGGGCCATCATCACTGGCTTACACTCGGAGACTGGTTTCAAAACAGTCGGGTTACACAACTTTGATTTCACATAAACAAAACATATGATGATAATCGATACCGAATCATGTAATTTTAAGTCACAGCGCGTTCAAACATCACGTCAGTCGACGTCGGTTGTTCTTAAACGGGAAGTCTGAGAGTGTCAATGGACCTTTCTTGCTCTTTCACACAAAAACTATTTGACGTATTGTGACTCATAAGTTGAAATAACATATCTTCTATATTTATCTATCTATAATAAACATTACAAAATAAAGCCGTATTTCGCGTCCGTGTGTTTCCTTATTTCTTCTAAACTACTTCACGAATTTTGATACAGTATTCACTGTTGTTGAGAAAAAAATTCCCACAAGGCTTGTATTTACAAACTAGCTGTTGCCCGCGGCTCCACATGCGTTTTTTTATAATTGTAAATTACTTCTTATAAGATAAGCTGTTAGTGAAAGTTTCGTGAAAAATGGTTCAAACGTTTTGGAGATATTACTGCAAACAAAGCCATGGGTAAAAGCTAGTTCGAATATAAATAAAATTGGAGTGTCTGTTTGTAATATCAAAATAACGACTTTTTACTGATTGGATATGAACGTATACACGATGCTGATAACAAAAATACAATTTTTAAAATTTTTGTCCGTCTGTCTGCATGTTCCGGGTAACTTCCGAAACGGCTCTACCGTTTTTGACAGAAATTTCATTGACGGATAGTTAAAATTACAGCGGGCGACATAGGCTACTTTATTTTAGACTAGCTGTCATCCGTGGCTTCGTCTGTAGTACTATTTCCAAAACGATTGGACCTATTTTCATGGGACTTTCACTGGCAGATAGCTAACATTATAAAAAGTAATTCAAGCTTTTTTATTTTGGACTAGCTTTTACCCATGGCTTCGTTTGCAGTACCATCTCCAAAACGTTTGAACCATTTTTCATGGAACTTTCACTAACAGATAGCTGATCTTATAAGAAGTAATTTACAATTATAAAAAAAACGCATGCGGAGTTGCGGGCAACAGCTAGTATCAGTAGAAAATAGCACCCGTGAGAAAGTCGAGTAGTAAGTTAGTGCGGTATGGACATATGAAGAGAAAACAAACCGATAGAACTAGGGAATTTAAGTATTGAGGTGAACGGATATAGGAGCAAAGGAAAGACAGAAGATGGTATAGACGGATGTGTAATGAACGATATGGGTATAAAAGGTGTGAATACTGAGATGACAACTGATAGAGGAAAACATGTTTTGCTGACTCTACTTTGGTGAAATAAAGGTAACAAAATGAAGCAATTAAATATTTTTCCAAACAACCATTTATTCAAAGAGCTGTGGCGTTAAAAATATATACATAGAAATTCAATTATTATAACGATTAAAGTTTAAGAAACATGCGTACAAACATTCTGGAATTTATGAAAAAAATTATAACAGAGATTTTTAAAACAAGTATTAGAGAAACAACGAAAGTTATGTCTGGAATTAGGATAGGTTGTCGAAACTCCTGCGGTAGCCTGAACCTCCCATTCTGGAACCTGAACTCGAAGATTTCAGATTTTTAGTTTGGAAACAAAAAATAATAATCCGTAATAATTAAATAAATTAATTAATATTTACTTGTCAAAATTTCACATTTGATACATTTTTTACCAAGTGCCAATTTTTCGAAATAAGGCCCGGAGCAGGTTTTTTTTTCGAACTAACTACACTGTAGGCTTGTTACAGTTTCACCAAACTAAACAGATATTCTGTACTTTAGTAATTATTTGTGAGAGACGACAAGTGTCTCAACATTTCATTAAACGAGAATTTATAACAGATATACCTATATATAACATAATCTGTTACATAAGACCTCGAAGTGCCGATCGGTTATTAGGAAAAGTTCAGGCTACCGATAGAATCGAAATGACTCGCTACAGCACATCGCTTGTCTATAATAACCTTTACATTTGAACACTAGATGTCCCGGTGAACTTCGTATCACTTACATATATTTGTGTAAAATGAGGTCAAAACTTAATAAAAAACATTTTTTTTACACTATGAATGCAACATAGTTATGCGCTTAATAAATGTAAAGCTTTCTCATGTAGTATTTTTATTCCTGTAACAGAACTATTTTGTATTCCAACAAAACATACCAAAAAGATCTGACCTCATACTACAGCTATGAAACAGACAAATTTCTGAACGCACCTATAAGTATTTGACAAACCAATGACAATTTTTATTTCTAAAATGACCAAAGACATAAAATGTTTCATAGCTAGCAACATTTTTTATATGAAAATTAGATTATCTATTTTAGTATTTTCCTTTACTTATTATTTATGTTTCTCACCATTTAAACCTTCCCTGAACTTTCACAAATATTTAAAGATCAAAATTAGCCAAATCGGTCCAGCCATTCTCGAGTTTTAGCGAGACAAACGATAAGCAATTCATTTATATATATATATATATAGATAAGTAAAGATTATCCAATTTTCACTAACTTCGTGAGGCATCTGAACATCATTTGATATCTAAGACACTTGGCTAGGAGTTGGCTGGTTGGTAGAGAATTGCTTATACCTAATGCGAAGGGCTGAAGCAAGTCGTTATGACCCTGACCAACAAAATATGTATTATTAAGTTAAATGGAACGTAAATACATAATTAAACATTACCGCATACTTGAATATATCATAATCAGAAGGTATAAAGATTAATTCTCTGCGTGGATATTTGTCTCTGAAGTAAGCTAAACAAATTACTTTGTCCGAGGAGTTTTTGGGGGTACCATACGTCTTTTACGTATTGGTTTTCAGTTTGTATTAAGTTTATCCACGACTTCGTCTGTATATTTTGGACTGCCCATGTTATTTTCTATGCCCAAGTTGATTACGGAAGGACCGAGTTACTTTCTCATTTATAATATCAGTGTACATTTTATTCGTAAAATAAAATACTCCCAATTTGGGCGATATTGGTGAGACTTCGTGTAATACAGTTGGGATACCGTGGCAAATCGAGATGAAATAACGTGAAAAATAAATTCTGGAAAATTCTAACAAGGGAACCATTTTGTTAGAATACTGAAGTTACCATAAAGTACTCCATTTATAATATGAAACAATTCCAATTTGTTTCGTGACGTCGCAACATTACAATGATTTTGGGATATTTCCTGTCCTGTCCTGTACAGTGCAGCGCGGGTAACAACAAGTGTACACTATTATTTACTCTCTTCTATATATACTGACTGGTATGAAGACTCTAGTAATTGCATTGCTAAGGTTTAGATTATAGCTGGTACATGATGTTCTAAATTTGCGATGTCTTGATAATTCAAACCAGACGACTCTGTAAAAACGGAAGTTTTTGGCGACATCGTAATCTCTCATGTAGTAGCTTTTACTTTTCATTCATAATCTTGCGTCATTTGAAACTAAATCGTATTATATTAGTGACATCTTACGTAATACAGTTTGTGTATTGTTCACAACTGAAGTGAACGGAAAACACTATACCTAACTCTCTAGAAAGTTCTTATAAGGGAGTCGCCATTTTATTAGAACATTGAAATTATAACAACACACTTTGTAATAGTTAACCACTTGATCACATCCAATAAAGGGGATCGGTTGCCAAAGCACAAAGAAGATATATATTTGAAGAATCAATAAGTTGCAATATTTTATTTCATGGGAATTTGAAGCTAACTTCAGAGACTCAAAGATCCGTGGCGAGCGTAAAATTACTTATCTAGAAAATTCTCGATATTTACAAAAAAATGTGCAATTTATTTTTATTTATTAATTATAAACTTTATATTCAAAGCGATGCGAGTTAATAAAGTACAAACTGTTATATTTTTCATTATTCCTCTCTAAATAACTTAACATAATTAATATTATTAACTTTTTCACTATTAAATATCTAAATATTATTTTTAACGTGTTTTTTTATCTATTCTAATTTTTTTTTTCGAAGTGGCAACACATCTTTTCTTGATGCTGTTAGCACCATAACAACTATTAAATAGAAATCGACTCAAGATTAAGAACTCGGGAGAATTACCACCAAATTTGAGGATAAATATGTTGGAATGGGGAATTATTGAATGCATTATGATCCAATAAATATTTTCAGCTCTCTTTTCTATTAAATTTGTGTATGACATTTTTCTGTAGTCCAACGACACAGACATTCTAAATTTTAATAGTTTTTGATAGGTCAATAGATATTGTTGCAGTTTAGGGTTTCTTGTAAGATGGAGCTGGCAATCCTGTGTCGATTACTATAGCGTAAAGATCGACTCAACGAAGGATATTCAAAGTTGATGTATTAATTTGATTGTTGAAAAGACCACTAATTCACTAGAGATCGAAATCCTGCATCAGGATGGACTTTACAATCATACATTTAACGGACACACAGTACGAGTACATCTAGATACAGAACAATTATTTGTGGATCACCCAAAATATTGCTCTGCCAGACTCGAACCCACAACATTCGGCGCACTGGCAGAGGTAGGCAGCCGCTTAAACCACTGCGCTATCCAAATTTTTAAATATTTCTTCATATAGGTAACGGAACCAAGTCGTCCGTTGGATCGATCTTTGTATAAATTAAAAGGCAAATACGTTTTTTGGCGGGACTTTAATAACTTGTAAAACACTTTATTACATAATAAATTGTATTATAAGCTAAGTGATCGATATTCATATTAAAAACGTGAAAAAATTGCAGTTTCCCGCCAAAAACCTACGCCATATTAGAAAGCGATCGTATTAGGATACTCAAAACCTGGCAATACCTCGCTTCTGTGGAGTGCGATATAATAAACCTACAAATAACCCAGTTCCCCTCCATCCAGACACAATTATCTCTTTAATTAATTATAAATTGTACTGATCCTATAGGTACACGATACAATTGACTTACAATAATAGGAGAGATTTTACAAATCCTAAAAGTGCGTTTTTATAACCTAATAATATAGATTCTGGTCAGGTTTAAAGTAATAAAAAGAAAAAAAAAAAACATAAAACAAAGACATCAATTTATCTAGCATTTTAACGGTACTGACCACCATTACTATAATAATTATATCTAAAATAGTACGATTCGTAGTACGGCAACACTAGTTGATTATAATATTCGTGGTAGAATTTGCGCAAAGTTCAAATGTCAAAAATGCAACGTCACATTTGTTTTCGACGTATACTTTCTGGGTTACCACACACACATTCACATAAGTGTTACTTTATTTAAAAATATTTTCTGCCATAATTAAATATATCGCTTATTTGCGTAAGAAAATTAATGGAAATTCTTGAAATTCGATCACGATGAAAATATATAACATGTTGCTATATAACAAAACGTAAAAACAACCAACACATTAAAACCTACCAAATTTATTCCGAATCGGAATCGGACTCGCCGGATTCGGATTCCGAGGTCGAGAGCGGTTCACACTTGATGAACTCTATTTCGGCCCTCTCTCGCCTCGGCCGGCCGCGTTTCTTCGGCGCCTGGGGTTCCTTTTTATTATCGCCCATCACAGTCTTCACCATCTGCGAGATCCTCTTCAGCTGCTGCTGTTCATGCCTCATCAGGTGATTGTTCAGATACTTTTTCAGTTTAAATTTCTTCCCGCACTGCTCGCATTCGTGCTCGTACTTGCTCTCATCGATTTCCATGTGAACGGAATTGTTGTGGCGTCTCAGGTAATGCGCGTGCGCGAATTCCTTGTCGCACTTCTCGCATCGCAGTTTAGGTTTAGTTGGATGCACGATCTTCTTATGTTTCTTCAAACGCACGGCCGAATGGAAAAGCTTGTCACACAGATCGCACTTCACCTTCGTATCAGCCGAGGAATGTACTTGCATGTGTTCTTTCAGATACTGATCGTTTTTGAATTCCTTCAGACACTCAGGGACAGTTGACCTTCGACTCGAGAGGCGGGTGAATGTTCAGCACGTGCCTCTTCATGTGATGACGGGATTTGAACGTCATAGGGCAGAAGACACAGCGGTGTCGTTGCACTGGAGCATGCTGGGTTTGCATGTGTCGATTTAGATTCAGATGATTCTTGTAAATCTTTAAGCAAATGTGACACTTGAATTTTTCTTTGTCTGTCTTATGACAGCCCTCCATATGGTAACGCAGTTTGTATGGAGCTCGGAATTGCTTCCCGCATTCCGGACACTTGATCTCTGGCAATGTTGTCGGATGAATCCGCTTGATGTGCAGATACAGTGCTCTGCGAGTTCTAAACTCCTGCAAGCAAAACTGGCAATAGCATTTCTCCATATCAGAATAATGCTTGTTCATTCTGTGCATGTATAGATAGTGTTTATTTTTAAATGTTTTGTCACAGATGTCACAGATCACTGCCGACTCTTCCGAGGAGTGCACCCTCGTCGTGTGTAAATATAAATTCTGATAATTCTTAAACTCCTTGTTGCATCTCGTGCAGATAGTATCTTTTGATCCGTTTGGGAAATAGCACGGGTTTCCATGTTGACAGAACAGATTCGTACATTTGCCTTTGTTCATCCGTCAGTATTTCACTGTTGACGCTCACGAATTTCATAACAGGTTCCTCTTTCATCTGCTGCATCTGTGGTAATTCCTGTACCTTGTTGTCAGTTGTTGCCATATCACTGGCCTGTAAAAGAAATTGATATTAAATAATTTGGGATAATGACTCAATTGTATTGAAATGCTCAAAACAAAGTAATAACAATAATAGGGTTGACTTGGATTGAAAAATTTCGTGATGAATCTGTAGTATAGTATAATAATATAACTACAGGAGTCAGTATCATTTCTATATTTAACGCATAACTAAACCTAATAGCCTGATACATTTGAAACAGGTTGTTAATTAAAGATAAAAATAATATTATATATTGAAATTAATAAAACTGCTTAGTAATTACTTGGTATTTGTCAATTTCTTGCACATGAATCAATTATGTTGGCTAATTCACTTTATAACTGAACAAGACATAGGAGTTACAGCATGAGGTCCTCTTAAACATTGACAACAATCAGAACACAGATGGCGTTAAAATTAAATTTGTTAATAAGAGAAGAAGTACTAAGTGTGGCTTTATAATCCTTCCAGAAAAGCAGTCAGGAGTAACCAGCATCAGCACCAGCAGTATAACCCATCCATACTAATAGCAGCCTTGTTGCTTGTTGAATTACATATAGTTAGGGATGGACAAGTTTTATCAATAATATTGTCACTAATCATGACTTTGTCACAGATACATAATCATGTTTAACCTCTATTTCCTTAAATATCTATTTTCAAAAGATGTCAACCCTTAAGAAATTATTACAGATGTTCACCAATGTTAACCATCACTACCTGAACTCCACTTTCTACCTTGCTAATCTGGTAATTTGGTAATCTTTTAAGAACTTATCAGGACTGTTTTAAAGAAGAGCTTAAGTTTGCTCATAAAATACTAAGATTCAGTAGATCAAACAAGCATTTTGCTAACAAATATTTCACTCCCACTTCTATTGCATATACTCTAATTAGATAGTTATTTCTTATTACTTTGTTTGTAAGTTATAGGATGAGATTCTTGTAGTCAGTCTTTACACAATTTCTACCACTCTCATCATATTCTTTCTCATGTATAAATACTTATTATCGACTACCAAATATATTCATAATATTATGTCTAGATTCAAAATAAAATACGGTCGGTAGTTCTACCAATGGCATATGTTTTTCAGCTAAGGAAAATGCGCAGTAACAATTTTTCCCATATTATTAAAAAAATTGGTGGCTTTATGAAATCTCGATGCAAGTGAAACTTTCTTTCAGCTAGTAGCATATTAAAAACTGAGCATAATATTTATTTTAAACTAGCTGACCCCGGCGAACTTCGTACCGCCTAACACTCGATTCTTTAAATATATTTTTTTAATACTTATTCTACTATTCGGGACCATCGTATAATATTGAAATTCATATTTTTACGATACTAACGTCACTCGATTGTTTTTTCTTCCCGGAACCTCTCCATTGAAACTTAAACTTTATGCTATAATAGTATTAAATTTCAAATTGACTTTTAAGTATTATTACGAATCATTTGTATGGGAGTATAGAAAAGTGTCGTTTTAAGACTTTTCCAGGTAATTTTTTTAATTTTTCTCTCCGTAAGATCCATCCTCGTACTTTAAGAAATATTCTAAAAAAAGAATTAGCGAAATCGGTTCAGCTGTTCTCGAGTTTTGAGCTTAGCAACACATTTAGCGATTCATTTTTATATTATAGATAATTGAATCATTATGAATTTAGCCATGGGCGCCGCCATAAAGGCCTTGGGTGCTCTGCCGAGCGCTATTTTCTTTACTCTTACTCTGTGGCTGACTGTAATGCGACTTGTGATAGATGAACGGAAAAATGTGAGATGACGTAAAAAAAGTTTCACTTTAAAATAATGGCTTATATGTTTTGAACAATATAGTATTAATGATTATCCAATTAGACCTGTTGTTTTTTAAGGATTTAATGTAGATTAAATTGCCCTTTATATCGTCATCATACATCTTAGACTAGTCTATTGCAGATTTAAAATTATGTAAAAAACAGTTGTGTGATGATACTAAAATAATAATAAAAAAAAAATTGATTTGATAATTTCAAAATAACAATGTCACTAACAGCACCAATTATAAGCTCGTCTTAAAATAAATACGTAAGACGTCTATATTAGTCATAAGACTGTATCACAGGTGCCAGCTCACACTACAATTTTTTTGTATGGGTTAAGTTGAGAGGTTTAATTATAAGTAACAACTGTATTTCTTCTTGGGTTCCTACTATTTGTGGTTGTTGAGTAGGTATATGTATGTATAAGTGTGTATGTGTGTGTATAAGTGTCTATATTCATGTGTAGGTGCACATATAGCGAATAATGGTGGTGTTTAATAATTTTTACTCAACTAATGCAGAATGATGGTATGTCCGTTTGTATCATCATAATAACAGCTTTTTCACTAAATGGATATGAGTGTATGTTACGTTCTCGTGACTTATAAGAAAACATAATTTTGGTCTGTGTGCCTATTTGTTCCGTCTAAACTGTAGGTTCCCAAAATGGCCCATATGGACCACTGGGGGGTCGATTTCGAATTTCAAGGTGTCTAGGCCAGCGATTACAAAATCTTTGGGGAGAAGAAACAATAATCAATTTGATTGACAGGAGTGCGAGGAAAAATTTAAGTTTCTATAAATAGAATATTAAAATATAATAGTACTTTTATTATAAAAATAGATTGCAAATCACTGTGCAAGGAAATTTAAGATTAAATCTTACTAAATTGCCACCAAATATAAATAATCTCATATCAAAACGTCAGGTACATCTGTGACACTGAAATAATTTATTACATAATGACTGTCCTTGTTTTGGATGCAATGTTTTTATTTGAATAAATATATAAAGATTTTTTTTATACTTTATCTCTTAGTAAAATCTATGAAAGTCAAGTATAAGTTCACCTGTCAAAAACACATTTAAATTTGATGAATTTAAGTAAAATTAAATATTCAAAAGATAAGGGATCTACCTAATACGGTACAAAATTGGTAAGAAGTATATGAGACAAAAAAGTTTGAGAACCATTGACCTAAATTCTGTAAAAGTTGATTTAATTTTGACAGGACTTTCACAAGGATAGCTCATTGTTATAAGAAGTAATTTAGGCTACTTTTAATAATAAAAAAAATAGGGTGGCATGCAATTATAATTCTTTATAAAGATATAAACACATACAAAGTCACAGGTGGCTGCTACTGTTATTTATGTATGAGGCTTCATGAATTTTAACTTATAAGTTACATATGTTTAAAATGTTTATGTATGACATCTAAAAATCAAAAAGGGGAAGGGTGTGCATCTAGGAACGTGACACTGATTGTTCAGGAAGAAAAGAGCATTAGAAAACAGGATAAATCTATTTTTCCATACAAAGCAAAGTATAATAATTCTATTATTAACATAAATAAGCAGATTTTGTGATAAAAATGTATAGTATTTAAAGCATCTTGTCCATAAAATATCGTTGTAATACACATGATAGTTCAGACAATGACTTTACTACATAAGGATAACCTCATCATAGTGTCCAAATATTTAATTTCAGCTATTACACAGAAATAGTAAATGGCTATAACTTAAACTTAGTAATTGAATAGAATATACAAATAGGTGTAGTTTAAATATGTCATATCACTTAAACTGAATTCAATGCAAAGAACTTAATAAATGAAACAAAAAATTATTTATTCACTTAGGTCCTGAGAAGGTGCTTGTTAACACATGCCATAGGTTCACGGAAACAACACAGTCATAAAAAGAGCGAGCAAGAAATATGACCCAGTTTATCCTCTTTGTTTGTAATTTTTGAAGTTATACTTCTTTTGGCACGTTAGGGGAAATATTGAGAATACATTTTTATGATGCGCACGCACGCCATCACGAAAAACCGACACCATGAAGTTAGCTATAGTCAATATTTTATTCAAAAAACGTACTTATGTATTAAATACCTTTTTTCTATTGTTAGTGTCGTTTTTTCTACAAATGTAGAATAAGGCAAGAGATAACATTTTTGAAAATATTTTTATCTTGTTATGCCAAAGTAATATAACTTCTACCACATGTACATTTTTTTTTTAATACAGCTCTATAAGTCATCTTCAGTATCTACATAAGCTATGATAAAAATAAGTCAAGTTAACTAATCTAACAGTGGCAATATCAGTCGAGTGGTAGGTTTTATCAACTGCAAATATAGCAGAATTTAGTCCCTCTGCCAATATTTTATTATGAAGACCCATTGGAATTTATTACCAAATGTGATATCCACAAACACTAAAACTAAACACTAAAACCTACAAAAACTGAAAGAATCTTGTCAATTATACCTAACAATGTGCATGTGTTTTGTTTGTTTTGAATAGGTAGGACATGGATTAACAAGAAATATAGTCCACATTTTTAAAAATAGTTGAAAGATAAACTGAAATTTAATGGAACAGTTAAATATTTGATGGTTATTGATTTCAAGAGGTGAAGACTGAAAGATTGAAATAAATCAATGTGGTAACCTAAGTTAAAATTCAAGAAGTACAAAGAATAATATAATAAAAATTATGGTAGATATATAATTAGACAAGAGAGTTTATAGAATGCAGGTTACAGACATAGACTGTTATAGCTCACCAAAATTCATATTCATGAGACACCATTATAAAAAAGTTAAACTTATATCCAGTAGAATCAAGTCTTTAACTGCAAAATCTTTATATAACCTACTACTTTCCTCTCAAGAGCCACCGTAAGCTTTGTTTGGAGAGAGCATTTAAAGAGGACTACATTTATTCCATGTATAATAAGGAGAACTGTATTCATTAGTGTTGATGAGGATCAGTAACGTCTCTTAATCCTACACTTGGGTCACAAGGTCCACTAAGGAGTTCGACATGATGGACCTAGCACCTCGCCATTCATGAAATACCAAGTACTTCGTCTTAGAATTAGTAGAATATTTTTTAAACTTTCATAACAGAGGCAAAGGAATAAAACGTACTGATACAAAAAATAAAACAATTATACGTGTTTGGCATAAAAGTCGAACAAATTTACTCTAATTTCTTCTAGGCGTGACAAAACAATCAAAATAAACAATGTATAAGGCTTTTATACTCACTTGTGACGAAGTTACTGCATCCATGGTTCTAATTATTTACGGCAAACCACACGTCACTGTTTTATCACAACGCACGGCTGTAAAGAAATATCAGAGATAAATTCCCCCGGGGCATTCTCTACACGACATGGCGCTGGTTCATTGTTATCGAATTTGGAAAGAAATCCGTATGAATTATCAATAAACAAAGTATAAATTATTATTTGATACGTATATAACATACGATTATTATTCTTTTTGTAGGAATTTATAGTTTTATTGGTTGTGAAACATCGATGACAATTTCGTTGTCAGGTGTCAACGACTGAACAATGTCAAATCACCATACGCTCTGCGTCTTATTTTTGCATGGGAAGTAGAAAAACAGTCTCATGCACAAAATAAAATAATTATACTTTTATTTTATCTACATAAAAGTAAAATAAGATACAAATATTTATAATGATCAACTAAAAACACAACATAAATTCCTCTATTTCCATATCGTATCAAATATTATTATGTAGTACATAAATGTTATAATTTTTTTTCTGCAATATAAATACCACGGAATAAAGAATGAACTCTTCTCTTTCTTCCGTGATAAATACTAATCAATACGTATTATAATTTGAGTAAAATGCAATATTTTAATTTTCCTACGTAGCTAAAAAAATTCGTAACTTAGTATGCAAAACATATATACTGGAATATGTGGTAATGATAGTTTAATGACAGTATAATAATTCATTTCATGTTACTATGTGAATAATGAAACGTTCAAGGAAAGCCATAGGCATAGGCAAGTTTTGCTATATAATTATGAAACTTCAAAACTTCTAGTGATCTATGTAACTATGGTAATCGTATTAGTACCTATGGTCCAAATTATAATAGTCGATGATTAACGCAATAAATTATCCTTTATATTACCGTTACATTAAGTAATTAGATACAAATATATTACCTAGTGAATAAAAAAAAAAACAAAACATTATATATTACATTACATTATATCACTTATTTTATGAGGATTTTCCAATAGATGTCACTATTAACAACTAAAGCTTAACCACTTTTCAGCACGTAAAACTGATTTCTATTGCGATTCTTAGTTTTATTTATAGGAATACAACATAGGAATATCGCAAAACACGTTATATAGTACATAAACAAATTTATAGGATAAATCATCACACACGTGGTCGTACGTATTCACATCAAATCTTATTATAGATCGTAAAGTTTCACTACACTATCTAATTACTAGAAATTTGTGAAGAGAAAATTATTAGAAAATGCGTGAAATTGTGCATCTCCAAGCCGGGCAGTGCGGCAATCAGATTGGATCGAAGGTTAGTCATCAATGTTTTTTTATTAAAATTATCTGGATTTTCTAAATAAAAATACCTAAAATTAGTCACATAAATCTATTTTTGAATCGACCTAGATACGTTGGGTTAGACGTTATGGTTCCTTTTAATTTTTCAATGTTATCACGGTGCAAATATATTCATTAACAAAAGGGAGAAAAATAAAATGATTATGGAACATATTCTTAGAATACATTCTATATTTGGAATAAGTCAAATCGAATTTCGGCCTGGAAACGACCATCAAACGATTGGATAGACAGTATCATACACTAGTATCTAACTCGACCACGACTATTAACTACATGCTTAGCAATGGTTATACTGTCTGTACATCGTTGTAAAATACTTCAAAGTATGTATGAATTTATAAAAATAAATTTTAGAAGGACAAACGCAGGCATTGCGTCGTCGATGCGAAGTGCTTTAATCATTATTGAGAAAATTGTAAAGCTAAACGTTATTATTATAGGGTACGTTGGGCCGATCAGACCGTAGACTATTTCACTAAATCACTTGAATTTCAATTAACGAGAAAATGTGAAACCGCCATCTTGTTTTACATTTCCTATGCAACTTGATTAAAACATTGACGATTGGAAAAAATAAAATAAAATGCGTTATTAATAAATAAATAAATAAATAAATAAATAAATAAATAAATAAAATGCGTTATTTGCGTTTGGGTGTGATTGGAGATAAATGAAAAAAAAAATGTTTTTTTTCAAATGTTTTTCTAAATCTGAAAAAGCACACCTAAAGTTGAGACAAAATGGTTAACACTTGTTAATATTAATTTGAACATGATGAATCTTCGCCATCGCAAAGTAAAGCTATATAATTAATTTCAATTATTTTATACACACCTAATTTTATACATTTATTGTTCTAATAGGGGTTTAAATATGAAATTGCCATTTTAACGTACTGGCCACCTTGAAATTAAACTAAACCTGTAACGTGTCAGATTTTACAGTGAAAATTTTCGAACATAAAAAGCTAATATAACATTCCTAATAAAAAAATAAAAATGATATTTGATTGTTCAACTTTAATAGTTTTTACATTTCGCTTTTAAAATCAAGATGGATACATCGAAAATCAGAGTCAATTTCCGTGATTTTTTAATGTCCCTACGTGACGTGGGAGTAACGCAACAAAATCCGCTCGTACCTAATGTTAATATGCTGTGTTTGGAAAGGATACGGCTAACGAGAACACACCGTGCGTTTTTGGTTTAATTGTTTTCTTAGTAGAAATTATCGACTTGAGGAATAAACCACGAGGAAGAGCAGCCACTACGATAAGCAGTGATGAATTGAAGGTTATGATAGAAGCCGATCAAAGAATTAGCGACATAGTTTGATGTTAGTATACGAAAAGTATCGCGTTATTTGAAGCAAAGCGGTAAAATGAAATCCTTAGAAAATGGGTGGCTCTCGATTTAACTGATCTGTGAAGAGTAGCGCGCGTTGAAGCTTGCCTTAACTTATTGAACTAGTACAGAAATTAAGATGTTGAGTATGCCGGGTACTGTGTATAGATAGGTACCTTACTAAGGTGACTAATACATTGATGAATTGGAAGTAATATTTAATACGCGTCCAGTACTGTAACAATACATAACGCATACTGTTTTACTTAAGCTACGGTGAGGCCCGGGGTGTGCTCCTAGAAAGGGATTTTGCACCGAATACGTGTTACGAAAAGTGGATTGTTTGCGTAAATCCCACGCGAACAATGAAATTGCTGACCCTAGATAAAACGCTACAACAATGACCTAAAGCCAAGCTTACCCATAGAAAAGTGATGATAGTTGTTTTGTGGTGACTTTATGGCGAAATTCATTACAGTTTCCTCAAATCAGGTCAAACAATAACAGTAGTTCATGTCTACTATACAGAATTGGGAACTATGATCGCGAAACTCGCGGCAAAACAACCCCAACTCGTCAAACGATTTTCATTCACTATTATCGCTCTATAATAACGCAAGACCCCAGATTGCTCGAGACACAGTTTTGACACTACAAAATTTGCAGTTACAAACCATTAGTCATACTTAGAACCTGTTGGCCTTGCAGGGCCTCTACAGATCCACCGGAATACACCTCCTTAGATCTCATCGTACCTCGTCCAAACAGGCTACAATTTGCTTAACGTTTGGACAATTTTTTACACGGGGAAAAAAATCTCCCCAGTTAGCAGTACAAAATGCATTCACACAGTTTATAAAATCCAGTTCCCCAGAGTTCCGTCGCAAAAGTTTTTTTTTTTTATATTATAGGGGGCAAACGAACAGGTGGGTCACCTGATGGTAAGTGATCACCGCCGTCCATAGACACTAGCAACACCAGGGGAGTCGCAAGTGCGTTGCCGGCCTTTTAAATAGAGCTGTCGCAAAGTTTAAATGACCTTCCAAATAAATGGTAGAAATATATAGACGTCGGAGTAGTCGGACGTAGAGAATGATTCTGGGAACACGATATACTGGAGTTCTAAAAATAGACTGTCTCTAACGTTATCGAATCGTTCGAGTAATAATTTCAAGCTTCCAGAATTATCCGCCCTTCTTTAAATGTATATAAAGTGCGCCGCGTGAAAATAAAAAAATATGCATGTGTAATTGAGTGTGATTTTTCAATGATATATGGTGGTAAATGATAATTTATTCTGAGTATTCGTGATATTTTTTTTATATATTGCGCGGGTGACAGTTAGTCTAAAGTAAAATAACCTAAATTAATTCTTATAATTAAATTATCTGCCAGTGAAAGTCCTATGAAAATCGATACAATCGTTTCGAATATTCCAACAGAGGCAGATAGTTGAAAGTTTGAAAATTAGTTTAAAATAAAATAGCTTAACTTAGTTCTTATAAGGTCCACTATCTGCCAGTGAAAATCGGTCTAAGCTTCAGATATTCCAGTTCAGGTGAAGTCGTGGATAACAGCAAGTCTAAAATAAATTAGCCTTAATTACTTTTCATAATATCAACTATATGCCAGTGGAAGTCCCGTGAATATCGGTCCAACTGCTTTGAAGATAGTACTGCAGACGAAGCTACGGGTAACAGTTAGCCTAACATAAAATAGCCCTTGTCACCCGCTATAATTTTAGCTATCCGTCAGTGAAATTTCTATCAAAATCGGTCCGTTTCGGAGATTACCTGGAACATACAGACAGACAAATCGACAAAAATATATATTTTTGTTATCAGTAACGTGTATACTTTCGTATCCAATCGGTAAAAGTTGTTATTTTGATATTACGTATAGACACTTCATTTTTATTATATGTATAGATTTAACGCATAAGTTAGGGGTCATTGTCAATATGATATAGAATTTGTGTTAATATAGGTATTATATAGTGTTTTATGTTTTGCAGTTCTGGGAGATAATATCTGATGAGCACGGAATAGACACAACCGGGCGTTACACCGGAGACAGCGAACTACAGCTGGAGAGGATTAGCGTGTACTACAATGAAGCATCAGATGGTGTGTAAACAGTAGATTATTTTATTATAGAGACTTGTTTGCATTTCTTTTTTAATTTAGAATACGACGAATATAAAAAAATGTTATTTTTGTACGCTAATAACTTAATACTAAGTGATTATTTACACATATAATTTCGGTGTGCGTGTGTTCGTAACTCTGCCCCTTCTACGGTTTGAACGTATTTGATGATTTATTTTTTTGTAATCATGGGGGTTATTTGTATAGTTCTTAGTTATAATTGCACCTGGTAGATGATATTGTTGTCGAGATCTAAATTTTTTGTTATTTGGATCAATTTTTTCTTTAATACTATTGTTGCATTTCTTACATAATAAAACATATAATCGCATTTTTTTAATCCTTAAAACCTTATATATGTCCGTGTGCGTGTGCGTGTGCGTGTGCGTGTGCGTGTGCGTGTGCGTGTGCGTGTGCGTGTGCGTGAGCGTGAGCGTGTGCGTGTGCGTGCCCGTGTCCATCTTTACTTAATACGGTTTGTAGACAGGTCTAAAGAATCCCCTCCTTAGTTGATTTTTAAACGCTTCATTTGCCTGGACCATATTTTCAGTTGCTTTTGTAAGGTGCAGCTGTACTGTATGTCCCTTCTGTATCAGTGAAGTTAAGAAGCTCATGTTTCCTATAATACTACTTCAGACATTCTACAGGAGGAAGCTTTATAAGTTCAAAATGAATCAAAAAGGCATACAAACTTTTGGCTCCAAATAATTGTAATATACCACGCTTTCTTTAATCAAATGAGTTGTTTTATATTGTTTGGGCATGATTATTGTTTTCTAATAATAAAGTAGTAAGTAATTATCTTCCGAGATTCCAAATCGTTAAAACATTATTTTTTGATAACCTACAGATATTATTAAAATCTGATTAATTATTAAAATAAATAAATAATCAACTCTGTACAAATATGTCACAACTTTATACAGTGGGACCAAATAATAACCATTTTCAGTTATTCTGGCTACCATTATTAATTAAGACTTGAGGTTAATACGAAACAAAGCTAAATACGAATCTAAAATTGATGTTTATTTATCTTTTTATTTGTCTATTTAATTATTTGTCTGTTTATTTATCCTTAAGTCAGGATGTTATATGTATAATACAATACGTATTTATACCTGCATTTGTGTTCTGCGCAACTATCTTCAGAGCAGTCAAAAAGTTTGATGTGAATTGTACTTGTCGTTTCATGTGCTTTACATGATTTTCCTTTTGTATATTTTGTAATGGAAACCAATAGTATCCTGTCGCATTGTCAAGTCGAATCTAGAATCACCGTTTCTTTTGTTTTTGTCACAATTAAAAATATAGGAGCTTTCATTACATTGTAAAATTAAGACACCGAAGAGTTTCAACATGAACTAGGTTTTATAAACAGTTATAAAAATATTCAGTATTATATTTTGATATGGTTGAATGTAAGCCTCAGTGGCGCAGTAGGCAGCGCGTAAGTCTCATAATCTTAAGGTCGTGAGTTCGATCCTCACCTGGGGCATTGACTTTTTGGAGAAATTGGAGACCACCCGTAAGTCCTAATCCACTAGGTCGTGCTTCTGTATACAACGACCGCTTTTGTGGTTAGGTACGTCGTTCCGTATGAGAAGACTTTATGGTTTACTAGCAGCCTCCCGCGACTTCGTCTTCCATTATATATATTATTCTAATCACATTTTCGTGTCACTACAACAGTTTATGCAGCGCACCTTAGTAAATAATATAACAAAAGTAGCTGTTGCTCGCAGCTCCGCAGGCGTTTATTTTTTATTATTGTAAATTACTTCTTATAAGATCAGTTATCTCTCAGTGAAAGTCCCATGAAAATAGGTCCAATCGTTTTGGAGATAGTACTACAGACGAAGCCACGGATGACAGCTAGTCTAAAATAAAGTAACCTATGTCACCCGCTGTAATTTTAACTATCCGTCAGTGAGATTTCTGTCAAAATCGGTACAGCCGTTTCGGAGATTACCCGGAACAAATAGACAGACAGACAGACAAAAATTTTAAAAATTGTGTTTTTGTTATCAGTATCTTGTATACGTTCATATACAATCAGTAAAAAGTCGTTATTTTGATATTACATACAGACACTTCATTTTTATTATATGCATAGATATATTAAATGGTACAAAGAATTAATTGACTTGGTGTTTGTCGTGTCTTATTTTGACTAATTTCAACAATATCTTTATAATTTAAAGTTATGATAATTTTGTTAAGGGAAACGGTACGTACCACGAGCTGTCCTGGTGGATTTGGAGCCAGGAACGATGGACGCGATCAGGTCCTCGACGTATGGGACCTTGTTTAAACCAGACAACTACGTCTTTGGACAGAGTGGAGCTGGTGAGTTCTACTAACCTGCTTTTTTTTAATCATCTTAAACTATGGTCATTGGTCAAGGACTTTCTGATGCCTTGTTTTAGACTAGATTTTTTTTAACAAGTTTTTTTATTAACAATTGAGGCAATTTTTCAACAAATATACCAAAATCACTTATCGCCAGAATAAGTTATATCAATATTAGACGGATTATATTTTTTTTCTGTGACTTCTGTGGTCATAAAAGAAAATCAATCAAATCTGAAGAGTGATACCCTAGTATCATGTTATTAACTTTTGTCCGCGGCTATGCCGGTTTTTTTTTCGAACTGACTGCACTGTTATCCTGGTAAGGCCTCTACAGTTTCACCGGACTACAAATATTCTGGTTCTTGTCACAGTCTACAGCTTTCTACTGTTGGTAAACGCCTCATCATTACATCAGCCTGTATGAGACCTACTGTAAGGCCATAGGCCTCATTCGCGAAGGAAGGTATGGGCATAATTACCGTGCCAGCTCATGAGTAGTGGCGATTTCAAGCACTGAGAGATCCAGTTCTAGGTTCTCCCACATACCGTGGTACTAGAAGAACCGTTTTACAGGTTCAGGTTTCCTCACGATGTTGTCCCTTCACCGTCAGCTGATAGTGTTACCAATTTAAATTAGTAAGTGTACGCGAATTCTAAAACAAAATTGTTGTTCCATGCCGGAGTTGTAACGTGCCAACATGGCATTGATATTCCACCGGTCAAACCACTCGTCCACTATGGCTTTTATACCTATGTATAACCTATTTGTATACAAGGCTATCAATTATCATAGTCAATAGCGCTGTTGGAATAAAAATTACTGAAGAAGCACTCTTTCCATTAGGTAACAACTGGGCAAAGGGTCACTACACGGAAGGCGCTGAACTTGTAGAGTCTGTCATGGACGTCGTGAGGAAGGAAGCCGAACCCTGCGACTGTTTACAAGGTGAGAACTTGCTTTCTCCAATTTACCTGATGGAATTCTAAATACTTGAGTTGATAAAGTATCGATTTAGTTTAATTGAAGTAGATAAAGAGATCGTTTCTCTGATTTGTTCTTAAATGTGGACTACTGATGTAGGGGTGGTAATTATTACAGCAACTGATAGCTATGAATGAAGAGTACGTTGCTCACACTCAAAATCACGATACAAACGAAACGGGGCAAAATTAATTTCATTGTTTATCAAAATGTGTTAGTACCTATGTCCCATTCCATTGCGATAGGTAGTAACAAAGTCGAATTTCTTCAGTTGTTGGAACCATTTTGTAACTGGCCCTTAGTTTTTCCAAACTAAGTAACGGATTTTGGTCCGGAGTTCATTATCACTTGGTGATTTTTTTCCAGAAGGTTTATATGTACAACACATGTACATTGTATTTATAAAAAGTAGAGAAAAGTCGACGTATTCTAATGAAGTTGTAAGATGGAATTTTCGTGCGTTTGTTACAATGAACTGCAGAATTGTCTATTTTAAAAATGCTAACAAAAAGTCCACGATGGAAAATATCTATTTCCTAAGGTTAAGCAGTAAAAAATAATTGGTTATTTGCTATGCTATTCTGACAAATATGGTATTAATTCATGGCCAATTAAATGCTTTAGTTACGTTGGGCATGTAATGTAAAATTGTCCTTTACCCCATATCACTCCAACAAAATAAATGGAGTTTGTGTGAAGATTCTTACCAACTTTCTGTGACTTTGATAAACTGTAAATGGAACTTGAAAAAGACTTTTTATTGCAGGATTCCAGTTGACCCATTCCCTGGGGGGTGGAACGGGATCGGGACTCGGCACTCTACTCCTCAGCAAGCTTCGGGAAGAGTATCCCGATAGAATCGTCAATACTTTCAGCGTGATGCCCTCACCGAAGGTTGTACTTTCTATATAATCTTTTATAAATGTTTAATATTTGAAACTTGTTTGTGAACTAACAACAGTTGAAAAAAGTTTCACACAAACAACATTACTGTGTTGGGCGCAATTTTAAATTGTTACATCTTCTAAGAAGTTCATTCAAATTATATACTACAAATTTCAGTTCAGATTTATATCAAACACCCAACGTAACTGATACATTACAATATTTCTTAAAATAGCGTCGCAAATAGTAATTATTATTTAATAATATGTGAAAGATTAGAGTTATTGCGAGTTATCCCGAGGGAAATAAAGTGCCTAGATGCTATTTGTAAGATTTACAATTCTGTTCTACTTTATTATAATCTAAATAATGTGGGCGCATCACGCAAAAACTGTTGGATCGATTTCGTTCAATTTTACTTCGAAGATTTTTAGTTGTTATTTAAAAAAATATCAAGAAATATTTTTTGAATACCTGTATACTTATCACAATTTTAAGAAACCACAATTTTTACAAATACAGTACGTTCAGCGACTTTTGTTTTCTTGTCGTGGAGGAATGGGGCAAGCGGTGTGGTGCGCGTACCCAGAAGAGGTGACGGATAACCTTGTACAAAGAAATATTTTAAACAAAGTTTATTGTTTGCTTTCACTTTTTGTTCTTTTAATTTTTTTGTATATAAAATACATTGTGAAGATTATAAGCAATGCAAACGAAATCGCGGTTATCAATATGTATAATATAGTATATCTATTGTACCTACACATAAATGATCTGGAGGTTCTGTCTAAATAACACTGAAAAGCATATCAAAATGCATTGCGAAGTCTATAAACTGTAAAGAGGTAAAACACAGACACACCTTGGTGGTATGTTGTTTGCTGATGATATTCTTCTTGTTGGAGAAAATGCTGACGAGATCCAGAAAAGGTTGGAGAATGGCTAGAAAACCTGGAGAATATTAGTTCAAAAATTACTAAGATAAATACTGAACATTTGTTCTGCGACTTCGGCGGTCCATCCAGATTTTGTCAAATTACCTTAAACCACCTTTTACCAGTCTGCTCCAATTTTTGATACGTCGGTTCATTGATCCAAAACAACGGTGACATAGACAAGGACGTGAGGAATAAGATAAATGCAGGGTGGATGAATTAGCAAAAGGTATCTGGGGTGGTTTGTGATCCACGAATGCCGTTGAAACTCAAGGGGAAGGTGTATAAAATTATAATCAGACCAGTCGTGTTATAGGGATCCGAGTGCTGGGCTACGAAACAGACGGATGAGAAAAGATTACATGTGGCCGAAATGCGAATGTTAACATGGATGTGTGGTGTAACAAGAATGGATAAGATTAACAATGTGTATGTCAGAGAAAGTTAGAAAATAGCACCAGTAACAGAGAAGTTGAAGAGTAATAGGTTAGCATGGTACGGGCATATTATGAGAAGAGATGAAAGTCATGTAACAAGAAAAGTTTTAAGTTGAAAAGGGGATGGATATAAGAGCAGAGGAGGACTGAGAAAGGTATGAATGGATTGTGTGAAAGATAATATGTGTATAAAAGGTGTGAATACTGAGTTGACATCTGATAGAAGAGAATGGAAAAGGAAAACATGTTTTGCCGATCCTATTTACGTGGTCTAAGAGTAAGATGATGATGATGATGATAACGACACAGACAGACACGAGAAACTGGTTTTTGTTTTGTAATATTTCTACGTTTTAGAGGTGGAATAAATAGTAAGTTTTATTTTAGGTATCTGACACAGTTGTGGAACCGTACAACGCTACTTTGTCCGTACACCAGCTGGTGGAGAACACGGACGAGACGTTCTGCATCGACAACGAGGCGCTGTACGACATCTGCTTCCGGACGCTGCGTCTCGCCTCGCCCACCTACGGCGACCTCAATCATCTCGTCTCCGTAAGTTATTTTATCCCTCTATAGGTCCGTCGTGCTGCCACGCCGACCTCTTCGATACTGACTGTAGTTCTTTATTTTTTGGCTCCGTCACAGTTTGTGCACTAGCCAGCGTCAAATAACAAGATTTTGCCAAGTAAGTGTCTTGTGATAATTATAATGTTCTAACAAGATGGTGGTTTCCTTGTTAGAACTTTCCATGGAGTTTTGGTGGCATCTCAGAATGCATGCTCCGTGGTATTATTTCCCATCCACTTCACTTGTGCATAATAACCGAACTATATTACGTAAAACACGACCAATATTATAAAATATAGAGTCCAATAACACAAGATTATGAAAAAAATATAAAAGCCACTACATGACAGACTAAGATCCCGCCAAAAACTCCAACTGACTGTAGTTAATGGCGAGTGGCGAAGCGGCCTCCGAGACGTTGCCGTCTACTACATCGCGTGCTCGTGTTGCCGCTCTGTACACTGCCACCTATACACTCTACTAACTAAAGTTATTATGCGTACAAGTAAAATCCCGAACGCGTAATAAGTGTTCATTTAATTGGATTATCATCTTGCTGGTCATTTTGAATACCCCTCTTACCCAAATCAAATCAAAATATACTTTATTCAATTTAGGCCCTAAGAAGACGCTTATGAACGTCAAAACTACCACCGGTTCGCAAATAACCGAGTATCGAGAAGAACCGGCAACAAACTCGATCGGGTTTATCTTTTAACATAAATAGATGCATATTTCAAATCAATTACACGTTACAATCGTTATTAGTGGATGCACAGAAAAGAGTTAATTCCAGATATCATCATTATTCACATATTGATCTACTCTATAGCCCTTTGACACCGAAACCCGCTTTTTTTTTTTCTTTTCTAACTGACCATCACTGTTAGTCTGGCAAGGCAATTACAGTTTCACCGGAATACTAAGATGAGCGCTTAAGGCACTCATCCGATTTTATATAGACGACTAGCAGAAGGGCGCACGGCACACCTCGGCTTGCGCTGTCGTCTAATAGGTACCCCTTCCAACTAGTCTAAGCTAAACTTATCCGTTTTATACCTGTATGAGTTTGTGAAATATACATGCTTACCAAGCATGCATGTTTCACGATCCCGTACATGTATTTTGTATCTGACTACTGTATTCTAAACTAATACAGTTCGGAAAGGGTAAAAAAAAACAAAACAGCCCACCACTATGTGTACCTAGGAGCGTGTGTGTGCACGTGTGTGGGGTGTTCGGTGTTGTGTTGTAGACGAGTGTTTGATCAGATCAGTGTTACTCTGTTCGCGCAAGCAAGCTGCTCGTGGGCTCCATTCCGTAGGAACGGACCTCCCGAAACCCGCTTGATATAGCGTTTAAATTTATAGTCCCCCTCCTCCTATCCCATCCCCGTTCACCTTTATCGAAGACACTCGCGCACACACGGTTACTGCCACATGCTATAATTCGAACAGACTATTAAAAAAAAACTGTAAATTTGTGGTGCTTACACTTTGTCTTTATTTGTCCTATTAATCTGATAAGATCAATTGTTTAAGACACTATATACAACAGCTTTAACGTTTGACCACTATCTCATCTGTTGGTAAATAACGATGTGGTCTAAGATAGCAAAGACGATAAACCTAAAGGTACTGGTTCTCAAGTACAGCTATCGGAACATATCAACACGTGCTTGGCTATGGTTCAATTCGCAAGTGGTAACTAGTTTGGCAAATATTAAAAAACTTCGTCTTGAGCTTCGCCACAATGTTTTCTTCATAAAAATTGAATTCAATCGAGTGAGTGCCTTAAGCGCTCCCCTTAGTAGTTCGGTGAAACTGTAGAGGCCTTGCCAGGCCAACAGTGTAGTCAGTTCGATTATTATCATTGGATTGGAATTTACGTTAATCGATACACTTTCCAAATCTTATATATAAAATTCTCGTGTCACAATGTTAATTACCATACTCCTCTGAAACGGTTTGACCGATTTTTATGAAAATTCATATGCATATTCAGTAGGTCTGAGAATCGGCTACTATCTATTTTTCATACCCCTAAGTGACAAGGGTTGTCCACCCCTAACATTTATATTTTTAATTTTTTGGACATTTTTTTGTATTTTGCTATAATGAGGCATTAAAAAATACATAAAACCCTAAATACTCCTATCCAGTGATTTTGTTTCATCCAAAGTTTGAAATCGTTGCATACCGTCTGTCATTAATGAAATATAAACTGTAATAATGGTTCTACTGAAAAGAGCCCCAACGTGTTCCAACCAAACGGCTTGTGACCGCTAAACTCCTTTACAGTTGGATTCATCATCATTATGCTACACTACGTATTCATTACTAGCACTATCCTAATTGGAATTAAGGATTTGCTAATCAATGACATTTCTGGAACCATCTTATTTGAATCTAATTTCTGGAAGAAATCACAAAAATCGTGTCTCATTACTCAACTACGTTAAATAAAGGAACTCCCTATGTAAAGTTTAATGCTTCTGCACCCGACTACTTAGCTGTACGTTTCTTGTGGCTAGTATTATAATTCTTCTACATATATAAAACTGTAGGTCTGCCATTGTGTGTGCATCACACAAAAACGACTCTATAGATGGAGATATTTTTTTAGTTTTCGTGCTTGTACACTTGGTTCTTATCTAAAAAAATCACGACATCTTAATTGAATATAGGATTATTTAAAAAAAAAAGTATTACATGTCCAGCGATGTGTAAAGTAGGGTAAGCGGTATTGTTTCATTACCATAATGTTCAACACTTAATGCAGTAGCGAAACGCAGCTGACATAAGCTGTCATGCGTCACATACTGAAAAAGATTTGGAGCGACGACATCTTGTGTGTGTAAGAAACCGTTAAAACGCATAAATCGATTCTCATCGCGTTATTTCCTGAAAGTGGCAATCTGAATCTCTATCAGTGGATCACAACAGGTGCTGGAGCAGTCCAAGGTACGTGGTGCATTGTATTTGCTACAGCCCAAATTGAGTATTGAACAACAACCATCGCAACGATATTTTACCCAGAGTAGCCAGGCCATCAAGCTACGGTGCGAAAGCTACATCTTTTTGGTGCCGAAACCCGGGATTTCCACTGATATTAATCTCAATCGTAGTATATGTTTCTGGTATTACTGGTCAACATCGTAATAATATCTATATACGTATTATATATCTATATATCTGTATACGTATTATATATCTGTATACGTAATCATACCTACAATACCTATTCATATATATCTTAATCGTACAGGAATTGCCATCGAACAGATATTACACACACAAGTCATTTAACTTACATCGGAAAATATTGTAGGATCTAATTAAGTAATCATTATAACTCATCGGTACTTAATTTTATCGGCTTACAATACTTTCATCATTTCTCATCACATTGTAAATCGAAATATATTTCAAGACAAATATATTATCTTGAGGGTAGTGTATACGATTCTGTTCCGTGCCTAACGGTCACCACACGACGACGTATAGTGTAACCTTGAACTCAACTGTATATTGTTGTTATCTATATATACAATTGGCTAATTACATTTGCTTACTTTGTCTGTTATTTTGTTTACGTCTAATATTCAATTTCCTTATTTTCGTGTATTAACATTTTGAACGTAAACTCAGTAGAAATGTCGCTTCTTAGAAAACATTCTACTCGTAAAACACCAAGTTTGAAAAAGGCTAAATCGACTTTTATTGAGGACGCGTATACAATTCATGATTTGTCATCGTTGCGTCGAAAACGTACCATCGCTAGTAAACGGTTAGCAAAGGCTTTGGAGATCGGTAATTTAGCTATAAAGGACCCTTCACATTGCGACTTGTTTTTATCGTATCATCAGGATATTAAAGAAATCACTTCGAATTTTGAACATGCGCATTTTGCTATTTTAGATTTAATAGATGATCCCGATAGTGATGATAATGAAATTCAACAGCTTTTTGATAGTACATATTATCAGGTGTTATCGATTCACCGTAAACTAACGAAATGTGATGCAATTCAACAACCTAGTACTTCATCACAAAATATTCGTTTACCGAAAATTGCATTACCCAATTTCAACGGGAATATCAAACAATGGCCTGAATTTTATGATATTTTCAATGCATTGATTCATAATTCTCAATCACTTACAGATACGGAAAAGTTCCACTATTTAATATCCTCTCTAAGCGGTGATGCGTTATTAGTAGTAAAAGCGTACCCTATGACTCACGAACATTATCATGACGCCTATCAATCTCTCGTTGCTCGCTACAAGTGTAAACGGACCTTAGCATTTAGCTGTTGGAAAGATATATTAAATATTGAATTTAAATTCACCAATGCGCGTGAGTTTCAGAAGTCGCTTGATCTTTTAGATGAGAATTTGAATATTTTAAAAACGATTAACTTACCGGTCGAGAATTGGGATTTTGTTTTAGTTTATAACATTTTATCGAAACTTGACAAAAACATTCGACGAGATTTTGAGGAGAAGTATTCAGATATCGAATTACCGTCTTATGATCAACTTAGGGGATTTCTCCGTTCCAAATGCGAAGCTTGGTTACGGGATACACACTTTTCCGATTCCAACAAGGTGATTAAATACCAGCCTAAGTATACCGCCACGCCAATTCAACCCAAGCGTATTAATACTTCTCAAGCGCTGGTTGTAGCGAATGATAAGCGTGATCAGCAGAGAAATGCGAATGATAACAAAATCAGTTCGTTTTCAACAAAGTGTCCTTTCTGTAATCAGTCTCATGTAATTTCATTATGTCAAGAGTTCCTGAACAAATCGGTTGACGACCGTCTAGTTATAGCTAAGCAAAAGAATTGGTGTTTTAACTGCCTGAAATCATCACATCAGTTGAAAAATTGTCAGTCAAACTTCTCGTGTCGCACGTGCAGACTTAAACACCATACTTTACTCCATCGCAATAATTCTGATGTGCAGCCTAATCAAAGCGGATCCACTTTGGTGTCAAGGTCTCAAACTAACACCACAGTGCTACTGGCCACTGCTATCGTACAAATTCAAGATGCCTCGGGAAACATGCAGACTTTCCGCGCCTTGTTCGATACTGGTAGCCAAAGTAGTTTTATTACAGAATCGGCTGTACAGCAGCTAAACTTACAGTCTGCCAAAACTACCTCCAGGGTTAGTGGGCTAGGAGATGCATTTGCACCGATCATCGGTAACATCACCTGTGCCATCGG
This sequence comes from Antheraea assamensis, assembly GCA_035772565.1. Taxonomy (NCBI): domain Eukaryota; kingdom Metazoa; phylum Arthropoda; class Insecta; order Lepidoptera; family Saturniidae; genus Antheraea; species Antheraea assamensis. The sequence goes on along the minus strand of JAQQSE010000099.1, from coordinate 384,548 downwards.
TACTGGTGGACGAGTGATATACAAGTTAAATATGCATGTAATTTCTAAAATATGTGGCGATCAACCTACCGCGCAATTGAACACATCGGGATGGTCACATATTAAATCGTTACCTCTGGCTGATCCTGGATTTGACATTCCTGGGCCTATCGATTTGTTATTTGCTGCGGATATATTCGCAGAATCTATTGTTAACCAGCAAATAAAAGGTGGTGTGAACCAACCTACCGCATTTAATTCCATTTTTGGATGGCTTCTCTTAGGCAAGACTTCCTTATCTTCCAATACTTTGTTGCATACTTTACCAGATATCGATAACGAATTAAATTCTTTAGGACAACGATTTTGGGAACTTGATTCTGTGCCAAAGTCGTCAAAACTAACACCAGATGAACTACTATGCGAGGAAAAATATAGATCCGATCATTCTCGTGATGAATCAGGACGATATATCGTACGCATTCCTTTTAAGGCTGAATCAGAACCAACCTTCGATGGTTCTCGCGAGGTTGCATTACGAAGATTTCATGCTATCGAACGTAGATTATCACGAGACTCGAGTCTACAATCACAATACGTGGATTTTATGTCTGACTATATAGAAAGCGGTCGTATGTCATTGGTTCCACTAAGCGAAATAAACAACGAAAAGATCTATAAAGAAATGGTTCATACTTGGAATACGTATCGAAATCAATTACCATTGTTATCGCAACTAAAAATACCTCGTACAATAGTTTGTCAAAATGTAAAATCGTGTGAACTGATCGGTTTTTGTGACAGTTCAGAAATTGCACTGGGTACAGTTTTTTATATGCGTGTTACTGATTCAATCGGTAACATTCAAGTAATCCAGGTCTGCTCCAAAGCTCGAGTCGCACCTTTAAAACGTATCTCATTACCACGACTCGAACTATGTGCAGCAATAATGCTTGCTGATTTATACAAATTCTTACGCGATACATACCTCTCTCGTATTAAAATCGACGCTATCTACTTCTGGTCAGACTCTACAATAGTTCTTTCGTGGTTACGCTCTCATTCTTCACGCTGGTCGACGTTTGTTGCTAAACGGGTTAGCCATATACAAGATATCACACCTATTGATTGCTGGTACCATGTATCGTCAAACGAGAATCCTGCTGACATCTGCTCACGAGGTCAATTCCCAGCTGAGTTGCTTCATAACTCCTTATGGTGGGCGGGACCTTCTTGGTTGCGACAAGATCCACATACTTGGTCAGTTCCTTCACCTAACTTATCATACGAAGATACGATTATTGTGGAAAGCGAAGCTCGGAAACTAGTAGCGCTAACTTCGAAAGTCACGGCAAAGGATCCTAACATTTTTGATACGCTTCTAAACAGCTACTCCTCTTTACAAAAAATATTAAATGTATTAGCTTACATCAATCGTTTCATTAACAATTGTAAACGTATAAATGTTAAGCAAAATATCATCAATAACCTTGAACGACATAACGCTTTAATGCAATTAGTAAAATATGTTCAAACAACTTCCTTTTCAAGCGAAATTATTAACCTAAATGCGAATAAACCGTTATCGAAACCGTTTCGTAAGCTTAACCCATTTATGGATAAATTAGGTATACTAAGAGTAGGTGGGAGAATTTCTCGATCTGGATTGGAGTACACACAAAAGCATCCTGCTCTTTTACCGTCTAACCATCCTCTTACATTTTTGGTTATTGATTTTATTCATCGAAGCTATTTACATCCGGGAATTAACGCTACTCAGTATTTGCTTTTACAGCGATTCTGGATAATATCCGCAAAACTCACTATTCGCCATCGTCTCGCTAAGTGTCTCAAATGCTACCGTACAAATCCAAGGCCTTTGCAGCCATTTATTGCCGAACTTCCATCGTTTCGTGTAAATCAAGTTAAGCCATTCTCTATTGTTGGAGTTGACTACGGTGGACCGTTCCGCATTAAGCTCGGAGCACTTCGAGGTGCTAAGATCGACAAGGCATATCTTTGCTTATTCGTTTGTCTCGCGACAAAAGCAGTACATCTCGAGGTAGTATCTACTCTTTCCGCCGACGGATTTATTGCTGCACTTCGGCGTTTTGTAGCACGTCGCGGGCGTTGCAATGTAATTCGCGCTGATTGTGGCACTAACTTTGTAGGAGCTCGAAACCAACTATCATCTCTTATGCAACATGCTACCGATAAAGAGAAAATTGAATTTAAATTCAATCCACCGTCAGCTCTTCATTTTGGGGGTGTGTGGGAAATACAAATTAAAGCTGCTAAATCTCATTTACTTCGCGTTGTTGGTGATCAAGTCTTGACTTTTGAAGAACTAACTACCTTATTCGCACAAATTGAAGCAGTTTTAAATTCACATCCATTATACCCTATTAGCGCAGATCCAAACGATTTATCAGCTTTAACACCAGGACATTTTCTTACTCTAGAACCTTTGACTGCTGTCCCTGACGAAGATCCATTAAATGTAAAATTAAGTCGACATCGTCGGTGGCAGTTGTTACAAACATTTCAACAGAGTTTTTGGTCTAGATGGAAACACGAATATTTAAATTCTCTTACACAACGCGCCAAATGGACCAAAGACTCTAAACCCTTACAAATCGGTTCGATGGTAATTATTAAGGACGATAACCGTGCTCCATTACAGTGGCCTCTTGCCAGAGTTTTAGATCTTTTACCTGGTATTGATGGCATTCCTCGGATTGCAGTGGTTAAAACCTGCAATAATCATGTTATTAAACGACCTCTAGTTAAGTTATGTCCTCTGCCGCTAGAGGACTAACGCAAACCGCTTCACATCTTATATTTATTTTGTATCTATATATCATTATATCGTTTTACTTAGCATCTTAATCCTATCTAAACGTACCGTATCGTAGTTTATTAGCGTTATTATCGTATGTTTACATTCTCGCTCATTCTTTAATCGTTTGACCAGAAAATACCATAGGCATTTTGGTGGGCGGGATGTTTCATTACCATAATGTTCAACACTTAATGCAGTAGCGAAACGCAGCTGACATAAGCTGTCATGCGTCACATACTGAAAAAGATTTGGAGCGACGACATCTTGTGTGTGTAAGAAACCGTTAAAACGCATAAATCGATTCTCATCGCGTTATTTCCTGAAAGTGGCAATCTGAATCTCTATCAGTGGATCACAACAGGTGCTGGAGCAGTCCAAGGTACGTGGTGCATTGTATTTGCTACAGCCCAAATTGAGTATTGAACAACAACCATCGCAACGATATTTTACCCAGAGTAGCCAGGCCATCAAGCTACGGTGCGAAAGCTACAGGTATAGTGCGCATGCGCAGTAGCGTAAAACTAAATTGATAACAATGTTTACAAAGAAATTTAGTAAACTAAAGTATATTTCTGCTTTTACCTCATAGGGTAGAACATGTTGTTAAGATAATAAACAGCCCAGACGAAGTCACGGGTATTAAGTAGTGGGTTATATATCGGCAAAACTGTTGTGCGATGTAATAGAAAGAAGAGATGGTGTATAATTGTTTAAGTTAACAATGTCCGGGGTGACCACGTGCCTCCGCTTCCCGGGACAACTTAATGCGGACCTGAGGAAGCTGGCTGTGAACATGGTGCCGTTCCCGAGGCTGCACTTTTTCATGCCAGGTATAATGTTGTATAACATTATTTGGAGTGAAATTTCTTATGGAAGGGCTTTGAAATTCTGATCAGCAACCTTTTTGTGTGGGGAAAGTGATGGGCGTAAACACTGCGTCGGTTAGAGTGTTGAAAACACCGGTTCTCGTCCGATCGCCGACGTTAATCGTGGAGGAATGGCCGGCTGGGAACACCGCGACACGTTGCCTTTTTATTCTGTCGTACTTTTGCTACAGAAGTTTTCACTGCTTCCTGTAGTCATAAACAGATACACTCTTTTATTTCTTTTAACGGTACTTCGTAATTCCTCAGACCGTGGTTTACAGGTCAAGTCATAACCCATTTAGATTTAGCCATTGGCTTTAGATTAGATTATATTATTAGCTAGGTAAAGATTGTTTTTTTAATATTGCATTGGAATGGGTTGTGTACTAAATCACCAAAATTTCCCCATAAATATCGCTTACCTAAATTATCGTACAGTTTTTTGCTTAGATTTGAGAGTATTACATAAACAAAAATATTTTATTCTATTCATGCCCCAAGTAAATGCTTATGAATGTTAATATATTGCTATTAGTTATTAAAGTTATGATGGTTTAGTAGTTTGGCCGGTGGAATATCAATTTAATGCCTGTAGGTTCGCATTCCGGCGTGTAACAACGAATTTTTCGGAATTCACGTACATTTTTTGAATGAAATTGTTAACAGTATCGGGTGAGGGTGCAGGAAAATAGTGAAAAAAATTCTGATCCTGCGCTATATTCTTGTAGTACTGCCGTATGTGAGAATAAAATAGAACTGTGGATTTCTCGGAGTTTGAAATTATCGATACGTTGTCGTGGGCTGTCGTGGTGTTTATGTCCATACGTTCCTTTGGGAAGAGGCTTAGAGCCTACAGTGGGGCTTTTACAAGCGGATGATAATGTTATTACTATGGATTTAGACAGACATCGCCGAGCTCGAAAAGCGTTGACACCAAACTCAAACTAGATTATTGTTTTTTTTTCTTAATTTAAAAACAACAAAAACAATACTTGTGAACGGCCACAGTAATTTATCATTATAGCGAATGTACAGAGAGGGGATACCGTAAATTTGTTGACAGTAAAGGCCGCTTGACATGGTGGTTGAGGTTGCGTTTTGGTACGTTGGTACAGGGTTTGCGCCGCTGACGGCCCGCAACAGCCAGGTGTACCGGGCGCTGTCGGTGGCGGAGCTGACGCAGCAGATGTTCAGTCCGGGCAACATGATGGCGGCGTGCGACCCTCGGCGCGGCCGGTACCTCACCGTCGCCGCCATCTTCCGCGGCCGCATGTCCATGAAGGAGGTCGACGAGCAGATGCTCACCGTGCAGGACAAGAACTCCAGGTGACACTCTTTTCTTCTGACCGAATAATTATTATCACGGCATAAAGCTTTAATATTTTTACATACTACGCTTTTTATTAGCACTACAAAACTATATTTATACTTTTAATTTTTTTTCGTTTTTTTTTTCTGTGCCTAAAATATAGGTTTAAAAAAATAAACAAGGCAAACGAAGTCGCGAACATCAACTGGTGTAGTATAAAGACTCTCGCTCTCTGTCTATTTATTTTCTTAGGAATCGTAAACCACTGAACTAAATTATATGAGACCTATTTCAAATTTTGGGATATATATTTGATTACATTATCGACCTATTAATATTACAAAGGATAAAGCTTATGGGGTTGGTTGAATATTTGTTAATATTTTACTCGGAAACTATTCAACGAATTTTGAACGAAACTTTACATCAGAATAACACAGTAGCAATAAGTTTTAATAACAAAGATTGTCAAAACTAACAAAAATATAATAAATTGGAAAAAAAATCTGTCATCTAACTGGTATATAGCGTCGATATGTACGTAAACCGTTAGATTTACATGTTTAGAATGGAACGTAACAAATGCTGATGAAATCAAGGGTGGTTAAATAATTTGTAAGGTTAAAAAGCAAAATAAAATCAACAAAAACGTCTACCAATACATTCTGTTGTAACACTCTATATAACTCATAAAATATTAACCAATATAATGCAGTAGATAATTTTTTAGAATATGAATTAAAATCGAATGAACGGTACAATAAATTTAAAAATGTCAGTAACATTTTTTTGCAGTTTGCAGCTTAGTTAGGTTTTAAATGAAATATGGATATTCCGTGTGTCAGTTACTTCGTGGAATGGATCCCGAACAACGTGAAGGTTGCCGTTTGCGACGTCCCTCCGCGCGGACTCAAGATGGCGGCCACCTTCGTCGGCAACTCCACGGCCATACAGGAGATCTTCAAGCGGATCTCGGAACAGTTCACCGTCATGTTCAGACGGAAGGTTACTTCTTATACATTTTATAGTGCGGTTGTGCTGGCAAAAACGTTAACCGTACAATCTGATTTGTTTTTGACGCCATCTATCCGCTATTTGTTCTTGAACATTGACATTGTTAGTTTTACCGACATGTGTCAAATGTTTGATATTTTGTACGTTAGTTACAATTTTGGTTTAACCTAATCCTCATTTTATAATGGCGTTCGTAATTCCCAGGCTTTTCTCCACTGGTATACCGGTGAGGGTATGGACGAGATGGAGTTTACAGAAGCAGAAAGCAATATGAACGACTTGGTCTCCGAGTATCAACAGTATGAGGTAAAGTTACCAATTGCAATGTTATTTGCTACGGATGAATTAAAAAGAGGATAAAACATCATGGTTATATGTTGAACTTTTGGAACGAAGTTTCTTAATGTGACTTGCTGTAGGAGTTGATTGGTAGTAATCGTCACATAAGGAAAAAGCGTTATGCCCTGACACTTTCTCTCTCTCTCTCTCTCTCTTTCTATTGTACAAGAGTATGTGCGTTATGATACTATTTTGCAAGTGTTTGGTCACTAAAGTGTGATGTTTAGATAGAATTTTTGATAAAACAGTGTTGGTCTTATATTTACTGGGAATTTTAATATAATGATTTGCTAAAATACACACGTGAAAGTATTTACAACAAAGCCGTTACACGATGTATTATGTATAACAATCTATTTATATCTTGATAATTACCAATTTTCATGAAGCACTACAACAACTAAAAAAAAATCCAGGCAGTCATAAGGACTGCCGATAGAAGTGAATACTCAAATCAACTGTGGTATTAAAAAAAAAATCATTTCTTGTTAGAATTATTTAAATTTCATAATTTGTATATTGAAAATATTAACGTTAGTATGGTTTTCACATCTATTGGCCTGTCGAGCAATTATTATATATATTTTATATTTTATTAAACATACGATAGACGCCGCAAGCTCAATAGTTTATAATGTGGCCCTGACGCCGCACATTTGGCATCGCGGCTGGAATACCCACTAATGCGTTAGTCGTTTAACACCACCACATCTCATCCGCACCATAATTAGGTCGAATCAATAATTTTCGGATTTAATCAAAAATGCATTATTTTATCCCCAATAAGTGAAATATCAATATGACATGTATACGGGTGGCTATACCTATATTACGTGTCGCTAATCTGGTGCAAGCGCAATACGTCACGACTCACGAGCATGTTGAGTTCATCGGTGACGTGAACCCATAAAGATTTTCCCCTAACAAAAATCATTCAACGGGGCTGAACAAGTTTTCACTTCAAAAAACCGGATGCAAAAGCACTAAATTTCATTTATATTATTAACATAAATAAAAAAATATATCCTTCCTCCCTTTTTTATTTACAGAAGTCAAGTCATAGTCAAATTTATGTAAATCACAATTTTTTTATAAAGAATCTAATGTTAGCTCCATATCTCCGTGGCGAAGTTTTGGCTAATTGTCGCGCTAAAAACTAACCACAAACGAATTCCGAAAAAGATGCTTAAAAGGGTTCCCACACCTTTGTTATTCCAATAATAGCTATCTTGGCCAAGTTATGTGTGTAAATAGTTCGTAATAAAAGACGATTCTCACGCCTGAATTTATTGCGACCATAGACAAAACTTTTTGACGATACATATAAGTGTGGGAATAGCATAACAATAATTCGAATGCAAAAATCCATTTGAAGAGGGCCTTGTTGGCGGGGTTTTTGGAAGTCATTTAGTGGATTTTATATTTTATTCATAGTCTTATGCTATTTATTTCGTAATATTGGTAGCTTTTTACGTAACATAGTGTAATTATTGTGCACAAGTGAGGTGGATGGGAGATAATATCATGTAGCATGGATTCTGACTTGCCACAAAATCTGCATGGTAGACTATCAAGACGACCACAATCATGTTAGATCATTATAATGATCGTAAGAAATTTGTAATATCGTTGCCTACTCGAAAATGGCAGTAATTATCTACTAGAAGATTGCTGGCCAAAAAAAAAATCATTAAGCCATTTAGGCTACAAAGCTTGCTATACCTACACTCGAAACACATTTCCTTCGTTCTGGACAGTCAAACAAAAAATCTGGCAACCGTGACGTCCATTTTCATATACTTATTAGGCATCGGCTAATATGCTAAATTAATTATTTACTATTACTATATAACAGGAGGTGGGAGTAGATGACGCGGAGTTCGATGAAGAAGAAGTGCCTGGCGAGGAATTTCCTGATGATGAATAACCACATAGAATAGGAGGAGATTGTATATTTATTTATAACCATTACAACAATGTTGATTAATACAATGCTGTTTTTATTTTCGTAACTATCTGATAATCGCCACTTTGTATCGTTTTTTATTGTAACAATTTATGCCATTATAACGTCAATTTATGAGAGGACCCACTGCAGGGTCATAAGCCTTTTCCTGAAGAAAGGTATGGATATAATCACCCATGACGTATTACAGATTTAAAGCTCTGAAAAATCCAGTTCCATATTGTTCCCACTGTGCTGTTTTATACATTGACATAATATTAATAAGTCCATTGCTTTATATCATATTGCAATTTGTAAAAATGACATGAGGAGAACAAATAATACTAATGAAATTCATTTGTTCTCCTCATTGTGACTTTATCTCTATTTAAAAAAAAAAAAAACATCTGTATGAAACATGAGGTGTTCTGCCTTACACATATTTTTATTGTGTAATACTCTATTGTTCATATGTAAACATCCCACTGTAATTAAAAACATATAACAAATAGACAAGTTAAACAAAACTCAGAGGACTTAAAAAAATACATTTTATTTTTGAAGTCTTTCATTAGCTTACAAAATAGTTAAGACTAACTTACGTCTAACATAGTACCCCCAGAACACTGCACACAAGATGCGCTTATGATAACTGCCACTGTGTCTAGGTTTTCAGAACAAATGCTGATTTGCATTATTGGTAAGGGGTTGGATCTATAACTAGAAAATCAACAGCTGAGTAATTATATATTCGACAACTTGTTATGCACCATATAGATGCATGCAATTATTGTTAATGATAACCAGCTTTAGCTGTGGCCTTATTATTTCTACTAATCCTATTCAAACATTTGCCTACCCTTTATCCTTCTTATCAGGATAATTGTATATAATTTTATTCAAAGGTTTTTGAGGTATTACCCTGATAACTTCACCACCAAAGTTTTTATAATTCAGCGCGTCGTTTATATTACTGATAATGTCTTTTTCAACAGATGTACAGTCTATAACCTCTACTTCCATACTGTTTCTCATCTTATGTAATTTCCCTTTCATTTCCTCCCAATTTGTAACTTTTTTACGTTTATTTTTACATTCAATTATATTAGTTTTACTCATGTCCAACTTCGGTTTGTCGAAACAGTATTCATTACTTGAAACTTCATTCTTAATTTCACCATAGGCCTCAACTTTTGTTTCTTTCTTTTCATTTGGCATTTGGTTGATCAATTATACTCATTACATCTTCTGTATTGTTCTTTTTTAACCTATATGATATATCATTCCTGCGTTGTGATAACTTTTTTCTCAACTGTTCTAAACTCTCTAGTTCTGGGGCATAGGTTATGTGCAAAGAGCCACCATAAAAATTCTTTCCGTCAAGCATTTTCTTAGCTATCCTAGCAGATTGAATTCTGTCATATAAGGCATGGTATGTTTCAGTGAATTGTTCATTTGGATAGTCAGTAGTTATGTTAAATTGTAACAGTTTTCCAAATTTCAAGAACAACGCTTTAGTTTCTTGTCGCAGGTTGAGCGAAGGTACTCCAAAAATAAGCAGATGTGTAGATTCATCATTGACAGTATAGACCTGGAAAAAGCAATGGAATGCAAAATGTACCTAATGCATTACTATAGCCTCTAATACAAAAGAACGAGAGCTGTACGTACTGCTCCTTAATTGAGAATCAGTCGACAAGTCATTTGAATTCTCTTGCGCGTGAAGTGTTTCAGCAGAGCATAAAAATATTTTTTACTTTGTAGCCAGAACTAACAAGAAATGTTTTACCTTAACAGCAGTCAATTGTCGCCCCTGTCTGTATGGTAAACGTGTTGTACACAACGGCTGCTGTACATGATGAGATAATAGAGATTTATCCTCAGAATTCATAAAAAAATTACTAAGAAAACGAAATTGTACAAAAAAATCCTAGTAAGCACAGATTTTATTTTAAAATTGAATATGGTTATTGAATACAAGTCCTTTAAGCCCAGTAAAGAGACAATACAAAAGAACGGTCTTTTCTATCCGAATAAAAACAGACTTTTTTGAACTAACTATACACTATTAGCCTAATGACCGGTCGGAGCTTCACCGGACTAAAATAAAAAACTAAGATGTATAATGTATTATCTATAAGAGACAGGGAGGAGTTTCAAGCCATGGTGGTGTTCGTTCTGTGTATAACCATTCGTTTTGAGAATTATAGAATTCTATTACGTAGTGTTACAAGTGTAATAATACTCGTATTTTTATACTTGTTTATTGTTTTTTTTGGAGTTATACATCTTTTGGCGCGTTAGGGAAAAATGACGAGAGTAAATATTTACAATTCGCGCGCACATCGTCACGAAAAACCGACTCCCTGAAGTTAGCTATAGTTAACATTTTATTCAAAAAAATTATGTATGTATTAAATACCTTTTTTCTATTGTTAGTGTCCTCTTTCTACAAACGTAGAATAAGGCAAAAGATAAAAATGTTGAAAAGATTTTTAGTTTGTTACGTCAAAGAAGTATAACTTCTAACGCGTGTACATAAATAAGTACACACAACTTTTTCTAAGGTTAGTGTCGTTTTTTCACAAGAGATGTCGCTAAATTTATTCAAAAAAGTTACCAACAAAGTAAAAGTAAGGACATCTACACATGTTTGCGTGAGAACTGACAACTGTATTTATGATATTCATGTTTTCTATTGTTAGTGTCGTTTTTTTTACAAACGTAGAATAATTGAAGAGATAAGCTATCTTCGACCTTTTCTTCGTGTGCGGCCTCTCCATCGAGGCCACCCACAAGACCTACGTACCTCACAGTGTCATAACTGCCAGCAGGTAAACAGGACATTTCGCATATAACTGTCACCTGCGTCCCAAACTGCGTTAAGTGCCTCGAGGATCACTCCACTAAGAGTGTTCCCGCCTCCTTTGAACCCCTTAACTGGGTGTTTTTTTTAATACTTTATAGGTAAAAGAAAGGTAAACGTTTTGACCACAATCTCATTTGGTATTAAATGATGATGTGGTATAAGATGGTAGTCACGCTTAACCTAGAGGGAGAGACTGGCTCTCAAGTGCAGCTGCCGGAACATACCAACAGATGCTTGGCGACGGATTTTCAACTTGAGGGTGGTAGCTAGCCAGACGGACTTAGAAAAAGCCCTATCACCATGCTATGGTTTCATCACGATGTTTTCCTTCACCGAAAGCTCCGACTCAGCTGCTTGGATTCGAACCTACGTCCTTCGACGCTGTGTCCGAACACACTACTAACTGAGCCATCATCGTTTTTTTATTGTATCTCCCTTGAATAACGTGTAAACGAAGGCGCCAAAAAGCAATAATTAGAATATTCTAATAAATTTATATAAATTTATTTTTCCAAAACACTTGTTGCAATCTCATCTCCAACTATGTATTTTCATGAACGTATTAGTAGAGGTCAAAATAGACAAATTCCATAAGAAATATTATTATTATTACGGTGGATGTAGTTTTTTTAAAATATATTCAAGTGTAGCAATAATAATAATAACAGTTTACAAATGAAAAACATTACAGAGTTCATAATCAATATATTTATAATAGCTTCTCTTACATCATTCACAGCATATTTATCATGTTATATATTAAAAATAACGACTATTCATATACAAAGACACAACAATATTTCTCAGATAACATCGCGACGCTGGCACAAGTTTACCACTAAATAATTTAAATTAGCAAGGCCACTTTTATATAATAAGTAAATTGCATATCTATGTATACCATTATATAACAATTATTATAATGCTAATTCCAGACGTCATTTTATTCACTATAATTTTATAAACAATCAATCTGCTATAATTCAGCGACCCAGCGAACTTTGTACCGCGTAACAGTTGATTTTTAATTTTTTTTTATTACTTATTCTGCTATTCGGGACGCTATATAATGTTAAATGTTACCATCGTATAAATATTGACATTAATATTTATACGATACTAACGTCACTCACTTGTAACTTCTTCTCGGAACCTCTCCATCGACACTTAAACTTTATGGTATGGTATTAAAGTTCAAATTCACTTTTAAGTATTATTACGAATCGTTTGTATGGGAGTATAGAAGTGTTTTTTTATACTTTTTCAGGCAATTTTTTCTCTCCGTAAGATCCATACTAGTACTTCAAGGAATATTGTAAAAAAAAAAATATGAAAAACAAAGAAATAGTTGTCTATCACAATATAATATCATTGTACAGGTAAAATATTGCAAGCGTCAGTATCGTTTTTTAGTCATTATGTGTGTAATGCCCGGTTTCGGAAGCATTTTTAACTGTAGTTTATCTGTTTAATAGCGCTATCGGTTCGATAACTTGTCAAATTGGGTTTCTGAATACAAAATGACACGAGAAATGTCAGTCTACGTCTCATTCTGTATACAGAAACATTGACAGTTAAACGCCGCTTGTCTTATGGATAACGTTATTGAATCAATAGCTATTGATAGTTTAACTGACGGCTTCAGAAACCGGGCATTAATCATTTATATGTAACATTATAAATTGTTCCATGTATTACTTGATTAGCTTATACCGACAACTTCGCCTGCGTTGTTCATTATTTAAACAATATATGTGTTACATATTTTCCATTTCTATTCTTTGTATGTTAATATAAAGGAAACAATTGAAAGCAAATATATACTTTACGTTCAAATATTTCTTTTTAAATAATGTTATCCGTTCTGTTAACCTCTCCGGCGCATGCGCAACACACCGCTTACCCCACCTCACACATCGCTGAACGCGTTGTATATGTGAAAATCAAATAGCTAACAATACTAAAAAATAAAATGATTGAAATCTAATAGTTTTTGTATGATATGCGCACGCACAAAAGCAGACTTTTAATGATTTTGTTTATAAATATAATTGTATATAAGAAAGAATATATAGCAAGACGTATACTAAAACGTAATCAGAGAATACGCTCATTGATTTTCGAGTTTTAACTAACAGACAAACAGATGGACAGACAGAAACAAGTCTTTTGCATTGGATACACAGTGGAATAAGGGAATTCTCCATGAGCAAATAATGTATAGAACTGTTCGCAGCAAAGCGTTATTCAATCTACTTTCTCGCTACTGACTACTGATGCTTCCAAATCATTAGGTTTCCTCGTAACCTTCAGTCTTCATATCGTTGATGCCCAACTCGTCGTTCTGATCATACGTCCGTTCGTAACGGGTTATTTTAAGACCTGAAAATAATAATAATAAAACAAACAACGATTTAAATGTTCTCTAGACTTTGAATATAAGAAACACTGAATAATGTATTCTATCTCAATCTCACACATGTTTTTGTATTCTTTTCATGGAGTTTCAAATGACAATGGGGCTAAACAAGTTTTCTCTTCAAAGAGATGCATGTAGTAATAATGTTTTTCCTCATCTATATGCTTGTTACATCAACCTCAATTAATAAAAAAGAAATGGTCTGATCCACTTCGCTAAAGGAGCAGGCTACATCATTTTCAATTCTTCTCTAATTTGTGCTCCAGTTAAATGTTCCCCTTTTCCTTCTTGCTAGTGTATTGAACGAAGTCGAGAACGCGTATTAGATTCACGCACATAAATGTTTTTAATTTGACAACCATCATTGTTAGTTATGTGTCTGTATATCTATATATATGTATATAAATATAATCTAAATATATAATTATTAATTAAATATTAATATCTAAATATCATCGCTGTTCAGTTACCATATTAACAGCAATGTTTAGTATAATTATATCCTCATGAAAAAAGTATCGAAACATTTTGCGCACGTTTCAGATATAATTATAGTTTGAAAGGCATTCAATATATGTTATTACATTAGTAGGGAAACAAGATGCCTTAAAATTTCATCAGAAAAGGAAGAGACAACGATAATTTGTTGATTGTGTCTACACCAATGAAAATATAGTTTACTAGCACCAATTTTGGTGGCTGTATAATGTGCATATATTGCATTTTCATAATTTATTTATTACATTGCAATATTTACCACGTCAGAGTATCATATGTTACTTTTGCCCTTTCGTCCATAATTTCACCAAAGGGTACTTACCTATATTATGGTTCAGGCGGTGTGGGGGGGGGGTCTGTAAAGTACCACGCTTAGTCACAGAGAGGAGGGAAAAAACCGTATTTATGAATTACTACATGAAAACTAGAGGGAGTATCTTCTCATATAGTACGGGGAAGGAGGGGCATAAAAAATTGTCAAATATGTGTCACGGAGTATGGGTACGTTCCCTTATGTTATCTGACAATGTAGTATGAAGCCCGACAATAAATGCTTAATAACAATTTTCCGCCTGGAGGAGTCCCATTTATGTCTATATTCTTGAAATGGTTAGAGTGATAATACCTTCATCGGGTGTGAGGAGATCATCAGCCAAGCTTTGCACGTACGAGTTACCAGCTGGATCGTCCAAGATCAACGTCACCGGTCTCTTGCACTCCAGCACTTCGTTCAGTTTAACCAAGAACCTGGAATTTTTTCCAAACTCAATTACAGAGTCGGATAACCCATACTTTTATATATTTCATCTATACATATATATAAAATTTAAGTGTTTGGTGTTTGTCTGAAAAAACCCCAAAATAACTTAACCGATTTTGTTGAGATTATCAGTGGAAGACTCAAAGCCCTTCGGAGTATTAAATCTGGGGTTTTTTTTTGTCAAAAACACTGCGTGGGTTTTTGCGTTTGATCACAAACTCCTCTGATGTTGATTGGTGATGTGGTCTAAGATGGTAAATAAGTTATATACAATTAAACAGAGATAGAACAATTAAGTACATCTTCCTGCTCTGTCTCACAACTGAATTTCTTTTTCTTTAGTAAATATTAACCAGCTTTAGTGTTATCAAGGAAAAAAAAACATTGTAAATAGCCTTTTTTCTACTCTTCATATCACATCGTCTAGAATATTTGTATAATGCTTTTTCCATACCTTTGCGTATCGCGACGAAGTTTTATCTATCGTCACAATAAATGCAGGTGTGGGGAACACATTATCGTCATACGTTAAGAACTATCTGACTGTGTGACGAGACGTAGCACGATAATTGAGCTATTACTGCAATGACAAAAGGTGTGCGAACGTTTGTAAGGCTTTTTACCGCAATTAGTTTTGACGTTCGTCTCTAGAATGACAAGTAATAGAAGGTTTGTCACGCTAGTATGAGACTAGCATTATACGCATAATAATATCTATGTATTAATGTGTGAAGTGAGAAGATGACCGAACGAACAGTAATAGATATATCTAGAAATAACTCGTAGTAAGTCATACCCGCGAAGGCCGTCCTGGTTGAGGGCGGGCGCGTCTCCCAGCGCCCCGGGGGAGTCGGCGAGCTGGTCGGCGGTGGCGCGCAGCAGCCCCTCCGCCGTGGTGAACCGGCCGCCCAGCGCGCGCCCGCCCACCTCCAGCTCCAGCTCCGGGATGCTCAGGCTGCACGTCTCCGACTGATAATCAAGCCTTACTAATACTATACACTGGCTTCAGCCCAGAGATTTGTTCGCATTAATATAAGATCTACCCCTCGAGCAATATTTTTTGTCTGGATTAATTACACTCTATGTCTTTTTCTATACCCGTGAAAACGTGTATTCAAAATTTCATAATGATCAGTTGAATAGCAATAATGTTATAAATAATACATTTATATCAAGATAAAGCAGTAAATATTAGGAATGTACGAATAATGAACTAATCGAATCGAATCGAGTGGTGTTCGATTCGAATTTTTGAACTTAATTGTCGAACAAATCGAATAATTCGAATTACTCGAATATTTTAAAATAAGGAAGAATTATTAAATTAATTGTCATAGGAAAAGATACAATATATTTCATTGTTTTAATAATTCAATTTAAAAACAAAAGAAAATAGTATTTCATAAATATCTAATTAGTTAAAATCATTAAAAAATATTGGAATAATTCCAACTATTAGATTAATTCGAACTATTCGAATTTAGAATCGATTTATTCAGTTCGATTCGATATCGGACTATTCGAACACCCCTAGTAAATATCAAAAATTCGGTGGGTTCAGTTGTTTCATTATACTAATCCATCTATCACTTTAATTATCATTTACCATCAATTACCAAAACAAGCTATCGACAAAACACTAAAGGTGGCTATCTCGTTTAGTGTTAAGTCCTGCACAATTTCATTATTATTTGATGTAATATTTCAACTAACCAGTTCTCAGACATGCCCACTCACTAACAGTATAACCAGTTATCTCATCTAATCCTTTCACATGAAGAATCCTCGAAATTCCTTTCTGCTCACATATTTTCTATATGCCTAGTCGATACCTGTGATTTCGGCTGGAGTTGTTTATCATTTTAAATTTTATGTAAAAAAGAGAAAACGCAATAAAAAATTATTAAAACAAAAATGTACTTTGCTTGTAAAATTTTCTTCTGTCTTTTTGTATTGTTTATAAAAACCCTAGTAGTTTCTTAAAACATTATCTTAAATGTATACACCGGGATAACTTTCATTTTAGATAAGGACCAAGTGTCTAAGAGTTAAAACTTAAAAAATATGATATCTTTCGACCGTTTTTTTTGCGTAAAACACACAACCACATACCTCTAACATTTTATTTACCTACAAACAAAACTTCAAGCTATAAAAACTTACTACTTAAAAATGCTTTTTATAAGTATGTCAATATCAGAAATTTAATAAAATAGATCAACTAAGAAGCGGGTAACAGCTAGTTGTACATGTCAGCATCATTGTTCAATGTTCTATATTATTGACTTGTATTCAATCATTATTGGCTAATGACACGAACAATACTTGATTAATATTGGCTGCCTACTATTTATAGGACCCCTTAAAAGTTGTAAACGACTACTAGATACGATAATTATCTGCAAACATTCCGTGTATATATTCTGATTTGTTATTATATATATTTACCTTGAGTACATCTCTCGAGAAGTCCTCCTTGTTAGTAACTTTCACCTCGAACCTAACTCCCTTGTCTTCGATACCGCTTCCAGATTTCACCTGAACAAAAATTAAAAATACATATACTTTTAAGAAATATCTAGAACAATCATTCATTGGTATATGGTAACCGTCTACAACCATATCAATGGTTACTATCTTGAAAACTTACGGATATTCACACATAAGCAATATATACGAGTATGTCGAAGAATTACTATTAACTTATGTCCGTACTATTGACCCATACTAATGACTCTAGTATTTACTCGCTCTGAAATACTATTGGCTCAAAGTAGCCAATCATAAGCACCTTGATGATTATTGGCTGTCTGTTTTATGGATAGCTTAAAACGTGTGTCTATTGAAAAATTTATGGCTAATTTGATTATACATAGAAATAATACTCAACAGCTCAAATCTGAAGAAGTTATACTATAAAATCTGTTCTGTGTGTACATTTTTTTTTTGTAAATGTTTGTATTTTTTGCTATGGCTATGGCATGAGAAGGAATAAAACTGATATAACAAAAGCAGTCTTAAGTATTTAGATGAGCGGATATATAAACAGAGGAAGTGCGAAAGAGGTATGCACTTGATTGTGTCATGAATGATATGTGTATAAAAGATGAATGGGAGACGAGAGTATGTTATGCCTATAATATTTAATATCGTATGAGAGTAAGAATAAGCTACTAACTTCATTAGTTCGATGTCCGCAATATTCACACATGGTCGCCATTATCAAAACTTCTTTAAAGTGTGGAATCTCTGAAAGAAAAAAATAACCTTTTAATATATATTGTACCTTTTCAAAGCCTTCATGTTTATAGCATATAAATGTCGGAAGCGAAGATTAAATGACGTCCATACAAATTATAACGTCATTCACAGTATAGATATGAATAGTCTAACAATTCAAGCGAGAATGCCCAGTGTCTTTTTTTTCCAAGTGACTACACTTTTGGTCTGTCAGGGTTCTACAACTTCACCGGACTCCTGTCCAATGTCTAGTCGTCTTTTAAAACATTCAGCCAAAGTAGACAGCCAATAATAATCAAGATGTTATAGTAGTATTTACGAGTCGTATATAGTCAATAGTAATTCAGATCAGGAAAACCTATATAAAATCGGGTGAGTGCCTTAAGCGCTCCCCTTAGTAGTCCGGTGAAACTGTAGAGACTTTGCTAGCTCAACAGTGTAGACAGATGGAAAAAAAACAAGATCGAGAAAATAGTATCCGTTCATTAGTACGGGTCAATATTAGTCAAAAGTACGGACGTGGGTCAATAGTAGTGTACCCACGTCCGTACTATTTTCGAACTGTCTACGCTATCCGTCCTTCCATCCGATATATGTGATTACTGATTGTCGAATAATCGAAATTTTACCTTAATTAGGGATACAGAGATTTTTTCTTTACATGCCAATATATAGATATTATTATCTGTATTGATTATTGTACAAATTATCAATTTTTACGATGATAATTATCAATGTGAATATACGTGTACTGACTGGTCATTTTCATGTTGGTCTCCGCGGGAGCATTGCAGTCCGGGCAGTTGGTTCGGAACTTGAGGACCTCATTGGCCGAGAGCTGGTCGAAGCCACCTTCCTCGGGGTCTGCGGGGGTCAGTAGTGACTCTGTCGCGAACGGGAACCTCGGCGACGGCTCCTCCGATACCTGACACCAGAGACAAAAAAAAAATTATTTTGTGTCTTCAACGAGTGAGTCCTATTACTAATACGATTTTCAAGCATTTAGGTGCTACTAGGTTACTAGATGTCACATGACAAGTTATCCCTTAACTAGAATACTAATTTACTATTTCCAACAAGCTCACCTCTTCATGCATGAAGATTCCCAACTCATGATTCTCCTGCTTGCTCCTCTTGAAGTCTATTCTCTCGCAGCGAGGGTCTGCTTTAGGTGCTGCCGGGTTCTCTATGAAGCAGTTTCCTGCCAAAGGAAAATAAAATCAACAAAAATATATAATATAATAATAATATCCTGATTTTACAAAACGCGAAGCTAAGTTTATTTGTTTGTTATGCTTTCAAGTATTAACTACTCAACCGATTACCATGAAATTTTGCATACATATTATTAGGGATATAAAAAAAAGACATCGAGTACATTTCATACAAAAAAGAGTAAAAGCCGTAAAGAATAGAAAAAAAAAATCTGTTAATACATTAACGCGAGCCAACACGCGACGAAAAGCTAGTATAGTATATGTCTCCATACTGCTCACACATTGATAAAATAAGTTAAAATAACCCACCACTAATATCATCAAGGTGTAATGTCCAAGGGGTCGCTAGGTCGCGCAAATTTTGCAGTTTTTCAACAAACGCGTCTATCTGTTCTGCTGCTTCTGGATGCTGTTCCCTCCTCTCCGCCTGATCTTGTGTGAGGCCTGCTATAGCCCTTGTTATTATACCCTCTACGGTTGTTATTTCTGTAAATAAACAATATATTTTGTTATTTCTCGGTCAGTTTTCGCTTTATCGTACAATGGACTGAGCGTTGACGGATTCCTTTTTTTGTGCGTGTGGTTTTGGCCCTTCCAACTGAACAATATAAACATGACTATTTATTAACTAGCTTCTGCCCGCGGCTTCGCTCGCATTAATGTATACTAAACATATCCCTCGTGTAGTACTTTTTTCTGGATAAAAGTTACCCTGTGCCCTTTACTGTACCCCTGACAATGTGTATGCGATATTTTATAAAGGGTTATTCAAGTGTTACGTAAGCAGATTTTTGTAATTCGCCCCCTCCCCCTGCTCAGTAAAAGTAAGCAATGCTCTTACCCCCCACCCAGTGCTTAAGTAAACATTTACATAAGCATTTTTTAATCTATTCCAGTTTCCTTATTGATTCATAGGTCACAGTTAACGAGTCTAGAAATAAGGAATTTATAGTCTGTAGAGGAATTAACTTATAGTAGTTCGCTGCTAGCGCGATGGTAACCCATTGGATAAGACCGCACTCCTCACAAATCAGATCCCCCATCTCTTATGTCATCAATAATGAGCAAATCAAACACCCCGGCCCCACTTTAGTGCTTACATAATACTTGAATGGTCCCTAATGATGGGTTAAATACCTAAGGCGTAAAAATGTAACAAAAAAAAAACATTCGTATTTATAGTGTTTGTAAAGATGATGCAAACCTCCTTTTTGACTCTTCGCTGCGATTTCAAAATCTAGTTCCGGAATCCTGGCACTAGTATAGTCACTCTTTATCACCTGCCGGTTCAGATCCTCCTGGCAATTAACCCTCAGTTTCCACCTGGAATTATTCATATAGCCATGTCCCAAATATTTAAATTAAATTCAATTATAGGTCACTATTATCAACTTGTAAGCGACCCACTGCTAGGCCATAGGCCTCTTTCCGAAGGAAGCTATGGTCGTAATAACTATGTCACCCCACGTCGTATTGGCGATTTCAAACACTGAGAGATCCACAATTCTATTTTTTTACAGTGATACAGCAAGAACATTTCCCAAGTTCAGGTTTCCTTAAGATGTTTTCCTTCACCGTCAGTCGATAGTGTTAACAATTGAAATTAGTAAATGTACGCGAATTCCGAAACATTCCTTTGTGCATGCTGGGTGCTGAGGGGTTCGAACCTGTCGACGTCGGATTGATATTCCACCGGTGGAAACACTCGACCACCACTCTACTTAGAAAATAACAATTTCATTATTAGGTCCAAAAAGTGCAATTTTCTACATTATTAATAATAAAAGCATTGCGTATACTTTTATTAAAAATGTTCAGTAATTTTCTTACACGTGCGTGGTTACCAGTACCCCCCTGCTTAACTAGTTAAATTAGTGTATATATACAACACTACTCAAAGATGACTATTGGCTTTAGACGGCTTTATTCTTATGCTACTCCCATATATGCGTGACGAAGCTTCGACTACTTGTCGCGTTAAAATAAATGTCAAAAATCATTCCGATAAAGGTACAGAATTCCCGTACCAACACCTGTGTCTTTCCAAAAACTTGATATTAGCGTTCGATAAATTCCTTTGATGTGCGTAGAAACCGCCGGCCCAGTTATCGTGCTGCGTGTATCGTCAGTCGTCACGCATTCCGATAGTTCGTAACGTGTAACGATAATATCAACCCACATCTGCGTTTAGCCTGACCATAGACAAAACTTCGTGCCGATACACGTACGTATGGGAGTAGCCAAAAATTGCAGGTGTGTGAACACATTATCGCCATGCGTTACGAACTATTTAGTTGCGTGAGCAGAGTATCAGTTTGATAACTGAGTCCTCAGTTTTTACACACATCAAAGGAACTTGAGAACGATAATTTTGAGGTTTTATTGGAATGACAAAGAAGCGCGCACGTTTTAAAGCCCCTTTATCGGAATTAATTTTGAGGTTACATTGTAGCGCGCGACAAGTAGCCAAATCTTCGTCATGCAAGTAGGGCAATTAGTCCATCACTTTGTGATATTTAAGAAAACGGACACCGCTATAAGTTTAGATTAGGTCATATTTATTAAATCATAGTTCATGCTTAAACATAACTTACCTCACCCCCATCTCCGCGATGGCTCCTCCCGGCTGGATCTCATTGTTCTCATAGCCACACTCTTCACATGAGAAGGACATGATGACCACATTTTTATAGTACGGTATTCTAGTAAGAAGGAGGCGAGTGATACCCTGAAAATAATAATATATTGTATTATCAAAATATGCCTATTATAAAATGAAATCCTATATTACCCACGTGTCAGAACAGTATTTTGGCTTCACTTTTGAAGAAGACAGCATGCCATACAGGTTGGTCAACATACATACAAAATATGGTAATGATAAAATGTGTAGAGTACCAGGTAAAGGCTACACCAATAAGAAAGGCATGATCTTTGTGACCATACCCCTTAAATAAAATCTGTTTTCAGACTTCTGACTGGAATATAAACTTCTTACAAAGAATAAGAGTAAATAAAGATATCTCTTATAATACTGAATTTTGTATATAATTTTGTTTATATTACAAAATACATTAAAATAATAGATTTAAATACTTTATTTATACTACATAATTATCTACTCGTACAGTACTAACATAAAGAAAAAGGTTTGATTTTTATGTGTGTAATGGGTTAACTCAAAAGATGCTTAACCAACTTTAAATATTCTTTTACACATATAAAGATACTGTATACATAAAAAACATAAACAGCAGTATGTAAAATTTAATTTATTTATTTTTATTTTATTTTAAGCTCTTACGAAAACTTACAGCTAAACAAAAAATTTAACTAAAGTAATAAAAAAATATAGAGTATAAAAAAGGGAATTAAAAATAAAAAAATCTAGAATTTAGAAGATATATGAGCTCCTGTACGCTTGTGTTGAATAGATCTACGTTTAGATCTCTAACCAATTTATTTGTCCTGTAAACTGCTTTAATAAGGTAAGAATTTTGCCTGTAGGTTGATTTAACAATCGGGTTATAAAGTATGTTACAGTTTCTACAGGGTACGACTAGTATGCACAAATTAATCTTACTCAGTAATTCCGAACAGTCAATTTTTCCAGGGAGTATGAAAACTTTATACTCGGCTAATTTTCTTCACACATAAAACGGGAGCATATGAAATTTTTATATATATGTATGTAATTTGGAAACAAGTTTTAGATCCATATTTTTTATAGTACTATCAACCATAAAGCCTCTGTAAAAATATAATAATGATGTAACAGAACTGTTGTTTAGGATTACTAATCATATCTCAGAATGCTACAATGTTAACTAACTGTTAAGGTATAGTTGAAGATGATGAGATAAACCAACAACTAGAGCAGTTATATTTGTATATAATGATTTATATAATTTCTGGCCACACCTATTTGAAAATTCATGAGGTTGCTTCTTCAAATATTAAAATTGTGGAATGTGCTTCAATATTAAAATGACGGAAATTCTAGGTAGGGAGTTTATTCAGAAGTAACAATCAGGCATGTTCTTTTTTTATTTGTCAGCTATTAATATATTTAAGAAATATATTAATTTAATATAATGAAATATATTTAGCGAGTCCTTAACCATTTCTTTTAAATTATGTTTCTAGTGTTCACACCTCATTTAAATACAGGAAGGACGAAACAAGCTCGCGACGAATGAATTTCCGCAGCTTCAGGGTATGATGGCGATCAATAGAAGTCGTAAATGCAATTGTCTAAAAAGTTTATGTGAAAGAATCTTACTGCAATATGACATAACCAATCGATTTCTTCTAGGAAAATAGCGACATGCCACTCTAAATGAGGTTATTTTACGCCGAAAAAAGTATACACAGAAAGAATTACTAGGAACGGCAACAGTGTTGGCATAATTTATGACAATCTTGATTTATTCATTTGTTCAATTTACCGTCTTTTTCCAATTTATTTGGAAAATAAAAAATATTCCAAATAATATACTCACATTTTCATGGCAATTGATGCAAAGAGACTCTATTTCAGTGACTTCTGGATCTGAATCCTCCGCCGTGAGGTCCCTGAATACAGGTTTCTGATCTTCTTCTGTTGATGACATTTTACGAAAAAAGATACCTACTCAAACAGAAATCCAAACAAAATTTGAGTACTTCTCCCAGAAATCTGTGTTTTGTCACTTTTAGTAATGTACTCTGTGTTTGTCACTGCCAAATGAAATTTTGAGCAGTATGACCAGAATTAGTTGTTCTCAACAATTTGTCCAATCCAGTAGTAGGTTACCTAATGCAAACATCGTTCTAAACTTTTATATTGTAACCTTCCTATAATTATCTTGAAATTTCTATATAACCATAATTAAAATAAAAATGCACTCGATATGTAGGTACATTTGATAAAATAATTATTTTCTATTTATAATTTAATAGTCATTCGCCAGAAGTTAACAGATGGCAGTATGATTATAATTTTTTTGTTTTATAATGTTGTTATATTTTGTTCAGTTTTGTTGTACTATAGAAATGTACTAGATGGCAGTATTCATAATAATTTTCTACAAATAAAATTGACCCTCGGCTGATTTTTTTAAGACAGAACTCAAAATGGCGGATTGTTTTTAATTTCACGATATACTAAGTCCATGATTTCACGACATCGTACATTGTAAATTTCATGGTTTAGTAATAAAAAAGTTCGTACAAATGCACAAATAACCTAAGCATACATTTTTATATAAAAATTATAATTTTATATTACATCATTTGTTATTTTTCAAAGTTTGAAATGAACCAAAAAATTAAAATGTATAAAAAAGTACATTTTAGCTATCGCGATAAGCGCATCCCTTAGTAGTCCGGTGAAGAAATTTATATTGTTCACTTATAAATTCCTTGGTCCGGTGTAACTGTACAGGCTTTGCAAGATCAACAGTATAGTCAGTTAAAAAAAGAATTAAAAAAATAACTAAAACTTGAAGCATGTTTGAATTCGACAGAAAAGTATCAGATTGTATAGTATGTACATTAGTTTAAAATGAAGTGATATATGATTATCTATATGATTTATTGTTATAGGAAATAGAAAATTCATGTAATTCTTCGTATATAGTTAACAGTCCATATTTTCGTGAAACAAAATAGATACGGTTGATACATTGTGATTGAAATAAATATAAATATTATTTTTGTACCATGAAAAGAATAAATGAATAATATAAAGTGAATGGAATGACAAAATTAATATTTTATATTTCAATATAAATGGGTGTAGGATGTTGGATGTCTGTAAGTTTAAATTTACTATGTTACTTTGCCTAAATGATGGCATGATAGATAGATTTTTGTTAAGATCGATTGGCAGGTACATAGGTACAAACTGTAATAAATTTATGGTTTTGTACCATGCTGTATTTTTTTCATAATGTTACTCCTTTTTTTTTGTCACTAAAATTGCTCATAGAAAGTTGTCTTTTTTATAAAGACGATACTGCGATACTCAATAAACCTACATGTTTTTGTTGATAAATCGATTCTTCCATTTCTTTCATATTTTAATTATCATGATTTAAGATGAGAATCCAATTTTCTCAAAGGCGCATGTACAAGGTCGCTCACTGAGAAAAGATTATATATTATTTATTTTAGTATGCAACGTGGGCGATGGCAAGATTGCTAAAATATTGTTTTCAAACTCTCAAAAAAAAATGTAAATGACAACTTCACAGAAACTGCTCTGTTATCGATCACCAAAGTTAGCCGAAATTTAAATAAAATGCCAACTCATTCGCAAATTTGAACATTTTTGAAACTTGTAAATGAAAAAATATAATATAATGTTCATTGGATCGTAGATTACACCTAATGTAAGTTAAGTGCTATATTTAACACCAACTATGTAAATATACATTTTTCTGACATATTAACGTGTAACGACTGTAATACATTTCAATTATTGTTAATTCAGTTTAAAATCACGACTAAAACATTTGAGTGATTTTCAGTAAGATTTTTTAATAGCATGACAGGGTCCCATTGCGTACTATTTTTAAGATAATATTCTTATTATTTACACATATGAGCCAACCGTATGAATGAGGACTGTTATGAAATACACTTCAAACTGTGCTTTATATAGAACTCACGAATGCTACCTTGACTGTTATTGTTATTAAAAGTAAATAATAAACAAAATCTATAACAAAAGGCCTTCTCAAAGTAGATAAGTCAAGGTTTCTTTGTAGTTATTTCGTTTTTTAACCTGCGGAATGATGTCACTATGGAGAAATAAAACTAACCTTGGAATAGCGGAGACGTACGAAACAAAAATATGACGTCATACTGATATTTTCGTCGATTTGTCGCTTCGAAAGTATATCCGACTAAATTAAAATCCCGCTTATCTGTGCACTATCAGCAAGTTAAGCGACCTCGTTCATTCGTTCGGTTATGTGAATTATTCCCGCTCAATATTACTATTTCAAATTGGAATAGTCGTGTGTTGACCGCGTTTCCATTCTGTTGATTCAATTACATTTACGCGTTTTATAAAACGAATTTGTGTCACGTGCTAGTCGTATTTAAGGATTTATTGTATTTAGTATTTTTCTGTTATCGTGAGTATTCAATCGGTTATCTATATATATTTAATTATATTTACGAGTTTGGGGATTATCATGCCCTTGCCTGTTTATAAACATAGATGTAGAATTTGAAATAAAAAGTATATATTTGCAATAGCATGATATCATACAGCCTAGAATAAATGGTTAGTGAATCGTTTAAAGTGTTTTTAAATTTAGATTTTTATGAAGTATAAAACGTAATGGAGATGTATGTTTTTTATCTGTGACCGGGGACTGCTTTTTATTTGGACATGTGATACGCTTGGTATGCTAATTTACATTAAGAGTTCAAAGTATATAATTCGGTTTTGAGTAGAAAGGTTACGATTTAATTTTTCTTTCACATTTGTTTAAATTAGTTTCGGATTGGAAAATATGTATGAATTATTTTTTTTAGATTATCGCGAGGCTGTATTGATATGTTATAAACTATTCTATTGAATCTAGTGTAGCTTATTTTTTTCTTCTGTGCTATATAATGTTTGAAATATAGATAACACAGTACCTAATGGCATTTTATATTATGTGGGTTTTATTATAATTTATTAGGAAGCTATTTACGTTTTAAATAAACTTATTTTTTAAGTAAATAATTCTATGAAAGTATATTTTTGATCGTCTTGTTTATTTCTCTTTTTATTTCTTTCTGTCATTCTTCTCGTTATTATTCTGTCAGTATATGTTGTCTAGGGTGGTACACGCGCCACACCTAGAGGGGACGGTTAGCTCTCAAGTTCAGCTTTTCAAGTTGAGGGTGGCTAGTCAGGCGCACATTTGAAAAGCTCTTCCCTTACGATATGAGTAAATCGCTTTACCGAAAACTTCACCTCATTTGCAAATTGTACGGTCTTTGTAGGTTTAACACTGAAATGACTGCTGCCCTAATATTTATTATGAAGCTTGTGACTTTTGATTTACGTAGTAATCTACGGAACTATAGATTATATTCAGAAAATTATTTTATTATGTACTATATTTATTATTATATGTATAGGTACTATGGAACTTACAGTGCGTATGAAAAAATACAGGTAGCGCACTTGTGAAGGTAAAAAACTATCATAGGCTCGAAAAACATAGATTCATGATACAATATCATAACACAGTAACATCAACGTACACTTTTTTGTAGGTACGTGAATATGTAGGTAGTAGAGCTACGCTGAAGCTATTACTGCTTTCAGCTTGAATGGGTAGGCTCGCCCGGGGTAGTACCATCCTCTCACAGAAAACCGACGTGAAGTAACAGTGCTTGCACTGTTCGGTTTCGTTCGGTCAGTGAGAGCGCTGGAGACCCACATATATTAAAAGGCCGGCAACGCAATTGCGACTCCCCTGGTGTTGCTAGTGTCTATGGAGGACGGTGATCACTTACCATCAGGTGACCCACCTGTTCGTTTGCCCCCTATAATATAAAAAAAACTCGATTTAATGAATCGAGTTCTATGAAATGCATATTCTTTATATAGCTTACTACGCTTTGAATGCATTTTTTAAAATTGAAGCTGTGATATCTTTAGGCTATGTGTACGCTATAAAAACACTGTTAATAATAGATTGCAGTAGACTTTTGATACAGATAATACATAAGCATTTTCACGTGAGCGCAGTCGCAAGCACACAGATCTCTTATGATGAATTGTACGCGTATCAAATATATAACCTAAAAAAAATGTTATAACTGCTTTATAGATATACATATCTTAACGATAACATAATTTATGTAAACACGCATTATAATATTTATCACGTAACTATTTACTATGACATCAATATATGATGTCATATCGTTTGAGTTGTTTTATAGATCCGTGAGAACTTTTATATCTTGAATGTAATTTTTATACATTAAAAAAATCATCACATGTTCTTCTCTATAACTACTTATATGTATATTAAGTTTATTTACAACCTGTCCAGCCTTTTAAGTGTAATAATGAATGATTATTAATAAAAAAAGTAAATGTGTATTTATGTACACGCGTTAGAAGTTATACTTCTTTGGCGTAACAAGATAATTTGCCAACAAGATAACTTCGCCTTATTCTACGTTTGCAGAAAAAACGCCGCTAACAATAGAAAAAAGCTATTTAATACATACATACATTTTTTGAATAAAATGACTATAGCTAACTTCAGGGTGTCAGTTTTTCGTGACGGTGTGTGCGCGCGCATCGTAAAAATTTACTCTCATCATTTTCCCTAACGCGCCGAAAGAAGTATAATTTTAAAAACCGTACCTGCTTGTTCCCGTCAAACCTTCTGACCCGTCTGAACATAGTTGAGCAGAACACAAATTTATATTGTAACATCGAGACAACTTAAGCAGAAATAAATGCCAATTTTAGATACCTATAATAACATTTTAACTTTGTTTTGTATTAAACTATTTTTTTGGTATTATGTGCAAGCACGAACGTACGGCTATCTTCAGAGCGGACAAAAAGATTGCCGGGCATTGTACTTCGCGCCTAAAATATACTTGAGACCGTTAATCGTTTCATAGGATCGTAAATAACATTATAAATACGAATATCATTGTTTTTTTATGACGCTCTGACGTCATAACTACTCAAAGGATTACAATATTTAGCATACCTACGTTGTCAGGGATACAGATAAAAACATAAAGCGAGGATATTTCATCCAGAAAAATATTACTATTCCCAAGAGATAGAACAATAACTTTTACTACATCAACGCGAACGAACCCACCGGCAAAAGCAATTATAATCATAAATGTATATTAGATATTAATAAACATACCTTCTCAAGTTGTACACAGCCCTGTTGATTTTGTAATACTTTGTAATGTCACTCTAAACTGTATTATAAACTCAAATAACACCCGAGGCATTATAATGTTAATTCACACTTTTTTTTTTTGCTGTAATTTATTCAAGCTAGCGTGATATCATTGTAACAAGATTATTTCGTTTTTAAATTTCAACTTTATTCTATGGGGAATATAGTTTTCATTTGAGTGTACGATATAGTTAAGGTGGTTTAAAGTGAAGGCTAACAGTTTGCAACTTTGCAACCATATATGTACATTATTCGAAATTGACCGTCACTGATTTATTTACCCGTAGTACATATACATTAGATCCGGACGTTATCTTCCCCTCCATACAGGGATCTTATAATAGATGTGTGTGTATATACATATGCTCAACAATATATTTATACTTATTTTATCAAATTAATGTAGATTTATTGGAATAAATGTATATAAATGGATTCAGTGCTATAAGAGATCCGTTTATTTACCGCCTTTGCGTATTACATGTACTCCCAAGGCAATCGTTCTTAGGAAGTATACTCTAATCGTGTCTAGACACGCACCGTTTTTATTTATATCCTTTATAGAACCGTATTAGGAGCTGGACATGTGTCAGACTGAATATATATATATGTAAAATAGCTTATATTTTAAAAGCCTTTACTTTTTCATGTCAGTTGTACACAACCATAAATTACGTAACGCATTAACGAACGACCGCGAGTCGCGGTCGTGGTGGAACCGAATCTACAATGTATGACATCGTAATAAAAGAGGAAGGGCGAGTCATAAGATTCGTGACATCACATTTGTAAATCTAAATTATTAAAACTTTAAACTGCAACTGAAATGAAAATATGAAATGTTTGATTCATTATTGCTTTTGTAAAATAAAACCTGAAATGGAAATCTTAAATAATAATAATATTATAAATGCAAATGTGAGTTTGTTTATTTGGTGCGCTTTCACGCCTCAACTACTCAACCGAGCATCACGATATTCTGTATAAATGTTTTCAGGGATACAGAAAAGGACGTAGGATACATTTCATCCCAAAAAAAATTGTTATTCCCGAGGGATAGCTTAAATCATCATTAACACGTGTGAAGCCGTGGACGAAGCTATCATAAATAATTTAGAACGTGCTTTTTATTGTAATAATGCCTTAATTAAAAATATATATGTGATTTCATACACCTCACACTTCGGAAGGGAGACGCGAATGTTACCACCACCCATGAGAAGGCTCCAAAAACGATAAGAATATGTGTGACGTAATTTATGGGTTTTTCTATAAGGCTTATCATTGAAATTATAGATTGTTGGTTATATAGAATTTTGTTTGTATTTGCTATTCACATTATTTATTTACGCCTATTCTTTAAATAAACGTATCATTCATTATGTTCATACTAAGTTTTCTCATTAATACATTTAGCGTATGATCAGAATTTTATGTCATATCAAGTGATAACGAGGCCGAAGATGGTAACATGTTAATCTTGGAATGGAATTTGAGCTCAAATGTAGCTGTCCGAATAGACGTTTAGGTGTTTGGCGATAAATATTCAACTCCCGAACAGTAACTAAGCAAGAAGGCATTACAAAATATCCTACCACCATTCAGCCAGCTTCTTCGCGATATTTTACTTTACTAAAAGCTCAAATTTAATATTTTTATACAATTCGAACGCATGTTAACCAACTCAACTTTTAGATACTCTACCACTGAGCTTCCATCGTTTCTATTTTCAGAATATGGGTAAAGAAGATAAAGAAGAATCTCGCTTCGGATTCAAAGACAAGGCTAAAGCTGAGGAGACACTTCGTCTATTAGAAGAACACGACATGAACTACAGACGTCTCACAGTCAGAGGTCTTCTTGGGAGAGCGAAGAGAGTCCTTTCCAGTTTGTATTAAATAATAAATATAAATAATAAACTTTATTTGAACAAATTACAATATGATACAGAAGGTTTATCTTTCGACATACAGTACAGTACACATTTATTTATCCTAGCGCCTGAACTAGGCCGAGCCTGTATCTCAGACACTTTTTTCTCCTCGTGACGTATTACAGTATGTCCTAGATATGACTTACATACATTTTAATTACATGATAATATGAGAATATTACATAAGGTATACTATTATTTATTTTTATCCTACCTTACATTTATGATATAACAAGTTAGATTACAATATTATTCCCATACTAATTTATATTTTTGTTAATTTTTTTGTTTGACCATTAACAATTATTTCACGCTCTCGGTGAAACTATGTCCGCTGATTTGTGGACATATTTTGCTCAAGTATTATATTGCTGAAATCAAATCCTACTACTACTGTACTATAAGTCATTATCCACAGTTGTATTCCATTGAATATATTGAAAGGGAAGTAATTTCTCGGCTATCGTTCACGTGATGATCCATTACTATTTTTTTTACGTTTATTTTATTTTGTTTTTTTATTACGTTGTTGAATGGATGATCCTGTCGTCGGTTGGTACTGTTGCTATATAGCTATAAATGATCAAATATCTTGAAATTATTCTATTGAAAATTGGTAAAATCACAGGAATACGATTCATCTTAATGAAATAAAGTGTCTGTTTTGTGTTGAATTGGGCATAATTCTCTTACTTAACATTTACAGTGACAAAAGCAGAAGAGAAAATCAAAAATATCAAAGAAGCAATGGAAGTGTTTGAGAATTGGCTCGCCGATCTCAACAAGGACAAGGAGAAGAACGACAATAAACAGAAAGTAGAAAAGAAACCGGAGAAGAAGAAAGAGGATAGTGATAAAGTAAGTCGTTTTTAACTGAGTAATAAGAGGGTTTTCTTTCTCTGTGTAGTATGTAGCATGTATGTGCGCAGTTTTCTCAGAAAGTACCAGTTTATTTGGGTAGAATACGTTTTAAAACATTTAGTTATGTTCCAGAAACATTATTATAGATTATAAATATAAAACACAGGAAACATAGACATAAATACTGGTAATAAGCATGTATGAAGAGACGACCATTTCTGAGGATTGGTTTTTGTTCTTTGTAAAAAATATTCCATGTCAGGGTCCCATTACGATTATGCTTGTACGGATCCCCGTTGTTCAATTTTAACAATTAAACATTCCAGGAGTCAAGTTCAGATGTAGAAATGGAAGAAAAAGAAAAGGAGAAGAAAGAGCTTCCTCCAGATACGGTCCCAGGTTTGGGTTTCAAAGACAAGGAGACCGCAGATAATACTATAAAGGAGTTAGACGGTCGAGATCCTGACTACCAGAAGTTGGCGGTGAAAGGTCTTATTGGAAGAGCGAAGCGAGTACTTACCTGTAAGTGTTTCTTCTTTCATTCTTTGACTAGTTTGTTAATCTAATGCTGGTAAAAATTGCTTAAAACTAAACTTAGGATACACCTAGTTAGATAAGACAGTATAAGTTACTGCTCCATTAACTCTCTGGTCAGGACCATCATATTAATATCATAAGATAGTGTTTTTTTTTTTTTAAACTAAGTAGTTTATTATACCAACAAAACTAAATAATAAAATCATAGGCTTTTCAAATAATTGCAAACTTTTACAAGTATTGAAGCTTCTATGCATTTAGCGTATGCATTAGAACACGTTATTTGATTTCACCTCGCATAATTCAGTGTTACTTGTTTAACAAACATAGTTAATGCAATCCTTGAGTACGTCACGTATTTTATGAGTACACCTTAAGCTGCGACCGAAATAAAACCGTTCAATCGTGATTTCACGATTTATTTTAAGATTCACTGTTCGTAACGCCATCTATGAGCAAAAGTTAAAAACTTGGAACATGGATTGTCACTAAGTAACTCGAGGCTTATACTTTACATATTCGTGTACTAGATGTCGCTATTATATTTTCCAGGCACGAGGGATGAGACGAAATTGTCAAACATTAAGGAAGCGATATCGATATTCGAAAAGTTTCTCGATGATTTCGATAGCATGCACCTCAGTAAGCAGAACAACCCCTATATCAGTTTGGGTATTGTCAAGACCGCTGTGAAGTTAGCCGGCGATGACGTCACTGAGCAGCAAGTACGTATACTTAATACCTGTGTATCTATCATTATGAAAGACCTGGTCACGAACACAGGCAATGAAATATAAAGTTACATGCAGTTGCCAGATAATAATAAATATAGTACAAGAAGATATTTTTTTAATTAAATTAATTATTCCCAGAGTGCATTCATAGCGGCCTACAGCTCGGTCCACGGTGAATACAAACGTCTCCGGACAGTGCACGAGAAGGAAGACGGAAAGACTTGGGACATCGTTAGGAATATTGCACTCAAGGAGCTCAAGGAAAAAGTGAGTTTATTTATTCATTTCCTCAAAACTAGGTTAATTTTTATTAAGTTAGTGCAATGATATAGTTAAGCATAATTTTTACTAAACCCTTGACGAACCCAAGAAGACGAAAATACTGATAAAAAATTAGTGATAACATTGAAAAAAAATAAAGTATTGTACTTACAAAAAACGTTAAGACTGTAAATATCACAGTAAAAGTTTAATTCTACATCGTTGATTATTCCTTATCACTATTCGTTTTAAAAACGAATAAATAATGTTTTTAAAATAGAGAAAATATCGATTTATCATAAATATGTATATAAAAACCCATAATTGATTTTTTAGCACGCAGAAGCAAAACTATTCAACAGTAAAGATGAACCAACAAAAGAACATTTAGAAATGCTCCTATGGGCGTACTCGCCGGAAGCAGCTCGTGTTAAGAAAACCATTCCGGAAACAAAAGAAGACAAGGACGGAGAGAAGAAAGAAGAAAACGACAGAAAGAGACGAAGCAGTGCCAGAGATGATCAATCTCCTAGTAAAAAGAAGAAAGAATGATTTGTTTTTAAATTATTAAAATGAATTTATGATTTGAAATTATCGTTTTATTTTCAAGTATTTTTATGATTGATTCATTTAAAAACCAACTAAAACCTATATGCAATTTATACAGGCCACGTCAAACTCTTTGGCCGTTCTGGATACAACTATAAGTTCAGTCTTGCGCATAGTACACTCAAGAGGTTAATACAAAACTGAGTCAAAATATTATTGTTGTAGTAGTCCGGTGGAACTGTAGAGGCTTTACGAAGCCAACAGTGTAGCTCAGTACGAGAAAAAAAATACTATAGGAATTTAAAATTGAATGTTGATTGAATGATGATGTATGATGAAAATTTGGTTAGACGGCTTTAAAATTTATGTATTTACCAGAGGCTAAGGCTAAATACAAAAAAATTGGTTGTCTGTAAAATCGGTTTACGGACGATATTTTTTTTGATAACATCATAAGAAAACATTGATGAATAATTGCAAACCTACTCTTTGCCGCAATTATTGTTGTAATAACCACGAAATCCACTTTTTTTTTTCAAACTGACTACACTGTTGACCTGGCATAGCCTCTATAGTTTCACCGGACTACAAGGAAACCACATTTCATTTCACTTTATAAATTGGTAAAACTGTTTAGGTGTAGGTTGTGTACTGCCGCTGTCTCTCTTCTACTCGGACGCATCGGCCGATGGAGTGGAAGGGAGATGGATGTGTGAGATAAAAGCCGAACGCTATGGCCGATCGCGCCTCCGTGTTCCGTTGTTCCGCGATCTCGCTTGCAGCTTGGTTCAGGTGGAACATGGTAATGAGTCATGCTTTTTCGTGCGTGAAGCCGGCGTTCATCGATGTATAAGACGTTATCACGTCAAAAGAAACTGAATACAACAATAACCATCATAATGGAAAAATTGACTTTTACTGCCCTCTAGCGACATAAATGTAATATAAGTTTGGCGAATTTTAATAATTGTCAGCCCTTTCAGTTGAGTACATCGTGAATTCAGTAAAATATTTCAGCATCAAAAATTTCAGAACGAAGTTTCAGTTCTCAGTTTGATCGATTTGACGTTTACAGGGTCACTGACCTTTTACTATTTAGTAAAGTAGTGTCCTGGAATTGTTCTAGATCTCTTTAAAAAATTAAATTATATTATAAGTACAGAGTTTTAATGAAATAATTACCTTTATGTTTACATAATATAGCAACTGAAGTTCAAATTTATCCTGTGTGAAATAAGTATAACTTTGTAAACATCAAGTGCAATGAACTTTTCAATCTTATTTGTGAAAATTCAATGGTTTTGAACAGTTTATGAATTAAAAGTGTCTTTTTTCGTACCGTTTTT
Organism: Antheraea assamensis; assembly: GCA_035772565.1. NCBI lineage: Eukaryota > Metazoa > Arthropoda > Insecta > Lepidoptera > Saturniidae > Antheraea > Antheraea assamensis. The sequence continues at coordinate 349,092 of JAQQSE010000099.1, read as the reverse complement.
GTACATCCAGTAACAATAAGACTGATTCTTGCCTTATATATTGAGTTTTTCGTCTATATGTGAGTGGGCGTGTTAACCATTCCTTATGTACCATTTTTGTATAGATTTAAATAAAAAAGGACTGGTAAAGGCTTAGTTTTGTGATTTTGAGAGTATTTTCGTCTCAAAAAACTTTAAAAATGTTTTCTATCTAAAATTACAAAGGTAAGAAACTCAAAAAAGATCAACTTTAACTTTGCCGCAATACCGGCACTACACGACATATTATTATTATTAATCTTTTTTCTTTCCTACGTGCTACTGTCTATTTGAAAGTAAGAAAATAATTTATTTTTGAAAATACTATAAAACAAAAAGTTAATGCTCGTAAAATATAACTGATATATGTGCTAGCATTGCACCAACAATCGTACATCTTATTCAGCTAGATACTGTGGTATAACTTGATAATGTTGCTGTGCAAATATTCAAGAAGAATCTAAATGATTAACAATCATATGATACAGTTTATGGATTGGTTAAAATTTAACTGAGCAAAAAATTTACAATAATAGATTATTTGAAAACCAATATCATACATTAATAAAACTAAATATACAGTAATGTACAAATTACTATTCTGATATGATTACTATTTTTATTAAGAACTTTTAAATAATAAACATACCAACCTTAACAAGTAATGATATGAAAGTCTAAACCTTTAATACAACTTGTATAGAATAAAAATCGGTTAAACAGGGCAGACCTATAATTTCATAATTTAAAAAAAGGTGGTAAATGTTAATTGTATTCTTAGATAATTATTTTGAATGTCTTGGGGTGGATTTAAAGCAATGTAAGTTGACAAGATTAACAAAATATGTCTGTGTTGCTATATAGTTATCACTTTTTTATTTACAATATTCCTACTTTGATGGCTTTACAAATCAAAATGAAAAATACTTTATTTAATTTAGGCCCTAAGAAGCAGCTTATGAATGTCAAAACTACCATCAGTTTGGAAAATAACCTGAGTGGGTTGGGAGAAGAATGGTCAAGAAATGCCATATCATAAATCTTAATAGGGCTTAAATATTTATTATGTTTTATGGCTATAAATTAAAAAAGTCTACAGCAATGTGAACCACCAAGTTGTCCAACTATATCTAAGAACCATCCAAATTAGCTCATATGTGTAAAAAAATCTATCAAAATGGATGAAGGTGTTTAGGAGGATCAGAATTATGAAAATCATAACCATAGCTCATATATACCTAATGAAAACTAACCACTAAACTTCCACAGAGGTTCCATATCTCAAACACAAAAATTATTAGAATTCACTATTAACCTTATTACTTTATCATTATATATTACAGCTCATTTCTTAATTGTATTTGTTGTAGACACTTCCAAGATGTCACTTGGTATGCAGATGCAGAGAAGAAGCTTTGAGGCGAGCAGCGAAGCCAGTTACTGTAAGTAATATAACAATACTAACATATTTATATGTGTTTAAATGGATACATCATTTAACATGATATATATTTAAATGCTTCTACCTTTTGCATGAACTGCAATGCATGCAATCTTTTTGAACTTTAAAGATCTCGGTATGCACAGCAGTTATCCGGATAATACATTCTGTTAAAAAAGGTTTTGCATATGTTTCCCTACTATCTTCTTTCTTCTGTATTATATGAAAAACTGTAGAACATTCATATCTGTATATTGAGCAAGAACTAATTACGGATGATCTAAGCAGTGTAACAAAATAGAATAAGTTTATTTTTAAGGACTTTGTCAGTTTGAACATGATAATCTCCAAAGCTACTGGTCCTAGTAGTATTTTAATGGATGTTTTGAATATGATTTGAGTGTATCTTGAAGCAACATGTAACATTTATTTCATAAAATTTGGTTCCCAAAAATAAAAAAGTGTGTATTTATGTACACGCGTTAGTAGTTATACTTCTTTGGCGTAACAAGATAAAAATCGTTTCAAAATTTTTATCTCTCCCCTTATTCTACGTTTGTAGAAAAAACGACACTAACGCTAGAAAAAAAGTATTTAATACATACATACTTTTTTTAAATAAAATGTTGACTATAGCTAACTTCAGGGTGTCGGTTTTTCGTGAGGGTGTGCGCGCGCATAGTAAAAATTTACTCTCATGATTTTTCCCTAACACGCCAAAAGAAGTATAACTTCAAAAACAATATTAAACATTTTATTAAGGTTTTAAGGGACTATTCAGCTTAATATACTTTGTTAAAAATCAATAAATGTTACTTCATTAGTTAATTTCCAGATACTGTGTGTTGTGTGTCTGGACCTTAGTGTACTTTTCGCACGGCTATAATAATAAGGCAAATATCTATTTCATATCGCAAATTATAATACTTCAAACGTTTTATACGAAGTCGAAGTTGCGGGTATAGCTAATCGAACCGTGATTGCGCAGTAATTTAAATATAATAGCTATACCAGCGGTTTCGTTCACGGTATTTATGCATTGCCAACTTACATAGTGATCCGTCATACGTCTGTACATAGATTTTTATATATAAAACAGATATATACTATAATTATAAACACCGTTACCACACATATTTCGGCCACTGCTCTGTTCCAATCCACACGAAGCGTCCCAACTCAATCCCTCAGGAGTACCAAGTTCTTAGGAATGACCTCAAGACAGCTGTCATTTTATCCATACATTTCCATCTAATGTTAAATGGCCACTGCAACCTATGGCTACGTGCAACTAAACTCGAACGAATAATAGTCCTCAGGTCAATCCTAATAATTTAGGAGAATTCATTAGGACTCAGTTGAGGTTCAGTATCACTAATTAATAGTAAGGATCGGATATTCCATAGAACAAAATCTTTGTGATGCAATCATAAAACTATGGTTTGGCATCTTCTACAGCTTACCTGGTTGAACAACATCTCCTAGTAACATTTAAAAATGGAATATCTGCTAGTATATTGTGGCAGTTACATTTTCGCTATTTTTTAAGAAATATTAATCTTTTGTTCAGGTGAAAGAGAAACGTGGGACGACTGGGGTAGCCGGTCATCTCTTAGCCAAGTCGAGGAGGTGAGATTTTTTATTTTTTACTACTACGCTTTAAATACAAAATAAAACTTTAATAAAAATGTAAATAAAATTCACTTAGCCATAATGTAGCCTTTTATTTTTAAAATAATTATTAAAACCGGAACGGAATTCCGGACATTTCTTCCCAAACTGCAAACACAGACTTTAGCCATTTATAATATTCGTTTCTATAGATAGTTTAGATAACTTGACCCACACGCTAAGTATTATTTTGGAGATCGAGTGGTGTTAGCGTATTCCTTGACGGAAGTAGCGTTAATATCACCGGGCCAAATTAGGGGAAAGAGACAAAATATTTAAATTCTCTCTCCCTCTCTGTTGGGGTTATTTGTATAAATATTTAATATTATTTCTTATGATATTGTTGTGAAGGAGTTGTATTACCTATTTTTGTAATATAAATGTAGTATATACCAAAACTGTTATCTTTAGAATAAAATACTATAATACATTAATGTAATAAAATAAGCGAAATAAACTAACCTATTATTAGCATTATGAGTTAACTGGCGAATCTTACGAATTAGGATCGCAGTAGACCTTAATCTTCTCAACAATGTTTAATGCGCGGATCTTCGTGAAACTTTGCATCGACAATCAATAATACAGTACTATTAACTATGCCTACGAAAGTCCATACGATCCCAAATCCCACTTTATACTAACATTTTGATTAGTTTGCATTTCCATTTGGGTACCACTAAGGAACTTTAGTTCAAATATTATTTAATCGCTTAACCTCTGAATATAATCTTTTCAGTCTATACATATAAATAAAATTGGAATGTCTGTTTGTAATAACAAAATAACGACTTTTTACTGATTGGATATGAACGTATACACGATACTGATCACAAAAATACAATGTTTTAAATTTTTGTCTGTCTGCCTGTCTGCATGTATGTTCCGGGTAATCTCCGAAATGGCTGGATCGATTTTGACAGAAATTTCACTGACGGATAGTTAAAATTACAGCGGGTAACATAGGCTACTTTATTTTAGAGTAGCTGTCATCCATGGCTTCGTCTGTAGTACTATTTCCAAAACGATTGGACCATTTTTCACGGAACTTTCACTAACATATATATAGCTGATCTTATAAGAAGTAATTCACAATTATAAAAAAAACACATGCGGATCTGCGGGCAACAGCTAGTTTAGATATAAATTAAGTGTCGTCTGCAAAAAGAACTATGTCAGCATAGATCTCAATAATTAACGATAGGTAATGTAGAGATGTATACTGGAAACAAAAATGGTCCCAAAATCTTTTCCCTCGGGACGCCGCGCTCATTCTAGTTAATGACGTCCTAGAGATTGCGCCATTTACACTTATTTTCTAACAGAATGGATATTAGTACGTCGAAATCTTACAGAAAACATTTTTTTTACACACAAATACATATATAGTGTGGTGAAATGCATAGACCTGTTTACTTCTTTTTTGTGAGAGACCGACGTAAGCGATTTGTTATCAGATTGAACAGAAGAAGGGTTATATTTCGATTATATCGGTACATAATATAAAACAAAGTCATCCGCCACGTCTGTCTGTCTGTCTGTCTGTATGTTCGCGATAAACTCAGAAACTACTGAACGGATTGTAATGCGGTCTTCACCAATAGATAGAGTAATTCACGTGAAAGGTTAGGTATATAATTTGTCAAGTTTTTTTTTTGTAAATTGGTTGAAATATAATGATAATTGTTGAAAGGGTCGGAAAAAGTCAAGCAGTCTTAAGCACATGCACAGAAGTATGTATTTTTTTAATATCGGGGCAGGACAACGTCTGCCGGACCTGCTAGGTTGTATTCATTTAATGAAAATACAGTTCCTTTGAGGCTTGATCTCGGTGCTCAACGGTATACGCCTATGACCATTCGATGCGGAATTTTTCGTAGACGGTTCTAGGATAATTCTTTTTTGGGTTCGATTGGCCCTGTGCCATTTTTTAATTTCCAACGATGCGATCGGGAATCAGCTAGTGTATGTATGCCTTTTTCTTTGGAACATGCTGAAGCTTTACCAGTTTTATTTATTACGAGTGTAGTTAAGTTCGTTTTTATTGTACAAACATATGTTTAATCAAAAAAAGGAGTAACCTAAAAGTTAAGTTGTTCCAGTTTTTATCAGAAAGTAAATTAAGGCTACGCTAAATAAGAAAATAAATAAGATTACAATAGTAACAAAATGCCGACTTCATTTACTTTTAATCTTATCACTTACTAGTTTTTGCCCGTGGCTTCCCTCACATTAATGAAGATTTGATCTGTCCCTCGGCAATAGTACGTTTTACTGAATGCAAAATACCCTATGACCTTTTCTATACCTTTGATAACGAGTATGGAAACAATGATAATGATTGCTTGAATAGTTAAAGAGTGAAAGCGTTACAAACAAACACACTAATATAGCCTAATTTAACAAAACCAATAGTAAATCATGGCCTGAGAATACAAATACGAAAAAAAAATCGATAAACCGTTACATGGTTTTCCAGTTATAACCATACTAACAGACAGACAGAGACCTGGCCTTTTATATATTACTAGCCGTTGCCCGCAGCTCCGCATGCGTTCTTTTTATAATTGTAAATTACTTCTTATAAGATCAGCTATCTGTTAGTAAAAGTCCCGTGAAAATAGGTTCAATTGTTTTAGAGATAGTACTACATACGAAGCTACGGATGACAGCTAGTCTAAAATAAAATAGTCACCTATGTCACCCGCTGTAATTTTAACTATCCGTCAGTGAAATTTCTGTCAAAATCGGTCCAGCCGTTTCGGAGATTACCCGGAACATACAGACAGACAAATATTTTAAAAATTGTATTTTTGCTATCAGTATCGTGCATACGTTCATATCCAATCAGTAAAAAGACGTTATTTTGATATTACAAACAGACACTTCATTTTTTATTTATATGTATAGATTAAAATAATAATCATGACTACGAAATTTAAATACTATGCTACAAGCTGGGACCGGCATCTGTGCGCCAAGTGGCCACTTTCTCATCGACATAAATAAATAAGAAAATGTTCTATTTTTGGTGAACTAAGAGGCGGACGTCGGATGCACCGCGATGATCCTTTTAAAATTATTGCTATAATTGTCTATGTCCCATATTCGAAACTTCCGTATTTGTATATTCGAATGAAACCTGTTTTTTTTTCCACGTTATTCGCTTTCTAATCGCTAGCGGTGCATTATATTTAGGAAAAATATACCTAGGATAATAAAAATATAAATGTTCAATGAAAAAAGTATGGCAATTTTATTGTTGTTATACTAACTGACACCCGCGAATTCGTCTATACCTTTTATTTATCTTAACAATATACTTGGTGTACAGCGGCAAAAACAAACACGCATCGTTGAACGCGTTATGCTGATAGAAATTACTAAAGCTAACTTGTAGTCGAGACTATAGCGGAAACGCTCACAAAGTAACTCATCTCGGTACGTTACGATCTGGTATCGATTATTGCAACTCCAAGTACTCGCCATTATATTGCTAATTTTCCTGAGTTTGGTGCATAAATTTCTCGTATAAGACTGCTGAACTGACAGTCGTGATGGAATTATTAAGCGTCGATTCCACGGTGATTTTTTATTGCAACACTGACTTCAAAAAAGTTTGTTGTTAAAAAAGTGCACCAGAACGTCTTTGACCAAAGTTAAGCATATCTACCTAATCGTAGATTGTCATAAAACTAGCAATATCTCAACCACTATACATTTCCTATTCGCTTATGATCAGTTTTCTGGTGTGTCTTCGAAATTCAAGGCCCAATGCTAATGAAATCGAAAATTAAAATTAACGAAAATGGACGCATTATTCGCAAAAAAAATTGACGCAGCAATGTCTTAAATTACGTTGCTTGCTTAAACGGTTGTTTGAAATATTATGACGAAATTAATCTTATTTTTTGAAGTGAAAACATTTTAACACCGCTCTGATTTGAAACTCGGCGAAACGAAAAATTAACATTAAAAAGAGACAAACATCTACATCTATACAATTTGACGGGCAGGAGAAAGAGATATATTATGGTTTATATTATATTTATATGATATTTTATGTTTTTTTGAAACTTTCACTTCTACCGCGTGTGAAATGCATACATGTTTTATTTTTTTATTGATGAAGGCGTTACTTTGCGGAAATCTAAGTGTAGGATTGGTTGTTACTTTTCACTTTTGCCTGGAATTGATTGGCTGTTACCACGTCTCAACTGTTTCGCTCCTTCACGGAGCCAATCAACTCCATGCGGAAGTTCAAAGTAACATCCAATCAAGTACTCTTGTTTTTGTCTCACTCTAACGCTGTGGCATCATATACTAACCAAAATATTTCCTACTTCCTAATATTATAATTCATTAAAAATAGTCAAACTAATCGTTACTATATTTGGTATCAAAGTGTCGTTATTATATTATGGAATCATTTTGCTTAGATATAACAATGAAACTAGTTATTAGTATATTTGGCTCATGGTACTATGGTTTATTAATGTATTAGACAAACCAGAGAAATTAAAATATTATAACTCTCACGACACTCGTAGTCCTTTCCGATTTTTAAGACACTCATGGTAAAATCAAGAACTAGATTATAAAAAAATTAGAATTGAAGTTATAAATATGACTTGTGTAAATAATTACTGTACGTAAAACTAGTTAAATTGGTTTGTTTTAGCTATAAAATGTGAATTAATTAGGTGTTAAACACATGTTTCGCTCTGTACGGCCGCAACTGCGTTCGTACGTACGTAGTTATGAAAGCCATACGCATGGATTCCTTCACCTTGGTATTCTGCCTCCGCACTAAACAAAGACTCCAAAAGTAAAGGCTAAATAATTTATTTGTTTATTTCATTTATTATTCATTTCGAAGCGTGGGCAGCCATGTTCGTGTTTTATTACTATGGTTTTACATCCCGTTCGAATGTCGGTAGTGTGTCGTCGTTTAGGAGATTCCTAAGACGGAGCTGGTAAATAAATGTACATCGTAAAATGAAAAAAAAAATTATACAACATATCATACATACCTATTTATACAGTAAAATAACATCTTTGTTTAGACTATTCAAAGAATCTTTGTTTATGCGTTTGTCGATTTTGTTACGAGAAATGAAATAAGGAAACGGTGAGTTTAGCGGCGATAGTAGGAGCTTAATAACGGAATGACATTTCAGTACAATATTGCCAGGGTTAATTCACACTGTCTTGTTTATAGCAAATATGAAAATCATTTATGAACATATAATGAATTCTGTAATTTTGGAATATTTTGTTATTTAAGAAAGGTGTATTCTTGTTATACTTTGTTTCAATAAACCGTATTCTCCAATGATATAAAAATGTTTTTATGAGGGAGACACCAAATACATAAAACGTGTCTTGAATTTAAGTTACCATTACCAAAACTTATTCAAATGGGAAATGTTCATTAGCACGTGAATTAGTGGGCAAATAATATAAAATGTGCTGCCCTTATTTTATTATTTTGTCATTATTCTTTTCTTCACCATAACTGAGACAGTCATACAACGTATTTTACTGATACGTCTGTAATAATTTTAATAAAATATAAAAAATAATGATTCTTGCAACGTATATATTGTATTGTAGAGGAGTTGCCCAAGAAATCTGTATAAAGAAATGTCAACTAACACTGCGGTAAATGAAAAAACTTACGCAGCAACACCGAGGAAATGCGCCATTCCGCGGCGCGCCGCGCGCTACGTCACACCGCGGCAGTGTCCTCCCGAGTCCAGCGTTTACGTCACCAAAATAAATACAACGATCAAACACATACCGCCCGTAAACAATGAAATAACTGTTAAAAATAGTATAATCGATATTTATTTATACGGTGTAACGTTAATAGTGTACAATTAACGGTGAGGTGAAAGTGATGGAAGTGTTCGTAGTGTAGTGGCCTGTCGTTTTGCGCGTTCGAATATTTGAATGGTGTCCCATTTAATGTTATGTTCTGAACGGCGACAGTGAGGTGCAGCGTTCGGTGACCTACTTTGGAAGTGCATCGTGACGTCAACGTCAAATTTTAGCGCTTCAGTAAATAAATTTGAAAAAACATTTTTTAATTAAAAAAAAAAACACCTTATAGATAATTTGGACCTTCTCGACAAAAATCAGTTTTCAATTAAGATGATTATTTGTATGGAATGCAATTATTTAAAGCAATACTTTTCTATTAACTGATCCGGTCGACATAGGTTCTCCTGACAGAGATCCTAATAATAATGGATAAATTATAATATTTATTGACATTCAAAAAAAATTTTTTTTCGAGAGATCCAGAAAATCATAAACAGTTTGTTAGAAAATAAAAAAAAACGTAGATTTCGCCTACAACGCCTACCGATCGGGTCCAACTATAGCTAAGACCCATTCAAGTGATCTTATACTTATAAAAAAAAACAGTCAACTTCAATGGGGTATTGGTAGTGGCGATTCAAGTGAAGGGACCACCACTCAAACTTGAAGTTAAAAATATTCGGAATCCTATACCGTCGCGATAAGGAATAGGGAACATCTTATTATTATAGCCTTTATTGTTGCTACTAAATAAATACATTTTTTTTTACATAAGTTTAACACATCAGGTTACCCGTTTTAGTGGGCAGTGTGTCACTTGACATGTAGGCCTCTTCCAGCTGTTTCCTATTACTCCTATCGTTCGCTATTCTTTGCCAAACTGCTAATTTTCTTTATGTCATTTGTCCATCTTTATCTTTTCTACCTCTAATAACTAAGAGACTGTCATATCGACGCACAGCCCAAACTCAGTAGTTTTAGTTAGTCGTGAAAAATTGTACACAGGTTCCTTTTACACTGTAGTTGAGCACTAAGGATGGTTCTTTTTTTAAATTAGTGATATGTTATGTAATTAGTGGAATCGTTCAGTTATATATACCAACCCTAATGTAAATCAAAACATGCACTCTTCTCCCTAGATCCGCTCGTGGGAAGACTCTATTATTACGTATACAGAGGCAGCACTGTCCTTACTTTTCTAAGGCTCGATTATGATCGGTATATAATCTGTATTTGCCAATTAAAACCCAATGTAAACCTATTTCTGCTATCGTTTCGCTATTTAGTAACACGTGATCTAGAAATCGGATTGTTACAGTAATAGGGAGTTACATTATCTCGTGTGTTATAATAGGCTTTATTATTCATGCAAAGTTTTATGATATAACTAGCTCTGCCCTCGGCTTCGGACATGTTTGTTGTTATATTTGGTAAGAAATAGTAGGCACGGATAGCACGAAAATATTTGTGATATTTTTTTATCTACGCGTGTCGATTTTTATGACGAACAGTTGAACGGTACAATAGTATCAGAATTAAAGTAAAATGTACAATAACATTTTTCGCTATTAAAAACGCTTAGTTGTGCCATTTCTCATGGTAATCGGTGACAGTGTTGGAATGTCATATCATCTCGTCAGATATACCAACATACATTTTATTTATAGTAGCGGAATTTTGTATATAGTAGCGGAAGTCGCGGAATGTTGTTAGTATAGTTTAACCAAAAAAACTACGGAGAGGTTTTATTCCCTTGAGAAGCTTGAAAAATAAAGGATAAGGTACCTAATATTCTAGCGGGAATGGCGAGGGTGGTTATGCGGGCGTTTTACGGAGACTAAAGACTTTAAACCAGCGGTTCCCAAACTTTTAAAGCTACTAAACACCCAACAGATTTCAGTTATGTAATTCCTAATTATAATGTTATACAACATGAAAGATAGTTCAGATTATACATCTCTACATTTAATTAAAAATAGATTATAGGTTGTTTATGTTTTACTTCTAGAAACGGCTGAATCGATTTTGACGAGATTTTAGCAGTTAGATAGGGGACTCTTTACGAGTTTTATCTATACCACATATCATTGCGTTTGTCCCATAGAGACGGGGAAAAAAAGATACGACCTATTGCAGTTAAATTTTAGGCTAACTTAATGATTCGATGGAAATTGCATTTGGTTCAAGGAATCCCCATGACTTTTAAATAGATCCCTCAACAAGGAATCTAGTTTAAGAATCACTGTATTAAGCTACCGGATGTATTTATATCTCAACCCATGTCGTTATGGGCGTAGGCATACAGGATGGGCACCATTTTTCTCCATCCTTATTCTTCCGTAAGTCTTTTATAATTATACTGGTCTCTGTGCTGTTTTGTTCTGGCATCTATTCGTACACACTTTGGCGGATTGTTAAATCTGTTGTGTTGTCTACATGTAACTTTTTTCTACAATTTCGTGATAAATATCTATTATAAATGTTACTGATTACTAATTTTGACAATAAACTTTCTATAAGAATCGTAAACAAAGCTTTTGGAAATGATAAAATTAACTATTATTTATTCTTAAATGACTGTATCTAAATTTTGAGTATAGGAAGTATCAATATGTCAATAAAATAATAGGCTATAGAAAGCAATATAACTAGCAGTTGCCTGCAACGATGTCCGCGTTAAATTGTAACATAAAAATAACAATGAAATACAGTGTAGCGAGTTATAGCTTCCTATATACCTTCTCCATGAAAATTAGATGTGTTAACAGCTGATGTATATAAGAAATGGGAACGAAATACGTGCAACAACAAAATAAAATATCTGTTCGTATGTCCAGATTTAACTCAAAAACGACCTAACCAATTTTTACGAAAAGTTGTACTCTGGAGGCTTATACCGTTTTTCAATTGATAGGGCACCGATATTGATATAAAAAAATATGTTAAGGGTTCCATTATTTTATAAGTTTGGGGACCGCTGGTATAGGCGATTGCGTCAAGGCAACATATGTAGTTGTCTTCAAATCAAATAAAAAATGAAGTCTACTATGAAGTCGAAGACTAATGGACATATTTATTTAGCACTAGCTGATACTCGTAACTTCGTCTGCGTTGTTTATTATCTTAACAATTTATGTACAGCGGAAAAGAAAACAAAAAAATTGAAAGCAAAAATATACTTTGTTTACAAAATGTCTGTGAGAATTTTATTGGCAACTAACTTTCGCTTGTGTCAATGTATATTTAATCTGTCCTTTGCGAACAGTACATCTTTTTGGCATAAAAGGCATGCCATGCCTATGCCATTTTCGGTACCCCTGAGAACGTGTATGCAAAATGTCATAATGAACTGTTGAGTAGTTAAGACTGTGAACGCGTGACAAACAAACAAAGAAACAAGCAAAATCACATTCACTTTTACAATATTACTAATTATAACCGGAAATGAAATCTTATTTATATCAGGTCCTAGGAAATTTTATGCCTGAACGAGAAGAGACGTCCCTCACAAAAAGGGTAGAAGAGCAAGATTAGTACTACAGTCTCTCTTAACCATTTTGGTAACTTTGAATATAGCCCTAAATTCGGAGTTGCTGCATAATATAGTCAAGAGTTTAATACGAAACAAAGTTTAAATGCTATTATAAGAATCTAAATTGGCATCTATTTATTGTTAAGTTGTCCCGATATTGTACATTATCACTACATAGTATAAAACAAAGTCGCTTTCTCTGTCCCTATATCCCTATGTATGCTTAAATCTTTAAAACTACGCAACGGATTTTGATGCGGTTTTTTTTAATAGATAGAGTGATTGAAGAGGAAGGTTTTTATGTATGATAACATAAATTAAATAGTGGAGAAATACTGTTATTTTGGAGGTTACTCCAAATGTAACGCGTGCGGGCCACGGGCAGTAATGAATAAATCAAAACTACTGGATCGATTTTAATCATTTTTTCAGTGAATGACATAGGCTATTAATTTTATACCCGTGCGAAGCCGGAGCAGGGCCGCTAGTATGATATAATACGTATTTATACCTAAATTCGTGTTCTGCGCAACTATCTTCAAAGCTGTGAAATAGTTAGGACTGTGAGTTACGAGGTATAATGACAGGCTGGTTGGAATATATGATACGTTCGAAGCGAACCTTTAGAGATTACTATATCGCTCATATGTCGCGTCTCTCGATAAATCCCGATGTGAGATAATCACGTTTTATTTGATACACGTTCGTTATTAGTACCATTAGTGACGTCACATCCCGAAGCTCGACCTTCAGCTCCATAATAAGGTTGCCCGAAGAGTTCACGGTGATTCATTACGGTTTATGTTCTGTACATATTTTGACAGTAAGCCGTTCAAGTATACATTCAGCCTTCATTGTTTGTTCTTGGTTTTATATGGTTCAGACGTATCATTGATTGCATGTTGTTTGATATATTTCGGATCCTGTCCTTGTTGTCCTTCGTACTGTCAGTCTGTCTAGAAGTGATGTGATTGGTTATTGGATCGAGTAGATTTCCATAACGATGTAACCTCTTTGAGATGAAACTGGGACCTTCCGGGTCCATCAAGGAACAATTTTGACAAAAAAATGATACGTTACTCGTTTGACAAAATTAATTATTTTAAATTAGTTCTTCTCGATGACTGACTGGGTTGTTTTCCGAACCGGCGGTAATTCTGACGTTCATAAGCGCCTTCTTAGGGCCTAAATTGAATAGAGTATTTTTTTATTTTGATTAGTTCTAGTTTTAGAATGTATCTAGTTTATATTCACGAACTTTTTTACCTTTTGATATATAGTACTTAATTTTTTAATTCCTGCATTATTTAGGTTTTTCTTTTGTTTAAGAGTGTACAAACTGATTGTAGACAGACATAAGGAGAGTGAAGTATGACGAATAGAGACTTTAAATAAAGGCTTTGGCACGTCGATGGCATGACAATAAATAACTATTTGCAAATTGTTTTTACTGATAACATTAAAGCTTGCTAAAAGCTACTAAATAACATAATAGCAAAGATCATGGGTTGAGAAACAGAGGAGAAAAGGGTACTCAATTGTTTTATCTTCATCTGTTAGTTACTAGCTGCTTGTCCCGGCTTCACACGGATCTACTAACGAAACCAATGAGACCAAATGTTCCCTTTACAGTAGCAATTTATTATTGAAGATTTCTTTAATGTCTTCTGTCTCGCTTACTCACTTATTAATGTGTAATTTTTTCTTACTTTTCGCTTATTCAATTTATCAAATATTTTATTATGCGTAAACCTTGCCCTGGCAATTAAAAACACAACAAAAAAAGAATTAGCGTGAAGTGATGTGCCTACACACATTGGGCAACTGATTCTTGAACATCTACTTGACTTATACGCCAGTACTGTAATAACAATCACCTCGCGGTTAGCACGGTGAAGCTGTGAAGGCCCCTCGAACAAAAATCGTATAGTCAGTTCGAAAAAAAAAGCATTCACCTAGCCTCGTCTCGTTCTACACTCCCAACAGCGCGACGTCTAAATGCGACGGAAGAAAGAGAATCATCTCATATTCTTTGTTCTGTGTTTAAATGCCCATAGTATTCAATAGAATTAGTCAATATACATCTCTCACAATATGTAGATGACATATAGTGTATTTGAATGAAAAATGAATGCTATTTTGAAAAATGAGTTTGAATGTGTAATTAACGCTGTTACTAATACGAGTGTTGCCAGGACTAAATGCGTTTTTAAATATTATTAAATAGCTTTTACCCACGGTAGTTTAATCTATCCCACGGGAATAGTTGTTTTCGGTATGACAAGTACCCTATGTCCTGTTCTGATAACGTGTAGTAAGGTGTAAATGCGTAGCAAACAAACTATCTCACTTTGACATTCCTACATTAGCAAAGATGGAGAGCACAGGTTCCCAAACATTTTTGTCTCGTTGAGCACCCCATGGGTTTTTGTTATCTGTAAACCAACCCTATTTACCTGAGATTATTGTTTTGCAAATTTATCTTCTTTAAATTTATATTTCATTTTGCATTTATGTATATAGATATGCCTTTATATAATTTAAGTGTATATAGAATTGCTCCATTCATGGATAGCCAAAATTAAACTAACGACCCGCTTAAATGAGACTAATTGTCGTTGACCCTCAATTGCTTCTCATAAATACTCAATTTGTTTTGTACCCGCTTACGAATTGTGACCATTTTGAGAACTAAGGATGTAGAGTATAGATGAGGAACAGCTGTAAAGCAGTTAAGTTAACATTTTAGAAAATACAATTATTATATTAGTTTATCTTTAAAATCGCACTTCTGTTGTTACACAGCTTTATGGGTATGTGATGTTTATTTTATTTGATTTAAACATACGAATTATACGACATATTCGTGTGTCGTTACAAATCGGATTACAGTAGTAGCCACCAGTCTGTGCCTTAGCTTATGGAGGACCACATTGCCGATCATTAACTCGTATTTGTCAACTACCTAGTCATAAAAATCTTTATCGTTATCATATAATGCTCAGAGTAATGACTTTGCCTTGGATGACGAGGTGAAATTCTTTCCTCATACACCGAATACCTATTTTTATTGCAGCACGGCAAAATTACTACTCTGTACTGTAAGTACCGTACAATTTAAAAAATAACGGCAACCATCGAGAGACAAACTATCCATCGCCAGCTTTCATACCGATCTACGTAAATGTCTCTTTACGGTACACTTGTGAGGCCCCATGTCATAGGAAGAAGGGAATACACTGGCCGGGAGATTGTTCCATAGTTTCACGGTGCGGCGAAGATAAGACGTGGCGAACTTTTTAGTGCGTATTCAGCTGGAATTTACCGTAAAACTGTGGCTTTGAAGTCCAGCGCGCGTAGTTCGGCTGTGGAAAAATGAGGAAAGTATTTAATTGAATAACTCCTCAGAACACTCGCCATGATACAAACGGTAGATCATGCTTAGTGAGGTAATGACCCTGTGCAATCGACGGGTTTCTATAAACTCGTAAATGAGTGCATCATTAACAATACGGACAGCCCATCTCTGCACCCTCGTCAGGGCATCCAGAAAATATAATCATGTAAAGCTTGTTTGACTCTGGGCCGGAGCGCCCCAATGCCATCTGTTTCCTTTTGACCGAATCCAACGGAGAGCGGCTCGAATTATTGACGACCGGGTGCTTTCCTCAGGGCTCTACACTTTGGAGCTTCATAGGGATGTTGCGTTACTTTGCATCCTTTACAAAATCTACCACGGAGAGTGTTCTGAAGAGCTGTTCGGATTGATACCTGCTGCTGAGTTCCATTGCCGAACGACTCGCTATAAAATGAAATTCTATCAGTGTCATCTCGATGGTTGGAAGTCGTCTACTGTGCGGTTCTCGCGTGCGATTTTCCCACGTACGTCGGCCCTCTAGAATTAACTCCCGGCGGCAGAGTTCCCGAACCAATACAACTCACAGACCTTCAAGAAACGAGCCTACTCCTTCCTCAACGGTCGGCAACGCATTTGTGATGCCTCTCGTGTCGCAGGTGTCTATGGGCGACGGTGATTATTTACCATCAGGTAACCCGTCTGTTCGTTTGACTCCAATCACATTAAAAAAAAAATTCTCCAACCGTGGTACTTTCTCCAGTTAACGGTGGACGTCGACGGCTGTACAATTTTAAGCAGTCACAGCCGTTTTATCGCGTTAAAGATTTGTAAATGAAACTTGGTCAAAACGTTTAATTGAATTGAATAATGAATCGTGTTTTCATATCAGATTTGTTTACTTGAGGAACTGTCAAACTTCTAGATTGATTATTGCTCTCGTTTTGATTGAATTTGTTTTCGTTGTGTTCGGAAACTGTTTAGTCGATGTTACGAGAATAGATAGAATTTCTTGAGTCGTCGTCATCTTGTTAATATTTTAAGCGTGAATGTTCGTGAGGTTATTTGATGTTTTGTTGAAACTTTACATATAGAATATTAGTTTATATAACGTAAAGCCAACAAAGATTTTCTATAAAAAAGCTAAAATACGATGTTAAGTAGCTAGTAACTCATTACTAATCATTAGTCCGCCATTTGAGAGATGTATGAAAAATATCCGGTATGGTTTAGCTCCCCCTTAATCAAAGCTCTTAAAGAGAAAAATAAATATCACTCCAGATACATCAAGTATAGCAACCCACTGGACAAAGCAACATTCAATATTTTACGGCTGCGTTGCGATGAGATGATTAAACATTGCTATAATCATTTTAAAGAACATGCTGCTTCTCATTTGCGACGATGTCCTAAATATTTTTGGAAATTTGTCAAAGACCAAACAAATAATAGTGTTGGCATACCTAATAAAATGTACTTTGGGGATGTGGTGGCTTTGGATGGCCAGACTATCGTAGAACTTTTTAGCAAACACTTCCAAACTGTTTACAGTATGAATCAAACTAACACACAGTTCTCCACTAGTTTAAATACTAATCGTTATGCTAATTGTAATGATGTACCTATTAGTAATTGTGATATTACTGAGCAAGAAGTTTTGAGGTCACTACAATCACTAGATTGCAACAAGGGGCCGGGGCCAGACATGCTACCCCCAATTTTACTTAGAAAATGTGCCGAAAATTTATATAAGCCACTAACACAGCTATATAAACGATCTTTAAATACTGGTAAATTCCCGTCGACCTGGAAACTTGCACATATTACACCAATCCATAAATCAGGAGCACTAGATGATGTGACAAATTATAGACCAATATCCATTCTATCCATTTGTGGGAAAATTTTAGAATCGCTGGTTAATAAGAAGATACTACCCCATATTCAGAATCGCATCAATCCTAATCAGCATGGTTACCTACCACGGAAATCAACCGCAACGAATTTGTTGGAATATGTCTCTGATATATCGGAAGCTCTTGATAATAACCAAGAAGTACATACAATTTACACAGATTTCCGAAAAGCATTCGACTTAGTAAATCACAATTTGCTGTTAAACAAAATTGAGAATACGGGAATACATGGTTCCTTATTAAGATGGTGTGAATCGTATTTGGGTAAACGTTCCCAGTTGGTAGCAATTCATGGCCACAAATCTATGGTGTCTGAGATTCCGTCCGGAGTTCCACAGGGTTCCCATTTAGGTCCACTTTTTTTCCTAATATTTATAAATGATCTTTGCGATTCAATTCAGTGTAAATTCAAAATGTACGCTGACGATTTAAAACTATATCGAATTGTTAGAAGTACTCTAGACGTACAATGTCTACAATCTGACATTGACAATGTTAAGAAATGGTGTAGTCTTAATGGCATGTCGCTTAATCCAGACAAATGTTTTCATATAAAGTTTACAAGAAAGAAAAAGCCTCATGTTGGTAATTATATGATTGACTGTATTCCATTAAAGGAAGTGACAACTATCCGAGACTTGGGCATTATTTTAGATGGATCTTTGAGCTTTCGCTATCACATTGATAACATAATCCAAAAATCATCTAAATTGTCTGGGTTTATTAGTCGTCAGATGAAAATATTTAAAGAACCCAGCTTAACTACAATAATTTACAACACTATTCTACGCGGTATTTTAGAATATAATAGCCCTGTTTGGAAACCCTGTTACCAAGTACATTCTGATAGAATTGAACGTGTACAAAAACGCTTCATGTACCACCTGGCATATTCTGATAACAAATGTCACACATTGAAAACTTACGAAGAACGCCTCTCCTATTACAAAATTATGCCACTTCATACACGTAGAAGGAACTCTGACATTGTGTTTCTTTTTAAATTGCTACATGGAATCATAGACTCCCCCTATATTCTTGAACGCTTGAACTTTGCGATTCCACGTTTGGGCAGTCGTCTGCATAACAGAAAAACTTTTAACTTGCCTCATTGTAGAACAAATATCGGTCAACATGCGCCGGTATATCGTATGTCTTCCTCCTGTAACGCTATTCGCACAGAGATTGATATATTTTCAGGATCTGTTACCTCTATTAAAAATAACCTTAAAACACTGAAATAACGTAATTTGTAAGATTTTAGTTTTATGATGGATTAGTTCATGTCATTTTTGTACCGCCTAATGTATTTTTTTTTTCTCTTTATTTTATGTGTATGCTGTGTTCACATCTAGAAGAGTGCAATCATCGCATGATTTGTTAATGATGCTAATTTCTAAGTTATACCTAGATTGTAGTCAGTTTTGTGAACCAATAAATAAAAAAAAAAAAAAAAAAATGTCCACGCCGGTACGCTGCATCAACTGTTAACAATTACAGGAAGATAGTGTATGTAGTTAGGTTAGTCTAGGTGGTAGAGCTACGCTGAAACTATTACTGGTTTCAGCATGAATGGGTCGGCTCGCCCGACGCGCGGGGTAGTACCACCCTCTCACAGAAAGCCGACGTGAAGTAACAGTGCTTGCACTGTTGCGTTTCGTCCGGTCAGTGAGAGCGCCGGAGACCCACATATATTAAAAGGCCGGCAACGCACTTGCGACTCCCCTGGTGTTGCTAGTGTCTATGGACGGCAGTGATCATTTACCATCAGGTGACCCACCTGTGCGTTTGCCCCCTATAGTATAAAAAAAAGTTATCTCTTTTAAAATGACAAAATCCAGATGAAATGGCAAGCGTACACTAGTATATTATTCTAGGGTTTACCGACGTCTTCGTACTGTTAAGCTCGTTTTCTTTAGATGTTTACAAAACGTCCATTATGGTGAACATGACATTAAACTGGGACTGGGACTAGGATATTTGGCAAAATAGCGAGGCTCCCACATCGAGACTGGTAGTAGAGAGTGACTCACGGAGATCTTAAATATTGTTAGCAGGTGTCACAAACATGCTGATAACTTGAGAAAACTCAACATATTCTGTGGCAAAATTGGGGTAAAACAGTGGGCGTTATATTATACATGAAATGAAAGTTACCTGTTGTATGTCCTGGGTAATGAGGGACTTTTCGGGAGTAGTATCTAGGATACGTATAATTACGCTCGCCATAGAGGGTAAGCCGTAACGACAAAATGTAAGTGACGTAACTTGATATAGTGGATAATTAAACAACTTAAAACACACCCTATAATAACTCCAGTTAAAGCATCAGGTGCCCAAAAAACAATAAAAAATATTTTTAGCGGAATGACTAATGCCCGGTTTCTGAAGCCGTCAGTTAAACTATCAATAGCTATTGATTCAATAACGTTATCCATAAGACAAGCGGCTAACTGTCAATGCGTTTCTGAATACAGAATGAGACGTAGACTGACATTTCTCGTGTCATTGTGTGTTCAGAAACCCAATTTGACAAGTTATCGAACCGATAGCGCTATTAAACAGATAAACTACAGTTAAAATGCTTCAGAAACCGGGCATACATAAAGTACATTGTTTATTAAAAAAAAACTACACTAGACTCGCGCGTTTCTAGTGAAAGTCCTAGAATTTATCAACCATTTTAGAGGTATCATGCGTCGGACAAAGAGAGAAAGTAGATTCCCTCACTCTCTCCATTAAAATGCCGGTTAAAGTCGAGAGTTGAGGAAGCGTTTCACTTTTCTTCCAGCCCTATTTGACGTATCGCGCCTAAACTCGTTTCAGTGCAAAGTTGTTTTAGGTTTGTATTAAATGCTATTTTTTTTTATGTAGTTTGTAAAATGATCATACAGTGTATATTATTTTTTTACATTGACGGATTCATCTGCGTGGTGGCATCGCCAGGTAAACTACAGTTAGGCCTGGTAGGTGGTGCCGTTGTTGTCGTCGTCGATATTTTTTTTTATGTTTCGACCAATTTTTGAAGTGACACCTTGACGCGCATTGAACAATGAACTGTTATAACCCTATCTAGTTCGTATTTTTTAAAAGCGTATAAGCACTTTTAGTCACTATTAAATCTATTCCAAATCAAATCTTCAGTTAGTTCTATGTCACCGCGTAAAGCAGACGTGTTTCCTGCCTACTAAACTTTTGCTGCCCTTTGGTTTTTTAATCTTATTACGCTATTGGCCTGACTGGCCTGCACAGCTTCACCGAACGACTAGTCTTTGGCATAAAAAGAATTTGTGTGAACTCTAGTCCGTATATATTGTTTATGAGTTTTCACTTCTGTCGTGTGGTCATAAGAACAACATAGTTTTTTTTTATTTTCCATATAAAAAAGATGTAATCTTAGATTTTCAGAGCGTTTTGGTTTAGTAATTAGAAATAAGAAGATTGGGTCTAATTTCGATTAAAAACTTAAAATTTTCTAAAAACAATTCTCCAAAAACAATTCTTCCATCTGGTCGCAAAAATTCATAAATCGTGGTTTGTACTGCGGATTGTGGTGGTTAAAATGAAATAGGGCTTAAACTGAATGGCATAAAGTCCGGAATTCGTTGCCGGGGGGAGTAACGAGTGGGGCGACCTTGCCCTTGACGGTACGTAACTCGGCCGGTCGATATTCCAGCATATAGCCGGACTAGACTTAAGTTGGGAAGGTTATCATTCGTATTCAGTGTGTGTTAAAACTTTCTACAACAATATCACTTCATGTTAATTGAATGAGTTTATTCGGTCATCATTACATCTCATTATGACCTCGTAATATTTTACAGAATGTAGATCGATAGTGAGAAGGATTGAAACACGCTCTTCAAGGTCGGCAACACGACGGCGATGCCCCTGGTGTTGCAGTTGTTCATAGGCGACGGTAACCATTTCACATCAGATGGGCCGTCTGCCTGTTTGCTGCCCTTTGGCATAAAATAAAAAAAAATTAAAAGTTTGACCAATGTTTAACCGATTACCGTGAAAGTCGTCACATTTGAGTGAGATAGTATAGTAGTAGATTTGGCACCAGATGGCGCTGCAGTCCATCAATTTCGGTATCGTTCAACGGGTCCTCATGAGACTTAGTATATCCGAACATTTACACAACATTTATTTCACTATATATTGAAAATAAATTATCTATATCAATTAAAATTGCCGCATGTACGTACGTTAATGCATCTCTTCAGAACGACTGCACCGAATTGAAATTATTGTTTATTTTGTTCTTAATTGTCTGCGCAAGGTTTGTATGAAAGAAAATATTTGAAAGATCATTGGGAAGTGTCAAAAATAAGCGTTAAAAAATCTTCATCTCAAAAGTGACTGAGTGAGACAGAAGACAGTAGGAAGATCTTCAAAAATATTGACAGAACTGACAGATTGTCGTTCAGTGGCCTTTTTGTTTCATTACATGGCCGTACTGTAAAGGGAAGATTCGGTCTCATTTACATAGTATACCCGTGCGAAGCCGGAGCGGACAGCTAGTTAAAATATAATACAGGAAACTTTCCTTATTGAAGTAGTTCCATAATGATGTCATGAATACGGAAACCGTATAAATACAAAATGTTATTTTGTATGGACAATTAGGGGATGCGTTCCAAGTTTTAACATTCGCATCTCTGCTTACATGTAATCTTCTCTCACCCGTCTCTTTCGTAGTCCAGCATTCAGATCTATATAGCGACAAACAATACAATTTAAATTGTGTTCATGAATATCTTAAGATAAGGAGGTAATAAAAATTAGGGTGCACGTTATTTCGCTCTTCCGCTTGGAATTGTTTGGCCGTTGTCACGTCTCACTGCAACGGAAAACGGCTGTGAAACAACTAACGGCTGAGTTATATCAAAATGTCGGTTATAAGTATAGTAATGATTAAAGTTGACTATAACAATGACAAGAGGCATTAATAGTTACATTCGCCAGAACTAGTTGCTAGTCAAATTTTTTGTAATAGTTAAAGTTATTAGGGTTACAACCTAAGTAAAGCAATTAGTCCCAAATATCGAAGAGGATAACATTTTTTACTTGGCAAGCCTTTTATTGTATCCTGCGCCAGATGTTCATTGCGCGCAAAACCTCAATATGTTATAAATACTGTCCTTTGTTTTTTATTTTGCATCTCTTTCTGTGAACTTGTTTATTAGATATTTAAATATTGATGTATTTATATCTATGGTTAATTCGCAATGAAAAGCAATACAAATGTATTATATGTTTTTTATTACATATTATATTATGTTATTGCATGGTGCATATTCAATTTCAATAACGTGTAAAGAGAATAGTACTTACTTCATAGTTGGCGGCTTTTTGCTGCAGTAAGTAAGTAAGAGCTATTATAGAGTCGATCAATATGTGAACGATGGTGATGTCTGGAATTGACTTCTCTCTGTGCATCCACTAAAAATGATTGTAACGTGAAATGTATTTTAAATATACATCTATATATGTTAAAAAGATAAACTCGATCGGGTTTCTTGCCGGTTCTCCTTGATGACTGGGTTGTTTTCTATACCGGTGGTAATTTTGACGTTCATAAGTGCCTTCTTACGGCCTAAATTGAATAAATCATTTTTTTTTATTTTGAGTAAGACGTCTTAGTGAGTAAACAATTCTAACCGGAAGTGCGAAGAAACATCCATTTTAATTTATAATGATGGCTTTCCGCAATGTAACGCCTCCATCAATGAAATAAAAAGATACTACAACAACAAATATGTGAACCCTTAGTGTGTTTGTTTCGTGCTTTAGACATCTTTGGAACTGGATTAATATACGAGTAAGCCATACGACTAGAACGATATGGAAATGTTTGCATTCGTGTACCAAGTTTGTTAATCTTTCATTGGACAAGCTAACACGTAGCATTCAGGCACAAGTTTGAAAAAAAAAACATCATCTGGAAGCCCAGTGTACAATATGATGTACATTTAAGTTTTTGGGTTAAAGTTTTGGTTATAATGTTTGGCGTCAACAGTAATCTCACCTAATATTGTGATTTATTGTATTTTATTATTCAAAACACCAACAATATTTACACTAAGACAGCCTAGTACATACATTTAGAAAGAATGCCTCTATACAAGTGCAACCTTAATTATAGGTGCTTACTACTTATTACATGGTGGTAGAGCAAATAACTTAATTAAAAAAGTTTGAAGGCAAAAACTAACTCAACAGCGTGTATGAATCTATTTTTCTTTTTTTTTTATCTTAGTTTAGTTATATATATACCTCTTTATATTTGCTGAGAAAATACAATTGTTTTGTTTATTATTTGAGAAGATGTCTCGATCTGAGATTTTGGAATTAGCATTGTAATGCAATAACATGACATATTATCAATAAAACATTGTCTAATAATGTTCTTTAATTTAAAACTCGGGATCATCTAAACGCCTAATGTGCATTTAAATGAACAGAGATAAAAAATATTGGTTGAGGTTTTAATTTAAAAAAAAAATAGAGTAAAATGCGATAATTATAACTTGGGCCTTAGGAGATTAAATATTTCACAAAAACTCTGCCCTGTATGAGAATCTAACACGCGTTCCCTATTTCACAACGCTAGGAACGGTATTTAGAGATTATAATGAATTAACGGTTACCGCAGATGCCCTCCTTATGAAACTGTGATCGGTGTTGTAATAAGAGATGTTAGTTAGAGATGATGTAACCTTAACATATTGCGAGATAAGCGCCGGCGCGTCGCGTTTGATACACTGACACCATTCTATGCACCGGCCGAGTACTTGATTCTTGTAATTATTATATTACAATTACAAAATACTTCAAGAAAGAGATAGCGATAATGTTTTGTCTCTCTCGAGGAACGCGGTGATTATAAAGTATGCTTTGTTTCGCATCAATATAGGTGCCGGAATACTATTAAAATTATTGTTTTTTTTTTAATTAGTGATATTAAACCGTATTAATAGGAGAAGCTGCCTGTGAGACGTCTGAAGCGTAGCTTTTAACAGGAGACTAACTGACCGAATTACCAATTAGCGCACCAGTGAACATTTACATCTCGGATTGACAGAGTTACCAACTGTCAAAAATATTTATCCCTGAATTTCAAACCAAAAACCCTTAAATTGCCACAGGTACATGGAAATCCCCCGTAAAATAAAAGTGAATAATTATGACAGACGTCTAGAGGTTTTTTTTCATTAAACTACTCCTAAAAATATTGTTTCGTTTAATTATAATATAGTAGTACTACAAAATAATCCCAATTAGGGTTGATGTCAGGCGACGGGGAATCATATAAATTAAGCCAAATCATGCATCACACTATGACAAACATCTTGAACCTACTTAGCTGGGATATGGGAAAGCAACTGATGATGATACTGGTACAAATACTTGAAAAAAAAAAATTAAATAAAATTATTTTTAAAATTTTTAAATGTGCAATTTTTTTAATTGGCTGAATTGGGTTATCTCACGGAATATACTTGTAAATAAAAAAGTACTTAAAGTGATAAATCTAAAACGAATACCATCCTGCTTATTTACCCCATACATTTGGGGGGAAACGCCCTAAGTTGGGAACCCTACGAATTGAATTTACCTGAGTACTGTCGACGTCAATATTCTTGACCGTTCTGAATATAACAGAACACAAACTTCGGTATCAGCGGGACGTAGAAGAAGGTGGGGGCGAGGTACGCTGTCTCGCTTGGACAGTGATCTTTTGTAGTACGGTCGCGTTCAGAATAATTAAGTTTTTGCTAGTTACTTGTTATTGCTATTTTTCGTTCTATTTGTTGGCTCCTATTGATATTTGTGACTATTAGTTATATTGTTGTCATTATAGTGCCGCGTGGACGATATAATATATTTTGGCAGATGAAGGATAATCAGATGACAAACGATGCGGATAGGTCACTAAAAATATTTTTTCTATGGAAGGTATTGCCCCATTAATAATAAATATTAGTTTTTACTATTAATGTATTTAATTTACAATAATATTATTCTATCGACACAGATAATTATACCTACACAGTATATGCTACCAAGGATACGTTACAAATAGAAACGAATACTGTATAAAGCGCATCACTCAGTACGGGAGCACTCAAAACTCAGCGACCATATTTTGATCAATTGTTACCTGAAACTAATTACAACCGAGAAATCTATTACTTTATTGTCTATTCCTAGTTAATACTTTTATTTCATTACCGCAGTAATCATTTAGTTTCTATATTCTCTGTTCATTTGTATCCCTAAACCAGTACAAACGTTCTATTTTGTCTCGTATACATGTCAGCTTAATTCAAATAAATAGGATATCACAAATCGGCTTTCAAATGCTTTTTCATAGCGGCCAAAATATTTACAAGAACTGTAATATTGATAAAATAATAACTTGGTATTCCCTTGTACAACTGAACCGAATCTTTTTTTTAAATAGTATTTGTGACACTTCTGATATGTCTACATGTTTGAGAACGGCGATATAATTGTGTTAGTACTTTTAAAAGATTTCTGGTTCTTACAATATTTATGAATAAATTAAAATAGTATCATCATCATCATATTCTTCTTACCCTTATCCCACTTAAGTAGGGTCGGTACAACATTTTTTCCTTTTCCACTCTCCCCTGTCAAATGTTATATGGTTTACAAATGTTTGCTCTAGTTGTATTATCCCGGGATGAAATTGAGAAATGGATTAATACCGCTCGAGTTTCATCTCAATAAGAAGGTCGCGTGACAATACATAGTCGTATGATAAAAATTGGGATTATCGATTTCGTTCGGATTATTGTCAATCTGTTTGTTGGAAATAATTATATCGCTCACAATTTATTCAGGAAATTTCAAACATTTTACATTAACTTCGTAGTGTTTTTATTATATGTCTTATTATAAAACAAAGTCGTCCGCCGCGTCTGTCTGTCTGTCTGTCTGGATGTTCGCGATAAACTCAAATACTACTGAACGGATTGTAATGCGGTCTTCACCAATAGATAGAGTAATTCACGGGGAAGATTTAGGTATATAATTTGTCAAGGTTTTCGGAAAAAGTCAAGCCGCCTTAAGCGTTTCAGGCACATAAGTATATATTTTTTGAATATCAGGACAACGCTAGTGTCTTATAGTATTTCCATCATTTGATTCCATTTAATATGATTATGTAGTTTCTGTAATGGCCGCCCTCTTCCGATTCAAACTGTGACTCGAATGTTGAGTGAGGAAGGGAGAGAAAAAATGTAAAGTATACACAAGGAGAAAAGTGTTAAAATCTGAAGAACTACTGGTCAGACCCGCATTTTTTTTATAGACTATGTAATATCACGCTACGGCCCTTAGGAGCAAAACAATAACCATACAAAGTGTAGGTCAGGAAGTACGCTAAGTCAGAAAGAAGTAACAGTGTGCTGCACTGTGGTTTGTTTATATACAACTGTATGAATATACAAATTCATAAAATCATAAATTGTTCTTCTTCAGAAAATTCATGTCTACGACGCGTTTTATGTTACCTTTTTATACTAGTTCGGTAAAATAACTGTACAATACCTGATGAAAAGTACGGTACAGTCTAAAAACAGCGGCGACTGTTATATATCCTTTTACACTGAAATTATAACAAATATAATTATTGTGTTTTATCAAACTATTTCCTAAAAATAACCGATATTTTTGATTTCCGTAATCAGCAATCACTCGGTCTGAAGAGTTTCCCCAATATATAGATAGATTTTCCGCTTGAGTGCCTAATGCATGCATGCAATGCGTGCATGATAATTTGACGAAAGATGTTATTAATAAAGGAGATCTGGTTCTGCAGTGAAACTCTCAGAACTTATCTATAGACGTTTACTGACACATTCTCAACTCGAAGGGAGTACTAAATAAGCAGACTATGAAATAACCCTTACCTCGATACAGGTGTCTCACGATATCGCCCATCGTAACCTTAAGTTTATTGTAGAATTAAAGTAAAAACATTTTGCTCATTGCATCGAATCTTTTGTCTTTTGTTCTCAAAACCTGCAGGACCGCATTTAGTGGAGGGATATCGAGGGTCTCCAACCCCGATCCCTCCATAATATCAGTTTTATTTAGGACATGGGTTGAAAAAGAATGTGTAATACTCAAGAAGCATTTTTTTAAAACAATAACTCTTAAACTCGTAGTTTATGGTCTTCTGGAATTGGAAGGTATATTGTGCTTGTTCGAGAAATTTGTCATGTGTCACGTAACCGCACCTATGAATTCAACACTGTCTCCCGCGTTAGTACGCTTCTTACGGCTCGAACAATGACGTCGGTCAATATGGACCTGACCAAATATTTTCGTTGCACCGTTAGATAGTTCATTTGCGACGGATACGACGTCCGTTATGGATTATGCGACTAAATGCAGCGGCATTTCCGATAAGTCTATCCGTGTATTTTTTTAATGCAATATTAATTGCCATCAGTTACGTGTGCTATGGTATTGCTATACGAAACTTTACAGTGACATTCGTAGAGTTTATATTGATTAACTAGCTGTTGCTCGCAGCTCCGCATGCGTTTTTTTTATAATTGTAAATTACTTCTTATAACATCAGCTATCAGTTAGTGAAAGTTGTGTGAAAAATGATTCAAACGTTTCGGAGATAGTACTGCAAACGAAGCCATAAATGACAGCTAGTCTAAAATAAAGTAGCCTATGTCACCTGCTGTAACTTTAACTATCCATCAGTGAAATGTCTGTCAAAATCGGTCCAGCCGTTTTGGAGATTACCCAGAAGAAACAGACAGATAGACAAACAAAATTTTAAAAATTGTGTTTTTGTTATCAGTATCGTGTATACAGTTCATATGAAATCAGTAAAAAGTCGTTATTTTGATATTACATACAGACACTTCATTTTTATTATATGTATAGATATTATTACATATGACCTTATTAATATAATAAACGAACATTTTGTGAGGATGGATGATTGTATCTCTTTCATTTAGTTTTTCGATTTCAGATATACCAACGTACACTTTTATATATATAGATATATAGACGTATTAGTATTGTATGTATAGATTGTGGCGTTGATATTGTTGTCGGAGAATATCTTGTCGCGTATACAATGCGAGTGTTTAATAGAACTTTCGACATTAAAGAGTAAATTTTTGTATACATATTTTCACAATAACATACCGTGTCTAATATAATATGTAAGTCACTTTTATACCCCTGCATTGTTAATGCATAGTCATGACGTTCACAATTTTTTTTTCTCAGGATTATTTATTTAACTACACAAATTCTTCTAATTTGATCAAACAACGAAGAAAATAGCAACTTGAGAGGACTATATTTTTTTAATATGTATTTTTGCATCTTATTGTGACTTTAAAATTTAAATAAAATCAGTGACATAAAAAAAGAAGTTACTATTCGTACACTCTGGAACTCAATACCGGAATGACCATGAAAGTACAGAGCGTCAATGGAAGTCGCGGCAATGCCGAGGAGCCGCCGCGTTCGACTGCATACTATTACGCCGACCTCGAAAAAATCAAGAGAAAGAACCAAGAGAACCACTGTCCCCAACATCAGGACGTACAGAACGATGAACTTAGTGAATACGTCGAGTCGAACGAGGTGGTCAACGATGGACCAGTCGTTGAAATTCCACCGTTCCGGGACCGAGTCCGGCAGAGGAGTCTGCCCGAGTACAACACACCGGAGAATTGTAGGAAAGTTCCAGAAGAAACTTACTCTACCGCTGGAACGTTCCCCATGCCGGAGCCGAAAGAGAAGGAACCGCTGTTGGCGGAGCTTGAGATTGTCGGACGGCTCCCGTTGACTCAACTGGACAGCTCCTCAGGTGTGAGAAGGAGTAGGAGCTGGTACCTCTGCTGCCCGAATATCGGTGAGGAGGAGATATCCAGGGAATCGTCGTGGCGGTACTCAAGCTTGAGGACGGTTACCGCTCCACCCTTACCTGGACAGAATGGAATGCCTGTTATGGTGGGTTTCATAAAATTTTAACTTATTGAGAACACTTTTTAAGTTTTCCAGAGATTTCGGTAAAAACAGATCAGACTGCATCTGTATGAGATACGTTCTACTGAGAAACAGATGAAATGGCCGTTAAAGGTTCGTAAAATACACTGACGCGCTAAATATATACGCAAGTATTAGAAAACTAACCACACATATGGTGTCGTATCCCTCTCGCATTTGTCAAGCGTTTTAAGTGGTGAAATGTCATCTCTGAACATTTAGAGAGTATTCCCTCTCCAGGTAGCGACTCAGAGCAGCGGTCGTGATGATCTTTCCGCTCTCCGAGCTGAGAGAGACGCACTGGCACGAGCCTTAGCTGCGGAGAGACATCGAGCCGCTACTGCGGCGCGAGCTCACGACGCCCGCCTAGCAGAACTCCATGGAGTTATCGCCGAGCTGGTCAGAAGACGAGCACACGACAAACACGCTGGAGCTATACCTGAAGAAGAAATCTCTGGTAAGGAAGATTTTCCTGTAACAAATTATCGATATCATTGTGATACGTTTGTCCCTAAGACTCCTGTACTGCCTTTTTAAGGTTGGAAATCAGTTACTTGCATTTTGTACTAGCAAGCTTGAACAGTTTATTTCGTGTGATAATTTTGTTGGAAACGGTTTATCTTGGAAATTATTTTATAACAGTTTGTTGTCGCCTTATAGACGCTACATTTTTAGGAAATTTACTCCAAGACTTCTAAAGCATTGTCTGGATTATTTCGCGCTAGGACTCTGGCCGTTGTTCAGTTTGTTAATAGAACAGATGAGATGTGTTAACTCCGTTCTACTATCAGTCTTTATAGTCGATTCTATAAAAGGTAGGAGAACATTGACTAAATTCCTGCATAAATAAATCAATGATTCGCTTTAAATAAATGTGAATTTGCGGTTGCTACATTTTAATAAAAGAAAAGGCGTGTGTGCGATTCACACACGATAGAAGTGAAATTTCAGTAAATCGACAAAAGAATGAGATGAATATATATAACAAGGCTAGGATAATTACAAAGTTTATTTGTTTAAAAATGAAAGTATTTTGACTAATTTTAAAGAATATTTTTTTTTTTTACATATATTACATAATTTATTGCTCAAGTTCCATATTTTCAGTTTCAACAAACAAGATACAAAAATACTTACAAACACTGTTAAATAATAACACACCACGCTGACTTGTTACAAAAAAGCTGTAATACGCAACCGCATACAGTGTACAGTAGTACACGTACTTTTCACATATACTAATACAAGTTAAATGCTCAAATACAAGCAAGTATTAAACAGTGTGCAATATATATACACACCGACATTTGCTCACTATTGCACTTCAAAAATAGTATGTATATTTCTGTCTCATTCTTTGCCTTATTTGTGTCTCTTACCTGTCGTTTTTCCGTTGCATCTGGTTTGAAATCACAACGATTCTAAGGACGTTTCACTTCAAAAATCTATATAGCTATTCCGCGAAAATTTCTTTGATGTGATGTTGATACGAGTAGTATTGCGCTAAAGGTTTGTTCATATACCATTTCCAAATTGTTTTAGATGAGTGTGAATCGACTACTCAACCAGCCGGAGAGTTGGATAATGATGCAGATAGATCCAGAACTGAACAAGTAAGTGCGTTAAGCGTTTAATTGAATTCTACTCCAAATATTTGATGTGTTGCAACAAATTAAATTTAACAGATTTTAACGCGATAACGAATCAGGTAAAGGAAAAGGTCACGTGTGAACTTATTGCCAGAGTACATGTGACTTCGATTAACGTAAATCGTGCAGGACCAATTTAAAGGCTCCACGCGTTAACGTTATTTTGTTATTGGCTGCATGCATTCACCAATCAGATGTCAGAATTAAATCATTTTTTTTCATCTATTTGCCCATTTTTGTTTTTTTTTTTCACTACTTCTTTGTTTCGTCTCAGCTGCATTATTAAATTTGTTCGAATAATGCATTGATTATACGTATTTTCAGAACGATTCATCATCCCTGGCCAGTCCTGAGGAGCTGCCAACTCCTCAGGAGCCGAAAATTGATCCTATTGACGATACGACGGACGTCAATATTGATGATCGTCAATCCAGGTAAGGATGAGGATTATTGCTATTTTTCCTTAGCACGCTATGTGCGAAATCTTAATATTATATCGTGCGCTATAAATGTTGCTATAATTATAACGCCCTAAAAAGCGTGAATATAATTTTAGCAGAACGACGTGAAATAATTTGCAAAATAAAATGATTATAAATTGAACAATCAAAAAATTATTCTAGACTGATTACAGATTTCACAAAACTTAGATATACTTCTTTGTTTTTACCTGAGATGACTCTTTAAATACATCTCGGTTGTCCTGTGCGACAGAGGTTTTCGATAAATATGGCACTAAGCAGATTTGTAGTTTTTGAAATGTTTAAAACTTCATTATATTAATATAGAACATCCATGGAAATGGTGAAGACAAACTATTCACGCGCACGCGCACCCACACACACACACACACGAGATAATCACTATTTTTTAAAATAAAAAAATATATCCTATTTATATTTATTATATCTTCAAGTTATTAATGCACTGAATACAATATTTATGCTATTTAGACAAAATCTTCAAAGATATTACGCGCTATAGTTTCATGTAATGTTCCAAAATATAAACATATTTGTGATTTATGGCATTCTCGCTAAACAAAATATAACGACTAATCAATGTTATAAGCTAAATCGCATTTGGAATAAATATCGCACCGTACACTGAATAAATGTGATTTAACAGCTCAACGAAATATAATTGCCAATGCTAAAATCATATTTCGCAGTAACCACCGAAGTTTGAGAATCTCGTTATAAAAAACGAGTTTTAACACGTACAGTGCCAAGCCGATTTTACCTGACATGCATGGCGTTTAGGCCATTTGATATGTTGACTAAAAATTGATATAGTATCATACTACATTTTACTTACGTGTTTCGATGTAGTTCGTTTTAATTCACAAGTTTGACAAATAATTATCGTCAACTAATCATAGTAACTGACCTTACTTTTATTTTCATTTCTAATGCTGTGAAAATATGATGTAGTTTAGAAACTTCAAAAAGTGACATCTGTTATGCAGAAAATTTGTTGTTCTCATTTAGGTAAGTTTCTTTTACATTAGTCCGATAGATGACGCTTACATGGACTATATGATTTCTGAAAACTATCGCTTTGAAAATATTTTTTTATCGAAAAGCTCTGATGAAGCTCACTTTTATAAGCGACGTTTTGCAGTTTGTAAAACTCTACATCAATTTCCTGTACGACCATTATTTCACGAGTTATTCACTTTTAAATCAAAAGGGACTATTTTGCTCTGATTGATAATATCTCTGCGCCGAAACATCGTACAGTATCCATAACCAGCTCACATAAAATGGATTGAGTTTCCTACAAAAGCATTAGATTATATTCAAAATAATAATTAGAGCCCACGGACCGTTTTCAAGATGATTAAAAGTTTTTTTCGATTGTTTATTAAGGATTCCCTGAACCATAGATTTGCAAATTTTATTACGATCGAAGCCATAAATTAGACAGCTAAAGCTACAATTTCCTTTTTCTTTACTGTACTGCCATTTACAACCTATTGAAAATCACCTATATTTCTTTTTTATATATCGTTTATTTTTTGAGACTAGTTTATATAAACTTGTCTATAAAATCCTAATGAACTCTTTCAGAGCTGATAACCCTCGAGTAGAAGTGACCCCGGCGCAGAGTGGGCCCATCACTGATAACTGCGACACCAGCCTCAATTTGTCTGAACGGGATTCGGAGATATGTCTCAGCACTGCCAGGTTTGTGTGATTCTGCTAGTCTGATATGTAGACCAAGGTATTGCGACATTTCAAAAATCAGAACAACGTTGCGGAAAGTATTCAGGCACTATCAACTGACCTACATTATCTTAAGATCTATGTATCTAGTGTATTGTCAACGTAACGTCTACTGAAAGGCCAAGACTAAGACTTCCTCAGGATCAGGGTGGTGTCACTAAACGGAGTTCTCGACATTCTTGACAAAATAAAATAAGTGGATTCTAAGTTGAAGTTCCAAGAGTATGACATTTTTGTATGCTTTCAGAAAACTCATTATTGTATGTTTTTGGGTTTTTATTAAAAATTGTCTGTTGCCCCTCGGAGCACCCAATTTTTGGAGGAATACCTAGTAGAGATTTAATAGAGGTCCTCAGAGAACCAATTTCCCAGACCTCTCAACCTCTGGATGGATCTTTGACAGATGACAAAACGTAGAATAAATGTGTTATTGATGCCTGTTCGTGAAGCAAGTCAAGTCGTAGCTGTTCTCCGTTCAACCAGGTCCAGGAGAGTGGGTCAGAAGGGATGTATTCATGTATTATAAGTGTCCTTGTTATCCTAACTAAAAATGTGAAAGTGAGTTTGTCTGTCTGTTTAACTTTAAGTCTTAACTACAGAAGTCATCATCATGAAATGCAAACACGTTATCAAGAGTATCGAAAAGGGTATAGGGTGGGTAGAGAGGTACCTTTAAATCGGGAAATATCATACTGTTCCCGAGGGATAGGCCAAAACTACTTTAACGCAAACGAAGTCGCGCGCAAAATCTAGTAGTGATATAAAGGTAAATGCCATCTTTGAAGAAATTCTGTCCAAATGAAAATCTATGAAAGTGGAATAGTGGTTTGTCGGCCTGTCGATATAGTACTTTGATGCCTCCAGGTGTTGTCAGTTCGCCCGGCAAGTTCACGGCAGCGTCGACAGTTGCGACAGGCAGTACGGCTCAGCCGAGTCGAGACTCTACACTTCTTCTGCAGGTCGGATATCATTTCTTTATTAATCGATGAATTCGAGAATCGAACCTAAACTGAATCGTTTATTATAAACTTCTTAAGATTTAAAATAGTCTGCAAAATGTCACGTATTCATGATTAAAAATCAGAAAATAATCGTAATTTATTATATTCTGTTCTGTCCTGTCTCTTTCTGTTCCGTCCCGTCCTGTCGTGTTTTGTCCTGCCCTGTTCTATCCTGCCGTTTTTTTCAGACCTGTCCTGTCCTGTCTCATCGTGTCCAGTCCAGTCCAGTACTAGTCTTGTCTGTCCTGCCCTGTCTCGTTCTATTACGTATGCGATTCTCTTTGCTGTTATGTAGCATGTGTCCTTACGTCTCTGCCTGTGTTAAATTATTATACAATTTTAGTCAATTTCAATCATTATTCCAAATTTAATGTTTGTACACGTTAAACTAACTTTGTCCGTCTATTCTTAACTTCTCATGATTAAACTTCTGTACCGAATACAATCAAATTGAGAACGTAGGCTACTTTTCGTATTGAATATACCGAAAAAATTTACTGCCGAAGTCAAGGTAGAATATTAGGGATTTTTAAAGACAAATGCATTATTTAAAGAATTTTCCAGTTTTATAAAGTTGGAAAGTCGCGTGTACGTTTCAGAGCGGTGCGAGTCGAGACACGCGAAGGTGGCGTCCAGAGTTAAACTCAGAAGAACCGAAGAAACCGATTCTAATAATCACCTCAGCAACGAAGAGGTCAGTTAACTATATTAATACCACGATGTCATTTCACACGTACAGCTATTCTATTACGAATTGAAATGTAAATCGAAATCAATTGTTACATGTGTGTCAGTGCATCACTTCAAAACGACAGAACCTATGTAAAGAAAATGTATAGTTATTTAAATTTTAATCTAGTTGTTCTTTAATCTACCTGTGCCTAAAGAAGTTTATGATATAGTGTTGTATAATCTGTGGTGTTTTTTAGTTGTGAAGAGACGTTTATAGATAACGGTTTAAATTTGTTATTTTGAATTCAATGATTGTAAAAAAGGGGTGTGATATTTATGGAAAGTAAATATTAATGTCGTATCAAATTGTTTTTCAGAAAATCAGCACTGTTTGTTTTTATAACAGCTTTTAAAAGTCTTATTTGGTTGTGTTTGTGATTGTCAGGACAAGGTTTGTATGAAAGAAAATGTTTGAAAAATGATAAAGAAATTAAAAAAAAATCTCTATATAAAAAAATGAGTGATTGAGTGAGCGAGACAGAAGACAGTTGAGTGGTTGTCAAAAGAAAGTTACAGATCGAAGTTCAGTTGCCATTTTATTTTATTACATGGTCGTGATGTAATGGGAAGATGTTTGGTTGAAACCAAATACGTTGTGCTGATATTCTAAAAAGACGATAGATTGAAAATGTTATGAAATATTTGATTTTAATTGGTGAAAACCCCATATACATGTAACGTACAAGTACACATACACAGTGATCAGAATGTTGCAAGCTTCGTGTGTTGTCTTTCAGTCGTGGTGCGCAGACGCAGCCGAGAAGCTCGCGCTCGACGTCTGCGCTCAGGCTGATCTCCGGGAGGCGCTCGTCGCAGCCTCCAACGATGGTAACTCTCGACAGACACCCATTCACTCGCAACCAATACGTTACACATCACACTTAATTAAACACACTAAACTAATGAAATAGAAATGTCACATTTTACCTATCACTGTAACTAGTGATAGAATATATCACGTATGTTATTTATGTAACGAGCGGATAGTTAATATACTCTCCTAAGTAATTGAATAGTAGACTAGTCTAGAAAAGCAGTTTACAAAATTAGTAGTTATAGAGTATCGTGACACCATCTCTAACACCCCCTAAACAGGTATGAATTGTAAGTATCTGTTAAATTTCATATAAAACATGCCAATATTTACAGTACAATTCGAAGAGTTTCATTATACGATGACAAAGCTACGTGTGTGAAAGAGATAATACAATAGTATTATCAGATACATATTTACATAGATATATTCGATTGATTGAAATACAATATAATGTTTAACACATAGGCTACATGTGAAATATAGCTGGTTGTGAATATAACAGTGATAAAAAATAACTTGAGGTTTTTTGTAGTGATATTAAAGTAAATGACATCGTATAGTGTTGTGGTGGCGTGTATAATCTCAGTGAGTGATTGGTGTGCTGTCGTGTGCGCAGAGTCGCGTGCGTCGGCGAGTGCGTGCGTGGTGCGCGCGCGCTGCGCCCGCCTGCAGGCCGACTGCCGCGTGTTGCGCTGCGCTCTCGACCGCGCCACCGACACTGCGCACCGGTA
Organism: Antheraea assamensis; assembly: GCA_035772565.1. Classification (NCBI taxonomy): domain Eukaryota; kingdom Metazoa; phylum Arthropoda; class Insecta; order Lepidoptera; family Saturniidae; genus Antheraea; species Antheraea assamensis. Next base: position 312,109 of record JAQQSE010000099.1, on the reverse strand, counting down.
CTCTCTCTCACTCACACACTCTTTCTCTCTCTTTCATACGCCCACGCGTACCAGATCATTCGTTGTATGTTTCTTAAATGTTTCATATTCTCTTTCATTTATTAACAACTTTATATTTAACTCCATTTACATCTTTATTCTCTTATGTCGTTCTTTTTGTTGATTCTGTTTTCTAAGTAGGTTTTGATAATATGGCTTGTCCTATTTCTTTTTAAAAATATTGAAAAATGTAAGTGGAAATATTTGATATTTACCTGACGTAATCTACGAAACGGCTGGACCAATTTTGACGAGTATTTTACTCGTAGCCCTATTCAGAATATTGTCTATATTGTGTATCATTACGCTTTACCATAGGTTGTAGTCCGGTGAAACTATACATGCCTTACCAGGTCAACAGTGAAGTCAGTTCGAAAAAAAAAAGCTTTTCCATAGATTTTTGGATCCATAAGTTAAGAAAGATAATAGCGTTATAAAAAAGGATAAAGTAGTATTGATAAAAAAATAAGGGCCCACAATAAATACAAACAGACAGATTAGTGCTCACAAAGCAATAAAATGATTTTTGTAGGAACGAAAAATCTCGGGCTCCAGTTGATTTATAAGTAAAATATAAATTTAATTGAAGTAATATATTGGAATGGTGTTGTCGGACAGTATGTCTGTGTGGAGCGCAGCGCAGGAGTCGTCCTGCGTCGCGATCTGCGCAGCGCTGCGGGCCGCGGACCGCGCGCTCGAGGCCTACGACGTGCTGCTCGCGCTCGCCGAGACTGCGCACGCGCACGCGCACCACGAACAGGTACGCACGCATGATTACGGATACATGCACACAGTTTTTTTACTTCTTTGATATCTATCTCGAAAAATTTATTATATATTTTTGTTTCGACATATGTCACTAGATGACGCTGTTATGTATTTTAGGATTCTTTATTATTTCTTTTTCTTGACTAACATCATTTTGGTTATTAGACATTACAATTGCACTGTAGTATTATTTCATTACAATAAATATTATATTTTGTTATAAAGATTAGTTAACCTGTTTGTTTTCATACTTCATTTTCTTTTAAATAAATCTACATATATTACTATAATAAATGCGGTTTATTTTACAATTTTTTTTTTGTATATAATTTACACAGTACTGGTCTATGTATACATGCATAGATGTATACATATATAGATCGCAGGTATTAGTTCTAACTTATATCGTTAGAGGCGCTGATTTATAAAAATGAGTGATTTCTGTATTATATAATGCACTCTGTGGCTATGAAGTGTGTGGTGATTGTGTTGTTGTGTTGCAGAGAGAGACGGCGGAGCGCGTCGCGAGGCAGCTGCTGGCGCGCCTCGACTCCGAGCTGGTCTCCGCGAGGGTCCAGCTCGGGGACCCGCTGCTCTCGCCAGGACCTTGGCTCCAGAACGAGCACCAGTCAGTACTCCTTTATCTACAACTACTATTATATAGACTGAGATCGCGGGTTCGATGCTCTCACATTACCATAAGTCATACTTGGTCTGGAAATAAAAGGGTCATAGATAATAAAAAATACCATTAACTCTATCGTTTAGAGATACGCAATCGAATCTAATTTTCTACCACAAGTCATCGGAGAGTACCGACCGAAGCTTGTGTGCGTTTTATACGGGCGCCATATTGATTCGTTTGAATTTGACGCAGGAGTGTAGGTGCGGGGGTGGGGGTGGAGGCGGTGGGGGATGGCGCGTGGGGCGCGGGGTGCGAGGCGAGGCTGCGCGCGCACGCGGCGCGGCTCAAGGCGGAGACGGTCTCGCTGCGCGACGAGCGCCCGCCGCCGCACTTCTTCTCCTACTACGGTACCGCTACTCCTGCTCACTCTCACTCTCTTCTTTAACACGGAACGAACATATATACACGTTTTAACATTATTACGCCAAACTCAATGTCACATCTCGTATATGTAATGAATGGTGTAGTACGTTCGTATCACGCGTCAATAGATGGCGCTTGTCAAAATCATTACCATGCTAAAACACGGTGTCGAGAGGCGGCATGCAATTACCTATAAGATATTAAACTTTTTTTTTTTTAGTTTTGAGGTCCGATCCTCCGGTATGGAGCCCTCGAGCAGCTTGCATGCGCGAACAGAGTAACACCGATTTGATCAAACACTCGTCTACAACATAACACCGATCACCCCACACACGTGCACACACACTCACTCGTAGGTACACATAGTGGTGGGCTATTTTTGTTTGTTTTTTTGCCCTTTCGAACTGAAATAGTTTAGAACTCAGATAGACAGATACAAAATACGTGTACGGGAGCGTGAAACATACATGCTTGGTAACCATGTATATTTCACGAACCCATACAGGTATGATACGGATAGGCTTAGCTTAGTTTAGCTTAGCTAGTTAGATTCGGGTTTTCGACGACAGCCCAAGCCGAGGCGTGCCGTGCGCCCTTGTGCTAGTCGTCTATATAAAATCGGGTGAGTGCCTTAAGCGCTCCCCTTAGTAGTCCGGTGAAACTGTGAAAGCCTAATAAGCTGGCAGTGTAGATCAGTTCGAAAAAAAAAAAAAAAAAATTTTTTTAGTTTTCAAGATGTATCTCAAATCGATTTCGTTTTTTTTTTTGGGAGCACCTCATAGTAGACGGTTCAAGTAGTTTTTATAAAACTGAAATTGAAAATGCACGAAACATTGAGACACTGCACGGAACACGTTTTCTTCTGGCAATAATAAATCACGTTTAACCCTTAAATGAACGAGTTTTTTTTCACGTTTTAAAAAAATATATTTGTGTAATAAACATGTATTACTGCCTAGGAAAAATGAGTAAAAAAATCTAGACATGAATTTACTATACTTTTTGCCAACATTAAAAAAAGTACAAAATTTGTTCAGAAATAAGAACTAGTTGTCAAAATTAACAAAAAATTAAAAGAAAGTCAATTTTATCTGTGATGTTTAGTATGTTGTTTAAAAACAACATTGTCCATTTAAGGGTTAACTCGAGTATAATTGAATTGTTTCCAGACACGGATGACGAGGATATAGGAAAGGCGCCGGGTTCGTTCAGTATGGCGGAGATGGAAGCAGCAGTCGCTATGCAGGTACGAACCGATCAGCAAGTCATGATGACAGTCTACAGTCAATGATGTCTACAGTATACTCGTAGACATCTGAAAAATTACTTAAATAACTAAATTCCAGTATAAAGTTTTTTTTGAGTTCCACACGTGATACGTCATTCATTTACACTAATATTTGACTGTTAAGTAAGAACAATCGACAAAATTAAATAATCTAAGTTTTATGTTAAAATTAATTACTGTGTAATTGCAATAAAGAATTATTCTAACTTCTACTCAATCTACACCAATAACCCATTACTTTGAATAGCAAAACTATTCGAATATACATGATGTTCCACAACTGGAACGTTTAAAGAAATCAATGTTTTAATACATAAATCTGAATTGATTGAAAAAAAAAATACTACTTATAATTTCCAATATGAATATATATTTCTCTTCATCCGAATGCTTAAAAAACCATTTAACGTGAATTTACTGTACAATGAGTTTCCATCAACGAACAGGTATCGCTATTTGTCCATAGCTGTACGTAATAATAGTGGTTGTCCCATATATGGCACCATATGCACTGTAGGGTTAATACTTTAGCTTTTGGGCTATTATGTGTGTGGTGATAAATAATGGACTTTGCTTTAGTTAAGAATGTTTATTGTTTTTGACCTAATTATGGTCTGGACGAGACGGGGGGGGGGGCATAAACGATTGACTCCTTAGTGGACAGTCGGACCGCGCTACTAAATGTGCGGCGTCAGCGCCACAATACTATGCTTGATATTTCGATTATATACAACATTGCTATGAGATTATAGCATAATTGTAGAGCATTTTAATAAATAATTACAACCTTCTTTTTTATCAGTCGGTCATTGTCGCTTATCATCTATTACATTTTACTCAAATATAAAAAAAATAAAACATATAATTTATCACGTTCATAATGAACAGTAGGCTATTAAAATGATAGAGGGCAAAAATACACAGAATAGAAGTGAAGTTGTAGTAATATAGGGAAACATTTTTATAAAAAAAAAAACACAACAAACTACCAACGTGACATCGTGTTCGCTGACAAGACGCTGCTTAACTACGGTGATCAAACGAGAACCGGTATTTACAATACTCTACCTGGCACAGTGCTTACCCCCACTATTTTTAGTCACATAAAAAGGTTGCCGAACAGAATTTCAAAGCCCCCCTCCCATACGCAGTTTCATTTCTTAAATATTTGTACTAGAAATTTCTCGTATATTTAGTTGGAAGTGGTCGATCTGATGTTAAATGGTCATAGTAACCAACATCAGAAACACCAGATCCACCACGTTGAAAGTGCTTCTTGCTGGAGGAAGTCCAGATAACTATGTGGATGTAATGGTCCAGGAGGTGTTCGAGGCTCGGGAGCGACGCGCCCTCACCAGGCTCTCGCAAGTCGGGGACCCGGGGGCCTCACTCGCCGACCACCAGGTAAATGCCTTTCTGTCATACTAAGACAAAGTGTCTACTAACCTATGCCTGATCTGGAAATGCGACAAGTCAACAGAGGTACTATAACGGATTTACCATCATGTGTACATTATACTCACGAGTGTTTATTTCAGCTGATGGTAATTGAACTCTGGTTAGCCTGATGACGCAACAATTCGACATTCTTTTTTTTCGAACTGTCTACACTGTTGGCTTGTTAAGGCCGCTACAGTTTCACCAGACTACGGACATTTTAACATTTTTTTGTTGATTTGAAATTTGTGTAGGTTTTAGCATTTAACTACAGTTTGGTCTGATGTTAAATGACTATGTGTTTTAAAATGGTAAGTCACGCTAAACCTAGAGGGAGAGACTGGCTCTCAAGTGCAACTTCCGGAACACACCAACAAATGCGCGGCGACAGATTTTCAACTTGAAGGTGGTGGCCTTAGAAAAAGCCCTAACGCCACGCCACAAATCTCATCACAATGTTTCCTTCACCGGAAGATGCAGGTCATTCAAAGGTTCTCATTATATTCCACTGGTCGAACCACTCGCCCTTCATAACTAAAATATATAACATTCAGAAAATAGAACATACTTTATGTAAATAGTGAATTGAATAAAAATGTAATGATATTCGAGTGTCTGTATTTAAATAATTTATTAGATTGTGTTGTGGGAATTGTAAAGTTTGATGGGTTGGGTTTGGGTCCAGATGGAGGGGTCTCGAGGGCGGCGCCGCCGCGAGAGGCACTGGCTCGACCCTCGCGCTTCCGAGACAGACCTCTGAACACCACATCGATATACTTATTATTCTAGCTCTTTAACCGCTACACTATGTTACACTTCAAATTGATAACAAAAAATAAAAAAGATTCAGAAGAACATTCTGGAATTACGTAAGTGACTAATATCCTAAACTTAGTCTCGTTGTTTCATGAAAACTACCTGTTTATATTGCTTAAGTGTTTATCGCCTATCCCCTATGAAAAAGCGTGATAATACTCTATAGGGTACGCTTAAAACTTCTCTATATAACAGAATCTCAGAAACTCTTAGAGAAAAAAAAATCTTAGCAAGTTAAATTTTTAATGAAATGTTTTTTCAAAAATTCTTACGCCATACCATTTGAAGTGTGGGAGGGAACAGGGGATTGAAGGGGATTAACGTTACTAAATGATTGCTTACGTAATACTTGAATTTTCCACTGAGAATAATCGATATCTCTCAAATCGATTGCTCGACTACGTCCACCAACGAAATCAATTATATTAGCGAATTACGACGTCGGCCATGTTCGCTATCTCTATTCAATTGAACTAGAATATAATGTGTCGGCTCTCTTCGCTGTACTCACACTCGAACAGCTAATAGTTTTAAATCATCTTCCGTCTCTGTCTAATCTCCTGTCGAAGTGAAACCGTCAGATTGAATAATCAAAATATTTTTGACGTTTAACCCTTTCAATGCGTAATAGGATTCTGTTCCCATAGAATTCCTTTATTAAACACAAGATTCTAAAGGGTTAAGAAATTATTACATTAGCATTTATGTTAAGAATCGTTTCATGTGTCGTTCATTTAAGCAAATATTACATTTCTCCTGGACATGCTATTTAAGTTTCGTATAGTAAATGAATCTGGAAAATCTTAATTTATATTGTATGAAAACGACAGAAATCGTGCTTCAAAATCACTAAAGTGAGAGATTTTTCAAAAATCATCGACTGAGTGTAAATAGTCAGAATATTTTTTATTTTATTGTAAAAGGATATAATACATATTTTAAAACTGACACAGATTTGTGATAGATATAAAAAATTTAAATATAAAAAAAAACCGTGTTATAGTTTGTCAACTCTTTAATTCGGTTACACCGCCATATACAAGTCAAACTAATGTAAACAAGCGAGGGATAAAAATAACATTGTTACCTATAAATACTCACAAATTGAACTCGTTCATGATTCGCTTTGTCAATAATTCTACTTACTTATTTTTAAACTTGCATTAGAATGAGAATAAAACATAAAGTTATCATTGAAAAAATACCAAAACCTTTGTTCATTCATTTGAAATGACACAATTTTACTGTTTAATTTGTATGTAAATAATTAAATGTGTCACTTTGATAATAATCGTCCTATGGAATTCTAAAAATGTACTTTAATTATTTAAATTAAGATATCATCAAGCTATGTTAACATGTAAACAGACAGATAGACACCTTGGTAATATTTGTAACGTTATTGGTGTATCGCGTAAACATCACGCCGGTTTCACTCGCGGGAATTACATTCTTGTTATACTTACACTCTTAAAGATTCTCTTACACGAGCAATAATATTGTACTAACACCAGCTAATGCCTAAAAACAGTATTTTAATTAATAATTCTAATTTTGTTAGTATTACTTAACCCCTACAGCATTTTATTTATTTTTAAGCTGCCTCTGTGAGTTTCTTTGTTGCTGCTTATCCTCTAAGAATGCCTATCTAAATTCCTTTATCTGTACGTAAAAATCGCGTCAAAATTGGTTGATTATTTCAAAGATAGTCCCGGACCAACGACAAGCACTTCAATTCTTTTATAGATAACACAATAATATTGCTTGTATATGGGGAGTCTTAATGATTCTAGTGAGTACAAATTCGCGCTCTACATTATTTCACATTTCTTTGTAATATTTCTCTCTCGAATCTAATAAACTTGCGCAACAAACCTATTGAAAATTAAACTGAATCCTATAAATGTACTAAAATCGTTGTAAATTATAATAATATATATTATGTTCCACGTTTAATGTTGTATTAAATGGAATTTATCTATGATTTTAGACAGAAAATATGATTCCGGTGTTGACAGTCCAAAAAATGAAAATATTGATGGTTTAATTTAGTTATTTATAAAAACCAAAATGGCGACTGTTAATGATCGCTACATAATAAGAGATTACAATCAAATTTGGCGTTAATGTAGCCTTAAGCCTTAACAAAGATATAGAATGCATTTAAAACTAGGTATGGAAACATATATTACCACGAACTGGTTCACAACATTTTACTTTATTGTCAAAAAATAACTTTACAAAATTGAACCTAACAAGTATATGCGGTATAGAAAATAAGCTGAGAAACATGAGTGGATTTATATTTTCTGTCCCAAATCGTCTACCAAGAGTAATAACTATATTTTATAAGTTTCAAGAATAGTTTTGCTTGCGTGATGTAACGCGCCCTCCCCGAAAACTGTTTCATTGTGAATGTTCTGAGCAGTTCTGTTGTGAATCTTGGTTACTAACTGATGCTGTGACGTCGTAGTGGGGGAATCGGGGTTGCCAACTCTGGGAATTCTGTGTGTATCCTCAGAATTTTTAAAATTCTTTATAAAAACCTAGAAGAAATTTTAAGTCAGATTTTGGTCAATTCTACATGTACCGCGGCACCTGTCTGATTATTTATTAATTGCTGGTAACAGTCTGTGACTTTATATGCATTAATCTATCGTATTATTCCATATATATAGACATGGATATAAGTAACTCTGAGCTCGATTAACCCCAACAACGTTTGACCGGTCACCATGAAAGTTATTACAATTGTGTTTTTTCATGGTGAAGGTTATTATATTATTTCATCGGGCCTAGGCATTAGTTTAATATTAATAAGTTTTATATTGTAAATTAACGCGAGCGAAGTCACGGGGTGTTGCTAGCTATAAAGCAGTAAAATAGTCTATAAGCATTTGCCTAAATTTAATTAAATAGTATAAGAAATTACTTCCTACAAAAATTAGTATAGTTTACGTTGTTACAATTTAACCTCCAATTGTAGATTAATTGTCAAAAATACCTCCTCAATGTTCACTTGCGTTATATAAAAAAGTTCTGTGAAGAATTTCAATTGTAATATACTCACCTGTGTAAGGTATGCACTGGTCGTTAATCTCTCTATAGAGTGAAAAAAAACTATTTTTCATAAATATGAGCTCGAGAGTTGGCAACCCTAAGTGTCATGGGATTAGCGCGGGATGAGTCGAGGTGAGGGGGAGGCGTGTGCGCTGGTGCTAGTGTAGCATAGTTATATTGAAGTTATTGAATAAATTAAAATCAATAAACATTATAATGGAGTTTTATTTGTACCGATTGAATTTAATAATTGTTTCCAAATCGTTGTCATTATACTTTTCACGTCAAGGTCGACTTAGAACCATGTGCGGTATAACTGCAAGCCCCACATTGATGGATTGGGTAGTTGATACCACCAATAAATTGGCATATACTTGACTAGCTGTCAAAATGTCATTATCTTATAGATTTGGTATGGCAATAGCAACCTGACTAATTAAATACCGATTAATTGGTTTCAAATTAATTAAATATCTAATTTGCGGTTACTTTCAGAGCTAAAATAAAGTCTTAGAGAAATTGTGTCCACGAGTTATCGGTTACAGTTGTCAACTGCCAAATTGGGTATTATTATATAAGCAATACAGCAAGCCTTATGGGAGTGGCCGAGAGTACATAATGTATATTAAAAAGGCTAGTATATTTATCGTATTTATTGTACATACTCAAACATGTTTCCGCTCTCTTTACGTGATCTTCCCACCCCTAGTACTTTTGTTAAGTTAACTACATATGTAAAATCAATTTTTGTCTAATAGAATTGCATAAAAACTTACACAATTCTATTATAAGTCGTAATATTTTTTTTAATCAGTAACAATATCCTACAAATATTCTAATTACAGAAATCGAACTAAGTGATGCTGCATAGAATATAGAAAGTTGCTTAAGATGAGATTTTCATATGAAGGTAGTTATATACTCGTATAGTAAAGTAGATGAAGGTAGATTCGGCTGGCATTAGAAAATATTTTTTAATGTTGTTTATAGCAAAAGAACATGACATTATTTGGCTGAGTTGTAATTCTTCTGGGTCGGATTTGTATCCCTGATTTTTAATACAATCACAACATAATGACTGCACTATATCAAAAAACGACAGCGACCAAGCGAGAAATCTTTAACACGTCGTTGCCTTTATGGCGGTCTGTAAGTTTCTCGATAACTGGATACAAACAGGCCTATACCGAAATGCGATAACTAAAGGTTTAACAATATTCATGGCGTTTACGACCCTGACTTGTTACTGATCACATGTCGTCTATTCAAAATGATCCCTACCACGTAACACGAATTCTTTGCTAGGCCCTCAATATACTCAATTAAGTGGAAGCCTAGAAGGGTGCAACCGCTGTCACCTTTTTTCTCATGTATAATGCAATAGAATAAAACTATTCAAATCAGATCGAAGTTCATATTTTACTAATTTTCAAAATTTAATTACTTTTTTTTTTTTATATTATTGGGGCCTCCGGCGCTCTCACTGACCGAACGAAAAGCAACAGTGCGGGCGCACTGTTACTTCACGTCGACTCACGTCTGTGTGTCGGGTGGTACTACCCCGCGCGTCGGGCGAGCCGACACATTCATGCTGAAACCAGTAATAGCTTCAGCGTAGCTCTACCACCTACAGGAAACGCAACAGTGCGGGCGCACTGTTACTTCACGTCGACTCACGTCTGTGTGTCGGGTGGTAGTACCCCGCGCGTCGGGCGAGCCGACACATTCATGCTGAAACCAGTAATAGCTTCAGCGTAGCTCTACCACCTACAGGAAACGCAACAGTGCGGGCGCACTGTTACTTCACGTCGACTCACGTCTGTGTGTCGGGTGGTAGTACCCCGCGCGTCGGGCGAGCCGACACATTCATGCTGAAACCAGTAATAGCTTCAGCGTAGCTCTACCACCTACAGGAAACGCAACAGTGCGGGCGCACTGTTACTTCACGTCGACTCACGTCTGTGTGTCGGGTGGTACTACCCCGCGCGTCGGGCGAGCCGACACATTCATGCTGAAACCAGTAATAGCTTCAGCGTAGCTCTACCACCTACAGGAAACGCAACAGTGCGGGCGCACTGTTACTTCACGTCGACTCACGTCTGTGTGTCGGGTGGTAGTACCCCGCGCGTCGGGCGAGCCGACACATTCATGCTGAAACCAGTAATAGCTTCAGCGTAGCTCTACCACCTACAGGAAACGCAACAGTGCGGGCGCACTGTTACTTCACGTCGACTCACGTCTGTGTGTCGGGTGGTAGTACCCCGCGCGTCGGGCGAGCCGACACATTCATGCTGAAACCAGTAATAGCTTCAGCGTAGCTCTACCACCTACAGGAAACGCAACAGTGCGGGCGCACTGTTACTTCACGTCGACTCACGTCTGTGTGTCGGGTGGTACTACCCCGCGCGTCGGGCGAGCCGACACATTCATGCTGAAACCAGTAATAGCTTCAGCGTAGCTCTACCACCTACAGGAAACGCAACAGTGCGGCCGCACTGTTACTTCACGTCGACTCACGTCTGTGTGTCGGGTGGTACTACCCCGCGCGTCGGGCGAGCCGACACATTCATGCTGAAACCAGTAATAGCTTCAGCGTAGCTCTACCACCTACAGGAAACGCAACAGTGCGGGCGCACTGTTACTTCACGTCGACTCACGTCTGTGTGTCGGGTGGTAGTACCCCGCGCGTCGGGCGAGCCGACACATTCATGCTGAAACCAGTAATAGCTTCAGCGTAGCTCTACCACCTACAGGAAACGCAACAGTGCGGGCGCACTGTTACTTCACGTCGACTCACGTCTGTGTGTCGGGTGGTACTACCCCGCGCGTCGGGCGAGCCGACACATTCATGCTGAAACCAGTAATAGCGAGAGCGTAGCTCTACCACCTACAATATTATTTTTATTATTATTTATTTAAATCAAATGATTTTTAACCATTCGTGGCATGTCACGACAAATCCGGCAACAGAATTTCGTATATATGCGTACTTATGCAAGGAAATTTGTGTTTAGTATATTTTTTTCCAGCCGTAAAAGTCCACATTACTTAACACCTGTTAATGCTAAAAAAGCGTGCGACATGGCGGGTGTTACACATGGCGTATGCTGGATCAAGTCGGACTCAATTGCCGTATCACTATAGTCTGTTGACTGAAATATTCATTAATTGAGAGAACAGAAATAAAAATACTTTATAATTAGAATTTAATGTCTTTCAATAATTAATTAACACATGCACATTTCATATCACCAGAAAAACAAATATAGTCTATTAAAATACGAGAAATAACCCAAACATCAGGAATCGGTCGATACAGCTTTGTATAATCTCAGTCTAGACGCGGACAGAGCTGCCACTAATGTGTTCCCGTTGAGCTCTACAGCCGCTACGTCCAGCGCTGGCTCTGAAGCTGGCAACGACATAGATCTCGAACCTTCCACGCCGTACAACTGCAGCGTGGCCTCGCTCTCGGAATGCGCCGCGACCCAGGTCGAGTCCGCTGTACGAACCCATGCTGATCTCGACATTATCGTTGACTTCCATGATCCGGGAAAAGTGTCCTCTATATCACAGAGCACTTCACTATTAGCTACACTGGCTTTTAGTCTACACAAAGTCAATTTGGAACGCTCTGTGCTGCCTACGGTCGGCCGCGACGCTATACACACGCGATGAGACTCGTTATCATAACACAGTGACATAAACGAGCCACTCACAGGCAGAGACCTCGGAACCCACTGTCTCATGTTCGCCACCCACAAATGACAAGAGTTCAACTGGCAACACAGCAAACCGTACTCGGTGGAACACAACGAAACGATCGGGGACAAGTCCCCTGGAGAATTCAGTATTTGTATGTAGGAATTAGGGTTGCGCACGTCGTATTGGTGAATGATTCCCCCGACTCCACCGACGTAGAATTCATTACTGCGTAGATAATCCCAGGAGCATGACCATAGCGGCATCCCGGCATTAACAACCACGTTCGGGATACCACGTTCGACGATCCTGGCGGTGCTGTCGAGACCCACGCTGAGAAGCAAGTCTCTTGGTTGAGAGTATGTTATATCTCTAATCGGTTTCTTATGCAGATGGAGGAATTGCCCTAATTTGTAGTCGACACAGCTGACCTTTCTTATCCCGTAACCTGGGAACAAGTAATTGTAACCTTTCTGTGTGACATATAGTTCATATGTTCGACAGTTGTATGTCATCACCCTACAGCCACCGTCTTTGCAAATCTCAAGGTTTTTCTCGAGAGCGAAACGCCAGGATTTCCGCGCCGGCTGCTCTTTTATCACTTGAGACTTCATCAACGTACTCCTCAAAACTTCCAATTCGAGACCACAGGCCCGATGTGCTATTTTCGTTTTTTGCAGCTCCAACTCGACTTTACTTTTCGCCGCTTGTAGAGTCTCTACCTGTTTCTGCAGGGCTGTTATTTGTGATGTATCTGCCGCTACAAGTCTCCGAGCATAAATAAATCTTAAATCTTTAATATTCGCCCTAGTCTTGCATGTTGGACATGACCTCTCCTTAATCTTTTGCGCTTTAAGCCATTTTTCAACGCAGAGGGACCCGAACAGATGCCCGCACCTGAGAGCCACAAGCCTGTGCTCGCCGGAATTGCCCCATGTGTCGAGACAGATTGGGCATGTCTCGGCATCTAATTCCTCCGACTTTGGGGAGATGATTTTTCGGATTTTCGCTGGCGGTTCTTCGTCATGGGATTCACGTTCGCTGTCATCAGCTTCACGATGTTGTGATAACGCAACAGTAGTTGCGTCCGAGTGCATTGAATTGTCATTATTGGATTGTATAGCATAATTATTACTAGCCATTTGTGATATTGATTCTTCACCATTAGCCCACGAAGGTAGAGCTGCATCATTGTCAACATTGTAAATAATAGTTGAATTAGAATCATTAGTGTTTTCTGTTAGTTCCTCCAGAGCTTCATTCGGCAAGGTGCCACCAGCCGCATAAATGGATTCCACTGAGTCATCTTGTTGAATGATCACTTCAGGTTCTTCTTGCCATGTACTTTGACCTGGAGAATCTGGATCTAATAAAGTAGGGCTGACTGGGCGTTGAGTATAGTTTACTCTCCGTTGACTGGGCTCTGAGCCGGCTGAGGGCTCACTCATATCTAACTAACATTGATCTACCTGGAAAAGAAGACAGATATTATTAATTCTATTAGAACATTGACAGTTAAAGTATTTTTCTGGTTAGCTGTAATTTAATAAAGGCCTGAAGAAGTATGTGTTCAATTTTATTGATTTGAATTTTAGGTATCTCAAAAGTAATGTTTAAGCTTGCTAAAAATGTTATAGATTTATTTTTTGTAACAACACAGTAAAAAAAACTGGACTTCGTCAAACAGTAAGCAGATACAGTCCAAAGATAGTATTGACGCCTAGAGTATATAGATCTATCAATAGACCATGTCATATGTTGATCTACTCTAAGAAAATACAAGTAGATGGATTTACTAATTAATATAGATACAAGAGAGCAAATCATCATATAAATTACATTGTGTGTTGAAGTTTGCTTTGGAGTCTGCGATATTATTAAATTTTCTGTGCTTTGCAAATTTTCCATCTGAAAAATGTAAAGCACTTTAGGTGGGATCTAAGTCTGTCAGGTAGTGGGGTTTTAATTTTATTTTTATTCTTTGAAGCTATATTATGTAACTAGCTGTGCCCGCGACTACATTCGCGTGGAACTTAATGCAAGAAACCTGTGAATGATACAACCATCTGAATGTATATCTGTTTATCTTGAATATTTGTAATCCAACTCTCGAGGTACCTGCGGTACTCAAAACAACAGTTAGCCGTGCTTCAGACATCTGCTTAAATTTATATGATCGACATGCAAGCTCTCGAAACTATCAAATGAAAAAAAAACTTATAAATGAGCCGTTTTCTGTAAAACACATGTAGCTGACTGATTCAAGCTACACATGTCTGTCGTTGTGCAATGGAACCGCGTACAATCAAGGTCAAGAAACCGGTTCTCGGCGCTGCGTAGGAGCGGCGCGGGCGGCGATCCGATCCCCCGCGCCAGTCGGCTTTCATGCTCTGTCCGCGAAACCCGTGTCGTTTGTTAACTGTACTCTCCACTCTATAGATATACTTTACTTCTCCTCACCTTACACTCTTAACTGGTGACCCCGATAAGAGCACGAGGATCAAGACAAAAGCATGGATGATAGCAGTAGTGACTCTATTAAATCTGCAGAATCACGCAGTGGCAACAATGTTACCACGCGTAAAGCAAAAAAAGTGCGCGTTTCCACTCCACGCGAACACAACGTTCGGCGAATAAAAATTAAAGTTCCGGAATTTTCACCTGACGATCCAGAACTTTGGTTTGCGCTACTCGAAGGACAGTTTGAATATCATGACGTCACCGAAGACTCGACCAAGTATACGCAAGTCATTAACAACTTGGGTATCTCATACTCGAAGACCGTCAAGGACATCATTGCCAAACCTCCAGACCACAACAGGTATGATAAAATTAAATCTACCTTAATCAAACGCCTTTCTGCTTCCCACGAGGAGAAGGTCAAACGATTGCTTACCCACGAAGAGCTTGGAGACCGGAAGCCGTCACAATTCTTAAGACACCTCCAAGACTTAGCTGGACCTTCCGTCCCTGAGGAATTCATCAGGTCGATATGGAGTAATCGTCTACCCCATGACATCCAGACAGTGCTAGTATCCCAACCAACTCATTCACTGGAGCAGCTA
This sequence comes from Antheraea assamensis, assembly GCA_035772565.1. NCBI lineage: Eukaryota > Metazoa > Arthropoda > Insecta > Lepidoptera > Saturniidae > Antheraea > Antheraea assamensis. Next base: position 296,886 of record JAQQSE010000099.1, on the reverse strand, counting down.
GCTGACCTGGCTGACCGTATACAAGAGCTGACAACACGGCCTACTGTTGCTACCACATCATCCCATATTGCGACTGGACCGCATCCATCTTACCAGTCTGAAGAGATTGCAGAGCTGAAGAAGATGGTGCAACAGCTTACCATCAAGTTGGAGGAGCACACCCGTGCATCATGTTGTTCGACGCATTCTACAAGCCGCTCAAGACAACGCAGACACTTTCGTTCCTCATCGCGCCAAAGAAGTCGGTCGAACTCCAGTTACCAGAGATACCCGTTGTGTTGGTACCACAGCAAGTTTGGCTCCAATGCAACCAAATGCATGAAGCCCTGCGATTTTAACAAAAACGCGGGAAACTCCACGGGCATTCGCTAATGGCGACGACCGATTGCCTACCATCTTCTGGTCGCCTTTTCGTTACTGACCGCAGATCGAACATCCAGTTCTTAGTGGATACCGGCAGCGACTTATGCGTCTACCCTCGTTCTGCGCTTCGGGAACGTCGAACCAAAACAGACTTCCAACTGAGTGCGGCTAATGGAAGCAGTATCGATACCTTCGGCACTATCGAATTAAATTTAAATTTAGGTTTAAGGCGTAGTTTTGCTTGGAGCTTTATAGTAGCTAATGTAACTAAGCCAATAATAGGCGTTGATTTCCTCAGTTTTTTTAAGTTAATAGTCGATTGCCGAAATCAACGCCTCATTGATAACACTACGACGCTTACAGCTAGTGCTTCTATAGCTATATCCAACATTTGCTCTGTAAAGGTTTCGACAGGCGACACGCGTTTCCACGCTATTTTAAATAAGTACCCTGAAATAACACGTCCGCCAGGTACACCCGTGACTCCAAGGCACAACACGGTACACCACATCAGGACTACACCAGGGCCTCCTATATCATCCACCCCCCGGAGACTTGCACCCGACAAACTTAAAATCGCTAAGCAGGAATTCGAGCTCATGCTCAGCAACGGTACAGCACGTCCTTCTGAAAGCCCCTGGGCTTCGCCCTTACACTCTTAACACAGAAATAATCTCATTGTTATCTGTACTTTTCATTTCAATAATTTTCTTTAACCAATAAAAAGATAATTTTTACGACATCTGTTGTGAAAAAGTGTAGTCTGTTGTTATCTATACTCTTCATTGCAATAATATTCTTAACGACAGTAAACCAATAAAACGACAATTTTAGTGACATCTGTTGTGAAAAAATGTACTCTGCTATTGCTTCTAAAGACGATTTTTCGTAACATTTATGTTCAATTAACAATTTTAGTCTCTTTATTTTTATATCATAAAAAAGAATATAGGTATAATTGTCCTAAAATGTGATAAGATTCAATAACTTGCAATATTTACAACACACAATTAATTAGAAATGTACACATTTAATCATAAACCTTATGCGATCGAAAAATAAAAGTCATATTTTACTTTGTATAAACAAAGTACAAACTAAGTTATTCAATTTATAGAAATATGTAGTATTTGTAATTGACCAATTTTTAGATTGTATATGATAGTAGTAATAGATTTAGAAAATGGCGGTTTAACGCCATCTATTAGCAATAATGCATATCAATTAATTACGAACATCTTAGGGTATTAATATTTACTTATTTGAAAATAAAATATTAACCATTTTTCTTTCGTTCTATATCTTAGTAATGTAATACTGTGGCAATATTTATTTATGTTATAAAGTACCCTGCTTTTTAGATGAGGCTAAAGTCCATTCACTTATGTATTTTCTCTCGTACTTAACTCCCGTCGTCATTAAAATTACAATAACTTTTCATAGAGTTAACCGATTTTAATGAATCAAAAATTTTATGTTGCTCTGGAATATGCTTGATTATTTTCTTTCTAGAGTTTTATCAGAAATCTAGGACTTTACCAGTGATGCCTGTTCAAACAAACAGACAGACAGACAGACAGACAGACATTTCTAAAAATGATCGCAATCGATTCTATTACTTATTCCTAGACACCTGCAACAATTTTTTTCTCAAAAATCAAAAAAGTACAGACACATTGGATTTACATTCTTATTATATGTATAAATTGTAGAACACTGGTGAAGGAAAACAGTGGTATGAATCCACAGTATGAAGGTAGAGCATATTTTTCTGTTCACCTGGTTAGATAGTACCCTCAAAATGCAAATCAGTTACCAAACATCTAGAGGTGTGTTCAGATAGCTTCACTAAAAAGTCTGAACTCTTTTAAGGCTTAGCAATACTATATTGTCACTTTATCAGCTTTTTACCCTTATCCCACTTAAGTATGGTCAATACAACATGTTTTCCTCTTCCAAACTCCTCTATCAACTTGGTATTCATCATACCTTTTATACTGGGTCCTTATATTCACAAAACAATGCATTTTGCTTATGAGCAATAGTACTTTGTACCAGGAGTAAACAAAAAACATTACTAGTAAAAATGCAGTGAAGGGTAATTTACCCATTGTGTGCTACATATAAATGTGGGGATATGGACAACAGATAATGGAACTAACATGGAGATAAAGACTTATAGTGTTTATATAAACATTTTGACACAAGTAGGAGTTGTCAAAGATACTAGAGATTTTTGATTTGTTTACCACCCATAATCGGCCAGCTGATTACATATTTTCTTTGAGTATTTTACCATATTATAGTTAAAAATGTCAATTAACCCAAGTCTGTTACAATGGATGTTGTATGTATGCAGAAAATTTTCTTAAGTCTCAAGTGAAATTAGATTCAAAATAATGTGTTGATTGATATGCACTCTGGTCTACTTTTGGTGAAGATGGTGTTGCTGGTGGTAGTATAGTAGGTAGTTAAAATGGATATAGATTCTGCCAATAATAGCATGGAAATAATCCCAACAGATGTAAGACTTGATATACTTGACGAAGACATATCCAATACTTTTAAATAAGGTAATACAATTTTTATTACTATTCAACATTGTAAAATACATTGAATAGGCTATACTATTATTCCTATTTTGTTATTCAACTGGATGATAAAACTAATAACCCTAGGCTCAGAAACAAATAAACAATTGTTTAGAAGCAATATATTGTTTTGTATTTCAGGTAAATACAATGTGGAACTTGAATTGCGGGTGGCTTTATAATTCTACAAGAGACAGTTACTATGATACAAAAAAAGAAAAATTAAATTTCAATACTACTAAGATTACAATTACAAGGAAAAAAAAATAAGTTTTGTAATTCATGGTTAGAAAACCATGAATAGAAATTAGAAATTAGAAATCAGTGTACAATATGTTTTATAACAGTAATTAAAATAAACATTTTGTCTGACATACTTAACTCAAGCATCAAGAATGGCTTCTGTAACCAATAACCATTCATCACAAGTATTCATGTTAAAAGTTTTAAGAGTGTCTTTAATAAGTCATCATGATAATGCATAGTAACTAATGTCTAATAACAACTCATTGAATATAGAAACAAGGCATTAATAACATATCATTCTTAACTAAATCCATCCATACTATCTTTAGTCTCCCTTTATTTCTAAGAGAGAAATAGTAATCCTGTGGAATAAAAATGCTGCAGAAGTATTCAACAGATTTGCAGGATTCATTCTCAACTGGTAAATGTCATCTTTAGTCTCCCTTTATTTCTAACAGAGAAATAGTAATCCTGTGGAATAAAAATGCTGCAGAAGTATTCAACAGATTTGCAGGAATCATTCTCAACTGGTTTCTTATAGTTCAACACTGTCAGTTGCATTACTTTCAATGACATATCAATGAATAAAAATATATTGATGTAACCATAAAAAGACTACTCTAGCAGCTTTATTGATTAATTAATAGTTTTATTTATTTATACATCAGTCCAAAAGTACTTACTGGTATGTTCTAATGGAGATATCTCAGAGGAATATCGATTATTCTAAGTTTAATATTATCAAGCATATTGTTTAATATTAGGTGAAATTGTGGTCAATTACGTTAGTGTTATTTATTTTTACTAGTTTTCCAGACGACTATAAAATGATAAAAGACGTACCTAGGTAAAACAATTTTTTTTTTCGGTACATGTTTATGTCAAATTCACCATAAAGTCAGAAATTGTACAAAGTCGTTATAACCTATCAAAGGAAATTAAAGATGCCGGCGCGGTGTCTAACAGGTTAACTTATAAATTTAAGAATTTACAAGTAATTCGAAAAAGAGAATAATTATCAGTTTACTTACACTCAGGAAATTATTTTTCGTTGCATCACGACAAAAACCAATAAAAGCGATGGACACGAATGACTTTTGATCGAAATAATTTTATTTTTATAACAATATACATTTACGATATAATTTTATATATGAGTCAATTATCTTTCATATAAATCCAATAAAACATGAATATAAATAAAGTGAACCCTTTTATAAATGTTTAGCAAAACTGTCAACATCATTTAAAATTGATATTCGGATACACGCGATTAGCTACTAAATACATTACTACAGTTCCATAATATTAATGTATGTATATCATCCATTCTATGAAATTAGTTTCAATGTATATGTTTTATACTTGATAGATATTAATGTTTGACTACAATCTCATCTGATGTTAAATAACGACGTGGTCTTGAAAATAAAAAGGTTGTATATATAACTTTTATTGTCCGTGTATCCGAAAACTATTGAGACTTGTGGATACAGGGATTATTAGAAATGTTCCAATATGATCTGATGTTGTTAATTTGCAATTTGTTAACGATTTCGCTATATATTGTAGTGATAATCATTTGGCTCAAACTAAAGCATAACTAAATGGTGTTCTGCAACACCTGAGCAAATATTTTTTCTATTTAAATTAAAAAATAAGTTCACATAAATATAAAATAGAAATATTTGCTAAAAGAAGGGTTGTTACTTCTAAATTCACTGTACCTTATGATTCTATTAAAATCCCTACTGAAACTTCTTTTAAGTTCTTAGGAGTTTTATTTCAACAAAATTTGACATGGTCGAAATATATCGATGACTTAATATTAAAGCTATGAAAGCAACAAACATTCTAAAATCTTTGGCTAGCTTTAAGTGGGGAGCAGACTCAAAAATTCTTTTGATGTTTTACAAAACATTAGTTTGAAATCATTTTGAATATGATAGCACACTGTGCACTAAACGGGATGTCTACATTAAACTTTTTGAGTGGCGATAATGTAGACAGGTATATACTGATGGAGCGAAAACTTTTAGCTATTTATGATTTTAAAACTCGTCTTGGGTTTGGTTTGAATGTACGGATATAACAAGTATCTATACTGCAGAAGCGTTTGCGATTCTCGCCGCCTTATATTATGTTGAAGATAAAGTACAATTAGACCCGAACTGCAAAAACTGGATTTTACTTACAAATAGCATGCGTGCTTTACAGGGATTGGAAAATCCCTCGTATTCTTATGGTACCCATTTTATTATTCACAATATTATTCAAAAATACTTCACACTCACAAGTCAATGTACTATAGATTTCGTTTTATTTTGAACTCCGTCTCATGTGGGTGTAATTGGCAAGGAACAAGTAGATTATTTGGCTGGATACATTACTAAAACATCTGATGCAGTACCGTACAAGAATATGAAAAATCCTTTTTCTGATTGTTTGGTTTTGGATTGTTTAGTATGTCGCTTGCGAATAGGTCATGACAGATTTAATGAACACCTCCAAAGAATGAATATAATAACATCATCATCTTTCACCCATTGTAATTCTGGCTTATCGCAATTTTTGGAACACATATTTTTTGACTGTTCATAATTTACTATGCAAAGACTGACTTTTATTAATGACTTATTAGGCATTTATAAAAAAACTGAGAGTATTCCACGTCCTCTGCAAGAAATTTTGAAGAAACACCAATGTTATCGTTCCATATTCATTTTCGTTTGGTAACATCGAAAGTTTTTAATATTACTGCAAAAGAAGGAGAATACGGTTATGACTTTATTTATAAAAGGAGAAAACTACAAGTAAGGAAGCCCTTATCAACTTAAGAATATTACGGGCACGAAAAAATTTCAGACATGACTTCGGCTGTTATACCAATAATACTAAAGACATGGTTTTATTTTTGAAATTAATACACATTATTACAACATAAATGACATGTAGCGAATTAGGATAAAAACAAATAATTATAATTATTTACATATAATTACACAAGATGTACAGATTAAGATAACCTACAATTAAAAAAGGCGTGTGTGTGATTCACATACGATAGAAGTGAAACTTCAAGAATAGATAAAAGAATGAGATGATTATATATAACAAGGGTAGGATACTTACAAAGTTTATTTGTTTAAAAATGAAAATATTTTGATTAATTTTAAAAGTTATTTTTTATTTTATTTAACATATGTTAGATAATTTATTGCTCAAGTTCCATATTTTCAGTTTCAACAAACAAGATATAAAAATACTTACAAACACTGTTAAATAATAACACACCACGCTTACTTCTTACTAAAAAGCTGTAATACGCAGTCGCATACAGTGTACAGTAGTACGCCTACTTTTCACATATACTATCACACGTTAAATTCTCAAATACAAGCAAATATTAAACAGTGTGCAATATACATAGACACCGACATTTGCTATCTCGCTCTGGCTCACTATTTCACTTCAAAAATAGTATGTATATTTCTGTCTCCTTCTTTGCCGGCTTCATCCTACACATTTTTGTACTTGTGTCTCTTACCTGTCGTTTTTCCGTTGCATCCGGTTTGAAATCACAATGATTCTAAAGAAGTTTCACCTCAAAAATTGAAACGATTAACTCGATAATAATTATATTGGCATAATTGTATTTTAATAATTTACGCCAAAATTACGTAGATACATACAATAACTTAATTTTTTCTTTCACATATATTCATCAATCATTTAGCGCTGTGGGTAAGCCGATCGCAGTGTCAGATCTATTAAGTCTATGGTCAGATCAGAAAGACCATAGACAGCATATTTAATTTTATACCTAGATGATATAGTATATATTTGTATTATGCAGTTACTCTATATACTCTGTGTTGGTATCACAGAGTAGTAGGTATACAAGGGAAGAGATAAGTAACGGGTCGAACTCGTTCCGTGTTTTTTTTCGAGTTTTACAGAATGAGCGTTGTGTGACTTATTTGTGTAAAGTTTTAATACTTTTACCATTGCCTAAGTGTGTATTTATAAAGACAATGGACGTTTCGTGTGGTGTTAAATTTTTACTTACGGGTTTCAAGTTTTGTTGATAAAGAATTATAATGGCGTCGAATAGGGGATAATGTTATTTGTTTATGTGAAAAATAAGGAAAATTAATTGTTTCATACGAGTGTGATGTACGTGAAAAGTGGTTAGTATTGCTTCTTGTGGGATAATTGTTTATACGGTTTTATTACATAAATAATTCTGTCATATTTGTTTCATGAATAATTGTTTTTAAAAATGTATGTTTTACTTGAAACGTTTAGTTTTAAAGGTGTAAATTAGAAGGTCGTGTCTGAGTAAGTAGGTCATTTATAACACGAGCCACTGGTGTTAGTCAATAATATAGATATTTCGATAGGCAGTGTTGACATTTCTGTGTGGCAAGTGGAATCTGGGTCAGGCCTCGTATTGGGGTCGTTTGCGCGCGCAGTGACGTCACACCACCCCTATTCTAAGCGCACCCTCTGAAACATTCACTTTCAGAAAAGTATATGAACTCCATAATTTATTACAAAAGTGAGGAAACATTAATGTATGTTTTATACTCCTGTCTATCCTACATTAATCAGTTATGGCGGTGGGAAACATACTTCCTTTAAGTTTAATCAAGTCTATTTTTTATGGATATTATATTATATTGATAAAGTTAATAATGTCATTGACCCATCTTGCTAATGCTCTTCCGTCTTCTGTGTTCACTCAACCTACACGAAACTACTTGCCAGGTCCACTATATATTTTAAAATTCTTAGAACAGCCAATCAACTATTTTTTAGATTCTTTGGTGGGTGATAATTTGAGTTATATGAAGAATGGTATACATATTATAAATATTTTTTAATCAGATTAGTAGTTTGCAGATAAATGTAGCTAGTTCTGTTAGTTCCATAGGACATATTTAAAAACAATTGAGTCAAGTATCGATGATGAAGTTCTATCTCGGAGAGTCATTGTAAGTATATGAAGTAGATTAAAAAAAACAAACAAATAAAACAAAATGCATTGTTTATATGAATTTCTATAATCCATTGTGTACCTAGGCATTAATTATTGTGCTAAACAATGTTTGCCTAGTAAATTTGTTATAAACATAAGAAAGCTTTAGATTCCATTTCAGTATCAGTATGAGATTTATTATAAATGGGTTATTAAAAACAGACCCTATACTTGAAAACAATGTTAAATCAGAATTCAGTACAGTTGAATAAATTTTATAAAGTATATGTGAATTGAAATGACAAGGGATATCACCATAACTGAAAAGTTGAAATAAAAAAATCGACCATAACTTCAACCCACAGCTTGTGCTTTGTAATATGGTTTTGTACATGGGATCAAATTATCTGCAAAATATTTAGTGAGAGTGAGTCTGTAAAATAGCCACTTCTTTTTATATCTTCATGTTCTTGGGTATATCAATTTAATTAATTTATAGACATAAATTTACTTATAACTTGGATTGTTAAAATTAGTATTCACAAATATTAAGGCTGTGTTATAATAGAACTGTTCAGTTTATGATATTAATCAAATTCTGATAATTCTTGATTTGAAACTGTGTAGCCTATATTTTATTCATATTAATTGTCATATTGGTGTTAATGTATTGGAAATCACTAGCCTGTTTATATTATAGTGAATTTAATTTCTTGTTAATTACTTTTAATTTTGATTCTGATGAAAATTGTCATTTTATGACTTAAGATTCTTCAATCAATTTATAATTCATATATGTTAATGAATTGCTGTTTGTTTGTCTTGCTAAAACTCGAGAATGGCTGGACCGATTTGGCTAACTTTGATCTTGAAATATTTGTGGAAGTTCAGAGTAGGTTTTAAAACATAAATAGTTAGTAAAGGAAGATACTAATAAAGACAATTTAATTTTCAAATACAAAATGTTAGCTATATATATAAATTCTATGTCTTTTTACAAATAAAAATTATCATTCATTTGTCAAATATTTATAGGCATGTTTAGAAATTTCCCTGTTTCATAGCTGTAGTATGAGGTCTAATCACTTTAGTCTGTTTTGTTGGAATACAAAACAGTTCTGTTTCCGAAATAAAAATATTACATGAGAAAACTTTAAATTGATTATGTGCATGACTGTGTTGTATTTATACTGTAAATAAAAATGTTGAATTAAGTTTTGACTACATTTTACACAAATATATGTAAGTGACACAAAGTTATAGTAGAAATTAATTGCTGATATTAGAGAAAATGTTTTGTAGACATTTTAATTCCCTATACAACTAAACTCTATTTTTCAATTTGTCAGTTATATTTATTGACTTATAAAAAGGTGTCATAAAAATTATACACTAAAATAATAAAATTTCTTTAAACAACACTCTGTTTCATAAAATTATAGAGTATAAAGTAAAGTACAAAACTTTGTAGTAATGTACATGTTGGGAGAATGAGTTGAAAACAATAATTTGTGGAAATAAAAATCATGAACAGCTGATGTTAGATAAGATTTTAAATTTCCCATATGTACTCTAGAGAAATACTGTATTTTCTCAGTTTTGTTTTTCCCACCTATGTTGATACTACGAGAAAGTTCTCAGGTTACCAACTGAGATTAGTAAATGTATGCGAATTACGAAAAATATGATGCTGTACCAAACATGTTGCTGTTTAAAATTGCAAATACCTAATTGATATTCCACTGGTCAAGCTGGTTGACCACCACGTCCTTGCTATTGTAGGGGCACACCCCGTGCCTCACCATAGCGTAAGTCAACCAGTATGCATTATGCATTATAACTGTACGGACGCGCAATAAATATTACTTCCAAGTAACAGTGTATTAATAAAGTCACCTTAGTAGGGTACATACCTATCTACTCATATACAGTGCATAGCATACTCAACATTGGTGACCCCGTACGAACCCGACAAACTCGAAATTCGGTACACAACATCGGTAACCCGACTAACCTTCGATTCCGTACATAACACCGGTGACTTTAGTGAAAAATACTTTTAGTGAGTGAACTCAACTTTTTTCAAGTTTTAATTAATTCAACATTATGGCTCAAGCTGGAGAATCAAGTGTGAAACAAGACTCCGATCCGATGTCGTTAGCTACAGTAACCGTTTCGTCGCGGATTCCGGATTTTTGGACCGAGTCACCTAGACTCTGGTTTGTACACTTTGAAGCAGTATTAGCTAATCAAAAAGTTGGAGTTGACATTAAATATAATTTATTAGTAGCGAAATTAAGTAAAGACATTATACAGCAAGCCAGCGATATTTTATTAACACCACCAATCAATAAAAAATACGATACTTTAAAAAATACTCAACATACATCATAGCATACTCAACACTATTAAGGAGTACTTACTGTAGATCGTAATTACTCTTTACAGCATATTATTTCAATTAATATCTTATTGAGTGAGTGAGTTGAGTGAGTTTTGAAGGTGCTAAACACTGCATGTCCTATTTGAATATAGCATGTTGACTACGCGACGAAAGCATAAGCAACATCCTCTCCACCCAATAACCAACTGTAGTACTTTGAAGATCTCCTTCCTCCTTTAAAGTGTCATATGGGTTATGGTACCTTTATACACAATGAAAAAAAGCTGTTTGTGTGAAGGTGAAGATTCTTATGCAGTTTAGGACTTTAATGACTTGTAAATATCGAAGAGCCAAAAGTGAATGCTGCCACGTGAATATAGGACAGGTTACTATTGAATTATATTTTTTCCATACATGTTGGCAGAATCTCAAGGTTACATTATGTGATACAAAAACAAAATTTCATGGCATATTATATCTGTACTATCAAAGAACATATTAAGACCTCCATGTAATTGCATTTTTTAAACCATTCATTGACCTAGGCTAATTAACTAACATGTAAAAACTTTCAATGGCTTTCTACTCGATTAGCCTTTCCAGTGTCCATGTGTAAGAAGTTAATATCTTGTCAGACATGTCTTAATCAAGCTTATATTATCATAGATACTGAAAATTAAGGGAGTGTGATGACTCATTAGATGTGCGCATGTGTAATGCATGCATGTGTAAGAAGGGATTTCTCTTATTTCATCTCCGGTTAAAGGTGTGAAAAGGCATGACAAATTGATAATGTATATATAAATAGGCAAAGTTACAGTTAAGCACATCTTTCTCATCATTTGTCAATCTGAATTATTTTTTTGTTTAGTAGATATCGATAAGCTAATAGTATATTCCTGCAAGAACATTTGAAAATCGTTTTTTCTTTATACTTCATGATCTGCAATATTTGTACAATACAAATAATAATATTGCTATATAAAGTTTGTACTCTTTATTAGGGTTGAATTATGACTATGGGATGAACTCTCACCAAAAAAAAACAATAAAAAACTATATATGTCTCATAGATTATGCAAGTAATACCATGGGTGGAAAGCTAGTAGTAACATATGGGAGTGCAAGCACTCTTTAAGTGTTAGATTTAGCCTATTTTTGACCTTTTCAGCTTACATTTTCCATTTTTTTTGTTTCTACCATTTAGTGATGGTTAGGGGTATCCTTACTTATCATGAAGATTAGGGGAATAATGAGAGAGTTTGTGTTGCAGAGCTAGAGGCACGCGTGGCGCGGTGATGGCGGTGTGGGGCGCCCCATGAGCCGGCTCCTGTGTTGTCTGCGCGCGCGCCAACCAGACATGGGCGCCGCGCTCTCGCATCCCCAGGTATCAATCAACAGAATTCCACTCTTACATTTAATTAGTAAACACAACCGATAGTATAATTAATGGTATACTTGTAGCATATTGTGATTAATGTAGTTCAACTGTGATTATGGTTATTTTGCTGAGATATTAACTAATGTAGCAAAGTTATAGAAGTCTGTCTGTGCATGCTATGGTCCTAGGGGGCTACCTATTCCTTTCCCCTTCGCTTAGACTCGTCTGTATTTACTGGGTTATGCTGATATAAAATTATCTTACCTTAAATATGCAATCGTAATAAAGTAGAAATAAATTAACGTTACCAAATACTTGATATGTCCTTACAAAAATATGAAACTTCAAAATTGACTTCATTATTTGAATTACACGCCACCTTTATGGATAAGTTTACATATGATACCTTCTTATACATACATAACTGCAAATAGGACTATACATAAGGGAAAATATCAATATGTATTTTTTTAATATATTGCAGATTTTTTAAAAAGACTTGTGTGCAAATTGAAGCAATAAAACAATCATGTTATTTAGTTATTAATGATTCTGTCTGTCTACTTTGATGGAAATGTTTATACATTGCAGGAGGGTGAGGCGTGTGAGGGCGCCGGAATGCCGGCCGCGCCGCCCACAATGGCTGACGTCATCAGGTCGGGCTTCGATTGTTTTCTTAGGGCTTGCTTGGTTGGTAAAGTCATATGTATGAAGTTTCGGTTTTGGTATACAGGGAGAGGAAGAAGAAGGCCGGCGGCGCCGGACTGGGCACGCTGCGCAGGAGGATCGCGGCGGCGGCCAGGAGGCCGAGGGACAACAGGCCGGACAGGGGTGTGTGAGCAGTGGGCATTGTGTTGAGGCTCGTGGCGGGTGCGTGAGGTGAGGTGGGTGTGTATATGTCGATGGGTGCGTGTGGGTGCAGGGGGGTGCGAGCACGCGCGGCTGGTGCGCGCGACGGTGGGCTCGTGGCGGCTGGCGGAGGTGTTCCTGGTGTGCGAGGAGCTGGAGGCGGGCGCGGCGCTGCGGGACCTGGTGACGCGCGCGGAGCTGGCGCGGGAGCCGGCCGCCGCACTGCACGCGGACCTCGCCGCCGCGCGCGCCGACAGGTCTCAGCCGACAATCACTTTACTAACACACAAACCGTAACAAATTCACAAAGCTTTATTCCAATTACAAACAATCAAATCTGTATTCATAAACCCACACTTCTGTGACAAAAATATACATCTATAGGACCTGTCGTGTGAGAGAATGAAATAGAAGAAATTATACAGTGATTTTTATATTAACGGTTTCCTCACTATCTAAGACTTGCTCAGGTCCATGCGTTTTACGTGTGCATGTTTATACCTGTGTGTGTGCACCTACAAAGCCTCGGGAAAAGGCGTCATCATCCAGCATGGTGTATTGTTCACGTGTATCGTTTATATATATGTTTTATCATTTTTTTAATGTTTCACTTCTACCGCGTGTGATTTGCACATATGTTTTTAATTTCGTGAAATTTTCCACACGAGACGCTTAAGTCATTCTACAATAACTCTAGTTGTTGATAAACATTTTTAAAATTATAAGAAAAAACAATTTAGTTTGTTTATTATTTAAATTTAACTGATAAATTGATGTGATTTCACGAAATTGATTATTTAAAAAAATTTAATTAGTAAATTTAAAAGAATATACAGGAAACTCATATTTTAATACAAAAAAGTCAAAATTAATTACTGACTAAAAAACGCGTGCGGAGTCGTGTGGTATAGTTAGTATAGTAACAACAAAATCACAATGGTTCTCACAGGCAATCGAATTGTTAACTGAGTTTGATGCATGATGTGCACAGGCTGTGGTGTGACGTGGAGCTGGTTGGAGCGGGCTGGTCTCTCCCTGCACACCGGGTTATACTTGCAGCCAGGTGCACTTACTTCAGGGATCTGCTGCAGAGATATCCACCGTGAGTTCACCATTTGAATTGTGACCATCATATAATTGATTGATTTATTTGTTCATAGTAGAACACATGATTCCATGTTGAGCAGTGATCATGAACTAATGGGAACCTGTTAATGGTGACCACCATGCCATAACACCGACTGATCATTATCGTTGCCAATAATAATAATGGACGATGGATGGTCAATCACAGAAATATATCATTATTTTTAATTAATTCTGTACACAATATACCATACCTCTATTAACGTATACCTCTATAAGGTATGTAAACCATAAAACTAAAAGGTGAAACATACAAGTTATTGTTAGTACAAAACTATACAATTCTAAGGTCATTCCCCAAATTGTTATAAAAAATCATTAAAATGGCACACAATTCTTTCTAATCATCGACTTCATTAAAATGTCAAAGTATTTGGAATGAATTGCGTTATGGTAAAATACATGCCGGTTTATTAATGAATGTGTGTGTGTGCCTGTGTGTTGGCAGAGGGCGGTGTCGCGTGGTGCTGGAGGGCGCATGCGCGGCGCTGGGTCGCGAGGAGGTGGCGGCGTGCCTCTGCGCGCTCTACTCCGGCAAGCTCTGCTGCGACCTCTGCTCCAGTCAGTACCACCACATCTACTAAACTATTAGTCAACGCCATCTATCCCTCGTACTACATAACTAGATGTACATGTTTAATATTTTTTATAAGATGTAAATTATTTGTTTATTCTTGATTTTCTATTTTTTTAAATAAAAATCAATGTTCATGTTTCAAAATGGGTCATTATTTACATTATTGCAATAGTGAACATTATTTTTAATGATTGACCATTCTTCTTCAATATTCAAACTACAGACTTTGCTAGGTGATTATGGCAGTTATTTCTTCAATTTTGCTTTGTTTTATCATAAAAATGTTGAGATCAGACGTGGGATTTCACATGTCACAAAGTTAATAATATAAGTATTATAATTTTCTATATTAAACTATAGCGCTTTCAACAAGTTACAATGTTAGGCAATTATATTTGCCAGTTATTAAAGTATTCATAAAACATTGTTTGTTAAAATATAAGTATGATTAATTTCAGAGTACGACAGAGTTGGTAGCTCGGATGGCGATCTGGACATCATCAGCACCGAAAACACTAACTGTAAGTGAATTTGTATAGAAATATAGTTTCTAATTTGGATCGGCACTTTACTGTGTTGCTAGATCCTGTCACTTGTTAATTACTGAAGAAAGTTAAAAAATAAGAATACTGAAGGTTTTGGAAACTAATCTCATTCATTTTTAGGTATAAAATGTGAAACTATGTAAATATGTTTTGTTACTTTAATAATATTGTAATACGAAAGTGATTTTGTTTATTTGTTACTGGTTCATGCTTTATCTATTCAACTATTTGTCATTGTCATTATGTCACAGATTAGTGAATGCTAATCTACAGAGTTCTTTAACCATAGACAAATAGATTGAGACGATGAAGTTGTTAAGTTTGAGAGACAATGGTAGATTCCGGTTACGGTTATTATGGTGTATGTGGTTACAGCGCTGCGCAGAGCGCGTGTGGGGGCTGCGGAGGGGGATGCGGTGGGGTGGCGCGGGCGGTGCGGGGGCTGACACCAGAATGGCAGCACTCGGCTCTGCCTTGGGTTTCTCAGCGGAGTCGTTGCACCGCGACATGAAGTACCTCCTCGACTCAGGTCTCATACATTCATACATAGAAACTAATACTTGTAACACTTGACTCTTTAGTTATTTTTTATTAGTGCCAATAAAAGGTTTTGCCGGTATCATTTACAAGTGGGAATTATTATGTCTTGATTTGATCAAGTGAAAATATAAATAGTAATATTTACATTGAATACTTTATTAAAAGTAATTTTTGATGACTCTTATCACAACTTCAATTATGATTACTCTCTGCTATATCCAGTATACGTAACATCACTATAAAGGTATGCCTTATTTAAGTATGGAGTTTGTTGAGACAATGAACTATTTCTTTTATTAGTATTTAGTAACTGTTCACATGTGGTGTAAAAACCTTATCAGCTGCTATATTTAAATAAATGTTATCAAAGTTGTAACCATTTTGTATGATTTTAATTTTTTTTTTAAGTAGTTTTTAAATCGGAATAATAAAAGTTAAATAAGTAAAGTCTTTATTAATAGTAGTAATATTAATAAACGTTGAAATGGTAGGCCACACGGTAATGATAGTTAGACGTGAACAGTTGGAGGTTCCGAGCGAGAGTGCTCACCTCTCAGTGTGCGCCAGGCTTTTTATACCGTTGCACTGTGTCCGTGCGCGTGGATGACGTGGTGCGGCCGGTCGGTGATTGGTTGTGGCAGGCGAGCTGAGCGACACGCGGCTGGTGTTCGTGTCGGAGGGCGGCGGCGGGTTCCGCAGCGCGCTGGAGCTGAACGCGCATCGGCTGCTGCTGGCGGCGAGGTCGCGCTTCTTCAGGTACTCTCATTCTTCATCTCCTCATTACTACGAATACACTAATAAAATATGTTACATTTTATATGTTAATCTATATCTTATATATGTATCAGTATTTTTATGCACGCATTACTGCTAAAGTACAACGTATATAATAAAACATCAACAACAAAATCATAAAGCGTATCCTCGAGTAACATTTCATCTTTGTTTCATTAAAATTGGTTTGATCTATCAAAAGTTATTGTGATTTGAATGAAGGCGCGAGATAACCAAGAAACAAAAGAAAGTAAGCAAACTCATTTTAGCCTAACACAAGAACCAGGGGATTTTATAGTATTTTTGCTATATTTATATAAATAAAAGGATAGCAGTCTGCTGTAATACGCGCATCACCCAAACACTTCACAATAGAGACTGATCAATTTATTTTAGTTCTATTGTTCAGATAATTTATCCTTACCTAAAATATATAATTATATTTTAATCATAATCTTCATATCAATTTACTAAGATTTTAAGCCAACGTATATCGTAATATTTATGACCATTCAACGATGTGTGAATTGGTACAAACTATGTGATTCGCATACGCAGAAGGGGGAAACTGAACGGATAACATTGTTTACAAAGAATTTTGTAAACTTTTGACTATAAACAACGCAGACGAATGTTGGTGGTTGCAGGGGGGTGCTGTCGCGGAGGTCGGCGGCGGCCGCTGGCAGTGGAACCGGCGCCAGCAGCAGCAGCAGCAGCACCAGCGGTGGCACCAGCAGCGTGCTGTGCGTGGACGAGAAGGTGCTGCCGAGGAGGTTCGCGCGCGCTCTGCTCCACGCTGCTTACACCGACCAGGTAACCTCTCACTTCCGTGACCTTCATTCCTGTATTCATATTATTTACCTACTTTACTGTATTTTATAAAAAAATGTATATAAAAATACGATTTTTTTCCTTTGCTTATCCCAGTTAAAATATATATCTTCTTCATTCTTTCGTTACTTTATATGTCTACCTTCATATTTAACACATTTTGGTTTTATGACTTGATGTCTTCTCATGACACTGCCCGTATCATGCTTACCTATTACCTATACTACTTATATTCTCTCTCACTGGTGTTACTTTCAAACTTTCTATTAGCTATTTGTTTCTAATCCTTTATGTTTGTATGTCACATCCGTCTTAACGTTGGCAACTCTGTCATATATAATCTTCTTTCATCCAATGACTTCATACCCCAGTATCCATAATCCATACATATAAATCCAATTTACTTTTAAATCGAAACTTAAAATTAATGAATTAACTAATTTGCAAAGGTTTTCAATGAGTTATTAATCCTAGTAATTGATTTGTCATCAAATAAACATATTTTGAGATACAGTTTCCCCGTGGGCGGGCACATATTGTACACGCGGCAGTAAATAATTGATTTACTACTTCCAGGTGGATCTAAGTCTGATTGGGAGGAATTCATCATCCCCCTTGTCCACGAACAGCACTGGCAGCGGCAGCATTGTGAGGACTATTTATTGTTTTTATTTTTTGTCAAATACTTTAACAATAAATAGTACAGAATAACAGGAAAATATAAGTTATAGTTTAAATTATTGCCTATTTTGGAAATTATAGCTCAAAGTTAAAATTATATGTAAAGCTTAAGAAACGTTAGAGAATTGTTATATGTTAGGGGTGTGTGCGAATCGAACGTTTGAATAATTCAAACGCTTACATTTATGCTTTAGTTGTTAACAAATTTGGATTTTTTTATGTATGCGATAAAAATTAAATGCACAAAATTCTAGAAATCTGTTAAAATATGAAATTAATATTGAAATTTCTTTGAAATAAAGTAATTCGGTTATTCCTGTCAAAATTTTGTTATTATTTAGATTTAACGGAAAAGGTATATCTTTAATAAATATTTTAACTAATATAAATGTATTATTGTAGAATTGAATTACATAGTCAATAATTTTTTTTTCAAGATCATTTAAATGTTGATTTTTATATAATTATTTGTTTTTTCGATGTTAACATTTTTTTTATTCGAATTATGAAAATAGTGCAAAATATTGAAAAATGTATCTTTATTTATAACTATTCTTTAATAATTTTTCCTTATTAAAAAGAAAACGTTGAAATTGTTCGAATATTGGATTAGAAATTCGAGCACTATTCGCATACCCTTTGTACATGTATAATGTGAGTTGTGACTGTCAGGGGTGGGCAGGAGTGTCGCGCGCCTCCGCCAGCGCGCGCGCCACCTCGCTCTCCGCCCTCGAGGACGCCTTCGCCCTCTACGAGATCGGAAGGTAACTCCTCAGACTCATCTACTCACCTACCTTTTCTCATTATCATTCAACAACTTCCGAGTATAGTAGCGGCACGCTGTAATGCCCGTTTTGACACATTACAATAGTCACGGTAAATGTCTATTTATTTTCAGCAAAACATTAAATCAAATGCTGGTTTGTTTTGCATTGAGCATTGTTGCGAGTTTGCCGAACATAGTACATACATATATATCATGTAGAAATTAGTGTACTAAATTCATTTTGTTTCCTAAAATTATTCATTTGCTTAATTTCACCTGAACTGCCCACTGTCTAGTCGTTGGTCTCTTTATAGCATTGAGCCAAAGTAAACGGCCAACAATAATCAAAATGCTTATGATCGTCTGATACCAGAAGCCAATAGTATTCAGAACAGGTCAATAGTAGTCAGTTGTACGGACTGTTGGTCTATAGTAATCGACTTGTATATATATAGAGTTGCTCTTTGAATTTATAAGATTCGATCTATTTGACATCGAGTGTAGGAAATGAGATAACTTGTTCTGGTGTTGAAGGTTTCTGGAGATGCCGATAGTGGTGCAGGGCTGCTGAGGACGCGATAGTGGAGGCGCTCTCACCGGAGACGCTCCCGCAGATCCTGAGGTGGTCATCGGCCCCACACGCCAGCCAATGGGTTCACAGGTCATTTTTATCGATACTAATTATAACACTCATTCCGTCTGTCTTCAATTGTATTGGAAAAAACAACACGTGCAACTCACTACATGTAAAAAGTGAAACCTCTTTAAACACTTTCAATTTTATTATATACATTATGTTGAACACTTGTTTAAAAAAGTTTGACCACAAAGGAGTGTCTTACCCTTGTCTACAGATAGACACCGTTTAAAGTTAATCATTGTCTAATGCTTAGGTACCTTAGACATGCATTCATCAAGACTTAAATTCCTGTATTTTTAATTAGAAAAATAATTATCAACTCATTGTTTACAATTCAACATTATAATTAATAGTAATTTTAAAGATAGAAGTGGCCTTTCTAGTAAGGTATATGGATTCTAAACATATTACCTTAAGAGCTTCATAATGCAATTTCTTGCGGAACAGACCAACAATTACTTTTGTATGCTCACAAAAACTTAATTATATTGGGGATAATAATATAAAAATTTCAAGCTACACATTATCTGACAATATTTGTTAAAAATGTTATTATACAGATAGATATATATTGTCAGATAATGTATAGCTTGAAGTTTTAATTAGTTTCTTATATAGTGTAAGTAAGCACTGAAGGGGTTTTATTGTGGGTTAAAGTTCCAAATATGTTGTTGGTGGTAAATTACATCTGGACAACAACTAAAATAGACAGACTAAGTTATTCCTAATAAGGTCGGCTATCTGCCAGTTACAGTCCCGTGAAAATCGATTCAACCATTTTGGAAATTCCACTGCAGACGAAGCCGCGGGTAACAGCTAGCGTGAAATAAAATAGCCTGAGTTACTCCCTGTACTTTTAACTATATCCCAGTGAAATTCTCGTTAAAATAGGTCCATCCGTTGCAGAGATCACCCAAAACAAAAGGACACAAAAATATAATAAAATGTTATTTTCTTATTGTTATGTTATTGTGACACTTATTTATCAATTTATTAAAAAGTTGACATTACATACAGATCCTTCATTATTATAATATGCATATAGATTAAATGGGATAAGAAGTATGTAATTATATATTTCTGGAACATTGTAACAAACATACAGACTGTGCATTTTTGTTATATTACTTTCGGTCTGGATGTCGTTATGAGAAATGAGTTGATATTGTATATTTAGACAGAGCATGCGGTACCTCCGCGACGAGTTCACCAGCATCATGTGCTCCTCTGCATCCGGGCGCATTCCTCGCGCCGCCCTCGCCGACGCACTCGCCTCGCCCTTCCTGCAAGCCGGCGAGCTGCACGCCCTGCGCGCCCTCTTGCGGTGGGCGGCCGCGCAGCATGCGCACCAACCGCAACACCCGCACTCGCGCCCAGGTACCGCCCTCCACGCACCCGCGCACGCACACGCACGCGCACGCACACGCACACGCACACGCACGCACACGCACGCGCACTCAATAATAATGCAGTACTTCGAAAACAATCGATTGACAATATGTACATGTTGAGTGATGTTATAAATGCGTATGTAAGTTTATTGCACTCGCGTTAACTATCAAACTAATCAACGTGACATTTTGCATACACCTTGTCAGAAGTACAAAAGAGTACATTTCGCACAGAATAAGTACTATTCCTTAATATCTATTGCTGTTAAATATGCTTCATTCATTATTAGTTTAGATCGATTGAGGTTGGTAAGGTTTTCTGATCGTTTAATAAATAATAAATAAACGAAATAAAATAAAATAAAAATAAATGAAATTAAAACAATCGAAAGAAGTATGTGTAAGGTGTGAAATTTTTTCTATATATGTAATATCGCAGAGAGGTATATATATATTTACATATATACAGACTACACATATAACTCATAGGAAGCGTACGGTGACGATGACAAGAGTTCCATGATTTTTGTTCACCCAAAAAAGTGCTCAACATGCCTAAAGAAGTTATCATTACAATTTTTTTTTTATTTATCAGATATACTGAAGGTTTTATTTCGAGATAAAATTATTATTCTCCTGTTGATCTAGAATATTATTGTTTACAGCCTGTTGAACGTGTCGTACCTTTGCCAAAAATGTCTGTTGATATAAATATGAAGAATGCGAGAGCCCATTGTGATGATCCTTAAACACTCCAGGATAGTAACGTACTGTACGGCTTGCAGAACCGAACGTGGTGTGGCACACTGCGCACGCGCAGACCGGCGGGGGCGGGGGCGGTATCGTGGCGGGAGTGGGGGGAGTGGGGGGCCGGCGGGGCGGAGGGGGGCGGCGGCGGGAGGCGAGCGAGGCGGCGCTGCGGGACACGCTGGCTCCGCTGCTGCCGCTCCTCAGGATCGAGCACCTGCCACCGGACACCGACCTGCTGCATCAGGTCTGCTTCGATTTTGTCACCGTTTCTATTGAAATATCGAAACTTGTTACCATATGATTCTTGTTTCTACTTACTAATACTTCTGTTCATATGTAAACTTATTTAAATAATACCCACTATAAATTATTGCTCGTCGCGTACATACGTTTAAACAGGATGATATTTATGAATGTCGTAGCATTGTAATGCTATGGCTGATAATCCAACTAAACTGGAAAAAAACGACTTTTCAAGTTACTTACTAAAATTTTGTTTACTTGCTGTTCTATGCATAATTTGTTTTTTATGTTAGATTTAATTTTAAAAAGAGCAATAAGTTGTGTATCTATATCGCTTAGTTTAATATTTCATGGTAAATATGTTCATTTCGAAATTCTACTGCCGAAAATTCCGAATTTCGAATAAGATTATTGTTTGGAAGTATATAACTTGATGAATAAAGATCACAGGAAAAAAGGAAATAAGTGTTCCGCGTAAGCATAAGCGGAGCGGAGAGTGTACGTGAGTGTAACGTGTGCGTGCGTGGGTGCGTGCGTGTGTGCGTGCAGCTCGTGCGGCGCGGCGTGCTGCCGGGCGAGGCGTGCGAGCGCGCGGACGCGGGCACGGCCGCCGCGTGGCTCGGGCGCGGCGCGTGTCGGCCCGCGCGCTGCTTCCTGCCCTACCTCGACGAGATCAAGGTAAAGCCCATCTTGGAAATATATTAACTCGATACAACACTTTGTTACAATATTTATTAGAAAGATTGCCACTATCATAAATTATTATTATTTAATTTATTCCCACATCACCCGAGCGCAGCCACGGGCATATCTAGTTAACATAAATACAAAATATTTAACGTGATTATTAAATTATTAATTGACACTTTTGCATTAATATTTCGTTATATCTTTATTCAAATTGATCGTTATTTTCATAATCGACAACTATGCAAATGCTTATCAAAATAAACAATAAACATTGAAACGTATTTTCGCGTATAGAATAGCGGTATGAAGGGTTGTTGTCAATTGACAGGCGCTGTTAGAGGACCAAGCCGTACCGGAAGCGGAAATAGCGCGGATGAGAAGGGAAAGGTACTTGCATCGGATACCGGACACTTTGTACATGGTGAGTTATCATTATATAAATAATCTTTCATTCATTTCTCTAAAGATTGTTTGAAATTCTGTTAACTGCAGTTTAGTGAGAGGGTTTTCAATAAAAATATGACGTCATCTATATCACATATGGGCCAATAGTATTATGTTTTTAGTATGAACTTGAGTCATTAGTATAATTAATTGAGTAATAGTATTTTCAAAAGAGTACGAGTGAGAGTGTGGATGTAATATTGCGGAAGAGATGACACATGTCGCTTGCCGGCAGGTGGCGGCAGCGCGCGGCGGTGCTGGTGGCGGTGCGGGCGGGGAGAGGGGCGGCGGAGGCGGCACGGGTGGGGGTGCGGGCGGCGCGGAGCGGTGGTGCGTGAGTGCGCGCACGGTGCGGGCGCTGCGCGTGCGCATGCGTGAGCTGTGCGGTGCGCAGCCGCAGGCGCGGGCCCTCGCTCTGCACCGCGCGGATCCGCTGCCGGTTTACACGCAGGTACCCCATCGTATTAATATTATGAACAATATCTCTCTCTTCTCAATCTCAGTATTATCTACATATATATTAGTCACTGAAAATTAAAGGATATAAAAAAACTCAGACTAATTCGGTACCAAATAACAAACAGTAAAAAATATATATTTTTAATGTTTTAACAATTAATCGTTTTGATTAGGAAAATAAATATTATTGCCCCAAAAAATTTTTTTTTTTTAATAAGTATTGAACAATCGGTCAATTTTGTTCAAAACGATAAATTTTAAATTCCGGGACTCTTAAGAAGAAAAATTTTAAAGCTTTAAATTTTTGAAGGTAATCTAATCTTGAAAAATGGTCCGCGATATTCTTTGTTCATCCATTATATCCAAAGTAACATCGACTTTTCCAAATATCTTTAAGTATGCCAAATTTATATATTATTTCATTGAATATTATCATTTCGATTTTTTCCTTATCGAAAAGCTCGGATGGAACCTTATAGGAAATATTTTGCAATTGATAAAACCTTACATCAATTTCCTGTACGATTATGATTTCCTGAATTATTTCAACTGTTACCTGTAAAAAAGGATTTATTTTCTATGATCAATGTTAACTATGTGCCGAATCATCGTACTGACCTGTTGCTTAGCTCAAATTAAACGGGGCTTAAATTTTGTAAAAGAACATTATGGTTAGATTTTCGAAAACATATATTTGAATCCACGGACCGCTTTAAGATAAGCAAAAATTCGGAGAAAACTTTTTCGCTGAATTGTTTCTTGGTCGTATCTAAAAAGTAGACTCTTGAAGCTACAATTTGCATTTTATAACGGTACGAGCATTTTCTGCTAAATTACAACTCCAACATTATACGCTTCGCTAATAAACCTTGTACCGCCGGTCAACGCGGTGACGTTTCCCAGCGCCGCGCTCGGAACGCGCACGCGCACCTTACTTCACTGTGGCTAGCGCATTGTGGACCGCGGACGTGTTATTTACTTGTTATTCTTGTTATCATTTTTTATTTGGGAATTATACTTCTAACGGCAAATCGCCAAATTTAGCACGACTCGTGTTCAATGTAGTTAGTTTTTCTTTACGTTAAGAGATGGCGTTGTCACGATTTTAAACAAGACATCGTTTTGTTTTGTACAATGAATATAGGTGTTTTAACAATAAAGAGTTCCGAGTTGCGAGCCACGAGCAAAACAGTGTTTCTTTGTCTACCCCTTACCCGAGTGCTATGTGTTGATAAGTATACGATATTTTGTGAGTTTGTAAACAACTCGTAATGTCATTGCGCTAGCTCTAGATACAGACTGATGTTATGGGTAACAAAAACGTAGGCCATAGTGCTGATTAGATTCGGAAAGCTTTCCACTGATAGAAACTTACTTTTAAATTTGTACACATGGTGTAATATATGGCGTTCGAGTTGTTTCACTTCGGAATCAATGGGAGCAAACTCACGTGGAAAATATATTAGAAAGTGTATTGTATCTATAAGATATGATTGGTTGTTGCAGATCGCGTTGCGCGCCGTCCGAGAGATGTCGCTACCGGACTCGTGCGCTGACTTACTGCTCGCCGACGTAGAGAACGAAAGGTGAGAAATTGTTTCTAATCACTATGCTCTTTAAAAATGTTTGTTATGTTCTTAAAAAAACACTAACGATGATTGATTGATATTCGGAATATATTTTACAGTTATACGTAAAATTGAAAGTTATATGGGTAAAAGTATTTTCGATAATATTTATAGCCTATCCATTTGGGAATACTTTCTTCCTACAGATATACGAATAAACAGATATAGAAAATTGACCGCCTTTGTAATAGACATCTACCACAAAAATGTAATGGTAAAAATACAGTTACATACACAAAAAAGTATATGTTTGCTTACGACCACATGATAGAAGTGAAAATTTGTGAATAAATTCATGTATATTGCAGTTTATACAGATTTATTAATGTTGATGTAAATAGATAATAGTAATATTTAGTAAATACGCACAGTATATATATGTAGAGATCGGGTCAACGTACTGAATTAAATAAATACTGAAATGGCGATATAACGGCTCTTCATATTTCATTTAATCTAATCAAAGCTAAATAATAACTAATTAGTATTATTTCCGTCTATTTAGGATAACAGATACGTAACAATAAACACGACTGGAGCCGAGTATACACGATTCAGCGCGTCTCCTTCCACTCGAGCGTGACGGTTCGCTTTCATTCGCTGTGCATTGGGTCTAAATAAGTTTTCACTTCATCTAACAATTTAAATAGGTGACATCATCATAAAGTGGACTTTTCTTACGTTTTTGAAATAATTTCCGTGTCTACTGTCTGATTTTAATTCAGGTCGAATCTTGTCGGAAAGAGATTAGCTGGTTACGTCGGTCTCTTTCTCGTGTGGTGTAAAACCTGGCTATCTGAAGCTATGTGAACTACAATAATATTAATGTGTGTGTGTCCCGTGTGTACACAGGGAGCGCGGCTGCGAGGGATGGCAGACCCCCCCGCTGGAGGGGGGCCGGGGGGAGCGCTCGGACCCGCCGCCGGACTGCTGCAGGTCAATGCTTAATGTGTACTTCACTTCATATTAACCTTGTAACTACACCACCAACTGCCTATACTGCTATCATTTCTCTATATTTCGTTATCTCGATTAGTTAAAAAAAAATTAAGCAGGTGTGAAGATCTCGTTTGAAACAAATTTCTTTATACTTTTTCTTCAACTTCGAATGTGATCCAATATGATTCTTTATATTTGTATGTTTTCATCACGTAAGGAAATAGCGTTATGCCCCCACCATTCAACTCTCTCTTCCTTTCTCTCAGTTTAATTTGAATATTTTGTTTAATATTATTTTAATGCAGATGATGTGAAGTAAGCAATCGAAGCAAAACGTTTTAAATGAGATTTAAATAAAAAAATCACTCGATATATAATAGAAAGAGACAAAGAGATAAACAAAGTGACATAAAGAGGGGAGAGCGTAACGCTATTTTCTTACATGACGATTTGGTCCAATCAACTGCTAACGCAAGTCACGTCAGGAAACTTCGATTGCAGTAATACAGTTTGACTTGTGGTTAAATCGTAGTCTATGGGATGCAGTAGTAAAATAGTGTTAGAGGTCGTGTTGGTGAAGAGTGTGTGCATGATGCAGGAACGGCGGCGGAGGCTGCAGCGCGCCCGCCTCCAGCTCCCGCGCGCAGCTCGCCACTCATCTCTCCACCGGTATACAACACAATCTTCATTAAGTCATTGGAAAAAAAATACGCTAACCTATGGTCTAATTGTTGTTCTTAACATTTATCCATTAATTTGACTCTTCACAATATACATGTTTTAAGCAGAATATTCTATAGCACACTGTGTCGATTGACGTAAGTTGAAATTCTTGCGGGTGAAGGAAAACATCGTGGTGAAGTCATGGCATGCCGGTAGGGCTCCTCCTAAAGTAGCAGCCACCTTCAAGTTGAAAATCTGTCGCCGGCACCAGTTGCCGTGTTCCGGTAGCTCTACAGCTCTACAGCTCTACGTGAGAACCACTTCCTCAAGGTTTATCGTTTTAAACCACATTGCTATTATATCCGATGAAAATATGGTCAAACACTAGAATGTATCAAACACAAAAGAAAAAAATCATTGTTATATATAAATAATCAGTACAATGAACGGACGTATCTGCTGATAACTATACTAGTTACAGTTCATAACTACATGAATGACTATATTTTTTTTTTTAATAGATAAAAAATTAAAATTGTTTATAATATGTTTTGGCTTTGGTATAGAGTGAACGGCGACACAAAACGGACGTTACGAACGAACAATGAGTGTGAGTGAAAAAGGTTATAAAGCAGTCAGTTTTGTTAAAACACGTTTCATTGGCTATTCAAATAATAATTATACTACTTGTTATATTTATTTAAAAGAAGTAGTATGTTCCACAGATAATTGCTTTGATATATGTATATAAATAATAATTGTGTTGTTTATTTGTTTGACGACAGAGAGTTCTCGAGCGGGGTCCTGCAGGAGGGAGCTGTCGGGGCGGCCGCCGGATGCGACCCGGCCTCGGAACCGGTTCGTACCACCCTCATCGCTCTCATTGCGTTGAACCTAACACATCAGTCATAGTGTCTCACTATGACTGCTAGCCAGGTTATATCGAACCCTGCGGACATTTTCGTGCCGGTATCTCGAGACCAGCATTACAATACCAACTATTGAATGATTTCATTTTATCGATGTTTACCCCCGTGGTTAATTGCCGACTTGTTTATACGTACTCATGTAGTATTTAAAACTTGTATAAGTCGGAGTAAGCTCAAAGGGCAGATAGAAAAGTATAACTCCGTTTTCCATTGACATTAGGTACCGGTAACGCATTACTGAATATAGTTACGAATTGTCTTTAGAGGTTTCAACGGTCCGAGGGTTCTAGCATTAATAAATTTGATTTTTTTTCTTTTTCTTTGAAATTACTGATCGCTGTTGGCCCGGCGGGGTCATCACAGCTTCGTTGGGCTTTTTTAGAGCGAGTCCTTAAGGAGCTTTGCCGTTTGGTAACAAGTTGAACGGTAGGTTGAGTGGTCGAACTTCGGTTTGGTTTATCGAGATACACGCGTAGAGTTGCAATGTGTTGGTCGAAGGTGTACATGTGTTGTCGCGGTGTTGTCGCAGGGCGGCGCTGTCGGCGGCGGTGCCGGACGTGGCGATGGCTCCGAACGCGAACACGCACCTGCTCACCTCGCGGGACTACTTCCGCGACTTCCGACACCCGCTGCACTCAGGTCGCAACCCGCAACCCGCAACCCGCTACCCGCAACCCGCAACCACTGCTTATGCCTATCACCTACCTTCAATGCTCTTCACATTTAACTACCTCATATACACCAATATCCCTTTTAATAAACAAACGAAAAAACAGAACACACAAGTTAAAGTTTAATATTACAAGAAAACATTTTCATTTAACGAATACAACAATAACTCATCAGGCCGCGGTTTCCCATCCAAGTACTGACCGCGCCCGACGTTGTTTAATTTCGGTGATCGAACGAGAACCAATGCTTTCTAATACTCTACCTGACATAGTGTTTACTTCTATCATTTTTGCTCACACAAAAAAAAAATGCCGAACAGAATTTAAAATCTCTCCTACAAAAGTCTCATTTAAATAAACATTCATTATAAAATATTGACATATAAATAAGTTAATAACATTGAAACTGGAATCGAATGAAAATATAATCGAATAAAAAGCTATCGATTTAAATTTTATCGACAAAATGAATCTATCTATCATTTATATTTTTATTATATTAATGTAATCCTAGAACAGGTTCTGATTGTCGTATTATCCTAAATATACAAAATAAAACTTGCACATAATGTCGATATTTAACAGACATGTTATGACACAGGTTCTTAAATGTATGACTAGCTTAAACATTAGAGAATAGAAGTGATCTCACTCCCGCATTTGTCTGTCTGCCTGAATGTTCGCGATAAACTCAAAAACTGTCGACCGAATTGTAATCCAGTCTTCACCAATAGATAGAGTAATTCACAGGGAAGATTTAGGTATATCATTTATCAAGGTATTTAATGATAATTGTCGAAAGGATCGGAAAAAGTCAAGCCGCTTTAAGCGTTTCATACACATGTATTTTTTTTATTATCATAGCAAGACGACATTCGTCGGTTCTGCTAATATATACTAAATATCCATTAATAATGTTTTTTCTCATGTAAATAACTCTGCGAAGATTGTTGTATATAATGTGTCGTAATAATGGGTGGTACGCGTTGACAGAGTACTGCGGAGTGGTGCTGCAGCTGGACCTGGGGGACGGAGCCACGCACACGCCCAGACCTGGTCAGTGCTTCAGCTTCTCTACCTTGATTTATTCTCGCTTCTCTGTTCATTTACACTACTTAACCACTCTAAAGTAACTTTTTCTTTTTCATTGTAATACTCCTGAGTCTCTTGAAAAACGTTGTTACATGTAATAATATATAATATTCTGAAAACTACTCTATAAGTGAAAGTGTTATCAAAACTTAGTTTAGTCGTTTTGGATATTTTTCCTTAAATCGTATAAGTAACGATTAAACATAAACTGACCTGATGTTAAATGACGATGTGGTCTAAGGTGACAAACACGTTATACCCACAGGAAGGGAACTCGTTCTCAAGTTCGACTTCTGAGACATGTCAATAGGTGCTTTTCGACAGATATTCAAAACTTCAGAGTTGTCAGCGAAGTGAGCTTAGAAAAAGCTCTAGAATTATGTTCTAAATTGATTACAATTATTTTCTTTATCGAAAAATAATACGACTCAATACAGGGAGTTACTTGGTTTTAAATTTACTAATGTGATGTGATATTTTGTTCCAATTATGATGGGCATTTATATATTGGTCGTATAATGAATGTGTCGCGTCCTCTCGTGCAGGGTCCCGCGCGCAGCGAGCCAACGCACTCGCGCACTCCTCGCGACACACGCACCACAACCAGGTATCTATATACACACACTACATTCCTATAACACACACGGTGAAATGCTTTTCATTTTACCCATGGGAAACCTCCTTTTCCCAAGGACAAAATTCAGAAATAAAAATATAAATACTTTGCAATTTAAAATACATTTGATTCGAGATGGTCGCCACACCGCTACAGTTAGTTTTATTGTTCACTCCGTGTCGGAATCGGGGAATCCTCTTTCATTATTTCAACGAAAATATTTTCTCTACTCGTTTTATATTGATTCCCCATGTTTCTAATTCATTTATTTCACATATTTATTCATAATAATTAATTAATCTAAATATTCATATAAATTAGGACTTGTAAGTTCTTACTAAATCAAACTATTAATATATTTTTTAATTCAACTACCTGAACAAAAAATTACGAATAGTTGTATTTATAGTAAATAGTAGGTGATATTAAATCGTGATGAGCCTGATATATGAGAATGATGGTGCGATGGTGTTGCAGGGAGGCCGCCAGGAGGAGGACGAGCTCAGAGCCGCCATCGAGCTCTCCGTCATGCGAGGTACCTCTCCCTCCACACTCTATCCTCCATTCATATCCATGCTCACGATGGGTGTATCTAAAAGAGTACTTTATTTTTACAGCTATCGCCGTCCTTTCCTGCCTAAAATCATCAAAAAAAAAAACTCCATGATTCATTAGCTACTGCTTACATAGTTGTAAGAAAAACACCATGAAACGGCGACAGTATCGGATATAGCTCGCGCTGTCATTTCATTTCCAAATTATACTAATTCTAATTGCTTTATTATACCTGATGGGGTATACATACCAGTTGGTGTACGACTGTGATTCTTTAGAATTTGGGTTTCACTAATATCCATCATTGTCTGAACAATAACAGTGAGATGGAAATAATAATGTCTTATATTTTATTCTTGGTACTTGTTACTATAGCCTGTGCCAGTTGTATACAGAAATGTTACAATAAATGCGTATTTACATATGTATCAATTAATATTATATATAATAAAGTTCATGGAGACGTGTATTTGTTGTTGTCTCATTCAAAAGCTATTTAAAAAATTTTATAAAACTGTACAGCGCTGTAATTTGCACATCAAAATAATAACTTAAGCAATTATATATAAAGATATAATTGAATTTGACCAAACGATAACTACAAGTTAATATTAATGTTGAAAAAAGATAAAAATGCAGAGGAAGTGATGAACGATGTGTATAATACATAATGTAGATAGGAATGTAGATTTGTGGCATAATAAAGTTGGTGTAGGAAGGATGTGAAAGTGAACCTGCGGTCGTGTTGGCAGCTTACTCGTCGCTAGAGGGCGCGGGCGCGGGCGCGGGCTCGTGGCGCTCCGGCCACCTGTCGGCGCTCGGCTCGGTCGGCACAGTGGGCGCAGTGGGCACCCTTCCGAACCGGCATCGGGCCGACCTGCAAGGTCTCTGTCTCTCTCATACACTCCGCAGACTGCTTCATTCACTCACTACATTCACATCAACTACATCTAAAGGACATTTCCAATATTTCTTATTCGACTAATGCTAGTCCCATACCTACCGCGACGAAGCTTCGATCACTTGTGGCGTTAAAAAGTAACCTCAAAATGAATTCCGATAAAAGCGTAGAATAACGTTCACACGCCGTTGTCATTACAATAGTAACTCTGCATTAGCGTCTCCGAGTTCCTTTGATGTGTGTAGAAACCGCGGCCCCAGTTATCCGATAGTCCGTAACGCATAACGATAATATCAACCCACATCTGCATTTACTCTGACCATAGACAAAACTTCGTGCCAATACTCACAAATATGGAATTAGCATAAGACGTCCTATAATCAATGAAGTCTCATTAGAAAATGATTAGAACGTGACTTCGTTCTTATTGTCGAGTATTTTAACAAAGAGGAATGCACCAATCACAACGCAGCGTCGCGGCATCAATATTGATGCGTATCTCAAATGAAACATTAATTCTGTAGAATCTTCTTTTTACTTTGTTAACTATTCCTGTTTGTTTAAACTTACTATTGCTTCTGGGTATTTATTACAAAGCGTCTTGATGACGTAGTGCTTCAACAAGATGGTGCCTCCCATGTTAGAATTTTCCAGAGAATTTTATGGCATTGCAGAATTAATTCTACATGTTTTACATTCGTGCGTAATAATTAAATTATATTGCGCGACACGTCACTACTAGACTTGGTCACATAACATCGAGGTGTCATGTTCTAGTGTTGCCATAGTTTAGTTATATACATGCAGTGTTACAAGTATTCGACGTTTTGTTAAAAATATAATAATTGACTAAAATGACTAATCCACTCAAGGATATTTAAGAAAAATCATTTAATTTTATTGTTTCAAAGTAAACTACATACTTCATCTGGATTATTTGTGACTTATTCTCTATATGTTTTAGTTTTATTACTATTGTTAATATAGGGAATTATCAATTGTAAGTTATTGTTATTACATTTTATCGATACGGTTTAGTCCCTATGTAGAGTATATTATAAAACATCAGACACTCCAATTTTATTTATATTTATATATTATACATAATGTTTTGGTCTGTGGGAATAAGTTTTAATATTTTCCTGAGTGTCCTTTGATTATTAGTTATTTGTTATTGGTATTTCAAATAGAAATTGTTGAGAAATGAGATTTTATTTCACTCATCGTAAGTGCAAAAAAAAATCAAATTTTGAAATCCCTTCAGGAGGAATTAGATGTGTAAAGATTTATTTCTTGAACATTCAGAACTGTTGGTCTGTTTGATCTTGCCGTCTCTTTCTGTCGCACGATTTGGCGATACGTGTCAGAAAGAGACGGCACGAGATGTGAATATATTTGACGGGATATCGTCGTCGGCGTTGTGCAGGAGGTCGAGGCGCTTTGGGTGTGGGCGCGGCGCTGCAGGCTCGCGGCTCCGGGGTCTCGGGTTCGGCGCGGGAGCAGCACACGCAGCACACACCACACACGCCGCCGCTGCACTTGACGCGTCAGTTTGCACTGTGTTACTCTCACCACACCGCACTTGCGATACAATCCCTAAACTAGATTCTCGACGATGGAAAAAGTCCCTGATTTACCCATAGCTTGGTAATAACTGCCAGCTATGACTCTCAAGTTGAAGAGCTATTTGTGAACAACTGCATGTGTGTTCTGGAAGCACCAGTTGAATACTGTTTATTTTTTTCTATCATCGGATGTGAAGGTTGAAACAGTAACAAGTATATATAAAATAAATTCCATGCCTTTAAAGAGGATTTCACAATAAGTTTTCTAATTAACTTGAATCAGTAGATAATACTGTTTTTTTTTTAATCCAATCAAGTAAGAATACGCGGAATGTATTTTTACTCTACGCAACTGAAAATGGAGTTGAAACAATGTACGTTGGTAAAGGAGATATTGGATAATAAATATGTAGCCAGCCGTAGGTTTGTACCGCCGAGGTGAGAGTGTACCGTGTGTTGCAGCGCGAGGGGGTCCGGGGGTCGCGGGTGTCGCGGGGGGTCCGGAGGGCGCGGGGGGTCCGGGGGCCGGTGGCGGGGGGCAGAGTCCGCGCCGGCCGGAGTACTCGCAGTACGCGCGGCACGAGTACAGGTGAGCGCTCATACTATTCACCATCATCATCCTAAGCGTAGCTTGTTCCTCGTCCATTTTATCAACTATAATCTGTAAAGTAGAATAAGTTTTTCATACAAGGCTTTCCCTCAATAACACGCATCACCGAAGGGAGTCCCCCAATGGGTAGTAGTGGTATTGGTGGTATTGGTGGCCTTTTATGTAATATAATTCTATTATTGTGTAACACAAGTGAACTGAATAAAAAATAATACTGTGGGGAATGAATTCTGAGATGCCACAAAACTCCCCGTAAAGTTCTAACAGGGGAACATTGTAATTGTAACGAGCCACTGGTAATATTATGATCTATTTGCGAATGACAATAATAATGTAGAAGATTAGTTGCCGAAAATAAAAATTAAGAAGAACAAGTAAATAATAAACTTACTGATGCCCGGTTTCTGAAGCCGTCAGTTAAACTATCAATAGCTATTGATTTAATAAAGTTATCCATAAGACAAGCGGCGTTTAACTGTCAATGCGTTTCTGAATACACAACGAGACGTCAAGTAACTATCAAACCAATAACTACTTCTTTGCTGTTCACTAGATGACTCTTTTTACAAAATTGCGTATAAAATTGATTTTATCATTTAAATTCGTCATTAATTGTTGTTCTATTGTAACAGTTTTTTTGTCAATTTAGATTCGTGGCCTTATTTTAATTTTAGTTATAAAGATTGTATGCTGATTTGTTACATAGCTGTTTCTCAAAGACTGAAAATTGACCCCTCATTCCCAAAATGACGAACATTTAAAAAAACTTTGGTTTTGTTATTGCTGGAATTGTATTATTATCATGCATAATAGTATAATTTTTGTTGATTCAGTTAGATTTTATACTCAGCAATCCTGTTGAAATCATTATTTGTATGTATTTTATAAATAGATAAAAAAATATATGTACAATAATAAAGCACGAAAACAATATTAAAATATTATATAGTTGCTAAAGAATTTGTGTCGACAAAAAATAAACATAAAATGATTTTGAAGTACAGAGATTAGAAATTATCTACAGTATTTTTATACTGGATTACGATGAATTTTCGGATCCTTATTCATATTGTGGAACATAATAAACAATAATTTAAACAACATTTGTGCTAAAATTAATATACCGACATAAAGAAAAAAGGGTTTCAGGTTAGTTTTGGCAGATGAAACGTCAAATTCAACTCATCGAATAGATAAACGCCCAATCTTGGCCAGTTAAGTTGAACCGAGGTTAACTGACATTTCTCGTATATTTGTGTGTTCAGAAACCCAATTTGACAAGTTATCGAACCGATAGCGCTATTTAACAGATAAACTACAGTTAAAAATGCTTCAGAAACCGGGCATGAGTCATCCCTGGTGGTGGCGGCTGCCAATTCTCGAACATTCTACATGTGTGTATCTTGATGTTGGTGATTTAATTGTGAATCTAAACCACTCTTTAATTTGTTCAGCCGTTTAGGAGCATTTTAGTCACATACGTACAGATATCCATTATTATGTATTTCATTTCATTTATTTTTATGGTAAAAATTATATTGAATGTTGTACAAGCCTCCTCCGTTTGAGACCATTCTTTTCTGTTCTGTGCCAGTCTAGTCCGGGTATTTCCTAAATGGTACATGATGACGTCGACTCCTCTTGCCTTTGCTCTTATATACACTTATAAATAAAAGATGGTATAGAAATAACTAAACTAATTCTTAGAACAAATACAGAATTAAAAAAAAAAGACGATTGAGAAACATAGTAGGACAACGCACTTAACAGTTTTCTCTCCGTGTTTATTTTATAATAATAATTAAAACCGGTTTCTGGTGAACAGGTTAGAACCCACGTACGGCGGATCCGGGTCCGGGTCCGCGAGTCGCGGCCACAGCCCCAACAACTACGCGTGAGGGTGTCGCGGCCCCCACACACACTGCCACACCCTCCAGTGCTCTTCGTGAACCTACAGGACTAACTGACATACCAACACACACCCAAACTATTCTGACCAGGGCTGTGACAATTTGCAAGCGGGTTTCTCTTATTACGCTGTAAATGAGCACTAAGAAAGGGTTTTTCTTGGAAATTCAACCTCTAAGGTGGTGCAAAAGAGAATGAAAATCTATCATTTTTTTCGTCAGCAAGTCAGTTAATTATTATTTTATATATAAAGAGATAAAATGGTGAGCCGATAATAATGATTTCATAAAAAACGTGTACGAAGCAGCGGGAAATTGCTAGTATTATGTATACAATAACTGTAATATGTGAATTTAAGATAGGAAAATGTGACTGTTCCATAATGTACAAGTAGCGCTCTCTAGCGGTTCCGTCGTCCCAAACAAAAATACAATGAACCCCGCCCTTAATATATCTTCTCTCTTTCTCTTTCTCCCGTCTTCCTTCATACCGTGAAGTGAGATCGGGATCTCGTGTGCAGCTGACGGTCGCCGTCGCCACCTCCACTATCGCATATGTATCCATCCATTCCTTTATTCCCATTCTATATTAATATATCTGTAGTTCCGTCTCTATATTTAATTTTTATTTCAAAATTGTATGATATATGTCAATTGTAAAAGGGATTTATCACGAATATGACGTTGAAAA
The DNA here is from genome assembly GCA_035772565.1 of Antheraea assamensis. NCBI lineage: Eukaryota > Metazoa > Arthropoda > Insecta > Lepidoptera > Saturniidae > Antheraea > Antheraea assamensis. The sequence continues at coordinate 260,848 of JAQQSE010000099.1, read as the reverse complement.
ATGTTGTCTGTCTGTCTGCTCGTATCTCTTCATTTAACTCAAGAAACAGTTTGCTCGATTCTAATGAAATTTTTAAACACGAGAAATGTATGAAGTTATATCGTTCCGAAATTAATATCATTCTAGAAATTTCGATAATACTTTTAGACATTATCAATAAATATATATTCTCGAGAGATCCGAATGACATTTTGTACACGAGAAGTAAATGTCATTACAAAATTGATAGAATATTAAATTATTAGTAAATACTTTTAACAAATTATTAAAACAAAGTCGTATTTTAATAAAAGAAAACGCCGATTAAAACATATTTACTGTAAAAAACGCACTTGTTCATTTTATATTCTTAATAGTAATGAAATTGCTTAATTCCTCATAAAATTATATATTTACAAAGAAATATTTAATTTAATATTTAAAATAAAAAATCGAAATGAAAAAGTATCTGTATTTAGTCACAAAAGTGCCTCATAAATTTTGGTCCACGGACAAATGTACGCTTCCTTTATACCCGGAGCGGAGGACTCGGACGGCACAAACTACAAATAATTCTATAATACAAAAAAACCTAAATATTGACGATACATTAAAACAAAAGAATGGCTTTCTTCTTCTTCTTTATTTTTTGGCTCCGTCACGGTTTGTGCACTAGCCAACGTCAAGTAACAAGATTTTGCCAAGTAAGTGTCTTGTGATAGTTATAATGTTCTAAGAAGATGGTGGTTTCCTTGTTAGAACTTTCCATGGAGTTTTGGTGGCATCTCAGAATGCATGCTCCGTGGTATTATTTCCCATCCACTTCACTTGTGCATAATAACCGAACTATATTATGTAAAACACCACCAATATTACAAAATATAGAGTCTAGTAATACAAGATTATGAATAAAATATAAAAACCACTACATGACAGACTAAGATCCCACCAAAAACTCAATGGCTTTCGTATCCTTTATACAGTGTCCACATGAAGGTCGACATCGGCTCCACAGGGTTGAAGCCAGAACTGATCTTTTGGCTCTAAATTACGCCAGAAAAAACATTACAAAACTATGACAGATAATTGACATGAATTTGTTAAAATATACAGTGTAGGGAGCGAATTTTTGATTTTCGTTTATATTTCGTAACCACTGAACAACACGTGTACAGATAGACTGTCCCATTCATTTAATATACTACATGTTTCCTGCTACTTCGTTCATGTGAAATTAAAATCATCTTATCAAGATTGATATGACGATATGAAGTCTAGATCACTTTTTAAAAAATCCTCTAGTTGCTGATGAAAATCCCGTCGCAATCGGTTCAGCTCATTCAGCGATTAAGCTGCATAATCAAACAGACAGACAAAGATATTTAAAACTCGTTTGTGTTTTCATAACGAGGATATAATTATAAAGCGTAAGGAAAAAGCCATTATTTTTTAATTTTACAGAAATAAACTTAATTTTTATTTATTTGTATAGATAAGTTGTATAGATTTTTTTTTTTTTTAGAAAGATATATCCTTTTCTATGTACATATTTGTTTTGTACATACGATAATGTACTCTCCGAATCCTAACGATTGCGAAGAAAGCTTACACTTCTTTATATGAAGTAGGAAGCGTAAGATATCTCAAATGAAACCTTATTTATTAATCAAGGCTTATATTAAAATGTAGCTTCCAATTTCCTCGGGTTTTTACAAATGATTACGTTTTTAAAACGTACCCCTGGAATGTGTCCACGGCCCTACGGTTACACACTCAATACGGCCCTGTACAAAGTCACGTTCGATACAAAACAGGCAGGATTTTTTTAAGTCACAATAACGATAGTCACAAAGTCGTGAACGTGCGACAGCTCGGATAAGACAACGGACAAACGAACAAGATGATCTCAGAAGTGTAAATATAAGGCCGGATCACCTCTCACCCGATGTCTCGCTGTACGCGCGTCTCGAGACCAGAATTGGGCTTGCCACTCTTGTTCAAAGTTATGGTCTTCTGATCAATAATACACCTTGTCTCTTTTTAATATTCTATTCCTCCCAGTTCATATTATAGTTGTTCCTTTCTCTTTGTCCGCCCATGTAGCTACTTCCCATTCCATTTTTGGAAGCTTAGTCTCGTCGAGACCGTCTCGAGACTGGCTCAAGTATTGTCGTCGCGAGAGTTGAGGTGTCTCGCGAGACGTCGGGTGTGAGGAGTCGCGTTGTTCCGGTGCAAACCGGTTCGGGCCGGTTCGAACCGTTGCAGCGCATGGAATATTGTTGTTAAACTTGTAAATTATAATGAAATTTATATTATTATATTGTTATGTAATACATTTTGCGGATACCGAGCGTTGTCGATAACGCGAGACTGTAGTGGAGTGAGGGGGAGGGGGAGGGGGGGGGTGCTGCTGATGTATGTATGTGGTTTTTATTTGCATTCCAAGTACACATTATATAAATGGAGTTCTCGATGATTTCAATATGTATATTAATTGATTTTTAGCGTATTAAATAATTGTATAATATACAGGGATGAGTTTATTATATGAGATGATCGGATCGCGTTGTCTCATCTCTGTTATCGATATTTTCACTAATCGATAACGAAATGACCATTTCATTGTTGTTTTCATTTACCATATTTATATATATTTAATTAATTTGGTAAATTATTTACGTTTTTTATTTTGAAATGCTATAATCTTTTTTTTTAATATCTTGTTTTCTCCATAATAGCACTGGTTAGTTTGAAGGAAATGCCTTGTGACATTAAGCCCACCATTGTACGAACAAAATAATTAAATACAGTATTCGCTCATTGATTTAAGTATACACTAGTAATGGCTGTTGTCGTTCCCAGACTCGATAAGCTGTGGTACATGATGTAACGACAGTTTTATCGCTTCTAGTATTAGAAGACGTTTGCCCAACGGTGGGATATTAAGAGGGCAGCTTGGGACATCGATACAAAGCGCGCTCAACTCTCAGTGTAGTGACGATAAACGAATGAGATTATTCATGAAATGTATTGCGGAACCATTTTGTATATTATATAACATAATGTATAGTAATGTATATATAAAATATTATATGTAATTATCGATATTGGGTTGTGTGTTTTTATTACCAACTTTCCGTATGTAAGTCAGCAAGATTTTTTTTTTTATATTATAAGGGGCAAACGAATAGGTGGGTCACCTGATGGTAAGTGATCACCGCCGTCGATAGACTCTAGCAAGACTAGGTGAGTCGCAAGTGCGTTGCCGGCCTCTCACTGACCGAACGAAACGCAACAGTGCGCGAGTACAGTTACTTCACGTCGGTTGTTCTGTGTGTCGGGTGGTACTACCCCGCGCGTCGGGCGAGCCGACACATTCTTGCTGAAACCAGTAATAGCTTCAGCGTAGCCTTACCACCTACAAGATGGACATGTTTGTACTCATGCTATTTTGACCCTACATTTTTTTAAAGTAATATTATAATAAGTATTTTGCGTGAGAAATGTCATGTTCCTAAACTCACCGGTTAAAACTGTACGAAATCTGCTATTGTTTTAGTTTCAAGAATTTTGGTATCGTCACGGTTTCGGACAATGAGAGACCTGTATATAACAAGGCACTGTCTTTGAACACTATAGAAATCTTTAAAAAAAAATGTAAAATTATTAACAAACATCCTATATAAATTCGGGTAGTAAGAGACAAAATAGTATGATGACTTCGCGATGCGCAGAACACGCATACATTACAAGTTTATCGCCTCAATTGTCGTAAATAAACGATTTCTAAAATATAGTACTTCTCGAAGTTTCGACCTTCTTTTAAATCAATTATCGTTTCATTCTGGAATTTTCCATCCCTCGTTGCAGCATGACTGATGACAGTTGCCGATATAAAACTTGTGAAACCAAAGCAATCTAGTCCTGATAGTATCGAAAATGAAGTTCTCAAACTACTTCCCGATCACCTTATAGCTCTCTTGGTCTGCATTTTTAATGCTGCCATGGCCCTGGGTTATTTTCCAGCCGTCTGGAAAATGTTTATAGTTATAGGTATTCACACACCTGGAAGAAAAACTACGCTTTCGGATAGCTACCGCCCGGTTAGTATTCTTGACACACTTGGTAAAGTCTGAGCGGCTCCTGAGCCGTCCCCAGACCGCCACGTCCGATTTAGATCTGCTACCACCTGGACAGTTCGGCTTTCGAGCTGGACACTCTTGTGCACAACAAGTGCACCGCCTTACGTTGCTTAGCTTAAATGGTTTGTTTAGTTCGATTCGCGTTGTATCCAAGGCAATTGTCCAAGTCGAGGTTCGGCCACTCTGGCACCCTTGAGATTGTTGTCTTTCGGCTGAGTGCCCTAAAAGTACGGTGAAACTGTAAATACCCGTTAGGTTAGTCGGTTGAAGAAAAAAAAACCAGTTCTGTCTTAGGCACCATGGAAATACGGCTGCGAGTGAACAGAGCTTGTCTACTTATGAATTATAACGGTATTTTATTACTTACTATTGTAACAATACAATTTGATTTTGAAAACAATTGGGCATTTCTGGAACAGAAATTATTCGTATTATGACATATTATGAGAGATTTATCGGCATGAGCATGGTGGCCGTGTCATAGATCTCTCTCTGTTTTTTTTTAATCTGTGCCTCTAGTGACTCTATGATTTTGGGGTTAGAACTAATACTTGCGATTTACAAAGATATGTACTCGTATGTGTATCTATGTACTGCGTAGCTTGTGCATAAGTTTCTAATCATTTCTGATCATCAAATTCTACAATTAACCGCGTTTATTCAATGAGTAAATGGACATTTACTACTAAAATTATATAACTGCACCATTTAGTGATAGATATCGTAAAAAAATATACTTAGAAATAGATATATAACTGAAGTGACTCTCGTGACATTGTGAGAGGTTTATGATAAACATCAATATTTAAACAAGTGTATTTATAACAATTAAAAATTCACACTTCATTTCACGTGAAGTTATTCTTGTTGTGACTTCTGTTTGTTTGTTCTATTAGATATTATTCCAACAACACATTCAATAGTCTTATCGTTTTACTAGCTGTGCCCGCGACTTCGTCCGCGGAACGGAATTTACACATTGACATGACACATTTACTTATCTATTTTTCTCTCGTACTTAACTCCCGTTGTCATTGAAATTTCAATAACTTTTGGTAAAGTGAACCTATTTTAATGAAATCAAAAAAATTATGTTGCTCCGGAATATGTTTGATTATTTTCTTGCTGGTGTTTTATCAGAAACTTAGTACTTTTTCATTGATGCCTGTTCAAACAAACAGACAGACAGACATTTCTAAAAATGATCGAAATGGATTCTATTACTTATTCCTAGACACCTGCAGCAATTTTTTTCTCAAAAATCAAAATAGTACAGACACGTTGGATTTACATTCTTATTATATGTATAGATATTTCTATGTAAAAATTAACAAACATGAGCTATTTCGTTCGCCTTCAATTGAAGTGTAAAATTAAAAAAATATATATATTGTCTGACGACATTTAGTTACGAGAGAGTATATGAGAAGTGGGTTTGATCATCGAGTTGAAATCGCATTGTACTGGAGGGCGATTGTAACATATACCACTAGCAATGTCACAATCTCATTCACAAAAAACTTGTGTTTCATTTAAGTTTGATCCTACTTACAGTTAAGTTTGTCCATCATATTTATTTCTTGTTTCGACACTGGAATAAGTAGACATTTCGCATAGGAAAAGTTTTATTTTATTCCACATTGGACAATGTATACTCTTAGATCGGAGTCGGCGCGGACAATTCCACACAATATATTTAAAAAAACACTACAATCATTCCAGTACACGCATGGTCTTATACATAAATAATAATACAATAAATGAAGGGCACATTTTTAGTGGCATGCAGGAGTGTAGAGTTGAAACAAAACGCGGTAGATTCTGTGTTAGGTCGAGATCCCGATCTCGTCGAGTACCCGTTTGGTCTCGTTGATGACGATTCGCCAATTCCTCATGGTTATGTCTTTCACGACGTCGTGAAGAGCGTCGCAGTCCGCTGAATCGTCAGCACACTTCCCCCTGGAAAATATCACCATCAATCATTGTTATGATTTGACTTGGCGACATTAACCTAATGCGTTTCGAGTCATAAAGACCTGTGGTTGATTTTATATTAACCTAAACGTGATGGTATGTTGTTTTATACCTGATTGTATCTTAATCTGTACCTGATAGTATGGCGACTTGAATTTGATGGTCTGTTAACCTGAACATTAATTATCTTATGTGCACCTTAACCTAATAATATGTTAATCAATATCTTCTTGTAAGTTAACCTAAAGCTGATGATATGTTAATCACGTTATGTTAACCTAGACCTGTTGGTTAGTTACTTGATGGTATGATAACCTAGAGCTGATTGTATGTTAACCTAAATCAGATGGTATTGTGGATAAAAAAACATTACATTTTATGTGTATATATATATGGTTATCCTGAGTAAGATTGACTTGATTCAGTAACTTGTCGTGAGGATTTTCGTTTCATTTTAGAACATAATGCATCGACTCAGTAATAAGTCGATATGCATTTTTATTCCTAGCTTTAAAGTTGCACATTTAAATTACGATAGGAATTTGATTTGTATATAGATGATTGTATAGTAACCTACAAATGATTGTATAACACGGGTTACATTGTTCTAATGACACTTTATTAGTCTTGCCGATGGTATATAACCTTGAAACTGATACCATATTAACTTGATAATCTTTGAGTGAATTTCTTGTTTTTCTTTAACGAATTGTTAATTATCGCCACGAATAAAGTAGATAAACTATTTTATTACTTTAGTATAAAATATATCTCAAGATCGTAATTGTCCAAATCCAATGTAATTTTGGAACAGTACCGCTGAATTACTTCAGAAAGAATTCCAAAGACCTGTAATGGTGCAGTCTCGCAATCGTGGTGTTGACGTCTCGAATGCGGCAGTTTCTCTGCAGGACATCGGTAGGTGGTTGTGCATGGCGGTCACCGTCGACGTGTTGTGGAATGACTTCACATTGTAACCTGAAAACAATCCTGAGATGTATATATGTATATTCTATTAGTATTATACTCGATGGGACTGGTGAACAGTAATTAAATGGTTTTGGTATAACCACTCCATCCTTTATTGCAGACTCCTTCCTTTTTCTACCCAATCATCATTATTTTCTTACAACTCCTTCGTCCAAATACGATGGTTGTATTAAAATACTTATTCTCAAAGCCATATAACACTTCGCCGCGTTGAGTGTTGTGTATTCAGGTTCCATATAAGACAATTATTTGTGTGTCCACAAACATAAGGGTTAAATGGGTGTGTTATAAAATCCCCCGTGACACAGGGTCTGAGGCCTAGTGTGATACTGTCTTTTTATTAAAATAAAACCTGACAACACACAAAAACAGAGATTCTCCCTCATTATGAACCCTTAAAATATATATATTTTTTAACTTTAGCGCATACCTTCGTTATATAAGGAACATTTGTACAAAATTGAGTGCCCCTAGTGTTACTGGTTTAAGTCGTGTGTTGTCTGTCAAATGGTCTTAAAAAGTGGATTTTGTATACCGTAGAAATTTTGTTGAATTCTTGAAACTAAGGGCACTTATACCTGGCGGGTTGGGTTTCTTGGCGCGCCACATGTGTGCCAGTATCCTGGCTGGAGGTGGAGCATCTATGTCTTTCTGCGCGCCGTCGAGTAGGTAGAAATTCGCAAACACTAGAGCGTCTACCGGGTCTTTATTCTCTTCAGCATCTTTTTCAACCAGCTTATGCCACGTGCCGTCCCTGCACGCAGATATGATAACTAATTTATAAGTCCTAGGCAACCTTTTTGGCCACTCTAAATATGGATGTGCAGATCACAAATTTATGTATAAATACATATTATATTATATGTATAACATCGAGACAAATCTTCTATATATATAAAAAATGAATTGCTGTTCGTTTGTCTCGCTAAAACTCGAGAATGGCTGGACCCATTTGGTTAATTTTAATCTTGAAATATTTGTGGAAGTGCAAGGAAAGTTTTAATGGTGAGAAATATGAATAGTAAGTAAAGGAAAATACTAAAAGAAGACAATTTAATTTTCAAATACAAAGTGTTCCTAGCTATGAAACATTTTATATCTTTTGCCATTTTAGAAGTAAAAAAGTTGCCACTCGGTTGGCAAATATTTATAGGTGCGTTCAGAAATTTGTCTGTTCCACAGCTGTAGTATGAAGTCCGATCTCTTTAGTCTGTTTTGTTGTAATACAAAACAGTTCTGTTTCAGATATACCGTTTACTTTCATACTACGCATGCTCACTATACCGCTTGCCTCCAATTCACGTATCACTGAAAACGTAGTACTCACTCACAAATATCGCATTGTTTTTTAATTTTATAAGTGTATTTAATAAATATATCATGATTATTGTTTTTTTGGATAAGGACTAAATGTCATGAAGTAAACCTAAACAAAATTGATCGAAGACTATGGATTAGTTTTGCGTGATGTGGACACAACAACAGATCACTATACTATTATTGATTGAAAATAAGATGTGACCAATGACCTAACGGGGACAATAATCTCGTCCATGTCGATGGCGGCTATGAGCGTGTGTCGGTGCACAGCGCGGTAGAGGCAGTCGTTCAGCGGCAGGAGCTCTCTCCGCAGGTCGTGGAACGCGTTAGTCTTCGGGGGGAAGTGTGTTGGAGATAGATGCGGCGGATGCGCCAGCTCCGTCACATCCGCGAACCCACGACGACTGTAATAATCCAGGACTTTGCGTACATTTGGATGACTCTGTGGGATTGTCAAATATAGTAAACATTTATGTTAATGCAATGAACTGCGAACACACGGGATAGGTTCAGTTAAAACGCAAGAATAATGCGAACAAATTAATCCAAAAGAACCTTACATTTAAGCCTCTTCAGGAATGATAAAGAATGGTTGTAAAGCTTTATTAAACTGTTCACGTGAATATGGAAACCATTTGAGCGTACTAATGACCTATAATAAGTATTATTGACCAGTACTAAATTACTATTGGCTGCTGGTGGATAGCCAATGCGAACAATACTTCATTGCCATTGGTTTCTTGAAATAACGACGGCCGACTGTTAGACATGATACCTGTATTCTTGTCTAGATTATCAGATTACTTACAGATATACCAGAATTATATACAAAGTTTTAGCTTATGTAAATATAGTTTAAGTATTCGGTTTTTTTTCTTAGTCGACGGAACAGTAACAATAGTAAAAGATGGCGTCATTCGTGATGACCTTATAATAAAAAATGTGATGTAATTATTGCCTATATATGTCGTATAAGATGGTAATACCTACGCTAAAGCTAGAGGGATTTGACTCTTAAATTCAGCGGCCTAAAATACACTTATAGGGTCTGGGAGATAGATTTTCAACTGAAGAGTGGTAAGTTAGCCAGAAGAGCGTTAGAACATGACACACAGATACAGTATATGAATATTATATAATGATTGACTAACATGGACAACGTGCACGTAAAGCGCGCTGGCTCCGAAATGCTGAATGAGTTGTATCCATTCGACGAGGTGAGCCGCCACGTCGGCCCTGTAGTCTATCCACTTGAGGCATACGCTGATAGATGCGTTCACAATACTGCGTTTAATCGGCTCACCGGGACCGGGCGCGTCCTGTTCACGTATTAACGGCCCTATTAATTTAATGTTCCAAGTGAAAGTGTACATAACTTACACTAATACCGGTATCTGCAATCGTTACAAAGCGCGTGGCAGATATCACAAATTGTTATAATGAGTACAATACAATAGTGATTTAAACATATATAATAAGCTAGCGGGCCGCTCCGGCTTCGCACGAGTTTAAAATATATAGCCTATGTCATTCACTGACAAAATGATTATAATCGATCCAGTAGTTTTGGTTTATTCATTACTGCCCGTGGCCCGCACGCGTTCAATTTGGAGTAACCTCAAATATAACAGTATTTCTCCACCATTTAATTTATATTATAATTTATATTATTAACCTTCCTCTTGAATCACTCTATCTATTAAAAAAAACCGCATCAAAATCCGTTGCGTAGTTTTAAAGATGTAAGCATACATAGGGATATAGGGACAGAGAAAGCGACTTTGTTTTATACTATGTAGTGATATAAATTAATAGGTGGTTAAATTGAAAATGTATGGTTATATGGGACAAGTGTGAGTTTTGTGATAATAATGATTGCATTGTGGTTTAAGTCAAAATGTATGTTTTGAACTACCTACATTTGAATTGTGGTTTTAATAATTTTTCAATATTTATGTAACCATTAAATCGTATGGCTGTTGTATTGAATAATCCCCAGAATCTTATTTGTTTAATTACAGAGCAATCCTCCCACATTAATATACAAACTCAGCACTCCTTATTTCTATACTCTGTGATTAGAATAAAGTAGGAAAGTGATAGGTACTAACTTGATTTAATTCCTTGTTACGTGTACAAGTAGCAAGGGATAGCAAGCTGTGTAGGATACACCCCTACAACCGCTTTACACCGGTCAGTAGCCATATATAAATAGGCGAAGATAAAACGGTTCAGTACCATTTTCTTTATTGATTTCTTGTTTCGTTTTATTGTCGAGATTTTGTGTTATTTATTCATGCCATCGACTAGTATATATTCATCATACTTTATACTCTCCTTACGTTTAAAATTTACAATATTTATACAATACTCAACACAGTTTTTATCATTAGGAAAAAAAAAGCTAAAAGAAACATAGATAAATAATATATATCACACGAGGAAAAAAGTTTGTACCCCTTATTATATGATCGTACTTGTGTATCATTCAACGAAATGGATAAGTACGTATATATATATATAAGAAATAATAACAAAAGCCTGCGAATCCGCGGACACAATTAATACAGAAATATTTAGTACTGTGAAGAGTAATTACCATAATTACATGACCATATTAAATCCTCCTTAGCATGGAATAACTGAAGGAAAATTATTATCAAACCTGTACGTTGAGGATATTGGTAGCGTTTTCACAAGCGTCGCTAACGAGGCTGACTGCGAGTGGAGCTGCCTGCGGGTCGGGGCGGTGTCTCCACGCGCGGCATGCGAGGACGTAGGGCTCGTTGACTCCTGTCGTGGGTCCTCCCCACTCAGGACGCCAGCCATAGATCGATTCCGAGGATATTGTAACGGGGGCATTGTCTTCTAAATACCTGGCGATAATAATTATCTTGTACATGTTAAAGAATCTCAGATCAACATACTCCAACAACGTTTCACCGGTCATCGTGAAAATTGGCACATGTGTCATCTCATCAGAAAGATATTTATGTTAACCGTTTTACTAAGCTTCTTCTCCCTCAGCTTTAATGCGCTTTTTATCACTAATAACCAGATTTTAAAACCATTTATGACTCTCCTCCATAGTGACTTTGAAGACATACAAAGTTCAACAGTCTGTTCTGGTTTTAAAAATCGTTAACCGCGTAAATAATTGGTAATTTTTGAAAGCAGGAAGAAGTTGCATGTCTTCTTATCGCGACTGTATGCAGGATATCTACGTATTTCCCTTTCGAAAATTCGTTTGTCTGTCTGGACTAGTTCACCAATAACTTGCAGCAAAGTAATTGTCGTGTACCAATCGCTATTCAATCTTCGACGATCCTCCAAAGCGATACTAGCTTTATATAAATCTATATCTATATAAATCTATATAGGCGATCTAGCTCTGTGAGAACGCAACCTATACAGTTTATTAAAAAAAAATGCAACCATCCATTTAACGGCAGACCGTAGACTCGTCACTTTGATCGGTTTCGGCTCACCTGGTAAACCCAAAATAGTCGATTTTCTGCTTTGTTCTAAGGTCGTTCTTATTTCGTTTGCTGTCACTATGCTCTATACCAAATTTGATGTCCTTTCGTTGAATCTGACAAGCATGGCATTCCACTAAGTGACGTGGTCCGTTTTTTGGGCGCCAGTTAAATTGTGAAGTGTCTATTGGGAACATAGTTTCTTCACAACCAAATGTTTTTGTAAGGTTGAATGCATCTGACTCATCCTTATAACTTAGAATGTCCGAATATTTTGGTAGGTCACAAGTCTATCTGTTTCGATCCTACAGCGTACTTACAGTATCGAAGTATTCTTTGTTAACAGCAGTAGACGAACAACCGTTACTGAATTTATCACTGGGATTAGTTATAACGTCTGCGTTGGAACTCTGAAAATCAGCTATAAATAGTCGACATTCATTGCCAAAAGTAGTTTGTAGGTGAGTGGCAATCTGTTGGGACGTAAAACTATATTTGAAAAAATGTTAGTAAATTATGCTACAAACATTTTCCCAGTTAAATCCATAATAATTTGGACATGCAATATTGATTCTTTGTTGGCTTTAGCGTTTTAGCACATCTGATGTTAAATGACGATGTGGTCCAAGATGCTAAACATGGTAAACCTAGAGCGAACTAACTCTCAAGTGCAGTTGCCGGAACACACCAACTGTTACTTGGAGATAGATTGACAACTTAAGAGCCAACTACCATGCTATGGTTTAATCACGATGTTTTCTTTCACCAAAAGTTCTCGCTCAGTCGCAAGAACTCGAACATATGTGTATCGACGCGGCGAACGAATACGTTTTCAATTAAGCCATCATCGCTTCAAAACGCTTTTAATGTCGCTAGATAGTGTTAAGGCCATGACTTCGTTCACGTAAAAATGTCTTTATTATTTTACGAGTAATACATAGATACTTCTTAGAGCAGCGGTTCTCAACCATTTTTACTCAGCGGTGCCGCAAACATACTTTTTGTTAAGACTTACCACAATTGGCAATAGATCATCGGTAATGGAACGACGTCCGCGTACACCAGCACTCTCACCAGGGGCTCGTCGAAAACGATCATCCCAATATGCTCCATATACATAGACACTAACGTTGCCAACTTTCATAAACTGCCACGAAGCAGCCGCGTAATGTATATCATCTTTCTGAGGTAGTCGAGTGCAGGACAGCTGCTGGTACATTTCTGGCCTTTCTGCACGGTCTTTCCAATATCTGTAGGGAAGAAGCCGTGAAGGGTGGCACGATGTCTTCGCGGAGCTCCGCTTGTCGTGCGCTGGTGAGGTTTAGGAAGACTGGAGGCGTGTATGAAGGAGGGAGATTGAAGAAGAGTGAGATTAGAGCTACGATGCCTATCGCTATGAAGATAAACCAACGGTGGTTTAGTAATCGCGTAACCTGAAATGAAAGATTAATTTTCTTCAGGAGTTTAAAACGTACATACAATGTTTGTATTACAAACGGAGATTACAACCACTATATATTTGGTAAGATAGCGTCACGATAAGTTGCTTTGCAGTGCGTAACATTTCTAGTTCAGTTATAAAACATCCCAAACTAAGGTCACTAAACTATTGTCCTTCATGTGTTTATATGTAACAGTCCTGTCTGCCTCTCTGTTCAAGACGGTATAGTTTTTTTACAACAACGTGGTGATTTCTGTTTGATTTTTAATTTTAATGTGTGTGTATTTTAAAGACCAATTTAGTTTTAATAGGAATAGTAGTACTCGCACTAGGACTAGGACTAGGACTTGACTAGGACGAGACGAAAATGATACTCTAGTTGCGTGTACTAGTGCTGCGCTGGACACTCACACAACCTTTATACCGATATTGATCGATATCGTTTTTCATACCGTCCTACCTCAAGAAATATCTAATAACTGAATATGAGACAAATATTCAATTAGTTTAAGGCTGAAAATTTAATCATAAAGAAAGCACTTAAAACATTGGTCCATTTAATCATACCTTCCAAATACTAAATAACATTTTTAAACTTTAGGTTTCCAAAAATAAGCGAGTTTACAAACCTCGTTAATCTTTTATCCGTTCTGAATATAGTTGTAAGTTCGGGCTTGCGCACAATACAATCGAGTGTTTAATACAAAACAGAGTTAAAATATTATTATACGTATTTATTATACCTACATTAGTGTTGTACGTAGCTATATTCAGAACGGTCAAAAAGTTTGGCGAAAATTCGGTCTAATGTAGTAAATACCAAAATTACTGAATCTATCACTCTGACTATGGTTTTTGACGCAGCACACCACGAGCTAATCGCGGCCATTGGTTCGGATCTCTCGCTCTAGATCGTCATTCGCAAAATGGTTGAGAGCGAGACCTGGTGGAACTCCGTTACTTCCTATTGCGAGAACGGAGAAAGAGAGGGAACAGACCACTCCACTCCCTCCCGTGGTCGACGAATGACACGGCGTGGCGGTGAGTGGTCGGTAACGAGATCCGGCCGTAATGAGGGTATGTGAGCGATGGACCTGACAACTCTTACACAGGTCCACGTGGTTAAGACGCATCAATATTCATCAGAAAGGATCTAATACATGTCTTCCCTCTTAGACCAGTCGGGGCCCTGCTAAGCTGTTATGAATATATGTGCTACGTATTAAACTGAATGACTTTCACATGAGTAATTTGGCTGTAGCGCGTTGTATTTAACATTTACAGTTTTATTTCATGCCTTAGTTTAATACGTACATAAAGAGATAACAGTGCTATTGTCAACGGTTGTAATTACATGAATATGAATTACCAAACTAGTTTTAAATATTCGTAGGTGTTATATATTTTTTTACCTATGTATATATACACTAGCTGATACCCGCTACTAGACCAATGTCGTTTATTATTTCAACAATTTTATGCACAGGGAAAACAACAAGCACCACATCACTTGCCCCACTTCTCCACGGCGAGAAAACATACAACGCGTACTGCTTACACAGTTATATAAAAAGTTCAATAACTTTATAGTAAATGAAGGTATCGTGATAATTATTTAGCTAAGGACAAGCTAAGGTCTTGTGTCTATGAAGTACAAGTAAAAAAATAAATCGAAAGACATGTATCATTTAATTCAAATAAGTAAATATATGTTAAACTAAAAATCGATTTGAAAGATTGTTGTTGTTAAACTAACTATTATTATTTTGTAAACGACTGATTAGAACCAGGAACAATAATTTGACAAATCACGCAAGCAGAGCCGCGGGCATAGCTCGTTATAAAAAAGCCTTTTCTTAATTTCTCAATTTAAACATTTATCTTAGTGTCTTGGTATTGCGTATCGCTTTAATAACTCTGCAATAATGTAAGCTGGTAAATGACACGTCAAAGAAGATCGTACTGTCACGTTCCTACAATATTTCGTTACGCGGCTGTTTAGTATTATGAATTGTAATATCGTGACTCTAATGACATTGCAATAAACAATTATTCTGTATTAATCGCTGAAATAACAATTTTTATATATTATTTTTATAGCTTTTTGTCAACTACACACATTTAATTATATGTTGGTACGATTATAGATTAAACTTCAACACCTTTTGAAATATCACCATGAAAATTTATATACTGAAATGTTATGTTCTTCAAGCTTTCAGCACTCATAAGGAATAAGTTTCCTTGTCTGATTGAATCATAAATTAGAAGATCTACAGAAAAATAAAAGTCACTAACAGTAGCTTACAGAATTGCTGGACTTAAGACTTAAGTGGTAGGAAGGCAATCCGTAAGAGAGTATTTTAAAGAAACGTAAATTATGACAGTTATAATCCTGTACATTTATAAATCATTCTTAGAAATACATCAAAACCAAGATATCTTAATCAAAGTAATATATTCACAAAGTTATAATACTCGACAAAAGCACAGCGTACGTATCACAAGAACGAGGCCGAATAGGGTCTCAATCTAAAAATCGATTTGCATAATCGATTACCGAAGGAGCGGACTCAATTATCATACATCATATTTAAATCAAAATTCAAATAAAACCCTCACAGTTTTTTGTCATTGTTACTTTTAATCTATTCATAATTTAGCATACATTGTTTAGCAAATGACGCTTAGTCAAATATTACTTGTTATGTTATGAAAAATTAAGAATTATGAATTATGTCAAAGCACCAAAAGGCGGGGTGAGCAGATCTGCCATAAGCGGATACAGTTGATCTATGCGGAAGATATATCTAGTAATGAACGATTTTCGTTTAATTGGATTGATGCCTAGATATGTATAGCTATGTATTGTGACAGATGTCACGTGTCGAAGTTGTAGAGAGTCGTACTCGACATTTTTGAAATAAACGTCTTTGTCTCGTACCTCTCGTTTAATGTAAATTAAATTGTCCTTTATTGTGGTCTTGGTACTCTTACAGCAGACTGCTCAGATTTATTAACAGCATAAGCATACCAATGAAATATATTGCGCTATATTTGTATAGTTAGCCTGGTTAACTATCACACTCATGTTGAAAGTTTGTTGCAAACACTTATACTGGTACGTGTGTTCCGGCAGCTGCATTTGAGAACTAGACCCTTTAGATTTAGCCTGTTTAGCATATTAAACTATATCGGTTTTTTACATGAGGTGAGATTGTGGCCAAATGTTAAAACCTATAATAAAAATACAAATTGATAGCATAATATTATCAGCCATATCTTTAATAACAGTGTGTACTTATTATGGAAACCGTATAAGTGATAATGAACCCACCACATTGTGTATTAAACATCAAAAGGAACAGTGAAATACCGAAAGCAATATGTATGGGTTGTTCGCTTTGCTTATCGCGTTTGACGTCATTATTCGCTCTCTAACTACGTTTTTTTTTTTTTTTTTTTTTTTTTCGAACTGACCTACACTGTTAGCCTGGCAAGGCTCTACAGTTCCACCGGACTACTAAGGGGAGCGCTTAAGGCACTCACCCGATTTTATATGGACGACTAGCACAAGGGCGCACGGCACGCCTCGGCTTGGGCTGTCGTCGAAAACCCGAATCTAACTAGCTAAGCTAAACTAAGCTAAGCCTATCCGTATCATACCTGTATGGGTTCATGAAATATACATGGTTACCAAGCATGTGTGTTTTACGATCCCGTACATGTATTTTGTATCTATCTATCTGTGTTCTAAACTATTACAGTTCGAAGGGCAAAAAAACAAACAAAAACAGCCCACCACTATGTGTACCTACGAGTGAGTGTGTGTGCACGTGTGTGGGGTGATCGGTGTTGTGTTGTAGACGAGTGTTTGATCGAATCAGTGGTACTCTGTTCGCGCATGCAAGCTGCTCGAGGGCTCCATTCCGGGGGATCGGACCTCGGCTAGAGCAGTTGCCGAGGGAGGCCTAAGAATGTGTGCTGGGGCAAAATTCACAGCCAAACCGCGGCGGCGTGATCTGTGATTACGCGGGCGTGGGCGCGCACACGCTGTGTTTCGAGGGACGGAAGGGTAGTCTTGATTACCTAGCGAAATTTCTTCGGGAGGGTCGGTGAAAATGTAACGCGGACGTCTTTTGTAACGCGGCGCGCCTGGCACGGTATCGTAAGTCGCGGCGGATACCACTAACGGATTGGGATGATTCATGGCTCTGTCGAAATAACTAGTCGTGAGAGTTTTTACGTACTCCCAGATAGACGGCATCTCCAGGTCCCTATGGAGGTCGACTCTCCGGATGTACCACGGGGCACCGATCGCCTTTCGTAGAAAACGGTTCTGTATTTTTTGTAAAATCTTGAAGTTCGCTTTTGACATATGCGCGAAAACGGGACAGCTATACGTCAAAATCGGACGAATACACATTTTGTAAAGTGTGAGCTTATGTCTGACGGACATTTTGCTCTTAGCGCATAATAACGGATGCAGACGACCCAAAACCATAGCGGCTTTGTTTCGTACTCTCACTGCATGCTGCTTAAACGTGAGGCGTCTATCTAACGTGACACCGAGATATTTGACCGTAAGGGCCCAAGGAATCTCGGTGTCATACAATTTAAGGGACTCTATATTTCTCGGACGCGGACGCTGAACCGGATCGAAAAAGATCGCAGCGCTTTTCTCGGGATTAACCTCTATACGCCATCGAAGAAACCATTCGCCGAGTTCCTCGATGGTCCTATTCATACGGATAGCTAAATGCGACGGCCGCCAATCGGAAGCGTAGATTACTGTATCGTCAGCGTAACAACCTACCTCGAACCCCGGGGACCGAGGTAGGTCACTGATGAACAGGTTGAAGAGGGAGGGCGCGAGGATGGACCCCTGGGGCACTCCTGAACGTATCGGGTGGGGCTGGGATAACTCACCTTCCACTCTATAGCGGAAGGTCCTATCTGTGAGAAATTCGCGGATGGTGTGAACTAAACTATCCGGAATACTAGACTTGAACAGTTTGTAGACTAGCCCGTCGTGCCAGACCTTGTCGAAGGCCTTGGCGACGTCAAAGAAGACCGCTATTGTACGTTTCGGTTTAGGCTTGGCCGGACTGACCTGGGGCTGGGGGTCTTTGTTGAATTTAGAGAATATGTACTCCGTGAGGCGGTGTACTTGGTTCGTGCACGAGTGTTGTGCACGGAAACCGAACTGCTCAGGCGGCAGCAGATTCAACCTTGTTATCGTGGTCTGTAGGCGGTTCAGAAGGAGCCGCTCGTATAACTTGCCTAGTGTATCCAGTAAACTGATAGGGCGATAGCTAGCGGGAAGCGTAGCTTTTTTGCCGGGCTTGTGAATGCCTATCACTATGGCCTTTTTCCAGACGGCTGGAAAGTGACCCTGGGACATGGCAGCATTGAAGATGCATACCAAAAGAGCTATGATGAAGTCAGGAAGGAGCTTCAGTACCTCGTTCCTGATTCCATCGGGACCTGGGGACTTCCTAAGCTTCAGACGCTTGATAGCGGCCGTCACTTCGTCAAAAGTAACCGGGGTTAGGGTATCCGCGCGAGGAGACGCGAGAAAGCTATCTACCGCGGATTTTATCGATTCGATATGGACAGGGTCAGTGTTAGCAGTGTTTGGAGAACATTGCTCCTCTAAGCTCGCGGCGAGACACTCCGCTTTGTCTATACTTTCGAACGCGGGAGGCAACCCATGACCTCTGTCTAACGGGGGCATCGATGCACTCTGCTCTGATTTGAACTTACGCGTGAACGTCCAAAACGCCACGTGGGACGGCTGGATATCCTCCAGGAGTTTGTCCCACCTGGCGGCTCGGATTTCTGCGATACTAGTTTTAACTAACTTTTGTAATGAACGTAATCGAACGCGATTGTCTTCGGTCGGGTAAGTGTCGTAGGCTCGGGTCGCGGCGTTCTTTTCCGTGATCAACGCCTTCACGTCGTCAGGGAGTATAAAGCGGCGATCGTTCACCGCTTGTACCTCTCTCGAGGTCACCCTGACGGCGGTCTGGAGGTGGTCGACCAGGGAATCGATAGCCAGATCCGCGTCGGCTTTAGACACCAACACGTCCGGAATTCTATTTAGACTCTCCGAGGACGGATTGTCTTTCAAGTGACTGCGGAGTTTCGCGTAGTCAGCTGCGCGCACGGACTGACAGTCGATATCGAAATCTGAACCTAGTTGCAAGATAACGGGGCGGTGATCTGAGTCTAGTTCGTGTACGACTTGTATGAGTCGCACAGAAAGCTGGACGTTTTTTAAAAGAGCTACGTCTAACACTGTCGGGCGACAGCGATCCTGATAGTGAGTGGGTTCCGGCGGGGCTATGACGTCAAAAGCGAGATCGCCACTTAGTTTGTCGAGTGTCACCCCGTTGCGGGAAGTACTCGAACTATTCCAAATGACGCTCCCACTGTTGAGGTCCCCTGCTATGATAACACTGTTACTTAACGCGAACAGCGCCTCCAAGTCAGACTTGAGAAGCTCTTTACTCGGTTTAAGATAAGCAGAAACTATCGTTATGTTCGCGTGACCGGTCATTCCTAACCTGCACACTGACACTTCCATATTTGTAAGAACGGGTGGCTCTACTGACATACAATATAACGAACGTTTAAAATAAATCAAAGTGCCGCCCCCGCGGGCGACACGGTCGTTTCTGATAATATCATAATTCGCGATACGCGGATTATTCATTTTCGGCTTAAGAAGCGTTTCCTGTACTAACAATATATCTATCTGCCTATCGTGTAAGTAGTCGGCTACTAAGTCGCGTTGCGTACGGAGATTTCTCGCGTTAAAAAACGAAAGACAAAGAGCGCGCGGTTTAATTTTACTCGGCGGTGTGAATACTATTTATTGTTATTTACTGCGGCGCGGGCGAGGCGTTGTATCGTCGCGGCAACGTTTGGGAATGCAGAGACCGCATTCAGAAGACCGATGTCCCTATTACTGTTTAAAATTTTATTGAATGCGACTATTTCGCTAATGTCGTGCTCGAGTAAGACTTGAGACAGCCAATCGATGCCCGAGAGAGAGAATGAAAAAGCATGAGAGGGCTGAGCGGGCAACGCTCTTTGAGGCTGAGGCTGGGGCTGCGCCTGAGGCTTGGAAGCCTGAGGTTGAGGCCTAGGAGCCCAGGGGGCGACAGGGGCCCGCCAGGACTGGGGGGCTTGCGGCACAGAAGGTGCCACGCACGGCATCGGGGCCGGAGTTACCGGGGTACGGGAGGAGCCCGGGAGGCCCGGGAAGGTCTCAACGGACATAAGAGGTGGAGGCGGAGGGCGGGCAGAGACAGCAGGAGCCCTACGGGCTTGTCTCGCCTGGCGAGGGCGTTGCGGGCGGGGCGCGCGGGGACACCCGCGATAACTCGCAGGGTGGCCCGCGTTACCGCACAGAACGCAGCTGGGAGGCTCGGGAGTGTCGGGAGTGCGAGCGCACTCCTTCGTGGGATGGTCACCGAGGCACTTGACGCACCTGGGACGGAGATGACAGCCTCTGGCTGTGTGGCCATAACTCTGACAGTTATGACACTGAGACGGGGTATGAGTCTTGCGCGGCGGTTCGGCGGTGATACCGGTGAGGCCGCAGACCGTGGTGAGGCCGAAAATAGCCTTGCCTTCTACGGAACGGTCAAGGATGACCAGAGCCATAGGGTAGGGAGCTTTGGTGCGGGGGTGGTACATCCGGTGTACCTCCCGCACTGGGAAATTTTGCTCCTTAAGGGAGTCTGAGATTTCCTCGGTGGACAACTCCACCGGGACGCGCCTGAGTACGGCTCGGAGAAGGCGCTCTTCTTCGAGCGCGTAAGTGAAATAATTAAGCTTCCTCTCTCGGAGGTGAGAGGTCAGCTTGCGGTGGTCGATGGAGGTGGGGACTTTGACCTGAATACCTTGAGCGGTATTCAGGGCTGAGGTGTAACGGATACCCGACCCATTCATATAGGTCGAAATCGCGAGCCAGGAGGCCTTGTCCTGAATGGTAACGGGGGGCGGGGGGCGGGGCTTCTTAGCCTCGGCTACGGGACCCGTAGCGTCGGCTTGGGAGGGGGCGGGGCTAGCGTTGCCCGAGCGAGGCGTTCGATTGGCTGCGATCGCGGCTGATTTCGCGGGCACCCGGGCGCCATCTACTTTTAATGTTTTCTGAGCCGGGCGACCGGAGCCTGACTCAGTATCGGAGGCGCGCGACGCGGCGGCAATGGGTGGCGTGCGAACGCGTTTTCTATTTACGACGGTGAAGCCGTCGTTAGCTGGCGCGGAACTAATATTATCTAGTTCCATGTCAGAGCCGGCCTCCGAGCATGGAATAGGTGCTACTAAACTAATTCTATCTAGCGGGTTTTCCGGCGAACTAGGCGAGTCTAGCGCGGCGAAAGAGTTCGCGGTCGCTACGCGGGGCGATAATTCGTCTATACTAACCGGCTCAACTAATAGCTGCGGGGCACTACGTTGGACGCGCCTGATTATTGCTTCTAACCAATAAACTCTGTCTTCTATATTGGCCATCCCGGGGCCTGCGAGGGGGGCGGGGGAGGACATAATTAAACCTCCCTGCCTGAAGGGCAGGGGGGCACGCCAAAATTAAATTTACGGGACTATCCCGAGTCCGGACCAAAAGAGCTGTGGGCGAAGTGCAATGCCACACAGAGAAGAACCTACAAAGCCTAGGGGGAGGCCCTATCAAGCCCAGGGCAGAGAACGCAGACCGGTAAACCGGGCTACGCCCAAACAGACACCCGGGGATGGAATGAGGGAATAGGAGGGTGGGAGGGCGATACCTGGACCTGACTAGGCGCACTCGCCAAGGCCAGACAACCCAGGCCCAACTGCCTTTACCGTTTGCCTCGGGGCAACCGGCGAGCGGACAGGGCGCTCTACTCACTCGTTGGCACCGTGACACGTATTCCCGTGAGTAGCCACTAAGCGTGGTCTTCGATTGACAGCGCGGGATGTCGCACCGAAAAGTGCGGTTTTATATTTGCACTAAAAGTGCGGCGTCGCAGCAGATGTCTGTTTCTTCAAAAACGCTCGAACAAAGCACCGGCCGATGAATCACTCGATAACAATGCGGGTCGGGCGGCGACGAGACCGTTGGAATGCGGACATCTGGTGCGCAGGTAGGCGAGCGCGGCGCGGCGAGTCGGAAATAACCGAGGATGGCCGAGCGCGGCGAACCGAACGGACTGTCAGAGCTGCGAGCGGGCGCACGTGTGCACTCGACCGCTGCTCGAACGAGACTCCCTCTCTAACTACGGAAGATGGGCTCTCGCGTATGACTGCTGGGAGGATGACATGTGGCACGTGAACCCAATGTAAGTGTTACAATCACATCCTCGAATCGACTGGCACATTACTAATTCAAAATCAAAATTACTTTATTAAATTTAGGCCCTAAGAAGGCGCTTATGAACGTCAAAACTACCACCGGTTCGGAATACATCCCAGTCATCGAGTAGAACCGGCAAGAAACTCGATCGGGTTTATCTTTTTAACATATACTTATATAATTAAAATTCATTATACATTACAATCGATTTTAGTGGATGCACAGAGAGGAGTCAATTCCAGACATCACCATCGTTCACATATTGATCCACTCTATAATAGCTCTTTGACACCAAAACCCGCTTAACATGGATTTAAACTTATAGTCTGGTATTCATTAATTCATGGTATTATTAAGCATGTCGTATTTACTGCTACGTGTATTTATGTAATAATTCTCAACCCTTATCCCCGTCCCAATGATATTGTTATGAATAGAAATCGCGGTACGACGATAAGTGTGTAAAAAATATTCGTAAATCGTTCATTTTTAATATACCCTACATGTCATATTGATCACTGCGTACCTCTATGCAAACGTTTGTGTGCCATAAATTACGGTTCCTTAGAGATTTTCTTTCCGATGTCTTCTAGTTGCGTCACGGTGGGAAGCGGAGTCAGTAAGAAGGTTTTTAGGGAAGAATAAATATGGTGAAGCTTCTTCCTTGGACTCTTGCAGACGTTCCATCACATTGAACTTATTTATATAAAATCTTGGCTAAGGAGAGCTCAAATGAAGACACAGAGAGGATCTTAAATGAGTAGGTTGTTTTTTTTTTTCAAAATAATAATAATAAAACTCACGGTAAACATATCGCGTGTGTGCGGTTTCCACTCGAGTGATAGAATTACTAATAATCTAGTATTTGTGAAGTGCTTGGTTTGTATCTATTTTACCACTTAAATAAATAGTTAATACAATACGATAGGTTTTGTACGCACTGTGCGCTCTAAACGCGTCGAACGACCGCTCGGTTTCTTGTCCAGTTATTACCTACTATACTTCGGGTTTCCGGTGGATATCTTTCTTTGCCTCTGGATTATGCAAAAGTAATAACATACGTATTTTAGATTTAGATATCTGCTTTACATCTGACTTTACTTGCTTTACCTTGGGGATACAGATAAATAGGCATATAAGTGGCAAATTTTACGTGGTTCATGTGTTTTTCCCTAATTTGTACCTCAGATTAATTATAATCATCTCTATAAAAAGTCTTGATCCCTTCTAAATAATTCCTTTTCTTCTCGTAAATTCTCCTGCACTTATAGTCAGTCGTAATTTAAGGGGTTTTAGTTCCCATTGGATTTAGTTGTATGTCCTGGTCTGCCATTAGGTTTGCTTCCTCTCATCCATCGCATATCATATTTGATTCTTATAACGCGCTGATAAGTGTTACTTGGGAATATGATTCCGACAACACGAGCAGTTTTAATGTATTAATTGATTACATAAGCAGATCACCAAATATTTTACGATATCTAAATATTTGATTATTAGAAACGTGTGGTTAACGGTTACGGAGTCATCGTTTAGTGCGTATTTTAAAGTTAAAAATTCCAGTATATGTACTTGTGATTAGCAATTACAGTTCTTTTTCGTATCTTACTATAGCTACAGACTCTCTGAGTCAGCTGAACAAAATGATAAATTCAATGTGCGCGTCCTCTTACCCCTCGAGTCTTGAATTAACAGGGTTAAGTTGCAATGTTCGTAAAGTTTGCTATACTGAATTCAATTCTAGCATCTGTTCGATTTTTGTGCGACCAATAAATGTATCCACACTTATTATATTTTACAATTTTTAGGAAAACTTACAGCTAAATTAACACTATAAAACAAAGAGTGAGTTACATGAAAGCTATTTATAAGTTTTCACAAATAGAAGTAAATTATTCAAAAAAGAAATTTCGAAGAACTTAACGAAAGAATGGAGATGTTAATTAATTTTTAAATGAGCAAACAGTAGTATGAAATAAATAAAAACTTTAGTCGCGAGTGTATTAAATTGTACTTACTAATGTATCTAAAAATTTATAAACCAATAACAATTAAATTAAGCACAGAGATCTTGAGAAAGACGTAGGTAATTTTTCATCCCGATTATATCGAATACCACGCAGAAGAAATCGCGAGGTGAAACTAGTTTGTACATATATTGGCGTTTTGGTAAGCACAGTCCAAGGCCTAGTTCGATTAACTGATCGACGCTCGACTTGATCCCCGAATTACTACCTGATAACATTACATTTGAACGTGGTGCTTGAAATACCTTATCAAAAGCTTTTAGCGACGATAATTCAGTTTTAGTTCGTGTATAAGTTGTCGTTTTTATTAATAATATCCGCTACACCTGTGGGACGAAGCGCACGAATTTTGATCATTCATTTGAACTAGTGGTACAAATTCAATGATGATTTGTAAATTTTTGTATCAAAATTTTTGGAATGTTTACAAACACTGTAATTAGTAGACGTAAGGATCGTAAAATATGGTGAAGAGAGATTTACAAATAAAAGTTTCGACTCGTCGATGGTAAAAAAAACATCGTTCATAAAAAAAAAAAGGTTGATAAACAGAGGAAAAAATAGTACTGAACTGTACCTTCTCCTGCTTTGGGTATAGGTTACAATTTGCTGTATTATATAATGAAGATGTAGTAAAACGGGGTATCTTATCTTCGAATTTAGAGATGTCTCAAAAATAAATTTCGATTTACCATTTACTTACATCTGTACCTCCGGCCGGGTTTCCATAATCTGCAACAGCTCTAAAGAAACAGCACTAATCTCAAGTACCTATTAAATGGATCAGACAAATATCAGGAGGTCGCTCTTGACTTAATTGAGTGTCGTACTCAATTCAGTTTCTCGGTAATGAAGACAAGAAAGCTCAACGAAAGTATCTTGTCTCTCAATGTTTTAATAGTTATACTTTGGAGTGTGTACACAGGAATTATATGATCTAATTGCGCCGCCCCCTCCCGCCAGAGGAAGCGACTGGAAACCTTTTCGTTAAAGTTTCTGCTTTGATATGGTTTATAACACGAAATGTGTGAGATTTACCTTGCCTAATGTTCCACGGGTTTATATTAGAATCAAGATCGAAGGGAATTTATTAGAGTTAGTTGACAATACTGTATTCTTGGGTAAGCACGATCCATCATCGGTCTAATCTTCAATAACCAAGTGATATAGAGACAACCGCGTGAATTTACACATAAAAACTCCTTTTCTTGTACGATTTAGCTATTTTTCCAACGAAAGTACCTGTTGAAATACTCTTTTCAGGAAGGGATAAAGGAAAAAGAAAGAAAACATCAATAATATAATAATTGTATTGTAAAGTTCTAACATAAACATGACTAGACGCCCGGCTCCGCTCGGCTCTTGACATAAATATTCACGCAAACATATATCGGTAAGGAATCATTCGGTATTATTTTTTTATAATTTCCTCGAGTACATTTATTTTCAAAACATATGAAAAATGTCTACTATAAGTTACTTATAAAAAACTAGAGACATGCTTATCGAATGGTTATTATTGCAATAGGTTTACGTAACATGGTACTATTGTGTTAGCCACGTATCGATTTTGAAATAAACGAATTCACTTAATAATTATATTGCTCCTTATACATAAAGTCCGATTCACACCTACAGACAGCGGACAGACATATAATATGCGCTATAAGTAATTGAATTAAGAGTTACTATAACAATAATAATTGTCAAGTTGTACATTTTAGATTCCTAAAAGATTAAAATATTTTTGAGAAATTATTTGAAATGCTATTTGTCGTCGCCGTGTCTCAGTGGTGTTGTTAATCGCATAAAAAAATATAACCGGCTTTGATATTCTCTTTGTTATATAACAGTTATAAAAAAAATATTTAACGGCATACTTGTTGCAAATTGTCATCTCTCTTTAAGCTTTATTCATGTCAGAACTTTAAATTTATAACTTAAAAACTAAAACATAATTGTTATTGCTTTTTAAAACACTTACATGTTAAATGAACTATTTGAAAAGAGATTCATATATGGTAAACAATGACGTCATCACAGTATGTGTAATTACAGAACAACTTAGTCGAGACTCCTTTTAATATCTTAAACTTAATATAGCTTTCTGCTTAAATATAGAGACGCCTGAAGGTAGGGTTGCCAACTTGCTTATACGTATCTACAAAAAAGTACAAAGCTGGCAACACTATCATAGACATTGTTCCTGTGTTCTTTATATCTAGTATTGATATTTATACTTAATTATATTAACAACTATATGTCATATAGAGGCGTAATGAGATAGATACGTTTTATAATCTGTGGATCATATATGGCTCATGCAATATCTTAACTTATTATAACTATATATATATGGAGACATCATCAATCTCGGTGTCAGTGGGTTGATGTCTCGTGAGCGCTGCAGTTCTTTATATATGTTTACGGTCCGATGGTTATCATCTCTCAAAAATGCTTATCCCTGCTACTAAAGCAACCTATAAGTTTATTATTTTTTCAATTTCTAACTTAATTTATTTTGACACATTTTTCTTGATAATAATTTACTCATTAAAATGATTTTTAAAAATCGTGGGGATTAAGATATGTCAGGGTATATATTTGTAAATAAAAAGTCTATAGAAATATAATGTCCCTAAACAAAAACTCATCCCGCTTATTTACCCTATAAACTTAGGGGGGAATACCCCTAAGTTGGGAACCTTGCGAGAACACTCCCCGCTTCAGTTTTTACGAGCTGGCTGACTACCCGCTTTTGCCCGACAGGCTTTTATAGATTCAGCTTAAGGCACTCAGAATGTACAAGAATCAATCTAAGCTAACAAAAGTAGCTAGCACATGTGTACATACCAGCATGTGTGCGCACTAACACGTACATGTATTTCAAATCTGACAATTTGGCTAAAATAGCCGAAATTGAAAAAATTATGAAAGAAAAATAAAAACCCTTCTACTCTATGTGGACTTAATGTGTATGTGTGTGCACGTATGTGAGGTGATCTGTGTTGTGTATTGAACTAGCGAGTGCATTGTCACTGTATCGCGTTAGAAGCGTGTTCGAGATCTTTACTCGGAGGGATCGAACCAAATCTTGAGCCGCTAACGAAGGGGCCGCGGTGAGTGTGTGGGAGCGAAACTTACCGTCAGACTACGGCACTGTGAACTGTGGTCACACGAGCGTTACGCACTATCTGTATGACGAATCGGAAGAGAACACTTTGCTTCTTGTGCACTACGTCTTTTATACCTATTCATTCGTTCTGGGTTGAAGGGTATGTATAACTGACAATGTAATTTGCACCGACACATATTACCTAACAACTATATATGATTTTAAAAGCGTAATGAGATACCTGGGTGTTAAGTTTATTGATTAAATATGGCTCATGAGATTACAAGTAACCTGTGAACTTCACTTCACGAAGGTAACATTGTTCAAACAGGATCTTTAAAAGCTGCGTTTACAAGTTGTCCCTGGTCATTGAGCTGTACGTTTAGTCCTCCCTCCTTAATTTTCCCTTCCTCCGCAACGATCGCCTTTTTCCCTCTCTTCTGAGGCAAGGCGTATCTCAACCTGTCCCAGAACATCGGATCTTCCCACTTGATATAAGTATTAGTGGATAAATACGCTTTAAGTTCCTCATGCTCCGTATCGAGCTTCAAGCAGTCTTCTAGAAGGATCACGATGACCCTGATCTTCTTCTCCTTAACCGCGAGAGTGTGAGCAGCTCGGAACTCGTTCATCGCCCACAGTGACGTTAGAAAATGTTTCGACAACACGACGACCGTCCTCCGGGACTGTTCGACAGAGGTCGCGATCTGCGTCGGTATCATATCCCCTACGATCCAGTCTCTGTAGTGGACGCAAATTTTAAACTCCGGTTCCAGTTTCTGCAGCAGCTCGTCCCGAACGAAGTCTTCGTCTTTATGCGAGAAGGAGATGAAGATGTCGTATTTCTTGGAGTCGTCGAGTTTGTCCTCGGGGAAGAAGCAGCGGAACCAGCCCTTGGCGTAGAGGTAGACGCGCAGCTCCAGCGAGTACCGGTAGAGCAGCGCCGCCGCCACCGCGACACAGAGACCGACACAGGCCAGCACAGTGCCCGCCGCCGCCGCGCGCACCGTCTCGCACAACCTGCTGGCGTCCACCTGCGCCACGCGGCTCCCGTCTTCACATCTCAACTTATCGAAGTCCAATATGTACTCCCTGTGCATCATCAGATGTGACACAGCGTCAGCTCGCCAGCAGTCGCACGAGATATCGTTCCCGGATAATTTTAAACTCAAGTTCCCGGAGAATAAACTCGGCGGCACCTCCTTAAGGTAATTGCCACTCAGATCTAACATCTTCAACGACGGAGGGACCCTATCGAACGGCAACTGCTTGAGACCCAACCCTGACAAGTCAATAGAGTACACGTCGTCAGGGATGCTCTTGAAGTCAGGTGGAACGTCGAGTAGTTTCATGGAAGTCCTCTCGAGGCCGTAATCTGATGGCATCGGGATCGAGGGGACGTCTTCGCAGTACAACTCCAAGGTTTTGGTGGCTGGTCGTATCTTGCAGGAGCACGTGTCCGTGCAGTTGATGCTGCAGAAGAGCTGATCTATAGAGACATCTGCGACTAGAATATTCTTCAAGTTATCAGGCCCGGAACAGCGAGTGTCTCCGACCCTGAATTCCGGTTGAGTAGCGTAGGTGTTCTCTCCACGCAGACTGGATATGAGGGTGTACAAGACGCAATCACAAGTCAGAGGGTTGTCTTCGAGGAGTATGACGGATTCGGTAGTTTGTTCAGGTTGTGCCTCCGGCATGAAGCCGTCTAAGAGGTAGATGGTGGAAATGTTGTTATGCCGGAGGTCCACTTGAATGTTCGTGCTCAGGAACTGCACGTCTGCGGTCTGAGGACACGAGGAGATTGATTAAATTTTATGTTACGTCTCATTGGTAACACCTCAGGACACAAGGATCTTTTTATCCTTAATCTCCTATTTCCTCTTGAGCTACGATTTTTCAGTAATACATTTTATTTAGGAGAAGTTTACTTTCCTTATATAAACAAACATACAAAATCAATATTATAGTAGATTTTATCATTATTAAGTTAATATTACAGTTACATGTAGAGGAAACCGCGAACAATTGCTAGTTATATCCTTCTTCCTACGACATGAGCACCTCACAGTCACTTGTAAACATAAATAGGAGAGGAACTCACCGTTAGCAGAGTGAACTGATTCCAAGACAAGTCCAGAGTGTTCAAAGACAGAAGCACGTGCTGCCAGTCCGCAAAGATTCGGCTGATGTTGTTCATCTTCAGGTCCAGGTGTTGCAGCTTCAGCAGAGTGTTGAAGGGGGAGTACAGCTCGAGGTTATAGTACTGGTCTTGGTACACCTCCGAGAGCAGCGAGAGCTGGTTCCGAGAGAGGACGAGCCTCTCGAGAGTGCTGGCTCCTTGGAAACTGTTCGGAGATATTATCTTCAGCTCGTTGCTGGAGATCGAGACCGATTTAAGGTTTCTCAGGCCACTGAAGAGTTGACTGGGGAAAGTAAAAGAGAGATGAGTGGTGGAACCCACACGGGATCCCTTACAGAAGAACCATCACCTTGATTACTACATGTTTGAACAATATATGCATTTAGGACTTTACAATATTTGAACGTAAGGTTTACAAAAACATTATGGTCTCCAGAGAATATATTAAATAAATGACTTCTGAACCTCGCTTATATAATAATTGCTTTAAGATTTAAAGTCTGCTATTAGCTCTCCCCGTGAGTCCCAGTAATTGTGTTTGAAGCAAAAAAATTTACCCAACATATTTGGCATTGCTATGTAAGTTTGACTTTACTGTACGTTAGCCATTTTATAGAAGTTATTGGGATCAAACCCACGGCTTTTGACTATTTCGCCTGATGTTTCTCTCGAACTACATCAATAAAAGAAGAACTGGGGATTGTGTTTTTTTTATTTACTACCTGACAACTATTACTCACTTCGGTAGGACTTCGATTTTATTCCTGTCCAGTTTCAACTCCCGCAAACTCCTCAGACTGACGAACATCTCCGCTGTGATTTCCTTTATTTCATTATAACTCATGTCCAACGTCTCCAGGGAATGCTGGTCCTTGAACAGCATCTTGGGTATTTCCTTCAGTTTATTCTGAACCATGGATAGCGTGATTAATGATGAGGAGTTGATAAACAGATCCCGTGGGAGGGTTCGGATACTGCTTCTGTCCAGCTTCAGGGTTTTCAGCGCAGGTAGATTTGCGAATACCTTCGGATGGAGTTTCAATTCGATGTCATTTGAAATAACGACCTGGAAATTGAAAAGCGTAGTTTTTAACATTATTTATAGCAATTGATTAGACATCTGTCAGTTCACAGTTGATTCCTTTATGTATGTCATCTCTTTCTTCCGTGTTTTTGACAATATATTGCTAGAGCTTTATTTGAATAATGCAATCTCAGCAGCGACTCTTCTGATGTGATCCTAAAATGGGTAGAATACAATAGAGTTGATATAATTGATAGAATAATACCTCTTCAAGTTTTTCTAGTCCTTGAAAGAGCTCAGAGTGGAGGTCTGAGAGGAAATTCCTGAGGAGCGACAGCGTTTTAAGTACCGGAGTGTGAGAGAACAGCTCCGTGGGTAAGTACCGGAGTTTGTTGGTGTTCAGTGACAATTGCTCCAGCTGGCTTAGACCTGGGAATTGCAATTAATACATATTTTTTAAAAGTTAATTAATAATTGATTACACTAAGTAGCCACCTTACAATAATTAATAATTTTATAATTTATCTATATTTGTATAGTTAGAATAATTATTAAATATTATTTAATAAGGAAGAATTTTCGAGGTATCTTGTCACGTATGTACCGAGCTCAACGCGTTGATTTTTATTAATTAAATAAAATCACCTCTGAAAGCATCTCCGCTGACGTTGAGTACATTGTTCCCCCAGAAGTTGAGGGTGCGGAGGTGTTGCAGTCCGCGGAACGCGTCTCCCGGCAACTCCTGGATCCTGTCGGTGGAGAGCTCCAGGTAGGTGAGGGAGGAGCCGCCGCGGAACTGTTCCGGCGCGAGGGAGATGTCGGCGCCGCACAACCGGAAGTGACGTAACGCCGGCAGTGACCTCATCACCTCCACAGGAATGGATGTCTCCACAGCTGGAGGACAAATTTGTATTTAACGGTCACTATTTATCACTATGACTTCGAGTACGGTGGGAGGTTGTCAAATAGTTGTAAGGTCCAGGCTGTTTGAGGGTGTCAGATCTTACCAGCATCGAACAGCATGAGCGCTCGCAGTGCTCGCAGCCCGCTCAGGGTTCCCGCTTCGAGTCTTGTCAACGGTTTATTTAGTGTCATTACCTGAAAACATACGTCTTTATTATTTATGTTCTATTCTAGTGCTCGTCCTGTGCTTCAATTTCGACCATAATAAGGTTAACAAACTTTTCCTTCGCGTAGTATTGTATAGATATTGTAGATCATGAAGTATGGGGAATTGGAAGGAAGAAAATTGTATTACAGGGAAATATTTTAATTTTAAAAATATAATACAAAAAGTCAACGTGACGCGGTGTTCCCAAGAGGTCACTTATACAAGTACTGACCGCGCCCGACGTTGCTTGACTTCAATAATCGGACGAGAACCCGAGAACCGGTGTTTTCAACACTCTATCCGACACAGTGTTTAGCCCCAACCACTTTCCGTCACACAAAAAGGTTGCCGATTAGAATTTCAAAGCCCTCGCATAAGAAATTTCACTTCAAAAATTTATTTCCAATTTTTTTTTTATTAAAGCTCGTTCATATTTAGTAAATCGATTGAGTAACAAAGCAGGAATATATACTTAATTGTTCTGTCTCTGCCTATTTATATATAAATATATAATTCTTATGTAAGTGAGTCTGCCACTGAATTCCTTCTAAATTGTAGAATAGCGATGTTACTGGATCTTTTTTGTGTGTTTAAGTAAGTATCCTGGATGGTTTAGATTTATAATAGGGCTCGGTAGAAGACGCTGCGATCTAATTACAGTTTTTTTTTATTTGGCAAGCTTTTACAATACATATACAATTAAGAAGCATATTTATAGCACATGTTTTGACCAAAATCTGTTAATTCACATTTTTTTTACAATTCCTAACAGTATCGTTATTAATTCCTATAGCTTATCAAATTATATTGATTCAGTTGTTTTGTGTTAAATAAATAACAACGAAATAATAAATAAAAATAAACGAATATTTTATATCATATTTCTGATTAGTGCCTTTTTAATAGCCATCTATCATAAAATTTGGAAAACATTATATATACAGACAGAACCACAGATTAAAGATTTGTTGATATATATATATAACAGGTTAATAGTGATTTTGTAGTTCACGCGAGTAAAGCCGCGAGTACAAATGGAATTCAAAAAGAAGATATGTCTGACAAGAGAGAATATCAGAATGTCCATAAAGCATAGTGTTAATTATTGTAAATAGGTATTGTTATACAAAGTTTAAGTTAAAAATGGTTTAGAAAACATTCTGTTGGTTGGTTGGTTGGTTGGTTGGTTGGTTGTGCTCGAATTCAATTAGCGATGTGCTAACACAATCATTGATCATCATAAAGTTGGGTTTCAACAATAAATGTCGGAATAACCAAAGTGTACTTTTGAAGTTCACGGAGACACCGTGAGTTTAATAAAGTGTAGTTTTGAATTCCAGAAGAAATCACTGGGTTGATAATGCAAAGATTTGATTTCTAGAAAAATCCTAGCGCAAACAAAACGAGGTCTTATGTTTAGAGAAACCAACGTGCTAAAAAAGTATCCCGGTGTAAAAAAAATAGTTTTAAGGTTGAAGAAGAAACTACTGGGTTAATAATGTGAAAATTTGAAGTTCGAGAAGAATCCCGATGTAAACTACGTACGAGAAGAAACTACGGGAATAATGAGTAGTTTTGAGGTTCGAGATGAAATTATGGGGTAATAATGTACCTCAACGTCGGTAGCTTGTAGTTTCCGCAGTATACAAGTCAGATCTTCCGGGAGGAAGCAATCTCTGATCCCAATGCTGGGCAGCGTCTTATTGTCACCCAACGCGATCTCTGGGAACTCGTTGCAGCTCAGCTCCCCTCCCTGTTAACCGAAAATTTTTCGATAATTTCCCATGCTATTTTAATTAGTACTCTGTTGCGATCACCAAACATAAAGCGAAAATCTGAACACGGTTACAAGTTTTCCCGCGCAGTAGCTGTTAACTACCGCTGGAGTATTCATTAGTGTTACCGACTATCCACGGGTGGTAGGAAATGGTAGTTTTGTCCAACTTGATAGCAACTACCATACACCACGTATAATACTCACACTTAGGATGTATTGAATTCAGTGATCAGCCGCTGTATACCCAGTTAACCAAGCAAATTTGTAGGGATCTGTACCAGAATGAGTCGTGGTTTGGCGAGGCTTAAAGTGGCTCGATATGTAAATCCCTTCATCAGGAGCACATGATTAACATTATTTAGAGTTGTGGTTAAATTTTACACATTGTTGCTTATAAATACCCGGACAATTCAGCATTTGAGCACAATCTCACTTGGCTTTAGGTGCCGAGGCTCTCAGCTGTAACTGCCGGAACACATCGACAAGTACTTATCCAGTACCAGCCGAGTACTCATTATAAGAATGACCGCCATGTTCACCTCGATGTTTTCCTTTACCGTACGCTCAGCGTTCTTGTCGGATTTAAACCTTTGTCAATTTAAGAAACTTTAATAGAAAACTACTCTAAAATCGATCACTAAGTGTATAACAGTTGGTGCAGGTAGCAGTACGCAACTAAGTTCCTACTTTTAGAGATGGTAACTGAACTTGTAAATACAGTTAAAAGTTAATAACCATGCAATCTATGTTGACATAGTCCCTAGGCCTGGCGACGACCGTTAGGTTGGCGAAGGGCAGTTCACAAGTATATTCGAGTTCGTCGCCGGTCGTGCAGGAGCATTCCGCTGGGCACAAGTCCTCGGCCGCACCTCCGAGCACCGCCACCAGCAGCATCAGCGCCACTGCAATCATCCTGTTAGCTGTCCTCGAATCGCACATCCATTACTGGAAAGAGACGTGGAAGTTTTATTTACATTAACTGAATATAGCAAATCTATTATAACTGATCTTAATATTTGGATATTTATGAAGTGAAAACTTTTGTAACCCGTTGAAATGTAAAACTCAATGAAGCAAATTAGTGATAATGGAAATAAATAAACATTTACATCTATGGGTTCCAACGTGCGAGAGAATGAGATAGAATACATTATGCAGTATTTCTTATATTCGCGGTCTCCTCGTCACCTAACACTTGCTTTGGTCCGAGCGTTGCACATGTGTATGTTTGTTCGTGTGCACCTGTATATTACAAAGGTAAAGACATAGGTAAAGACTTAGGTAAAGATGTTATTAACCAGCGTGGTGTATTATTCAAGGATATCGTTTATATGAATGTTGTCTTATTTTTTTAATGTTTCCTTCTACCGAGTGTAAACTTGTATTGCATACATGATTTTTGTTTATATTGAGGACGTAAAATATATGTCGAAAAACAAGAAATTACTTATGCACACGCGTTAGAAGTTATACTTCTTTGGCGTAAAAAGATAAAAATCTTTTCAAAAATTTTATCTTTCGCCTTATGCTACGTTTGTAGATAAAACGACACTAACAATAGAAAAAAGGTATTATAGTTTTTTTAAATAAAATGTTGACTATAGCTTGCTTCAGGGTGTCGGTTTTTCGCCACGGTGTGCGCGCGCATCGTAAAAATTTACTCTCATCATTTTTCTCTAACGCGTCATAAGAAGTATAACTTCAAAAATCTCGAGAAAAGCGTCACTTAATGGGTTAATTCCTATAGAACTGAAACTTACTGAGATCTAAGTATTCAAGTATCACATAAACACAAAAAGGAGGTACCGTACCAAATCAGAGTGTTTGAAATAAAAGTTTTTATTTCATCAATTTTACTATATTTTAATACCCTCCTATGTAAATTTCACATTTTTTTATTACTCGTTCAACAGACATCGAATTAAAAAGATATTTTTTTATTAGATTTTTGGTCACAACTTTTTTTAAAGTAGGCCATTTTCTATAATTTCCTTGTTTTTACATGACCTTTATAGAAAAAAAATATATATATTTCACACCTTGTATAAAGATTTTTGAATTTTAAACTTTAAATCGAGTTTAAAAAAATGAATATAGCCTTCGACTTTTTTTTTTATTTTGATCTTTTATCCATATCTCAATTTTAAGCCCGACTTGGTGGTGACAGGTTCTCCGTATTTATTGTCGATTTTTGAAAATTTCTGTAAAGGCCATGTAAAAATAAACATAGATCAAATTTGAAATATTTTTAAGAAAGTTAATAATTGATTTAAAAAAAAATACGAATTTTTAATTAAAGATATTCTTTTTATTTAAAAAATGGGATATATTTCTTATGTCGGTAAACAATGTTTGCATTATGTGATACATTTAATTAATAAATATACGGATGTAACAGACCGTTCAAACACAAATATTCAGTATCTGTAAACCCCTTTATAATTAAGATAATAAATTCAATAAAAGAAAAATAAATATTACATCTGACTCGTTACTTACAGTTAAAGCACTCGCCAGCGCAATTCTTATTAAGATTGCCGTTGAGTTGATGTAAAGTTACTAATTCTTTCAATAAACTTAAAATGTTTGGAATGTTTTTCCCGCTGCCCGTTACCTCCCTCCCTAATAATGGGTATTCAGACAAAACGTTTAGTCACTAGAGGAATCACATTAAATGACATCTGGATTATTTTTATCAGAGTTTTGCCGAGGGTTGTCAACGCTTCAACTCCGAATTGCGCGGAATAAATTATACAAAAGTACTGGAAATATAACATTTTCTCAAATATTCGGAGAATCATAGAGTTCACTATTTATGTTAAACTTACTGGTGTCTGCGATTTCGTTCAGGTCTCTTATCACGTGGGTACTAAAAGTTTTATGTGATTTAGTTATGTTTTCACTATAATTTCGTTGTTAATACTTAACCCTTATAACCCTTTACCTGTACTGCATTTTATAGTCATTGTTTAACCCTTATACAAAAGCGTAACCTAGATAATTATGTAAAAAAAATCTATCTGCTAGTAAAAATGTAGCCAAATCGTTTCAGCCATTACAAAAATTAGCTTTGAGAAACATATTACTAGAATGTCATTCTAACGCAGACTGGCTGAGACCTTTTCAATTATTATAAATCGAATATATCATTCGAATAATTGAAATATATTTTTGTCACTATATATACCATATACGGAGTCAGAATGAATACAGACTATTTTATACACTCTGAATTTCACTATAACGCTCTCCGAACTAGTCCAGACTCCTACCTATGTTATAAGTATCAGCACTTGATCACTAGTTCATCTGACGTTAAATGACGAGGTGGTTTAAGATGGTAGATACGTTAAATATAAAGGATGACTGGTTCTCAAGTGCAGCGTCCGGAATACACCTACAGATGCTAAGGAACAGTTATTCAAGTTTTTAAATTTTAAGGTATGATTTCCATGTTTTCCATATCTAATAGGATAAAGAGAGTGTTTTAGATCGGTATAAACGAGACGTGACAACATTCGCGTTTCGGCTCGCAACCCTAGCACGTCTGAATACCACGTCCGGTAGATGATTCGTGTTTTTTTATGTACCTACATTTTATACTAAAATATTATCTGAATTCAACAAATAAACGGGACAGCGGACCGCCGATAATAATGATATGATTATATTTAAAAAATATTATTTTGTTATTGGATAAATGCGTGTAATTTGCATTTCATGTCCTAGGGCTTTCATTTTATATTAAAATTATTAAATTTTCCACCGCTGGGTCGAGATCTTTTTCCAAGGGTTAAAATGCCCTTAAATGTATACTGTCTCAAAGACGGAACACTGTCTCTAACTTATAAATGAAGTACTAAGTGTACTGAATTACATTTTTGGGTTTAAGCCATAGTAAGCTCGAGGCGTTCAAACTCATTAAAATATAGACTAGTGAAGTACATGAATCCGCTAGCTTTTTGGTATGGTATTAAGATTGACGAATTAATTGTACTACGTGACTTATCTCATGGGACAATATCAATAAAATAAATAAAAAGGGTGTATCGACATACGATAGAAGTGACACTTTTGTATTATACGGAAACATTTTAATCAAAAAAATGCAACGAAAAGCTAACGTGACGTGGTGTTCCCAGACGGTCACCGAACCAAGTACTGACCGCGCTCGACGTTGTTTAACTTCGGTAGTCGAAAGAGAAGCGGTGTTTTCAACACTCTACGCGACACAATGTTTCCCCACCACTTTATGTCACACATAAAGGTTGCCCATCAAAATTTCAACATGTAATAAGAAGTTTCACTTAAAATATAACCTAAAATTTTCTTTTTCCTTTTTTATAAATCCGCACACAATATTCATTATTTTGGTAAACATTAAGAAATTATACAGTTAAGGGTTAAACAATACACTAACCACGTATATTTTATTGAAATTACTAATCGTACTTAGTTATTTATACAGTTTAACAGGTACACTAAACATAGTGCGGCAAGCGGTGTCGTGTGCATGCGGAGGAGATGGGAACTAAACGGGTAGCATTGCTTACAAAAAACACACTAAATTTCATGGTGATTGATTGAACGGTAAGCAAGTTGTTTTGCAGCTCCATATAGTGGGTAGATATACGTCAAATAGCATAAAAACCTTTTGTTTAAGACCCTTAATCAATTTAAGACACTGTGTGCCTATTATTACGATGACGATCAAACTGTATTGGAGTCTATTATATGTATAGATGTTTAGTATGAAATCTAAAAGCAACTTAATGTAAAAATAATGTATATTTGAAATAGAACAAAATGGCGTCGCGTCGTTTATTGTTGTTTGTTCGGCTTTGATGTCTTCTGGAGAATTATAATGTATTAGCAATACACCGCTGCTTCGCACGCATTTTCTATGCAATATTAAGTTTCGACTGTTTTATTTTAATAGATTAACTAACTGAAAAATTAAACATTTTCATTAAAAAAAATTCGTCCCTTTTGTACCACTTTACGGGTTGCATTACCAAAAATGCTACAGTATAAAAGGAACCGGTATGCTTAATTTCCCGTCCCTAGCCCCAGTAGTTTGGGCTGTGCGTTGCGATGTCTGTCAGTCATTCTTTTATATATAAATTATCAGAGGATTACCATCCTGTTGCGTCAAACATATTTGTAAACTTATCGCTTCTCAGAAATTGTGCACACTTGATTAAATAAAGACCTGACGATACCTCAACTATATCATTTAATATGACTAAATATCGTGACTGCTGTCCGCGTGGACGCTATTCTAACGATATAACCAACGTTATATAACATTATAGATCTGTATTTGATTTTTTATCCATTAACAGACTTGAACGCAATCTTACTTAATGTTAAGTGTTGACGTACCCGAAGATGCCCAAGATATAATTGTTGGAACACACCGTTATGTACCAAATATTCTCCATATTCAGATATTTACGCTTATCAAATTTTTACACTCTATTGAATGATACCGAAAGTGCTCTAACGCCATCTAGTCGCGAGTTAAAGTACAGATATTCTCATAAAAAAAAGGTAAAATACGTGTGCCAACTTTCATGGTTATTGAAACAGAAGTGGAAAGATATGTGGTATTCCCTAATGTCTAATGATATTCACTTCTGATCTTTCGCATATTATCATAAATTATGCTTAATAGATTTAATAAACATGTTGTTACTATGTATAGTGATGCGGCAGTATGTCAACCATATGATTCTAATATTTCAAGTTTATTAAACGTTTCAAAGGAAACTTTGCAAACAATAACTTCTATACTGATTCAGTAAATACATTTGTTTTCCTTAGTATTCGCTCCGAGGTCCAGGAAAGAACTCTACTCGAACGCACCGCGGCATACTTTATATACCTTTTTATAAAGGAAGATGGAAACTCTGGAAAGCTGACATCATTATTCGAAATATTCGACAATGTTTGAGACGGGCTATTTTCTCCACGGTTGTTCGCTTAGATGTGGACCCAGAGAACGCTTTTTTTCAAAGTAAATGTCTTGTAGTCTTTGAAATCGTCACCAAACACCAGTGGTTATTGCACAAGCTACTCAGCTTTTTAATAGTGTAATTATCTGCAAGAAATTATCCCTAGAAGGTACATGTCTTGGCTTAGTCTGTTAGCATGATAGATATTATGGGAGTGCCTTATTTTGCTGCTTAATTACATCAACAAAACTAACTTCGCACTTAAAATGATATTCACCATGGCATTATTTAGATGTAGCGTATTATACGAGTACATCACAACATAATAGCGTGATGAAATAGCTATTTTCGAATATTACTTGGTAACATAAAGATGTCTCTCTTTACACAAAAAAGATGCATAATAAAAATTCATATTTAGCAGGTGACATGGAAGACGTTAACCATCCCGAAAATAAAAATAAATCCTATACCTATCAAGTCCAATTACAAATCTAAACGATCCAGAAACCCTCCCAAATACACACAAAAAATGTCATCAAAATCGACACCGCAGTTTTGGAGTTCAGTGACATATACAGTTAAAGAAGAATCACATATATCAAGATAATTACGATAGGAGAATCGAAGACGTGAGGTATGATCGTAAGTACACGGATCTAGAAAACCAAAAATTACAGACATGTATGATTGGATAATATTCTTGGAATGAAACAGGTTTTCCCAAAGAAACTAAGATGACAATTTATAAATGTAAATGAAAAAATATCATCCTTGAAAACCGGTAATTTATTAGATTTCGATTCAGCCAAGAATAACAAAATCTCCTTTTGACGTGAATACCATAAAACTATGAAAATCCCAATATATCACGTTATATCAATTCGGTTGGTGTTTCAGATGTCCGCAGGTCATTTCCGTACCAAGATAATTTAGAATTTATTGTCATTGTACATTATATTGCGAACTGCAAGTTTGTTCTCTCCTATAAATATATATAGTTATTTTCTATGCTAATACACAACAATAAAAACAAGAATAGCGATGGTGAAGCTACGGACTCGTGCGTCAAGAGTTACATTTGGGAAAAATGTTTGGCATTTCTTCAATTTACAAATTGCACTATTATTTTACAACGACAAATTCATAGAATTGATTTTCAGTCTAATTCCACAAAGAAACAAACATGTGTTGTTTTAATCAATTAGCAGCAATTGAAAATAATCGATTATTGGAAGGAGTTAGAGAGAATTTAGGATGATATATCTTCTATATTGATAATATAATAGATGTATATCATTATGCGTGCATCAAGAAAAGCCACAGAGTATATTTTGATCACCTTTTATTAGTTTACTTTTTTACAGGACGCGATGACGACAACTACATTTCAGTAAGACGTGCCTCAGTAACTCGTCAAGATAATACACAGAACTGCCGTACTGTTCTCATCATATTCGTACAGTACGTCCTTTGAAACGTTCGGTATGTTTCTCAGAAATCATAAAAACGTGTTTAGTGGTGTCCATATATGATAATTTTAAACCATTATGTAACTTATTGCTATTAAAATAGAAGTTTAATTCGTGTGCAAGCGGCGCTCGACCTCGCCTTACCATATCCATGTACGTATGCTATTTTTTATATGAAAAATTGAGCCAACGTATTCTGGGTCACGGTTTCATGAGAAACTATATGGCAGTAAAGTAAATGGTAACATCTATTTAGGCAATAATCTTAGGTTTTACAACAAAGTCTATTAAATGCATATTATCAATTTGCCGGATTGTCAGTTAAGTGCCATGTCAAAGGCTATGTTACAAAGATAATGCCGATCGAGTTTCTTGCCAGTTTTTCTCGATGATTGGGTAGTTTATACGGACCGGTGGTGGTTTTTGATGTTCATAAGCGCCTTCTTACAGCCCAAATTGTATAAAGGATTTTTGAATTTGATTGATTCATTCGTGAGAGTTGTGTGATTGATGTGGCCAGCATCCGTTTTTGAAACATTAACCCTGACATTATCTGCTTCACTTATATCGTATTTTCTAAACAGCAATGAGATAGTGTATATGAATAAATATAAGGTGCTATTTGCAGACGATACTTCACTTATCTATACATATAATAAAAATGAAGTGTCTCTATGTAATATTAAAATAACGTATTTTTACTGATTGGATATGAACGTATACACGAAACTGATAACAAAAATACAATTTTTAAAATTTTTGTCTGTCTGTCTGTATGTTCCGGGTAATCTCCGAAACGGCTGGACCGATTTTGACAGAATTTTCACTGACGGTTTAAACAATTACATCGTTTCCTTTTAACCAAAATGTACAATAATAATAAACAATTTAACTTAAAATATATAACATTTTCTTCATGAAGATTTGTATAAAAATATTATTCATTGTTGTTCTGTATGAAATAGAACGTTATTGAATGATGAGGTTGAATTGAATGAATGATATTCAGTGTTGCTTAGTACTTAGTATTTTAGGCATGTGTTCAACAAGGTTTCATATTTTAGACACTGTAAATTAAAACTCGTATTAAACGCATGTTCATATTTGTTTTGTAATAAGACCGGTCGTATACGAGGGGCGTATGTATATGGGTGTTAAATGAATAATTTAGTAGTAAATGATAGCTGTTTATTTTTAAAAACATATGTATAAAAACCTAGATGACGCAACTGAATCGCACTCGGGTCGCTCACTGTTATCACTTATTTATATAAAATTGGTTTATATGATAGATAATTTAAATACTGTTTGACCCATCACAGTGAAGGACGTTTTAATACTATTAATTTCGCTATAACTTGCCACTAGGTGACTATGCAGCACACTAACTTCTATAGCGTGATTTATTATGAATTTTTAGTTATGATACATACGATTAGATGGCGCTGTTATGTAATTTTAGATTCTTTATTTAATTTTCTTGACTAACATTTTAGCTACTAGACGTAAAAAACGTGTACTCTAGTATTATTTCATAATACAAATATATATCTTGATCTACAGGTTAAAACTATTTGTATTGTTTTTATACTCCTCTTTCTTTTTGAGTAAATGTTCTTTTATTTTGGTTTAAAGAAATTCATTTACACAAAAGAACATAGTCAACTTAATGAGAATTATATGAAAATATTTCTATAATAAACACAGTTCATTATCACTATAAATATATATGATTAAAAATGTGTATACTACCTACGCAGTATCGTTCATTACAAACATAGATATATTTATACGTCTATGGCTCGCAAGTATTCGTTCTGACTTGTAACACTAGCGGCGAGCTCCAATTTTAACGAGTGATAGTTGTATTTATAAAACGTGCAATGTGGATCGCTTAAAGCGCTATTATTTCTGGTTAACGACATTTATCGAAAATAAAAGCAAACATGTTATGCTAACTAAAACATATTATAAATGCAGAAGTGAGTTTGATTGTTTTTTTATTTACCTTATTTACCTTACCTACTTAACGGATTATCAGGACGGGTATATTTCATCCAGAAAAAATGTACTGTACATTAAAGTGAGAGACGCCGCGGGAAAAATCAGGTTAAAACGGTACTTAAAATTCTACAGTTTTGCGATAGACAATGCAGAGATAAAAGCGTGACTGTTAGATAGTGAGTAATTGTTAGTTCGCGGAACACATGAAGCGTTATTTTCATATCTATTTATAATACCCGA
Organism: Antheraea assamensis; assembly: GCA_035772565.1. Lineage (NCBI taxonomy): Eukaryota > Metazoa > Arthropoda > Insecta > Lepidoptera > Saturniidae > Antheraea > Antheraea assamensis. Next base: position 217,313 of record JAQQSE010000099.1, on the reverse strand, counting down.
TATGATTTACTGAAACAGTATGTTCAGAATTAACGGGGCGTTGTTTTCATTGTTTAGTCGTAATTGCATCGATAGAGGTCCGGCCTTATAGTTCATTGCTTAGTGTACGGGGTGGTAGAGACCCCGTACCCTATTGTGTCGCGATCACCACGCTCATGGTGACAAGCCCCAACGCCTAACATGGCGGCATGAAACGACGGCTACTTTGCAGGTTCTAGCATGTGAACACTATTTCGCATGAAGCTTTGGTTCATAGCAGAAGTTTGAACTTACGTAAATCGACGCGGTATCCGTTTATGTTACCACTAAGCCAATAGCCATTTTTTTTTTTCGACCTGACTCCTTTTTCGCCTTTCCTGGTGGGGTCTATTTTTACGATCTCACCAACCACCCCACATTATAATAATAGCACTCGAACATCTGAATGTTTCCCCCTTCAGTATAAGATGAATATATGAAATTCATAGGGTAAAACTGCATGTTTCCAAGACTCTAGGTAAGAGAAGTACTGTAGTTTAAAAAAAACCTCTTATCATTTGTACAACATGTGGGATCGGCGCGCATACGCGTAGCTAGTTCTAATTGGGCACTGTATCAAAATTATTTCAGAGGGCTATTCTACTACTGAATTATGTATTACGTGCTTCGCTATCCGCCCTTCCTAACATTAAGAACATTTGTGCAGAATTTCTCTCCTCGATGTAAGCATTTTTATCATTGCCTAAATCAGTAATATATTGGGTTCAGAAAAATTACAATGAAAATCTTTTGGCCTATTTCATTAAAAGATTATCTAATTTCTTATTTATAGATTTTCAAACGTAATGGTTGTTAATAACAGTTCATTATTATTTTTTTATTTTGAACATCAGTTAACCCTTAAATGGACAATGTTGTTTTTAAACAACATAACAGATAAAATTGACCTTCTTTTAATTTCTTGTTAATTTTGACAACTAGTTCTTATTTCTGAACGAATTTTGTACTTTTTTTAATGTTGGCAAAAAGTATAGTAAATTCATGTCTAGATTTTTTTACTCATTTTTCCTAGACAGTAATACATGTCTATTCCACAAATATATTTTTTTAAAACATGAAACAAAAATCGTCCATTTAAGGGTTAAGTTCATTTGGAAACGAGTGTACATCTATAGTCAATTAATCTTTGTACTTTTTTTTGGTCTACTCGTAATACGTGAGTTGCGCCACTGAGCTAATACGTATTTTGTGCGCTAATATTCGATTTATTAAAAAAAACTGTGTGTGTGATTATTTATGACCACATGAAAGAACCGAAAACTTCTTTATAAAAAATACAACAAAGCCAATGTCACGCGGTGTTGCTTAACTTCGACAAATGTTTTCAACACTCTACTCGACACTGTGTTTATCCCCACTATTTTGTGTCATACAAAAAGGTTGCGGATCGGAATTTCAAAGCGTCCCCATAAGAAAATTCATTTCGAAAAAAGAAATACATATTATACATTTTTATTGACAATAAATAAGTTTAAATTACTTCTTATAAGATCAGCTATCTGTTAGCGAAAGTTCCGTGAAAAATGGTTCAAAAGTTTTGGAGATAGTATTACAGACGAAGCCACGGATGACAGTTAGTATAAAATAAAGTAGTCTATGTCACCCGCTGTAATTTTAACTATCCGTCAGTGAAATTTCTGTCAAAATCGGTTCAGCCGTTTCGGAGATTACCCGGAACAAACAGACAGACAGACAAAAATTTTAAAAATTGTATTTTTGTTATCAGTATCGTGTATACGTTCATATACAGTAAGTAAAAAGTCGTTAGTTTGATATTACATACAGACATTTAATTTTTATTATATGTATATACATTTTATCTGTCTGCATTCCTTCGCTATATGAGTTCTAACTATGCCAAATTGAATTAAAAATGAGTAGAAAGTTTTGTCTTCACGCATTAATCTTTAAATAAGAAAAATTCCAAATTGTAACTAATATTTTATGCATTTTTGTTTAGACACACATATTGTGGCGTCGGCGCAGCAGTGGTTCTGGGGTCCCACGTCATTGTACCGGCGGTAGTTGCTGCCCTGTTGACGCGTAAAAACTCAATCCCCGCCATATTGTTTCCGCGAGTCTCTCTCGAGGTCAAACGTTTACGCGTTCCATTGCTACCGCGACATTGTCGAAACTGGTTTACAAATGTGTAAACAATATCTTCATCCTATTCACCTTGTTAGGAGTTAGGCAGAAATGTAGTAGGGATCATCAATCATTTCAAATAATTAATTAAATCAGCAACAATTTACAGCGGTGTTGCGACAATAAAAATTGTCCCAAAGAATATGTCGAGACAGTATCTATCGCGCTGTAAGTTAACTGATTCTTTAGCACGCACTATTGCTTAAAGTGCTTGTCAGATTTTAACATATAAAGTGTCGTTAGATACGTTTAAATTGTGCAAGTGGTATAAATTATGTATTGTTTTATACAAAAGGACCCATCTGAAGATAAATGATTAGCGTCGTCTCAGGTACAGGTTTCTTTAGGATGTTTTCCAAAAAATCATTGGTATACATTTTGGGTTCGAATCTGCGATATATCAAATAGACATTCCGTCGATAAAACTGTTCAACCACCACGAGCGTTATTGAATTAAAGAAGGGAAGAGAAATAAAAGTAACCGAACAACTTATTGATAAATTAAACTAATTAAATAATTCTATCACTTTTGTAACTTTATATTTACCCATAAACTTTACAATATCCATTACTGATATATCTATACATATAAAAATTGTACTGTTCGCTGTTTATCTGCAATATTCTTTGAAATGTCTGAACTCAGTTTACGGGGATTGTTAATGGTTGATAGACTATTTAGAGGGCATTATGAAGTCTATATATAATTACCGTTTTCCACAGGGGCTAAGCGGTAATGGTTAAATATAACAGAGGCAATATAAAATCGGCAAGTGTTATAAACGGCACACGAGTAACCCAAGTGAAACAGAAGTTGCATATCAAACCGCGGGCACTAACTAGTTTCATAGAGAATGTACGATAAGAAATGAGAGTAATAGAGCTTACGCATATTCCCTTTCTTTATGTATCCTAACCCGGATACAGTCCAAGCAGCTCCTTGCCAGCTCCTATATATTTTATCAAGTAACGACGCACGAACCTTATGTAGTCACACTGATAAGAAAAACATTATAGCTTGTTTTTAATGAATACTTTGTTATTTATAGTTCAGAAAACGTGAAAGCAACTGACAATATTATTCTTATTAGGTTTTTTGACACCTATACCAACTGGTAAAACCGAAGTCACTGTGCAACCACACCGGACGTGGTGCTAACAGGGCGTAAAGAATAAAGGGTTGTCAACGTGTAACATTATCAGATCGATTAGACCAAGAACGATCAATATTAAGCACAATTATAAGAGATTAGGAAAAGCCTGCGACTTCCTCTGCGTCTATAAAATGACAATATACATTATCTTCGAGTAACCCTAGCGATTTACTGCAGCGCCCATCGAGATAACTCTCAGATAACAGGATTTTTTTCCAACTTACTAGAAATGTAAGAAATAAATTTATAAAATACTAGCCTTTGCCCGCAGATTCGCTCGTATACTTCTGATTACGTGTATGCAAATTTTCATGGCGATCTTATGAAAGCGTAACAAACAAACAAATATTCACATTTATAATATTCAAACTCAAAATCAAAAAATACTTTATTCAATTTAGGCCGTAAGAAGGCGCAAAAGTTAAAGCATAAAATAATTTAGAAAAATTGAATTCTCTACAAATGTCTAATCATGATTTTTCCTGTTGTGTTGTGTTCAGCCATTAACAAAATAACAACAAAGCAAGAAATTTCTATAAAATTTGACTTTAGTGAGCTGTACTGTTTCACTTGTGTGTTACATTTAGATCGCAAAAAGTACTATTGCAAAGATCATCCTGAGTCTGAGTTCGATCGATATGATAGCATAAAGTTCCACCTAGTTATAACAAATTAAAAAATAATAATCAAATTGTACGTGTATATTATATGGGAAAACTTCTCACGCTCTGGGAGAGTACTTGAGTTATTATTAAGGGCTCCAATTTTTAGGCACTTTTTTTCAAAATATTTCCAACTACTTTTTGCTTCGAACCGAAAAAAAATTGTCTTTAAAAACACTCCACTAAATATATGCATACATATATATCTATAAACTCGTAAAATGTGCATAAATCACTCAAAGGTCAGAATAACAAGTAAAACCATAACGGATGATACGAAATGGGTTTATCGTTATACTTTTATCAATTTAATTGTAGTATATGACTTTGATTGTATTTAATATACAAAAAATTCTTCTCACAACTACAAATTTCCGTTACTAGTCGCCTTTGTTTATTACAAAATTGTTGTCTGTTACTATTTTCTACTGATATATCTATTTGATGTGCTCTACTTATTTTACATTTATTTATTTTAATAATACTTACTCAAATAATTATTACAAAAATTTGATCGGGATACATGTTAATATTGCTATATTTGGCAACCCAACCGAGTTAGGCAAGCGCCAGACGTCAGCTCAGTGCGACATTGATGTATATCAATCGATCTATCGCCTTAAGCTAAGACAAATTTCATCTTAATGTAGTGTGTATAATACGTGTATTAAGTTATATTTTGAAATAAAAAGAATTAAAATGCCGATCGTTCAAGTTACTAAAATGTTGTCTTCAAATGTTTACTTCCAGTTTTTAATTTAATTTTTTAGGCACAGTGCATAGTAACAAAGCTGCGAACGGTCTATGTAAGCTGTTTCACAATTCTGTGGGCAAATGGTTATCGACAGAATAATTCACGATATATTATTAACTTGATACAAGTTAATTAAAGTTTTAAGAAATTACTTTTTTTTTATAAACACTACGCATTCAGTAATATCTATTTTCTTGCCGCAAGAGAACGCAGACGAAAGTCGCGGGTGTCAGCTAGCTTTAAATATAATTATTATTGGAAAAGTATAACTTGAGAAATAAACGTCATAGATAATAAATATTCAATGTTCACATTTATATTTACTAGGAAGTGCAATTTGGCCGAGTATGAACGAATTTTAGAACCTCACTTATTTTTCGCTGTCCGCTTCACGTGAAATGTTTCTGGTGGTTACAGCCTACTTATTTCTTAGATGGTATTATAATTATATAGTTGAATTGCCTGGCTTATTACCACAAATATATAACATATTGGTTAATTCAAATATATAGTTTACTGTCAAAATTTCATCCCTGTTTATGTAACACAAAACACTACTTTCAATTGTAAGAAATATTTACCGGCAATTACAAAAGCTCTGAAATTTCAATGATAAAAATCTTCCTACCGACACTGTAAATGATACGCCGTGATGATAAAATCAGGTCAAGCGTCAGAACAACGATTAATCTGTTAAGAATTATAATTTCACACTCCTATTTGTGGCCTCAAGTTTTTTAAATGTTCAAATACTTACTGGTTTCAAAATCTCGACACTTATAAACAAACTATCATACGTTAATTATTCGTATTATTTCATAACAAATCACTGTTTTTTTACAATATTCACAGTCAACAATACGTCTACACACTGTACTAATGTAGAGTAAACTGGTTTTGTAATATAGTGTATATTCGTTCTTGTTGTGTTTACTACGGTGTTGCCAAGTTAAAAATTACAATTGTTACTGTCGTGTCCGTATTTTTGTTACATTAGAATAAAAAATACCACTGTGTCAGTTGGTAAGCACAATCGAAGAAGAACGGCGAACACCAAGAGGTCGGTAATCCATAGCCCGTTGTCATTGTCAAACTGTATTGCAAACTCTTTTTTGCTTGGTTAATTAATATTCACCTAATAATCCCAGAACGCAATACGCAAAATTATAACACTATTACGGCTGTTACATCTGATGTGTATTAGTCATGTTCCTGTGTAACACAATTATCATGCCTACACGTAAGTTACTGTTACTTGAGATGTATTTAATGCTTTCAGATAATAATTATAATTACAATAGATTTTGAAATTCTGTTTTAAGCTGTACATGATAAATTGTAGCAGGAGAAATATTTTTGTGAATACTATAACTACAATGAATGTATGAGTTGAACCCACGTGTAATGAGATTAGTTCCAATCGAACCTAGTAGAAATGGATGTATTAGTGGTCATCAGCTAGTTGAAATTCAACCATAATAAGGAGTACAATCTTTCTCCTTTGCGTTTTAATTATATGATAAATATTATTATCTATATTGTAGACTTAAGGAGCGTAAAGTATGATGAATAAAAACTCATGAATAAAGGCTCCAAATGGTCGATGGTATTAAAAAATCTGTTTTGTATTATAAATGACATTAAAGTTCGTTAATAGCTTTTAACCAAATTTTTAAAAAAAGAAAATCTTTTTAGAAACAGATCAGGAAAGATAGTGTTTTATTTTACTTATTATATAGACAATAAATCAAATAAATATAATATCATACACATGTCAAGTAGAGTGGAGTGACGTAAAAAATTGTTTGAAATCTACACTACTGTAAAGAGATGAGGTTTATAAGATTGTTCTTAAAGAGTAATTTCTGGAAATACTCGATACATTCTATAGTTTTGTACCGATAGCTAAACACGTTTACGCACAGTTACGAATTATTTAAAATTATTAAGTCTAATATTAAAAAGAAAATTTCTTTTTATATCTACCGAATTGAGGTTATCATATTAAAGGTATTTATGAACATAATCAGGTGACACATAATATAGCTAGACGATTATTAATAACAATAAATATCGCTAAAACATTTGTAAGTGACTGCTTATGTTTCCTAAATACAATTGTTACGTATTACGGAACAAAACCTACACAATACGTATTAATCGAAATACTTGGCAATACATATCAAAATGAAACGGTGTTACTAAATTCCAACAAATAATTATTAACAGCTTCCGAACTGGAATTCTTTAATATTAAATATCGTAAATTCACTTTATAAACTGCAAATAATATCTTTGCTAGCAATATTTTACGCAAATATATTATAAACATTAATAATACTTCTTATCACTAAGATATAAAGTCGAAAATAGTTTAGATAAACCGCAAAGTTATGTCAACATAGATAATCATGTCACAATAGAGACACCTCGCGCTATCTCGTTCACACTACCGGAGATTGACAGGTACGGTTTCGCATTCTGCGCACACGCAACGGTCGCGTACTACAATGACGCTACGTCAATAAACCAGTACGTAATGTGTGACGATTAAATCCTGGTTTTTTATTCAAGCTATATGAATTTTCGGTTTTTTCTAATATCTTAATTGAATTATCTTGACTATTTGAGAAACTGATAATAATTTGGGGGAATTTTTAAACGAATACATATGTGTAATGGTACGATTATTTACTTAGAAATTTATTTGTTATTCCATACTAAAATGATAGAAGCAATGCATCCCTTTCTGCAAAACGACAGCTTTCGTTCTTGATTCAACTAATTCCTAAGGATGACTTTAATGACTAATCTCAATTAGGACTACAGCATTTCTCAGGTTGATTTTAACTAGCTACAGGACGCAATCAGTCATTGCCATAGTGAGGACTGTATTTTTTATACAACGTATAAATACTCTAAACTTATATAAGTTCTTAAAAGCTAGTTTCTTTTTTTAATAGGTATTATGTTTCTAATATGTTATAAAATGTCTCTCTGTCTATCTATGAGTTTATTAATATGCTTATAACCTGAAAACGACTTAAGATATTTATATAATTCTTTTTATTGCCTGTTTTGGTACATATATTGTACAAGTTATGAGGTTTAAAGTAAATAATTGCACATAAAATATAGTATTTTTTTATGGCAACCATTAAATATTAACCAATACAATGCAAGAGATAATTGTATAGAATTAAATTTAAATAATAGTTTAGGTATTAAATATTGTGCACAAAAGGATCTTGCAACAAACGTTTAAGGACACATTTATAATTTTAAAAACCTGTAAATTGCCGGTGTACGACGCTTTCAAGGACTTTAGACAAAAAGGATAGAGATGGGACGAAAATGTATAAACTTAGTAGGATGGTTTGCTTTTGCAAGGGGATTATGTCTGCGTTTTGCCATAATGAAGGAAATATACCAGAATCGAGAGAGAAGTTAATGTTTTATAGAAGGAAAAATAATATCTAAGATTGGAACTATAAGATTGCGTCCAATACTATCGTAACCAATAGCACTGCTTAAAATAGATATGATAATTTTTTAAATGTCCCTCTCTATAACTGGGGAGAATGTGAATGAATTAATAGAAGACACAATGTCAAGTATACTACTAATACTTGATGTCTTGAGTTCATCACTAAGGACGTGACTTGTTCTTGAAAAATGACGATTTAAATCGTTTATATCCAAAGTAATGTTTGTGTCGTGCTGTTTCTTCTCAAAGCCTACTACTAATGTACGTAAAAATTTCCACACATCCTTTGAAGCAAATTTTTCTATTTTCTCTCACATTTTTATCTGCATATATGCATATAAAATCGATCTTGTATATTTGATATTGGTTAATCCTAATAACGTTTGATCAACTGTATTGAAAATTTTCACATCGAATAGTTTTTTCATGTGCAATGTTTTTGTGCTATCCATTATAATATAATTTACTACTAGGCGCCAATGCAATACATTAACTTCTGTACCATTCAATCAATCGAAGACATTATTAGTATATGTTATATGAACAGTCAAAATATATACACAATACCCTTTCTGCTATATCTCATCTATTTATTACAACACAGTAATTGTCAAAAATAATAATAATATCAAGTAATAGAATTCGAGTACGGAGCTGCGGGCACATATATTTAACTATTATATGCAATATACATAACTAGGGGTATCTGTCTGGTATCTCACGGATGCACTGAACTAATGTGGCTTTATAATTGTCTTAATGATTTAGATTTAGATATAGAGTTCATTAAAACCATAGAAGCTAAGTAAGAGTCGTCATATAACCAACTTTCTATTCTGTTGCCCGCAATTTTAAATGTGTGATGTCTTCTAAGATATGCGTTGAAATGATATGTTGTAAATGCCAATTTTTATTTACAATGAAGGTCCAATTACATAATAAGATCAGCCGTGTTATATAGATTCGAGCGCTTAGCTACGAAAGCAACGGATGAGAAAAGATTACATGTGGCAGAAATGCGAATGTTAAGATGGATGTGTGGTGTAACAAGAATGGATAAGATTAAGAATGAGTATATCAGAGGAAGTTTGAAAATAGCACCAGTGACAGATAAGTTGAGGAGTAATAGGTTATCATGGTAGGGTCATATTTTGAGAAGAGATGAAAGTCATGTAACAAGAAAAGTTTTGAGTTCGAAAGTGGACGGATATAAGAGTATAGGAAGACCGAAAAGGTGTGGATGGATTGTGTGAAAAATGATATGTATATAAAAAGTGTGAGTACTGAGATGACATCTGACAGGGGAGAGTGGAAATGGAAAACATGTTGTGCCGACCCTACTTAGGTGGGATAAGGGTATAGATGATGATGAAAGGTCCAATTTTATGATATGTAAATATAATACTATATTGGTTAGAACAACGTCTCAAACAACTAATTATTTTTTAATAACACGTAAAAAATAAAAATGATTACTGTGGTATATCCTTAGCAAATAGACAATACCATTGTGGACTTTTTTGTAGGCATTTTTAACATGTACAAGTCTGAATTATATATTTTTAATGTTTCTAATTTAGCCAGTAATACCAATGTCAGCGCCCACAAACTTCTAACGAGTTCATTAGGATACATCGAATAATGAAAAAAATTAATTTATAAAAATATGACATATATTATATCTACACATCAATCTTGCGGAACAAGTTTTTAAAACAGTGAAAATAGTATCAAAGTCCGTTGCGTAGTTTAGAAGAAGTAGCGGACATTCAACAAACGTTTTTGTTTTATAATATTTTAAGGTTATGTAGTATTTATTATGTTCCCTATATCTATTCATAACAATTTCCCGTACTGTTTCTATCATATCTTTGCTAGAATTGATTTAGTTTCAAAGAAGCAAGTGATTGTTATGCATGCCGCCGCCGGCCCACGCTTTGCCATTGTGTTAACCGTTTTTATATTTTTACCTACAATCATACTTGTGTTTATCGGTCTAGGTAGAATTCTTATATTTTATTGAAGGTATACAATGGTAGGAAAATAAAAAGGTATCCAATATAACTAGCTTTTATTTCTTTTTTAAATTAAATTACTGATTTTAGAAATAATATAAAGTATCTTAATTTATCTAATCAGGTAAAAGTTTGCAGCCTGTTTTCCAGAACTGCTTATGGGGGTGGTTGAACTGTCGCAAAATGTCTGCAAATTGCTCGACCGGTCCGTGGCTACACATTAAGGCTCCATACACGCGTATATTTATAGATTACATAAATATAAAATTTTGTTGTCTACGTGTTTATAATTCCCGTGCTTTTAAACGGCTTAACTGATTTTTTATTGTACCTATACGAGATCATTAGATGGTTCTTTGTTACAGTTGCACATGATTTCCGATAGGTGGCGCTGTTGTATAGATGCAGATTTTTAAAGTTTTCTATTTTTTTGTTTTATTACTCTCGTAAAAAATGTACAATCCAGAATTTTCAGCCTCCCAGTATATAGCAGGGCAACGACTACCTACACTACAGATTCATTAATATAAATATAAAAATGTATGTTAGTATATCTGAAATCGACAAAATCCAATAAAAATACCTAGTATTTAACAGATCACCATGAATTAGTTGGTACATTTATGTATATTTTTATAGAGAATGCTTTATGTTCTCAATATTGCTATAACTCGCAACAAGGTGGCGCTAAGTTATATTTTATTGTTATTAAGTTTAGTATTGTAATGTAATGTAGACGAAGTTTTTGGCGATTATTAGTGTTATATTTAAATATAAAAAAGCAGATTAGGTATATATAATAGCACTATGTATCCATATGTGCTCGCAGTAAAACTTTCTCTGTATGTGTGCGAAGCTTGGAATTTCTCGTAGGTTCGTCTTGCAGACGGCGCGGTGTACACATCCAATGCGAATTCGAAACAGGGATTACAGGAAATAACGTAGTCTCGACGCCACACCGTCTCGCGACGAGACAGTCTCGGAATTAATTTAGTATAAATGAATTCACTGTAACTGCGAAAACAAACAAGAGTTGTGCAATAAAATACTTCATAGTGTTTTGTAGTACATAGTAGTAATAATAGACTTTCTATGCTAGAAGTTACTTTTAGACTCACAAATCTTTTTAGTGTGTAACGTTTGAAATAATTTGCAGGGATGATAGGTTAGTGGTTAACGTATTCGGACATAGTGTCTATCGACGTAGGTTCGAATCCTTGCGAATGAGCCAGACGTTTGGGTAAAGAAAAACATCGTGATGAAACAATAGTATGGTGGTGGGGCTTCTTGAAAGAGTGGCTGGTTAGCTACCACTACTGCATATACATTATACACATTATAGCATTGACTGGTTAATTATTTTCTAAAATCTAAAATCACTATGTTTGTATTTTATAAGCGATAATGCGATACATCACATTTACTCAGTCCGGTGTAAATTTTAGCAAATTACTGTTTATGTTTATATTTTGTAATTGATGCCTAAAACGATAATCTGTAATGTCTTTGAAGACTTTGTGTAAACCAGAGGTTCCCAGATTTTATTTTATCTCATAGACCACTTTCATTGCTACCACATTGCTAAAACTCGACAAAAAATGTGAGTATTACATCTAAGTATGGAAATTAGCGTTGCTAAACTATGGAATATGAAAGTTTTTACAAGTGACGGTCGCTGATCTTCTTAAAATGTTATCTGCCTACATTGATAGGTGAAGTCGAGCCAACATTTTAGTTCTTCACTATCCAAAGCAGATAAATTTTTATGGAACCCCGCTTACGAATTGTGAACGCTTATTTTTTTGTCACGCCAACGTAGACCACCTCGAGTCTCCTCGAGTCTCCTCCTCGAGTCCACCTGGCCCACTTTATGAACTAAGGGTGTAAACAGTACAAATATTGGATTCAGTGTATTAATGAAGTTGTAGATGTGGTATATATATATATGGCAAAAAATTGTTTTTTTTTTCTTTATGCCAAAGGGCAGCAAACAAGCAGACAGCGCATCTGATGTTAAATGGCTACCGTCGCCTATGGACAACTGCAACACCAGAGGCATCACTGTTGTGTTGCCGACCTTTAAGAGCGTGTTTCAATCCTTTTTTGAAACGCCCCATGGCATAACTTTATATGTATGTATGTAACTTTGTATGTGCGTGCGTAAATAGTTTTTACTTCAACATTTTGATGGATGTTCTAACTTTATTGGAATAAAAACATTGAAACATTTTAAATATGACAAATATGCTGTGATGCTTAAAAACCGAGCAATAGCCATACAGATTATAGATCAGAAAGTATGGTTACAGGCCGGAATGGGAAAGGGCGCGAGTTCTCGGGGTCAGAGGACGTAATGGGCGTCTGAAGAGAATAGAGTAGCACCGATAAGAACCGTAAAGTGAATTTCTACATCAACGTGGCACCATGCTGCACTGCTCAATCACTCACTGATCGTTCACTGCAATCTTGATTTACAAATAATTTCTTTGAAATTATCTATCCGAATCGAAATTTTATTAATTACCTAAACGGGAGTGAAAAACCGTGAGTATTTAATTAATGATATTAAATAACTTAGTCTACTTAATGAAATTCTTATGAATAACTGACAGTCACGAATAACTTAAAGTGTGGGTTTGAAAGTAAATTCGTCCCCAAAGGAAGCTTAGGCTTCTGAAGTATCATAGGAAGTTCTATTAGATACATCGGTAGTAAACAATAATGGTGCAGTCGAAGCGAGTGAAACCACGTGCAGCCCTAATATCCGTTATGTAGAAATTATTTAAACGAATTAGTTATGAGAGAATCTGGGGCGGGATCACTAGTGTGTGAAATTACAAATATAACAACAGAGTGAAATATTAAAGCGGCGCGGGACGGATTCAACCCTTTGTGTTAGTAAATATTTGATGAGGCAGGGCGTGGTTAGAGCACACCCCTTCACGGGGGACGTACCGGCTGCGACACGCCCCGGGGTGACACCCTGCTCCTCAGTCCAGCGCCCGGGAGCCGTCAATGTTCACGTATGTTATTTAACGCGACGTTAAAGTGCCGATCTGAGTGAAATGTTATCAGATTCATTTGTGAGATTCTAAATTGGTTTGTGAATTAGTGTTGTCCCCCGGCTTGGCACGCCTGTAACAAGTAAGGATATATTTTCTTTTGTAGCCTATTTGAACGTAGGTATTGACGTAGGTTCAAATCATTGCAATGATCCGGAGCTTTCGCTGAGGGAAAACATCGTGATGGATCAACAACATGATGGTATGGCCTTTTCTAATCTCCGCTTAACTATCTAGCACTCTCAAATTGAAAGTCTGTCAACAAGTCCTTAAGGTAAGCTGTGGCAGCTGCATTTGAGAAGCAGTTTACTAAGATTAGCATGTTAACTATCTTAGGCCGCATCATTATTCTTGTATGAGGTGAGATTGTGACCAAAGGTGTGAGAGATAATGAAACGGCTCTACGGTACTCTCATCCGTAATGATGAATGGTCAGGAAGTACAGTATACATATATTTAGCAGGTATGGGCTCCGTCTGCCGCGTGGTTCTTACACGATTGAAGTCTGTACATAAAGAAGTTTTTTTTTTGTTAACCAACCAACTTTGCCGTAGATCTATACTAAATCTCTATTACGTGGATCAATAAGTCCCGGGACTCACAGATAGATGGCGTTGCCAACAAAAGTTCCGTATGATTTTTTATGAGTATCAATCTTTAAAAGATATCTTTCAAAATTTCATGACATTTTGATGTTCGGTCCACGAGTTACAGTAATTTAAGTGGCACTAGTCTTGAAATTCTCAAAACAATGGATTCGAAACTATATCGTGTGTTAATTTATCATGGATTTTTTATGAAAAAAACACACAGTGCAAACTCAGCAATGGCTTGAAAAGTGCTATGGGGATTCTGTTCCACCAAAAGCAAGCACTTATCGGTGGTATGCTTACACGTGGTCGTACAATCACTGAAGATACTGAACGCTTCGGCCGGCCAAATGAGGGAGTTACACCGGAAAACATAAAAAATGTTCACCTAATCGTTTTTGAAAAGCGTAAATTAAAATTGCGTGAGATAGCTGACCCCTTAAAGACATCATACGGCAGTGTGTACGCTATTTTGCAGGAACATTTATCTATGAGGAAGCTATTGTCAAAGTGTGTGCCACGTTTTTTCACGGTGGATCAAAAACGACGTGTCGTTGATTCCGAGCGCTTTTTGGAGCTGTTTCGCAGAAATAAACAGGTTTTTTTGCATCGGTATGTGACAATAGACGAAACCTGAATTCAACACTACGCTCCGAAGTCAAAGTGATAGTCAGCCATGTGGAATGTAGTCGATGAGAATCATTCAAAGCGGCCGAAAACGCAAATGTGGGCCGGTAAGGTTATGGCCTCAGTATTTTGGGGTACTCACGGAGTTTTGTTCATCGACTACCTTGAAAATTATAAAACGATCAATAGCAACCTTTCATTAGCCAATTGAGAAACGACTTCAAGTGAAGAAGAAAAAGTAGCTCTTTCACCAAACAATGCGTAGTGTCACAAGTTGCTGGCTAACATGGCGAAATTGCATGAACAATTTCAATAATAAACTCCATGCAAACAAATGTAGACCTAAGTCAAAAGACAATTGGCAGCATAAGCTTAAAGAACTTTGAATAATAACATATGATGTATTGTAAAAGTATAGTTTTTATGCAAAATGTATTTTTAAATTATTTTTTTCATTTGTACGAACTTTTTTTTTTTTACTAAACCATGTTATTAACAATATACGTCGGGAAATTTTTTTAAATATAATCTGCCATTTTGAGATCTGGTTCCTAAAAAATCAGCCGATAATCAATTGTAAGAAAGACCGAATTCAACGAGACTCAAACATTTCACATTGTATAAATACTCCAATAAAACCTAGTATTATTCTATACTGTACTAGTTTATATCCGCAAAGAAACCTCAAAAAATGCACCAAGGGAGGAGATTCTACTCGAACTAGGAAATAATCGCCAAAACGCAACACTTATTTCAAGGCCAAAGAGAATTCGTTCTACAAGATAGATATTAAGATGTTAGAGAAGCGCTGGACTGATTGTGTTGTTCTTGAAAGAGACTATGTTCATGAATAAAGTCGAGTTTTGCCAAAAGTTTGTGCCAGGACTTATTGATCCACGTGTTAGATATTTATGTGTTCAGTACGTTCAGACATGTTCTTTAAAGGCAGAGTGTTTTAAACAATGGATGAACAGAATATTATCTAATCACTTTGAACATGCTAGACACTTTCAAACCCCATCTTTGTTTAGCAGATAGCAAGCAAGTAAGTTAATATATATATGTATATATATATATATATATATATATATATATCTAGTCTTGCCATAAATACTGAAACAAAGAAAATAAAAAAATGTCTATTGTAAATAACATTTATTACTTTTACAGTGTGTTTTATATAAATATAAAACAATTTAAAATATAAAAAGCATATTCGAAGTGGTCTCCTTTGGCTGCAATACAGTCCTTTAAACGTTGAGGCCAATTATCAATAGAAGCACGCACTCTTTCCATGGGAAAATGCTTCACTCCCAATCGTACGGATTGTTTTAAAGACTTCAAATTATCATGGCGTTTAGAGCAAGCCGTACTCTCTAAAACTGACCATAAATCATAATCCAGCCGATTAAGATCGGGACTAGACGACGGCCAGTCTTCAGCTCTGATGAAGCCCGTAACGTTCGTTTCCAACTAAGACTGCATAGACCTAGCTATATGACTTGGCGCCGAGTCGTGCTGGCAGGACCATTCTTGGTTATTGTACATGGTGTTGTTAAGGAGCTTCACTACCTTCTCAAGAATAGTATCTTGATACACTTGTGCCAATGTTTTGATACCTTTTTCACAAAAGTATGGCTCAGTCACTCCTTTATAGCTAATACCCCACAAAACCATCACTGACGTCCGATAATGCCCACGTTGCACTCTGTCGACTAATTGGGAAGCTTCCTTAGAGCTTTGAGTATAAATACGGTCATTTTTTTGTTAAAATGTTGTTCAATTGTAAAAATTTTCTCATCCGTAAATAAAAAATTTCTGTGACCTCCCTTTGCGTACCGCTTCAGTAGTTGTTTACCACCCTATTCTTTTTTAAATTATCAGTTAAGAAATGACCAGTACGTTTCTTACAGGCTGCAAGTCCTAAGTCATCTTTTAAAATACAAGACATGATTCTAAGTGCTATCTTCATCTCCCGAGATAAAATCTTTTGCTTTCGGACAGGATTTCTTCGACTTCTTTCCCTTACTGCTTTGACCACCTTTTTCGTACGAACACAACGTGGAAGTCCAGGTCTTTTTCTATCACAAACAGAGGGGGTCTCATTGTACCTAGTAATAGCCCGGTACACAAACATTTTACTAATACCAAGCGTATGGAGAGAAATCACATATTAGTTCGCCTAAAACTGCATTTAAGATTCTGAGAGAAAGGATGTTCTTCTGTATGGGAATGAACCTGATTAAATTTTATATTTCTAAAATTAATGGTGAGGTAGGTACAGTATATTTGATTATTGCTAGAGTGTAGAACGTCATATTCTAATTAAAATATCTCCGTAGCTAAGGATGGACAATTGAAAAAAATGATGAGCAATCGAAAGTATGTCCTTCTGTATGGGAATTAACCTTATTAAGTCCTAATTTTCTAAAATCAATGGTGGGGTAAATCCAGTATATATTTTATTACTAGAGTGTAGACCGCCATATTCTAATTAAAATATCTCTGTAACTAAGGGTGAGCAATAAAAAAACGATGAATTTCTACTTTTCCCCTCAATTTTTACTTTTTAGAATTTAACTTATCAATAATGTAGGAAAATGAAATACATTCAAATGCATTATTCCAAAATTCTCGATCTCTCAATGTTTTCCGCCTTAAAAATTGACTTATCAAAAAAGTAAAAATTGGGCAAACGCGGGCAAATGACATACTCCAAGAAACCACATTGACATTTTCCACTTTTCAAAGGTTTTTCGGACGTTGGCCAACGCAATATAAATCTTTCATAATACTTTTTATACAGGTGGCCAAAAATGGGTAATCAATGGATCAAAGCCCTCTATGAAATCGTTACGCGAAATTCAGTTTTTGACAGAATCTTAATTTGTTATTTAGCAATTTTTGTGTTGTTCATAATTTTGCATTATTTAAGCCTATACTGTGTAATATGAATAGTATAATAATGAATAGTTTCTTGGTTATTATGCAGAAGGAAAGTAGATGGAAAGTAATACTACACAAACCATTTTGTTAGAACACTGAAGTTATCATACACATACACTTTATAGTAAGAAGTTAACCTTTAAAAAGAAGAGAAAAGATGTCATTATAAAATGGCGGTATCCAATCGGCACCGATGACGTAACGCTAGGTCAAAGCGCGACCCAACTGTTGCGGAAAGATAATGCACAATTTTCGTTTTGTAGTGTTTCAAATCTGGCAAATGTTTCTTCCTAAAACATTATCAATAAGTGACTTTGAGCGTACGTCAATAGCAACAACAAATTATTAACGTCTTCATTCCATTATCTGTCAATCTGACGAAATGAAAATCTCTTTCGCTCTGTAATCTATTTAAACGGCTCAAAGAAGTTGGTTACCGCGGCGCAAAATTACATTTATCTCTGTATAAAAACAATATTGTCCTTATTACCACGGAATATGGTTGAGTTTTTACTACAAAATACGTTATAGATGGCATAGTTACATTTGTATAATTTTAAGGTAGTCGGTAACATTTTTGATTTTCGCCGCGGGAGGTCCCCCGCAACGCGTGCGGGAGGCACGCCATCTGTTATCGACTTTGCGAAACTAGTTTACCTTTAACAGACTAGCTGAAGTCTGTCGTTTCGTTCGTTTAAATTTATCATTCAACATAATGCTACTATTATCTCGGATTGTCGTAAACCTATAATATATTAATTACTCTATATTTGTTATTTGGTTCTGAGTAGTCTCCTGGTGTAGCTTCAAAAGCCATGTTAATAAAATGGAAATGAGAGACCTTTAAAAATATCCCCTTTCCAATTAAAACATAATTTTCCATGACGAAGAACTGAGGTATTAAAAAAAAACAGACGAATCGCGAATCTCCATTTTAAGGTCAAAATTTACAAAAGAGTTGTCGATGCACACGTGGTATTTCTGTTGTAGCAAGCTTCTATAGACTGCTATGACCGTACGTTTGTTTGCCATGGTGGTGCCTTTGTTTCATTCGGTTTGTATATTATGTGATTGGTAACATATAACAAATAATAAAACAATATGAATTCTAACGTGTCACGAAAGTTCTCTGAAAAGTTCTAATAAGAGGGCCATCATCTTGTTGGAACACTGAAGTCACTTTGTAATAGTTAACAACTTAATTATGACAGTAATAGTCTTCAATAAAGAGGATGATGACTAAAGTACTGAACGGAACTGATGATCTTGCTCAGTGGGTTTACGGAGAGGGAAATACCCGTGCGCCGCATTCACTAGGTTAATTCATTACTTAACTGTGAATTTATTTTATAGTATGCTTATTAATTGGTAATTAATCATTGTTTTTTTTTAGACTTATATGAACTTGTAAACGTAGGTGAGTAGGTTACTGGGGTTGACACTTTATTTAGTGTTTTTTTCACTCTGTTAATACACTTGAACATTTCTAATTTCCGCTTTGACTTTTAATAACTGCATGATACGGCAACAAGGCGACGTAGTAACATTTCTAATAGTAGACAAACATCTTGGAAAACGTTCAAAAAGTGTAGGTTTATTTACAACGCCTTCCGTTACTATCAAATGATAGCGCTATAACTGCATTTGATGAGTACATAGAAGAAGAAGAAGAACACTATATAGAACAACGTATATAACTAAAGCGTACTCCGCGACGTACTTTACAATCTATTAATTGGGTATTTTTATACGCATGATAATTATTGTACCTCAACAAACTCCACACTAGTAGATTTAGAAAAAGACTAGCATGATTTGAATATTAGAAACAATCATAAATTGGTCACCCCATGTTCCAGGCTCAGTAAGGTCAGTAACAGTTTATGAGGTAAGTGTTTGATTTTACAACAAAGTCCCAAATGGAAATAATACTGCTCTCTGTATACGCCGATAAAAACAATATTATAAAAATATATAAAATGGTAAACCCGATCAAGTTTGTTGCCGATTCTTCTAGATGACTGCCATGTTTATCCGAATCGGTGATAGTTTTGACGTTAATAAGTGCTTTCTGGTGGCTAAAATGGAATAAAATAAGTTTAATTTTGATTAGCCGGGACAGATTGCATTATTCCAACGTAATTCCGATAACACATTATTTAAGATATAATTATTATGCTGTTCGCCATTCGTTATTATTATTGAGAATGACAAGAATCGGCCGGTGTTATCGCAACGTGTGTGAGTACACATGAAGTCACGATAGGAATAACGACTATTTCTAGTGTCATTGTTATTCACTGCAATACGATACAAAACAGCAGTATAATTGGTAATAGTTAACAACAATTGTAAAGTAATACAACAATGTGATTCATTGTTGATATTGTAGTTGTTCTTGTACATTTGAATTTGGAATCTGTCATTTTTTTTTTTTTTTTTTTTATGAGAATGGAGGCAAACGAACAGACGGGTTACCTGATGGTAAGTAATCACCGCCGCCCATGGACACCTACGACACCAGAGGTATCACAGATGCGTTGCCGGCCTTTGAGGAAGGAGTAGGCTCGTTTCTTGAAGGTCTGTGGGTTGTATTGGTCCGGAAACGCTGCCGCTGGGAGTTCATTCCAGAGTGCCGACGTACGTGGGAAGAACGCACGTGAGAACCGCACAGTAGACGACTTCCAACCATCGAGATGACATTGATGGAATTTCGTTTTATGGCGAGTCGTTCGGTAATGGAACTCAGCAGCAGGTATCAATCCGAATAGTTCTTCAGAACACTCTCCGTGGTAGATCTTGTAAAGGACGCAAAGTGACGCAACATCCCTACGAAGCTCCAAAGTGTCGAGCCCTAAGGAAAGTACCCGGTCGTCAACGATTCTAGCCGCTCTCCATTGGATTCGGTCAAAAGGAAGTAGATGGCATTGCGGCGCTCCGGCCCAGAGATGAGAACAGTATTCCATGTGTGGCCGGACTTGCGCCTTATAAAGCTGAAGGCGGTGAACCGGTGTGAAATATCGTCCCGCTCTGTTAAGGATACCTAACTTTTTTGAGGCCAGTTTTGCTCTACCTTCCAAATGACCACCAAACTGAACGTCGCTAGATATGTCGATACCGAGGATACTAAAATTAGGCTCAGCAGCTAGAGGAACTCCTTGAAAATTAGGGAGTGCGTCAAAAGAAGTTTTTTTGGCGGTGAAGGCGCATACCTGTGTTTTTGTGGGGTTAAAATCGACTAGGTTTTTTCTTCCCCAATCCAAGACACGCTCCAATGAGGTCTCTATCTCGGACACAAGTTTGTTCCGGTACTCGTTAACGCGTTCCCGAGAAACACCTGCACGACTGGTATATAGAGCATCCACAGTACTGTCGTCTGCATAGCAGTGAATGTTACAGATGTTCAACATATCATTAATATGCAGAAGAAATAAGGTAGGGGATAGCACACAGCCTTGTGGGACTCCAGCGTTCACGGGCTTGAGATCCGAGCATGCACCGTCAACAACGACTTTTATGCTCCGCTCCGTGAGGAAACTGGATACCCAATTGCGTAGTTTCTCGGGAAGTCCATATGAAGTAAGCTTTGAGAGAAGCGCTTTGTGCCAGACCCGATCAAAAGCCTTAGCGATATCCAAGCTAACGGCCAGAGCCTCCCCCTTTTTTGTTCATTGAGTTTTCTCATTTAGATGTCAATACATTGTACAGTATTTTGTGATATTAAAATGGAGTGGCGTGATAAAGAGAACCGAATCGCTGTGAGTGCATTACACAAAGTAGGTATGGAGCCAAATGCAATTTTTAGAAATCTCCATACGCTTGGTATTAGTAAAATGTTTATGTATCGGGCTATTAATAGGTACAATGAGACCTCTTCTGTTTGTGACAGAAAAAGATCTGGCCGTCCACATAGTGTTCGTACGAAAAAGGTGGTCAAAGCAGTAAGGGAAAGAATTCGAAGACATCCTGTCCGAAAGCAAAAGATTTTATCTCGGGAGATGAAGGTAGCACCTACAACCATGTCTTGTATTTTAAAAGATGACTTAAGACTCGCAGCCTATAAGAGACGTACTGGTCATTTCTTAACTGATAATTTAAAAAAAGAATAGGGTGGTAAAATCAAAACAACTACTGAAGCGGTACGCAAAAGGAGGTCACAGAATTTTTTTATTTACGGATGAGAATTGTTTTGAGCAACATTTTAACAAACAAAATGACCGTGTTTATACTCAAAGCTCTAAGGAAGATTCCCAATTAGTCGACAGAGTGCAACGTCGGCTCTATACGACTTTAGTGATGGTTTGGTGGGGTATTAGCTATGAAGGAGTGACTGAGCCATACTTTTGTGGTAAAGGTGTCAAAACATTGGCACAAGTGTATCAAGATACTATTCTTGAGAAGGTAGTGTAGCCTCTTAACAACACCATGTTCAATAACCAAGAATGGTCCTTCCAGCAAGACTCGGCGCCGGGTCATAAAGCTCGGTATACGCAGTCTTGTTTGGAAACAACCGTTTCGGATATCATAAGAGCTGAAGACCGGCCGTCGTTTAGTCCTGATCTTAATACGCTGGATTATGATTTATGGTAAGTTTTAGAGAGTACGGCTTGCTCTAAACGCCATGATAATTTGGAGCCCCTAAAACAATCCGTACGATTGGCAGCGAAGAACTTTTCCATGGAAAGAGTGCGTGCTTCTATTGATGACTGGCCTCAACGTTTAAAGGACTGTATTGCAGCCAATGGAGACCACTGTGAATAAGCTTTTTTTATTTTAAATTGTTTTATATTTATGTATTAAACTAACACACTGTGAATGTAATAAATGTTATTTGCAATATAAATTATTATTTTTTGTTTGTTTCAGTGTTTATGGCAAGACTAGGTATAATAGTCTAGAATATAAATGACTAAAGATACAGTACGTTTAACTTTTATATATGATTCAGGGTGCTCGGTTTCTAGTGACAAAGTAAACTAAATATATTAAAGATGAAATACAAAACATTCATCTTAATCGTAGGAAATATTTTCATAATCACAAATAATTGTACAAATGGCCATTCAGTGGTGAAATTAACGAAATTTGAACGTTACTGGGATTCTTTTGTCAAAGATGATTTTTACTCTGTGTGAGTATTTACCACAGACTAACATGTGTCTGACATTGGCAGATTTTTTTTTTTTTATAATTTTATTATTACTAGTAATGGTATGAGTGGTTGAAATTATGTCCTTAAGAATTTGAGTTGTAGCACCCGTACTAGGCCTAGCCTGTATCACATGTACTACCGTTTGAGTCATAAAGGGCGTTCATAAATTACCTGAGGCGTTTTTGATGATTTTTTAACCACTCGCCGCCCTCTGGTGAGATATCGTGACATATATCTCGGCCCCCTCCCTCCTTCTTTAATCGTACTTGAGATTTTTCAAAATTTGTATTTTGAGTATAAATTCGTTGGATTTATTCAAAGAAAACATAATTTGCTTCATTTACATTTCGATATATCAATACTAAATAACTTTGTGTCAGATTTCGGTATATTTTATTTTAGAAACATCTTTTACTTTAAGTTAATCTCACATTCTCACATTTTTACACAATTTTTATTACCTGAAAAAAATTACGTGATATTTGCCGAGCTCCTCTCTCCCCCACGTGACATTTAGTGACATCCAGCTTTACCTTCCCCCCTCCCCCTCACGTCATTAACGGATGGACGATATTTTATTTAATGTTTATGTAACATATATTAAAAATTATGTTTTTGTGTATAAAAAAACATGTAATAAGCGTTTTTAAGTATAAAATGAATCATGTCATGTTATCCAGATTTATTAATAAGAAGGCAAGCACAGCTAGCAATATTAGTAGTTAATATTATAGTTAGAATGTACTGTAATAAAGCCACAGGTATGCAAAAGAAATCTCCAAAACATTGTCATTCATAAATAATGAAGCATATGAGACGAGAAGCGCCACGCTGTTGTGTTTAGGCTCTGCTCTCTCGTCTCGGTTATTGTTTCTATTAGTTAATTAGAGAGTGTCACTGTGAGAGAGAGTGTCCTCCGAGTGACGTCACTCCGGGAGGGACACCGCCGGTCGCGGCCACTCCACAGGTGGTCCGCCGCGGCCGGCCCCTTCACAAATGGAGGTTTGCATTTCGGCTTCCAATAGTCTTTTTAGCTTTTACTCCTGTAGTGATTTGAAAAAAGACCTGTCTTTCTATAATACATTTTAGGTCTTAACGTTTGACCACAGTCTTATCATGTTAAATGGTGATGTGGTTCAAATGATAAATACGCTAGCACTAGAGGTACTGGCTCTCAAATGCAGCTGCCGGAACACACTCATAGGTGGTTGGTGACAGATATTTAACTTAAGTGTGGTTGATAGCCAGACGGGCTTAGAAAAAGACCTACTAGCATGCTAAGGTGTTATCGCGATATTCACCGATAGTTTACGTTCATTCGCAATGATTTGAACCTACGTCCTTCGATGCGGTGTCCAGATACGCTAACCACCGAGCTATCACATTAAATTGGAACACTTCAAATTTAAAAACAATGCAGTTTGAATACATGAATATTTTCTATGTATACATGTACTACACAGAAGCATGTATGTATATTGGTATGTCTGAGATCGAAAAAATCTAACGTTATTTGATCAATCATCATGAGATTTGATATCATCCATTGTACTATAACTTGCTACTAGATGGCGCTCTAATACATCAATTCACATACCGTTCAACCACCCTTTATTAAAATTAATATACATGTGTGATATCTGAACACAATGTATATTTGCAGTATCCGGCTTTTGATTTGTCCTGTCCAGGAGGAGACTGAGATAGTCGGCTAAGTTCGGTTTCGTATATCTATATCTATCGTAATCATTGTGCTGTGCGATAGAGACAACGCTTTAAAAAACCGATGCAAGCCGATCTTAGCCGAACGTCTCATTCTTTTGCCCGAATTACCAACTGAAATGTCAAAGACTGTACACTATATTAATTTTGCTATAATTCAATTATTTGTCACAAATAAGTGCGGAGCCACGGGCCAAGGTAATATTTGTAGAGAAGAATATAGTATAGACCACGCGAACGATTGACTTGTTAACTGCTAATGTGATCCGAACCGTTCGGGACACAGCCGGGGGCTTAAAATAGCGAGTTTGAATAAATGATGCAAGTTAATGTGACGCGTCCCACGGGGTCTCCAGTATACTTCGCTGCGCCCTGACGAGTCCCCGGGCCCTGTTAGCGAACAAACACACACCCAGTGTCTACTAATAATATCTGTGGCAAATGCATACAATTCTATTCGGTGGAATGAAACGAATTGAAAAATATGTTTCAAGGTCCCGTAAGTTGCTCTCGGCCTGCAATACTGCACGTTGATAACAAGGGTCAATGTTATTGATATTAAGAATGTATGTATACAATTAGGAAATCTTATGGACGAGCATATACTTATAGACATTACTAGCTTTTGCTCGCGGCTACGTTCGTCTTTTTTTAAGCTTCTTTTTGGTAGGGGAAAAAACTTATGGGTTCGCGTCACTGATGAGCTCGACATGCTCGTAACGTATTATGCTTGGGGCAGACTATAAGCGACGCATAGTATAACGGCCTGTATACATGTAATATTGTGTAGAGCGTGTGCAGCTCGTCGTATGTTTGATTAATTAATAAACTGTATAACTGTGCCAATAAATGTGAAACCCGGAGTCATGCTAATCGTTTTAATTTACAAATTATGAAATTTTTAATAACTCGGACCATAATTTAATTAGATATGAGACATGTATAGTTAAATAGACACATTTCGTATAATAATGTATATAGGTATAAGGTATATAAGTGAAAAACTAAAATGTCCTTGGTACGATCAACTACATACTACATACTACAAGCTACAAGCTTATACATACTTTTGAAGTGATGGTGGCTCAGTTGGTAGTGTGTTCGGACACAGCGCCGAAGGACATAGGTTCGAATCCAAGCAACTGAGTCGGAGCTTTCGGTGAAGGAAAACATCGTGATGAAACCATAGCATGGTGGTAGGGCCTTTTCGAAGTCCGTCTGGCTAGCTACCACCCTCAAGTTGAAAATCTGTCGCCGAGCACCTGTTGGTGTGTTCCGGCAGCAGCCCTTGAGAGCCAGTCTCGCTCTAGGTTAAGCGTGACTTAACAAATTAAACTCAAAAACATGTAAGTAACCGATTAACAAACAATTGTTTTACATCTCTACAAACTCTTTAATTATAAGAGCGTGAATATAGAAGCGATAAGGGTGAATGAATAGTCGACGAGGGGTTGTAATGTATACTTAGGGATCGACACGACAGCGCTCGAGTGAGCCCGCGGCCTGGCCCTGGTTAATCCTCTTAGTTAACTATTTGAGCCTATTGTTGATACAGCACTAGTAGTACGACCCGGAGTCACGCGTCATTTTCTGCTTAAAATGTTCCTCAGAATTGTCCAATATTTTTTTATACATAAATAGGTTAGGTGAATACTTCTAGTACCTATTTTCTCTTCTGTTTTTTCTTTATATTTTGGTTTTGTTTAGTAATTACTGCAGAACTTTAGTGTTGTTATCAATAAAAAAAAATGGAAATCCTTATTGTTTTTCATACCATCCACGATGCGGTCTTGATTTGTAACACTTATTATATTTGTATAGTACTAAATAAAAGGTATCATTTAGAACAAAAAAACAATACGGATAATACTAAAGATGGTTTGATTGGTGGAATATCGATCCGATGTCCGCAGGTTCGATATTTGTTATGTTTGTAGCTTTTTTTATAATCATTATTTATAATTCTCTATTCGCCATACTTCACGCTCCTCGCGTCTATAATCTACAATTTTAAAAATATTCGACACAGGTTGTAATGTCTATACATGAATACGTGAACAACAAAATTTGTATCCGTTATAACGGTAGTGTTTCGAACCTTATACAATTACAAGCAAATTGTGTTTAAAAGGAATGTGTTGGATTTTTCAAAAATATTAATAAAACATTTAATACTTAATTATAAAGATAACAATGTAGTACGTTGAATCAGGGGATAGATGTCGTTTAAAACAGATCAATTGAGACGCGTTATTATAAACCCGTCACAGTAAAAGCGACTTGGCTTGTCGCGTTTGACGTCTCACTTTGAGTTGTCGTTGGATCGCAGGTCTCCCGGCGGACGCCGTTCCTTTTAGATTGCATAGTTCTTAACGAAGTGAAAATATAATAATGATTCGATTTAATAAAATGTGTAAAACCACAGGAGTTAGTTAGGTAATGGAGTATTTGTTTGTCAGGTGGTATTGACATAACGGAGGGGCGACGCGCCGTGGCCACTGAATTAGCTAATGAGTCTAGCGAGCGGTGACCGTCGCCGCCGTCGCGCCACCTCGTGGACACAATGCGCTATTGTGTTACGTATTGTTTAGGGCGAACAACTTACGCGTATTTCACTTATTGACTCAGCGCTTTTGACAACGTTCTTTCGTCATCGGATACTAGTTTATACACGTGGTTTCGCTCGTACTATTTATATATTACTAGCTTTTGCCAGCGGCTTCGCTGGCATTAATGAAGATTTGACCTATCCCTCGGTAACATCACATATTTTCTGGATGAGCGTTACCATATATCCTTTTCTGTAGCTCTGAGAAGGTGCATGCAAATCTCGTGAAATGTTATAAACGAGCAAAATCACATTTGCAATTTATAATATTAAAATAGTGACTGTCTTTTATGTATTCTGTTGTAACTTTCTCATTATTACCTGTACCACCGTTGCACATAGTTTAAGTTATCTTTGTTAAATTGTCTCCTTCCTGCTTAGCCCCGATATGATGTGCAATTATATGCGTGGACTAGATGATAGTCTGATAAGTCTTCTATTTGTGTGTAAAAGAACTTCAAGGCGAATTCAATACTTCTATATATTCTTTCCTTATCTGTAGAGTTGATCTTGAAGGAAGTACTATCGTAGGACTCCTCGGAGTGATAACAAGATCCGACTATATCTACAGTGGTCGAACTGTTTTATATTTTTAACTCCAGATTAGTCTCCTTACGGGATGAATTTTCTAGTGGCCTCTCTTAATACTGACCTAAGTTATTTAGGCAATTCGTGTGTTAAATGTTTCAACTCCCGACGGTTGAGGCTGCACTTCGTAAGATTTTTCTTTATTGTTGCACGACAAAGTGACGGCACTGTGTCTGATGAGTGACATCATATTTCGAAAATCACCTCCAAAAAATTTACTGTGTATCAGCAGTCGACGCTATGACGTCGGACGCAAGCCCTCATCTAACTATACCATGACTGATTTCTAAACGCGGCAAGTTAGAATGAACAACGCGACAATGAATTTTTTTGTATAAACACTGCCAAATGACCTGCATAAATGTTACTCTCTGAATGACCCTATGTTTTAGGAAGAAACACGTTCTCCGGGAGACCATTCGACTGCTTGAGAATGTGTGTATATCTATTCTATTTGTATTTAGTACAATTTAGTACCATTTCTTGTGATTGGTAATCCATCATGAAATTGAAGTTAACTGTTTGGCTCCCAAATACAGCCTATGTGGTTCTTGTTATGGAGAAGCTTTTTTTTGTTTTTTTCCACGAAGTGTCTCTAACGTGGGGACAAAGTTTTACGTCTTGGGTAAAAATAGAATTTAGTAATGGTGTTTCACTCGAGGGCGTTTTATACATTGTATTGGTTTACATGATTATATATAGAGTGACTAGCGACCGCCCGCGAATTCGTCTGCATTTGTGTAACTGTAACGGTTTACGCAAGGCACGTCGAGATAGCTTTCAGACGACATTTTTTTTCTATATTGACTTAATACTTATAGTTATATTTTGACCAGTTTAAACAATATTTTTATAAATTAATAGTTTTTTCTCGTGATTTCGTTCGCATTAATGTACATTTAGAATGTAAATGTCTCAGGAGAACAATAATTTTTTTTAATTAAAGATATCCTATTTCCTTTTCCCTACCCTTGATATTGAATAGTTAAGTCGTAAAGGCGTAACAAACCAAGATATTGACATTATTATTTAGAACTAGTTCTTGCACGCAGTTCCGCATGCGTTTTTTTTTATAACTGTAAATTACTTCTTATAAGATCTGTTAGAGAAAGTTCCGTGTAAAATGGTTTAATCGTTTTGGAGATAGTACTGCAAATGAAGCCATGGGTAAAAGCTAGTCCAAAATAACAAAACTTTATTTACTTTTTATAACGTTAGCTACCTGTCAGTGAAAGTACCATGAAAATAGGTCCAATCGTTTTGGAGATAGTACTACAGACGAAGCCATGGATGACAGCTTGTCTAAAATAAAGTAACCTATATTACGCGTTGTAATTTTAAGTATCTGTCAGTGAAATTTCTGTCAATATCGGTCCAGCTGTTTCGTAGATTACCCGGAACAAACGGACAGACTTACAGACAGACAAATATTTTAAAAATTGTGTGTTTGTTATCAGTATCGTGTATTCGTTCATATCCAATCAGTAAAAAGTCGTTATTTTGATATTACATACAGATACTTCATTTTTATTATATGTATAGATAGTCTGTGTCGTATTCTGATATATAAGTTGTAAAGTTTCATTAAAATTCCTTCAGCTCATCTTCACAAGGTTACTAATTTATAATATTATTAATAGGATATAATACTGGTATTTTAGTTCGGTTGGAGATTATTTTATATCGCTCATTGTGAATATCGAAGCCGCGTCGATGGTCTCACTGTCCGTACTAGGTAACATCACAAGGGATTAGCCATTACATGCCAGAGCAAACAGATTTATCTCATCAAACATTTACGATGCCTCACCCCCGTCCCTCCGCCCCGGCTAGTGGGAGGGGCGTTAAAGGTGCTGGTAAGGGGCGAGCGCTGGGAGGGAGCGCCGGAACCGGAAGCACCTCGCCGCGATATTGCATTCGGTGCGCGTGTTTGTACAGATTTTCCCTGTTTTATTATATTTTCATATGTTTACGCTTGTTTGAACAGGGGACGAGCTGAGATACTTGTTCCGGAATCGACGTGTTTATTTATAGTCTGGTTTAATTACTGCTTCTAAGGATTATACCTTTATGAAATTAATATAAATGGTTTTATGTTTGCAGACATTTTCTGGTCTGCTGGGCCAACTATTTGTTGATATGGTATCAACCTTCCATTTTTTATTTCGTCTAGTTTGACTACTATTATTCTTTCTGATTTACCATTTTGTTATGAGTTAGTGCATTTACTATTCAATAAAGCTACCCATTCAATGATAATTAAGTAGATGATTTGATTCGGACAATAAACTGCTCTCTTTGTTTATAAAATTCCATTGTGCGTGCGTTCATAATTGTTCTATTACACGGATTGATCGATTTTGAAGTATTTTAATGGTACTCTTGTAGAGATTTAAAAATATTTTTAGAATTTTTCCACCAAATTTATTTACATTGTGTCGGGTAGAGTATTGAAAACACCAGTTCTCGTCCGATCCCCGAAGTTAAGCAATGTTAGGCGTGGTCAATACTTGGATGGGTGACCGTCTGGGAACACTGTTTCTGTTCTTGGCTCTTTATTGTGCTTTTTATAAAGAAGTTTTTACTCCTTTTGTGTGTTCATAAACACACGCACACTTTTTCATTTTTATTATAAGACGGGTAAGACTGTAAACTTCATGTGTCGCTTAGGTCCCTATTGAAGATCACCGCTGTTGTATTTATTTTACTTATACTGCAGCGTATTGCTGGTTGGCTGGCGTTTCCCAGGTGTTAGACAGTACCATTTCAATATATCTTTTTGTTTTTTTTTTTTTTAATCATATAATATTTGGTTCTAACAAAAATTATTTTGAAAATGTATCAAACTCCCAGCACTTCTCCATATATTGTAATTCATTATTACATTCATGAGTTATTACGGTCTGTGGTAGTATATCATCTGACTACAGGCTGGTTTTCTTACATTTTTTAGTAAATATTAACAAAATTGTTATGGCGATGAGATTGTTATTCCCGTCACGAAAGATAACAATGAGCAATGATTGAATTTATTATAACAATATCAGCAAAATTGATTGGAAGGTGTTGTCGGCGCCGCCTCGAGGCCCGAGCACTTCCCTGAGAGCGTGAGACTCATTTGCATCCAGTGTTGCCGCTTGAGAAAAATAAAAGGACTTTCAAAATATATTCAACGATGGTTTGAATCCGTGAAGGGAAATATCGTAGTTTTTTTAACCTCGCTTGTCGAGCTACCATAATCAAGTTGAAAATCTATCGCCAAGCACCTGTAAATGTGTTCCGGCAGCTGCATTTGAGAGCCAGTTCTTTATATACTTAGAAGGTTTATCATTTTAGAGCACATCGTGTACGCAGCGCATCACTTCTAAACGGTTGCAATTGTTCGGCTTGTTCTTTTTTGTCGTGTTTGTAATTGTCAGGATAGGGTTTGATTAAAAGTAAATATTTGGAAAATCGGACGGAAACTGAGATACTTTGAATAAAAATTTCCATATATAAAGTGATTACCCCAGAGTAATGTAGGGGGAGATTTTAAAAAATATTGACAGATTTACGTGTAATTGTTTAGTTGCAATCTTATATCATTATATACTGGTACTGTAAAGGAAAGATTCACCCGTATAAAGCCGGGGCGGATAGCTCGTTTAACATAAAGTATAAAAAAAGTCTTCCAAAATACATCTTTCGTTACTGATTTTAACCCCTGGACTGTCCATAACCATAAAGGTTGAAGTTCCATACAAAGGAATGTAGACCACATGAGGCACATTTCCAAAGACTATAAACCATGAAATTTAAGATGTTCGATGTCGTAAAATTAAAAACATAATGCGCCATTTTGAGATCTGGTTCTTAAAAAATCAGCAGATGGGTTAGATCTTAGAAATAAAAATTAATACGCTGTTCTTTTTCGTCGTCATTAGCCTGTAAGATACTGACTGCAGGGCTATAGGCTTCTTCTATAGTGAAGGTATAAGCATAATCACTGGGACAGCTCACGACGTATTGGCGATTACATACTCTGAGAAATTCACAGTTGTATAGTAATTTTCCTCACATCATTTTGGGAAAGAAGAACATTTCTTCGGTTCAGGTTTTCTCACTATATCTTCCTTTACCGTCAACAGATAATGTTACAAATTTAAATTAGTAACTGTACGCCAATTCCGAATAATTCGGTGGTACATGTCAGGGTGCGAACCTGCAGACATAGAATTGACATTACATCGGTGACATAACTAGACAACAATTACTTAATTTTTACGAGTTTAACAGAAATTATTGTCACAACGATGATTCTAAATAAAATAAGTAGTATTTTCATGGTAAAGGTGTTTGAAGTTCAACAATTGATTGAAAAGATTTGACTACTATAGAATACGGGAGCCGCGGACCCCTTGTTGGAATACAGCACGCGTCTGTTGCGCGCTGATCGAGTGAACAGAATTTATAAAAATATAAGGGCCGCGGGGCGAAGAGCTTTATCAAAATTTAAATTAATAATTTCACATTGATCGAACTCGACGCGGAGTTGATTCACCTGACTGTCTACGAAGTCGAATAAACTGAATGATTTCAATATACACTTTTGACGATGTGTCGTTACTTTTATTTTGTATTCATAACCTTGTGTTATCCAACAATATATGGTTGGTTATTGCCGTGGTGGTTGAGTAGTTTGACACGTGGAATGTCAGTTCGACATCCGCAGGTTCGAACCTCGGCATGTAGGTACTATCGAAGTTTTCGAAATTCGCGTACATTTACTAATTTTAATTGGTAACACTATCGGCTGACGGGAAAAAAACCATCGTGAGGAAATCTGCACCTAAGAAATGTTGTTGTAGTATCACCGTCTGTGGGGAAATATAGAACTGTGGATTTCTCGGAGTTTGTAATTGCCAATACGTCATCTGCTGGCGCGGTGATTATACCCATATATTCCTTCGTAAGTGGGTCTATTACAGGCTGATCTGATGTTATGCATATGTGAAATAGATTACAAATTATATAATATGTAATATAAATTCTAAGATGTTACATCACTCTCTGGAAAGTTCTAACAAGCGATCCACCCTTTAAGTCCGTCATAACTAGGATAAAGAAGGAGAATAAATATTACTAGTGTTAGCAACACTCGCATCTACATGTATCAGCTGTATATACTACATTAAAGATATACAGGATGGGAAAAAAACGAATGGGAGATGTAGGAAAAGTACATGAAATGTTGCAGACAGTAAACTTTACAAACTTTATTTAAAAAATGAATAACTAAAAAAGAAATAATGCCTTGACTCTTTTATATGAATAGGTTGGATTAAAAGATGGAGTACTGTAATATGTATTAAAAAACAGTTTATATAAAAATAAATGGCTACGATGTTTACGTTAGTTACAGCTTATCTTAAAAAAAACAGAATATTTTTTGGTAGCCTTAAGCGAGATCTTGGCTGAACGTTAGCCTGTCAATCGATATAAAATAAATTGAGAAAAATTATCGACAACAAACATTTAATGTCCTTAGGCTAATTATCCCGAAGGAGAGCGGCTCCCCGTCGCGTCGTCTCGTGTACTCGGCTAACTCGGTTTGCTCTCACCGACTCAGATCCGGCGATTGATTGGTTTCGCAGCATCCCTTAGGTTGTCATTCACTGAACAAAAATAAAGATTAATGCAATTATTGAAATAAGAAATAGTCTGATGCTACTCTTTCGCCCTCTATTGGATGTTGCATAATG
Organism: Antheraea assamensis; assembly: GCA_035772565.1. NCBI lineage: Eukaryota > Metazoa > Arthropoda > Insecta > Lepidoptera > Saturniidae > Antheraea > Antheraea assamensis. The sequence continues at coordinate 184,021 of JAQQSE010000099.1, read as the reverse complement.
TTTTCTTGCTCGCACATTTTGATAATATCAGCCAAAAATTATTGTCAATAATAAAAACAGACAATCAACAGTAGAATAATTGTAATGGCGATCTTTAGCCAATAGCGCAGCAGAAGGGGTTAGAACCTGTTTACATCGGGTTGGTATTCCATTGGACAAACTCTTGACCAGATTTCTATATTCATTTTTGTCTAATTGCTATTGAGGAGTTTTTTTGTGTTATATATATATATTTAAAAATAGTTACTTTTTCCACAGCATCGGCTAGAGTGTATGCATTTGATAAATCGAAAATTAATGTACAATACAGAACAATATATAAAAAAATATATCGCTATAAAAATCGCAATGTTGAATTTTAAAAAAGCACGTCGGCGTAGTCATAAGAACTGCAAACAGAAGTAAAAACCTAGCACAATGTACATGTACACTATACTACGCGTCGCTCGTCTGCCGGAAGCGCAATACGTCACGAACACGTCGAGCTCATCGGTGACTCGAACCCATAAGGTTTCTCCTCCCAAAAATCACTCAACGCATATAAAGAAGTTTTTACTTTAAAAGAGAATTACACTTAAATATTGATTGATTACTGCACGATCACTAATTTTAATAAAATCCACTAGATAGAGTATGCAATAACAAGTAATATTGCCATCAGATGTTGTACTCGATGGAGGTTTTTGACACCGGCGGTATGGACCGCACCTGCTGAGGAGATGACGCAGCCGCACTCCTTCCCCATCGCCTGGGGTCTTCACTATCAACATAGGTGGGTATTGTTTATTGTAGCACGACCAGATGATGACACTATATCTGATGTTAAGCACAGGATAATCCAAAAAACAAAACTAACTAACTTTTTATAATCATGTCCACGGTGGAAGCGACTTGTTAGCGTACAGACATCTTACCTTCCGTTTGAATAAGTACATCAGAAATAACTAAGTCCTACCAACAGCGACGATAGCTCAGTCGTAGGAAGGATAACATTGTGATGTAACGATAACATAGTAAAGCTTTTTCTAATGACCTCTTTGTTATGAGGCTGGTCTGTTTAAATTCAGATTGTTTCATTAATCACTGTGTTTTGTATTCCGTTCAACGTGGACGAAATCGCGGGCACAGCTAATAAATAAATAAATAAATACCAAGGTATAACTATTAAAAAAATAACTGTCTCTAAATGCCCTCGATAACCGCCCTGCCTCTAGATTGAACATGTTAAAGCTTTACGCTATATCGTCATTTAAAATCAAGTGAGATTGTGATTAAAAGTACAAAGTATAAAGAAAAGAATCGTTTTTCATTTAGCAAATATGTGACATACGCTTTAGAGGCATGTGCAGTGGGTACTGTGGGTATTGTGAGTCCGTATTCTTTACTCTAAGGGGTTTTGCGTTTGAGCGTAATCCATCTACAAACGCCAATTTTAAGTGACGATGTTATTGAAGACTAGGTGGTGCCCGCGATTTTGTTTGTGTTGTTTATAAACTGAAAAATGTGTTTTATATATTATAAAAGTTTAAAGTAAAAATATATTTTGCTTACATTTTTATTTTGTAATCAATGTTTACTTTACTTCTCCTCTCCTACATATGCGCACCACACCATTTGCCCTCACTTCACACATCACTGAACGCGTAGTACTTATAAAAATTGTAGTTTCTTACAACTTCAGTGTTTAATAAGAAGCAAAATATGTATCGAAGCCTAAAGAGTTGTAGATAAGTTACGAGTGTATTAGAAATAACCTAACAACATGCGATGGTTTTATCGCGATGTATTCCTTTATCGATATATGCAGTTTTCTATATTTAGCCATGTCGATATCAGTATTTAAGTAATTAAAGGGTCAATCAGCCTTGTTATCGTCTTTCTACGACTTAAATTTTTCTTTCTTCCATTAACGAGCGTTTTTTTATTCTTTATAGGTTTAACGCCTGATCACAATCTTACTTAATGTTAAATGAGGATGTGGTCTAGGATGGTAAACACGCTAAATCTAGAGAGGGATTGGCTCTCACGTGCACCTACAGGTGTTTGGCGGCAGATTTTCAATTTTAAGGGTAATAGTTAGCCAGGAGGCTTTAGAAAAAGCCTTACCAAAATGTAAATGCCTTCTAATGAATTCGATCTTTATAGTAATTTGGCAAAGAAAGAACTCTGTGCCTGATGGTAACTGCAGTATTATCTAAAAACAACAGCGACTATCAAAAGATCAACAACCCGTTGTCGCAGTGATGCCGACTTGTAAGTATATCCGCCGCTTAAAGTCACGGTACCGGGTTATGTAACGTTATTATTTTTTTTTTTGTTTAGATAGTTTCAGATGCAGCCATAATGAGAGTAGTGTTGTATTGCGGTAGGCAAGTGTGGTGATAGCGTTGTATTGAATGTGTAAATGTCAGTTGTTGCCGGTAGAGAGGCGACCGCGAACACATCACGCCGCGAGAGGGACCGCGAGCCTCTTGCTGTCCCGTACGAGCATGCGCACGCGCATCTGTACGCACGTCAAGCGCACACGCACGCATTGCTCGACGAGCATGCACAGAACACGCTGTGAGTGCACCTTTTTATATAAATATATGCAAAACAACATTCCGAGTGACGATTTCAGACTAAGAGCTGTTTGTACATTTTGTCATAATAATTTAATTTGTCGTGTGCATCTATTCCCTCGCTGTGACGTCACATATTGTGCAACTTCAACCCAAGAAACTACTCATTTAAAACAAAACTTACAAATCTGTATATATAAAATTCCGGTGTGTGTCCGTTCGTGGTTTCTAATATAGGCATTATACCAAATTTTCAGCCTACCATTACTTCACAATAATTGTATTTTTTTTATATATTAAGGAATATGCCGTTCCCACGCGAATTTATTGAGCATACTAGTTTATCTATACATTAATTCTTTTTTTCCTCAAACGACAATAAATCATAACACTACGACATATTAACGATATGCCTGGGGGTAAAAAGATTACTATAAAAAACATCAACAACCAAAGGGATATTGGCAATCCAACGTCGATCATTGCTCTTGTCTTGGTTATTCTGAAACACGACAAACATGCAAGGGTTGCTGTGTCGCTATTATCCCCGTTTGTAGTACAGCAGTGAGCAACTGATGCTGGAACGCAACACAACGCATGATACATGATAGTCGCGATGCAAACGGATCTAATTTGTTCTACCACCCGGAGATGCCATGTAAAGTGTCATCTTGTACATAACGTTATACTATGAGTGGCAGCTCCCGCCTTGAAATATTACATCAGGCAATTGTCACCCCTGAGGATATCGCAGTCGTAACTGCAACGTAAATTGTATTCGGTATGTTATAATTTTATCATTTCCCTATCAATATAGACGTAAAGCAAGATCTGAAGAGTCACATGGAGACTACAGAGACTACCACACTCACCTTTATCCCTGTATTATATAACGTAAATTAAGTTGTATTCGTTAAAAATATATCTACATCTTAGCTAGAAATTTATTTATATGCCCACGGAATCTTCCTCCACACTACATATATCATTTTACTTATAATTATCTAGTATGTCTATATTAATATCCGCGGCGACGTTAGACAGACGTCCCACCACAAACCCTTCAATAAACCATGTGCACACAAATATTGACAGGTATAGGGAACTTTAAAATTTACGATCGTACTTTTCATTATTAAATAAAAAAGTGACAAGAAGTTATAGATCTAGATAAAGATCTCGCCAAACGTGTTACATATCGGATTCTACTATAGGTAAGAAGAATGTAGAAGACCGCATTAAAATAAAAAAAAACATAAAAATTACTCGTTTAGAGGGATTTGTCACTTATTGGATGGGATCGAGAGTGTGGCAGGACAAATATATGATCTGAAAGCGTTGATATCATATCGGGCCCTGCAAACCTTTCACCAGCCTGAAGCACTGGCCGATACCGGAATGAGACAAATTAAATCATGAGGAATGGGTGTTACACTTGAGAACTAAAGATAAACACGTTTGTAGGAATAGTAGTATATGCTATAGCTGTCAGTTATACCCAAAGTGTATTTTATGCGATGGGTATAAATATTGTATTCTACAGATGCGGAACTGTGTACAGTAAATGTATCGAAGAGTCGGAGACGAGGGAACAGCGCGAGGAGCCCGTCACCAGTTCTGGAGAGAATCACCAGCACTGGGACGAAAAAATAGGTCAGTCACTTCCACTAGCCATATATCTACCATGCAATGACTATTGATTATATTACATGTAACAATGGTTTGGTCTGTGTTTATGTTTCCACGACGGGTGAGGAGGTATCAACAGGAGTGAGGGCATCTCGATGATTCTTCGTTTGGTTAACCACGGCGATAAGAATGGTTCGACAATTAAACCATAAATGCTCTCCGTTCTTTTTCGATCTCGCCTAATTGGCCTTTACAACTTCACCGATCTTGTTGGACCTCGGCTTGAGCTGCTGGCTTGGATGCAACATCAAGAATCTATCTAAGATAATCAAGCTAGCTAAATTAATCAGACATGTACGCGTTACCGAGACATGTATGTGAACCAGCATGTGGGCCTCACTAAGATATACATCTTCATTCTTCATCTATCATGTACATGTATTTCGAATCTGGCAATTTGGTTAAAATTAACTAATCCAAATCGAGAAAATTAAAACCCTTCTACTATATGTTTACTTACGGTGTGTGTGTAACTGTGTGTGTACGTGTGTGAGGTGCATGTGGTATGCGCGAAAATCAGTGAGTGCATTCTCACTGTATCGCGCTAGCAGCTATTAGAGGTGGGTCGAATCCAAGCTCTCCGCTCGTTAAGGATACACCACAACTTTTATATCTCTCTCTAGGTCTGTATAGAAGTTTAGTGGTAAATATCTAAGAGTAGCAAGACCACCCATAATAATTATGTCATAAGCTGGAGTTTAATCTAGAAGAGTATAAAATGATATCGTATTTTTTTTTCACTTCACATCATTCCCCTTCATACATATTAAGTTAGCTGCCGACAAGACATTGCTTATAATCTTATAACTTAATATTATATTGTGTGACTATTGTGCATTAATCATAATGACAGAAGAACCGTCATGCTATATGATGGAAGTGATTCATATTTAGGTGACAGTAAACTCGTATGGACAATTATCATAAGGTTTCTCCTTACAGTGAGCAGTTCACTTTGCAGTTCTGCTCCAATCTCATGCTCCTCAGCGAGGACCGACGCAGCGTCTCCGCATCAGCATGTGTCTACAACACACGCAGGTATATATTATACTGTTATTTATTCTACGAGTACGCGTACACCATTTTACCTTAAGGTGTTAGAAAAATATATATTTTTAAATAGCAAAAAGTATTTGTGTAACATCCTGTTCTGCGTATGTGCATGGTGTTTCTCTTACTCAGCTCGACCGATTGTGATGAATTTTTGTAATTGGTAGGTGGCGGTCGACGCGGCGCCTTACAACTGTGGCAGTTTCTGGTGTCCCTACTGGCGGAGGGCGCGCGCTGCGTTGCTTGGACTGGCCGTGGACTTGAATTCAAATTACACGAGCCCGAAGAGGTATGGATCCTATTAAGACAAGTGCAAAACATGTTTGGCAGTAGATATTACTAGACAAAATCGCTGTGCAGCTTATATTATCAAAAGTAATAAAATCGATCCGTTAGTTGGTGTTAAGGCAGAGAGTATTTGACTAAATACATGTCGAAAATAATTTCCAATTTGACATGTAAGTCGCCTGCCTTTATGATCTAGAAGATAATACAGGCTATATATCAAAATTGAAATAAGTTCCATTGGGAGTTAGCCGGTTCTTGAGAACTTAGGGTCTAATTTATCGGTTTGTATCAGTATAACAAATATATTTATAATCTGTTGGTCGTATCATGATGATTTCGGTGTAAGCACCGTGAAGTGTCCTCTCTTTCATACCCGTTGTTTGTTCCATATTACTTACTTGATCGCGCGTTGCGATTATACTGACCGACCGTTACCATTATTAATGATAATAAATAAGATCGAGTGATGATTAATAGCAAAATAATAATGTTTGCAATGATTTGTTGTCTATTACATTACTGGTTGAAGTAATAAAAACCACAATATCTTAATATTAGATGATTGTGGAGTTGGTATGTGCAGGTGGCGCGTCGCTGGGGAGCCCAGAAGAACCGGCCTGCTATGAATTATGACAAACTCTCTCGTTCTTTACGTTATTACTACGAGAAGGGGATCATGCAGAAAGTTGCAGGTAATTGTATATTAACGGCTCCGGATCATAGTCAGCAATGATGGCTTAGCTTGGTTGTTACCATGTTCTGAGACTGCGTTGATCGACGTAGGTTTGAATCGCTGCAACAGAATTGGAATTTGCGATGAAGAAAAATATCGTCACGAAACTATAGTATGGTGGTAGGGCTTTTTTAAGTCCACCACCCGCTAGCAACTACACACAGGTTGAAAATCTATCGTCAAGCACCTATTAGTGTGTTCTGGCAGTTGCACTTGAGAGCCAGGTCCTCTCGGTTTAACGCGTTTACCATCTTAGACCACATCGACACTTAACATCAGACGTTAAAATTTTTAAGTATAATAAAAATCATTCGCTGGCCTTCGACCAAACTGAATCTTCATTGAATGACCCGTAATCCTTTTTAAGACTTCATTTCTTCATAATTATAAATATTTTGGTAAATTTGTTGGAATGTAACAGATTTATTATAATTTTTACAATGGTTGAAAATCAGAGATGAATGCATCACTTGCTAGAAAATGGATCAGAGATACTGAATACACGGGAGGTGTGGTCAAACGATGAAGATGTTTCCCGTCCTTTGGCTCGCGGCCGAATTTACTTTTACTTTGACTATTCAAGAAATCCATATCCTTGGAGTTATCCGGATAACAGTAATCACCGACAACCTAAGCAAAACTAACGTTTTATCACGATTGGCTATTTCAACTAATTTAAAATGCCATCAGTTCATCCAATACTTAAGATTGGTATCTTCTATAAATAGTGTTTAATTGTTCAAATCAAATCAAAAATACTTTATTCAGTTTAGGGCCTGAGAAGGCGTTTATGAACGTCAAAGTTATCACCACCGGTTCGGAAAACAACCCAATCATCGAGAAGAACCGGCAAGAAACTCGATCTGCTTTATCTTTTCATCAAACATATTATAACTCATATTTTATAGCTATAAATAATAGCATTACATTCGGCTTTGGTGGATGTATAAAGAGGAGCGTCATTTCCAGACGTCACCGCCGTTTACATATTAGTTCACCCCATAATATATAATAGCCTTTAGTCATTAAAACCTTCTTGACATGGTGCTTTACTTAGTATCCGGCAAATCGGTAATGTGTTTTGGAATTTTGTTATAAAACCTAACACGAATACCTAAAAAGCTGTTACTGGTCTTAGTGAGCCTAAAACTGGGAATGACCAATTTGTAATTGTTTCTTGTATTTAAATTATGTCGGTCCTTAACGAAATCTAGCTTATATAATTTTTGCGGACATACATTAGATTTTCAAGAATATATTGGGAGAGCAGAGTTAGGACACTAGATCAGATCAGCCTTTTATGATTCGCAAGGCTCCATTTCATAAATTGCTCGAATTGTCCGTTTTTATAGTAAGAATATGGTGTCTACCTCAGCTGCTGTCCCCGACAGTAAAATACTATAAGCTATGAAAGTAAGCAAAGTAGACCAACTTATTAGTGGCAATATCTGTTAGTTGGTTGGTAGTTCATTATCCGAAATTTTATTTGAGGTATTATTCCAGACTCGGAATATTTTTTTTTTACTTTGACTATAAACGAAGTGTCATCCGCGAAAAGATACATGTCAGCACAGTTATGAACCACTAGCGACAGATCATTTACATACACCAAAAACAAAAACGGCTCTAAAATGGATCCTGTGGAACGCCAATTCAAGTCGACGATTCCGCTTACTTTGCCCCGTTTTACTAACTTTGAGATATCGATCTTTTAAATAGGAGAAGCTCCACAAATAACATAGTGTTTTAATTTTAATCCATAAATACAATGAAACCACACGTTCCGTGGCTGACAGTTGAGCTTATCGGTTTGTTCGCAGGAGAGCGCTACGTGTACAAGTTTGTCTGCGATCCCGAAGCGTTGTTCAGTATGGCGGCAGCAGCGCCCCGCGCGCGCTCCCCTCCACCCCCGGCCCCTTACCACGTACTGTCGCAGCTGTACGGTGGAGGGGGGTGCGGCGCAGGGGCGGGGGGCGCGGTGTACCCGCAATACCTGCCCGTGTCCCCCGCCCCCCCTTCCGTCACGGTCGCCGCTGCAGAGCAACAGGCGCGCCGGTATTACCACCACGTGAACCAGCTAGCGCACTATGAAGCCTAGAGTTTATTAATATCGAAACTTACGTTTAGTGGTCACTTCATAGAAGATGAAGCCGCAATATAAAATACAGAACCTATTCTAGTTGCCAAGAATTTGAAGGCAACGAGATAAGTTTTTTATTATATCACTAAAATCGAGCCCTATATTTACCAAATGTGAACAGTTGTTTAATGAGGCAGTCTGGGACTATTCCAACTTTTGATTTTATTTTGCAGTGAGGAGAATTTTGAGACAAGATAGATGCATATTAGTTGTGTACTCAAAGAAGGAATGCGATACTTGGTTATGCTCTACCATTTATTAGTCTTGCTCATTAGATGTAGAAAAAAAATTCCCAGAAAAAATCTTATTTAATTTGCGGTTACTAATTACGGGTTTAGTTACTTTTATTGCAACGAACATATCAGCTCCATTGTTTTGTATAATTTCTAGGTTTACATCAGAAGAGTCACTGATGATATAGTTCTACCAGGTTATACAATAGCCTGGACTCGTCCGAACAAGTTTCTGTCAAGGTATATTTTGCCAGCTAAGACTAATACTACTCATCAACGACTCTATTTCGGTGCTATACTTAGAGAGTGTGCAACGACTCTATTTCGGTGCTATACTTAGCACACTCTATCAGCAAGTCATCATCTTTTTACCCTTATCCCATGTAAGCAGGGTCGGCACAATATGTTTTCCTTTAACACTCTCCTCTGTCAGACGCCGTCTCAGTACACTCCATCAGCAAGTGATGCACATTATTAATCTTTCCACACACTTCTCGACAGATAGTACTCCAACTCTACATTACCGTCAATACCGACATAAGGAATCCATTGCAATGTCATAAACTTAAATAATGTTTGCTACTGATACGCCTCTAAAACATCGAACTAGCTGCTGAAAATCAGGACGTGTTTACCGCTATCAGTTAAAATCGCAGCTTTTCTAATATTTTTTTGAACTGCCTGCTCTCCTATTGCATAGAGTTCCAATTAAATACTTGATACATCTTGAGTAACTTTATATCAAGCTGTAATATTTGTATTGGAGTTATACTAAACCATTCCTTTATTTTTTACTTGGGGAAATCCCTTAACCCTTAACCCACCCCGCCGAGCAACAAGGGTGAGTTATGTCCGACTCCCACGGACTAAAACCCCATGGTGCCTCCTTACACCTTTCGAGGCCAAGGAGATCAGGAACTGCCTACGGCACTGCGTTTGCTCCATACTAAACCATTCCTAAAGCATCATATACCAACTTTTATATTTTGTACTTAATTCTTTTTTAATATCTTATTTGGTCGAAATTATGACAGATTAAATTCATTTGGTATTGAAGTTGGAATACGATTTAGATTTATTTAACCATACTTTATTACCGATGTGCGTGTTCGTGATAAATAATGCACTTTATTTAATTCAGAAGGTTTATTAATTCAACCTAATTATTCTCTGGACCAGGCGGGGGCTGGCGTAAAGGTCTAACGCCTTAGTGGTTAGTCGCCAGCGCCACACTACTATATGAACCCATACGCCTAAGTTATACATTTATAAAATGTAAGAATAAATTTGAAGTACTTTTGTTTGCTTATATGTTAAACAAAGTCGTGGGATGGGAGTAGTTGCAATGAAACTTCCTACAATTCTCAGAGCCATATTTTGAATTCTCTCAAGTTTATAAACAAGTCACATTCCCGGATATTTAATACTTTCCGTTTTTTTTGTAATGTGCTATCAGCCTATGCTTAAAGGAAATTTTATATTCCCACCTTCTACAAAAGCATGCAGTTTGCATCTTAAACTGACATACCTTTAATTAAATTACTATCTCTTACTACGTGACATAAAACTGTAAATTAACTTCTAATATAATATTTTTCCAGGGTATCCAATGAAATATTGACATGACAAGTGATTATTTGTTTTGATAACGGACAATGTGTCCGTTTAGTGTAACAGCTCAGCACGTAGTCACCGTTACGTTTTTTTTTTCGAACTGACCTACACTGCCAGCTTATTAGGCTTTCACAGTTTCACCGGACTACTAAGGGGAGCGCTTAAGGCACTCACCCGATTTTATATAGACGACTAGCACAAGGGCGCACGGCACGCCTCGGCTTGGGCTGTCGTCGAAAACCCGAATCTAACTAGCTAAGCTAAACTAAGCTAAGCCTATCCGTATCATACCTGTATGGGTTCGTGAAATATACATGGTTACCAAGCATGTATGTTTCACGATCCCGTACACGTATTTTGTATCTGTCTATCTGAGTTCTAAACTATTTCAGTTCGAAAGGGCAAAAAAACAAACAAAAATAGCCCACCACTATGTGTACCTACAAGTGAGTGTGTGTGCACGTGTGTGGGGTGATCGGTGTTATGTTGTAGACGAGTGTTTGATCAAATCGGTGTTACTCTGTTCGCGCATGCAAGCTGCTCGAGGGCTCCATACCGGAGGATCGGACCTCGGCTAGAGCAGTTGCCGAGGGAGGCCTAGGACTGTGTGCTGGGGCAAAATTCACAGCCAAACCGCGGCGGCGTGATCTGTGATTACGCGGGCGTGTGCGCGCACACGCTGTTCTTCGAGTGACGAGAGGGTAATCTAAGTTACCTAACGTAATATCATCGGGAGGGTCGGTAAAAATGTAACGCGGACGTCTTTTATAACGCGGCGCGCCTGGCAGTGTATCGTAAGTCGCGGCGGATACCACTAACGGATTGGGATGATTCATGGCTCTATCGAAATAACTAGTTGAACCCGTTACGTTCCGCGACTGCGTTTCTTTATGTCCCTCACCACCACTACACTCCAACATATCAATTCACCAACTATTTAACATTCGTCATATTATAATAAATATAATTACCCGTTTCAAATAAAGAAATATATTTATTATTCATATGAAATTTTGTAACACATGATTTATTTAAGAAACCACTCTTAAAGTACCATTGGGTTGTGTCGTAACAACGGATATCCGCTTTATTATAATTAATTATATTCTTTCTAGTGACTGACATATGATTCTCTCCAATAATGGATAATAATGTGATACAAGTTTGATGTAAATACGTGACGCAGCATTATGTTCAGTCCGTTTGTTCGCGGCTATATTAAAGAAATTGATAAACGATTTATCACTATTCTGTAACTATTATATTGAACTGGGGTTTCACGTTGATTGCTTTACGACTAGTTAGTTACCGCGGCTTCGTTTGCGGTATGAATTAAAATAAAAAAAACTAAATTTATATAAGAAATAGTAATATAATTATAAGGTTACTTTAGTGAGTTAAGTAGAGAATTGAAGTACGATCAATATTATTGTGCAATAATAGAGTTTAGTACATCTAGTTTTAATACTGTATTGATAAATTTAATTTACTTACTGTACGTATGTAATTATTAGATAAATATATATAAGAAAATAAAACATTACGACGTACTTGTCGTTTTATTTATTTCTATATAGCACGACCTACAACCACACTCCACCCTCAGATCCATTCTCTTGTTCAAAATAATGTATTTAATAGTGGAAATATCCTTGCGTTACGATGAGGTACCATTTATAGAACGCATGGAACTTATTTATTTAAGCCTCTGCATGCAGTCATAGATAATTTAATGTATCAAGAAAAGGGATTAAAAAAATGTTAACAGCAAAGCCATTATATTTCTTTTTAAAAACAAAACAATGGAGTAACGATGGAATTATTCCGTTTTTCATGGAGCAGGTGAAGTGCGAAATGGTAATTTTATTTAAGAGTGATCGCTCCCGATGACCTTGAGTTTAATTAGCTACTTCTGTATTGCATATGTAATACATGTATAGAAAATAAAAATAAGCCGATGTATTATAATATTGTCCTAGAAATGTTCTACGAGCACTTACATTGCCAACGCTGGTTGAATTTTATACCTCAAGTAAGCGATTTAGGGCCGAAGTGTGCATGCTTATGACAGTAAAGGGATTCCGTCAATGACGTTTTATACAAAATTTTATGAAACTTACCAAGGCAAAAAAAAATTTTTTATTTAAAAAGTGAGTGAAACCTTGTCACATAAATAGTTTAATAATAAAACAACAAGAGTCAACAGTTAAAACAATATATTATATTATTTATTACAATTCATTTGATTTCATAAACAAGTTCTCGACACTCGCCCTCCCATACAAAAACACATACATACATATATCTATGACATGTTAACATACTAGAGCGCGCATAGTGCGGACGCGCGACTTCGCCTTATTTTTCAAACATAATCTGTATATAAAAGCATATATTTGAACTAAAAAAAATTGTGCACAGAGTCTAAAATATTCAAATGTACAATTATACTAATCTATTAATATAATACAAACGGACGCGCGCACATATCTATGCATTATAATATACAAAAACATACAATATTGAGTTGATTTTGTCAGTTTGTCAGTCACTCTTTCGATTGGTCGGTCGGTCAGGACTCGATGAGTGGATTAGCTCCTCGATCGGTTACTCAATTAATCATTCAGTCGATCAATCAGTCATTCGGTCGTTTAGTCAGTCAGTCAGTCAGTCAGCCAATTGGTCGGAGGTAGGTAAAATTATTTTTGACATATATATAAATGAGAAATCGGTGATAATCGGTCGTTTGCCCGAAACCCGCTCGCACACTCGGACTCGTTCGTCAACAGTATCAGAGCGGCGGCACGAAATTCTCTTCTGTTTTTTGTGTGTGCATTTTGGAAAGCTGGTGCCCTCAACATTGACAACGGCGGCGGTAAGTGATCCTTTATCCCAGTTGTAAATAAATAATTTTGGCATATATTTTAAAAGTGGTATCTACCCCCAGTCAATTTAAACAGTCCACTTGCGTAAGTTAGATACCCCGGCCCATGCGAGTATCGCTATACAAATATTATTGTCATCGGTTAATATATATCAGTCGATATACACAAAGCACCTTAATACATTACAACTTTTTCGTCTATCTATATTTATAAAAGGGTCCTATGTAATAATTAAGCCTATAAAATCACATACGCATTCGCTTCTGAGTACGCTTGTGTTCATGTACAGATTTAATCTGAATTCGTTTATTTAACTAGAAGACTATATATAGTAACGACACATACTTTAATAAATATTATACTTATAACAACATGAACATACGGTTTGTTCTACTGTGTAATTATATATCTAATGATTTGTATTTGCTCTAATCGTATAACAAAAACAAAGTCGTATATCGGACATTTACAACCGTGTAGTTCGAAGAAACATTGATAGATGGCGTTAAATTAAATAGCATGTTGTGTGAGATGTCAGTGCATACATTGCCTTGATAACAGTAAATATATTCATTTTCAACAACGTTTAACAATACAAACAAGAAATTGTCCACTCGAGCACTAAGCACTAGGCACTAGGCACTAGGCCTGCAGGGAGAGCGCGACGTCGCGGAGGGTGGACCTGATGGTGTCGTACGTCGCGAAGGAGATGCCGACCGCTATCGGGCCCTTCAGCCAGTTCATACTCAGACCTTTGAAGAAGCCGCGCCATCCCTCCGACCTGAAAGATAGAACATTCCTGATAAAAATGTCCCAAGACAACGACCATCAACAGCTGCATATATATATTGATTGATATCGGATACCGAACTAACCGAAACGACAACAAAATAGTCACTATGATGAGTTTATTGTCATGTGTATGGGGTGGTAGCAACTATAGCCTGATACAGACACTGTACTACATGTTTGATTATTCGATATGCACTGGTTTATCTTTGTTATAAATATGCTGTTTCATTAATGGTTCCTTGATAGTTGACATGATGTCTAGAATTTTCTGTGAAATTTGAAAAAGAAATGGTGGATAAGGGTGGAGTGGCAGGTGGTAGTTCTGACCTGTAGACAGTGGTAACGGTGTCCCTGATGGTGCGGTAGGGTCGGTGGGAGTTGTGGTGGGGGTGGGGGAGAGCGCGCGCGGTCTGCATGCGCCGGCGCACGATGTCGAGCGGGTAGGAGGCGGTCTGCGCGAGCGCTCCGGCCGCGCCGCCGCAACACATGCTCACCAGAGGGCCTTGCGTCGCGCCTCCGCTGTACTCTGTACGTAACACATAAATACACTAATCAAATTTTATGCCTCTTTAGAAATTGTATGCAAATTAATCTTGTAAAAATTAAAAGTTATAGTTGATAAAATATCTAGCAATATAGTACGACTAAAATGTAGTAAATTAAAAAAATCGAATAAAGAGAATATAGATGGCGTGAAAAAAATAAAAATATCAAACATTTACAATGAGTAATGTAGTACAAACAGTGAACCAACAGATGGCGCTTACAACAAATTTTGAGAGACGCGTGACCGTACGCACAATTTACTTATAACCATACCATTATTATAGTTATACAAAACATTTTTCTTTTTTATTTATTAATCTATATAAATAAAAATCAATTGGTTAAATGTATAAAACTTATCACTTCAGATCCTAATCCTATATTTCTTGTATTTACAATTCTCATTGTTATTTACATTTACAATCGTCAGAGTGAGACAGAAGATAGTAACAAGATCTTAAAAGTAAATTGATAGATTGACTTTCAGTTGTCGTTTTATTTAATTACAATGGTCGTAATGTGAAAGAGGAACATTAGTCTCATATTTGAGTATTATTTGAGTACCACAGATTTACAATATTCTAAATTACAAATATTATGAGAACTAGAAGTTAATAATTTATTAAGTTCAATATCGACGGGATACATATAAAAAAAAAAACTAACGTAGGTATTTGTGCTTGAGCGTGTCGTAGGTGAAGAAGGAAACTCCGGCGTACGGGATCACGCCCAGCACCGTCGCCGGGTATCCTCTGCAACATGCAACATACAAACATACAACACTCAGTAAAGTGTTACCGTTTCACTCAGATATTAGTGTCACTAACTTAGTTAAAAACTTCTCTGGTTATTTTACAAGAAAAACATTGGAAGCTAATTGACAAAACATCTGAGTATCCGTCACTTTAAACATTTTGCAGTTTTACAACAATATTTTGTTCAGGTTAGTTTATAAAACGAGAACGCTTTTCTTGAATTTTAATATACATCTTACATAATATTCTTAAAGTTATTTTACAATCAAATTTTGTAATTTGACTATCACTTTTTGATAATTATTTGTAAAATTGAGAGAAACGGTTTGTCATTTTAATTACAAAATTATTTTGTAATGTTATTACTCATTATAGAAAAATAAATTACTCAATATTAGTAGTCAATTTGAATAAGTCTTATACACGACTACTACATTACATCATAACTTTATGAAATATGTTTGATTTACGCATAAAAATCGTTAGTTATAGTATAATACCTTACAATATTTTTACCATGAGTTGTAACAATTTAACAAAACAATGTATTGTAATCCTGTGGTGTATATAATGCGAATAAGTGAGCTGTACGACCTGTAGAGGGCGCGCAGTCCTTCCTCGCTGACCACCTTCGAGAAGACGGCGCGCAGCGAACTGTACTCCGCCGCGTTCGTGACCGCCATCCGCGCGCGCGCCACGTCCAGCGGGTACGTCGCGCTCTGTGACGTCACGCCCGCCAGCGACCCCGCCACCAGGTGGCGCACCGGCTGCTGTCTGCCGCAACCACGACACGATACAATGCTTCTACTCATTTACTACAATCTCCTTTTAATCAATTTCAAATTTAAAACGGTATTTTATATAAACCAGAAAATGTACATGTGTAATATAGAAAAGTGAAATAATTCGACGTGTTAAATTCATATTATTATATATGAAAATACTTTTTATATCAAGTGAAAAATAACAGTGATTTATGAAACATTCGATTTTAGCGAATGTAGTAGAAGAGGAGAAAGGTGGACACAGATGTGTTTGTATTATTATCATATGAAAAATAACAGTTAATCGTGAAATATTCGATGTGAAATTATTTTAAATATCATATGAAAAATAGCAGGAATTCGTGAAATGTACCGAAAGGCGCAATATGTGTGCGGGTGGGTATACTGACTGTGCTGTCTGCGGCGTGTCGACGCCGAGGACGCGTTTCCATTGCTCGTGCGCCGTGAACTGTATCGCGGCGTAGGGAACGATGCGCGCCATGGTCGCGCTGTTCCCGCGCCACATCGCCAGCGCTCCCTCCGTCCTGATGGTGCGCAGCGCGAACTCGCCCGCCGCGCGCCACGAGTACGGCTTCTGGCTAATTTATTCATTTCACGGTCATCACACCTAAATTCTCTTTTATATATAATAACACGACAAAGTGACAATGTTTGTTGGTAAACACTATCTCGGGTAATGTTGAAAATACCGGTTCTCGTCCGATCGTTGAATATAAGCAACGTCAGGTGCGCTCAGTAATTATATGGGTGAACGCCTGGGAACATCTCGTGCCGCTGGCTTCTTGTTTTGTTGCACTTTTTATATAAAGTTTTCACTTCTCTCATGTTGTCATAAGCACACATACACTTTTTTATGTTTGTTACCTCAGAACTTCATTAAGAATCCATTTGGAAAATTCTGCTTTTATTGGATATTCTTATTTTATTGATATTGGACCTTGAACTTCGAACATACATCAAGAGAGTTCCCAGAATTGGATACGGGGTGTATAGTGAATGAAATATTGGTAAGTTTATGATAATCCAAGACTAGGTAAGCAGGTACTTTAAATAGTTAGGTAAATATTGTCAAGAACTTATATTAGGTATATTTTTTGGAGTAGAATTTCTGAAGTCGGTTTTATTTCGTTGTTGTAATTATTTATGATATTATATACTTCAACTATATACAAACATTGTAATATATATACAAGTTTTAAAAACAATCGATTGAAAGGCAGAGAAATTGATGCGCTTTAGTGACATGTTGTAGCGAGTTACAGTAAAAAAAACATAAAAACTTTCTCTTCTTATGTAGTAACTGCCACGGCGATTTGTGAAATGTCGATGAAGTTTATTAATGTTTGATATATATATATATCGATACTTATTGGAACGAAGTTCCTTATTACGCGTTAAACGCTCTGAGCGGACGGGAGCGAGACCGAAAATATGTAATAAGACTTTTTTCCGACACTTCCCGCTCGGCTGTAAATATATGTATAGGTAGTCTCTCCCCGCACCGCGCGCCCTTGCATTGCTTGTGAAAGTGGCAGTTAACGCGTCGACGCTCACATTTTATGATTAATTTAATGTTGCCAGATCACTCAGCGTTTAAATTATCATTATTTATTTTATACATTAGTTTTTCAATGTAACTTTATAAACTTGATACTTTATGATATCAATTATAATAACTTTATAGCAAACGTAAACGTCTACCAAATAGCGAAAGGAACTTTGTTCCGACCAGGGGTTCATTTTTTTAATCTATATAGATAGGAGTAGGTGTTCTTCAGTCATGGTCAACAAATCTAAATGGATTCTGATGATATTTAACGTAGAAGTTGATTGTATTGTTGAAGTCGAGCCCAGTGTAGTGGTAAGCCGTACTCACGAGATCTGGAAGTTGATTTTGGTGCGGTCGAGCGGCGCTATGGCGCTCTTGGCGAGTGCGCCCGCCGCCGCGCCCGCCACCAGCGACGTCCACACCATCGTCGCGTGGCCGAGACCCCCCGCGGCCCCCGCACCCCCCGCGCGCGCCGCCCGCGCCCTCTCTGTACCCACACTACATACTGTGACAAACTGCTCATCCCACGTGTTTCACGCTCACTAACAGCAGTAACAGTTTTTTTGGTAATAGTGTTAGGTTTTACAACAAAGTCCCTAAGTACATTATCGATTTGCTAGACTGTAAGTTCAATAACCATCGTCAAGAGGGTTGTGGTGTCAGCAGGCTATTATAGGGTGGATCAATATTTAAATGATGCCTAGAATTGACAGTTCTTTCTGTGAAACCACTAAAAACGATTCTAACGTTAATGTATTATAAATATATGTATGTTAAAACGATAAACCAGAGTTTCTTGCCGCTTCTTTTCGATGACTTGGTTGTTTTTCGAATCGGTGGCAGTTTTGACGTTCGAAAGCGCGTTCTTAGGATCCTATTGCATAATGTGTTTTTGATTTTAATCTTCTCCCAAACAACACAGACTAAAACTTACTCATACTAAAAATTGTAAAAGAAAATTTACTTCTGATAGATTAGGTGAGGGGCAAAAGACACTTTGCAACTACTGAATTAAAAAAAAAACAAAGAAATTTATTCATGACGTGTAGGTTGGCATCTCTAATTATTTCTTATCAGAGACTTTATTTAACTATAAAGACATTTATAGTTTTATCTTATCAAAAGCGGAGACAGTAGGGAATTTTATCCACCTCGCGTACAACGCTGGAGGTCATCGGCTCACAAAAGGTCGCGGGATCAATTCCCATCGAATCACGACTATTTTTTAGTTAGTCTGATTATACTCATCAAGCATACTCGAGAAAGCTGAATTAATAACATTTTCTTAAATATTCATTTCATCAAATACAGACTCAAAAAACACTTTATGGTATACAACGGGACTAGACAATAATTTTCATACACACGGACTACTTGACCGATGTATACAGGACGTAACTCATAATTATCACATTACACGTGTCACTGTTATTTTTAACATTAAATGAAAAAAACAGTGATACCTGAAATACTACAGGATTAATTCAAATACGGTATTCATATAAATAGAGTAATGGTAACGACCATGATGGTGTGCAGGGCGATCTTCGTGCAGGACGGCGACCCTCGCCTCTCCCACCGACATCACGACGGCTCCTCGCCCTGCCGCGGGCCAAACTCACCGCGCCATCTGTAACCACAACGCAAACACCGTATTATTCCACGCTAACACCTGTGAAATCGATTAGAGTAAGCGAGTAAGGGAAACTTAAAGTATTACCTGTGTAAGCAGAATTTTTGACTTTTTTCACTCGCCTCTCCATCTTATTAGTAAACGTAAGCAAAAGTCTCAACCTATAACTGGTGAAAGTATTGGCATAGGTTTTACAAAATGTCTTCCAAGTTTCATTACTACTTTAAAAAAGTAAATATTGTTAACGCAATCGCCATTCAGACAGACATCTCATCAAAAACAAGCAAAACAAAGACCCCCACCATCCTATAAAGCTTACGTAAACCGTCAAAGGCTCCTTATAGCTATGTCAAATTATTAAAGTAACATTAACACTTGTAGAATGTAGAGATGAGTTTGAATGTGAGAGGATTACAATATAATCATGTCATTATTAATATATTATAGTGATAAAAACAGTACAGTATATTGTTTTTCATTAAACACCTGTACATATGCGAGAGATGCATACAACAGACAGCCACGTCATGTCTTTTGAAGGTCATCCAGTAAATTTCAAATCTTTATTCAAACATATTCATGTTAAAATCAAAAGCAAATAATTAGAAGAAAAAAAAACATTTTTAGAAACAGTTGTCTGAATAACCAAACTTTAACCTTGATTTTGCTTTTCATAAGTGCACTACATATTGGATCTCTAGCTATTCAGGAAGTTTCTACAATATTAAATAAAAATACCACCTGAATAAACATACAAGATAATTAATTATCCAAAATATAGTAATGATAAACAAATTAGAACCAATACATAAATACAATCATCTCCTTTTATATGAATTCTATTTATTTAATCACTACATATCAAAGAGACAGTAAAAAAATAATTGAACTGTGTAGTGTAATAATTTAATACAAACAAGGTCTCAGATGCATTATATCTTAGATATTCTCTATCAGATCAGTATATCTTAATTCTATGGCAATAAACTGATATATTACATATTAGATATGATATTTCGTTGGGAAACAAGTAGAGTAAGCAAATTGTACCTTTTATTATGTTATGAAGCAGTAAAATGGCAAGAGAGTCATCAATTGCATTTTTATTATAATTTTATTAAAAAATATGTTTCTTATGTTATAGCAGCCGGCCGCGACTTTACATTTGTGTTTTTACAAATTGTAACACCATGCATTATCTTTGTGCCACTCTAAGATCTATCCAGAATACAATGAAATAGCTCACAGCCACAATAGCCAATTAAAAAAATGTCTATGTGCTATTCTAATGTATATGTTATGTTAGGGAATGTTGGCCAGCGATGTTTATGAGTAGTACAAAAAATATTATAAAAAAGGGTGCCCCTGGCAGTTCACATCATATGCAACAGTCTTGTTCCAGTTTTGATGCGTTACGACCATGTCTGATGTATAATAATAATCCTATTATTTGAATCTGTAATTGTATTTTAAGCACTATTGAATAGGACTTTGATAACTTTATTGACTTGAGTGTTGCAAGTAAAAAAGGACATGACAGCTCCAGCCTTTAGGGTTTCCAACTGTTCACTCATTTCTACATACAATTGCACTACACATATTACTACAAACAGACCATTAGCAACAACATGAACACGGAAGCTATAAGATAAGTGATTTTTGGTGTGATTGGACATAATGGAGTGTGCTGTGTATCACAGTTTAATTAGGGTTTGGTTTAAATGGTTGTGATCATCTCACACATGCTTTATTACTGTAAAGTTTCATCGAAATGCACTTCGATAAAGGAATTAGGGAATATCACTCGAGTGACATCTATGCTTTTGCACAGAACTTAAGCAGTAATGATAAAATTTTATTAAAGGTAATTTAAAAAAGGGCAGACAGTAAGCCACTTGATTCCTAAACAGCATAACTATTTCCATCTTCAGTAAAACTGTAGGGGTCACATATCTAAACATATAATAAAAATGAAGTGTCTGTATGTAATATCAATATATCAGATTCTACTGATTGGATATATAAGTGTATACGTATCTTATAACAAAATCCAAATTTTAAAATTTATGGCAGTTTGTTTGACCCAGTTTAACTCCGAAATGGCTGGATCGATTTTGACGGGAATTTCACTCACAGATAGATAACCTTATAAAGAGTAACTTAGTCTATTTTATTTTCAACCAACTGTGACCTATGACTTCAACCATAATGAAATCATCAAAGCGGTTGGACTAGTTATCACTGGACTTTTAATGACACATAGCTGATCGTATAAGGAGTAACCTAGGCTATCTTATGTTAGACTAGCTTTTTACCCACGACTTTGTTTGCAGTGAAATATCCGAAACGATTGGACTGATTTTCACAGTACTTTCACTAGCAGATAATTGAAGTTATGTAAACTTACTTCGGCTATTTAATTTTAGACTAGCTGATACTCGTGATTTCTACTGTGTGCAATTTAGCAAAAATAGTTGTTCACTGTAAACATATGCATGAGGCATGCGCTGTGCTGGACTCCAAGAATAAATATAATTGAAATTCATCTATTTGTATATATATATATGTCATTTGAATTATGTTTGTTTTTCGGTTAATTTTATGCCCAGTTTTTTTATTAACTGCACTCATACATAACTCAGTAACTATAGCATTGTAAAACAATATTAAACAATATTGCATGAAGTTTAATTAGCACTTTTTAAATTGTCAAATATAAAAAATGATTACAGTTAAATATAAGGAAGATAATATATCTTGATTAACATTAATGCAAAATTTTAAGAGCCTTCTGTACTAACATTCTTTGTATTATTAAAAAGAAAAATAATTATCAAGTCATTGTTTAAAATTCAAGATTATAATTATTACTAATGAATATTATTACCTTAAGAATTTCATAATAACATTTATTGTGAAATAGACATGCACTTACTTTTTGTATGGTTGCAAAAACTTAATTATATTGACAATATGGGCATACCATAACATTTTAAAGGCATATTACCAGATAATTATTTGCTTGCTTGATTAGATTGAAATTTTTATTATTTCTTATACAGTGTAAGTGAGCACTGAGGGAGTTATATAATGGGTTAAAGTTCTTGGTGGTATATGTCGCTGATGGTTAATGACATCTGACAAAGTATTAGTATTTATTTATTTAATATACATGTTACAGTAGAGGGTGTGTGCGTGTTGTACTTACAAATATTTTTGAAAGGCATTTCTGTAATTCTACATTTTCTCACAATTTTACATTTAGTTTAAAATATAAAACTTAGCTGGTGTTCTATATCTATGTACATATAAATGTATGTTGACTGATGTTCTCGATGACTGGGTTGTTTTCCGAACCGGTGGTAATTATGACATTCGTAAGCATCTTCTTAGGGCCTGAATTGAATAAAGTATATTTGATTTGATTTTTTATATACTCGATTGTTTCATTGATTACTGTGAAAATTGGACACAAGTGACTATTTTTTCATAGCAAAAGTTTTATGATATTTCATTAGCATCGCTACTGCACATCCCCCATTTAAGTGATCTTCATGAAAATTGGTTTGTGTATACAGAATATTTACACAATATTAATTTTGCTACAACACAGCTACTTATTAGAACACAAAATAAAAAACACGTGCGAAGCCGCGGGCAAAGTTAGTTAATATTAAGAACCCAATTGAGAATACCTGTTTTCTAAAATATTTAATTTTAAGGGTAACATTTATATATTTACATTTAATAAATTAGTTTATTTTTCTCGTCAACTTGTTTTTTGGACCATGACTCATAAAAAAACAAATTCATATTATAAAAGATCGCTATCAAACTCCTAATCCAGGACTTATCTACGTAGTAACTATCGTAAAAATTACATTAATGACAAAATGAAAAACCTCACACATTATATGAAACAAGCTAAAAATAAAGTGGTAATGAACGTAACGGCCTATTACGTAGAAAAACAATGTTATTTATAGTTTGTAACCTAAGTACAAAGTCCTATAAACTAAACTAGAAGTAACCTTGTCGATTCTCTAGCACCCGCTATTGAACTACGCCACTACAGTAAATAAATAGATTGTTTACCGTTTGTGACGCGTATATCATTATAAATATAAAAGTCTGTACTCACTTCAAACCGTAATTTTCTTCACCGCCAACTAGTTTCTTTGAAATAATTTGTTTTCAATAAAATTTAACACACAACTGAACTATGATTGAAAAAAGTTACAATCTCAATCAAAAACAGGAATGATAGGTTTAAAACTGGGTAATATTTATTGTTTGTTTAATTTTTCTTTCATCAGAAAATAATTAATAAAAAACAACACTCGGCAACTAGCACCATCAGCTAGGTATTTACTTATGCACTATAGATACTTTTTGTCACTGTCAATTGTCATTCCGCTATGTCATTGTTAGATGTCAAATCTTTGACATGCACAGAGAACACGGAATAAAGAAAGGAGAAGCATATGGTTCGGGTCTAGGTATGATGGTGGCGAATAAAAGGTTTCTGCAAACTACCTACAAGTCCTGTAACATCTATTGTTTTATTAATTATTTCTGAACTGGCTTTTATCTTTAACAATTATTAATTATATTTAATGTCGTTAGTGGTAAAAACTATATACGATAAGGCTTCTTAGACATTATTGTAGTCAGTGTCTACTGGAGATAATAAATATTTTGTAAAAATAAACTAATTTCATTAACACAGAGAAAAAGGGTCTAACGCGTGATGGTTATTAGTAAGAAAGTTGCTCGTATCTTAGATAACATGAGGTATATATGATCTTTCACGCGTATCAATTACTGTTTAAGTTTTAGATTATACTAATAATGCAAATCTTGATTTAAAGAGGTATCTAGTACCAAAGAAGGTACTACAGGCATTGCTCGTTTAAGAGTTTAAGTTTGCCCTAAAGTACATTGGAAAATGCAAATATCTTTTGTATTAAGCTCACTTGCCTACATATAATTGAAATTGATCACGTGAAGCATTTATAGTTTTCTTAACTGTCGTGAACTCCTAGCACTTAGCCATGGACCTCTTTGGGTTTCATAGATTTGACGTTAAGAAACTCTACCACAAAACCTTGACATACCGCCCCTTTGTTGATTGATCATGTTTGTATGAAAAGTCAACGATCGCAGTTATTCTTTCGTTTCAGCATATATGTTGTTCTTCCTTTTTCTTAAATTCGATACTTTTATTTCTGTTTCACTCGACTACCTAAAGTATTATAATCGGACGTGGAACTTTCTTAGTTCAAGTTACATGAATTGAGTAGGGCTAGCCAAATAAAACGTAGAATTTTCCATTACTTACCGTGCAAAATATTGTCCAAGATGACGAAAAACAAATTGTGTCAAAGTTTGAACTTTCCACTCCAACACGAACCTATTTGCGATTTTTGATTTCTAATTTAAATAAGATAGGCAAAAAAATTTTTTAGTACCAGTTTTATTTAAAAAGGAAAACTCAAATGTAAATAGAAAAAAATGTAATTTTGAACCGCATTTTTTATGGTAGGTAACGAAAAAAGTCGTCTTTTTTGGACATCTTAACTTTTATTTCAACATAAATTTTCAAGTATATTGCAAAAAGTACGCATATATATAATTACATCAGGCACATAATGTTCAAAAAGCTCCATGAAAAGAAAAACAATATATATTTTTTTACAGATTTAGCGTTTGACTACAATCGCATATTTTATTAAATGAAGATGTGTTTTAAGATGGTAAAAACGCTAAACCTAAAGTGGGACTAGCTCTCAACACACTAACAGGTGCTTAGCGACAGATTTTCATCTTGAGAGGGGGGACGGGACGGTAGTAGTTGTTAGCCAGGTGGGCTTAGGAAAAAGCGTTACCACCATGCTATGGCTTCGACTCAATATTTTCCTTCACCGAAAGCTCCAACTCAGTTGCAAGTACTCGAACCTACGTAGATGGAGTCGGTGTCTATACACGCTATCGCCTAAGCCATCATCACTTCAAATTTTATAATTAACATTATCAGAGCGGCGGGTTCGGCTATAAATAACACCATCGAAAATCCTAACCACATATATGTTAACAACAGGAGCTTCAGAAAAATAATCTTCATTTTTAATTACCTAATTTATTTCGAATTGCTTTCACAGATTTAAAAAAAGGGTAGGTACTAAGCAAATGAATGGGCCTGTAGCGTTTCTTGACGAAACATTTTTGTACGTCCGCAACCCCGAAAAGGGACGCCACAAAAGAGGCGTCGCTTGGGGAGAGACAAAGGACAACTACCTGAACGATCTCCGTTAGGAGAACCATATTTAGATATTATTCATTCTGTGTGCGCGACTGAGTAAACTACATTGTATATAACTCACGTGATGATATGTTACTCTGTGTGTGTGTTTATAACGATTAACTTGTGCAGTCATAATAAACTTTATACATTATATATTTAAACGGTGTTTTCAATCGAAACCCCAAAGGCCGTTTACACAAAATGTGTGTTTATTTTTATTTCCGAGGTTTCTATGACTCTTTATCATACGAAACGAGATCGATTAGCAACATAGAAACGTTCTATGTAAATTGCCCATTTTCTCGAGGCTGTGCATTTTTTTTCTAAATCTATTGCATATCGAATTGGTTTAAAAACTCAGTCTTCTAACAACGTTTTCACATAAATCTTAACCTCACGATTAACGTATCGACGATTGTGTAAAATAGATAATTCAATATAACGGTGCAACATTGAAACGGTGCAACCTAACCTGCAAATCTGTAGAATATTTAGATATGCAAAATATCTTCATAAAATATGAGTACAGTCTTGATTGTTGCAGTCTCGCGGTCAATCACAATCCTGAGAACTTCGTCTCCCTTTATGCGTCTTTTAGACGAATTGCTACCATACTTATTATTTTATCAAAGGAAAATCAAATGACGATATACAAAGTTATATATAATTTATTATAACAAAATGGATATATTATTTTACTCAGTACACAAGCACATACATACAATTTGAAGTTTCCATATAAAAACGTAAAATGTAGCATAATGTAACCCAAATAGTCGACAACAACGTGATTTACTTTAGCTTCATGCGGTAAACTTCAACTATATCAAAATAAATATATTCCTCCAATCCATTGTTTTCACGTACATTAGACATTTTCCCCGAGAAGAAGGCGCGTCTCCACTAGACAATGAATATTTCGTCTTCTACGAAACATTCGCGTTATCATGTCACTTCAGTAACACAGGGGGAGAGGGGAGAGGGGAGGTGGGGGAGGGGGGGGAGGGGGGGGGGGGAGGGGACGCTAGTCCGAAAGGTCAAGGTCAGAGTCGGAGTCGGCGCGACCTCGGATAGTTTTCTTGTTTTGAGCGAGGAGTTGCTGCTTCTTGCGCTGCTCCGCGGGAGGCACGGAGAGGTCGCCGGAGTACTCTATCACTCCGGACCTGCGCACGCGCACACACTCTTTATATATTATTCAATACTAATTGTTTATTTCTGACGATATTTTGACAAACAATATTAATCCTTGTCCAATTAAATACAAAGTAAACTCTGCTAGGCGAGATTTAAGAATAAGGTAAACCAACCAAAGCAAGTAATTTTGATGTATTAAGGTGTTTGTCAATAAATTGAGTAGTATGAAATGGAGTTTACACTGTACTTTATGCATCACATATTATTTCAATGAATATCTAAAATATCACAGTTTTAAAATTACTCACAACAATAAGAAGTAAAAAAAAGAATAGTGTGAAAGTTCCACGAACTATAAATATAAAAACTATAGGACTTAGATACTTATGAGGCCAGCACCCACGCGAAGCCGGGGCAAGTTACTAGTAAAATATAACCGTAGGAAAGAAGTTTTAGAATCAGACGGGCAATTCAAACATTACTATATACAGACATATTCACAAACTGTACCTCTTTATCATAGAATAAACATTTGTAGTCAGTAATAGATAATTATTCATTAAAAAATATATGAATACTAGAGGATTCAGTAGACAAATGTTATGTCATGGACCTTAATAAGTCATGGATATAAAAAATTATTCAGAGGTCCTGGGAGGGTAACACTTGGGATTATATGGTTTTAAGTAAGAAATGCAAAAATAATTATATAAAATTTTGATTGAATTTTGATACATAGAAAATAGATTTCGACAACAGCGATACCTCCCAGGTTCTATCACAGTTAAGAACAATTCCAGGTGATTCCGTAAGTACAAACAAATATATAAATCAGAAATCAAGAAAGAAATAATCGTTTCAAGGTAGAAGAAGTATGAATAGAATTACACTGGAATTAAGGTATATAAAGAATGATATCAGAAAAGAGTAATGTGACGTGATGTATTTCCTCGGCGTTTGAAATCACTAATGGCCGCTCTGAATACAGCATCTTAACGCAGAACACAAATTAAGATATAAATACATGGTATATTATATGTATAACATCGAGACGACTTTAACAATAAATAAATACCAATTTTAGATTCTTTTCATAATTATTTAACCCCTGGATTGTTCATAACTATAAAGGTTTAAGTTTCCTACAAACGAATGTAAGCTTCATGAGGCTTGATGTGAAGTCAACAGGTTGTTGGCGGCACAACTTTAAAAAAATACCTGATTTATTACAGAATTTAAAAAAATGACAAATGATGTATTTTGAAATTGTATTTTAATTGTACGAACTTTATTTATACTAAACCATGTAATTTAGATCATGTGATGTTGTGACATAAAAAAAAATATAATGCGCCATTTTGAGGATTGGGGCGTAAAATAACCGCCCAAGGATTAACTATGTTTTGCATTAAATTCTTTACTGTATTATGCGTAAATCCGAATTGATGGCTATATTCAGAGCGGCCAAAAAGATTGGCAAAGAGTGTACGAGTATGTTGGCCCCTTCTGGAGAGAGTTTTATATCAACTGTCCCACAGGTCGGAATGATTATTATCAGGGCATATTATCGAGGGAAACTTAAGTTCTATATAGGGTTATGGGTGATTGAGTAGTTAATACAGTGTTCGAGTTACCTGGCGATCCTCCACTCGAGTACGTCGGTGGGGAAGTCGTCTCGGTTGCCGAGCTCACTGAACCCCACTATGAAGTCTTTCGTCTTGTTCTCCTTCACGAGTCCCAGCGTCGGGATCACTCGGACCTTCAGCCGACCTGAATGTAAACATACACACGTTTACTTCGAAATACGTGCGCCACTCGCGGCACCGGTCAAACTCTATTGGACTTTATTGATCTTAGATACCTATATTCATTTTTATACCGACGGTGGAGAGGCTAATTGACTAACCAGTCATTAAGTCTTGACATATTAGTAAATTAGTCTTTCTGTCACTGATATATTGATAAATATTACTAAATTACACATACACATACATCCTCTTTACATTAGTTAGTTAGTTTTACAAACAGACTTGCACACAATAGTACAATGCTAACAATGAGAAAGGTAAGACAAGCTTAGAATAAATTAGAAAGAATATCTTCTTCTTCTTGTTTTGGCACCGCAGAAGCATTTGCCAGTGTCAATGTTTTGTTTCAAGTAAGTGTCTTAATTATAATGTTCTAACAAGATGGTGGTTTCCTTGTTAGAACTTTCCATGGAGTTTTGGTGGCATCTCAGAATGCATGCTCCGTGGTATTATTTCCCATCCACTTCACTTGTGCATAATAACCGAACTATATTACGTAAAACACCACCAATATTACAAAATATAGAGTCTAATAGCACAAGATTATGAATAAAATATAAAAACCACTACATGACAGCCCAAGATCCCGCCAAAACCTCCTAGAGAGAATATCAAACATTGAAGACATGTACAGCTAGCAATGTAGTCTGAACAATAAACGGTAGATGGAGTTAAAAAAATTTTTTTTATAATATCGAACTGTTATGAACTTATAATATTAATAAGAAAAGCCAAGCAAGCAATTATTGAATTGTTATAAAAGCGATTGTATCGTAATTAAAACGAGGCTTATGATTCATAAGTCGTCTCGAACAGTTGTAATTAAGTAGTGATAGTAAGTCTCCTGCCGAGACAATGCACCCCACAGACCGGTGAGGAAGGGCGCGCGCTCCACGTCCAGCTTGATGAACCTGGTCTCGATGTGCTTGGAGGCGAGCTGCTTCAGGTGCATGTCGAAGATCTTGCATCGCGGAGAATCGCTCTTGTAGAAATGGCAGCACACGTTCTCGCTCTTGTTGCAAACATTAAAGAACTCCTTCTCGTTGTCAATCTCTGTGTACTGCCCGTGGCCCTGTCGGAGTCACACGGATCACTCCAAACATACAGTTCTGCTGCATCGTTCACACTATCACTATACTTCACTAATTTGAAAAAAAAAACTTTACAATTCAGCTGTATCATCTCATGTATATTATATCGCATTTCTAACTTTAATGAGGTTCATCCGCGGCTCGGACGACACTATACAGACTTATTCAAATTTTCGGAACAAAATTCATTAAGGCAACATGCGGTAGGAGTGATTGTGTGTGTGTGTGTGTGTGTCTGTGGCTGCCTGTGTGTGTGTGTGTGTGTGTGTGTGTATGTGTGTCTGTGGCTGCCTGTGTGTGTGTGTGTATGTATGTATGTGTGTGTGTGTGTGTGTGTGTGTGTGTGTGTGTGTGTGTGTGTGTGTGTGTATGTGTGTGTGTGTGTGTGTGTATATGTGTGTGTGTGTGCATGCGAGTAACGAAACTTGAGCAGAGTGGTATCGTGCACTACCGCTTGTAGAACCTCAGTGGTGAAACCGTCGAAATATCATTCAAACTTATTTCTATTTGGAATGTTTTGTAAATAATTTTATGTTGTATTTAATTCTTAATAAACGAATATTTTTTCTAAAATATTAAATGAAAATTCTTCATTAATTTTTTAACGTTGCGTTAACGAAATGTTGTTTTTGACTTCCTGACCACCCTTATTTTTTTTTATTAAACTTTTAAATTGTGTTGTAATAGATTCCTAATTAATACAACAGATTGAACGTTTGCGGCATCGAGATGAGATGCTGTACGTGTGATTACTTAAAATTTTAATTGATACACTATCGGCTGACGGTGAAGGAAAACATCGTGAGGAATCCTGAACCTAAGAAATGTTCTTGTAGTACCATCGTATGTGGGAAAATGCAGAAATGTGGAATTCTCATAGTTTGAAATCGTCCATACAATATGGGCTGACGTGGTGATTATGCGCATTATTTCAATATTTAATAGTTCAAGTAAAAGATTGGAATACAGTATACTGGCAGAAATTATAGGTCGCCGAGCCTTTTAACCTGATAATTTACTTCTTATTATTACATGTATGTATATATGTAACAAAACATATAGTAAAACCTGACTAGAAAACTGTGATTTACAAATACTATAATGTAAAGTAGTTTAGTAAGTTCTGAGTGTTCAAGTCTATATTATTAATGGACAGACAGAAATGTTACATTTTGTAACATGTAAGAAAGACTTGCAACCAACCGCGATTTTGTACGGCTTTACGATAAAACATAGATTACATAGCATAACTATATAGGGTAAGTAATTCTAAAGGTTACCTCCAAGAAACTTGATCAATTAATAATATTGGTATAAATGAAGTAATGACTAACATTAGCGAGCCACTCCTGTTTCTGTTTAGCTCGTTTCTTCATCTCGGCAATCCTTTGCTGCCGGATCGCCTCGAGGTCGCTGCTGTCCATCGCATCGAGTCTGCACCCATACATATGATTAGTTAGTCCGATTTATTAATAACAGTGTTTCTGCTCATCATATGGATAGAAGTAGTTTCAAATGAATGAATAATTTTCATAAAATATTGAATGAATCTTTATGATTTAATCCCTTTTTTAAGATAATGAACTTCGGAATCCCTATCCTCACACGTATTTTTTATTCTCAGACCATAACGACAACATGTATATGGGCGCGCATTGTTATGCTGCCATCTAGTTTTAATGTAAGTAACAAATTAAATCAAAGTTTAATTATCTGTAGTGTCATCTATCAGCTAATTTAAAACTTGAATAACACAGGAAATATTATTAGCTACTCTTTGTTATAAAGTAAATAAAATATAGAAAAGTAAATTCAATATAGAATAATAAATTGTAATTCATAATTTATTATCAATATTAGATAATACAAAGGTTAATTTATTATCTAATATTGTTTTAAGAATTATAAAATATAAATATGATTCTCTTTCTGTCATAAATGTGTTAACTGTGATATTTCCGGTGTACCTTAGTTGTTATTTTTAAATAATTAAGGTAATGAAAATATATTTTAACATTTAATAAAGATTAAAAATAGTGCTATAATTTTACATTGTTTTATAAAATGTTAATATTAATTATGTTTGTAATCAAGATATAAAAGATGTCGTGGTTTGGTGAGTTGCAAATGTGCAATACAAAGTTGTAAAGTTGTGTAAAGTTAAGTTGAAAAGGCATTCTTGGCACGATTCATTGTAGAGTGACGATATCAAAATAAAATATAGTTGATTTGGTTGTCATCACGAGTATTATTTTGCGTTGGATCTTGGGGACAGCTTTGGGGAGGCGGTCGCGATATGGAAACCCTCAATACGGAATGGTATGTTGAATAGGCATATAATCTTTGCCTATTATACAACAAAAATATAGCAAACTAAAATTAATTTATTAAGAAAAATATCCAGAATTAATATTATTTAGATTATGTGAGATTACTCATTTTTATATTGACTTTAATTTTTATTTGGTCATTTAATTTCCGAGGCACATCTTCAAGGTCATGAGGGTGACCAGGTGGCGGGTGCAGAGCCTAAAACATAGCTTAACATATAGCCTAAAATTTTATATATATTTTTCTTTAAATTACTTTATGAACTTTAGGATTAATATTTTCTAAACTGGTCGATTTAATTTATACGTCATAAAGTTAAAATTATAAAGGCCCACGTAGTATGTACCATCACAGTTTAATATAATCTTTTATTTTTGGGACTATGGGCCGCTATAAATAAAAACAACTTGATAAAATTGTAAATTTAGTTTCATTAGCTTGTATATTATTATTATGCAAACTCGCACAGCACAGCTTCGGTACTTTTATTTTTCATTATTCTGATTCGCCACGGTTTGTCGGTTGCCCTTGCTCTAGCGGCACATAGTACTTTTGTATCCTGGGATGTCTCGCGGCAACAGCTTTTGCCAAGAACACGAGATTTAGCCACAATAAACTTAATTTATTTATGAATATTTTGTCCGTTACTTAATAGACAACTATTATAAAAAAATTCTATTTACATATTGCTAATTTTGCATACATTTTCAGTTGTAAAGACAAAAAGTGGTTTCAATTTTTATATTGGCTAATACACCAACAGCAAATGTGGAGAGTTAATTGTATACAATGTACCTTTCAATCTCATTGTCGATTTGTTTCTCGACGGTCTGGGCGACATGCTGCAGCACTTGCTCCATGCTCACAGAGGATCCTGGAATTTGTACAATTACTGTGTTTATGCACACTAATTTTAATATTCATAATTAGATGTATGAGTTTTCAGTGTATATTATATGAGGATAGTATGTGAATATCAAAAGTAGGACATCTATGGAAGACTAGCATAGATGTATGGTTGGAGGTAATAAACATTTTCTTTCCTCACTATCCTCTGCCTAAGATAAACCAAGAGAGTTGGCCTAGTACTTATTGTATTCTTTAGTTTTAATTTAAGCTTTTGTATGATAGTAGGGTTTTTTCTAATTCTGCCCTGGCTATCTATGACCCTCCAGTTGAAAATTTGTTAGCTGCTAAGTGGTTAAACAACGAACAATATGCGAAATAACCATGCTCTGCTACCAAAAATGACATGATTATGCAAAAAAAAAACACTCTCTGCTACCAAAAGTTGTATGAGAAAGTCACTACCACAAAAACCGAATTGCAGCTGGAGCCTTCAATAAATACAATTCGGTGTCATGACCAACCCCACGTTTGTTTAGTTGCATCAAAATTCATTTACCTTATAGCTTTACATCAGTGTTCTTGATTTTTCCAGTGGACTTGTGTAGTAATATGTGTAGTGTAGTTGTATGTACGAATGAGTGTACACTTGGGAACCTTAAAGGGTGGAATCTGTTGTTATCTTTTCCACTCACAACAATTAATTCAACAAAATTATCAATGTCCTTTTTAACAGTGTTCAAATATAATTATACATTCAAACATAAAAAATATTATTTCGCACCACATGTCACAACACATCAAAATCAAAACCGGGACAGTAATGTCACATATAATGTCAACTAACGCAGGGAACCTTTTTATAACATTTTTTGCACCACTTGTAAGCAACAGCAGTCAACATTCTCTAACAAATAGATATTATAAATAGACATTCTGCACATAAAGGAGCATGGTATGTCAACTTACTCTATTATCAGTAAAATGGTGTTGGAGTTTTGTTCATCTTTGATATACCAACATCCATATTTTTTTATATGCATTAGGTGTATTTATGGTTTCCAATCTTTATTATTATTTGTCTTATTTGGCATAACTAATAATCATGTTATACTGAAATGGGTATTGTGTAAATATTTTCTTTGTTCAAATGTTTCCACACACCACTTTGTCTTTGGTGATCAATAAAACAGTATAGAAGTTAATATTCTGTAATACCATTTCGTGTTGAATAATAATGAAACTGACATAAAACCATAAGAGTCTCCATGAAAGAAACTACTTATATTTGCACCTTTATCATACATCTAACATGTGAACTATGAAATTCATATTTAGCTGTTTCTTTAATAGATTTTAATAAAGCCTTTCTTTTATATCATCTTTTTTTTTTTGAACTGACCTACCCTGTTAGCCTGGCTAGGCTTTCCCAGTTGCACCGGACTACTATATTTTACTTAATAATTATTACAATATTATTTAATTACACTAAGATTAATGTTTGTGTATATTTTAAATGTTTTAGTATTCTTTGTTACATAAAAGCAGTTACATTAGAGATATGGTTATTATATTTTTTATTGTAAACAATTATCTACTATACTATATTGCTTCATTTTTAAATATAATAAAATATAGCAAGAGAATGTACAGATTTCGTCGTTATTATACTTAATTTGCTTTTAAACTCATAACTGATTCAATATACTACCTAATATAATAAACATATACTAAAACCTGACCAGATAATATATGTATAATTTAAAGACAAGAATCATGTAAATTAGTTTAGTGGGCTTTACGTGGGTATAAGCACGAAAAGCAAGAAAGACAAAAAGGCAGACAGTCGTTGCTTTTTATTACGATAATCGTTGAACAATACTTCAGATTATCGTATTATCTATATTAAATTGTTTCTACTTTTTTTTAACTTTTTCGTTATCACATTAGATCATAACTCTACTTATACACCATGTGAAGTGCGAATAAAGTTTCCAGTTGTTCATAAAGAAGGCTGATGACCTCATGCGGTACCTACATATGTTCCTATACCAAATAATTACAATGAAACTAACCTTTATTAAGAACTATTTTTTGTTACAAACGATAGCAGACACGGTTAACTTGATATCTTGCTCACTGTGTAGTAAATGTTAAGCAAAATAACTTATATATTTTAATAAACTTTATAAAGACCCCCACAGAAACAAACGCGGTCTTGTTTTCGATTGTCAATTGTTGTGAAAATTTGACAGTACCGACAACAGCCGTCAGTGTTCTATGTCTTCTAATATACAATAGACAACTGTGGCTGTAGATAACAGAGATGGAGAATATTCGAAAAAAATAGGTAGGTACTATAAAAAACAGTGTTAAGTAGTTAGTTTCACGAAATTTAAATGTGACTTCTCATAAATAGCAGGTGTTCAATACACTCTAATGTCATTTGTAGAGGAATAGATCAGTAGCAGTCTCAGTTATAGATGTCCGCGAGGTTTTTTTTTTTTTTTTTTTCTGGCAAGGCTGCTACAGTTTCACCGGACTACAAAATGTCCGCGAGGAAACAACGACTATCTTTTATAGATTATTTATGTTTCTCGCCTATAGAGGTTTTAGAGCGTTAAAATGACGGAACCCGGCAATTACTCTCACTTATAGAGTTTTCTCAGTTATCCAGTTTTCACTCTCTTATCTTTGACTGTATATCATTTTGGTACTTATGAGGCCATATAGAGCATACATGTGAAACTTTTTTTTTTTTTTTTTTTCGAACTTACTACACTGTCAACCCGGCAAGGCATCCACAGTTTCACCGGACCACCAAGGGGAGCGCTTAAGGCACTCACCCGATTTTATGTAGGCAACCAGCACAAGGGCGAACGGCGCGCCTCGGCTTGGACTGTCACCAAATATCCCGAGTCTAACTAAGCTAAACTAACTATTATTTCATACATATATCAATTCGTGAAACATACACGTGTACCAAGCATGTATGTTTCAGGAACTCATACATGTATCTTGAATCTGACTACTAAGTTAGTATAAGCTAACTCTGTTCGAGAAAAGGGTTCAAAATAAAAATAAAAAAAACAACCCAACCACTATGTGTACCTACATGTGTGTATGTGCACGTGTGTGGGGTGATCGGTGTTGTGTGTCAAAAACTAGTGTTTGAAAATTAATTCAGTGTCACTGTTGTCGCGCAAGCAACGTGCTCGAGGGCTCCATTCCGGAGGATCGGACCTCGGCTTGAGCCGCTGCCGAGGGGGGCCTAGATGAGTGTACTGGAGCAAAATTCACAGTCAAGCCGCGGCGGCGTGATCTGTGATTACGCGGACGTGGGCGCGCACACGCTCTGTTTCGAGGGACGGAAGGGTACTGGAAGTTAGCTGCCGTTATTTTGTCGGGAGGATCTGTAAAAATATATCGCGGACGTCTTTTGTAACGCGGCGCATCGGGTACGGTGTTGTAAGTCGCGGCGGATACCACTAACGGACTGGGATGATTCGCGGCTTTCTCAAAATAGCTACTAGTGAGTGTCCTAACGTACTCCCAGATAGACGGCATCTCCAGGTCCCTGTGGAGGTCGACTCTCCGGATATACCAAGGGGCACCTACTGCCCTACGAAGAAAACGATTCTGTAGTTTTTGCAACTTTTCGAAGTTATAACTTGACATATGCGCGAAAACGGGTCAACTATATGTCAGAATAGGACGGATACACGTCTTATACAAAGTAAGCTTATGTCTGAAGGACATTTTACTTTTAGGACAAACTAATGGGTGCAAGCGACCCAAGACCATAGCGGCCTTGTTTCGAACTCTATCAGTATGCGCTTTAAAAGTGAGGCGCCTATCTAATGTAACTCCTAGGTATTTGACCTCACGTACCCAAGGAATCTCGGTTTCGTACAGCCTGAGGGGCTTTAGATACTTGGGTTGCGGACGATTTACGGGGTCGAAAAATATCGCCGCGCTTTTTTCGGGATTAACCTCTATTCGCCATTGACGATACCATTCACCGAGTGTGACGATGGCTCGATTGATGCGATTTCTAAGAAAGTCCGGCCGCCAACCGGAAGCGTAGATAACTGTATCGTCAGCATAGCAACCTACCTCGATCCCCGGGGACCGAGGTAGGTCACTGATGAACAGGTTGAAGAGAGAGGGCGCAAGAATAGACCCTTGGGGCACACCTGAGCGTATCGGGTGGGGCGGGGATAGCTCACCTTCCACTCTATAGCGGAAAGTCCTATCAGTGAGATAATCGCGGATTATATGTACTAAGCTATCGGGTATGCGAGACTGAAAAAGTTTATAAACGAGCCCGGCATGCCAGACCTTATCGAAGGCCTTGGCAACATCGAAAAAGACTGCTATTGTGCGTTTCGGTTTAGGTTTATCCGGGTTGACCTTCTTTTGGGGATCTTCGTTAAATTTAGAAAAAATGTACTCCGTGAGGCGGTGTACTTGATTCGTACATGAGTGTTTACCTCGAAATCCAAACTGCTCAGGTGGTAACAAATCTAACTCTGAAATAGAGGTCTGGAGACGGTTCAGAAGGAGCCGCTCGTATAGTTTGCCTAATGTATCGAGGAGACTGATAGGGCGATAACTTGTGGGAAGCTTAGTTTTTTTGCCCGGTTTGTGAATTCCTATCACTACGGCCTTTTTCCAGACGGCTGGAAAGTGACCCTGGGACATGGCCGCATTGAAGATGCAGACCAGGAGAGCTATAATGTGGTCAGGAAGGAGCTTCAGTACCTCGTTCCTGATCCCATCAGGACCTGGAGACTTTCTAAGCTTGAGACGCTTGATGGCGGCCGATACTTCATCGAAACTAACCGGGGTTAGGGTATCCGCGCGAGGAGATGCGAGAGAACGCTCTACCGAGGATTCGATCGATCCAATATGGATAGGGTCAGTGTTAGCAGTGTTCGGAGAGCATTGCTCCTCTAAATTCGCGGCGAGACATTCCGCTTTGTCTTTACTATCGAACGTGGGAGGCAACCCAGGACCTCTGTCTAATGGGGGCATCGGTGTACTGAGATCTGATTTGAACTTTCGTGCGAGTGTCCAATACGCCACGTGGGATGGCTGGATCTCCTCCAAAAGTTTGTCCCACCTGGCGTCTCGGATTTCCGAAATACGTTTTTTAACTAATTTACGTAACAAACGTAACCGATTGCGATTATCTACGGACGGGTAAGTGTCGTAGGCTCGAGTCGCAGCGTTCTTTTGCGTGATCAACGCTCTCACGTCGTTGGGGAGTATAAAGCGGCGATCATTCACCGCTTGTACTTCTTTCGAGGTCTCCCTAACGGCGGTCTGAAGAAAGTCGACCAAGGAATCGATAGCCTGATCCGCGTCGGTTTTAGACACCAACACGTCCGGGATTCTATTTAAACTAACCGAGGAAGGATTATCTTTAAAATATTTACTAAGCTTCGTGTAGTCAGCTACGCGCGCGGGCTGAAAATCGATGTCGGAACTAGAACCTAACTGTAATACCACAGGACGGTGATCAGAGTCGAGTTCGTGTACGACTTGTATGAGTCGTACCTCAAGCGCGACGTTCTTTAACAGAGCTACATCTAACACTGTCGGCCGACAGCGATCCTGATAGTGAGTGGGTTCCGGCGGGGCTATGACATCAAAAGCGAGATCATTACCTAGCTTGTCGAGAATCACCCCGTTACGAGAAGTACTCGAACTATTCCATATAACGTTCCCGCTGTTGAGGTCCCCGGCTATAATGACCGAATTCCCTAAAGCGAACAACGCCTCTAAGTCGGACTTGAGAAGCTTTTTATTCGGTGAAAGGTACGCGGATACTATTGTAATCGTCTGATGACCGGTCATGCCTAACCTGCACACTGACACTTCCATATTGGAAAGAACGGGCGGCTCTACCGGCATGCAATACAACGAACGTTTATAATAAATCAAAGTGCCGCCCCCGCGGGTGACACGGTCGTTTCTAATTATACTATAATTCGCGATCGCGGGATTGCTCATCTTCGGTTTTAAAAGCGTTTCTTGAACTAAAAATATGTCTATCTGTCTATCACGTAAGAAGGCGGCTACTAACTCTCGTTGTGTTCGAAGATTTCTCGCGTTAAAGAACGAAAGACAAAGACCACGCGGTTTAATTCTATTTAACGACGCGAAATCTATTTATTACTATTTACTGAGGCGCGGGCAAGGCGTTGTATCGTCGCAGCAACGCCTGGGAATGAAGAGACCGCATTAAGGAGTGTCCCTATGTCCCTATTGCTGTTAACTATTTTATTGAACGCGACGCTCTTCTGAATATCGTGTTCGAGCAGTACCTGTGTCAGCCAATCAATTCCAGACTGGGAGAACGAGAAAGCGTGGGTAGCCTGGACAGGCATCGCTCCTTGTGGTTGGGGCTGGGCCTGAGGCTTGAGAGCCTGAGGCTGTGGTTTAGGAGCCCAGGGCGCTACGGGCGCACGCCAGGACTGGGGCACGCGCGGCACAGAGGGTGCCTCACGTGGTGTGGGAACCGGCGCTACCGGGACACGGGAGGTACCCGGCAGGTCAGGGAAGGCCTCCACGGACATGAGAGGTGGAGGCGGGGGACGTGCGGAGACAACAGGCGCCCTACGGGCTTGTCTCGCTTGGCGGGGACGTTGTGTGCGTGGCGCGCGAGGACACCCGCGATAGTTCGCAGGGTGACCTGCGTTACCGCAGAGAACACAGCTCGGGGGCTCGGGAGTGTCGGGAGTGCGTGCGCACTCCTTCGTAGGGTGGTCCCCTAGGCACTTAACGTACCTGGGACGAAGATGGCAAATGCGGGCTGAATGACCATAACTCTGGCAGTTATGGCACTGCGAAGGAGTATGGGACTTGCGAGGGGCCTCAACAGTGATGCCGGTGAGGCCACAGACAGAGGTGAGGCCAAAAATAGCCTTACCCTCTTGTGATCGGTCGAGGACGACCAGGACCATTGGGTATGGGGCTTTGGTACGGGGGTGGTACATCCTATGTACCTCTCGGACAGGAAAGTCTTGCTCCTTAAGGGAGCCTGAGACATCATCGGTCGATAACTCGACCGGGACACGCCTAACTACAGCGCGAAGGAGGCGCTCTTCTTCGAGTGCGTAAGTAAAATTAGCGAGCTTCCTCTCTCGGAGAAGAGAGGTAAGCTTGCGGTGGTCGGTGGTAGATGAAACTTTTATTTGAATACCTGCAGGTGTATTCAAGGCGGACGTGTACCGGATGTTCTTCTCGTTTAACCGAGTGGATATCGTCATTCAGGATGCCTTGTCTTGTATAGTAACGGGGGGTGGAGTGCGGGGCTTCTTGGCCTCGGCTACAGAACCCGTAGCTCGGGCTTGGGATAAAAGATCGGGACTAGACCTACCTGAGTGAGTCGGCTTGTGATTGGCTGAGACAGACGCACCCTCTACTTGTGGCTTCTTACTTACCGGGTATTCCGTACCCGATTCGGAATCTGAGGCGCGCGAGGTGACGGGAACGGGCCGTTGCCGCTTTCGGTTTACGGTTGTAAAACCATCGTTCGTGATTGCGGGTGACGCGCCGGTATCGAGCTCCATATCGGAATCGGAGCTAGAGTTTGGGATGGTAGCTTCAAGTACTCTTCTATCCTCCGGGATCTCCTCAGACAGAGATGACGCCAATGACGCGAAAGAATTCATCGTAGCCACACGGGGCACGCATATAACATTTTCCGAGGACGTGGTAGCGGCATCGTTAACGAATTCCGTGAATAACGATGGGGCGCGAGTAGCGACAAGATGTCGCAACCTATCGAACTGTTCCTGTAGTGACGCCATGCCGTAACTTTACGGGCACGGTGCGATACAAAATAACCTCCCTGCCTGAGGGGCAGGGGGGTGCGCGTAAACAAATTTTCGGAACACTTCACACACTTGTAGACACTGTAAACTTAACACGTGGGTCGCACTAAGAAGTGCGGTTTACGATCACAATAACAATCGCACAAAACAAAAACAAAACACTTCACACAGGTGCGTTTCTTGAAAGTAATCGAAGTTCAGAAACACAATAGTATCGAGCGATGAGTCACTCGACCGTACTGCGCACCTGAACGACAATTTATTAGTTCGCGGAACAACATCTGGCGCGCAACGGACACGTCCGTACACGACGGCTGCTGGATCGGAACTCTCCTACATGTGAAACCGGGGTAGGTCGTTAGTGTATAATAAAAGTTGCTAATTATAAATGTAAAATCGAAATTTTCATAAAATATTGGATGGTTGCATTAATGAAGGCAAATAAAATTAATACGGACGAAAGCCATCTTTCTGTGGTTATTTATTTTGTGGTTCAAAGTTTCGAAACCTGACGACGCCTGACGTTCCCTAACACTACATACAACGTAATCATTGCTATTTATATACTATGGTTATTGTTTCATAAGTAATGGTAATTAAGTAGCTCACCTACGCATACAGGAAGTCAATGGTTGTAGCTTACGTTTAAGTTTATGATGGTATATACTCAACGAAACCGATAGTGAGACCTCTGAGCATCAGGGGTTATCGTGACGGACAAATATTCTCACCCTCCCCCCATTATTTTTTTTCTGGTACATACGCATAAAAAGAAAATAACCCCAATAAACAAGGGGCACATGGCAGGCGAAGGATCGCGCGTCTTGAACATATATTTATTCCAGGGATCAATCTTTAAATCGTTGGCGAACCTACAAACAAAAGGGAGAAAGAAGCAGATCCACGGTAGCATCTCACAAGCAATATCCAGCCACACCAACACATATGTCTATTATACCGATGTAATTAACGACGTATTTGGTAGGTTCATGTATCAAGACGTGGGTCATGCGGCGCGAGATATTGTAGATTACAACTTAAAAATGGCCATAAAAGACGACAATAAAACCGTCATAAAGGCCATAATCTCATATAATAAACCAACATACATAACATAGCTGTAAGCTGATTATGATAATAATTATAGTAATTTGCTCTATATTGAGCGAACTAAACGTTTCAAAACGATTTTTCTTTTTTTTTGTAATAAACGAGATTCGAAAAAGTGTGCGAACCAAGCGCTTGCAGAAGGAAAAATATGATGAAAAATGAAAAAGTAATGCGATACGCTTGCGACAATTTTATATACCATAAAATACCCTGGCTTTTGGATGAAGCTAAAATGCATTTACTAACTTACATTTCTCACATACTAAACTCGCGCCGTCATGCGATTTTAATGAAACACAGACTAATCAAGGATATGATTACAGGTTATTCAAAAACAAAAAAATAAAAGCAAATGATCATTAATGAACATATAATAATTTTTATTAAACCCTTTATTATAAGATTTACAAGTATTAAATTAAGTAATTTGTATACTTGTTTTTGTATGTTATTGATAAATAATTATTCCCAAAAACTGAAACGGGCGCTTCTTACTCGTTTGGTCCTTGTACCCATCTCAGACATAAATCCTGGATCCACCATTGCCTATACCTATTTTAATAAATTTGTAGTTTTGTCTCTGCATTATATATTTTTCAATATTATACCCTTTACAATATTGATCACGAACGTGACTTTGACCAAATTTTTGTTTATCACGACAACACCATACGTCACATATAGTGATACCAACTAACAACCTCTAGTAATACGATTGCTTTTATATATTTTCTTGTGTTCGCAGGGCGAGCTGGTTATCACCATGTCTTCAGGGTCAACATCAGTCTGCGGCTTCAGCCTCGTAAGCAGCACGCGTCTTGTCACCGCCGCACAGTGCTGGTGGGACGGATACTCGCAAGCCGTTAGCATTCTCGCGAGTATCCTTACCATCTCATTACAATATAATACAACGACGAACACATTGTGGGCTTTCAACTAACCGAGCAATTAATGTAATTTTACCACAAACTTGTGGAACTACTCTCGTTTGTAATTCTAATATTGTTGTCTCTCTCTAACTATAGTAATAGTGACGTAGGTCTGTATATGTGCAGGTAGTATTGGGTTCAACGATATTATTCTCAGGCGGCGCACGTGTGCAGTGCAGGTGCGGCCGGCAACGGACCCTGCGGCGGCGACGGCGGCGGACCCCTCGTACTCTACTCCCCAAATAGCGACGACTTGCTCGTTCGTACCACCAAACCGAAACCAAACTCTAGTAAATACTATGAATATTCTTTCAGATCCATCGTGAGAGGTATATGTTGCAGATCGGAGTGATCTCGTTCCTCCCAGCGCGTGGTTGCGGCTCCGGCCTGCCCGCTGGCTACACACTACTTTCCCAACATGTCAACTGGGTTTCGTGCACAACTCTAGACCTATACGATATGTGACTAGTTACGTTGCTAATCGTTCAGGAATATAGTTCTAAACAAGACCCGCTATTAATTACTTAAATTAGAATAAAAGCTTTTTGCAATTATAAATATTTAGTTTTATATATTTTTCCTTCATCAGCGACTCACTTGGACTCTCTTGGTGTGAACCCAGAAAAGGTAGGGAATATTTGGTTTAATATGTTCGTCAGTCTGCGTCCCCCTAAAAAACTAGCCGTGCAAGCACCCTGAACGAGTCGTCTCGTCATTGGCCGTGACAAGAATAATAAAAAAATACGTTTTCAAATTTCTTAATTTAGACACCGTAATTTTATCAAATGACTCGTTAGGATTTTTGATTAGTATATTTTTTATGAAGATTGTGGATAAATTGTCCATTAAATAGAGATTATACATGGAATAAAGTTATATGTAAACAAACACCAAAATAACATATTTTTACTAAGTTTATTACAACTTCTATTCCTTTTCTATTGCCACTACAGGTATCGGAGTTTAAAAAAAAACATTTACACTATAAGATACGATTGGTTTTAAAAAATGTAGTATTTGCGAAGCGATGATAATTCATAGCAAGTTTAAGAGAAACAGTTCATACTTACTTACGTACTGTTTATATACTCTCAATGTTACGGGTAAAATTACTGAAACAGATTACTAAGCATACATGACAATATAATTATATAGAAGGATAAGAGAGAACGCCACGCGAATCTGAAATCAGTGTATTCGCGACAACGATGAATTTCGCATTACCTTTAATAATCCACTCAGGTTTATTTTTATCATTAAGAGATAGCGCTACAGGCGGGATAGCTCGCGCTTTCTATCGATCTTTTTCATTGAGTGAAACATAAGATAAAAAATGAAATTTCATACAAAACCAGGAAAAGGGCAAAAGAGGATATTCTGAAACAATAATTAAAAAGAAGTATTGGTGGATAACTCTTACTGTAACAAACTATTGTGTAAATATTATTATAGCGGCATTCCGCATTGTACACAACACTTTTTTAATAACTATATATTTTTTGCCTTTATAAAATACAAATGAATAAATGAAAATAGAAAATTAGAAAATAAGAACTTCATTAATTTAGTTACTTGGGGATTATAGTTTACTACTATGTACATTTGTTTACTGTATTTCCTGTACATGCGTTAATTATAATGATACTATTTGTAGCTATTTCTCTTGTAAATTAGAGATGTTGCGGAAGGAACTTAGTTC
The DNA here is from genome assembly GCA_035772565.1 of Antheraea assamensis. Taxonomy (NCBI): domain Eukaryota; kingdom Metazoa; phylum Arthropoda; class Insecta; order Lepidoptera; family Saturniidae; genus Antheraea; species Antheraea assamensis. The sequence continues at coordinate 139,672 of JAQQSE010000099.1, read as the reverse complement.
TGTGGGTAGGACGAAATATTTAGTTAACACGTCATAAATAATTATTCTACGTATTATTCATAATTATAACTATTTAGCGAATAATTAAAATAATAAAAAAAAAACGAATAATTAAAATAATAAAAAAAGCAAACAATTGAAATAAAAGTTTAGATGTCAATTTATATCTGGCATCTGATTAGCGCTCATAGAAAACACTAAAAGTAATCATTGCACATAATTATAGGTAATTGGAGTAGATTATGGCTGACGTCTAACATGACATGGACTTATTGGAATAGTTAGTGTTCCCGTTGACGTCAACATTACTTGTGCTTCAGACATGATACTATAAAAATGAAATAATTCGCTCTGAACTAGTTGCTTAGTTAGACCGCTACCTTAAACGATTGAGTTATAAGATAAATGCAAATAAATATATATATATATATATAAACAAAACGATAGATCGTTGTACGTTTATTACGCAAAATTTACTGGATAGATTTCAATCTTTATTAAATTTAATTTCGTACATACTTGGTTCTTATCTCAATAAATTGTTAGATAATAATTTTAGAAAATTACAATGATAGTATAAGCACTTTAGAATTACAAGCACTACGCTTTCAGTGATGTGCGTTTTCTTGCCGTGCAGAAGTGGAGGCAAGTGATGTATCGCTATGTGGTGCGCATGCGCAGGAGAGGGAAGTAAACGGATAACATTGTTTACAAAGAAATTTTATGTTTTTATGATTTTTTCTATTAATTTTATAAATGTCTTTTCCTCCATACATATTTATGGTATATATTTGTATGTATCACTTATAATGATAAATGATGAATGTTTTCGAATTCATTGATCGAACTTAAGTCATTTGAATCTTATTAAATCCTGGAACCGCGCAGGCTCATTATGCTATAACAGCTGCCAATATTGAACTAAAACCATGGTACTATAAAATAATCCCAAGGAGGGTTGAAGTCAGGCGATTGGAAAAAGTAAGCCAAATTATAAATCGTACATCAAAACATGAGAAACATGTTGTGCCGACCCTACTTAGCTGGGTTAAGGATAAGATGATAAAATACTGAAAAGTAAAGGATTGCCTATATCACTACCAAATTCTTATTAGTGATACAATTTGGGAAGCTTCCTTACTACAAGCATATTCGTAAAGTTTGTTTATTTATAAAAATATCAATACTTTATATATTAATAAACTAGCTGACCCAGCGAACTTCGTACCGCGTAACAGTTGATTTTTAATACTTATTCTGCTATTGGGGACGCTATATAATGTTAAATGTTACCATCGTATAAATATTGACAAATATTGACATCCATATTTATACGTCACTCAATTGTTTCTCCTTCCCGGACACCTCTCCACTAACACTTAAACTTTATGGTAGGGTATTAAAGTTCAAATTGACTTTTAAGTATTATTACGAATCATTTGTATGAGTATATAGAGAAGTATTGTTTTTAGACTTTTTCAGGCAATCTTTTAATTTTTCTCTCCGTAAGAACCAATCTTGTACTTCAGGGAATATTCTAAAAAAAGAATAAGCGAAATCGGTTCCGTTGCTGTCGAGATTTGCTCTTAGCAACACATTCAGCGATTCATTTTTATATTAGAGAAGATAATTTTATCAAATGTTATTCGCTCAACGTCTAATACATTTCATTACAGTCCCCGTGGGTCTGGAACTGGTAAACCTTCTACCACTGTTAAGACGCAGTTCGGAGTCAAGTTTTAGCCACATTAAATGTATGCGACCGGTATGTTCGTGATGAGGTACGTGACGGCATTACACTGTAGCTTGTTTTTCTTCCGAGTGCGTACATAGCAGATTCAAAAAAGTCTCCGGGTAACGAAATTTTGATAGTAGTAGATTCGGATAAAATTAATATACGTCATAATTATATTGATTAATATTATCTGTGATTATAGAATATACGTCGCAGTGCAGATAACCACTTCCATATATATTGCGAACAGGATCGTAAGCACCACCACACACATCGACCGCACCGACTGAAACATGAAGCTCCTCATCATCGCTGTCGCTCTGGTAATTACATGTGCTCATCTTGATTTGTGTTGTGCATTCATTCTGATTATAGGAACTGGTATTCAGTCATCTCTCACTGCCTCTACCAGTTCTAACACCACGTTCGTCATGTGTTCTTTTAAGACTTGTTGTTGTTCCTTGGTTCCTGGTTATCCACAATAGTGTTACTGGGTTCGCAAGATCTTCCACGAGAAGAAGATCTTCTTGTCGCTTATCTCTTGACAATGTTAACGTCAACGCTTATGCTCTCCAGTATTGTGAATGCGTTTGGTCTTACCAGGTCTCACCGAGGGCCCGTCTGAAACTGGGTAAATGACTATCGAAGTAAGACTTTTTGGTTGTGTGATTAGTGTTTATCTATTGGTTGCGCTAAGCCAACGAAACGTTACGTCAAAGTCAGTAATGGAAACAGCTACGTTTTGGCTCTCAATAAGTGAATTGTCCCAACTGTTATGTGTTTGTAACTTTCATAAATTCATAGGACTCTTTGCTATTTGTTGCATTTTTGAGCTATCAGGTTAAGATACTAAGTTTAATAACATTTATATGATAATGCTAGCACTATCACAACACCTAAGAGTTATTATGTGAAGTCTTGTCGATACTATACGTGCACAACAACGCCAAAGCTTATTTACAAGTACGCGATCATAGAGTTGGACATTCCAGCACAGATTAAGAGAAGCAGTTGGAAATGATCACGTTCCAATACATAAAAAAGTCTGACTGCCTACAAACTTGCCATCACATAATGAGGTATGTTACTCGGTAACACAAATATTGTCAGTCGAGAGAGCGGACCGGCAAGTGTCCACAGTAGATCTGTAGTTTCTTTACTATCGTCGAAAATGTACATGTGTAATTAACACTATCCAATAGACGAGGTAAGTGACAACGACCGCCGGATTCAATTTCACCAAAATTCGTTGTGCTTACTTCGTAAGATAATATAAAGGACTTGGACTTGGACCCTAGCAGCTCTTTTTAGTCACACTGTAGATTTACGGATAACTAAAAGACTTATTTTGTGATAACTTACAGAGTTAGATTTGTGAATGATAATGATGATTCACGTTAGTCGTAAGGTTTATAATGAATAGAACTGTGATTGCGAAATATTTGGAGTAACAGTAGGCTAATATAGTCCGAGTCAGAATGCCCTGTCTCCAGCATCTTTTACCTGCGATGCAATTAACTCCTCAGTCGATGGAGTCCAGCGTCTAACAATATTTTATATGATATTGTTATCTGTTTTACGTAAAGTAATCTAAACATACAATAATATAACTACTATTTAACATAATCAGTGTAACGAGTGTCGATTGTATCGGATAAATGGGTTTTTTTTGCTAATTCAAGATAAGTTAATCGGTTTAATGATTTCATTTGTTACAATATCAGTGTAATCCTAAGGTCGTCTAGTTTCAGGTTTTTCGTTTTCACAAACATATACCGATAACATCTCTCATATGTTCATGATAAAGATAACGGGTTGGTAACGAACTGCAATTTTTGAATGTTTAGAATGGAAAACTTTGAAATGACATTTTATAAGTATCATTAGTAATATTAAATACGGCCGAAGTTCATATACCGAACGATAAAGCGAATATCTCATGCACACGTATCTTCCATTATATATTGTTGTTCGATGACATCTTACCTGGTCTGATTAGATTTTCTTGCAGTTTCTAATCTTACCACACCAGCAGTAAGGGTTAACTCATCTAAGAGCATATTTTAGGTGCAGTTGTGCGTGGCGCTGCCAGCTGTTAGTCAGCGATCACAGTTTGTGCCGATCAGTCTGTCCTATCACGAAAATGAGGGCATCCCACAAGCCGAGCGCATTCGCCGGGTTGAGCAAGCTGTCGACTTTGATGGTAGTAGAATCGCCGGTGGCTCATTGGCACAACTCGGAGCGAACCCTCACTTGGTAAGTACGATTCTTTGTGCGTGTACACATGGTATAAATGCTTATAAATACATGTGGTGAGGTAATTACAGGTGGGAATGCTGATACGGCTGGCCGTGGGCGCTACCTCTGTGTGTGGTGCCTCACTGGTGAGCAATACGCGGCTGGTAACGGCCGCACATTGCTGGTGGGACGGGCAACACCAGGGCGTGGAGCTGACGGCGGTTCTCGGTTCCGTGACGTTGTTCAGTGGCGGCACGAGGGTTGTGTCGCAAGCAGTCACGATGCACGGCAGTTATAATAATAACAACCTTAATAATGATATAGCCATCGTCAACATCCCCTGGGTCTCCTACACCAGTTAGTTTGCAGATTTTTATTACTTTTTTACCTCTTCTTATACCGATAATGAAACATGAATGTAATTCAACATCAGACTAGTTTGATCTGATAGCCTTACCTTAAAATTTGCAGACGTGATCCAGCCGATAGCTCTCCCGACCGGCTTCCTGACGATGCTCACATTCGAGGGTAGCTGGGGTCAGGTCGCCGGTTTCGGAGTCACCACGGACTGTGAGTATACTTTGTTGTCTATTATTCGAAAATAATTTAAAATCTAAAGAAAGGAAAGATATATAAGGTTTCTCAGCTGATGGTGTTTGTGACTTGTTTTGTGCCGAGATGGATCTATTAATTATTTTATGTATTTGTCGACTGCGATAATCATATTATTCTTAGTTTTTACAAAAAATAGAAGAATTTGAATAAGACTATTAATATCAAGAAACGAGTTTTGGTCGGTGGTGACTTTAACATAGATATTTTAAGTACGTCGCGTCGCCAGAGGTCACTATGTTCAGATCATTATTTAGATGATTCAACCTGGATCGGATCGTCTGTTTAAAGAACCAACTAGATTCATATCTCAGACTACATCTTGCATAGATAATATCTTTACTTACTGAGAAACCATTAGCGTTAGTATTATTGGTGGGATACGGTCTGATCTGATCAAAAACGACTACTTTTAAAATAAATAGTGACAAATAGTTAAAATGGAACAAACAAAATCAATAATAGGTATAATTTGTGACCACTGATCTAATTTAATTTAATTTTAATTTCATTCCTTTTGAACTTATTAAGCATCGTTACATATTCCACCATGAGATTATACGTTTGTTATAAACCAAGCAAATAATTTATACAATTGTATTCAAATAATTTTTCTATTACTTCAATGCGTTTCGACGGTAGGTGGTTGCAATTTTCAGTGATAATATCCCAATTAAAATAGTTCCTGGTGTATATGTATGATCTCTGTGCAGCGGAGAGCATCACCAGCAACCAGGTACTGCGGCAAGTGAACGCGATGGTGGTGAACAACCTCGACTGCGCCTCCGTGTACGGGTTCAACGTGATCGCTTCCACCATCTGCACGAGCGGACTCGGCCGCGTCGGACCCTGCGGCGGCGACTCCGGCGGACCCCTCGCTATCACGCTCAGCGGAGAGAGAACCCTTGTGAGTCACTATTACTGCTTCTTCCAGACCACACTTGTACTACAAGTTATAACAAAGAAAGCTAAAACAAAGATATATATATTATGTGAGGAGTGTAAACAATGTGTTGTTATGTTGTACAGATCGGCGTAGTTTCGTTCCATTCGGCAAACGGCTGCGACATCGGATTCCCGGGCGGGTACGCGCGTGTCACTTCCTTCGTCTCCTGGATACAGGCGAGACTCTAAGACCAGCCTTCACTCCGCGAACAGCTTGTTCTCATAAATTTGCATAATACATTCTGTTACAATGGAAAATATATGTCATAGAAACATTTTTCTTCATTAATAACCTTAAAAAAATTATGCCCTGAATTTTATTGATAAATTAAACTATTTTATTAAGTTACGAATTGTTGTTATAATTTAATGGTTTGTATTGATGGTTGTTGTGTGTGATGAAGTTGCTGGTTCCTGGAAACGGATGTGGGAAATTGCGGATTTGCCGGTCTGGATGATGCTGGTCTTTCTTAGTGCACTTCACTCGCTGCGATAATATATATCTTTTCAATACACTATTTTTTCCAGAGTTGGCAAGGTTCTTTAACATCAAAGTTGACTGTTATTAACTTGGCGTAGCGATGTACTTTTTTGCGTTGCGTATGCGTTGATGATAAAGGCGTGTCCGCGATCAAGATAGAGCCAAAAGTGAAAGATAGGAAGTGGAAAGAGATGGGCGGAAGGGGTGAGATTGTGCATTCGGAAATTATAGCGTGTAACACGCACCAACAATGGTATAGAAGGGAACTAATGAAATCTCTCTTTCTCTCTCTCTCTTTCTTTAAATATCGAATACCAAAAGATTTTTTATAATTATTACCTTTACCTTGAAGTATTCCCATTTCGGGCGCTAAATTGGAATCATCATGCTGAACTATAATTTTTTTATTGTTATATATATATGTTTGTCAGTATAAGAGAATTATATTTAATGCAATTTATTAGAACTATTTCACAAAAGAAATCTTTATTATATTCACGAAATATGTGAAAGCCATGTTTTTTCTCAACGTAGTAATCCATTGGAGTGTTTTAGCTCTTGATGTTACTGTATTTAGTAACCTCAAACCAAACAATTAAAATAAAGAGGCCGCGTAGATCAAACAGGAGAAGCCATTTTAGTTTGGTGAATAATAGTGATGTATTTATAAGTTTGTACCTGGTGTGTAAAGTTATCAGAGTATGAATATATGTTACAAAAACACAACTGTTCCTGAAGCACTAAAAAATATATATCGTTCTGGAATCAATCACAAATCAACTGCATTGAAAATATATAGTTGTTAATAAATCACGTAATATTAAGCGAGACACAAACGAATTGCTTTTAATAACATCTGATACAGTAATACTATTAATATGATAAGGGAGAAAATATATGAAGACGTAGGTATGTTTGTTATTCTTTCACGCAAAAATGTCTTGATAGATTTTGACGAAACTTTGTAGTAATGTAGTTTATACGTCACAATAACGTATGGGCTCATTAATAAAGATGTTCTTGAAAGAGCCCAACATATAGTGATAAAACAATTCAGTTGAAAAAAATGCCACCATATGAGAGGTATCCGGCGTGTGCTGCAGAAATTGTTAGAGTTACATGAAGATAATGTTCGGTGATATCATTTATAAAGGTACAAACGTAGAAGAAGTCACGAGCGGCTGCTACATCTTTATAGTTATGACGCCTAAGTTGATAGCGTGTTCGGACATCACGTCGACGGGTGTAGGTTTAAATCTTTGCAATTGAGTCAGAGCTATCGGTGACGGAAAACATCGTGATAAAACCACAGCGTGATGGTAGGATTTTTTTTAAGTCCGCCTGGCTAGCTACCGTTCTCAAGTTGTAAGTCTGTCGCCAAACACCTGTCGATCTGTTCCGGCAGCTGCACTTGAGAGTCAGTCTCCCTCTAGGTTTAGTGCGACTACCATCTTAGATCACATCATCGTTTAACATGAGAGGAGTTTGTGGTCAAACGTTAACCTATAAAGTATAAACAAGAAAGTAAATGTTTATGAAATTTGATGAAGATGTGTAGCTATATTGAGAATTTCATGATTACACACGCATCCAGCAGTCATGGGAAAATACCCGATCGATGATGGGATGACATTATAAAATTACTTTAATGGATACTTTTGTAAGTATTCAATTATTATAAATTACATAGTAGAAATGTATTTTAGTTACAAAACCTAATTACATATTAAATTTCATTTAGCAAGCTAATCGCTTTGCGGTTGGATTTAAAGCTATTCAAAACATACGGGTCTATCCAATACAGTAGAAATTGGTAATGGTTCTACGGGACAAAATAGTTTGTGGACCATTGCTGTAAATAGTTCTGATTTATATGAAATAAACATCGTAACCGAAGTATTTAGCTGAACCAACATTAATACTGTGTTTATCAAAATAGCCTCGCAAATGATCAACTCGTAAATTATTAATGTCAGTTATTCTTATGAGATAGACATATACCATCGGGGACTTTGATGTAGCCATCTTTAAGATGCACAATTCCCTAGTACATTAATTTGACATATCACATAAGTTTTGGGCAGCGTTACCGATGTAAACGCCAGAAAATTAGTAGAATACATCGTATTCTCTCTACTTTATATAAATATGATATACATCGACAGAAACATTGTAAAGCTAAAAGATATACCTATCAGATCTCGTAATTATATTGATAGGTTGCCACCGAAGATTAAACCAAGGGAAATATTCCAACCATCAGAAGGGTATGTTTGAGTTTCTCTTGAAATTGATGTCGACACTTCAATATTATTTGTCCCAGTCAAAAATGATAATTTTGGTGAACTTACCTATTTATATAACAAAAAATACCTTCATAATTTTATATAGGAATGTTACATAGTTTCATCCTGTATTATACCACTGCTGGGAAAAACTTTCTGTCTGGAAGCAACTAATATAAACATCAGAATATCATGATAATCAATGTGGTCTGATCACAAAGGACCCCTTGTTAAAATAAATTGTGATAAGCCTAGTGGTGACTGTAAGAAAACGGGCTTATATAAAAAATGATTAGGTCTTTTGAATCATAATATTGCATAACATTTATTTCTTTCGAACTGACTAGACTATTGACCTGACGTAACCTTATAGTTCCAATCTTAGATATTATTTTACCTTCTATAACACGTATTATAAACCACTCTCTCAATTCTGGTATATTTCTTCATTATGGAAAAACGCACACATAATCCCTCTACAAAAGTAAAACCATCCTACTGAGTTTACCCGCTTTGTCTAAAGTCCTCGAAAGAGTCGTACACCGCCAATTTACGTTTTTTTTTTTAAATTATAACTGTGTCCTTAATCCTTAACATTAATTAAAGTCACTGATGATATACGCCGCGCTATGGATGATAGTAAACTAGCTCTTCTAACTTCAATCGATTTCAGCAATGCTTTTAAATGTATAGATCACGATGTTTTATTATCTCTTCTCTTAATATGACACAAGCGGCTATTCAGTGGTTATTCTTCCTACTTAAAAGGGCGTCGACAACGTATCAAGGTTAATGAATTATTTTTTGATTGGTGCGATGTGGTTGTTGGTGTACCTCAAGGCGATGTGTTATCACCTTTGCTCTTTTCTGTTTTCATTAATACTCTGTGTTAGCGCTAGATTTTAAAAGATGTTTATTAGTACAAGTAAAACCCTATCAAGCCTGTATTTCCTACGTGCCGTATATTTACACGACGACTCGGAGTGGATAGGATAAAATGGACTGACCACATTGCTGCGCTAGCAACGCGTAGGAGGCATCCTCTTCTTGCACGATACACAATAACATTCACGAACAGTTTCCAAAGTCACCTGGATTTTTATAGTTTGGCACACAACACAAATTTTAATATACGTGTAGTTCAGTCGTCGATCGTCCGCTAATGAGAGAGTTCAAAAGGCAATTGTCAAGGCGTCGGGTGATTAGGGATAGGGTTAAAGAGTGCGAATATATTGTAGGATAAGGATGGATTGTCGCCGTGCAAATCTGGCCTAAACACTCTGGTTACAAAAATACACCTCAGTAGTTACCATCTATATCTATATGCTATATACTATCTATATCTGAGTATAACCAATTAAAATAAAAAAGAATCTTACAATTGGTTCATAATTAACGAAGATATCGATTAACATATATAAAAAAATACATACAGACGAACGCAGTCTCCTGCTTCTTCGAAGCGGGTTAAAAAAGTTATAGTTAACTTTAAAAGGCTTTCATATATATTGTCTATACACCAGTATTAGAACGAAGTAAGTTAGCAAAAATAAGTAGAAGAAAGTGTTTATCAAACAATTAAGTAATAATAATAATTTATAAGCATATAGTTAACCTCACATGTATAAACCCACTTGAAAAAGTTTATAATATAAAAAAAAAACACTTATCACGGATACTCACAATAAGTTATCATTTACCACCATATCTAATTTAAAATCACACACAAATACACTTGTATATTTATGTATGAATATATTTATTTTTATCTCCAGTGGTATAAAATACGTGTTGTAGATACATATATATTTGAATTATAGTTATGTGTATCAGGAAAACTTGATAGAAAATTATCAACTAACTTCATGGTGTAAATTTTAGGTGGCAGTTGCGCGCGCGTCGTAATAATTAAGTTTTATCATGTTTCTCAAAAACGCCAAAAGAAGGAAAACTGTACTACATTTTTATCGAAAGTGTGCAATTCTAGTTACAGTATAAGTGTATTGAAATAAATCGGGTACAAATAACGAAAAATTAAAATCTAGGAACATAAAACCGAATTTAAAAAACTGAAATTAAATTTGGTGAAATTGATGTATTCTTTGTGTACAAAATTGCATTACAAAATAATCTTTTACGTTCATTTAGTGATAAACACTGTTTAAAAACCGTTTAAATTTAAACACAATTGGACATTGTTTTACAACCCTTGTGAAAACTAATACATACTTTTTATTTTATTCTTGTGTCTTATTGCAGTTATATTTGCGGACACGTGGTCTGTTGATCCAAATAAATTAAACAGTTTCACATTCAAAAATAAATAGTGCGTATGTTAATCCATTCGAAGCGTACAATTATTTTCTATTAACGAGAGAAAAATAGGTTTATCTTTTCTCAGTTAAATATTAGATTTGAATAAATACGAGCTAACATCTGATTCAACTGGGGATTTTGTAGAACCAAATATGTATTACATCCTAACTGTTGACAACATAATTATTTAAGAACTAACACTACAATGCTCTAGATATGTTATAGGTAAGGAGATCAGATTGAGTTAATGTTATTCAGAATTGCGTACATAGAAATTTAAACCAGGTGTTGGGTTAGGCATCGGTTTTGCTGGCTGTTTGGCTGAAAACGTTAATTTCCCACATATAAACATTTATATTGTATTTGAAAGAGAACATTCGATGCCTAATATTTTTACAAAATACTTGAAATTGTTTTGTCAGCTCGTATCACTGACCAGACGGAAGGCCAGAACACATCAACAAGTACTAGGCGACAAATTAACGCATGAACATACGAATGTACGGTTTTATATTGATTCTTTATTATATAGTATTAATAATTTATAAATATAGTACAAAGTAGACAAAATATCAAATTCTCTATGCAAAATGAAAGAATTTTTTTTCTTGATGATTGTTCTAACAATGTAGTGTTTTTCGGTAGTCATTTTAATTTATTGCTCAGTGATCGATATATCTGCATTGTTGCGGCTTCAGTGTGCATGATCCTTTGCAGATTCTTCTATATTTTATGATTAATTAGTTTTGAAAACTCCAGAAAGCAGATCTGAAATACGTTAATGATCATTTCTCATCAAGCAAAGACAAATTCTGTACATAATTAACGATATAACAGAATAAGAAAGGATAATGTTGTATCTAGATCTCTATACAAACGGTAAAATACCAGTAATTAAGTAATTACTACGGAAAAGACAAACAGTATTTAGTTTAAAAAAAACATAATGTATATACCTATTGAAATTGATGGATACTTGGTGAATCAGCGACCCCTTCTAGTTAAAGGAGATGGAGTTCTGTCGCCTAAGTTTAATAGAAATCTTCCGTCTATTCTTGGTGGTCTGGTGCGTCTCGTCGGTTGATACGAGTTCGGATTAAATACAAATCGCATATTGGCAAAATCGGCTCCTGTTTACAATACAATTATGTTATAATAATAATTTCATATTCACATACACAGTCTCAGAATTGTTGGCAAAAACGTTATTAGACCTTTAAAAAATTAGGTGACTTCATTACCTGAGTTATAATTGAAGCTTCAACAATACTATCCTCTTCAAAGACGTAATGTCCTTCAGACCAGAGTATTTATATAAATAATATAACATATTTATTTATTCATTGTAAATATACAAAAAGAAATACTTGGACAAAAACCTGACTGAAAAGGATTTAGAAAATTATTTTTGTAAAGAAAAGAATTCGATTGTATAAACAATAAACAAAATATTCTAGAATTATAGCGATAAATGGTAAAATAGAATTAGAACGGTACTCTAAGAATACTGAGGGATTAAGTTTTTAGGAATAGGTGTGATCTAAGCAATTTTCTAGGCTTATGCAAATGCACCACTTGGTAAAGAGGGATTAAAAATGTGACAAAGTAAGACAAGAACTTCTTCAAGAACCAAAAGAATCATTTAACAGGAGACATCGTCAAAACCTACAGTGTAAGATATTATCGTCATGATGCTCGCTTTAACACCAATAAAGAGCAACTCCTCAAATTTGTAATCGGAATATTCGGGTATTGACAGTGATGAGTGATAACACTGCAGGTGTTATCTTTATGTTAATGTCAAATTTGAGATTGAAGAAAACTGCTTATTTAGTCAATCAATATCTAGGTCTTTGGCAGTTGTAACTTTTATATATTGTATATTTAAGGTACAAATAAAAAATTCAATCTTACACGAACATGTATTTAATTCACAACAGTAACTTAACGAGATTTACTAACACCTATTGTTCTGAGAAATTTCCAGACATTTGCTAGATGCTACTTAGTTGTACTTGGGGTTTGGTCACAAATTGATCATGTTATCCCGGTAGTTAATACCAAATTATGCGTATATCATTCACAATCAAAAATAAACAAATTTTAGCGGTTTTTATTACCAGACATAACCAGGCTATAAAGCACTTTTGCTACACCGGATGTGGGGAAAGCAATACTTAGTTATTTATTTTATTTTCTTTTACATCGGGGAAATGTTGCTTAACATTTTCAAAACGGACATATTTATTTTATTTTATTTATTTAAAGTCCACATAACTAAGTTCGATGATCAGAAATTGATATGAACTCTATTAAATGTAAACACAACATGCACAAAATAAGACAATAAGAAGCTGTTTCACAACGGTATTAAAACTAAGAAAAAGGAAAATTAAAATAAATTACACATGTAAATATATTCTTGTTCTAGTTGAGGCCAAAGAGACACGAAAGAAAATATCAAATTTAAAACTTAAATTATTACAAAAAGAAAGCATGCGGTATAAAGGGCAAAGTTGGCCTATGTTAGTTATTGCTAGAGGTAAATTAAAAGTTTCCATTAATTAAGCAGCTACCTATGCGTGGGACATTAAAAGGTATTTTTCGAAGAAAATCTGGAGAATCTATGTAACCATGTAATAATTTGAATATAAACATTATATCAGCCATCTTTCTACGAGTCTGTAACGATTTCATTTTATAATAGACTAAACTTTTGGAGCTTAAGCTATTGTCGTGGCATTTGTTGTCGTGAAATGAAAGGTAATATAAGAATCTTTTTTGTACTCGTTCAATTCTATCTATATGAACACGATAACAGTACTGGACTACAGTACTCAAGGATACTAGGAACTATTGAATTATAAACTATTATGGATAATGTCGGCTGTCTGAAAATAAAACCTGAGATTTGGGATGACTTTTGAATAATGTTATTTATATGTGGTCGAAATAATAGTGCGGAATCCATAGTAACTCCTAAATCACGGATTGTGGAGACTTCCGTTAAAATGGTTTTATTGATTGTGTTAAATACATTCATGGGTGTTTTTTTCCGAGTATATTTAATATATAAGCATTTTTCTAAATTTAGTTCCATTTGATTATTCATACACCATTCAAAAACGGTATTTATATCAAATTGTACTATATACACATCCGATGAACGGTCTATTATATGATAAATCTTTAAATCGTCTGCATATAATTTAAAATTGGACAGTATAATATTTGAAATGTCATTAATATACAAAAGAAATAGTAGTGGACCAAGATGAGCCCCTTGAGGAACTCCAGAAGGAACTTTACAAACATGAGAACTAAATCCACGAACTAATATAAATTGAGAACGATTCCTGAGATAGGATTCACACCATCTCAATAATTATCCGTGAATGCCTAAAACTTGTAGTTTATTTATCAAACAATCATGATTAACGAGATCAAACGCCTTACGAAAGTCCATATAAATAGGATGAACCTCTTTTTTACAATCGAAAGCTTCAGAAATATCAGAAAGAAAGTTAATCAAATTAATATTAGTAGATTCATCTGGAAGAAAACCGTGCTGATTATGATGGATAAAATATTTAAAGTGTGCAAAAAGTTTTTTGTTAACAATTGATTTTACAATTTTTCCCATCGCTGACAAAATAGATATTGGTCTAAAATCAAAATCAAAATCAAAAATACTTTATTCAATTTAGGCCCTAAGAAGGCGCTTATGAACGTCAAAACTACCACCGGTTCGGAATACATCCCAGTCATCGAGAAGAACCGGCAAGAAACTCGATCGGGTTTATCTTTTTAACATATACTTATATAATTAAAATTCATTTTACATTACAATCGATTTTAGTGGATGCACAGAGAGGGGTCAATTCCAGACATCACCATCGTTCACATATTGATCCACTCTATAATAACCCTTTGACACCAAAACCCGCTTAACATGGCACTTAAACTTATAGTCTGGCAAATCAGTAATATGCTTTGGGACTTTGTTATAAAATCTAACACTATTACCTAAAAAACTGTTACTGGTTTTACTGAGTCTAAAACATGGAACGACCAGTTTGTCACAGTTTCTAGTTTTTAAATCATGCCTGTGTTTTACGAACTCCAGCTTATCAAAGTTTTTGCGAACATACATTAAGTTATCCAGAATGTATTGGGAAGGCAGAGTTAAGATACCGAATTCTTGAAACTTAGTCTTTAATGATTCGCGAGGTCCCATATTGTATATTGCTCGAACTGCTCGTTTTTGCAATAAGAATATGGTGTCTACCTCAGCTGCTGTCCCCCACAGCAAAATGCCATAGGACATTAAGCTATGGAAGTAAGCGAAGTAGACTAATCTTGCTGTGGCAATATCTGTAAGCTGGCGTATCTTACGTACCGCGAATGCAGCAGAACTTAATCTTCCAGCCAATTTTTTTATATGAGGACCCCATTGTAATTTGGAATCAAGTGTGATACCCAAGAATACAGTATTATTAACTAATCCTACCAAATCCCCTTCGATCTTGATACTACTATTAACCTGTGGAACATTAGGTAAGGTAAATCTCATACAATTCGTTTTTTCTGTATTTAGCAACAGGTTATTTAACGCAAACCAATGACAAATTTCATTTAACTTATTATTCAGATGCCCAACCTCTGAATCTATCCTTTTTACTTTGAATATAAGTGAAGTATCGTCTGCAAAAAGCACCATGTCAGCACAGTCATTAACAATTAGCGGCAGATCATTTATATATATCAAGAACAAAAACGGCCCTAAAATAGAGCCCTGTGGGACGCCAATCCGCGCAAACGATCCCGCAGAGGTTACCCCATGTATGCTAACCTTTTGACAGCGATCTTTTAAATAAGAGACTAGAAGGCCGAGAGAAGATCCACAAACACCATAGTGTTTCAATTTAAGAATAAGCGTACTATGGTCAACGCAATCGAAGGCCTTAGACAAATCGCAGAACACACCAATTGCATCTCGCGAATCCTCCCAGGCCCCCAATATATGTCTTATCAGCGTTGCACCAGCGTCAGTAGTGGACCTCGTTTTCGTGAAACCAAACTGTCGACCATCCAGAAACTTATGCACATTGAAATAATCTACTAACTGTGAGAGCATAATCTTTTCAAAAATTTTGCTTAACGACGGAAGTACAGAAATAGGTCTATAATTTCCAAGATTATTTTTGCAGCCTGATTTGAACAAAGGAACCACTTTGCTTACTTTCATTAAATTAGGGAAAGTTCCTTTTGCTATACTTTGATTAAATATATTAGCCAAATGTGGCGAAATAGTGACAATTATGGACTGTACTACTATTACCGACATTCCCCATATGTCTTCGGTTTGTTTAAAATTTAATTGTTTAAAAGCCCTTACTATTTCACCTGCACTAATAGACGAGAAATTAAATGTCGAGTTTATAGGTGCACTCATATTTTTTAAAAGAGCTGCAGCACCCTGGGCTGATGATGTTATATTCTTAGTGACTTGTAAAGGTATATTAGTAAAATAATCTTGAAAAACAGTTACTACCTCTGAACTGTTTGAAATATGTACTCCGTCGACATTTAGATTAAGTGAATTATCATTTGTTTTATTATTTCCTAATTCTTTATTTATTATATGCCAGACAGTTTTGGTCTTATTTCTAGACTCAAGAACTTTATTTCCTAAAAATTTTGCTTTAGCAGCTACACAAACACGTTTAAAAACTTTAGAATAACTACTAACATAGGCATGAAAGGATTCACTATTTGTTAGTGATCTCTTATAATAGATCTATATTGCGTAACAGAATCAACTGGTCCAGATTTGTGGCTCGGCGTCGAATAAGCCAATTTCCATTTTGTCGGGAATACACCAGATCTTAGTGAAGAGTTAAAAATAATACTAAGTGGCTTGTATAAATTATTAGCACATTTTTTAGAAATACTGGATGTATACAATCAGAGCCAGGACCTTTATAAGGATCAAGTAACTTTAGTTCTTTTAATATTTCAGAGTCTTCAATCAAAAATTCCCCCAAATTATGGCCATGATTACCATTAAAAATATGATTATACTTTGGAGCTGGAACGAGTGTAGATATTTTCGGGCTATGAATAGTGTAAACTGTTTGAAAATAATTTGAAAATAAATTTGCAATTTCCTGCCCACCTCTTGCCGTAACATCATCGAAAACCATTTCATTTAGTAAAGAAGTACTGTTTGATTTTTTATCCTTAATATTTTTCTAGAAATACTTAGGGTTACGTCTTAAGTGAGTGGCAGCAATTGCCTTAAATTTAGTGTAACAAGATTTTATCAAGTCATTACAACGCTCTCTAAGTATTACATATTCTAATTTGTTTCTCAAATTACCATATTTTTGTATCTACGGCGATATTTTGCTTTCTCTTTTATAACTTTAAGTAAAGATCGACTAAACCATGGATTCATTGCGGGGTCGATAAATTTAAGTATAATCATTTATTATCGAATTTAGTGGAACATATACAGCACAAACATTAATAGTGTAGTTACATATTTTTAGAAATAATAAATATTTTTATAAGCATATGGCTGAAATATCTAAATATTGTCAGATGCAGTATCAGATTCTTACTCAAACTCCCACGTATGTTAATACCTGGCTTAACATGCTTGGCTAGCAGGAACTGCTTGCTGCTTTATTAAGTTTTATTACATCAAACAATAATATTAAATTACTGTCAGATAGACCTGGTTTATATGTAGTAAATATTTTTGCCCAAAGAAAATATATCAGATACACATTAAATAACTTATTTAACTAATGTAGTTCATAAATAAATAAATATGGTATACGTACCTAGCGCATTACATTGTTCCGTTAGAGCAGTAATGTTATATATTTTGAAAGATTCTCCATATCTATCGTAAACGTTGGGTTGAATCCGTAAGTCTTGATTTATTTGAGCGCCTGCTGCCAAAGCTTCTTCTGTGGCAAGTTAAACATCAATATTAATTTGTTTTTCTTCTATTAGTTTCTGACGAATTTCATTTGGGGTTTCATTATCAAATAATAATTATTAGGACAAATCACGTTTCAGAAGCGATTGAGTGGTCCCGTATGATAATGCTTTAGCAGTAGTTTGATTGAAAACTCAAGACTTATCTGGAGTGTGTTTAGAGTCTTGTAGAAAAATCAAGCGACTCTCTGATTAATTCGTTTAGTTCTAGATTTAAGCATAGACCAAGATGCATACCGTGCCTTAATTAAGCGCCTAATATACCCCGTGATCGAGGTACTTATATTAGTATTGTTATACTCTGTATGAATGAAAAATAATTGAAGAATGACTCATCAATCATCGGCACACAATACAATAGGTTCCTAAATACAGCACGCCCAAACTTTAAAGAATCCTTCCAGTAATAACATTAGTATAATTTTATATCCTTGTAAACCTTAAACACGCTAAACCTGGCTCTCAAGTGCGGCTCCCGGAGCACACTAATACGTTATGTGTATTAATTTAAATTATATAAGATTATGTCTTTCATTCACTGTATATAAATAACCTAACTCTATATTTGTACTAAACGAAATAAATAGAGGAAGCGACAATCTGTTCTGGTTCACTCTTAAACAAAGTCAAGAATATGATGCATACTTAGCTCATAACAGGGCTGAATTACACGAAATCCATTTTCATTTGGTCTTTGACGATATGCATTTAGATCGAGTACATCCAAATCAATATCTTGTCTAAGTTTGTTATCTGAAACAATTTTCAAATTAACATTGGTGTTAATTTGTTCGCCAGTTCATGCGAAACTAACAGATAATCGAACGTCTGTAAGAAGCAGTTATTTACACTGAATTTAGTGTACAAATTTATAATAGATAGAGAATTTTATGATGTTGCCAAGTCTTTACCTTTAACTAATAAGATTTTATGAGTATTCCATTATCTTTTTTTACATTACACTTAGATTATTCGTTTAATAAAATTATACAAATATTGTATCGAAAACTTATAGTAAACACAATCGCGGAACAAAAGTTTAATAGAATACAACTCTATGTACATCATATATGGTGCATGTTGCTTGTGATGCTTGGTGCTATTATTATCCGGCAGTTCTTAGAGATAACTCCGAAATAGCCCACATACTTTACCCCAATAATATTGTTTTACATAAAAAAAAACTATGTATTCGCTATTTCTGTCCTTAATGTAAAATACATAAATTGATAAAACATTTATTTTGTATGTTGATAAGTAAAAAGCGGATTTCAGAGAAAGCTAATAAGAAGTATATTAGTTTAGAAAAAAATAGTTATTCCGTTTAACATTCTTATGAGATAAATTATTTCATACACGACGCCTAAAAGGTAAATTTAAGAACACTCATAATTATAATAGTTTATAATTGTAAATCACTTACTCGATTGAGGAACTGGTATCAGATATACAAAACCTGAAGCGAAGAAGAGCTGAAATCAATTACAAAAACTATTGAACAATTAGGCTAAACTAATTATATTCAAATTTTCTGGCAAATGTCAAAAATTGTTTTACTTTGTTATTTTTACTATTGCTTGTATTACGCGTATTTTTTTTAATTTTCTAAGTCTGACTGTATTACATTGCCGTTTGGTTGAGGAAGGAAAAAGTTACTATTAAATACTTTTACTCACATTTGTTTGGTGGAACTACTAATTTATTTAACTGGGATAGAAGGAGTGATAGATGACTTTTAATGGCTGTTTGCTCTATTAAGTTTGCCTTTCAGGGTCGTTTGTCCTGTAGGCGAAATTACCTCTTCATAATTAAATTGTAATGGCGGATCAGGAGAGTTTTCGTTTTTTCAATAGAGTTTTTTTTGTTGCAATAAATACGATATAAATCATACTTACCCCAAATAAAACCGACAGTACTACCATTTTGAGCTGTACAACTGAATTATTTTTGAAGACTCCTTCACTTTTATAAGCGAAGTGAATAATCGAAATTTATTGAAACACCAGTGACATACTTCGTAGTTTGATTGATAAATATGTTAATTCATTAGATAAATTAAAGAAATTTCCCCAGACCTTGGGATGTCTTTTAATTGTAAAATTTACTATTTCGATTCACAAACTTAGCTCGCTTGTACAGAATAACATGAAGAATTAAGTTTAAAAATATTACTGTCTGTTTAATGACGGTTACGCGATGCAACGCTGACGAGTTCCTAGTGTTTTTTATAACACAAAAATTAAATTTAATTTTCTTACTCGTGTCACTGTTAGTATTATTCATTTGATAATCCCTGGAAAGAACATTATCAATGAATACACGAAGGCACGATAACCACAAAGTTGACTGACGTAGAAATCACATGTATGCGATTGAATAGCGTCATACGAAGCTAGGCTAAATCACTTTGGAGTCAAAACACTTTCATCCAGGCGAAGCATTCATTCTTATTTCATCCTACATAACATAATTAATGCCAAATGGGATACAGCAGAGTTGTTAAGTCAACTTTCAATAATAACAAGAGCCAGCCGAAATCAAAGTATCTTCCAGATTCCACATTGCTCTAATAATGTATCTTATTATAATCCATTATACAGAATGAGCAGAGCATATAATAATAACGCCAGGGGTCTGGACATATTTTACGGAAATATAAGTAAGAATTTGATGTCAATAATATTTTGGTGATGTAAATAATATATATATAATTGCACACAAAACATTATCTAATATTTATAATATGTAATTGTTTTGTATCTTTCATTATTTATTTTGGTTTTTTGATTTTTCTATAACTTCATAAAATGTTGTGCCCAACTGTAATAGGAAGACAAATTTAGTTCTGTAAGTTATTGTTGTTGTGCCAAAATAAATAAATAAATCATCTAGAAGTAGCAAATGACGTATTTACAGATCCCTCTAAATCAGAACTTACCGTACAAATACTGTCAGATAGACGGACAAAATTGTTAAAGTTAAAAAACGTAAATATTGTGGACCATCCTGCATACAACTCTGAACAGGTAACATGCCACTTCTTTCTGTTTTCGAAAATCAAGAGTTATTTATGTGGTCAACGATTTTCAACACCAGAAGAAGCTGCTGAAGAGTATAAAAGCATGTTTGGCGTGGAGGAGTTTTATAATTGGTTTATTCGTATGAAAAAGTGTATTTAAGCTAAGAGAGAACATTGTATAGCATACGTATACACAACAGCTAGTTCGGGCTTGCGCATAGTGTAGTTAAGAGGTTCATACAAATTGTAGTTGTAATTATCCTACCCTTGTTATATATATTCATCTCATTCTTTTGTCGATTTACTGAAGTTTCACTTCTATCGTTTGTGAATCGCACACACACCTTTTTTATATTTAATTAATGTAGCGGCGTTTGCGATAGCACACTACCTTTTATAGTGGACTAAATAAAATAAACTTTGTGATTTGTTGAGACTTTCATTTCGTTCTACAATTGAAACGTGTGCGCGCGATACGAATCTAGTTATGGAGTGACGTTCGTGCGGATGCAACTTCATGTTGGTTGTCGTAGAACGTTTCGTTCCGAAACAATTAAATAATAGAGATGTGACAGTACAACGAGCACGTCGCTAATTTTCGAAGATTTTGTGTGTAAAATGAAAATATAGCTCCTATTGTGAAAACACTTTGATAGTAAATTTACGAAAACCTGCTTTTCTTTGATTGCCCACCATTAGTTACACAGATATTTTAATTACAATATGACGTTCTACACTCTAGGAATAATAAATGCTTATGGATTAAATGAAAACTTCTTTATAAACAATACAAGAATAAGCCAACGTTACGTCGTATTACCAAGCGGTCACCACACCGTGTGTAGACCGTCATAATCTAATTAATATATCTCTGTAAGTAAGGGTGCGCAATCGAAAAAAAATGTCGAAAATTCTCGATCCCTCAATTTTTCTTATAGCCCCAATTTTTACTCCATAGATATTAATTTTTCAAATAAGTAAAAGATGGGCAAACGTGGGCAAATGAAGTAGATTCAAACGTATCATTTCATAATTGCCGACCTCTTCATTTTTTTCCCCCTCCAAGTTTTACCCATTAGAGTTTGACTATTCAAAAAAACTAAAAGATGGGCAAACGTTGACATACGATATACTTCAAGAATTCGCCTTGACATTTTGAAAATTTTTGCGGACGCTGGCCACCGCAATTTAAAACTTAATAACTATTTTTATAGAGGTACTAACAAATAATAACTGCAAATTGAAAATAAAATATCTCATGTTAGTTCTCATTACTTTAGTTATATGCCAGTGAAAGCCTCATTAAAATTGGTCAAATTGTTTTAGAGATTCCACAATGGATAGAAAAAATTCGCGGATAACAGCTAGTTTAAAATAAAATAGCCTTAAGATCAGCTACGTGCCTGTAAAAGTCACGTGAGCATCGTTCAATCTGTTTTGGAGATTACGTTTAGGACACAGTCACAGATAACAGCTAGTTTAAAAAATTAACTTAAGTCAGTCTTTATACAATAAAGTCTTATATTCCAATAAAAGTCCCGTGAAAATCGATCAAAGCGTTCTGGAGATATTCCTGCAGACGAAGGGGCAGGTAATAGCTACTTTAAAATAAAATAGCCTAAATTATTTCTTATGGGGTCAGCTATCTGCCAACGAAAGTCCCGTAAAATCGGTACAACGGGAATAAAGTTATACAGTTCCCATGTGGATTAAGCAACGTAATGCGGTCTCAACACACTCTCGCTATGTTCAATACTCACTCTTCTAGTTTTATATAATTCTCTACTGTCTAGTCCACTAGTCGTTTGGGGCGGTTCCGTTTTATACTCGCCTTCAGTTCAACATCAACGCCTATCCTCATGGACATACTGACGAGAGAACATTCTTAATATGAAAGCATTTGTATTAAATCATTGAAATTGCGCATTGCGTCTCTCTTGAATCGGATAGTCATGATGTATTTATATTCGTTTACGCTTTTACCTTATAAATAATAGGAATAAAATTGCGACAAGCGTTGCAAATGTATAAAAAAAATAACAACGATGATATAGGTTTAACATAACGTTTATTTAATACAAGTTAGTTCAAGTTTAACTAATTCGGTAAATCAACTCCCACCAAAGAAGTGATAAAAAGAAGCCACACAGAACACTCTTTGAAAATAATTTTTATGTTAATATAACAATATTGATATGATATACGAGAGCTTTATCCGAAGAGATTAGCATCCCACCCAGCACATTCAGTATTTTCCTAACCATTATCTAATAGTCGGGAGTCGTGTACCTACCATCTATTTAAATATTCAAACCTCAACTTATGCTCTAAATTGAATGTATGCGTGACCGCCCCTAACCGAGATTTATACGCTATACCCCCAATAAAAATAGTTTTTATCCCAACTACAGCGCTGATAGCACCATCATATGTCTACTAAAAGTGAACTTAATGCTAATCTCGAGCACAAAGCACAAGTATAATTATTATAGAACATCACATATAGGTAAGTTCGTATAATAACTTATAATACACAAACCAGCCACGTAATAGGCTAACAGAAACCCTTTGCCTGTAATTATAGTCTAGTCGAACAGCCCATTAAAATGTAAGTCCGACATGAAGCAAGAGCTAAGTGTTTAACTGTGTCTCACGGTAGTCCGGTGAAACTGTAGAGGCCTTGCCAGGTCAACAGTGTAGTCAGTTCGAAAAACATGTTGCCCCTCTGGTATAGTGAGTTAGAATATGTTTTTCTGGTGTTTATGAAACTAGAATCAGATTACATGCAGGTTGTTGTGGTTCTATTTCAACCGGTTCATCGTCTGATAAACCGGAAGCGATGTTCACTCCAGACGTTGCTGAAACATTCAATATTGAAGCATTAGTGTCGCAGGCTGACCCGAATTGCTTTTACATTTTTAAATTGCTTTTATCTCTATTTATTCAATTAGAATCTTTATGTCATCTAATTTAAAGTCGTAGGTGAATCCATACCGTAGCTATCTCAGTAAACTCAATGTTTTACTGTGACATGCAGGACACAGTTTTCTAGAAAATAAGGATATTTGTATATCTTGGTAGTTTTGTAATTTGTGAAAAAACTTCACGTAGTTCAGTCTCTGTAAGTACTTATGTGAGACTAGGTGATACCCGCAACTTCGTCAGCGTCGTTGTTATCTTAACAATATATTTTATATACAGAGGAACAAATTTAAGCAGCACACCGCTTGCCCCACTTGTTAGCGGCAAACACACGTCGCTGAAAGTGTAGTGCTTATCAAAACATAGTTTCTTAAAACGTCAATAAGTTTCTATTAAACGAAGCTATCGTGATAATTATTTATTATTTTAAAGAAGGACCAAGTGCCTAGGAAATATTTTTAGTTCAAATGAAAATGTTCGAAATCCATGGAGTAGTCTCTCAACAACAGACCTCTATTATTGTCTTATATATAAATTAATAAAGTAACCAATAATATTCAGTGGCAGATGCTTCAATAATTAGTGATCAGATGTATCGTAATTAATTGAGTAATTAAAGAAATAATATAGAAAATGAAAAGATAATTACCTACACCAAGAGCTACATCGAAAACACCAAATATAAGTCCGTTCACATAATGACGTAATGTTGTAACAGTTCCGTTTTTATCAATATAACATATGGTAGCCTTTGTTCCTCGAGGTGCTGTATTCCAAGAGAATTAATGATTGTTTAATTTAGTATTTAATAACAACATACAACTCTTATTATAAATGCTACAAACGTATAGTTTTCTCTTGAAACCACATTAATAAATTCGTACTTGTATCTGTAGATTTCATTTTTGTTTTCCAAATTTCCCACTACATTTCTAATATAGACGCCACTGTGAGATCACGAATATGCCGTTAAAAAATTGTTTGCCTATCTCGTCATGATTTCACTCAAAACTCATATCTCGGACATGGGATACTTTTCATTCGGAATATACCTGTTCCAGAAGGATACGCCAAATCTACAATAAGGCGGGCGAAGTCATATCGTAATTTCAAGGACAAGTAAATTATTTTAACGGGCTCTTTTGGTCGTGGCTTCCTTTTTTTCGAACTGACTACACTGTTGACATGGCAAGGCCTCTACAGTTTCACCGGAGTAATAGCGGCCTTCACCTAATGGTCTTCTATAACTATAATAAATAACTCGTCCATTTATTATCAGGCATTTTATCCTCTATCAAACCACTACATACGCGAATATTGACCGAATAAGAAAACTTAAAACAAGAAGTTTTTCATAACATCGTAACAATGAAAAAGTAAGATAATTTTATAACAGAAAATGTAACTGAGTCATTAAAATCCAGCCAAATTCCGTGAAAACTACAATTCCAATGAAACCTGACATATATCAAAAATAATTTCATATTCGTAATTCACTGAACCGATAAATTTAGCACCATTTATGAATAGTGAAAAGTTCATATTGTCCAAATTGGAGAGTAACTGCATGATACGCGTATAAAACGAATTGACAAATGTTCCATATATTACAAAAACCCATGAATAGGTGTTCAGTCATCGATTCTAAAGCTACCCAGAGTATTTTTTCTCAAATATTTTCATGTACTAACTTAGTCTCTTTTAATGTTGTTTTGTAAGTAAAAGTGTATGTCTATATAATGTCATGTATATTAAACTCCAACGTATAAACAATTATCATACTAGATTTCGTCAAAATCGATTCAGCAGTTTACGCGTGATGCGCGTACAAACGACAGGCAGATATACAAACATTCCAGTAATTGTGGAAATGTGTTCTATCATGAATTGTGATGCGCAAGTTCTAGAATACACTATCAGTTGTAGATTATGAAGGTTTTTATGTTTTCCCCTTTACTATAACTGGCCTGTTCTGTACAAGCCCCCTGCGAATAAACATTTCTACTTTAATACAAATTTTATTTAGATATTTGAACAAATAGGATATTTGCGCTTTTTTCTTTGCTAGAACTCAACGACTTATTATATCAAATAATATGTATAATACATGGAGCGTACCTAGAGCGGCGCACCGTTCCATTGAATCAGCATCGGTATATATTTTGACACTTATATTTTTGTTATCATCATCATCGTATAGAATCTCCCGAGTTCCTCCAACAAAGACCTGTGATATATCATTGTCTGCTGAAATTAATTATAGGCGATTGTTAGTAACATTTGTGCAAGTACGGTGTAACACACCATTTGTAAACACCGGTCTATTTAATTTTATGTAATATTGATTGAAGCTGTAGATTATTTATTCAGTGACACTAGAACTGATCTATTGTCGTCCTACGCACGGAACTTGTTGAATACTCCAGTGCAACAGTGATTTAGTATTTGAATGTATTGACGGTAACCTAATTACTGTTATCTGGAGTCTGTCTACGTAATAGATTCCCAACCTTTTCTCAACAGTAGCACCTTTTGAAGATACCGAAAATACAATCGCCCGCTTGCAATCGTTAACTGTGTATGAAATTTTATAATACTGCAGCACATTGTTTATACATCATTTATATTCTTATTATCTATTGGAAATGGTAAAGCAGAAATTGATTAAACGCGAACTAAATGAACTATAAGATTATTATAAAAAATATAAAATAAGCGGAAAAAAATAAGGGAGCTAAACGTAAAATGAGTAATAAATGAATGAGATGGTTGAGGTTGTTGGGAGTATTAACAATTTGTTAATGTCAGGTTTTCAATTGTGTTAACATCAATCGCAGATCGCTATGTTCAGTCGTGTCAACTCTGTCACTCTTCTTTAACTATAAAATATACACTGCTCTGAATCAACAACATTTCTATTCTATTGCCCAGAATTCTGGCTGGAGAATTGATATTGCTTTTTGAAACAAGTTCTCTTGGTATCCATATTTGAATTTTGCTTAATGTTCCTTGTTAGTTGTGACTTCTATGAGTTCCCTTGCAAACTTGATAAATCTACTTCATTCGCAAAATAATCTAGTACAAATATGGTATATTCAAGTTTAAAATATCTTGAATACGTAACGTGAACTCAACATGAATAAATGTCAAGTATTAGCAGTTCTCACGCTACAATCCTCGTCAACCTTTTTGCCCGCTCTTATTATATCCCTAAGTTCGGGCTTGCCAATACAAAACAAATTTAAAATGTTATTCTAAGAATCTGTATGACTCTAGGTTATGTTGAGGAGAGTAACAGTGAAACTCAGAGTGTATTTATTTTGGTACTCCCTGTTGGTATATATAGTGACAAAACATATTTCACTTGTTGGAAATGACATATCAGTACATAGTATAAAACAAAGTCGCTTTCTCGGTCCCTATATCCCTATGTATGCTTAAATCTTTAAAACTACGCAACGGATTTTGATGCGTTTTTTTTTAATAAATAGAGTGATTAAAGAGGAAGGTTTATATGTATAATAACATCCATTAAATAGTGGAGAAATACTGTTATTTTTGAGGTTTCTAATGTGATGTCGTAAATAATTACATTTTTTGCGTTTACATTGCAATTGGCTGAACCCTAAGAGATTTATCAAAATAATGTGTGCGGAACACGGGCAATAATGAATAAATCAAAACTACTGCATCGATTGACTTGATTTGGAATGACATAGGCTATATATTTTAAACCCGTGCGAAGCCGGAACGAGCCGCTAGTTCGATATATAATCTAAGTTTCAAGAATTCGGTATCTTAACTCTGCCTTCCCAATACATTCTGGATAATTTAATATATGTTCGCAAAAACTTTGATAAGCTGGAATTCGTAAAACACAGGCATAATTTAAAGACTAGAAACTGTGACACACTGGTGGTTCCATGTTTTAGACTCAGTAAAACCAGTAACAGTTTTTTAGGTAATAGTGTTAGGTTTTATTACAAAGTCCCAAAGCATATTACTGATTTGCCAGACTATAAGTTTAAGTGCCATGTTAAGCGGGTTTTGGTGTCAAAGAGCTATTATAGAGTGGATCAATATGTGAACGATGGTGACGTCTGGAATTGACTCCTCTCGTGCATCCACTAAAATCGATTATAATGTATAATGAATTTTAAATATATAATTGTATGTTAAAAAGATAAACCCGATCGAGTTTCTTGCCGGTTCTTCTCGATGACTGGGATGTATTCCGAACCAAACCGGTGGTAGTTTTGATGTTCATAAGCGCCTTCTTAGGCCTAAATTGAATAAAGTAGTTTTGATTTGACCTGATTTGATAATCATTTAAAAGTTTGCAGCCAGTCTGCGTTAGGTGGTTAGATGATTCCCCCATAAGAGAAGCATACCGGCATCTTGATGCTTCGACGTCTTTTTTACGAACTGTACTGTACGAACTGGTAAGCTCTATTTAGGTCAAAGGTGCCTAAGTCGTTTTACATCGAGCTGATAGGTGAAGTCTTTAATCTATGGAATCGTGTATCGGTCAGGCTTGGTGACAGAATTTAAGCGTCTTTAGTCTTCGCAGAAGCGAATATCTTCGTTCTTCTTTTTCACGACATGCAATGAACTTGACCAGATCCTCTTGCTAGGTCTGCCCAACCCTTGGCTCATCATGTTTTTGAATTGTTTTTTACAGTTTCATATCGATTGGTCGTGCACGGTACTGAATCGATTGACCAGTAGTTTCGATAAAATGTTCGACGTTATGATTGGAACTTAATTTCATTGGGATTAAGCTTGTGGTACCTTGGTAATCAGCTAATATGTCGTAGTACGATAATGGAGGGTTGATACAGCGTATGCTTTCTTGAACCGAAATGCGTGCAGGAAGCTGAACTGAGAGTTTTGTAGTGCTATCAATAAGCTGTCGGCTTTTGAGATCGACGTTCAGCTGATGATATCCAAGAAAATGGACTCAAAGTATAGGTGTCGTTACGTAATAAAATTCCATTTGTATGTTCGACTCAGGTTGAAATGGAGTTACAACAGTTTCTCCACGTAAGTGGGAATAACAGTATTGTTTGTGCTGCATACAAATTAAACGACGTAGGTTGATTTCTTGCACATTTTCGTTTTGTTATCACCGATATGTTAGCCACCGGTGTCTACCAAGAACACCAATTTTGTTTTCTTGTCGATAACAAATAAGCGGTATCTACGTACCTCAATGCTGGATTCTAGGTTTTCCGATTTTTGATTGCTACTAAACAAGCAGGGTGTAGTGCGTCGCCTTGCATTCTTGCCAAACCGTCGATGATAATAACAATATGGTGATGGTAAAGTTGTCTTGCGAGAATCTCGTGATTGGGAACGAGAATGTGATAGGCGCTCTCGTGAACGACGCCGATACATGCTGTTAGGTGACCTTTGCTTACCACACACAGCCTCCATTTCGGCAACTTCAAGTTTCGAGTTTCTTGATCTCATCCACTAAAATATTATAGACTTCAGATTGTGTCTTCAGGCTAGGAATAACCGTTTCCTGACTCCGGGTCACCACTGTCGGGGTCTAGGTTATGTCGAGGAGAGTAACAGTGAAACCCAGTATGTAATAATTGACTGTATTTATTTTGACTCTTTCATGGTATATATAGTGACAAAATATATTTCATTTCTTGGAAATTACGTATTCGATATATAATCATTTAAAAGCTTGCAGTCAGTCTGCGTTAGGATGACATTCTAGTCTACAAATCTAAAATTGCCATTCATTTATCTTTCAGTTGTCTCGATGTTATATATTATGTATATATATGTCAATTAGTGTTCTACGCAGCTATGTTCAGTGTGGGCAAACAGTTTGGCGTGGCTTGGACACTCATTTATAAAATATTACAAAACGTTAACTCATAACATAGGGGTAAGATAGTACAACGAAAATAAGCTGACCGAGGGGTAAGAAATAGTACAGCGAAAACAAGATGTAGCGGGATTATTCAAAAAATAAGGCGAGTTTAGAATAAATACGTGGCAATAAAGACATAATACAATTTATTAATATTAAAGGTGTTTATAATATATAATAATTATTATTTATACAAATAAATATGTATCGTTAATAATTTTATAACAATTATTAAAAATATGTTTTGTTCCAACCGCGTAACGCGCTATTTTTTAATTTATTTGATAATCCTTACTGACCGCGTTAACGGACTTCAACCGCCTCTGATTCCGCTACCGGTCCCATGCAAGGCACCAGTGTACCTTGGGCCGCGATATCACCCTTGTTGGAAATCTATAATCTAGATATATCACCTGTGCTTATGTTACATCTAATGTTTAAGATAACAGTTTCAGTGGTTCAGAGGTGCTAAATATTTAGTAACGAATTGTATACCGATACCGAAAAGTTTGGAATAAAAAAATAAGATATATACTTAGTCTGTGGCACGGGTCGAATTCATCAAGTCCTGGTCCATATCGTTTTTCATGGTTTACAATTACATCTGGTGTGCTTTGTTCTGTAACGCCGATCCATAAAACAATTTGTATAAAAACATTACTTAATTTCAATATATGTATATATATATATATATAATGTGTGTGTGAGTGTGTGTATAGGGCAATTGAATGATACACACTTTAATAAATTCAAAATGTAGTTGTTGCGAATATTTGTGAGGCGCGTCTCAGAATAGAATGAATGGATCAGTGATAGCTTCAGTGAGTAATTGGGGAACTAATGTTCCGTTTAGAAATGCAATATTCTACAAAGCATAATACTAGTTGCGCCCACGACTTCGCCCGCGTGGATGTTTATTTAAAAACAATAATTAATAAAATTATCTGAATGTATAATATGAATAGTATAGGAAGCGATCATGGCTCAGTTGGTAGTGTGTTCGGAAACAACGTCGAAAAACCTAGGTTCGAGTCCGAGCAACTGAGTCGGAGCTTTCGGTGAAGGAAAACATCGTGATGAAACCATAGCATGGTCGTAGGGCTTTTTCGAAGTCCGTCTGGCTAGCTACCACCCTCAAGTTGAAAATCTGTCGCCGAGCACCTGTCGGTGTGTTCCGGCAGCTGCAGTTGAGAGCCAGGCTCGCTCTAGGTTTAGCGTGACTACCATCTTAGACCACATCATCATTTAACATCATATGAGATTGTAGTCAAACGCTAAAATAATAGAGAGTAATTGTCGTTGTGCACAGATCACGCAACAACTATTAGATATATTACGATCATTTTGTTTTGATTTTGCTTTTCACTTGCGGTCTTATTACTAAAACAAAAATGAACACACGTTTAACACATAGTTGAACATATGTTTAAAATACTTGAATACAAAAACGTATTCGGCGGTTTCTAACTAAACATCTGACGCTGATAAAGTCGCGGGTACCAGCTAGTGAATTAATATTAGCGTTGAAAGGTAAAGAGTGGCAATACATAGCGCTGCCAGTCGATATAGCGCCGATTTACAAGCCTCGCGACGACTGTACGCACTAATCGAAATGAAAAGCTGGTGGGAACTGGTGGGTTTATCAGCACCGTCATGCTGTTTTTGACCCAATCGAGTAGAAAACATTATCACACCGCTGATTACTTACTGCACGTTCATCGGCTATTATTTTGAAACCCGAGACGCTTAAGCGGGTTACTATGGCGCGCTCGATAATTTTAAAAAATTCAAATTTTGACCCATATATATACTTGGTATATAGGACTTATATATATATCTGTGTTCGCCACGCTCCGGCCTATCCGCCTACACACTCAAAATTTCTAAATCACTTATAGTTAAAATTTTATTCATACTTTAATTTACAAAATTTTTACATATTAAGTCGGGAATATCTCCGTTCCGAACGGTCCGATTTCCTTGAATTATACATAAGTGTGATCGGCACGCTCCGGCCTATCCGCCCACATACTCAAAATTTTTAAATTATTAATAGAAAAATTTTTATTCGATATTTTAATTTTACATATTTTTACATATTAAGTTGGGAATATCTCCGTCCCCAACGGTCCGATTTCTTCGTTTTTGTTTTTACATCGAAGGTCCAGCTCTCCTGCACGCACCGCACCCGTTGAAGTCGCTGTAGGGGAGTACCTGAAAGAATAAAAACAAAAATTAGTACAAAATTAGTAAAAAATTACAAACTTTTCAAAATTTCTCGAAAACTATCAAAATTTTTTGTCCCTTTTTAGCTTAAAGGGGTTGCCGCAAGGGTCCCGAACCGAACGACACCCTTTTCGGCGCGAAAGGAGACAAAAAATTTTGAAAACGTCATTTTTCATACATTTAATTCGTAAACTTTCCATCAGATAACGGGCACGTGGCCGGCACGTGCAACCGAGGCTACCTTAGCGGTGAAGTCGTCGAAGCGTTCGCGCGCTCGATAATTTTAAAAAATTCAAATTTTGACCCATATATATACTTGGTATATAGGACTTATATATATATCTGTGTTCGCCACGCTCCGGCCTATCCGCCTACACACTCAAAATTTCTAAATCACTTATAGTTAAAATTTTATTCATACTTTAATTTACAAAATTTTTACATATTAAGTCGGGAATATCTCCGTTCCGAACGGTCCGATTTCCTTGAATTATACATAAGTGTGATCGGCACGCTCCGGCCTATCCGCCCACATACTCAAAATTTTTAAATTATTAATAGAAAAATTTTTATTCGATATTTTAATTTTACATATTTTTACATATTAAGTTGGGAATATCTCCGTCCCCAACGGTCCGATTTCTTCGTTTTTGTTTTTACATCGAAGGTCCAGCTCTCCTGCACGCACCGCACCCGTTGAAGTCGCTGTAGGGGAGTACCTGAAAGAATAAAAACAAAAATTAGTACAAAATTAGTAAAAAATTACAAACTTTTCAAAATTTCTCGAAAACTATCAAAATTTTTTGTCCCTTTTTAGCTTAAAGGGGTTGCCGCAAGGGTCCCGAACCGAACGACACCCTTTTCGGCGCGAAAGGAGACAAAAAATTTTGAAAACGTCATTTTTCATACATTTAATTCGTAAACTTTCCATCAGATAACGGGCACGTGGCCGGCACGTGCAACCGAGGCTACCTTAGCGGTGAAGTCGTCGAAGCGTTCGCGCGCTCGATAATTTTAAAAAATTCAAATTTTGACCCATATATATACTTGGTATATAGGACTTATATATATATCTGTGTTCGCCACGCTCCGGCCTATCCGCCTACACACTCAAAATTTCTAAATCACTTATAGTTAAAATTTTATTCATACTTTAATTTACAAAATTTTTACATATTAAGTCGGGAATATCTCCGTTCCGAACGGTCCGATTTCCTTGAATTATACATAAGTGTGATCGGCACGCTCCGGCCTATCCGCCCACATACTCAAAATTTTTAAATTATTAATAGAAAAATTTTTATTCGATATTTTAATTTTACATATTTTTACATATTAAGTTGGGAATATCTCCGTCCCCAACGGTCCGATTTCTTCGTTTTTGTTTTTACATCGAAGGTCCAGCTCTCCTGCACGCACCGCACCCGTTGAAGTCGCTGTAGGGGAGTACCTGAAAGAATAAAAACAAAAATTAGTACAAAATTAGTAAAAAATTACAAACTTTTCAAAATTTCTCGAAAACTATCAAAATTTTTTGTCCCTTTTTAGCTTAAAGGGGTTGCCGCAAGGGTCCCGAACCGAACGACACCCTTTTCGGCGCGAAAGGAGACAAAAAATTTTGAAAACGGGCCCGCCCACCGCACCCTTTAGGGGTGATTGGTCAGGTGGATTCAATACAACTGTAAAATAAAAGTTCGAGTTAAAGCTTGAAACTGAGATAGAATAGGTAGAGGAGCGTGATAGAAACGAGGAAAATAGGTTTAGAGAATAAGGAATAGACATATTGGGAAAGGACAGGAGTTCGAGGAAGAATTCAAAAAACTTTTTAGAAATTACGATTTTATTTACAAATACGCATTGTATGCATTTATATGGTTAAGGACAACGCTGAGTAACTAGGCGTAACAATTATAATTAAGAAATTTTACAAATTATACAATTCTATATACAATATATACAATACTAAGTTTTAGAATTTTTACAAACTATACAATTTTATATACAATATACACAATACTAAATCTAGATAATAATATATATATATAGCACTCACAACTGATTAAATGAGTTCTGCCGCGGGATTAAGAAGGGAAGCAGGGATAAGAAGAAGTATGGAGGGGGAAGACAACCCCAAAACACTTGCCGCAAGAATTACAGCGGAGGCGAAGATCAGCCTGGACTCTTCTGGCAATATGAAATCCTTGCTGAAGGAAAAGGTGACTAGAAATTTAACGGAATTGAATCAATTGGTAATCCAGCAACACGAAACAATAATTAGTATGGAGAAGAGACATAAGGAAGAAAAGGAGAGAATTAACTTAGAAAACATAAATAGAATCAAGGATATAGAAAATGAATATGTACTAAAATTAAATAAAGCGATAGAAGGTAAAGACGGCAAGTGTTTAACGGCGGAGCAAATAGAAGGAATCCTGGAACAAGTGGTCAGGAGGGTAGGAGTACAGAGGGAAGAATTTGAAAGAATGATGGCGGATACGAAGCAAGGGATTGATAGCATAACGGAAGAGATGAGGGGTTTGGGGGATAAGATGGCAAAGGGGGTAGGAGAAGGATCTTATGCGAGTGTAGTGAGTAAGGAAGGGACGGAGAAAGGAGAAAGAAGGTATAAGCCACAATTGGAACAAATGCACTCGGTGATAGTTTCGTCAACACAGAAAGAGGATACGAGCGGAGAGGTTATCAACAGAATTAAGAAAGCGATGGATGCGGAAAAGACGGGATTAAAACTGGACAGGGTAACAAAGATTAAAGATCAAAGAGTGGTTATAGGGTGTGAAAGGAAGGAGGAGGTGGAGAAGGTAGTGCGGAGAATCAAGGAAGCGTCCAAGACACTACAGGTGGAGGAGGCTAAAAGAAAGGATCCCTTAATAATAGTCAGGGATGTGTTAACGGTGAATACTGATGAGCAGATTCTGGAATTACTGAAGAGCCAAAATAGATCGCTCCTTCATGGTATAGACGAAGCGGACTACCGAGTGGCCGTTAAATACAGGAGGAAGACCAGAAATCCTCATACCAATCACCTAGTACTCCAGGTGTCGCCTAAGGTGTGGGGGAGACTGACCGCGGTAGAAAAGATCTATCTAGATCTCCAAAGGGTAGCAGTGGCGGATCAGTCTCCCCTCATCCAGTGCACGCGATGCCTGGGGTACGGGCATGGCAGAAGAAGCTGCAATGAGGAAAAGGACAGCTGCTCTCACTGTGGTGGCGAGGATCACAGGAAGGTGGAATGCCCGGAGTTTGGGAACGGTGAACCTCCCAAATGCAAAAATTGCTGCCATAACAACGTAGCAAAAGCCAATCACAACGCATTCGACGAAACCTGCCCCGTGAGAAGGAAGTGGGATGTGCTGGCAAGAAGGAGTGTAGCTTATTACTAAAAGGGCCACGCGGAGAACATTGTCATCAAGTGCATCCAGGCCAATCTGCAACGAAAACAACTGGCACTAGAAGAACTCCTAATGGAAGCCGCAAAGAATGATGTTGCTTTGGCCTTGATGCAGGAGCCGTACACAGGGACCACCGGGAGAGTCAGAGGATATCCGGGGGTGAGAATTGTTCAGGCGAAAGGCGACAGAGGGAACCCGGTTAAAGCCGCGATAGCCGTCTTCGAGGGAAAGATAGGGATGGAGATCGACCCGACGCTGCTCACTGAGAATATCGCGACTGCAACCATAAGGGTGGGGAAAGAAAGGATAGGGGTAATGTCTGTCTACTTTGAGGATTCGAAACCGTTGTCACCGTATTTGGACAAAGTAAAGGACAATCTAATAAAAATTAAAACTAGGAATATTATCATGGGGGGGGATGTAAATGCATGGAGTACTTGGTGGGGGAGCAGCAAGGATGACGAGAGAGGAGAGGAAATGGTGGGAATGATAATCGAAGAGGGGTTCCATCTACTTAATCAGGGTAACACACCGACATTCTTCATTACTAGAGGAGGGAAGATGTACCAAAGTCATGTGGATATAACTGTGTGCAGTGAAACATTAATAGGGAAAATTAGGGAATGGAGAGTAGAGGAAAATACAATAAGTTCGGACCACAACTGCATAAAATTTAGGATAAATCTGGGGAAAACTAAATGGGATAAAACCAAAACATCTACAAGGATATATAAAACGGGAAAGGCAGACTGGGATAAATTTGCTAGGGTACTGGAAGGGAAGTTGGAAGAAAGGAATATAAGGAGTGACACTATAGGAAGTATAAAGGACAAGGAACAACTGAAAAGAAAAGTAGAAGAATATATAAAAAGCGTGACGGAAGCGTGTGACGAAAGCATACCTAGAAGAGACAGTAATAACATTAAAAGGTTTAAAATGAAGAACTTACCCTGGTGGTCCGGTGAACTCGAAGTATTGAAGAGACGTGTAGCCACGAAGAAAAGAAGGATCCGATGCTCGGCGCCCTGCAGAAGGAAGTTGGTCATCGACGAGTACCTGAAACAAAAAGAAGATTATGAAAATTTGGCAAGGAAATCTAAAACGGAAAGTTGGAAGAAATTTTGTACGAAGCAGGAAGGGGAAACTTTTTGGGGGGGAGTATACAGGGTAATCAGGAAGACTTCTGGGAAGGATGAGGATCAACTACTGGTCCAAAATGATACCGTGCTACCCCCTAAGGAGTCGGTAGAACTGTTAGCAGAGACGTTCTTCCCCGCGGACGATCTGGCTGGTGACACTGAAAAACACAAAGAGATACGTGAAAAGGCCTTACTCATTAACGTGCAGACAGAAGAAGATGGAATAGACCCACCGTTCACTGAAGACGAGTTAACTTATCTGGTGAAGACCTTCAACTCGAAGAAAGCTCCTGGCCCCGACAGCTTCACCGCAGACATATGCGCTGCGGCGATCGCTGTTGACAGGAAAGTGTTCCTGAGCATCATGAACGGATGTTTGAATTTAGCATGCTTCCCTGACCCCTGGAAGAAAGCGGAAATCGTCACGATTAGAAAGCCTGGGAAAGCTGACTACAGCGACCCAAGAGCGTACAGACCTATCGGACTCCTTTCAGTTATGGGTAAAATCCTGGAAAAGGCGATGATGAGAAGGATTAGATGGCATACGGCGAAACACCAAAGCCCGAGACAGTATGGGTTCACACCACAGCGCAGTACGGAAGACTCGCTGTATGACTTAATGACGCACATAAAGGAGAACCTGAGTCACAGATTGATCAGTGTGGTAGTGTCATTGGACATACAGGGGGCTTTTGACTGCGCTTGGTGGCCTGCTATTAAGAACCGACTAAGGGAAGTGAACTGCCCATCAAATCTGAGGAGGTTGATGAACGACTACCTGAGCAACAGAGAGGTATCGGTGACGTACGCGGGAGAAGTGTGTGTTAGGACTACCACGAAAGGATGCATACAAGGTTCCATCGGGGGGCCTACACTGTGGAACATCCTATTAGACCCACTCCTGAGAGACCTAACGGAGGCAAACACATACTCTCAAGCGTTTGCGGATGACATAGTTCTGGTGTTCTCCGGTGAAGAGATTAGACAGATAGAAATAGAGGCAAACAATATTCTAAATTTAATAAACGAATGGGGTAGTAACAATAAACTCAAATTTGCGCCGAATAAAACTAATGCAATAGTAATAACGAAAAAATTAAAATGGGATATTCCGAAAATTTACATGGGGGGGACAGAAATCAAAATTAAACAAGATATCAAAATTTTAGGAGTAACTATAGACAACAAATTAACTTTTAACCAACACATAAGTAACGTAAGCAAGAAAGCGATAAATATATATAAACAATTGACTAGAACAGCGAAAATATCTTGGGGCCTCAACCCTGAGATCACGAGAACTATGTATACAGCAGTGATCGAGCCGATAATCCTGTATTCCTCGAGCGTGTGGTATAAGGAGGCGGCGAAAATATCATCGCGGAAGAAGTTAGCGACAGTGCAAAGAGGATTCTGTCAAAAAATTACAAGATCTTACAGAACAACGTCGTTAAATGCGTCTATGCTGTTGGCCGGGCTGCTGCCCCTGGACCTCAGAGCGCTCGAGGCAGCAAGGATATATGAGGCAAAGAGAGGGAAACCAACTGAAGAGTTATGCGATAGGACTGTAGAAGAAAAAATAAGCTACTTAAGAGCCGTCCACCCGGCCAAAGACATAGAATTAAGTTATCGGACAATTAACAACAGGGAGGAAGGGGAAAGACCGGGAACATGGGGGGGAATTAGGGTCTTCACAGACGGGAGCAAAATAGAGGGAAGGGTGGGATCAGCATTGACAGTGTGGAAGGAAGGAAACGAAATCGACAAAAAGAAGTTCAAACTGGAAAAGTATTGCACGGTATACCAGGCGGAGCTATATGCGATACTAAAGGCCATTGACGTAGCTAATAAATACGACGTAGTCGAAATTATTAGCGACTCAAGAGCGGCGTTAGACGCTATAAAGAAGAGAGAGGAGTATCATCCCCTGGTGTACTGCATAAGATCAAGAATATTGGAGCAGCGCAGCAGAGGAAAGAAAATAGAACTGAGCTGGATCAAGGCACATATTGGAATACCCGGAAATGAAAGAGCCGACCATCTGGCTAAAGAGGCAGCCTTGCGTCTCAAGACAAAACCCAACTACGATTATTGTCCGATTTCGTTTATAAAAAATAAAATTAGGCAAAACACGGTAGAGAACTGGGACGCAAGGTACAGAGAAGAGGAAAAAGGTGCAATCACCAAACTCTTCTTCACAGAAGTAACTAAGGCATACAGGACAATCAGGAAGAGATCGCTCCACCCGGATACCGTTCAAATGGTAACCGGACATGGAGCGATTGCCAGTTACTTGTACAAGTATAAGCGTAAGGAGTCTCCGGCATGTATGTGTGATGAGGAAACCGAACAAACAGTGCAGCATCTTCTGCTGCGTTGCCCAATGTTCGGCAAAGCCAGGTTTGAGCTAGAGCAAGAACTGGATATTAAATTACACGAGAGCACGTTAAAAAACCTAATGACGAATGAAAAAAGTATAGCCAAATTTGAAAATTATTGTGGAAGAATAGTTAAAAGTTGCAAAAGATTTAATAAAAATTAGAAAACATTTTCGGAAAATTAATATAGTAAAATTAAAGTAAATTGTAGTAATTAAATGAAAACCTTGTAAACTAGGACTCTGCCTACCCGCGGTAGAGGAGTGACGGACTAGGTCCCCTTCAGGGGCCTCAAAAAAAAAAAAAAAAAAAAAAAAAAAAAAAAAAAAAAAAAAAAAAAAAAAAAAAAAAGCGGGTTACTATGCCTAATGATATACTCGATACTAGCGAAGTAGTGATTGGTATCACGAACAATATCCTTACTTGATATTACAAAAGCGAATGTCAGTTTGTTTATTTGCTACCGATTATCATGAAATTGTGCATGCATGTTATCAGATATATAGAAAATGACATACGGTACCTTTCAAATACAAAAATAGTAACGTTTCCGAGGGAATAGATTAAACACAAACACGAGCGAGGCCGCGGGTATAAGCTAGTACAGTATAAAATATAGCAAGCGATGTGTTCGAGTTAACGGTTGATTCTAGAAGGAGTGATTCGGATGTTGCTTTCTGTTAGAAGAATCACAAAATATAAACATCTTCAAACACTTCTAAAAATTTTAGTATGTTTCAAAACACAACGTATAATCAATTTTCAAAATTCTGAATTTATATTTAGATTTATTAATTCAAAATTTGAAATTTTGAGTTTTGTATACGTTTGGAAGAGAAGATTTTTATCCTTAAGAGAAAAATAAGCATCCAACAACGAAAATACCATCCAAATTGGTCCAGTAGTTTGAGAAAAATCGCGGACATACAAGATACATACGAGTCGAATACAGAAACTACATTTTTGAAGTCGGTTAAAATGAATATGGTCTCACATATACATAAAAAAATGAGTAAACTATACATATATAATTGATTAAATTCGATTGTGGTATATATATATATATATATATATGTTTATGGTGTATATACGCAAGTTACTTACCCGCTTGAGGGGCGGGCGTCAGATACACTAAACCTGGAATGAGGACGATCTGAAATCATATGAAAAAAATCAGTTATAAACTCCTCGCTGTGGTGGTGATAAGGCTATCACTTGCAACCTACCTGCGAGTCTTGGCGGCACTGCTTTATCGAGGGTTTTACAATTTAAATATCTTGGACACTACGTTACGGAAAATATGAAAGATGACAAAGACTATATCAGTATCAAATTAATATTGTATATCTTTACTAACATAGGCTAAGTTTACTAATAAAACTGAATGTGATGTTTGAATGAAATAAAATAATAATTATTATACACGAACTGTCAGTCTCTATCTCTTATTATTGTTTATATATTATTTAGTTTAATTAATTGAAAGCAGAGTGTAGTCCCTGCATATAATAAAAAAAATAAAAGTACAATGAATAGAACAATTAGTTAAAATATTAAACTCACCCCAAATAAAACCAGCATCGTGAACTTCAGTTTTAATAACAAACTACGTTATATATTCAATTACATTAACGAACTAATCCGTTTTGAAATCCGCTATGAATAATGAAATGTGTGGAACATATGTCACACAAGCAACGGCCCGCGGTTCTAGGCGCGTTTTTTTTAATCTAAATTATTTATACAATGAAAGTCGGGTAGGGTGAATGTAGTGAATTAAAGGAATATCAATGTGGTGATATAACGGGTCTTTATAAATAATAAACAATTATTATTAATTTAGGACAGTGGGTAACTCTAATCAAATTATAGTGTTGCCGTTTATTATCAGACAGTCAGATAGTTCATAACGCACCACGGTCATGTCTGCCTCTACACTTAAATTTATCGTGAACATAGATAATACTTCGTGGCAATACACGCAGCTATGGGAGTAACATAACACTAATATTCTAATTTAACAACTGTAATTAAAATTCTTAATTTATTTAATAACTTGCGTTTTAGCTATACCCACTAATTTCTTATATGTTCTGTTTGGGCCGATTCATTACTGGATTTCTTAATAACCAATGACGGGTACGAAGCCTCTCACAACCAATCGGCGCGTGTTATTCCCGTCCCATTTTTACTTCAAAACAATCGTGGCACAGTTATTGTTTGTTGCTCCTACATTACGCATTAAAAGTTCGTTCGTCGCTGGTTTGGAAGACTTATGTGTTTTTACCACGTATATCCTAAAACTTTGAAATATA
The DNA here is from genome assembly GCA_035772565.1 of Antheraea assamensis. Classification (NCBI taxonomy): domain Eukaryota; kingdom Metazoa; phylum Arthropoda; class Insecta; order Lepidoptera; family Saturniidae; genus Antheraea; species Antheraea assamensis. Next base: position 98,750 of record JAQQSE010000099.1, on the reverse strand, counting down.
TAAACTGTACATTGTGCTCACCGTGTTGCTTGTGTATTTTGTACTAATATAGAGACGTGCTGAACAATAACACTTTAAACGGCTGACACGTGCGTATGTGTCGCGTGGACGGCGCTGCGACGGATACTCGAGCTTCACGGTCTGGGCCTTAGACCACCATCAAGTTAGTGAGAACGTTTTTTGCACTGTAATTGGTGAGAGAGGATCCAGCGGTGTAAGACTTCGTGCCACCGGTAGTTTGCTGCCTACCCCACTAGGTCATAGTGTCGCCGTCATAGCGGCCGAAATAATTACACATTTCGATTCTGCTTCTACATGTTCATTAATTTTGTATATATTGAATATAGCTCATTCGACGACGAATTAATACGACGTTGTGAATATTTATATACGAACGATTGTTATCTACACAGACTGATCCCGAGACCTCTTTCCATTGAGTGTTGTTCCAGTGACATTCTGTTAACAAGTGTTTCATTGGATGGCACCGAGGAATGCGAGATGTTTGGTGTTATGAGGAGAACTTTTATGATCCATGAGGGTCTGAAACTAGGGCTAAATAACAACGACAGATATCCTGTCTATACATGATATCACAAATATTAATGTCTAGGCACCTGAGCTGATTATTACTATATAAGTGGTTTTGCATTGTGTGTTACAATTTCCAAGCTCTTCCTTCTCGCAGTAGGGGATCTACCTATATCGTTCATAACGGTGCGAATGGGGAGGCGACTGCGAGCAACCGAGCCTCCCTTGAGGGGTTTTTGAATATCTTCAATACTTACAACTAAATATGTGATGAAATAGTATATGCAAGATTATTCAGAAATGTTTACTGAGCTCCATATTGCGAAATGTTCGAAGTCGCGTGTCGAGTTTAGTCGCACCTTCACGTTCGTCATCAACTACGCCAACATTTATTTACTTACATTATGTTAATATGTAATGTTGTGATTTTATTTGTATAGATATTGTAATAGTTTACGAGCGAGTTGTTTACATTTAATATGAATATATTGTAACATTACACCAAATCACCAGGATATCAGCAAATTTTTATTCGGATTTACAATATCAACAAACTTGACCAGGATATCGAAAAAGAAAGTGGCACTGACAGTTGTCATTGTGTTATTGTGACATACAATTTTTTCCAATAATACCGAAATACAACAATCATATTACAATCGACGCTTCTTATCATCAGGATATTAACACACTTTTCGGATTTACAATTTCTTCCGATTTCATGAATATATCACTACAAAGTGGAAGTGACAGTTCTCTTGTAATTGAAATTTTTAGTTCTAGTTCTTACATTTGTATTCATATTTAGTAAATACTATTATTTATTTATTTTTCTATTTCAATATGTATTTTGCTAGAGTTAATCATAATTATATTTAAATATAATTACAACATGATGTGTTAATCCCAAGGAGGGTTGATGACAGGCAGGCGGCTGATCGTAAAAATCAAGCCAAATCATATTTCACAACATGATAAATATGAAAAGTGGATTAGGGTTACCGCAAGGTAGAAAACGAATTCGGGATGTAAGATTGAGATTTGCAAGTTGGAATGTCGGGACAATGACTGGGAAGGGAAGAGAATTAGCGGATGTATTACAAAAAAGACTCATAAATGTGGCTTGTCTGCAAGAAACGAGATGGAAATCGACAAAAGCGAGAGAGATTGGTGTAGGATATAAATTTTACTACTGTGGGAGTAACGGTAAGAGAAATGGGGTAGGTATTGTTTTAGATAGTGAGTTTAAGAAATGTGTAACGGATGTAAAAAGAGTGAATGATAGATTAATATTGGTGAAGTTATTGGTAGGGCAGATAACAGTAAATATAATAAGTGTGTATGCACCGCAAGCTGGATGTAATGAGGTTGTAAAAGAGAAGTTTTGGGAAGACTTTGATAGAGTGATGATGGAAATCCCACAGAATGAGGATGTATATATCGGAGGCGATTTTAATGGGCATGTGGGAAAAGAGAATGGAGGTTATGAGAGAGTGCATGGAGGGTGGGGTTTTGGGAGTAAAAACAAAGAGGGAGAAAGCATCATACAAGCTGCAGTTGCTTTCGATCTTGCAATAGTTAACACTTTTTTCCAAAAAAGAGATCATCACCTAATCACATACAATAGTGGTAATCACACTACTCAAATTGATTACTTTCTACTTCGAAGAAATAACATTAAAATAGTGAAAGATTGCAAGATCTTACCTGGAGAGGTATTAACTACTCAACATCATTTGTTAGTGTTAGATTTGAAAATTAAATTACAATTGGACAGAAGTAAGTCGAGAACCCCAACCAGAATTAAATGGTTTTTATTAGAAAAAGATGAGTATGCGAATGAATTTAAGACAAAAGTTGTGAACAAAATGATAGAAATGGGGGATATGGAATCCAAGACAGTGAATGAATGTTGGAATGAAATGAAAGGCAACGTGTATAAGGGATGCGGCAAGAGATATCTTTGGTGAAACGAAAGGAAGAGGAAATATAGATAAGGATACATGGTGGTGGAACGAAGAGGTACAAAAGGCATTGAAAGAAAAGAAAACAACTTTTAAAGAGTGGAAAAGTATTGATGACAGGGATAGCACGATTAAAGAAAATAAGAGAAAGATGTATGCAGAATGTAAGAGAAATGCAAAAAAAGCAGTTGCTATTGCTAGAGCTAAAATGCAAAATGATTTGTATCAATCACTGGAGAGCTCACAGACACAAAAACATTTGTAACGATTAGCAAAAGCAACAGAAAAGAATACAAGGGATATTATACATGTTAAATATATAAAAGACAGTGAAGGAAAAATTTTGACGAATGATATGGATATAAAGAGTCGTTGGAAAGGATATTTTGAAAAACTGATGAATGAAGAAAATGATTGGACCGGAATGTTAGAGGCTGTACCGTTAAATTCAGGCGTTGTGCAGGAGATAAGCGAGGATGAAGTAAGAATAGCTGTGAATGGTATGAAGAACGGAAAAGCAGTAGGGCCAGATGGTATACCTATTGAAGTATGGAAGTTTTTAAAGGTAGATGGATGGATGTGGTTGACTTTATTTTGCAATAAGATGTTGCAAGAGGAGGCGATCCCAAATGAATGGTACAGTAGCGTAATAGTTCCTATCTTTAAGAATAAGGGTGATGTGCAGGACTGTAACAACTATCGAGGAATAAAACTTATGTCACATAGTATGAAAGTTTGGGAAAGAATGATAGCGAGACGAATAAGAGATGAAACTAGAGTGACTGACAATCAATTTGGGTTTATGCCTGGGCGTTCGACAACAGATGCCATTTTTGCACTTCGCCAACTGTGCGAAAAATACAGACGTGCACATAAGAACTTGCATATGGTGTTTGTTGATCTGGAAAAGGCATATGATCGAGGGATGTTATGTGGTGGGCGCTGAAAAAGAAAAGAGTGCCTGGGAAATACTTAGAACTTATCCGTTGTATGTATAGTCAAGCGAAAACACATGTTAGGTCCGAGGCTGGAGTTACTGATAATTTCCATGTGGCTGTAGGCTTGCATCAGGGATCAGCGCTAAGTCCTTATTTATTCCTTCTTGTCATGGATGCAATAACATCAGACATACAGGAGGAGGCACCTTGGTGTATGCTGTTTGCTGATGACATTGTTCTTATTGGAGAAAACGCTGCTGAGGTCCAAAGTAGGCTAGAGAAATGGCGAGAAAAATTGGAGAATGTTGGTTTAAGGATTAGTCGGATAAAAACTGAACATTTGTTCTGCGACTTCGGCGGTCCATCCAGTTTTTCTCATATTACCTTAAACGGTGTATCCTTACCAGCCTGCTCCAGTTTTCGGTACCTCGGTTCATTGATCCAAAACGACGGTGGCATAGACAGGGACGTGAAGAATAGGATAAATGCAGGGTGGATGAATTGGCGAAAGGTGTCTGGGGTAATTTGTGACCCACGAATGCCGTTGAAACTTAAGGGGAAGGTGTATAAGTCTATAATCAGACCAGTCGTGTTATATGGATCCGAGTGCTGGGCTACCAAAGAGACGGATGAGAAAAGATTACATGTGGCAGAAATGCGAATGTTAAGATGGATGTGTGGTGTAACAAGAATGGATAAGATTAAGAATGAGTATATCAGAGGAAGTTTGAAAATAGCACCAGTGACAGAGAAGTTGAGGAGTAATAGGTTAGCATGGTACGGGCATATTATGAGAAGAGATGAAAGTCATATAACAAGAAAAGTTTTGAGTTTGAAAGTGGACGGATATAGAGGTAGAGGAAGACCGAAAAAGGTGTGGGTGGATTGTGTGGAAAATGATATGTGTATAAAAGGTGTGAATACTGAGATGACTTTTGACAGGGGAGAGTGGAAAAGGAAAACATGTTGTGCCGACCCTACTTAGGTGGGATAAGGTTAAGATGATGATTATATTGTAACATTACACATCCTACATTATATCTCTATCTTTCAAAAATACCTGCCACTCTACAAACAATAATCATTTTTATACTTTATGTATAAATGAAAACAAAATGATATCCTTATCCAGTTGAATAGTATACTCGTAGTTATGATGGACATTTATTTTACAAACATGTATAGTCTGTTTAATCTGTGTTTTCGCTTTACTGATACTGTGGAAATTTTCTAAATTGACAGAAGACATGGGTTTAGCTACTTCGACACAGTGTAGGAGTCCCCTTCCTCGCGACATCATTCACAAATGACAAAGGGTCCAAACCTTTGTTGTTTGTTAACATTTTTGTTGATATGAAATAATACCTTAAAATTGTTCATAAGTCTGTTTAAATAAATAGGTATCAGTTGTAACTCAATTAATACCCCCATGTATTTGTTCAGTTGTTTGAACGTAATTAAAAACTCTCGACGTATTTCAGGTCCAAGGATTTGCAAAACGACACATATTTGATCAAGTGTTCAATTCTATATTCCATTAGGCGTTTTCATTGAATGATATAACTGTTTACTTTGTACCAGCCTTGGTAACAACATTTTTTAACGATTAATTCGTGTGCTGAACTTCTTTCAAGTCTAAACTACTTATAGATATCTTTCTAGAATGAAATAATAATGGGTACAAGCTACGGCCCTCCATTGAGTGCCTATTCAAACGACCGTAAAGGAAAGAGCGCATTCAACTAAAACAGAGATCGAAGAAAAGTTGACTGAATTGTAGTAGCCTGCATGCTTAGCGTACGTCTAACTCGTTCTTACTTCATTCTCAATAGAATTTTATGATACTTTAAAGAAAGTAATTCTTTCCGAAACTGATACTTCATAAAAGTTATCAATTACAGTTAAAATATTCTCATATATAAATAAATTATAGTTTAAAAGCGAGTCTAAGATAAGTATTACATAAGAATAAAAAATAGAGCCGAGGGAATTACTAGATTCGAATAATGTATATTAATTGAACTAAAATACATCTAACAACACTCATTTAAATAATCTATACATATGATAGAGAAGAAATCTACACATTCAATATAATAAATACTCCGGGATGCTTTAGAATCAATGACAGAACACGTTTCCATGCTTTTTGGAACTTTTGTCAGTCTTTCTCTCGTTTGTACGGCTATCACGCAAAAACTACTCGAAGGATTTTGACGAAATTTAGTATAATACAGTAGTGTATACACCGGTATAACATATAGGTAACACATGATTAATATATATATCACATTTATGTATATCTCACATACAAGAAAATATAAAAAAAAATCATCCAAAAAGATATAAAGTATATATTACATGCGTTGTACGTTCATATATCTATATATATATAAGCGGAATACCACTGACTGACTCATCACGATTTCTCCAAAACTGTATGTTCGATTGACTTGAAATTAACCATAGTTATTCCTTTTGCAACGTAGACGCTCACTAAGAACGGATTTGAGTTAAAACCTATCCTAAATACATTTTTCAGTTAAAATTAAATATTCTCCTACAGACATCGACAGTCCCTGACATTAGACAACCGTTGTTATAGTAACCAATAATATTATAACCGTTGCCATGGTAACACGTTTATTTTTAGGGATGTGCGAATAATCCTTGAACCGAACCGAATCGTATGTAGTTCTATCCGAATTTTGAATAGAAAATTCAAACTTTTCCAATTTTTTTGAAATAAGATAGAATTATTAAACTAATAGTTATAGGAAAAGTTACAACATTTTTCACTATTTTAATAATTCAAATTTAAAAAAACATAAAAACGTCAAAAAAATTATAACCTAAATATCAAGACTGAAATTCCTTTAAAAACAATTTACTATGTATTTTAATTCTACAATAATAAATTCATATTAGTGAAAATATTTATTAAAAATACACTTTCTCAGTGAAATCTAAATAATTTTATAGTATTTCAATTTTGACAATTTTTTAACAGAAATGGCTGAATTATTTTGTTTCAAAGAAATTTCAATATTTTGGTATAATATCATATTTTAACAGGTTTCTAGAATTTTGTGCTCTAATTTTTTATAACATACATTAAAAGGACCGTTTTAAATTTTAGCTCTCAAAATTCGTTAACAACGAATAAGGTACAAACGTATAGCTTTTACTATATTGGAATATTTTGTATGGTTATTTATAAATAAAGACATCGATTATGGTCCATAAAGAAAATTGTCAGTGCCGTTGAAAAAAAAACATATTCAAATAAGAATTAAAGACATTTAATTTCTTAAATTTGTAATATTCACTTTTTCCCGTCACCTTTTGGCTAAAAATAGAAATACAGTAGTTTTGAATGCTCTTAATGGCTGGTGTCGACTGTGATGGCGTTAGTGGTTAGTTCGTAGCATTTTATAGTTAATGCTTATTTGACGCATAGATTAAATTATTTAACTAATCCGAATAGTTCGAAATATTCGTATGTTCAATTCGCATTTCGAATCGTATTATTCGGTTTGATTCGTTATCAATTAATTCGAATAGTCACACGCCACTATTTATTTTATGTTCATAGAATTAGTAAGTTGTCTCTCAAAAATGTAATTTTAGGTCAGTATTATTTCGAATTTTTGACTTGCAATTTATAGATATAATAAAAATAAAGTGTCTATATATATTATCAAAACACCATTTTTTTACTGACTGGATATGAAAGCGTATAAGCTACTTATAGTAAAAATCTAATTTAAAAATTTTTGTCAGTCAGTCTGTATGTTCCGGGTAATCTTCGAATGGCTGGACCGACTTTGACAGAAATTTTACTGGCAGAGAGCTGAATTTACAGGCTATATTATTTTAGACTAGCTGTTATTCGCAACTTTGCCCGTAGCGGAATATTCGAAACGGCAAAACCGTTTTTTACGGGACTTTCACTGGTAGATAGCTGACCCCATAAGAAGTAATTTAAGCTATTTTTTTAAAGTACCTATTACCTGCGCCTTCGTCCGCAGTGACATCTCTAAAACGATTTGATTTATCTTCATGGGACTTTTACTGGCATATAACTGACTTTATAAGTACTGACTTAGTTTAATTTATTATAAACTAGCTGTTATCTGTAGCTGTGCCCACATTGTATTCTCCGAAAAACAGATAGAACTATGTCCACATGAATTTTACAGGCACGTAGCTGATCTTATAAAGAGTAATTTAGGCTATTTTATCTTAGAATAGCAGTTACCCACGAGTCTTTCCTGTCCAATAAGGAATATCCAAAACGATACACCAAATTTTAACGAGACTCTCACTTACATATAACTAAAGCAATGAGAAATAACTTGAGCTATTTTATTATTTACTAGCTGTTACTTGCGATTTCATCAGTGTGGAATATCTGAAACGAGTGGACCAATTTTCACATGACTTTAACTAGCAGATAACTGAAGTTATAAGAACTAACTTAGGTTATTTTATTTTAGATTAGCTGTCACCCACGACTTCTTTCGCGTGAAATTTAGCAAAAGTATGTTGGTCACTGTAAGCATGTGCTCAAGCACTGTATTGGACTCCAAGAATTAATATAATTGTAATGAATATATTAAAGTATGTAATTTGTATTTTGGTCAAATTGGCAGCCATTTTATTTTTATTTACCGTGATCGATTATACATAACTAATTAACCATAGCTTCGGGAAGTTAGCCCCCAATTTTTCGCGTAACGATTTGAAAGAGGCGTAGAGGGTTTGCCCATCGATTTCCCTTTTTTGCTCACGATTTAATTTTTTTTGCCCACGACTATAAAAAAAAGTTAAATAAATATAATTTAAATTGCGTGGGCCAGGGTCCGAAAAACTATCAAAAATTGAAAATGTCAAGGTGGATTCTTGAAGTATGTAATTTGCCCACGTATACCCCTTTTCTAATTTTTTGTATAATTAATACAAATTTTGAAAATAGAAGACGTTTTTTTTTCAATATTAAACCAGACATGTATTATTATTACCTTAACAGTTCCATTATAGAATTTCTTGCGGAATAGATAAGTGATTACTTTTTGTATGATCGCAAAAACTTAATCATGTTAATAATATCTATATAACAACATTTTAAGAGAAATTGCATATCTTGAAATTTTCATTACTTTTTTTTTATATTATAAGGGGCAAACGAACAGGTGGGTCACCTGATGGTAAGTGATCACCGCCGTCCATAGACACTAGCAACACCAGGGGAGTCGCAAGTGCGTTGCCGGCCTTTTCAATATGTGGGCCTCCGGCGCTCTCACTGACCGAACGAAACGCAACAGTGCAAGCACTGTTACTTCACGTCGGCTTTCTGTGAGAGAGTGGTACTACCCCGGGCGAGCCGACCCATTCATGCTGAAACCAGTAATAGTTTCAGCGTAGCTCTACCACCTACCTCTTATACTGTGTAAACAAGCACTGAAAGGATTATATAGCAAATTAAAGCTCCAAATATGTTGTTGTTGCTAAATCCCATCCAGCACACTGTTAGTATTTACATATTTACTGTACACGTTATATATAACAGTCGGTGACATGCGTGTCATACCTACAAATGTTTTAAAAGAGCATTTCTGTAATTCTACCACTTCTCACCATTATATTACTTTAATACAATTTAAAAAAACGGGTGCGAAGCCGCGGGTATCAGCTAGTATTTATATATAGCCTATAATAAAAAACAGAACGGACGAAATCAGTACTGTATTCGGTTACCATGGTAACAAGTTTGTTAGAAAAAAATATGAATTGTGATCTGGAATAAAAGAATTAGTTTCTGTAACATTTTCGAATATTTTTATTAAAATTACAAAAAGTATCGCTGATTGATTTGTTTGGACTCGTACAAGTATATTAAAGATAATTTAGAAAATATACTCTGGAGGGCTTTAGAATCGATGGCAGAACACAGATTTCCATGATTTTTGGATTTTTTGTCCTTCCATCAGTTTGTTTGTTTGCATATCACGCAAAGACTATTAACCGATTTTAATTAAATTCGGTATTGTGATAGTTTATACACTGTTGCGGCATACAAAATACCATAAACAGGTTTATTGGTAATTTGACGTATTCCCGTTAGGAGGTGATAGGAGTGACTATTTGTGATAATTTTAACCTCCAAATGCAGAAGTGAGCCATTTGTTTTTTTTTTTACATTTAATTCACGGAGTAAGTCGCGGGTACAGCTAGTATATACACGGAGTCGCTAGTATTAATTAGCTAGTAGATATATAAATAAATAATGCGAAGTTGTAGAGATTCTCCTCATAGCATCGTAATTTAAATACAAGAGATAGATATATTACAACAATTTTTTTCTCAAAAATCAAAAAAGCACAGACACGTCAAATTTACATTTTTATTTGGCCAGGGGGACGTTGTTTTGCCCTGATAATAAAAAATACATACTTATGTGTATGAAATGCTTAAGGTAACTAATGTATTTAATTTCATAAGGATTAATACTGTATCCGTCTAAATAGCCTTCCAATTACCTCATTATATGTGACCATTTTTAAAAGATAGATAGGTATAGTAAGCTATCCTAAAAAGATAGGTATATGCAATTGTAGACATTTTTGTAGATCTGTAAAAGAGGAATATCTCAATATGCATTGTTTTGTTATATCTCAAAGGGATTAGACAGCGCTTTCGACGAAAGCTCCCTCGCGGTTTGACTTTTTCCGATTATTATAACAATTATCATTATATTTGAACCAATTTACAAAAAAATAAAAAAGGTTTGCGATTCACACACGATAGAAGTGAAACTTCAGTAAATCGATAAAGGGTAGGATAATTATACAGTTTAATTGTTTAAAAAAAATTATTTGTTAAAAGTGTTTTGATTAATTTTAAAAGACATTTTATATTTCATTTAACATACGAGTATGTTACACAATTTATTGCTCAAGTTCCATATTTTCAGTTACAATAAACAAGATATAAAAATACTCACAAACACTGTTAAATAATAACACAGTAATAACGCATACAGTGTACAATAGTACACGTACTTTTCACATATACTAACACACGTTAAGTGCTCAAACACAAGCGGAGTATTAAACAGTGTGCAATATACATACACACCGACATTTGCTCTCTCGCTCTCGCTCACTAGTTCAAATCAAATCAAATCAAATCAAAAATACTTTATTCAATTTAGGCTCTAAGAAGGCGCTTATGAACGTCAAAACTACCACCGGTTCGGAATACATCACCATCATGGACCCTTAGTAGTCCGGCGGAGCTGTAGAAACCTTGCTAACAGTGTAGGTCAGTTCGAAAAAGAAAAAAAAAACATTCCAGTCATCGAGAAGAGCCGGCAGGAAACTCGATCTACAGGCGACTGTGCTTACTCCTGCGCCACCTACCGCGTCTTCCGTATCGACCACCGATATAAACTGGATAGCTCAACTCTTGTTAGTACACGATGTGCATGAAATACTCGCGTTCAACGCGCTCGTCAATAGTACGTCTGAGCTCGGGCTCTTAAACGCGATCTCAGCTTTCCCGGCCGTTGCGACTACGTTACAACGACTAACCCGCGCCGCATATAAATAAATTCGCGATAATCAAAATATTAGTTCGAACCCGCGTGTTCATGTACATTAGATCGATACATTAGGAACTCGTACGTAATTGTATAGTTAAGTCGGCACCGCGCCCATTGTTCTTTATTTTTTCGCTCGATATCTTTTTAAAATATGCGTGTTATGTTCGCGCCGTGAGCGAGGGGTGATGGTTGTCTCTGGTAGCAGCTCGAGCCCTGGTTTGTCCCTCGGTGTAGAACCCTTGAGTATGTTACTCGCACTACTTTTACATATACACAGATCGTCCCACACACGTGCACACCTAGGTACACATAGTGGTGGGCTGTTTTTTTGCCACTTTTCGGACTGAAATAGGTCACACAACTTAGTAGTCAGATGCAAAATACACGTATGTATTCGTAAAACATGCATGGTCATACATGCATTGTTCACGAATTCATATGTGTATGAAATGGATAAATAGCTTATTTAGATCGGGGAAACTCGGCGACAGTTCAAGCCGAGGCGCACCGTGTGCCCTTGCGCTGATCGCCTAAACAAATCGGGTGAGTGTCTTAAGCGCTCCCCTTAGTAGTCCGGTGAAACTATAGCAGCATTAACAAGCCAACAGTGTAGTCAGTTCGAAAGAAATAAGAAACTCCCGTCGTCATTAAAATTACAATAACTTTTAATCGAACGAATCGATTTTAATAAAACAAAAACCAAATGTTGCTCGAGAATATGTTTAATGATTTTCTTGCTGAAGTTTTATCAACAATTTTATAGTTTATCAGTGATGCCTGTTCATACAAACAGACAGACAGACATTTCTAAAAATGATTGAAATATATTCTATTACCTATTCCAAGACGCAACAATTTTTTTTTTCAAAAATCAACAGTACAGACACGTCAGATTTACGTTCTTATTATATGTATAGATAGATAAATATATATGTTTATATAATATATATATATATATATATATATAGAAATATATGTACATTATTAGAAGGTGTGATCCTCACAGTATTGAAATGAGACTATTACTCAGGGCTAACAGTTTATTCTACATAAAGTTACAGTGGTGTTCACAATTATAATAATATAGTGAAACATATACAGGGGAAACAAAAGAACGAGCGCGTGGGTGTGCATCGTCGGCGCATGTCGGTTTGTACTTAGCGAGTGTGGAGCCGTCGTGGGCTCTCTAGGCAGACTGGTGGTGGCACGAGGACGCGGCGTCTACAAACGCACGCGAATGCGCAAAATCGTTTTGCCCTCTCATTCGCACAGACAGGCGCGCGGGCAAACAGCTATGAGAAACGCGATACGGCAATAAAGGCTCGGGTTGGTCAGCACATTTTTTATTTTTATGCTGATGGAATTCTACCCGTTGTCGTATTTCTGATAATGAATTTACAAACTTCCTAAAGTAAGGCGTTATTTGAGGGACAAAATTATGACCTATAATCGCACGAACATTATGCGAGACCTCAGTGAGAGATCTTATTTCTCTCGCGAAGGTAAGGTATACTGGAGACATACCTATCGTATGGAACTTTGCGCTATTCTAAGCGAAACGAACTAGAGCCAAATTCTCTGGCCAGGAGTTATGGTGTTCTCCCACAAAATTTGCTAGTGTTGCATTCAGATCTCGGTTTTTTCTTTCTGCTAGAATGGCTTCTTGGTGATATAGTGGAATAAAAGTTTGTTTTACACGTATAACGGACATGCATTGGCGCATGACTGCAGAAATAAACTGAACTCCGTTGTCCGATATTATACGATGATGCAACCCATATCTCATGAAGAATTCTTGTATGAAATACGGGGACAGGCTTCTGCCGTTGCATTTTTGAGTAGCAAAAGCTCTACCCACGTTGTAGCCGTATCCTCAATGAGTAGGATCCAATGCTCCCTCTGAATTCCATCTGGCAGAGGGTCAAAAAGATCAACAGCTAATACTTCGTTGCGTTGATCCATCACCGGTGTTTGAAATAGACCAGGTGGTTTAGCGTTATTTCATAACGCTGACTATGGATGCAGGCTTTGACGTAATCAGATATTATTCTTCGCATCCCTGTAAAATAGAATAAGTGAGTTACCTTGTGGTAGATCTGGTCAATTCCTGGGTGTCCTGCTAAAACTAATTCTTTCATTATTTTCGTCACTTTTAGGTTAGAGAGTTGTTCTCGGCGTAAATAGTCAAGAGACTTAGCAGGTAGGCCAATGATTATAGAGCATATGCTACAAGTGTCGCGTGTTTCGCTGGTACAAATAGACCTGCTCAAAGTGTTCGCTATGAGGTTAACCTTCCCGGGTGTATATTGAAACTTAATGTCAAACGGCTGGGGCTCTAAGACCCAACGAATTAACCTTTCAGTTGGTGATTTTAGTCATAGCAGCCAATGATTGATCATCTAGATATGAGCGAAAACGCTCAACTCCCCAGACCAATGCAAGTGCCTCTCTTTTCGTAGTGGAGTAGTTTCGCTCAACGTCGTATAAGAGTGAACTGGCGTATTCTATAAGTGTCTCTTCTTTACTTTCTCCTTGTAATAAAACTGCGCCTAAAGCATAGTTACTGGCGTCTGTGCGTAGGATGAAGGAACTGTTGGAGTCAGACTGTACCAGTAATGGTGCACACGTGAGTAATCTATTTAATTCGGAAAAAGCGTAGGAGTACTCCGAGCCCCAGATCCAAAGATTGTTCTTTCGTGTCAGACATGTTAATGGTTCGGCTAGTTTTAGGATATTCGGGATATATTTCCGAAACCTCGAACACGTTTGCAGAATTACTCGCAGGTGTTTTAAACTGCCCGGTTCCTTCATGTCAAGTACCGCGCTCACCTTTAGAGGATCTATAGAAATATCTTCCTGTGTAATAACGTGTCCGAGGTATCTTACGCTTTCTCTTGTGAAAGCACATTTCTCCCGATTTACTTGGAGATTAAAATCCTCGAGACGTTTCATCACTAAATCGAGGTATTTTAGGTGTTTTTGGTACTCTTCAGAAATTAGCACAATATCATCTAAGTATCCTAAGACGGTTACCTCTTTTAATGGTGAGCAGGAACGGAAACGGTCGAGATTAGGCGCTGAAAGGTCGCCGGTGCGTTTTTCAATCCAATAGGTATTTTTTTAAAACGGTAAGTACCAAGAGGATATGTGACGGCTGTTTTGTCTTTATCAGACTTCCGTAATCTTACTTGCCAGTACGAGGAACGAAGGTCTAAAGTACTCATGTAGCTGTTCCGCTTTGTGTTTTGCAGAAGATCATTAATTCGTGGCATTGGGTAAGTGTCAGACGTTGTTATGGCATTGAGTCGTCTGTAATCAGACTTACGCACTAACACGTTCGGCGAAGACAAAGCTGACTTGCATTCTTCAATGATGTCTTCTTTAAGCATTTTGTCGATTTCTTTCTTCATTAATTCCTTTTTTGCTGGATTAAGACGGTATGTTGACATGGCAATTGGGGGGTGGTGACCCGTTTCAATGCAGTGCTCCGCGTAAGGTATTGAACTTACCCTAGGTTCAAAAATATGCGCGTGATTAACAAGGACTTCAGTAAGCGCACTATTCTCAACTAGATTAAGATGAGAAACTTGATCATCACGGAGAACATGAACAAAAGAGCAGCTGATACCTTTAGAGGCAGGTTCGAAAAGCAGCTGATGTTGAATATTCTTATTATTACTAAAATACTAGATTTGTCTACCGGAGTCTAATACTACTCTCGCAGCAGTAATAAAGTCAGTGCTAAGAAGAGTTTAATTATCAGTAGATTCTGGTAAAATTATAAATGGAACTGTAATGACTATACTCTCTAAGCTTACCTCTACACACATAGTAAAAACTTTCATTTCTCGTACGTGACCATCTGCAAAACTTTCTTTATGTTATAAATTATTAACACGCACTTCCGCGGGCGTAATGGTGGCCCAAGGTAAAGTGTTAAAGGCGTTGGATATGTCCAACGATATAGCCAGCACCACTTCGCCTCGAGCCATTGCGTCCTCCGCCTGACTCTTCATTCGCAGAATTGCGTCAACGGTGAACCACCCCAGACAGAAAACGAACTGCAAGCGTTTCACCGCCAACCCCAACTCTTCTCGGGTCACCTTGGGGACTTCTTCCTCGTCGCCGTAGCCCTTCCGCGTTAGGCGTAACTGTGGGCGGAGCCACCTGGAGAGGCGTGAACTCTGAAGACGAAGTGAATAGAGCGGCGACCACTTCCTGGAGGAGCTGTGGCTCGACACTCTGGGTCACCAGGGGGCTCATGGGCGTAATTTACCGCGCACCATAAGATACGGGTGCCCCCACAGATCCCGATTGAGTGTCTCGAGCAGCTCCTCCCTGACCTGAGCTTTGGACCGCTCAATGGCTTTCTTGAGGGCCAGAGTGGCCGCCCTGTACTCTTCGTACAGCTCCAACTCCCTTTCTGACGCGGTCTACGTGCTGCCCCATCTACGTCGCTGTCTGCTGTACTGGCGCCGGACAGCTATACACGCTGTGCGTAGCTGCGCAATGTCATCCTACCACCAGTACGCCTGGCGTTCGGCGAATGTAATAATTTGTCCAAATAATATTTTTTGAAACCACAGCCGATAACAGTGTATCTCTCAAATATAATTATATTATTATAGAAATGTGTTTTCCGCCATTTGCATACAAATGGAAGATTAAGTTCTGCTGCATTCGCGGTACGTAAGATTCGCCAGCTTACAGATATTGCCACAGCAAGATTAGTCTACTTCGCTTACTTCCATAGCTTAATGTTCTATGGTATTTTGCTGTGGGGGACAGCAGCTGAGGTAGACATCATATTTTTATTGCAAAAACGAGCAGTTCGAGCAATATACAATATGGGACCTCGCGAATCATTAAAGACTAAGTTTCAAGAATTCGGTATCTTAACTCTGCCTTCCCAATACATTTTGCATAATTTAATGTATGTTCGCAAAAACTTTGATAAGCTGGAGTTCGTAAAAAACAGGCATGATTTAAAAACTAGAAACTGTGACAAACTGGCCGTTCCATGTTTTAGACTCAGTAACACCAGTAACAGTTTTTTAGGTAATAGTGTTAGGTTTTATAACAAAGTCCCAAAGCGTATTACTGATATGCCAGACTATAAGTTTAAGTGCCATGTTAAGCGGGTTTTGGTGTCAAAGGGCTATTATAGAGTGGATTAATATGTGAACGATGGTGATGTCTGGAATTGACTCCTCTCTGTGCATCCATTAAAATCGATTGTAATGTATAATGAATTTTAATTATATAAGTATATGTTAAAAAGATAAACCCGATCGAGTTTCTTGCCGGTTCTTCTCGATGACTGGGATGGGATGTATTCCGAACCGGTGGTAGTTTTGACGTTCATAAGCGCCTTCTTAGGGCCTAAATTGAATAAAATATTTTTGATTTGATTTAATGCTTACCGACGACCATCCATAAGTCCTCTCGTCAGTAGATACGATGAACGAACAGCATGAGTTATCCGAAGATAAGTTATTGAAATGCCAAAGCTTACCAATAAATAAATATTGATATCGTCACTAACGAAATCAGTGGATAGATAGATTATTCAAAACAGGTCGTAAGTTGGCACTATTTTATAATCATTCTTTTACGCAGTTTGAATGAAAATATTACTTCATCGACTGATATAAGGAAGGTATACATATGCTTTATACATACATCGGTTCTATAATAATAATAAACAATACAACTTTTATTTGAACAAATTACAGTAGGATACAGAAGGTTTATCTTTCGACATACAGTACAGTACACATCTATGTATCCTAGCGCCTGAACTAGGCTGAGTCTGTATCCCAGACACTTTTCTCTCCCCGTGACGTATTACAGTATGTATAACGTATGAATGAAACACAAGTTATATTCATTACCAGATATTTATATCTAACTTTTACCCCAACACCTTTTACGTATCGAAAAAATATCTATTTGATATTTATTATTGAATTTCATTCACTCGGGTCGATATCAAAGTCACCGTTTCATAGCACTATGATTCCGTTTAAGAGTGTACTGCCAGCAGGTAAGTCTTCAATTGTGTATTCCTTAACTTTTGGTGTTAAATCTTCAATATCTGGAACAAAATGTAGTTCAGTTTTAAAATTAACACGACTCCCGATTTACGAAGGCTGATTTTTAGCAAGCTAGGTAACCCATGTAAACGTTGGACGTAAAATTGGTAACTTCTAGAGACAAATTGTCTCAAACGATTAATTGTCAGGCGTCATATCATGATTATAGTATGCATGTAACTTATATACTGGTGGCTAACGTTACAGCAAGACCATATTAGTAGTATAAAGCGAATAAGGACAGAATGTTTTTGTATGTAATGTGAATGTAATGTACGCTGTGAAAACAATAAAGTCATTGTTGATTTATAAAGGACTTGTCAATATCTACGAGTTTCCCGACACCTACGAGTATATACTAGTAAAGTTATAAAGAGCATTACAAATGCTGGGGAAATGAATACAACTCGTATTTGTTATGTGCCGTAAGTTCTGTTACTTCTATATTCATTTTTTACATTACTTCATATCTTTAGACAGGCAACAGTAGCGTATTGTCAAAGCACTGGTTTTCAATTTATTTACCTTTTTATAGTATAAAGAGCAAAGTTATTCATTCATGTCCCAGGCTCCGCTAGTTTTTGTTCATATACGTAGTCTGGCCATAAATACTGTTACAATTAAAAATAAACAAAATATTACATTGGAATTTGGAATCTGTCATTTTTATATGATTGTTGAAAAAGGTGGTCAAAGCTGTAAGGGAAAGAATTCGAAGAAATCCTGTCCGAAAGCAAAAGATTTTAATCAGAAAAAATTTAAACCAGAAAAGAAAAAACCATGACGTGTATTTTAAAAGAGCCGCCTATAAGAGACGTACTGGTAATTTCTTAACTGATAATTTATGAAAGAATAGGGTGGTGAAATCGAAACAACTATTGAAGCGGTACGCAAAGGGAGGTTACAGAAAAATGTTGTTTACGGATGAGAAATTATTTACAATTGAGCAACATTTTAACAAACAAAATGACCGTATTTATGCTCAAAGCTCTAAGAAAGCTTCCCAGTTAGTCGACAGAGTGCAACGTGGGCACTATCCGACTTCAGTGATGGTTTGATGGGGTATTAGCTATGAAGGAGTGACTGAGCCATACTTTTGTGAAAAAGGTATCAAAACATCGGCACAAGTGTATCAAGATACCATTCTTGAGAATATAGTGAAGCCCCTTAATAACACCATGTTCAGTAACTAAGAATGGTCCTTCCAGCAAGACTCGGCGCCAGGTCATAAAGCTCAGTCTACGCAGTTTTGGTTGGAAACGCACGTTTCGGACTTCACCAGAGCTGAAGACTGACCGTCGTCTAGTCCCGATCTTAATCCGCTGGATTATGATTTATGGTCAGTTTTAGAGAGTACGGCTTGCTCTAAACGCCATGACAATTTGGAGTTCCTAAAACAATCTGTACGATTGGCAGTGAAGAATTTTCCCATTGAAAGAGTGGGTGCTTCTATTGACAACTGGCCTCAACGTTTATAGCGACTGAATTACAGCCAATGGAGACCACTTCGAATAAGCTTTTTATATTTTAAATTGTTATATATTTATGTATTAAAGTAACACACTGTAAAAGTAATAAATGTTATTCACGATAGAATTTCTTTTTCTTTGTTTCAGTATTTATGGAAAGACTAATACATTTAATAAGACTGTAGTTTTATACACATAATAAGATAATGAACAACGGAGATGAAGTCGCGGGTATCAGCTAGTATCTGGATAAATATCTACGGATTAATATCACCCGTCAAATGTTTATACTTATTTATTCTTGCGTTTCGCGTAGCCGTAATTGAATTGAGATGCACGCATTTCAATTAAGGCTTGTATTGTGTTGCGTATTAGCGCGCACTTAAATGTTCTGCGTGTCCACTGGTCTTTTGATGGAGTTATTGTACGTGCTAAAAAATAACACACCTTCATACTGTATCGCGTCCCGCCTAGCCCTTGACTTCCGTAGGCAGTCTGGGCTCCCGGTCTCAATGTCCTGAGTAGTCTGAAACTCCTGGGTAAGAAAATGTTTAATAATAATTAATAATAACGTAATATAGTCATCCGACTCGCTGTAACGAATGGCAGCACGCTCAATACTAACCGACCAACTGTATTCCCATAAGTAATGTTGTTTAATAACGGTATTAACATATGCAAAACAAAATAGCGTGCGTTGATGTCTGTGAGTAGTGCTTTGAATATTAGATAAAGACAGGCTACACACAATATGTGAACTGATTTCTGTAGTTAGAAGTAACTACTCAATCGACCACTATACATACAAACAAGTTTTCAGGCGCACAGAATACACCATTGAATATGTTTTATTTTAAGAAATAAAGTACATTTCCCGAAGGTTAATTCAAATGTACATTAACGCGACCGATGCCGGGAGGAACCCGTGGAGACATTACAAACATATGAAATTTTAAAATGCTATTTAATGTTTAAAAAAGCAACCTTGTGATTCTATACAATAATTTTCAACTCTAAGACAGAAGGTACGACAGCCGCGCATTACAAATACCTACCTCCACGAATTGTGTTGCTTAATATAAATATATAGTCCAGCCATAAGTTCTGTTACAAAGGAAAATGCATTTTTTCGTAATGAAATAGTGCAATATTATTAAAATTTATTCCTACATATTTATTAGTCTCAGCAAAATATAAAAAATATTCTATTCGAAATGGCCACCTTTGGCTTTTATACAGGCCTTTAATCTGATTGGCCACGAATCTATGGATTTACGCACTGTTCCCAAGGGAAATTTCGCCACTGCTTGCTCCAAAGATTTTTTAAGAGACTCAATGTCGCTGTGTCGTTTAGAACAGGCCATGTTCTCTAAAACTGACCATAATTCGAAGTCTAAATGGTCGAGGTCTGGGCTAGATGAGACCTAGTCTTCAGCTCTTATAAAGTCCGAAACGTTGGTTTCAAGCCAAGCTTGGTAATTCGTGCCTTGTGACCTGGTGCATAGTCCTGCTCGAAAGTACATGGTATATTTTTAAAAAGTGTATTGTTGAGAGGTTTCACAACATGATCTAAGACTGTATCTTGATACACTTTGGCTGAAGTTTTCATTCCTTTTTCACAAAAATGTAGTTTTGAGACTCCTTGATAAGACACGCCCCACCAAACTGTCATTGACGCAGGGTGATGACCTCGTTGTACCTTTCCGACCACTTGAGCAGCTTCTTTAGAACTGTGAGCGTATACTTTATCATTTTGCTTATTGTACTGTTCTTCAATCGTGAACATTTTTTCATCGGTAAAGAGGATGTTTCTGTGCCTTTCACCTGAGTATCGCGACAGAAGGACGTTTTGATCGATCCACTCTCTTTATTTGTAAAGATTGATTTAGAGCATGTCCTGTATATCGACGATAAGCACCGAGCTTCAGGTCTTGTTTTATAATACGCGACAGAATCCTAGCCGGAATCTTCATTTCTCGTTTTTCTTCCTAATGAGATTTCGTACGAATTCTGGCTTTAAAAGCATTAACAGTCTTTGTAGTTCTAACAGCACGTGGCCGCCCCGATCTTTTCTGGTTTTCGACAGAGGAAGTGTTGTTGTATCTGTTGATAGTACGATATACGAACATACGGCTCATAGCAAGCTTTTGAAGTGTTTGGAATATGACCGATGGCTCCATACCCAGTTTGTGCAAGGCGATCACTGCAATCCTATTTTCTTTATCATCCCATTCCATATTGTAATTTGGTAATGAACACGAAAATGTGAAGTGTAAAATGGCGCAAAATCGAAAGTAATTTTTAAAATAATATACGTGTTCCAAATTCAAAATAATTAAGAAAACTTTTTATGTAACAGTAGTTATGGCCAGACTAGTTATATGTTTTCTTTTTTTCAAACTGACTCCACTGTTGACCTGGCAAAGCCTCTACAGTTTCACCGGACTACTGTATATACGAGATAGGTAGCGTAACAGAGTATAACGAAACTATATTCTAGTTTGTTTGAAAACGCTAATCTCCATGTGGGATTCACCAGAACTTAAGTGTACTTGAGGTTAATATATAAGTATTCAAAACCTGCTCGGCTTAGTACAGTTTATAAAAGGTCTAAAAATAGCATTTCGTTATTAGGTTTCCAGACGTTATATTGAGGGCATGAACCTTAAGGTTGTTGTGTATTGCACCGTCAGCTTACGAGTTAGTGAAGCAAACAACTTATTTGTTCATAAATCTTTACGATTTTCATACTTAACAGACTCGAGCAAAATGTAATGGACATCATGGAGCACACCCCACTCTACGCACCATATACCATGTACCACACACACACAACATACTGTTTTTAAACTTATTACGGGAACTATTGTCACGTCATATCTATTTGAAATTCTGTGATCGATATTGAGAATTAAAGAGAGTATGCATTTGCATGAACTTATACAAGTGCCCTGTACATCGAACGTTACAAGTGGATCCGATCAAGAGCTACATTATTCATTATAGTTTAAAAGAAAGTCGCGGTGATTCTACTCCTTATTGTTCGTTTTAGGTGCAATTTACATCCGTAAGCTATATGCTTGTACGTTTCCCGCGACGTGAGGCTTCATTCCTATTTCGAGAACTATTTTAACAAAATAAGCTGTTCCGTATATCATTTTTTATATTAGTTTTTCGTGAAATCACATATATATCTATCCACTTATCATTTTTTTTTTTTTTTTATTTGTTTTATTTACACGGGGAAATCCCTTATGGATACCCATCTTCCCGGGGGAGAGAATGGGTTATGCCCGACTCGCACGGACTGAAACCGCGCGGTGTACCGGCCACCGTTTTAAGTTGGATCGACATGGGACCGTGCAGAGCTATCACCATGCCGCCCCCAGCGGTCAGCCCGGCGAAAGATGGCCGCCGGGCTTCGTCCTTATAGGGAGGTACACTGGGTACACGACCAGCTACCTACCCTCGTCCGCCGAACCTGTGCAATGAAGAGATGGGCCCCCGGCCCATGATCTTGTGCAGGTACCAGCCAAAACAGTCATGGCCGGTTAGCACCTGCACCAGTCGGAACGTCAGGGAGCCCCACTCCCTCTCTAACCACTGCGGCAGGACCAGGCGGACGGCGTCCACCGTATATCGACCATACCACGCGTCCGCCAGGTCCTGCCGCCACCGCTCTATAGCGGCCCCTCTCCCCTGTCTCCTCCTACTTTCTATCTCCCTGGGAGCCGAAGGCTCCCCCAAACGTTTCCTTGCCGCCGTGAATTCGTACAGGGCGGCAAAAACCCCCGCCTCCAGCTCCCAAGGCAGGGAGCCGGCGAGCGTGAAGGCCGCTGACGAGGACATGGTGCGGTATCCCCGAATCACCCTCAGTACTACAATGCGCTGCCCACACCGGGGCCCCGTAAACGGCCATCGCCCGCACGACTTCCATGTAGAGTCGGCGGCAACTGGCCAAGTGCCGCCGCCACCCCTGCTATGCGCGGTCCGAGCCCCGCAAAATCTATTCACTTATCTACGCGAACATAGTTTAACCGAACACAAGTGCTGCCCTATAATAAACAACGAGAGTACGTTTTGAATCTCGCAACGTGTAATCCGCTCTGAGCGTAAGTGCATTAAAAACAATTGCAAAATCTGCAATATTACTATAAAACCGGCACAAAACCTAGTGCCAGTCTATACTAGTGCCTTATTAACAAGACCAGCGACCTAAGCCAAACTCAGCCGGGGTACCCCGTAGAAGAGGATCTCCTTGTATGGGTGAGTGGTGGATACATGTCCTCGTAATTTAATTTCCTGTACAAGAACAGGATTTTGTTACACAAACCCATTGATAACAAATTATACAGTTATTTATAAAAGAAACAGTAGACGTAGCTCTTTACAACTTAAAGTCTCTCATGCACATTTAAGAAATGATAATATTTGATGATCTATTGTGGATAGGATTTTTCCTCGATTACCTGTGCACACATGTTAGGGTCTCTAGAATTCTCATCCTGGTGTAGGTTATTTTTCTTGACAGAGTTACTATTGCCCATATCAACGCTGCGGACGCGACGGGATGATGGGGCGTCTTTACCGTTTACAAGCCCCATAAATTTAGTGTTCTTTCTGAAAGTTGAATTACATTACTAATATTAGTTAGTTGTGATGGTCGAATGGTTTCACCGGTGGAATATCAGTCCGATGTCCACAGAATACCAGTCCCGGCGACTATACAACGAATTTTTCTGAATTGGGGTACATTTACATTAATTTAGATTGGGAACACTATCGCCTGACGCTGAAGGAGAACATCGTGAGGGAACTGACCTTGAGAAATGTTCTAGTAGTACCAGAACACGTTTTTACATGCGGGGAATCCTGTATTGAATACTTTCTCTACGCTTAGTAGCAGAGAGTTTGCTCGCGGCTTCGTTCGGGTTAATACGGATTTACCAAACTCACGGGAATAATATTTTGTACTGGATTTGAAACAGACAATTTCACATTCGCATTTATAATATTAGTGAAGATTAAATTAACATGAAAATAAAATAATTTAGATTAATTCTGTGTCATTTCGATTCAGTCCGCTGTATATCCATAATACATACATTATTTTATATACAGATCTTTTTTTTGTATACATGTATATAAATCTACATAAGTATGTGATAATAATACATGCTATGCGTTATTCCGTATGTTTCAGCACTCTATAAACTATTAGCATAGCAAATTGCGTCGCAATCGGTTGAGTAGTTGCTGTGTGATACGCGAACAAATGATCCGACAGACAGACAAATATTTCAAAAACAATGGAAATGTATTCTCCAATCAATTCTATAGCTCCCAAGTTATTTTATCTCAAATATTTTTATTATACTGATTTCATATCTATACTGTATTATTATAAGTATGAGCAGATGATGTGCAAAACATAAAGTTTTAAATTTCCATAATACAATACACAAATTATATGCAACTTCTTACGGAGAGACGAGTGATGGTTTCTGCTCGCCACCGAGCTCTGTCTCCGGAACCTGCATCACGCCTGATGTTGGCTGCTCTGCCATCGGTATCGCTGTTGTTAATACATTTTGTAATGCTTTTCATGTTACATATATTATACTGTTTGATTTAATTCTACACTAGGTAACCATTTTTTACTTATTATGTTTTTTAGCATTTTTCAAGATAAGTCAAAAAGGCAACGCTCAAAATTGATTTATTAAAAAAGTATCTAGTTCAATCTCACGTTTTTTTCTGATTTATAAAAAACTATTAAATACTGGTTATTTATCAATATTAAAACAACGTACAAATCTAAATCCAAATTTAAATATGCGAGATGAAAAACGATATTATTTTTTGAGATTATTTCCACTAAAATGTCTTAAAAACAAAAAAAAAACAACGTGATTAACTTAACTTGCAGAATACTTTAAATACAAGCCTTTTTTATCTTCTACACTGAATTAAAAGATGCAATATTTTTATTGTTGCAAAACAACTGTATTTCATAAAAAGTATCTTTTGTTGTATTCTACGATATCATCGTCTGCTACGACAATCTGGAGTTACAGTATCAGACGAGCTCTTACTGAACAACAAACGTTTTAATAAACATATTTAGTAATGAAATGCAATCAAAACTTATTTCGAATTCATATTAATTAATATCTATCGAAGAAATTACTCCTTACGACGAATATAGATTGGAAACAATGTTAGAAAACTCTAAGTACAATGCGTCCGACATTACACTGCAATATAACATTAGTAAAACAATACATGTGAATGATGAGATCCTTACTCGTTACACATGACATCCAAACAACAATATACACAAAAATTAATTAATAATTCACTAATACAACTAAAAGTTCAATGGAAGCCCCGAACGCATAGTCTCCATCGTATTAACATCTATCACACATAAATCACTCACTATTTTATAGATGCCATTTTTTTCACATGAAAAGATTTTTTTTGGTATAAAATTTAGTATTTTCTGTAAATTCCCTGAAAGTTTCAGAGTGGTTCTTTTTTTAATTATTTTTTTTTGTTCACTGAAAAAATTATCATCATGCTTAGTTTGCATAATACAATATCAGAAATATTTTAAACTTATTTTGAGCACTTTAAAATTTAAGAAAAAACAATCAAATACCAAAACAATATGATTGTTTAAAATAATACATAAAAATAGAAAAAAAGCAATAAAATATTTAAAAAAATTTTCCAACACTATATGCAAAATCTAAGAAAAAAAATGTCGTTTGGTCTATTTTCGCCCAAACCATAAAGTTCATAACTTAATATTTGAAATTAAATAAAGTTGATTAATTCCATCAGTAGATGTCGTTACAAGTTGATTGCCTCGCGCTGACAAGGTTGCAGCAAAAATCCAGGCAGCAGTGTATTCAGTTAGAAAAAACGGCCACCCGGAAAACTCTTGGACATTTTGAGGCAATTAATTTGAAAAGACATTTGTTGGAATCATTTCCAATTGGAAAAAATTATATATAGGGAAATATATCGCTCTGAGAATTACAAGGAATTTGCAGAAAATATTAAAGTTTATTATAGAAAAAAAATCATAAATCGAATATCCCACAACCATTCCGATATATTTGTTTATTCCTAAAATTCCAAAAAAGCGTTGAAGATGACATTTTTCCTAAAAAGTTCTTTTCATAATATGTTATTAAAAAAAAAACTTCCCAATAAGTCAATTTTCGAAATATTTTATTATATATGAATTACTGAATATTCTTATGTAGTTATGGTATTTTAGATATGTTTTTGGAGAACCAAAGCCAAAATTTGAATCACCCATAATAATTATATATTGTTCAAATGGTAAAAGTCCGTGGACTACGCAGAAAACGATTGCCTTTTGATTGACGTATGAAGCCGAACAGTAATCTATAAATCCTCAGAGTAAGCTATTCAGTTCTTAAATTGTATTAAACGAATGACAATAATACTCACATAAAGCTAAGGCTTGTGTTGCGATCACTGTTATATAAAATATCCTAGTTATAGACATGTTCGCAGGTCTTCTTCTATGGCTTACTGATAAAAATCTACCAAATATACTTTAACTAATACGGAAGCAGATATTCCCGACACACGTTTTATTCAAACTCGATGATCCCACCCGAATAACATTTCAACGATAAACCAGGTGACATATATATAGGATTTTTATCGACCTTGAAATGTTATTTTACAGGGTGCTTCTCAACCTTTCTCATCGTGGTAATGCGACCAAATTATACCCAAATCGAGAAAAACTCTCCCTTGCAATATAATAACTTGACCAATTTTTTCTTTAAATAAGATATTTGTGAAGAATCATTTTTCTTTATTAGGTGGTTTATAAACCTGCCAGAGTTCAGTAAAGATCAACAGTAAACCCAAATTATGTGTTACATAAAACTTGCACCTGAATATTTATCATATTCAAATTTCCCCATAAGTAGGTAGATATACAATGAAATGGCATAATTTCTGAGGGCAATCGTGGATATACCAATAGACTAGGGAAACAAAGAAGCTTACCTTTTTTATATTCTGTTAAAAATAATAATTCATTAAGCTTTGCCTACTACTTTGTTATATTATGTTATTATTACCTGATAATACTTACATTTAGACGCGAATCACAGGTTGAGAAACTGAGTCCGTAACATATTTTTTATTATATGATTACCTGATGACGTAAATAATCGATTAATGAGGTGTTAATATTATTAAATTAATAACTAATGAAGCGTTTTAGCAACCGGTAATTATACTGTTACAAATCTTATTATATCGGATATTTATGTCGGAGATTGCTTTCGATTGTTTTTAAATAACCTAATATCAGCGATATCTGTGAGGAATACCTATTCTCTTAGGAATCACCTTAGCTATAAGTGCATTATAAGGGTGTAATGCGAGCACAAAATGAACTATTTACTGTTCTTTGTAGTTACATCGTGGTTTTCACAATATCAAAATAACTAGACTTATAACTGCTTCGCTATTTCAATGTTAATACGTTATTCAAACAATTATGTGCGAGCAGCGGGTTCGGGACACTGATCTAACTTCACCACCTACAGCAACAACACGCATGGTCCACCTGAACCAATAACTCCCAATTCACATATATCGTTAGTTTTTGTAATAACGGACACTACTTTTTTATGCGATTGGAGGCTTACTTACAGACGGGTTACCTGATAGTAAGTAATCACAAATGCATTGCCAGCCTTGGAGGAAGGAGTTGGCTCGTTCCTTTAAGGTTAGTGAGTTGTATTGATTCGGAAACGCTGCCGATGGAAATTCATTCCAGAGGACCGACGTACGTGGGAAAAACGCACACGAGAACCGCACAGTAGACGACTGCGAACCATCGAGATGACACTACGAAGCACCAAAGTGTCGAGCCCTAAGGAAAGCACCCGGTCGTCGATGATTCGGGCCGCCCTCCGTTTGATTCAGTCAAGAGGAAGTAGATAGCATGACGTGGACTGTATTTCCGGGGGTTGCGATTTTTTACTAAAATAGTATTGTGATCAGTCAGGATATAAGGATGATATGACCCCGGAGCAGTGTGAAGGGCTATGGAGACAATATTGCTGAAGGAAAATTTGGCACATACCTCGTGACGTTTGCGATTTCACCTGGCTAGCCAGCTAGATGGTTGTCTTCGATGTTCTAGTAAGAATAATTTTCTTCATCACAACACTAACGCACTAAAGTCTAGATTAAATTATCAAATACAACGATATTTTGTATATAAGGTAGTACAAAATGTGTCGGCATTCAATGTACGGAGCGAGCGATCCTTGGTACCAATTCAGCCGAGTGAAACAATCAACTACGACGCATTCGGCGCGGTGAAATCGTTCGATCATTGTCCTGCATACATGTGCCAAGGAAAGGGAAATAAGCGGCAATGGAAGGACTCATGGACTGATCACAATATCGCGATAAATTTAAAAATTATAAAAAAGCGGCGGAACCAACCACTAAATGAACGTCGCTAGATATGTCGATACCAGGGATACTGAAATTATGGTCAGCAACTAGGAATTGCGTCAAAGGGGCTTTTTTTGGTGGTGAAGGCACATACTGGGTTAAATTCGACTAAATTTTGTTTTCCCCAATCCGAGATACGTTGTGAGGTCTCTATCTCGGACAGAAGTTTATTCCAGAACTCGATAACGCGTTCCCAAAAAACACTTGCACGACTGGTATAAAAAGCATCCATGGTACAGATGTTCAACATATCACTGATATGCAGAAGAAATAAGGTAGGGGATAGCACACAGCCTTGTAGGACTCCAGCGTTGATGGGCTTGAGACACAAGCATGCACCGTCAACAACGGCTTTTAGGTTCCGCCCCGTGAGGAAACTGGATGCCTAATTGCGTAGTTTCTCGCTAAGTTCATACGAAGTATGCTTCGAGAGAAGCGCTTTGTGCCAGATTCTTTGGTGCATCCAGTATAGCATTTTCCAGTAGCATCTAGTGAAGGTATAGATAGCACCTCAAACCCGCTCAAGGCAAGAGTTTCCTCTGCTGTGATTAGCTGTCTGTATGCAACACGCGATCAATACTAGTTACCTTTCAATAATTTCACTCATCAATACTCAATATAAAATCCTAACAAAACAGATTAGATCAAGATTTAACAAAGTATTCATTTAGCAATACATTACAAACTATACTATACAAACTATGATAATATTAACTAGCTCGCTTCCGGTGAATATATAAAGATGGCGTCTCAGTTATGCTTCGATTGGTCTAACACAATACATTACATTAACATTAAATATCCTTTTATACAATTACTCAAATTTTATAAAACAGATAATATTAATTTAAGATTATCTAACCATTTCTAATAAATAACCGATGTATAGAGTTATGTAACCGATATTCAAACCTTCTAGAGTACTTCTCCCCGCATATATTTCTATACATATATTGTTTACTAGCTGTGCCCGCGACTACGTCCCGCGTGGAACTTAATGCAAGTAAACTGTGATTGAGTAACTTGAAAAACTTGTAAAATGAAATCAAAAAAATTATGTTGCTCCAGAATATGCTTGATTATTTTCTTGCTGGTGTTTTATCAGAAACCTAGTACTTTTCCATTGATGCCTGTTCAAACAAACAGACAGACAGACATATAGACAGACAGGCAGACATTTCTAAAAATGATAGAAATGGATTCTATTACTTATTGCTAACCTGCAACAATTTTTTTCTCAAAAATCAAAAAAGTACAGACACGTTGGATTTACATTCTGAATGTACATGTACATGTGAACATGAATAAATGTCAAGTGTTAGCAGTTCTAGTACTACAATCCTCGTCAATCTTTTTGCCCGCTCTTATTATATCCCTAAGTTCGGGTTTACCAATACAAAACAAAGTTAAAATGTTATTCTAAGAATCTGTATGACTCTAGATTAAAGATAATTTTGAAAAATAATTTGGTAGGCTTGTTGCGGCCAACATAATAAATGTGTGCGTACAGCAAGCGGCCGTCACCCCGCACCCCTGCACGCGCATCAACACGTGAGCTCACCCCGCGAGCCCTGGACGAGGCAGGTCAGCTCGGCCACCCGCACCGTAAGCGTCGCCCTCGCGCGCCTACACGCGCAACACATTCACTCGGCCATGTTAAATGTAGTCATCTATTAGCACATAACTAAATGTTATACTATCAAAAGTGTTATTTATTACAATATAAACCAGCGAAGTATCAACTAAGCTATCGAAGCGCAAACAAGGCTTTAGAATCGATGGCAGAACACATTCATTACCATGGTTTTTGGATATTTTGTCCTTCTGTCAGTTTGTTTGTATGCATATCACGCATAAACTATTAAACCGATTTTATTAAATTCGGTATGGTAATAGTTGTTTGTACAATGTTGCGGCATACAAAATACCATATACAGGTTTATTGGTAATTCGACGTATTCCCGTTAGGAGGTGATAGGAGTTACTATTTGTGATAATTTTAACCTCCATATGCAGAAGTGAGCCATTTTTGAGTTATCGTGTTTTTTCAGCTTTTTTCAACATCAAAAATTTATTTAAAAAAAAGTATCTATCAATTGAAATCTCATTTTTTATTCTAATTTATAAAAACGATTACACATTGGTTATTTGTCGATATTAAAACAACTATTATCGGTCCAAATTTAAAAATGCGAGACGAAAAACAATATTATTTCAATATTTTTGTGACATTTTGTTCCACTAAAAGGCGTAATGAAACTTGGTTTGCAGATTATTAAATAAAACCCGTTTTCTTAGCTCTCTAATGAAGCATAATAACTAAAAACTTATTCCAAAGTTACTTCATAAAGAGTGAGGCCAGATTAAAACGTCGATATTGAATTTTAAAACACTTATGTACCTATGATTTTATTAATAACTTTTTTTACATTTAATTCACGGAGTAAGTCGCGGGTACAGCTAGTATATATACGGAGTCGCTAGTATTAATTGGCTAGTAGATATATAAATAAATAATGCGAAGTTGTAGAGATTCTACTCGTAGCATCGTAATTTTACAAGAGATAGATATATTACAACATATTCACTGTATTTCCACAGCTTGATAAAAATATTACTTTGTAAACATACATTAAATAATGAAATGTCAACACAGGTGTTCAGTTCTCTGTTGGTTTTGATTCAATTACCTTATGTAATAATCGAATGTTCTGGACGATGTCACGTGGCGACATGACATCATCCAAGTCGGCCTCGCGCTCCCTGAATCTTTATTCATTTTACATTATATATTGTATTTACTCAAGTGTTCAAGTGTAACAATCTAAAGGATTTAATTTCGCGTTTGCTACCTTATATTACTATTGTCTTTTGACATCAAGCCCTGCTCGACGTGATGCTTGATTGTACTATCCGGAAAGTCAGTAATGTGTTTTGGGATTTTGTCGTAAAACCCAACACTATCACCTAAAAAACTGTTACTACACTTATTGAGTTTGAAAACTTGCAACACCCGCCGCTGTCTGGTTGCTCATCCACATACCTTAAAGTTCAGCAGAATGGCGACAACCGTAATGTTCTCTAGAAACTTTATTATGCGCACGCTAGAGTTGTGGAATGAGTTACCCAGCACGGTGTTCACCCAGGGTTATTACATGGGGCTCTTCAAAAAAGGATTGAAATACACTCTTCAAGGGCGGCAACACAATATTGATGCCCCTGGTGTTGCAGGAGTCCACAGACGACGCTAACAATTTAACATCAGATGGGCCGTTTGCCTGTTTGCTGCCCTTTGGCGTAAAAAAACAAACTACTAAACTATACTAATAATATACTATTATAAATTCAAAATTTTGTTACAAATATACTACATTAGCTTTTGCCCACAGCTTCGCTCGCGTTTATGGAGACTCGTTTATGAGATACAAAATAACCTCCCTGTCTGAGGGGCAGGGGGGTGCGCGAAAACAAATTATCAGAACACTCCACTCGCTTGTTGTCATTGTTAACTTTAACACGTGGGTCGCACTAAAAAGTGCGGTTTATGATCACAATAACAAATCGCACAAAACAAAAACAAAACACTTTACTCAGGTGCGTTTCTCGGAAGTAATTGAAGTTCAAAGACACAATACTATCGAGCAATGAATCACTCGACAGTACTGCGCACCTGAACAACAATTAATTAGTTCGCGGAACAACATCTGGTGCGCAGCGGACACGTCCTTACGCGACGGCTGCTGGATCGGAACTTCGACTCTTATAATCTAAAAAATTCATAATTTCATACATTACTTATTGCTATAAATTCAAAAGTTACTTTGTATAAGTAAAATATA
This sequence comes from Antheraea assamensis, assembly GCA_035772565.1. Classification (NCBI taxonomy): domain Eukaryota; kingdom Metazoa; phylum Arthropoda; class Insecta; order Lepidoptera; family Saturniidae; genus Antheraea; species Antheraea assamensis. The sequence goes on along the minus strand of JAQQSE010000099.1, from coordinate 66,777 downwards.
AATTTTATTTTTCGATCCCATAAGGTTTATGTCTAAATTTCTATTCAATTTTGTGTTGTAAATATTATAAGTTATTGAAGTGCAGTAATTTATTAATATGTGTTAATACCAAGAGCCAATGTTCGACAGCCATTTTCAAACCTATCACTACTATAATATAAAATTTTACAAATTACATTTATTACACATTTGTATAAATTGAAAGGTTACTTTGTATAAGTAAAATGTAATTAATATTTTTCGATCCCATATATATATTTATATTTTGTGTTGTAAATATTACATCTTATTGAATCTTATCACTTTTTGGAACAACTATACCTGCATGTCAATCATATAAATATAAGCAGGTGTTTGAATTACGGCTTACTGTTGTTTTGAGTGCCACGCCGTATGCCGAGAGTCAGATTAAAAATATACAAGATATACATTCAGATTGTTTCATTAATCACTGTATTTTTGCATTTAGTTCCACGCAGCTAGTAAATAATATAGCTGTAATTATCCTAAAACGTGATGAGATAAGTCATAATCGCATAAACTTTATGGGATCGTAAAATAAAAATTACATTTTACTTATACAAAGTCACCTTTCAGTTTATAGAAATATGTAATTGTAATTCGATTTTTTTTAGATTATATATTACTAGCGGCGCTCGGCGGACGTTGTCCAGCCCTGATAATAAAAGTATATATACTTATGTGCATGAAACGCTTAAGACGGCGTCGCTTTTTCTGATTCTTTCAACAATTATTATTATATTTCAACTAACTTACAAAAACCCTTAACAAATTATATACCTAAACCATCCCCGTGAATTACTCTATCTATTGGTGGCATTACAATCCGTTTACTAGTTTTTGAGTTTATCGCGAACATCCAGACAGACAGACAGACGCGGCGGACTACTTTGTTTTATTATATATTATAGTAGTCATATATTTATAAAATGGCTGTTGAACGCCATCTATTGACAATACTGCATATTCATTAATTACTGAACTTCTTTGAGTATTAACATTTGTTTATTTTATTATGTGAAAATAAAATATTAACCATTTCTCTTTCATCTATATGTTAATAATGTAATACTGTGTTAATGTTTATTTATGTTATAAAATATCCTGGCTTTTGGATGAAGCTGAAGTCCATTTATTTATCGACATTTCTCTCCCACTTAAAATTACAATAACTTTTGATAGCGTTAACCAAATTTAATAAAAGAAAGACTAAATGTTAATCAAGGATATGCTTTATGATTTTCCTGCTGATGTTTAATATAAACACAGTACTTTAACAGTGTTGGCTGTTCAAACAAACACAGACATTTTTAAACATGATTGAGATGTATTTTATTACTTATTCCTAGACACATGCTATATATTTTGTCACAAAAATCCAAAAAGTACAGACACGTTAAATTTACAGTCTTATTGTATGTACTCGTATACATGAAAAATTCACCAATTTTATTGATGTAATTGCATTTAGAGTTTATTTACATTTCCCGCTCACCAACTTTGCATATGATCTGTGGATTGGATTGTAGCACTGCAGATTATACTCTTTACGCACAAACTCTATAGTTTATACAGTAAAAAGACAAGATGACGCTGACTACATATAAAGATGTCGGTGTCAAGTGTCAAGTTAACGGTGGTAGTCTTGACGTTCATAAGCGCCTTCTTAGGGTCTAAACTGAATAAAGTATTTTGGATTTTGAACGATTTACGATTTATTATAAATTAATAGAATAGCTCAGTATAGTTTGCAGAAATCGTTAACGAACAACCTGACCATCGTGTCCTCTTTTATAACATAATAATGTGTAACAAACCATACGAGTATACAATAAAGAAGAAGGATCTTTATGAATTCTATGCCTTATTATCTGTATCTGACAATTCGCATTTTATTTTCGAAATAGTCTATGTACAGACGGAAAGTATATGTTTATTATATCAATATAGAGATATAAAGCAATTAATAAAATTATTATACAGCAAATGTTTACTCTATTATAATAAATTGTATACAATTGTTTGCTTAACACGGTATATAAAGAATTCCAATTCGGAAATACTTCATTATTATCTACAGTTCGCTGCTGGTGATTACAAATTAAAATGGCAAAAAGATTGCCTTTGATCGTTTTTCTTGTGGTAAGTCTGATATTTATTTATTCTATTCAACTAGCCCCGCGCCCCGGCTTCCTACGGGCGCAATGTATTAATATGGCCTCATAAATGTCCAAGCATTCCAAGCAAGTCCAGTATGGTAGAGATACATAGAATATCCGATCCATATTTTCGCACGTTGATATTTCCCGTTCAAAGTCAAAGAAATTGTAATATATCATCCGTATACATATACATATACTAGCAGTAGCCCGTGACGTCGTACTGTTTATATTTTTATTAATTTTAGGCCTGTGTTTCATTTACACACATGTTGTACAAGTTACATTTGGAAGGTAGAGCAAAACTGGCTTCAAAAAAATTAGGTGTCCTTAACAGGGCAGGACGGTATTTCACATCGGTTCAACGCCTTCAGCTGTATAAGGCGCAAGTCCGTCCACAAATGGAATTCTGCTTTCATCTCTAGGCCGGAGCGCCCTAATGCCATCTACTTCCTTTTAACCGAATCCAACGGAGAGCTGCTCCAATTGTCGACGACCGGGTGCTTTTCTCATGGCTCGATACTTTGGAACTTCGTAGGGATTTTTCGTCAATTTGCGTCCTTTACAAAATCTACCACGGAGTGTTCTGAAGAGCCGTTCGGATTTATACCTGCTGCTGAGTTTCATTACCGAAAGACTCGCCATAAAATGAAAATCCATCGGTGTCATCTTGATGGTTGGAAGTCGACTACTGTGTGGTTCTCGCGTGCCTTTTTTCCACGTACGTCGGCCCTCTGGAATGAACTCCCAGAGGCAGCGTTTCCGGACTAATACAACACACAGACCTTTAAGAAATGAGCCTACTCCTTCCTAAAAGCCGGAAACGCATGTCTCTCGTATCGCAGGTGTCTATGGGCGGCGGTGATTACTTACCATCAGGTAACCCGTCTGTTCGTTTGACTCCAATTGCATAAAAAAAGGAAGAGAGAGCATGGAGCGATAGGTAGTCTTGCTTATAAATAAATATAACAACAAAGACCCCAAATTAAAGGCGTGAAATAACCTGCAAACTCAGCACCTCATACGAAGCAGCGGCGTCTCATGATCCTCACTGTTAGCGGTGATGTATGCAATAATATGATTTGCGATGTCCAATGCGTAGTTTAATATATATTGTTGCGGCTTTTGGACTGTAATTTTCTGCTGTATAATGTTTTCGGTGTTCAGACGATAATTAATTATTATATATATTAGCGGTGTCCATTAATTTTCTAATTTATTCTTTGGCATATTCAAAATTTTCTTCTTTACATGTCGAAATGACATTGATATATAGTTCTAGCAAAGCGCCTGCATGCGCTGTACTCGATCAATGAGATTCAGGCCAGTAACGCATCTCATTATCTAGAGCGCAGATATTAAATTCATTTATAAGAGCCAACCACATATATTTATGTTTCAGATTGTCATCGCTTCAAGTTACGTTTTCTCTTCACCTACTCCATCGAGTGAGTATCGTACATGGTTCTGTAATATATTCTTATATTACAGTCGTACTAGTTTCGTAACAGCGATATACTTTAGCCAATCGCAAAGCAGCACGTTCCACTCCCTAAAATATATATTGATATATTTCTAAAATACTTTATTGACCGCAATCTTACCTGATGTTAAATGACTGTGTTCTAAGACTGTAAACACGTTACACCTAGAGATGGACTCTCTCAAATGTATCTGTCGGAAAACATTAAAAGGTGCTTGGCGACATATTTTCAGCTTGCAGTTGGTAGCTGTCTAGGCAGGCTTAGAGAATCCCTGCATTGTCTATGGTTTCATCAGGACCTTTTCTTTCACCGAGAGTACCGGCTCATTAGTACGGATTCAGATCTACGTCGAACAGAACACGCTAACCATTGAGTCATTATTGTATAGAGCGCTATACCAAATCGTTTAACTTGATAGAAATGCAGTGGTCCCCATTGAGATATAAGATACGAACTGGAATCGGTGGGAAATGCTTGTGACAATATTAACTTGCGAGCACTACACTCATATCAGCCTACAGTAATCTGTACACGTTTTATTCAGAGGAGTCGATCTGCTAATGCTGCTTAATAAATTGGTAGGAAGATTAAGTTCTGCTGCATTTGCAGTTCGAAAGATTCGCCAACTAACAGATATTGCCACTACTAGGTTGGTCTACTTCGCTTAATTTCATAGCTTAATGTCTTATGGTATTTTGCTTGGGGGACAGCAGCTGAGGTAGACACCATATTTTTACTACAAAAACGGGACAGTTCGAGCAATTTATGATATGGGTCCTCGCGGATCATTAAAGGATAAGTTCCAGGAGTTCGGTATCCTAACTCTGCCCTCCCAATACATACTTGAAAATCTAATGTACGTCCGCAAAAACTTAGATAAGCTAGATTTCGTAAAGGACCGACATAATCTATCTACAAGAAATAATAACAAATTGGTCATTCCATGGTTTAGGCTCACTAGGACCGGTAACAGTTTTTTAGGTAATAGTGTTAGGTTTTATAATAAAATTCCAAAACACGTTACCGATCTGCCGGATACTAATTTCAAGCACCATGTCAAGCAGGTTTTAATATCTAAAGGCTATTACAGGGTGGATCAATATGTGAACGACGGTGACGTCTGGAAATGACGCCCTCTCTGTGCATCCACCAAAACCGAATGAAATTATTTATAAATATGTTTTAAAAATATGAGTTATAATATGTTAATGAAAAGATAAACCAGATCGAGTTTCTTGCCGGTTCTTCTCGATGACTGGGTTGTTTTCCGAACCGGTGGTAACTTTGACGTTCATAAGCGCCTTCTCAGGGCCTAAACTGAATAAAGTATTTTTGATTTTGATTTTTGAATAGCTCGAGTATCTAACACGTCGTTTTACATCTAATACAAACAAGTTTCGATATGTCACATGACAAAGCTAAAGTCTTTCCAAATTTATTAGGGAATGTAATTACAGCAGTCTGAGAACAGTTACTTAATAATCAAAATTTACAAACGTTTCAGTCAATGAATCTGGATCATTGAGTGATGTGACTGGTGATGATGATACAATTGAACCATATAGAGATTACATTCTCAATTTACCTGGAGCCATCGCAGCTAGCTTTGGTAATTAGCGTCTTTTTTATTAGATTATGTACATCACATGCTTTAGATACTCACTACTTGCTTAAGCTCATTTCATTTTTCACATCATTAAATATTTTCTTTGAATATACTACCGGGTAGTAACGGAAAATTTACCCACTTTGAATTTAGTCAATAAAGGAAACAATATTTGAGCCCTATGCAAATTAAATTATTTACTAAATTAGGTACAATTCTGTCTAGAGACGTCTAGAGAATGTAAGTGGGAGTGAACGTAGTTTGTGTATCTAAGAGAACCTCAAATTACTAATGTGTTCAAGTAAATAGTAACTATAGTCATACGATAACATAGTGTCTCGAAAATGCTCCGCTTTGAAGATCTGTCTTCTACACCTCGATACATTCCCATTATATCAGTATATTTTTCATATAATGTCAGAATATTTTTCTGCGATTCACGATATACTATATCTTCTAGCTCTATAACGTCTAAGACATGTTGATATGTAACTTATTACTTTAAATTTTACAGGAGCCGTGTTACCACGATAAACTCAACATTCAAACCAATTAGTAATTAGCAACCAGTTAAAGCTTCAGTAGAAACAACCACACCGCCATCGTTTAAATCACCTATTGTACCAAGATCTACGAATTCTTCCTGTAAACTTTGTAAAGAGAAGTGAGAAGCAGTAGTAGAGAGCTGGATGGCCACTGCAGCTTTGACTTAGGAGACAAACATCTATTGAAAGCAGCCATGTTTATTGGAGAAAATAATTTGATGTCTAATATTAGATACATTCTTCATAATTCAACACCTACAAAAACAATAGTAGAAACCACATTATAAATATTCATATTACCGTAATTTACTTTTTTTTATAACGCTAACAGAAAAAGTTCCGCGACCAAAATCGTGAAAGTTATAAATCAAAATAAATAAGACAATCAAAAATAAATTCGTAATATTAGTGTTGTATAATTTTATGTTCGTCTTTTAATACTCTAGAACAGGGCTGTCCAAACTACATGGGACCCAGAGCCAACAAAAATGACTCAATACATTGGGGGGCCGCAAAATATTTATAAAAATAAAATACAAGTATAATAAGTATCATTATTATATTATCTACTTTTTCATTCATTTGTGTTTTAAAGCCCAATAAATGAACAACGCGCGGTGTCGTGTGTACCTATTATACGTTCGGGGAATTCCCCGAGTTCTCGAGTGAATAGTGTTGTGTGCGGCATAATCGAATACATAAATAAAACATTTGAATTTCGTCGCAAGAAAAATGATTTACTCATTTAATGTATTTAAACAAAGAAGATAAAAAAGATTCTGCGGGCCGCAATAATTCAGGCCGCGGGCCGTGGTTTGGGCAGCCCTGCTCTAGAATATTGCAAACTATTAAAATAATCATCAAATTATAAAAGAATATGTTTTTCTTTTTATAAACCTACCATTTAAAAGCACGCACTATGATGTCTTATACCTGCGTGACGCAGCTTCGGATATTTGTTAGGCTAAAAACTAATAATGGTCGTACCCCTTTGTCACTTCAATAGTAACTCAAAATTAGGGCTTCCAAGTTCCTGTAATGTGTGTAAAAACCTTGTGCCCAGCTATCATGTTGCATCTATCTTCATACAGTCAGATAGTTCGTAACACACGACGGTAATGTGTGCCCACACCTAAATTTATTTGCGAACATGGACAAATCTTCATGACGATACACGCAGGTATAGGAGTAGTATAACACTAATATTCTATTTTAACAACTGTTAAAACAATATTAACCCCTGGACTGTCCAAAACCATAAAAATTTAAGTTCTATACAAACGAATGTAGACCTCATGAGGCATAGGTCAATAGACCGTTGGCAGCATACGCTTAAAAATACCGGATTTATTACAAAACTTTGAAAAATAACAAATGATGAATTGTAAAATAATAATTTTCATGTTTATTTGCACTGCTTGCAGTCTTTTTTCTTCACGGTATCGCTGGAAGAAAATACCAGCTTGCTAATGCATAAACCAAAAGGTATTCATTAATTCAAAGCGTAATTAAAACATTAGAATCAAGGTAAATTTATGAAAATTATAATTCGAAATAAACCTAACAAACACAGAAATAATACTCTTCCTTGCAATAATATTCTTACGACAGTAAATCAATAAAATTATAAACTTAGCGCCATCTGTTGTCGTCAAAAATGTAGTCTGTTATTGCTTCTAAAGACGATTTTTTCTTACATTTATGTTCAATGAACAATTTTAGTCTCTTTATTATTTTATTATAATAAAAAATTGTCCTAAAAAGTGATAAGGTTGAATAACTTGTAATATTTACAACACAACATTAATTGGAAATTTACAAATTTAATCATAAACCTTATGCGATCGAAAAATATAAATTATAATTTACTTATACAAAGTACAAAGTAAGCTATTCAATTTATAGAAATATGTAATATATGTTATTGGCCAATTTTTAGATTATATATTATAGTAATAGTAATAGATTTAGAAAATGGCGGTTAAACGCCATCTATTAGCAATAATATATATCAATAATGTATATCAATTAATTACTGAACATCTCAAGTTATTAATATTTATTTATGTGAAAATAAAATATTAACCATTTTTCTTTCGTTCCATGTGTTAGTAATGTAATGTCGTGGTAATGTTTGTTTATGTTATAAAATACCGTAGTTTCTGGATGAGGCTAAAGTCCATTTACTTATCTATTTTTCTCTCGGACTTAACTCCCGTCGTCATTAAAATTACAATAACTTTTGATAAAGTTAACCGATTTTAATGAAACAATACTATGTTGTTTGGGGAAATGGTTAATGATTTTCTTACTGTCTTACTACATCAGTGATGCCTGTTCAAACAAACAGGCGGACATGTATTTCTAGAAATGATTAAAGACACCTGCAACAATTTTTTTCTCAAAAATCAAAAAAGTACAGACACGTCAGATTTACATTCTTATTATTTGTATAGAAGACTAGCAGACCCGGCGCATGTTGTCCTGCCCTGATAATAAAAAATATATACTTATGTGCATGCAATGCTTAAGGTAACTCACTTATTTTATTTAATAAAGATTAATACTATATCCGTCCAAATAGCCTTCCAATTACCTCATTATATATGAACATTTTGAAAAGATATATGGGTACAGTAAGCTATCCTAAATATCTCAAAGGGATTAGACAGCGTTTTCGACGAAAGCTCCCAGGCGGTTTGACTTTTTCCGATTCTTACAACAATTATCATTATATTTGAACCAATTTACAAAAAAAAAACTTTACAAATTAAACCTTCCCCCTGAATTACTCTATCTATTGGACCGCATTACAATCCGTTCAGTAGTTTGTGAGTGTATCGCGAACATTAAGACAGACAGACAAATGCGGCGGAGGATATTGTGTTATAATATGTAGTGATTAGATTTTGTCTAATAAATATAAGACTTTCCTTTTGCTAAGAAGATTTCATAGAATATGTTTGTTAGTATTACATACTCGTATTAAAAGATGATACGTGCACTCTGTCGCAGCTCTGACGGTTCGATCGTTCGATAACTCGTGCGCAGTTATTGGATATTTTCGTGAGTGTTCGGTAGTATTGTGTGTTCGTTCGGCTATTGTCAATCGACAGGCTCGTTTCAGAGCGACGGTGCACCTCTACCAGTGTATCATTTAAACTGTACTTTTCGGTGCGAGCCGAGCACACAAAGTGCAGTGCGTCGAGTCGCCGTGCAGCGTGTCGTGTTGCACTTCGTGAGTCGCGCAACGCGTCGTTCTTCGTGTCGCGCCGTATGCAGATACGAAGAGAGAAGACACCGAAGTGCTAGAGACCTCACCCTAGGCTACATAGGTTCTCTGTGAGGAATCGTACATCGCCCACTGCTCCCTTTGGCCCGGATACGGAATGTGTAATTATACGACCACCACTGTTTATATATATATATATATATATAATGGTTTATATTTGTAAATCACTTACACGTTTGAGGAACTGGTATAAGATACACAAAACCTGAAGCGAAGAAGAGCTGAAATCAATTACAAAAACTATTGAACAATTATATTAAAATTTTCTGGCAAATGTTAAAAATTGTTTTACTTTGTCATATTTACTATTGGTTGTATTACGTGGCTTTTATTTTTCTACGTCTGACTGTATTACATTGCAGTTTGGTTGAGGAAGGAAAAAGTTACTATTAAATACTTTTACTCACATTTCTTTGATGGAACTACTAATTTATTTAACTGGGATAGAAGGAGTGATGGATGAGATTTAATGGGGCATTTTTCTTAAATCGACTGTTCGCTCTATTAAGTTTGCCTTTTTGTGAAATTACCTCTTCATAATTAAATTGTATTGCGGATTAGGAGAGTTTTCGTTTTTTCAATAATGTTTTTTTTGTTGCAATAAATACAATATAAATCATACTTACCCAGAATAAGACCGACAGCACTGCCATTATGAGCTGTACAACTGAATTATTTTTGTAAATTCCTTCAGTTTTATGAGCGACGTAAATAATTGATATTTATTGAACACCAGTGACATACTTCGTAGTTTAATTACTGCGATAAATATGTTAATTTAGATAAATTAAAGAAATTTCCAGAAACCTTGGGATGTCTTTTAAATGTAAAATCCATTATTTCGATTCAGCAACTTCGCTCGCTTGTACAGAATAATCCAAAGAAATAAGTTTAAAAACATTACCGACTGTATAATGACAGTTACGCGACGCTACGCTGACGAGTTCGTAGCGCTGCAAAGTCTATACTTGTACGTTATTTTTTTATAACACAAAAACAAGACGAATTTTCTTACTCGTGTCACTATTAGTATTATTTATTTGATAATCCCTGGAAAGAACATTATCAAATAATGCACCAAGACACAATAACCACAAAGTTGATTGACGTAGAAATCACATGTACGAGTATGCGCTTAGAATAGCAAAATCATTGCAAGGTCATGACTCAGCTTTCAATTCGAAAGTAACAAATGAAGATTTCCCTATATTTAATGTCAGTGGATTGGTAGACAATCAATACATTAATGTACACAAAGCTGTTTTAGCCTAGATTCGAATTTCTGTCCAATTTTTACCATGTATATAGCATAGCAGTATCAGCACCGTACACATATACATATAGCGGAAATAATGTCAAAAGCTTTAGATATATTGAGAAATATGCCCACAGACTTTAGTTTACTGTCAAGACTACGCATAACGTCATGCTTCGTTAAATCTTTTTTTTTTTCGAACTGACCTGCACTGTTGGCCTTGCAGGGCGTCTTCAGTTCCACCGGACTGCTAGATTTCGTTAAAACTATACCCGTATCTTCAGTACTTTTACCTCTCATAAAAACAGATTGGTTTCTCGTAGTAAGAAAGTTAGTAGAATACATCTTTTATTCAGTATTTTTTTCCCAAATATCTTAGAAAATGCAGAGAGAACAGTTATTGGTCTATAATTGTTGATATTTTTCCAGTCTCAACTTGTATTAATTGAATGAACAAGAGTCTTTTTAAAAACGTCATAGAAGTCACCAGAGTTTAGACATATGTCAAATACATGTAGAAGCACAGTTAACATTACTTTCTTCTCAGATTTGATAACGGAAGATGATATTATATGATATTATTGTGTGGATTGTCAATTCGATTGACATTTGCTCACCGTGGACATGGTTAATTTTTTCGAAAAATATTATTTTCAAGAACGTTTCCGAACGAAATTTAAACATTATGTTGGCAGTATTGTAGCGGCTTAAAATAAACCGACCAAATTTATGAAGTCTTTGTAACTATATTTTCTTCAACAAAATAAGTAACGTATCAGTTTAGGCGGATTACCCATTGCTTATATTTATGACAACATTTTGAATGTACGTGCTTCTATTTAATATTTTAACTACTATTATGTTTCTCAATGCCTATTCTAAACGTATTAATTAGACAGTCACTAATTTTATTATATAAATAATGAGAACCAGTCATCAAGAATTTGAACTTATGATTACTTATATGGAACAGTAAGTGTAACATTTTTACATTCATCATATATTATTGATCTTTTGTTGAATTTCTGTGCATTATGGTATAATTTATATATTTTAGACACGGATATCTCAGCAGCCCCTGACTTAATCCCAGACATAGTATAGCATGCTTAAAGCACCGGGAAGATTTGACATCCTTATTAAACTGTGATGGCAGTAGTAAAACAAAGAACACAAAGAAGTGGAAAAAGGAATGGCAGTGTTTATATTGTAATATTAATTAGTTTTGGCAATGGGTGTGGATTAATTAACATTTGGATTATCGCATGTTCAAAGTCACTTTAAAAATAACGCGAAAAAACAAAGCTGCTCGACTGCACAGAACAGCCAGTACTACTGGTGGCGGGCCGGCTGTGCATACCAAGTTAACAGATTTAAAACAAAGGATTATGAATCTTATTGTAGCACAGTAGGCTTGGCAATAAATGAGGCAGACTTCTTACGAGGTACAAGATTATATTTTCATCGTATTTTCATTTGTTTATAGTAAGAGTCATTTTTACTTTTATAGGACTTTAATATTCTCCAAAGCCAATCTGGGCCTTCAACTGCACCATCCCCTACACCAGTCACCGACAATATGCAATTGGAATTAAGTTAATTGTCTATTATAATAATTATATACCTTTACAAGTAGAATGTTAAATAATATATTAGGGATATATATATATTAGGGATTGAACAAGGCACTCAAGTCACATCTCCAACTCAACTTATGACTTCTCATATCCTACTGGGTGATGGAATCGTTGAAGGTTTTTTTATCTATTGTTACACACACACGCATACACACACACAACCACTCACACACCCACACACACATATTAATATACATATACACTCTGACTCTCGGGATACGGAGTGGTACTCGAAACACCAGTTAGCCGTGCTTCAAACACTTTTTTATTTTTATATGATCGACATGAAGGTCTTCGAAAGTATTAATTGTAAGTAATAAATTATCCGTTTGCTATCGACTTTGGTCTCATGTAGTTGCAAGTCTTACCGAACCGTTTTATTGTCACCTCATTTCATCTCAGAAATACTCGTTCATTTATACCAATTCATTACTCAAAAACAAATATTCATTCGATATTGTCTGAATGTGAAACTTATCACTAAATTTTAAGAAAACCTTGTTCGTGACACAATCACTCGAAAGAATAACAAAATACACACATTAGCCTATATTTTCCAGAAATTTTAGTACCTAATAAGAGCCTACTTGTTCAACTGCGAATTTCTAATTTCATCCAACAGACCGAATCAATAACTTATTAAAAGCAGCCATGTTTATTGGAGATAATAATTTGATGCCTAATATCAGAAACATTCTTCATAATTCAAAACCTACAAAAACAACAGTAGAAACCACATAATAAATATTACTATTACCGTAATTTACTTTTTTTATAACATTAACAGAAAAGGTTCCGTGGGCAAATTCGTGAATGATTTAAGGTAACAAAACGTGTAATTTTGTCATTAACAAGCCAAGTATTTGACCCCTTACGGCTTCTCGGTCCTTGTACAGTTGAAGCAAAAATTTTAATGCAAAAGCTCTGCGTACAAAGGTGTAATTGGGATGATGAAGTATCAGACGATATTAAAAATAAATTCAGACTTTCATTCAGTCGCTATCATCCATAAATACACTTCGTATTCCACGCTGGGTTTGCTGTCACGTAGCTATAACATTCGAACTTCATACATTCACTGATGCCTCAGAACGTGCTTACGGTGCGTGCATTTATGTGCGAACTGCTGACAGATGCAACACTTTATGTGTCCGGATTCTTGATTCAAAGAATAAAGTAGGACCCTTAAAACCCGTTACAATTCCACGGTTAGAACTATGTGGAGCGTTATTAGGCACAAGACTTTGCAGTAAGGTTTTACAGTCAATTACAAAATACGAAGAAAATTGTTATTTCTGGACAGACTCTACGATTGTCCTAGATTGGCTTAAAACTTCACCAAACAATCTTAAAACATTTGTCCATAACAGGGTAGGTGAAATACAAGATTTTAATCACCATCATAGTTGGAAGTATGTACCGTCAACACTCAACCCAGCTGATTTGGTTTCTCGTGGAGTACGTGCTGATAATATAAATGCATAGGTAGGGGGGTAGGCAGAGATAACCGCTATAGCGCTAGGGTAGTATTGGCTCTGGCGTGGCACGGTACACTTATTGCATTCTGCTAGAAGTTTATCCAAGACTCTGGATAATTAATTTGTGCAATGTTAATTTGTCACAATAAATTGATGACTGTTTAGAACAGTATGTAACATAGACATCATTAATAATAATTGATTATTATTCACTTGTGGTTAGACTACTTGAAATAAAAAACCCGTTATATTTGAAAGTTTGAAAATAGCACCAGTAACAGTGAAGTTGAGGTGTAATAGGTTAGCGTGGTACCGACATATTATGAGAACAGATGGAAACGATATAACAAGAACAGTTTTGAATTTGAAAAGGGACGGATTTGGGAGTAAAGGAAGATCGAACTAGAAGTGTATAGATTGCGTGAAAAATGATATGTGTATAAAACGTGCGAATTCTGAGATGATATATGACAGTGGAAAGAGAAAACATGTTGTGCCGACCCTATTAAGGTGGGATAAGGGTATGATGATGATGATATAGACTCCTTATTTCGCTATCATTTTGGTATTTCGTTAATTCACTACATCGACCCCACATTCTTTATACATATTTAATTCTCAACTGATGTTAACGTTACTTTGTACACGGAGAGTATATGTCGTTTAAACCAAGGGAAACTTATGTCATCCCTCAATAGACAGTCAACGAAAATGTAAATTTTAAAACTTCGTAAAAAAAATCGCTAATATTGACGTATCTCGCGAATGTTGAGCATCGAATTATTTGTCGTATGAAAAAATGTTGTACTACGAAAATATACATATACTATACATAAGGGAAACAAAATGTAAAATTATAGACAAGTTGATTTTACTATATACTTTTATTTATTATCAGCATAATTCTATCATTTTTAGTTAATATATGATATCCCTGTCTCGTTGTAACATGTTACTACATTTTATATATATCTATATCTGTGTACATCAGTAAGGTTGCAACTAACGTCTAAGAAATGCTATTTATATTGACGAAGCATTTCGATAGAAAGCCATTTATATTCCTGCAGTAGAGTTTTTTTTTACGTAAACATTTTTTAAGTAAAAGGTGTGCAAATTATTAGCTGCTACAACCGAGACCTTCACCGTTACTATACGCATAGTTTAACGTGTGGGGATGTAATAATAAAAAAACTTTACACTTCAGTGCTTAAGCCTCTATTATAAAATAAAATACAACAACACGATAACGGTGACAAAACAGAAACAACAAAAAAGGAACGAGAGTAGAGAACGGGTGCCGTAATATCGAGCGCGGGTGTAACAATAACAGCGATCGGGCCGACTGACTGGCTGTCCGTTCTTATATGCGCCTGCGCACGGGGGCGTGGCTAAGGTGCAGCAATGCGGCTGCACTCAACCTCCGAGTCGCTAATGATAACCTGTGTCCTTGGTGTTAATGTTATTGCACTACAAACGTTCGTGGACACGGTCGTCATGTTGATGATATACATATTAAGAAAAGCAGAGTATCACTGATCCTATCCTAGTATATTACATATAACTGAAATGTGAAACATACACCGCAATGGATTTAGTCGCTAAACACAAATAAATATCATATCCGATTTTCTGAAATAATAGGGCCAGGCAGAGTCACTACTATTGTAGATGCTCTATTAACGTCCATGTCATATCTATCTGATTCAGATGCAATATAGAATTTACTCAATACGTGTAAGTCTGTTGATATTCTGGTCTGATAGTAATCCCTTAGCTCATCTAACGAGTTGAAGTCGGTCAATGGCAAGATTACAGGTAACACGACGTTCATTAGAGACATCAATATGAGGCAAGATATTGTCTGAAACACAACAACAATATTATAAATGTACACATTTGGTTATATGTACTGCTGGTGAAATGTTTACTTCTCTACTTTCTTATTATTTATTGTAATTTAATAAATCTTAGTAAAATCGAAATTATGTGAATAAACTGAGTTCAAACATCTACACATATAAATAAAATTAGAGTGTCCGTATGTAATATCAAAATAACGACTTTTTACTGATTGGATATGAACGTATACACGATAATGATAACAAAAATACAATTTTTAAAATTTTTGTCTGTCTGTCTGTATGTTCCGGGTAATCTCCGAAACGGCTGGACCGATTTTAACAGAAATTTCACTGACGGACAGTTAAACTTACAGCGGGTGACATAGACTACTTTATTTTAGACAAGTTGTCATCCGTGGCTTCATCTGTAGTACTATCTCCAAAACGATTGGACCTATTTTCATGGGACTTTCACTAACAAATAGTTGATCTTATAAGAAGTAATTGACAATTATAAAAAAAACGCATGCGGAGCTGCGGGCAACAGCTAGTATCAAATAATTAGGTGTTTTCCGAAAACTAGAATAAAATTGATACAACTAACTCGATGCAGTTAGATGTTATGAATATTTTGCCACTTTTGGTGATTTTGAACTACCCAAAAAAACGTTGACAGCGTATGCTAGAAGCTGTAAAAACTTTTGTATAAAAGTTGAATTAAAGCAACATGGAATAATAATGTGATATACATCGTATAAGAGGTTTTGTAATTCGTATTATTAAATATTAGCCGATACATTGTTTAGTAATTGTAAAGCGCTATCTGCGAATAATGACAATTATAAAAACCATAGACTCGTCTATATATTCATGTTATTGGATTAATATGTGCATTATATTCAAAGCATAAACAAACCAGAATTGAACAGACGCCGGATATAATATAGAAGATTAGAATGTTACCAAAGTTGTCATATTCAGATATAAATTATATTAATAAGGTGCGCTCCTGTTATCACTTCATAAAATTTTAATGAATATCGTAGATTTACGGGGATTTCGGTTGATGTTGAATTAAGACTGAATTCAACGCCCCGCGCACTACAGTTAACGATAGAACAATCCGACAGGCAATACAATATTACTTAATTAGAAGATATAAATTCATTTGAAACGTGACTATTAGACGTAGTAAAAGATACATTACGTAGTTGAAACTACATGGAAACTGTAGAATTTTATTCAAATTGTTAATTTTTTTTTATTTGCAAATGACATACTTAGCTAACTGCAGAAACCTATAGCTACGAATACGATTAGTTTTTATTATTATTACAGGAATACGAAAAGTTAGTTACCTTCGTTTGGATGCTGAAAGCCATCTCGATAAGTACCCGATTCACGAGACAATGTGTACGTATATTCATACAGAAACTGAACAATTCGCTGCTTTACATTCCAGTTTCCGCTCGTAAATTATTCAAATATATACGTGTACAAATAAAACTGTATTAATGATATTAACATTATGTAAATCGTAAGACGCGTGTTGGTTTAGTTGGCAAGGAACGTGTATATGCGCAAGGCTCGATACGTGGTTTCGGACACTTCGCAATGTGGAGCTGTATTAGATTTTCAGAATGATTGTTCATATCCTATCTTACCACGTTTTTCGTCGTCTGCAATGAACATGTATAGAGTAACTCCAAGGCAGGCTGCTAGGAGGAAGAGCTGGAACGTTGTGACACACAATGCAAAACAAGTTATAATATTCTACTCAGGTGCCTATGACATCAAGTAGAGTATCCGCAGCAGTGCAGAGCAGTGGTTTTACCGGGTTACGTGGCTATAGAACAGTTTGACTTACCGTCGATGAATCTGCATTAACAAGTATGACATTTTCATTCATCAGTTGTTAGGAGGTGTGAGCTCATTGCTAATCTTCACTCCGAGTGGTTCTCTTACTAAAGAGACTTACTTAAGAAACCAAAAATTACTTATAAAATACATTTATGTGTAGTGTATATTCATGAACAAAATTTAGATAACTCAATGGCAACGCAACTAACAAATTTTTCTGACAGTTTGATCAAAATCGTGCTTCAGAATCCTCTTGATAAATTTATAATCTGAAGAGGTGTTAAATCTACCGAACTCGACCTGGTCTTTGGCAGGTGACGATAATTTTTCATCTACGCTAACACCCAAATATTTTATTTCGTTCTCAAATTGCAGGAGTTGATCCTCCATTATAATTTGCGCCACTTTTGCTTTAGGCGTAAAAGTAATCATTTTAGTTTTTTTGTGTACCAAAGGTGAGCTTCACCCCGCAGCCCCATTCCGTAACAGTCTCTAATACATGCAAAAGTATTAAGTATACTATTAGAAATTCATTCTGATAGATTAATTCACTGTCGATCATAATTGCAATTATTATTAACTATCAAATTATTTTGTACCATTTCATTTTTAATTTCTTCTACAAAATCAAAGATATAGGTTAAATAGTTTTTTTTTTATAATAGTGTACGTGATTCTCTTATGTAATTAATTAATATTCTAATATCATTATTGTAGTATCGAGCTTCTTGTT
This sequence comes from Antheraea assamensis, assembly GCA_035772565.1. Lineage (NCBI taxonomy): Eukaryota > Metazoa > Arthropoda > Insecta > Lepidoptera > Saturniidae > Antheraea > Antheraea assamensis. Next base: position 48,863 of record JAQQSE010000099.1, on the reverse strand, counting down.
ACGGCAGGGTACAATTGATTGTATAGTTGTATTAAATAATTAGAGTTATATTCTAAATTCGAAAAAAAAAACCAGTCAGTAGGGATAACTAAGCTTATATAATAAAAGTTGAGAATGTCTGACGCGTTACATTTTCACCGACCCTCCCGATGATATTACGTTAGGTAACTTAGACTACCCTTCCGTCACTCGAAGAACAGCGTGCGCGCGCCCACGCCCGCGTAATCACAGATCACGCCGCCGCGGTTTGGCTGTGAATTTTGCCCCAGCACACAGTCCTAGGCCTCCCTCGGCAACTGCTCTAGCCGAGGTCCGATCCTCCGATATGGAGCCCTCGAGCAGCTTGCATGCGCGAACAGAGTAACACCGATCTCATCAAACACTCGTCTACAACATAACACCGATCACCCCACACACGTGCACACACAATCACTCGTAGGTACACATAGTGGTGGGCTATTTTTGTTTGTTTTTTTGCCCTTTCGAACTGAAATAGTTTAGAACACAGATAGACAGATACAAAATACATGTACGGGATCGTGAAACATACAAGCTTGGTAACCATGTATATTTCACGAACCCATACAGGTATGATACGGATAGGCTTAGCTTAGTTTAGCTTAGCTAGTTAGATTCGGGTTTTCGACGACAGCCCAAGCCGAGGCGTGCCGTGCGCCCTTGTGCTAGTCGTCTATATAAAATCGGGTGAGTGCCTTAAGCGCTCCCCTTAGTAGTCCGGTGAAACTGTGAAAGCAATATTCCTGGCAGTGGAGGTCAGTTCGAAAAAAAAAAAAAAAAAGTCTGACGCGTTATTGTTCTGTGGAAATGATCAAAGTGCCGTCGCGGCGGCTGCGGCCCGCCGCAAAAAGAGCGGTTTGTTTTGGCGGAGTTGATTATTATCTTTCGTATTTTTTGAGTCAGTTTCATTTAGACTTTCATGTGCGTAGGAGCGACTGATATTCGTTCAATCGTACTGTTAATTAAGTTCTTGTTAATATTTAACTGTTACATTTTGTGTTTCTTGTTTGTGTTGTTTTTGTTATTGTTTTATGTTAATAATGGCTAACGCGTACGTTTATAGTGCTCGTGAATACGGTAACATGTTAATGTGCCTTGACGGGAATGCTTCGCGTGCATTGCGAATTTACCGAGAGAGATTCTCGACAGCACGACATCCGGCGGACTCTCGTCTGATAACAGCAGCATTTCAGCGAGTGTTGGAAAATCGGCCCATTGCTCCAATAGCGGCAGGAGGTGGAAGTAAGTGGCTGTTTAGTTCGAGGAGCGCATTTTAGATGTCGTTCCCCGGTATCCGAACTTAGGTACAGGAAGTATCGCTAAATTGTTAAGGTGTCGGAATGGAACAAGTGTGTCATACTGAACATTTCACAAGGTGTTAAAGCGTAACCGAATGCGGCCATACTAATTGCGACAGATTGCTATAGATTTTAAAAGTAGAACAAGAGTCAGAATTTATTGTAACTGTAAAAGGCGTAGAGAGTAAGTTGTTAATAATAAAAACTCAAATATCCAGTTCATGTCATATAAAGTGCTATACAATTATTAGTTTATGTATTAAAATTACAATTACTTGTGTTGCACACGCTCCACATTTTATCGTTACAAGTAATTTAATGACTATTATACATTCACAATCATAAATTCTCAGAACTTGCATGTAGTTTGTTTGAATAGTTCGTCGTATGTTTTGCAAACGCGAAACATTTCAGCCAATTGTTAAACAGCATATTTGAAATCTATCTTGCCTTGATTTCGGAACTGCCTCAACTACCCTGAGAAGAATTATTCGTCACTATAATTACCGATGATATTGAAGATTCTCTAAGTAACATGTATTCACATAATGATAATCGTCGCTGTCATATTCGTCTGTAAGAATGTACAGTAGCCTAGTACTTTTGTTATTTAATTTGTAATGAGCATTAATACCTACTACAAAGCCTATGGAATATATTATAATACTTATTGTTCCTTTTTCTATTATTCAACTTGTTTTAGAAAAATAATAAAGTACTTGGATACTCTTCATACAAACTAATTCGTTTTTATTATACGCACTTTTAAATGGGAGATATCTCCTAAGATATTCATTGAAATACTACACCTACTAATCTGATTCTATATCAAGTATCCAACATTACTAAATATTTAATTTCATAAGGATTTTTATAATATTTATTGAAGTAAACGTTGTAACAATCCCATTATTTTCTAATAATATGTAAAAAATATAAATGATTATTGTGAGTTATCCTCAGGACACAGAGATTATACCATCAAGGACTTTTCAGTAGGAATTATTAATATGCAAAATTTCGCAGTACATTAGTTTTTAAAGTAACTCAAAGGTTACGCCAGCGTTGCTTAGTCCGATTCGGAAAGTAACCCAGAGTCTTCGAGAAGAAATTCGATATCATCATCATTCACCCCCGTCTTGACATCGAGATGGTACTTGAACTTGTTATCCGGTACATTGATAAACGCTTTGGCACTTTATTATAAAATCCAATTCAAATACAATTACAAACAACTATTAATGCTCTTACTGAGCCTGAAGCATGACATGACCACTTTGTGACTGTTTCCAGTATTAAAATAATGCTGGTCTCTTACTACATCTAGTTTTTAAAGTTTAAGATTTTACCATATAAGGAAATTATCCTCTTTTGGCATCATCTCCACCGGAGGGTGCTGTGGCCCGTTCGTCCATAGCACGCCATTTTTTTTTTTTTCGATCTGACCTACACTGCCAGCCAAATAAGGCCTTCACAGTTCCACCGGACTACTAAGGGGAGCGCTTAGGGCACTCACCCGATTTGTTTTAGGCGATCACCTCAAGGGCACTCGGTGCACCTCGGCTTGAGCTGTCGCCGACTTTCCCGATCTGACTAAGCTAGCTAAGCTATCTATCCATTTCATACACATATATGAATTCGTGAAAAATGCATGTGTGACCATGCATGTTTCACGAATGTATATGTGTATTTTACATCTGACTACTATGTTGTGTGACCTATTTCAGTCCGAAAAGGGCAAAAAAAACAGCCCACTACTGTGTGCCTAGGTGTGCATGTGTGTGGGGTGATCGTGTAAATGAAAAACAAGTGTGAGTCACTGTATTCGCGCGAGTAACATACTAGAGGGCTCCACCCCGAGGGACAAACCTAAGCTCGAGTTGTTACAAGAAAAATCGCGACGAGTGTGCGGGATCGTATCTTCACCCCCCGCTCACGGCGGCGTGAGCAGAAAGAGTCGCGGGCGTGGGCGCAAACACGCATCTTTTAAGAGGACATCGAGCGAAAAATAAAGAACAATGGCACGGTGCCGACTTAACTATACAATTACGTACGAGTTCCTAATGTATCGATCTATTGTATATGAACACGCGGATTCGAACTGATATTTTGATTGACGCGAATTTATTTATGCGCGGCGCGGGTTAGTCGTTGTAACGTAGTCGCAACGACCGGGAAAGCTGAGATCGCGTTTAAGAGCCCGAGCTCAGACGTACTATTGACGAGCGCGTTGAACGCGAGTATTTCTTGCACATCGTGTACCAAATGAAGTTGAGCCGATACCGGTGGTCGATACCGAAGACGCGGTAGGTGGCGCAGGAGTGGACTGAGCCTTCAGAGGCTGGGGCTTGGCTTTAGGAGCCGAGGGAACTGGCGGGGAAGGCCTTACGCGCCAAGAGAGCGCGCCCGGCGCGGGAGCGGGTGCTGCCGGTGCACTGGAGGTGCCCGGCAGGTCAGGGAAAGCCTTCTGGCTTTGTATGGGCGGAGGCGGAGGCTGTTGCGTCCGAGACGGTGGGCCGTGCGCCCTGGACCGGGTCGCACGTCCGCCGCGGCGGGGACGAGTCGGGTGAGGCGCGTGGGGACAACCACGATAGTTCGCAGTATGACCTGTTTGCTCGCAGAGAACGCTGCTTGGAGGCTCGGTGGACTCAGGAGTGCTGGGGCACTCCCTAGTGGAGTGATCCCCGAGACACTTAATACACCTGGGACGCAGGTGGCAATGCCGGGCGGAATGACCGTACACCTGCCAGTTGTGACACTGCGAGGGTACATGGGACTTACGAGGAGGCTCTACGTAGACACGGGACAGGCCGCACACAGAGGTGAGGCCGAAAATTACCTTGCCTTCCACAGTACGGTTCAGTGTGACCAGCACTAAGTTGAAGGGGGCCTTCGTACAGAGATGGTACATGCGCTGTACGCTCCGGACTGGGAAGTCTTGACCGTTCAGGCAATCGGAGATGAGCATGACATTTCAATTTATCATCCCAATACTTTACCCACTCAGCCCTTACATGTGTCTTGCACACTGTAAGGATATTGGTCTATGTAATCGATGCAAGCTGAGAACACAGTTTAAACTCATCAAGTTCACCTGTTAAAAAATCTATCGTCTAGCAGCTATGAATCTTTTAATACCTCTACTTAAGCATGTTCACTATCATAGTCTACAACATCAGAACAGAGTGTACTCAATAATAACCTATAAAATGTATAAAAAAGGATAAAATACTAAAATATAATATATCTTATAAGTTTAGGTTCTGAAAAGGAACTCATGAACGTCAAAACATTCTAGTCTTCGAGAAGAATCGGCAACAAACTAGATCGAGTGTGATTTTGTATGTATTTTTTGTCACAACTATACAAGTCGATTTTCCGGATATACAGAGTTGGTTGTTATTTCTAGACATCACTACGGTTGACGCTTTAATATTATTTCATGCAATTACTGTCACAATAACTAGTTGAGATATAGCGAAGGCGATACGCGAGTATATATTCTCGCTTGTTTCAATGCTCGGTATCTGGGTTCATTCATCCAAAACGGCGGCTTGGACAAAGAGGAATAGGTTGGAGGAAGGATAAGGAATTACCTTATTAATTAATTATCATTAATGTGTTTCTTACTAAAACAAATGCATCATAATTTACAAACGACTGATTAAGTTTAATTTAAAATTAATTACGTGTAAGTGTAGGCGGCTCCACTATACATATGAGCCTTATTTTACACTATACAGGTTCTTTATGTAATGTGCACAATTATATAGTACGTACATACAATTATATAAGACTTGACCACGTTTGTATTGGTAGGATTGTTCTAAACTCCAACCGAGAATTATTTACATCTTTATTATAACAATATTGAACGAGTATTAACTTGCCGTCAAGAACACGGGCAAGTGGTAACGCGATGAATCAAAAAAAAAATATATACTTTCACTTAAAATTGATTTTAAAAATAATTCCTTCTCGTGACAATTCTAACATTCTACAAACAAATTTAATATGCTTAATATATGTTTCTTAGAATTATTAATTGCTTTATTTGTGTACCGCGTAATATTAACAAGATGGTCTGGTCATTGTCTGCCGGACGCCGTCCGCATAAGCCGTGTCTTTGTTAAAATTAAAAAAACATTGTTTAATCGTTCTAAACTAAATTAACATCAATGTTAATAAGTAAATGATATTTGTTAAATTGTAGCGAAGGAAGTTATTGAGTGTTTAGGCTTTTAGACAATCAATCGAGCATGTGGTCCGGCAAGTTTGTGTTGGTGGTTCTGTTCGTCGTTTGCGCAAACGCACAATACGAAGGTATTTTTTTTCATTTTAATATATCACCTGTATTATTAACAGATTAAGCAGTATTTGAAATAACTTTTCCCGGAATGCAGTGAATTAGTCTCATTTATTTCAAAGTGTTTAGCTGTTGCAAATGGAATCGAACACGGGTCATCTGGCCTGTGATGATAAGCGAAGGCATAGTTCATAGCGCGCTCGGACTTCGCGTCGATGGATGTAGATTCGAACCCTTGCGACTGAGTCGGAGCTCTCGGTGAAGAAAAACATCGTGATCGAACGAAAGCTGTCACCAAGCATGTCGGTGTGTTCCTGCAGCTGCTCTTGAATCTCAGCCCGTCTAGATTTCCCATCTTAGATGACATTGACATTTAAAATCAAATGAGTTTGCGTTAATCGTTAAAACCTAATAAGATTTTTTTTAATGCTACGTCTTTATGAAAATACATTTGGTATATAAAGATGTTTAAAATTCATAAATTCAAAAGGAGGGATATAAATGATTCCCGCCACAGTATTTTTTGTAGGGATTGTTAAGGCGTGTGTACAGTTTCATAGTTATTTCCATGTACTTTACAAGGTTTAGCCACCGCTACCAATTATTAGTTTGAAAAATAAACATTCATAATGTAAATACATCTACTTTTCTTTACGTTCTACCAACATTTGACAATATCTTATTCAGTTTAGGCCCTAAGAAGGCTCTTATGAATGTCAAAACTACCACTAGTTCGAACAAACAACCCAGATATCGACAAGAACGGCAACAAACTAGATCGGGATTATCTTTTCAATGTACATATATTTATAGTACATTAAAGTTACAATCGTTTTTAGATAAATATCGATATGGATCCAGATAGTTGTCAAGCTTGTATTCATCGGCCAGATATTTATGATTTCGAAAAAATATTAAACTAAACTCAAGGATCCTGTCAAGCCGGTTCTAAGACGTGCATGTTATTGACATTTGAATTAAGTTATTAAATGAACAACCTCTCTCACGGACGAAACCCGCTGATTAAGTATTTCGCAAAGATTAAATACCTACAAATATTAACCAAATCTAAGCAAGTACAGTTATCGCTGGTTTGTTATATTTGACATAGATTAGAGTGCTAAGCAGACCAACTTGGCCTAATAGACTGTTTTTATAGTAATTTATCTGTTTTATAGTTTGTTTATTTATCTTGTAACTAAGCTAGCTAAACTGTATAAGTTGAATAAGGAAAAAAATAAAACCCTTCCACCGTAAGTGTACCTTACTGTGTGTGCGTACATATGTGGCGGTCATCTGTGTTATGGAGTTCCGACATACAAACGTCCATCTTTATGTATCGATTGACATGTAACTAATATGTTGAATTATAGAAATAGGTATTGTTTAAACTACGTATCATTACGCTATACCATAGACAGTAAGCAGTCATGTTAAATAATAAAAAACATTCCATAATTATTTTTTATAACACTGGTAGTTCCTACAAAAGAGTAAAACTATAGTATAGAAACAAAAATATATTAATTCAATTACTTGAAATTATTTATGTGTGATGTAATCTTGTTTTTTTTTAATCAAATAAACAGATAATTGTCAAAGTTATATAATCTATTGATATTCGCGATAAATTAATTAATAAATTAAAATTATTCCAGGTGATATTTGTGTCAAAGATGGCGACGCGGGTGTTTGTACAAACTTAAAGAAATGCCAAGGAGCTCTTAACGATTTACGTAAAGGAATACCTCCACAGGTAGTTAACTATTATCTCCCTGATACCTTAGAAGTGATTAGACTAACCAAAGAGCTATACTTATATAACAGCTATAGAACAATGTTTCATGGTCCATTCCAGTTGCCAGTTGTCAACTCCGAGACTTGTTGTTTGAGACGCTACAACGTTATTACATTAAGTATATACAAATCATTATAAAAAAGCGTAGAAAAGTTTTGTTATTAAAGGAAATAATTCTACTAAAAATAAAATTTGCAGTGTCATTTTGTTTGGTGTAATCTCAGAAATGGTTAAACTTATTTTGGCGAATCTTTTACTGGCCGATACAGGATTTTCAGAATATCACGTAAAGGGTGAACAAGAATGATAGGAATTCAAAAGAGGGAACTTATGTTTGCATAGAGTGGGTTTCGTGTAGGTTCTATACAAGCTTTTAATAATTTATATTTGTTATTAATATATGTACATATAGCTTTTAAAATAAACTAACTAAATGAGTTTATTGTAAACAGATAAATATTTACTTTAAAATGTTAATAATATATAAAATCGACTTACAAAACAAATATCACTTTAAAATGTCCATCCGGATAACATCATCTCATCAGAGAAATGGAAATGTCTTAATTTGACACATCGGATTGTGGCCTTTTTTCTTTTCAGACTTGTTCGTTTGACAAATCGGATCCAATAGTGTGTTGCTTGGGAAACGTTAGAGAGCCAACAACCAGCCGTCCTCCAGTCGCTACAACCACCAAGTAAGTACCATACTTGTATATCACCTGGAAATATCCCAATTCTGGTTACTAGCCAGAATGATAAGGGTTCCACAATCGACCGTGTACCCAGTAATGACACGGGGTAGCAGAGATCCAGGGTGTATCTAATAGTTGAGAAGCTTGCAGGCCAGCACGACGGTGATGACTACATATGGATATTAGATCGATAGATAGTTTTTAATGGTCTTTAACTTCAGGCACAACGCAATCACTATGTCGTGATGTAAAAAATTGATTTATCACACCAATATTTAGTGTCATATTTCGGGACACAATTTGACTAAAAGAATATTGTCAATTTCTCCAGGAGAACGTCGACAACCACGACCGAGTACATACCACCGGAATACACGTATGTGGACACGACAGACAACGAGAGTGAGTGCGAGCCGTTATCTCCAAGCATGACTTCGAAGAAGACCGGACAAAAAGCCTGGGACAGTGAGTTGCTTGGTTATTGAAAGAGCCGAATTGTTCTAATACCGTATTAAGTAATCAGAGTTTGAATCCTTGAATATTTTGTGAAAGAAAACATCACAATGCAACCATAACACCAACAAATCACTGTATGTATTATCCCCACCACCAGTTACACTTATAAATTATAAAATTATGAGATCGGCATGTTGTTTTAAAATGCTGAATTTGTAACGACACAGTTTCCTAAATTCAAAGAAATTCTGTATAAACCACAACGTATAGGTATTCACAGTTCCAGCTTTGTCAATAACGCTCGCTTTTCGTCGGGCGATCAACCCACTTTCGGTTTACGACACCCCGTGACATGAGAGATCTCCCGCCTCTAATGTTACTTCGTTATTGCATGGTGCACTTTTCAATCTCCATTTTGTGTAGTATATGTTTCGCTTCTTACGATGGTAGCGTGATGATAGATAGGTTATAATAAAAATAAGTCCTTTGTTTTGAACTGTACTTTACACATAAAGAGGGAGTGTGTCCTAGTTTTTATAATTTGCTCCGTGGGTCAGTGTGCCTCTTGGCATAGGCCTTCTCTCTATAGGTCTGTCATGTAGTGGTTTTTATATTTTATTCATAATCTTGTGTTATTAGACTCTATATTTTGTAATATTGGTGGTGTTTTACGTAATATAGTTCGGTTATTATGCACAAATGAAGTGGATGGGAAATAATACCACAGAGCATGCATTCTGAGATCCACCAAAACTCCATGGAAAGTTCTAACAAGGAAACCACCATCTTGTTAGAACATTATAATTATCGCAAGACACTTACTTGGCAAAATCTTGTTACTTGACGCTGGCTAGTGCACAAACCGTGACGGAGCCAAAAAAAATAAAGAAGAAGAAGAAGAGTTTTAGGTCGTCTTCCGATCTTGTTGACGTCCAATATTTCGCTTTCCAGCTTCGGGACGTCAATCTGTAACCATTTTACTCTATTTGTCTTAATAATTTCGTATCATATGGCCTGTCCATCTCCACTTCTGTTCGGATATTATATCAACCGCTTTAGTTGACTCTTATTATGTTACTTCTCACTTATATATATTTATATTGTCAGAATGTATTGAGTACCAAGAGACGCTGGTCTACCCATGTGAGAAGGCGGTAGCTTTGGGCGCAGGAAAAACTCGCAGCAGCCATTGCCATCACAGAACCGACGAGCTGATTGTCGGTGGGACGAACGCTGCAGCCAACGAATTCCCACACATGGTAAGGGCTTTTCCTCTTGAAGACAATACAAAACTGGTTCTAATTGGTTTGAATCGATGGTAGTAGGGCATTCTTATATGTCAATCTGTTTATCATCTTTAATTAAGAAATCAGTCACCAAGAATCCTCAGGCCCTCCAAATTAGGCGTGTAACAACTTACGCTATATTTTCACTTCATATCCGATCTTCTTATATGTAAGTATTATATAAAATAAAAGACTAGGGGTTCGTCTGTGCCGTCGGACGAGCTAAAGTTACTCGATAGATTTAGATTACTTTTTTTTTAGACATTTGCTCATTACCTAAAAATAGTTATAACAATTATTTTCATTTAATATAAAGTTCAAAGAAAATACCATTTTTATAAGCAATACGCATTCAGCGATGTGCGTTGTCTTGCCGTGAAGAAGTGGGGCTTGCGGTGTGGCGCGCATGCACCGAATAGTGGAAGTAAATAGATAAAAATTATTACAAAGACATTTTGTAAGCAAAGTAAATTTTTCCTTAAATTTTTTTAATGCCCTTCCTGTGCATGTAAGCTGTATTGTTAAGATAATAAATAACGCAAACGAAGTTAGGGGTATTAGCTAATGAGAATATAAAATGCTTGCGTAAATCAGGCAAAATACAAGATGCCGTTTTTATATATGATATGTCTAAAATGTTCTGTTTGAAACGCCTACAGTGGCGCAGCGAAGTGTTAGCACTGTGTAGCACTGTGTAGCACGGTGTAGCACTGTGTAGCACTGTGTAGCACTGTGTAGCACTGTGTCCGGTGCCGAGTTCGTATATAGATCGTAATCCCGATCGAGTTTTTTGCCGTTTCTTCTCGATGACTGGGTTGTGTGTCCGAACCGGTGGTAACTTTGACGTTCATAAGCGCCTCCTCAGGGCCTAAACTGAATAAAGTATTTTTGATTGGTTTTGATGGTAAGAGAAGTATTCAACATCAAATCAACACTGAGCACCGAAAGATTGACAAATTAAAAAAGGGACGGCTTTATTACAACGGTTGCCTCCACCACGCTTTCGGCTTTTTTAATCTGTGGATGCAATGTAATTGATATATATTCTCTGTTTTCAGGTTATATTGGGCTACGAACAAGGACCAAACATAACATGGGTGTGTGGTGGTGCATTGATCAGTGACAGATTTATTCTTACTGCCGGACACTGTATAGCGAGTCGTGATCTGTGAGTATATCTTTACTTGTATTATTAACATGAGACTGGCAGTAATATGGCGATGATAAGCAGATTTCCACATGGAATTTTTTTATTATAGTAACATATACTATAGCTATATATCGTTTTCATAAAGTGTTGTCAGTTATTCTGCTGTTTGTTAATATGCTATTTTGTAGAGTGTTACAATTTGTAATATTAATCCATAATGTTATCAATATTCATCTTTCGTAACGTGACTTTGTCTGTGAACAATGTGAAATACTTTCTCTCTCTTTTACACCTATATGCTGTCACATAATACATGCTTGCAAGCATAGACAAAAACAAATAGCTTTCATTGTGAATAATAATAACAGACAACCAATAGCAGAATAATGGTACATACCTCGATTTCTTATACAATGCATAGTAATGTCAAAGATTAAAATATATATAATGTTGTCAGAGGTAATGTGACTTACGCATACATTGGTGCCTTGAGGAGACGAGACATCACGAATGGATCTAATCGCTATCGAATCAAGTCTATTATAAAACATCCAAATTACTTACCACCTAAAAAATACAACGACATAGCTCTACTGGAAACCGATAGACCGTGAGTATGAGTTACATAATATGTTATATATTCTGTTGTTATGTTGGTGTCGGCGGAGAAATGCACTTGTAGGAAAACGCAGGATTGTACGGACAAGAATAAACAGACCTGACCCACACTAATTAAACTACCCGCGTTATTGGCTACCTCTCTCTCTTGTCTTCTTCTTTAATTTACGTCGCCCTATATAATACATAATTTCGCCAATGTCACGTAAATAGAAAATATATGCTATCTTTGTTAGGCAGTCTCACAAACGAAGGAGATTGATGAAAAAATGTTGCAAGTCAACAAAAGATAAATACAGCTCGAGATTGTTACACGTCAATTAATACATCATTTATCTGATTAATTTTATCTTTGTTAAAGCTAAAAAACATATTAGGAAAGTAGGAAAGGGAATGGAAGAAGTTAGAACATCATAAAGAGAGAATTTATTTTTAGTACAATTAAAGAATGAGCAGTCTTCTAAACCACATTCACAAGAAGAATTATTCCTAATTCTTAATTTAGTTAAATGCACTGTCATGAACGATTCATCAATTGACTGAAATGAAGTTGATTGTCTGTCACTCGATAGTTCGTTTTACAGTACGAAACTATGAACCCAGTAGAACATATAAAATAAATACGTAAAGCATAGTTGTTGCGAGTGGGAAAGAGACAAATAGCTTTCACTGTATATCACTTGAAATACAATATGACAGCACACATTTTGGTGTTTTACAGAGTTCCACTAAACCAGTTTACGGTTCCCGCGTGTTTGTATGTAGGTGATGATGTGGATGATGAGAAGGCTTCAGCGTCCGGCTGGGGTCACACAAATTTCGGTGGAAGCCTCTCCGATGCTCTCCAGAAGGTCAGTATATCCAAATATCCAGTGGGTTGTATGGGGCAGTGCTTTATCTTGGCCTATGCTGTAGTTAATATCGTGTGTCCTCGTGTCGTGTGGGCCACCTTCTCGCACAGTTATTACACATATTGTAAATTCTTTATCTCGGATAATTATCCTTCATTAAATTCAATGAAGCTCTGTAAGTTTCATCCCACAAGCTCGTAGCAAGTTGCTCGTATATAGTGTTAAATGTCTAATATGAGGATATATTTTTATACCACAATGGTGGCAAACAGACAAACATGCGGAACGTCGGAAGTATCACATGCATGTTGCTGGCTCTTTAATAACATGTTTATTTGCTCCTTGAAAAACCTCATACTGTAGTTGGTCAGCAGGAAGCTTATTCTACGATCGAGAATACTCCTGTGTCATTTCGGTTTGAAGGCGTGAGGGTTGAGGGTGTGTTCCCTGCTAATGACGAACGGTGCGATGATGTAATTTATTAGCCAGCACTATAAATAGAAACACACAATAAAAATATTTTTTTGACTTGATTATAACACATAATATTTTCTCCACTTTCTATATAAATTACATGAATATATCATATACATAAAACTTCCAGAAGAAATGGTCTAAACTTCAGCGAAAATCTAATCCGCAATACATAAACAGTTGCATATAGCTATATTGTTCATTTGATAATTAGCTTTTGTGTGCATTAATGTCAATTTCGATTTATAAATCGGTAACAGTACATTTTTTCTGTATAAGAGGTAACCTTTGTCCTTTTCTGTACCTCTGCCTACGTGAAATTTCATGATGTTTGGTTGAGTGGTTAAGGTATGAAAGCGTAACAAACAATTGTTTTTTTTTTAATGTGATTGGAGGCAAACGAAAAAAGGGGTTACTTGATGATAAATAATTACCACCGCCTTTGGACTCTTGCGACACGAAGGGCATCAAAGATGCGTTGCTGGCCGTTAACGAAAGACTAGGCTTGTTTCTTGAAGCCACAGAGGGTTTCATTCCAGAGGGCCGACGTACGTGGGAAAAATACACACGAGAACCGCACAGTACATCCAACCATCGAGATGACACTGATGGAATTTTATTTTATGGCGAGTCGTTCGGTAACGGAACTCAGCAGCAGGTATTAATCCAGACAGCTCTTCAGAACACTCTCCGTGGTAAATCTTGTAAAAGACGCAGAATGATGCAACGTCCCTACGTAGCTCCAAAGTATCGAGTCCTAAGGAAAGCACCCAGTCATCTACGATTTGAGCCATTCTCCGTTGGATTCAGTAAAAATGAAGTAGATGGCATTGGGGCGCTCCGACCCACAGATAAGAACAGTAATCCATGTGTGGACGGACTTGCGCCTTATACAGCTGAAGCTGTTGAACCGAGGTTAGGAACCGTCTTGCTTTGTTAAGGACACCTCACTTTGTTGAGACCAGTTTTGCTCTCCCTTCCAATTGACCACTAAACTGAACGTCGTTAGATATGTCGATACCAACGATACTGAAATTAGGTTCAATAACTAGGGGAAATTTTGTAATCGCGTCAAAGGGGTTTTTGGCGGTGAAGGCCTGTGTTTATGTGGAGTCCAATTCGATTAGATTTAGTCTTGTCCAATCCGATACACGCTCCAATGAGGTCTCTATCTCAGACACAAGTTTGTTCCGGCACTCGTTAACGCGTTCCCGAGAAACATCTGCACGACTGTTATATAAACATCCATAGTGCTATGATTTGCATAGCAATGAATGTTACAGATGTTCAACATATCATTGATATGCGGAAGAAATAAGGTAGGAGATAGCACATAGCCTTGCGGGACACCAGAATTCACGGACTTGAGATCCGAGCATGCACCGTCAACAACGACTTTTATGCTCCGCTCCGTGAGGAAACTGACAATGCCTTTGGAGTAAGAGAGCCGTAGAAGGCGCCCTAAACCCGGCGCCAGTACCGGAGTACATGTTCTAAGCACGATTGTGAGTATTCGATTTAGATATGTCCAAAGAGAAGAGTAATTTCGTATAGCTCGTTGCAGAAACCGAATATTTAGCATCGAGATTTCATAACGCGGGATGGTGGGTGGTAACTTCTTCTTGCAATCCAGAGTTGAATTGGACGCAAAAAGGCTGCTTAGAAGATTGCCCTTGCTTTTAACATCATGGGGCCACGATTTATCTTCCCTGCGCAATGGTGGAAAGGATGGCACACAAAAATTTCTAAGGACAGCTTTAGCGAGAGACCAAAACCTCGCGGGTTCCCGAAGGAAAGCGAATCAATCTCTCACCAACTCGTTAATAAATGCGGACTTAGCCAAGGCGCTGGCTCTTTTGTAAGATCTGGAGGCAAAGTTGAACTCCTTCTTTAATGCACTAGTGTTTACATCCTGTGACACCAGAACCTCAACCCAGGCTCGGTAGCATTTCTGCTTCCCACGGCAGGCAATTCTACAGGAGCGACCGAACCAAGGTTGAGATCTGCCTACGACGGGCACCATGGAGCTCGAGCAAATTAAAAAATCAAAGGATGTACTGCAAAGTATGATTTGTATGTTAAATATGAAATAAATATATATATATATATATATATATATTATTGTATGAACTTATTTTTACTGAACTAAGAAATTAAGAAATAATTATAAACATAATCCGCCATTTCGACATCTGGGCCTTTAAAAATCAGCCGAGGAGTTAGTCTAGTCTAAATACTTGTTCCATGTTCACTTAAATATAAATTAAATTTCAGGTAGTCCTAACAAAGTACTCTCAGGCAGAGTGTTCTGCTAAGTACCCATCATCGAGGTTGATGCGTAAAGGTGTGATCGAAGCCAGCCAGATGTGTTACGGGGATAGGACGATGTCGAAAGATACATGCCAGGTGAGGTATTTATGTTATAACTTTTAACATCCTGATTAGTATTTATTTTTATTGTGTCCTACGGTGTAATGATGATTGGCTCTTAGAAGCTCCCAGAGAACATTTACAGAGGCGTGGTGACTCATTCTCAACTTGAGAGAAATTATCATGGTGCTCTTCAAGGTCGGTAATACAAGAGTGATACCCTAGTTGTTGCAATTGTTCATAAGCCACGGTAACAATTTAACATCAGATGGGCCGTCTGCATGTTTGTTACCCTTTGTCATAAAAGAAACCGTTATCAGATCGAGATAAATCTCACCAGAGCAGTAGAGGCGTTTAAGACATCCTCAAGCACGCCTAACGTAATTAATGTACGCCCACTTCGACTTTGTCTAAAGAACTCGACTTTTATCATCTTTATATAAATATAATAAGCATTTGTTATATATCTAAACCATTTGAAAGAAATTTTCTAAATGACAATGAAAACATCATGAATGAATGAGGATGTATATATCGGAGGTGATTTTAATGGGCATGTGGGAAAAGAGAATGGAGGTTATGAGAGAGTGCATGGAGGATGGCGTTTTGGGAATAAAAACAAAGAAGGAGAAAGCATCATACAAGCTGCAGTTGCTTTCGATCTTGCAATAGTTAACACTTTTTTCCAAAAAAGAGATCAGCACCTAATCACATACAATAGTGGTAATCACACTACTCAAATTGATTACTTTCTACTTCGAAGAAATAACATTAAAATAGTGAAAGATTGCAAGATCTTACCTGGAGAGGTATTAACTACTCAACATCATTTGTTAGTGTTAGATTTGAAAATTAAATTACAATTGGACAGAAGTAAGTCGAGACCCCCAACCAGAATTAAATGGTTTTTATTAGAAAAAGATGAGTATGCGAATGAATTTAAGACAAAAGTTGTGAACAAAATGATAGAAATGAGGGATATGGAATCCAAGACAGTGAATGAATGTTGGAATGAAATGGCAACGTGTATAAGGACGCGCCAAGGGATATCTTTGGTGAAACGAAAGGAAGAGGAAATATAGATAAAGATACGTGGTAGTGGAACGAAGAGGTGTACAAAAGGCATTGAAAGAAAAGAAAACAACTTTTAAAGAGTGGAAAAGTATTGATGACAGGTATAGCACGATTAAAGAAAATAAGAGAAAGATGTATGCAGAATGTAAGAGAAATGCAAAAAAAGCGGTTGCTATTGCTAGAGCTAAAGTGCAAAATGATTTGTATCAATCACTGGAGAGCTCACAGACACAAAAACATTTGTATCGATTAGCAAAAGCAAGACAAAAGAATACAAGGGATATTATACATGTTAAATGTATAAAAGACGGTGAATGAAAAATGTTGACGAATGATATGGATATAAAGAGACGTTGGAAAGAATATTTTGAAAAACTGATGAATGAAGAAAATGATTCGACCGGAATGTTAGAGGCTGTACCGTTAAATTCAGGCGTTGTGCAGGAGATAAGCGAGTATGAAGTAAGAATAGCTGTGAATGGTATGAAGAACGGAAAAGCAGTAGGGCCAGATGGTGTACCTATTGAAGTATGGAAGTTTTTAAAGGTAGATGGATGGATGTGGTTGACTTTATTTTGCAATAAGATGTTGCAAGAGGAGGCAATTCCAAATGAATGGTACAGTAGCGTAATAGTTCCTATCTTTAAGAATAAGGGTGATGTGCAGGACTGTAACAACTATCGAGGAATAAAACTTATGTCACATAGTATGAAAGTTTGGGAAAGAGTGATAGCAAGACGAATAAGAGATGAAACTGAAGTGACTGACAATCAATTTGGGTTTATGCCTGGACGTTCGACAACAGATGCCATTTTTGCACTTCGCCAACTGTGCGAAAAATACAGACGTGCACGTAAGAACTTGCATATGGTGTTTGTTGATCTGGAAAAGGCATATGATCGAGTACCTCGGGATGCTATGTGGTGGGCGCTGAAAAAGAAAAGAGTGCCTGGGAAATACTTAGAACTTATCCGTTGTATGTATAGTCAAGCGAAAACACATGTTAGGTCCGAGGCTGGAGTTACTGATAATTTCCATGTGGCTGTAGGCTTGCATCAGGGATCAGCTCTAAGTCCTTATTTATTCCTTCTTGTCATGGATGCAATAACATCAGACATACAGGAGGAGGCACCTTGGTGTATGCTGTTTGCTGATGACATTGTTCTTATTGGAGAAAACGCTGCTGAGGTCCAAAGTAGGCTAGAGAAATGGCGAGAAAAATTGGAGAATGTTGGTTTAAGGATTAGTAGGATAAAAACTGAACATTTGTTCTGCGACTTCGGCGGTCCATCCAGTTTTTCTCATATTACCTTAAACGGTGTATCCTTACCAGCCTGCTCCAGTTTTCGGTACCTCGGTTCATTGATCCAAAACGACGGTGGCATAGACAGGGACGTGAAGAATAGGATAAATGCAGGGTGGATGAATTGGCGAAAGGTGTCTGGGGTAATTTGTGACCCACGAATGCCGTTGAAACTTAAGGGGAAGGTGTATAGGTCTATAATCAGACCAGTCGTGTTATATGGGTCCGAGTGCTGGGCTACCAAAGCGACGGATGAGAAAAGATTACATGTGGCAGAAATGCGAATGTTAAGATGGATGTGTGGTGTAACAAGGATGGATAAGATTAAGAATGAGTATATTAGAGGAAGTTTGAAAATAGCACCAGTGACAGAGAAGTTGAGGAGTAATAGGTTAGCATGGTACGGGCATATTATGAGAAGAGATGAAAGTCATATAACAAGAAAAGTTTTGAGTTTGAAAATGGACGGATATAGAGGTAGAGGAAGACCGAAAAAGGTGTGGGTGGATTGTGTGGAAAATGATATGTGTATAAAAGGTGTGAATACTGAGATGACTTTTGACAGGGGAGAGTGGAAAAGGAAAACATGTTGTGCCGACCCTACTTAGGTGGGATAAGGGTAAGATGATGATGATGACAATGAAAACAATATCAAGATCTATCGCGGAGTTTAGAAGAATTAAATAACACACAAAAAGACACGACAATAGACTTCGTATAATATCCCGCACAATCGCATACACAAGTAATAATAAGACATGTAAATAATCATTTCTTAATTGTCTGCTAAAGTTGTTCATTTATTTTGCAGGGCGACAGCGGCGGTCCGTTACAAATAAAGAGTAAAAAAATACACTGCATGTATCTGATAGTAGGCGTCACCTCATTTGGAAAAGATTGCGGGACCGTCAACATGCCCGGGATTTATACTCGAGTCAGTAACTACATATCCTGGATTGAGAGTGTTGTGTGGCCTTAATGGTTACAAGAATAGCTGTTTGCGAGAAGTGCTCTATACCTCAAGTGTAGAGGACAGAGTTTCTCAACCTTGGAGTCGGTCTCAAAAAAATATAAGTCCCGAATAATACAAAAGTTGGTTTTATTAAAGTGATTTTAATTTGAAAACTTGAATTTTATATGATTGTGACTGTACGCTAAAATCTATAAATAATGAAAAAGTTTTTCCCGTCGAATATATACTTTTGTATATTTACTAACGATATATTTAAATATGATATAGCTGTCTCACTCACACAATTAAGATTCACAAATCACCCCCACTTACGTGCATCCACACACACGGAGGTACATATACGGTAGAAGGGTTAATCTTTTTCCCTTATTTGAACTAAGATAATTTTGTTTAGCATATATTTGCCAGATTCAAAATACACGTTTGAGTTTGTGAAGTACACATGTGTATCTCTCCAATTCATATATGTATGAATAGTTTAGCTTAGCTTTGCTTAGTCAGATTCGCGATTCGAGGCAACAGTACAAACCGAGGTGTGCCGTGCGTCCTTGAGCGGGATGTTAATAAAATCGGTTGAGTAGTTTTAAGCGCTCCCTTTGGTAGTCCGGTGAATCTGTAGACGCCTGTCCGGCCAGTAGCGTAGCCAGTTCGAAAAACAACAAAAATAACGAGATGAGTGTAACAACATCTCGTATGTAAAAATCAATCAAGTCGTTTAAACCACATAATCTGTTAAATATATAGACCTACACTCAGAAAATATTACCACATCCTACATAGTTAAACAAAAATGAAAACGTTTGTTCTTGACTCTAATATACTGAAAAAAGGACGAACAGAGTTGCTTTCGTACGCAGTCGATGTAGAAAATTATATACAAATTATTGTACAGTCCTTGTCAAATTTTATGACCACTCTGAATATAGCTACACAATATTAGGTATAGATATAAAATATAAATAACATATTATATAATATCGAAACAATTAAAATATAAATAAATACCAATTTCAGATTCATATAATAATAATTTAAATTTGTTTTGTATAAAACTCCTTAACACCTTAACCTTACCACCTTAACACCTTATGACTATATTCAGAGCGATCAGAAAGATTGACGAGAACTATAATAAGAAGGTTCCATATTTAACATTTTATTTAATTGGTCGCGACATTAAAAAGGTTGAGAAGCACTGCCCCTCATCAGAACTCAAATTGATATTTTTATTATTATAATACCAACGAATGCACAAAAGAAACATTCAATATACGTAACTTAGCAGTAATTATTTTAATATGATTTTTGTTTAATATAACTTTTCTGCCATAATAAATAAGTTAATACTAAACGAAACTTATTTTTATTTTCTAATACAAAAGTTCTAGTTCTGTCGTGTGTCTACGACACATCCTATTTTTAAATTAAAACTTCTTATGGAAGAGTTTTGAAATTCTCATCCGTAACCTTCTATTTTAAATATAACAATACATCCAAGTATGTGAAATAATCATTTTAAATGTTAAATGTTGTCTCAAATAAACATTGTCGTTCCAAATAAAACCCTTTTCTATTCAGACCAACTCGACTTCGTTTTTATTTTATTATTTTAAAACAACATATTATATAAATACAAATTGTGACTTCGAAAGGTGACGTTGATAAACGTAAAAAATTAAAAAAGGTATGAGTTTTGAGAGAAGCGCCATCTACATATCAATTAGACAACTACGTTGTAACATAACGTAGCTACTCGGGTATGAATATAAATTAATTACAATTACACTATTATGCACGCTTGTACCCATAAATTATACCGAGGACGCTATTAGGTAAGTACGAATACTACTCGACGCCGTAGCACTGGCACTTGTCGATCCTTTCGTAGAACAAAGTCGCATGTACAAAATTACTAGTTTTCAGGAGAACGTTATAAAAATTTTACAATTTTATTTTCACTGTAGTTTTAATGTAAAGACAAGTGAGACACGAGTGCTGATATAATTATGAAACCTTTATTGGCGAGTACACGTTATTATAAGCATACAAAATGATATACATTGATAGATATTTCTACATTACATTAGTGTAAGATCAAACTGCCAATTAGTTATACATGGATTTGCGCTTAACTTTTATATTAAACTAGAAGGCTTGGTGGACTTTGTCTTGCCCTGATAACAAAAAATATATACTTATGTGCATGAAATGCTTAAGGTAACTAATTTATTTAATTTGATAAAGATTAATACTACTGTATCCCTCTAAATAGCCTTCCAATTACCTCATTATAAGTGACCATTTTTAGAAGATAGATGGGTATAATAAGTTATATTAAAAATATAGTTATATGCCATCGTAGACATTTTTGTAGATCTATAAAAGAGCTCCCAGGCGGCATGACTTTTTCCAATTCTTTCAACAATTATCGTTATATCTCAACCAATTTGCAAAAAAAAACTTGACAAATTATTTACCTAAACCTTCCCCTATCTATTGGCGAAATCCGTATTACAATCCGTTTAGTAATTTTTGAGTTTCTCGCAAACATCCAAACAGACAGACAGATGCAGCGGATGAATTTGTTTTATAATATTTAGTAATAATAGATAAAATAAAACCTTATATAAAAAAAAAAAAACTTTTTATGTTTACTCGAGGTAATGTTCTTTTAACTTTTAAGGAGTATAATAGACAAAATATACACAAAGAATCGTAGTAACGCTCGCACGTCCCCATGGCGCAATGAGTGTCGCCCCCTCCGACACCTAGCGTCGCTCACTCACGGCGGTGCATGGGGAGCTTCGAGGTGTTGCTGGTGATTCAATGTCTATCAGTGGGCAGAGATTGTTAACTGCTCTGCGGATTATGCCTTTAGTAGTTTATAAATCGTCAACTCTGGTAGTTCCATCTTGTCCGGGGAATAATTTGTGGACACGTGCCATCCGCCATTTGAGGGGTGATTAGAGTCTTTGAGGATCACTAAATCACCCTCCTGAAATCTCTTTTGTGAGGTGTGCCACTTAGTCCTTTGAGAGGTGTGCCACTTAGTCCTTTGCTGCAACTCGTTTAAGTACTCGTTCTTCCCACGATACCAGAAATGTTGCCGCACTTCTCCAAATATTGGTATCTATGCAGCCTATTTGGATTTATTTCGAGAAGGTTCTGTAAAGGTAGCGAGGTCTACCGATTACTAAGTACGCCGGAGTTAAGAGGTGAAGGTCATTAGGGTCGGAATATTACAAAACATAAAGTCAAATAACACAAGATTATTAATAAAAAATAAAGGGCACTACACGACAGACTAAAATCCCGCCAAAAACCCAACAGTCTGCACGGTGCTTATCGTCAAAAGCAGCAGTCTGAAGGTGAAGTCGTAATAAATTACACTGCGGAAGTGTTCAAAAAACAAATCGAGGATAACGTGGACACGAAATATTAAAAATGACATCAGAATATAAAAACAACATTAATAATATGAAACAAATATCGTTTAAAGCCGAGCAGTTCCATTTTCAAGTGTCGTAATTCGTTTTTAAGTATTTTTAATATAACTGGCCAGCTCCGAAACCTTTTAGTGCACCGTATGTACACAGGAGCATACACAGGAGCATGGGCCTCTTCCCGAAGGAAAGAATGAGCATAATCAACCACGCCAGCCCAAGACGTATTCGCGATTTCAAGCTTTGAGAAGTCCAGTTCTATGTTTTTCGATATACCGTATTACTACGAGAACATTTCTCAGGTTCCAGGCTTCCTCACGATATTTTCAGTCACCGTCAGTCGTTAATGTTACCAATTTAAATTAGTAAATGTACGCGAATTCCGAAAAACTCGTTGGTACATGGACATCGGATTGATATTCCACGGGTGAAACCACTCGACCACCAGAACTTCTACATACTAATTTATGTAACGTAGAGGTAACTATGTTTTTAAATCAAATTGTGGAAAATAATATCCTTTACCTACATTGGTAATGCTGCCTAAATCTTATGAGATACATCGAAAAACCATACTAAGAAAATGTATATCTTGAAAAGGCCCGTAGAAACGTTAACGATGGTAAATACTTATATCTGTATTTAATAATGAATGCTCATATAATTTTGGAAAAATAATATTGAGTGTACAGACAGAAGCACATATAGTTTAATATAGATGCCAAGTGATTATAAAAAACATAATAATAAAGTTATAGAATGTCCGATGATAAAACCGGTTGGACGTATAAACCATTTTACGAAACTTCTCAGGTTTTTCCTGTTCCCAGACACATGAGTATGAAGTTCGATACTTCTTTGTTTTACTTATATTTTAAATCTGCTTTTATTATGGTAACACGACATAGTGACTGAACTGTGTCTTATGACCACAGAACGACTTTACAAGAACGGTGCCTAGCAATAGATCGGCTATTCATCGCCTGCGGTCGCTGCAATGTCGGCTTACAACCACTGTATTGTATTGTATTGTATCCTGAAACGAGATTGTAGCTGGTTTATCACCATGTGTATGGTGGTTACGATTCAAAAAGATACTGTTACCACGCAAATTGGGTACTTGATAGTTTTAGCAGATATGTTGTCAGGAGTATATAAAAGGACATAGGGTAAATTTCATCCAGAAAAGAGTACTATTTCTGAGGAATAATTGAAATCAAAATGAATACGAGTGAATTCGTGGGCAAAAGCTAGTAATGTAATTTGTCGGGGAATTATGGATTTGTAGCTACTCACCCATCAGATATAGTGGAGTTATCCTGTCGAGTTAAGGCAAACCCTCCCCCGTATATACAATCATTTTTCAAAGTTACGGCTTTTTGTTATTCGATCTATGCGTATTAAATTTAGTATAGCGCGTCTAGTGAGAGATGAAGTCGTTGGTAGCAATGAGTGACATCACTATCACATATTTATATAGTTGCGAGAGGTATTTAAATTCAGTCTGTTCGAGTGACTCCATGAGTTAAAATGTCTATTTGTTATTTCAAAATGTTTGTTCTCGTTGTCATGTTAATATTTTATGATACAAATGCTCTCGAATCTGGTGAGTTATTAAATAAATGTACCAACAGCATCGTTTGTATTAATGTTGTTAAAACTTTTCGTATCCTTATTATATTTGTTATGTATAAGCTACAAAATATAATTCGATGTATACAGGTTTCGGACTCCGACGTATGTTGACGAGTTTTTCGGAATTCGTGTACATTTTAATCTACTTGGCCACACTAGCGGTTGACGGTGAAGGAAAACATTAGAAAGCAATAGGAAACCTGAACTTGAGAAGTGTTTTTGTGATACCACCCTATTGCGAAAAATGTAGAA
The DNA here is from genome assembly GCA_035772565.1 of Antheraea assamensis. NCBI lineage: Eukaryota > Metazoa > Arthropoda > Insecta > Lepidoptera > Saturniidae > Antheraea > Antheraea assamensis. The sequence continues at coordinate 24,863 of JAQQSE010000099.1, read as the reverse complement.
CTGTGGATTTGAAATCGCCGATGTGTTGTGGACTGGCGTTGTGACTATGGCCGGACCTTCCATCGAGGATATGCCCCAGTAGTAGGAGTCTATTTTGGGGGAATAGATTATGTATTTCTATCACTCTATCAACAATTACTTCTTTTAGGTGGCTGCGATGCAATCTCGTCTTCATTGACGGCGAATAGGACTGGACAAAAGGCGTGGGACAGTGAGTATTTTGAATTAAATACGGGGATAAACAGGTCTGACTGAATAGCCTATTTATCACAAGTTGGTTAATTAGTCTTTGTTCGCGGCTTCGTTAACTGCGCAATTCCAAGTTTAACAACAATCAAAGTCTGGTATTAGTGTCGTCCAGCTGACTCACACTGGACGACAAACTTCCATGAAGTTGTGAACACAAGTTGGTATAGAGTTGACCTGACAGCAGAAAATGATTCTCCATGTGAAACCGTGGACGATTTTTGGTTTCCTTCTGGCTTCTAACCTCAGGGTCCAGTCTGTAGAGATGATGAGTCAGTGGTAGTGTACACGGCTACCGTATCGGTTAACGTAGATTTAAACCCTATAAGGAGCTTGAACTGAAGAAAAGTGGGAAGAGACATATTGTTTAAGGAATATTTCTAGGTGTATAGGTGTGTTCTGGCAGCTTCGTCTAAGATCTAGTTACGCGTAACGTGTTACATTTAAAGCATTCTCTCGCTAGTCATCGCTTTACTTCATTGTACTTATCATCAATGCAAATAAAATGCTAGAGTTGTGTCGTAGTACGCCCATCACGCAAACTTACTTAATAGATTTCAAACACTGTTTTTTTAGTTTTAAGACTAAGAAAGACACTTAGGACTATCTAAAAAAATGATCGCGATATCGTCATCACATATAAAGTTTTCTGAAACTAAGATTATTCAAGCTCTACGTCATCATTGATATTGTTTTCTTGCCATGGAGGAGTGGAGCAAGCGATGTGTTGCGCGTATGAGCATTCAGTAGAGTGGAAATAAACGGATGACATTGTCTACTAACAAATGTTGTAAGCAAAGTATAGTTTTGATATTAATTTTTAATGTCTTTTCGTCTTTGCATAAAATATATTGTTAAGATAATAAACAACGACGACAAAGTCGTGCGGTCATTTTATAAAACGAGTTATTTAGATTGTCTCGGACAAAAAAAAGCACAATATCCTCTGCGCAGTAAACCTGTTTCTTAGTCGTTGAAACTATTATTAACAGATTATTCAAAAAGCCAAATAAATATATATTATCTTTCACATAACAACATAGGAATTTGGCGCCAATTTCCAAAAAATTCCAAAAATATAGCCAATATTAGAATTCTGTAATTGAACTTCAAATTGTTTTTTTTAAATTTATACAAAATGTTATGTAAAATGAAGTGAATCAAATATAATTTCGCACTTTCGAGTTCGTGTTTTTTGAAGATGGTTCGTTTTTCTTTGTAATATTGTATACAATTCTGTAGTAAATATCTCGATGCATCTCTTAAGGTTTATAGTCGCCCGTAAAACATGTTTTAGGATTAGATTAAAATATATCGATGTTACATTCTCGCCGAATAATAAGATAAAATACTTTTGTCCGAATGTGAGAAACATACATGAGATGTGTATTAAGTGTGTCGCGTTCCGGAATCACACGATATGTATCCAATAGTGTTGGGTGTATATACATGAGTGTGACGCAATCACCACACACAAGGGGATACAGATATTTTTTTTTTCAATTCTTACATTTCGGAATTAACCAGGTTATATTGAGCTGTCGTGAGGCTTGAAGGTTGGTGGTGGCAAATGGCCATATAGGTCTTTAATTGATAGCCGTTTTTTTGTGGATTGCAAGATAGTTACCATCAGATACGACTCTGTATATTTATGACTTGTGATTCCAGAATGTATTGAATATCAAGAGAGGTTTGTGTACCCGTGTGAGGAGTCGTCGGTGCCTGGAGGAACTCCACACCGCGGAGACTACTGCAAGTTCGAGTCACTTGTTCTGAATGATTCGGATAGTGCAGAAAACGAATTCAACTATGTGGTAAGGTTTACGTTAAGTACAAACTGACTTCGTTCTGGTGAAAATAGTTTTGCTTTTTCATTGGAACTACGTATTTTGCCAGTTTCAAATGTTCACAAATTTAATCTTTGTTAATTGTAATTTCCTCATCACTCCTAAAATATTTAGACTAATATTTTGGCGCTTTTTTATAACTCATCAATTTTATAAATTATTAAATTTCAGCTCTTGCCCGATTTTTTAATAGCATCAATAAAACGAGATTCTGTTTTAGACTCATATGTATATCCGCGATTTTCATAAAAAGTACTAGTCTGATTTGGAAGGAGTTTTCGTTATTGGATGCTTATTTTATAGAATTAAGTCGGCGCCAAATTCTATTTTATGCCAACCAAAATAGGGAAAATCGGAAATACTTTTTCAATGTTTTTTGTCTTTTACAAAAGGAAATAGTGAATAAGTGCCGATTTTAAAAATATATGTAATAGGTAACATTTGAAATTTGGAATTGGGTTTTAAATTATGTTTTAATACTATGAATAAGTATAATGTTAAATGAATTGAATGAAACATTAATTTACAAGTTTGAGTTCGTGTTTTTAAAAGGCGGTTCGTTTTTCTTTGATAATATTTTTTTTGTATTATTTTCTCATTATCTCTGTCTTTTATCTTTTTTGCATTTCTTTATTTAAACTACACAAGATACTAGCTATCCGTCCCGACTTCGCACATCTGTACTATCGAAGAAATTGAGATAAAATCTTCCCTTTACAGTACAATCATGTAATGAAATAAAACTGCAACTGAGTTACCGAACGTCAGACTGTCAATATCACTTTTTTATGTGGAGATTTTTAACGCCAAATTTTTCCTTTTTCCACACCTATTTTATACATTTTCTTTTATACAAACCTTGTCCTGATAATTACAAACATAACAAAATAGAACTATTTCGCATAGGGGCTGTTCTGAAGAGATGCGCTTTCAACAATTGATATTTATTTATATAGATTGTTGTCACAACCATTGTCGTCATCAGAGAATCAGTTTTAACCTATGATAACCTTTTAATAGCAAAACCTGCTTGATACTTCTCTTGAATTTATTGTCAGGTAAACTGTTAATGTGCTCTGTAGAACTTTTAATGGTCTTACTGAGCCTAAAAAATGGCTTGGTTATTGTTATGAAACATCTATTGACGCACCTTGGTAATAAAATCGACCCGTATGCCGTCACGGTAAACGATATGACGTTTTATTTTATCGTCATGCCCCCTCAACAACACCGCTGTCGAAACGCTTGTGTGAGTGCGCGCGTGTACTATACGCTTCATTGATTCTTTGTATCAGCTACATACTATTTCTATTCAACTATAGTATACTTGACACGATTTTAATAATAAATTCTACCATTAAATGAAATTGTTCACATCTGCCACACACATTTACAAAGTGTAAGTACTTTAAGTATTTGTTAACAAACATTACATTATCAACGATATGTTCTTACAAAGTGACGGGCTCTTTTTTAGAACTTCCAATGGAGTTTTTACAATATCACAAAATTTATTTTCCTTGTTATTAGTTACAATTAATTTCAGATTTCAATGCAGAATACCCAGCTACATTATGCAAAACTACGCCAATAATAATACAATATAGAGTCAAATAATACAAGTTTATAAATAGACAAATTAAAACTACTTCTTGATAGCCTGAAGGTTTCCATAAAGTGTTATTAATAAAAGTCAACCAGCTGCTCTTCACCGTTGTGTTTCCTGGCCGTATGAAACATGTTCTTGCTTGGCTCTTAAGTCTTATGAAAGGAAGTGCATTTTATATAAAATTGTGGTTTCAGGTTTCTTTAGGCTTCGAGAGCGAAGAGGATATAAACTGGTTATCTGGAGGAACCGTTATCAGCGAAAGACACATCCTCACAGCTGGACACAGTGTTCAGTCTCCAGCATTGTAAGCAGGCCTTACCGTTATTTTCTGTTATTTCTGGTTAGTTCTGGAATTATGTTGCCAGGTTCATTCGTGAATTTTACGATAAGATGAAATACAGCATAACATTTTCACGTTACTTTCACATCTACATACTATTTTATAATTTTACACAGCTCGTTCTAGCTCAACGAATTGTCTATCCATGGAGGGACGCTTTCATTTCTAGTTGTCTATTGACAAGACCTTGTATTCCAGGTGCAAAGAATACCAAAGAATACCATTGGTAGAAAGAAGCGTCTTCAATTTTGGTGTGTGTTTTTTTTTTCATTTAATGCGTTACGGTTGAACGCCGACATCAGCGTATTTGAGTAATACCATAATAAATCCCAGCTTTCCGTGACAGAAAAGAAAGTAACAAAACCCTGGCTTGTATGTCCCCGTAACAGGATTTAAGAGACAGTGCTCGTTATGCTTAGGATATCACTATCTTCGGAAATGTAGTAATTGAATGTCAGGTATAAATATGACTGTTAAAAATCTCCTTGTATTTTATGTTTAAAATCTCTTTGTACTTTATTATTTTTCTCTTTAGTAACTGATATTTAAAACGGACATATTCTATGTCACGGAGTCGAAAAAAGGCGATGTAAGTAAACTCGTAAAAATTTGCAAATCTATTTGTTTCATTATATACGCGTATTTGTTCTAATCGACCGACTACATATAAGAACCTGAAATTAACAATTAGCCAGCTTCAATCTTCAAGGCTTGTGGTTGTAGAGTGAAACATGTATGGAGCGATTGTTCGTGACACCCAGTGCTGGGTGTAATAACTTTTGTGCTTTAAAGGTTGCTTTATCTTCTTCAGTGGTCTAGCGAAATTCGTGTACCTCGGTAGGCCAGTCGAAAACAAAGACATTGACAAGTCGAGACTGTATAAAATTAAAAGAATCGTGAAACACCCCGACTACAAGCCACCTAAAAAGTACCACGATATCGCCCTCATAGAAACTGAAGACTTGTGAGTATCTTTATAGTCATTTTATATTCGACTACTAACTACATAATCAAAAGAGTGTACTGGAATATTAATCAATATTTCCCAAATATTAATAAAGAATCTAATATATTTGTTTTTTATTGAATAACGATGTAGTGTTCCAACAGCACTGCAATTAAAAACTATTAGCGACCACCGAGAGATCTACAAACCGTAGGTAGTTGTCGCTGTTACGCTGTTCTGTAAGCCTCTTGGTAACTGGGTATACACCGACTGATCCTAGAAGACTACAACCTAAAAATAGTTCCACTGTGACTAGTTCCTCACCGGCTGACTCGACTCGCCTAAACGTGCCCCCATCGCAACAATGTTACATCTGATCTACGCAATTGTCATCTTCTATCTCTTGGGCAAAATCTCAATAATTTCTTGTATTTTATTCCAATTTCAGAATGAAACTAAATAAACATATAAGACCTGCTTGTCTCCACACCGGCGAACCGCTAAATTATAATGAAGCTACATTGATTTCACAAAATTTTGCTAAACCTAAAGACGTGATTGAGGTGATAGCCGGGATTTATTTTATTATAACTTTCATCATCATCATCAGCCTATAAGTGATCCACTGAAGGGCAATAGGCCTCTTTCCGAAGGAAGTTATGGACATAATCTAATAATAAAATTCTATATTTCCTCTCATACTGAACATTTCTCAGGTTCAGGTTTCCTCATGATGTTTTCGTTCACCGTCACTCGATTGTGTTATTAATTTAAATTGATACATGTTGGGGTTCGAATTTGCGGATATCGAATTGGTATTCCACCGGTCAAAGTACTTGACCACCATCCATCTTCTGTCTTAATATTTATTGTGCTGTAGAATCGGTGTAAGATTTGATTGCAAGATTTTTCATTGCCACATTTATTCTAATCGAAAAGGACCAGTTTATCCTATCAAGCTTTTCTGTTCTATGCCGAAGGTGTTTTTTTACCATAATTTAATATTTGCATACGAGCTGTTCCATATTACTCCTCAAAGGTATCAATGGCCTCAAGACTGAAGAACAAATAGGGTTTTTTTTTAATTAAAGCACGTAATAATTTTGTCGCTGTACTGGATGTCATTGAAATACCCAGAAGCAACGGCAACCACCAAGATATTTAAAATTAATTGCCAGTCGCTGTTGTCATAGGTCTGTAAGTGAACACTAGCTGTTGCCGAAGCGAGACAGGCTAAATAAAAGTCACTGTGATAGGTTTGTTTACATTGGAGGTCGCGACTCAGTCGGGTATAGAAGAAGCCTATCACCTCGCGTGGTAACTGGATATACACTCACTAACCCCGGAACGCGATTCGTCTAAGTATACCAGCTACGTCTACTTACATTCATGAACCATTTCATTAATAAATATGTTTTATATTATTTTAGCTGAAACTTACAAAGCTGAGTTCTGAGGAGTGTTCTCATAATTTCCCAATTAGTCGAAACTTAATTTCTGGCTACGCTGATGAATCGCAGATGTGTTACGAAAATAAGAAGGAGGAGAGTTATCGGGTAAGATCACTGAAATAATAACATTTGTACGAGGAGTGCGCAGAACCCCACCACCGTGGTACGTCTTTATGGCTCTATTTGTCCGACTGTTAGGTATGAATAAGGTCGACTTTCTTTTTATATGACGAAATTCTTCATGCAAATCTACTCTCCGTTGGTTACCAAAGAGTGAATTACATGGAACTTCTATCAAATTCTTCGCACACTCTTTTGGTTGGGGACTGAAAACAGTCAGCGCGTTGTATCTGCACAATCCAGATCACTGGAACGGCCGTTCTATGCGTCATTTTCCTAAAAGCGCTTCAGTAGTTAAGTGAAACGTCTGAAAAGTATGTGATCAGTTGTTAGAGTTCTATCTGTTCATATTTACGCGCGGTAAGTCCAAGTTTGCAGGCTTATATTAGGGACAAGCAAGAATGGTATTAAGATTGCATCTTAAAATTTGCCTCGAGCTGACATTGGGAGAGCCTGACAACATGTTTTAACCGCTGTTATTTTATTTTTTTAAACTTTTATACATCTTATTACTCGACAACAATCTCATTTGATTTTAAGCGTCCATAGGATTTGAGATGGTAGCATGGTAACACGTTAAACCTAGAGGGTGAGTACTGATTTTCAAGTTTAACTTTAGTGTGATAGCGGGTGATAGAACATTAGCTGTGTTTTCGTCAAGATGTTTTCCCGAAGTGAAATCTCTGGCTCCGCAGAGATTCGAATTTACGTCGATTGACACGGTGTCCGAACATGCTAACTTTGAGTCGTCACATCATCAGGAATGTGCTGGGGTAATACTGATAAGTAATGTTTTTAAAGAAAATTATTACATTGAAAATATTTTTGAAATCAATGCACGTTTCATTGTATAAATTTGCCGACAAAAATAAATGAACTTCTGATGTTTAGTTACACGAAAACACTGATACATCGTCGTCTATGGATTTCTAATTTAAGTATGGTCAAGCCCATGAGGTAATTATTGCTACGTTTATCGTTTCAAATAGTAATGTGTATTTATGTATTCTGTCCAACAGCGTGACAGCGGATGCCCTCTTCAAGTTAAAAGCGACAGAATCAAGTGTATGAACTTCGTCATAGGTGTAACGTCTTTAGGAAAAGGCTCGTCATCAGCCCTCACAGTGTTCACGAGGGTGTCTCATTACCTACCCTGGATAGAGAGTGTTGTTTGGGCCTAGTTGTGATTGAAGCTTAACGTCTTTACAGAATCAATGTATCAATGTTAAAGAATTGCAATGAACAAATACATTATATTTTTCAATCAAAATGTTTAATTTATTACACACAATTTCGTGAAGAATCAGACAGTTGTTCAACCTGTTGATGAGGCAGTAACTTTTTGCATATTTATAATAAAACCCCATAAAATGTGCAAAAATCCTTCCCAGTTCAGACTGCGCGATTATATTACACAGATATAAACATCGACTTCCTGTTTAGAAAATATAAATAGTTACTTCCTTTGCCGTCCCTAAAATGAATTATAAGGCCCTTTAAAGTATTCATCAATCCATAAATTACCGTTTTAATTTATGAAATTATATAAATAGCGAAGACGTTCGACACGTATGTCGCATAAAAATTATGAACGCAACTTCCCATTCGTGAATTTATTGTGTCAATAGATGGGCTTGTTTCGTCAGCATTGCCGAAACTTGAAAATAGATGGGGTTACTTCCAGTTTGTTATTTATTATTTATAATTAAATCAAATATGTAACGATATGGCGCTAAATAACATAGGCTTTAATAATTTATATAAATAAAATGACTGAGGTCTGACGTTGTGCGCGCATCACGCCAAATCCGATGGATAGATTAAAATTGAATATATATTTTTTGTTACTGAGACTAATAAATATGTAGGTATAAATTGTAATAAAATAACATTACTTCATTAAAAAAATGCAATTTCATTTGTAACAGAACTTATGACAGAACTAGGTATATAAAATATATTGTTAAGATAATAAACGATGCAGAGAAGTAGGGGTACCATCTAGTTAGTTACAAAAAATATTTTATTACTGTACAATTATTTTTTTTGGCGAATAGATCTGTATAGATTAGGTAAAAACGCAAAATCTTAGCAAAATAGAAAATTTGATCGAAATCATTAAACCAGGACTTAAATAAAGTTGATTAATTGTACCAATAGATGTTGCCACAAGTTGATTGGCTCGCGCTGACAAGATTGCAGCAAAAATACTTAGGCCAATTGATTTTTATTTAAAACATGTGGGCCTGAAAATAAACAATAGTAACGGTTTCCTGTTAACCACTCCACCCGCACCAGTAAATGTCTAAAAGTCAACATCAAAGAAGGTCGAGACACTGCACTACACAAGACCCGTTGTTGAAATGTATGTATATATATGTATTTCATAGACATAACGTGGTCACAGGGACGAACTTCTAACGTATTTGCTGGAAGAGGGATGAAAACAAACTTGGATTTACGATGAATTTAAGAGCAATGTTTCTGGAAACAGACAAACTATTACAGTAGCGTCTTTTATTATCATATGATACCCGGGACTCTGCTCTCATGAAATCGGATTAATTGCGAGCTGTCGTTTATGCTTTTTTCATTAACAATACTATCGATTTGTTAAATCGGTCAGTTAAATTGTATCATTATTATCTATGTATCTGATACATTAAGATAATTTTTTGAAAAGTGTTCTTTACAATGGTATTCATTTTATTAAAATAAGTTTATCCATTACAAACATTAACCGGAATAAACAACAGAACAATGAATTCTTATATGTATAGATTTTAGATATCTTCAAATAGTTTTCAGTATAATTTACACAGATCCTTATAGAAGTATCATATATATAATATATACGTGCATATTCATCATCAAACAATCATCATAGGCCTCTTATCGAAGGAAGGTATGGGAATAAGCACCACGAAAACCCACGACATACTGGCGATTTCAAACTCTGAGATATTCACAGTTTTTATATTTTTCCGACATACGGTGGTACTACAAGAACATTTCTCATACTTAGATCTATAAATATAAGGTTTATAAATCTGTGCAAACTTATTATCTGTTTCAAGAACGCTGAATATATGATTCTATGAGATTAGGGCAGTTAATATTTCGTGAAAATCTTTGTATATCTCCCTTCGATCTTTTAGCTTTGATGGAGGAGTCTGTCGTCAAATCATCTATTGTTTTGGTAAAACATGTAATCATTATTTTCATGCAATGCGTTAATTGCAAGGAAAGTGACTCGTGTTATACAGCAGCCACCTCTCCATCCAACTTTATTGTTTATTCAGAATATATTTATGTGAAAAAAAAAGAAACAAAATAAAAATATATATTCGATTGGTCCTGAGTCGACTCACGATTATATCATGAAGTTATTCTTATATTTGAGAACTAATTCTCAGTAGGCTTGTCGTTTTATCATATCAGACCACGTTGTGATATAACATCAAGTGAATTGTGATCAAACGCTACAAACGGTAAACAATTAAAAGAATATTAGTGTTAGTAAAAACGAATAATTTAAACAAGTGAATTCATTTTCCTCGTAAGATAACCCGTTCGTTTGCGGCCGCCACAGTTCTAAAGGTCAGTGGTTAAACCTATCAAGGCCTTTGCATCTTTGACAGATGATTAAATATCAAGAGATACGAGGTCTTTAATTGAAATATTGCAAACCCACCTTCCCGCGTGCTGTTTCCAAATTTAGATAATCAAATAAAGATATTAAAAAAAAATGATATAACAACTTAATATTATTTAGATTATACTCGGTGAATTGTACCGTCGATGGCGAATAGAGGTTAACCCCGATAAGTACATAAGTGTTTTGTTACATGTATATATATACATTCTTCATAATTCAACAACTACAATAACAATAGTAGACACCACATAATAAATACTGTAATTTACTTTTATATTGCTAACAGAAAAAGTTCCGCGGTCAAATTCGTGAAGGTTTTAAATCTCAATAAATATGACAAACAAAAATAAATTAGCAATTTTAGTGTTAATATTATCTATGTATGTTCGTCTTTTAATACTCCAAAATATTGATAACTATTAAAATAATTAATTTAACAGCATCTACAAATTATAATCCTACCATTTAGGAGCACACACTCTAATGCTAGTTTTATACCTGCGTGATGAAGACTCGTATACTTGTCGGGCTAAAAACTAATAATGGTCACACCACTTTGGCACTTCTATAATAACTCAAAATTAGGACTTCCAAGTTCTTTTGGTATGTGTGAAAACCATAGGCCTAGCTATCGTGCTGTATCTATCGTCATACAGTCGTATAGTTCGTAACACATGGCGGTAATGTGCGCCCACATCTAAATTTATTGCGAACACGGAAAAAACTTCGTGATGATACACGCAGGTATAGGAGTAACATAACATGAATATTCTAATTTAACAACTGTAAAAACAATATTATCCCTTGGACTGTCCAAAATTATATAGATTTAAGATCTATACAAACGAATGTAGATCTCATGAGGCATAGGTCAATAGACTGTTGGCAGCTTACGCATAAAATATATCTGATTTATTACAAAGCTTTGAAAAATAACAAATGGTGAATTGTTAAATAATAATTTTCATGTAAAATGTATTTTTCAATTATTTATTCATTTATAAGAACTTTTTTATAAAACCATGAAATTGACAATGTACGATCTAGTGAAATTAAAAAATAATTGAAAACATAATCCACCATTTTGAGGTCTGTGACTTAAAAACTCAACCTAGGGCTTATAATGAATGTTTAATTTCATTTTTCTCATTTATTAATTCATTCTTATATATTTCATATAGCTTGTTGTTATTATTATTTTTATATATCCTTTCTTTTATTTGCACTGACTGCAGTATTTTTTCTCTATGACACTGCTGGAAGAAAATGCTTGCTCCCTAATGCATAAACCAAAAAGTATTCATTAATTCAAAGCATAACCAAGACATTAGAATCGAGGTAAACTTATGAAAATTAAAAACGAAATAAACTTTACAAAAACAGAAATAATCTCATTGTTATCTGTACTCTTTCTTGCAATCATATTCTTAAGACAGTATAACCAATAAAATAATAAATTTAGCACCATCTGTTGTCGTAAAAAATGTAGTCTGTTATTGCCTCTAGAGACGATTTTTTTACATTTTTATTCAGTGAATAATTTTAGTCTCATTGTTTTTTTATTATCAAAAAAGAATACAGGTATAAATGTCCTAAAAAGTGATAAGGTTCAATAACTTGTAATATTTATAACACAAAATTAATAACAAATTTAGTCGTAAACCTTATGCGATCGAAAAATAAAAATCATATTTTACTTATACAAAGTACAAAGCTAGCTATTCAATGTATAGAATTGTATAATATATGTATAATTAGCCAATTTTTAATTTATGTATTATAGTACTGATACATTTAGAAAATGGCTGTTGAACGCCATCTATTGGCAATAATTCATATCAATTAATTACTGAACTTTTTGTTAACGTGATAATTTTAGTTTCCCAAAAGTAATAGGATTCAATAAGCTGTAATATTTACAACACAAAATTAAATAGAAATTTAGAAATAAAAGTAATGAGTTATGAATCGAAAATAACATTTATATTTTACTTATACAAAATAACCTTTCAATTTACAGAAATAAGTAATGTATGAATATACTATAATAATATACTCTTTTTGATAGAGTTAACCGATTTTAATGAAACAAAAATTATGTGTTGCTCGGGAATATGCTTGATGATTTTCTTGCTGGTGTCATATCAGAAACCTAGTACTTTACCAGTGATGACTGTTCAAACAAACAGACAGACATTTTTAAAAATGATTGAAATGTATTACATTACTTATTGCAAGCCACCTGCAACAATTTCTTTTCTCACAAATCTGAAAGAAGAGGCACTTTTGCAGGTCGACATGATGGCGACGTCTTCCGTTGGTATGTAGTACCGACAGTCGCTGTTGTTTTTGGACTATACCGTACTTTCCATGAGTTATTTTTCTGAACTAATATAAGTATATATATACATTCTAGTCGGAAAGTAAATAGCAATATGAACTTTATTAATAAATATATATATTTAGAAGTGACTGCAACGTTTTAATGTTTTCGAATAATTATATAAGGTGCCGTCATCGAGACGGAGAAGGAACTTGTTGTCAGTCGTTAGTGACCGCTCGTCTGTTATAAACCATATCAAGGTAAGTACAAATTATATATTTACACACTAGAATCCACGTATTTTATTTTTTATAATTCTTACTCTTTTAAGAGTGTCAGCGTTTGACCACAATCTCATCTGATGATAAATGATGATGTGGTCAAGATGGTAAATACGTAAAACCCAGAGGGGAACTTGCTTACAAATGCAGCTGACAGAACATACTTGGCAACAGATTATCAACTAGCTAGCTGGGCGAGGCGATCTTAGAAAAATTACTACCATAATGCAAGTACAATTTTATTATGGTCACAACCCTTTTATGAATGTTAAGATATTAAAGTAAAACTTTACCACTACTGCCTAAATCCGGGAAAAACCTATAAAAAATGTAGCCTTTATAACATTCTTTAAAGTAAATTTTCGTCTCAATCGTTTCAATTATTTCGTAGAATTAGTTCGAATGAACAAAAACCGCTTCAATGTTATTTATGTGTTTGTATTATAAATCAATATTTCTTACGTCTGAGAATGTTATATTCTGTATACGGATAACTATACAATTTGGAACACTTAATTCAGGTTTCATTGAGAATTTATTTTCCTATAACACCTCTCTAAGCTACTCTAAACTATATTTTACGCGAACGAAGAAGCAGTCGGTTACTAGAGTTTTATATACCAATACCCTATTAATATTATCAATGAGAAAGTTTATGAGATGGATGGATGTTTCTTACTCTTTCACACAAAAACTATTTAACGGATTTTGATGAAACTTTACAGTAACATAGCTTATACATTTAAATAGCACATAGGATATCATTTAACTTTTTTTTTAATAGGCAGTATATAACAATAACAAGTAAGTTTTAACAAGTCCTGCCATTTTAGAGCTTTTTTTATACTTTGTAGGTTTGACCAAAATCTCGTTTGATGTTATATGAGGATCTGGTGTAAGACAGTAAACACGCTCAAAATAGAAGAACTAGTTCTCAAATATAGTTGCCGGAATACATTGACAGGTGCTTGCTGACAGATTTTCAACTTGAGTATGGTAACAAGCCAGGCGGACTCAGGAAAAGCTATCACTATGCTATGGTGTCAGCACGATGTTTTGTATCACCGGGCGCTCCGACACGGTCTCAAGGATTCGAACTTACGTCAATCGACGCGGTGTCAGAACACGCTATCAACTAAGTCATCATTGCTTACTTCAGAACTACACAACTATAGTGTTTGGTGTCAATTATGAAGGTAAATACGCAGATGCTAGTCTTACAAAATACACATAATAATACAAGCCGATCATACGGGCATCCCTTCTGTTGGCGTCGATTTAAGCACTTAAGGGTCTTATTGTTACTACGTACTTGGTTTATTTTAATAGATTTCAAAAATTCTACAGATGAATTGGATACTTCTGACTCTGTTGGTGGTGACGTGCTTCCAATCGTACAGCGCGAATGATGCAGACTTGGATTCACTACTGGAAAATATATTCGGTCAACAGAACACACCAGAACCTGCAAAACCTGAAAAGAGTGATGTGGATTCATTAATCGAATCGATTTTCGGACCTCAGGGTGACAACACTCCATTAAGGGTTACGAGTTCCCCGGTTGGCTCAAGTATGAATCTTTAACAACCAATATAATCAGAAATTACATTTCTGAAGTCGACTGTAACTTGGCTCCGCGCTGATGTGTAATGGTAGTTATAAAAACGCTCCAAACTTTACTATTCAGTTTGAAGCAGCAATGAGACACACCGTTATTTAGCGGGTGCTTTAAGGCCGCAATAAAACACAATATGCGAGTAATAATTTACCAATTAATTAATAGAATTATTGAAACATGCCATTTATCTCCAGTTTTAAGTCTAAGACAACATTTTTGTCATGTGTTTTAAGGCCACAGTAAAACAAAATAGGCACTTTATAATTTAACAAATAGTTTAAAGCAACATTGAAAAACGCCATTATTTACTATTTAATTGATTGTTTCTGTTTAACAACATAACTATAAGTACGTTTTAACTCTTATATAATTCTCTTTGTTTAAGGTTAACAAGGGTAAGCGATAACAAGATACTTTGACTTACTGGACCGTCGCTTCTCTTGATTCACTTTCTTATCTTTAAACTCAGAACTTAGGTGCATTTTTTCAATAATTTCAAGGAACCTTATTTCGAACCGCGGTGGAGTTTTTTTCACAGATGTCGCTAGTGCCGCGTCAATCACTCGGTTTTGTAAAAAGGAGAGAAAGGATGGAAAGCTTGTCCAATCTTTTATTTTATTTTATATGTGGGATGAAAACAAAGGCTTTCAAACAAATATTAAACAGGCATCCGATTGACTCGAGTTATAAGGGTAATATTTCAGTAAACGAGTCTTAAAGACTCAGTTATAAACGAATCACACCTTTAACGCTTATCATAATATATTTTCAGAGACGAACGAACCTTGCAGTTTGAACGGGAAGGAGGGTGTGTGCGTCGCTTATTATCTATGCAAGCGGGATCCATTAAAAAACGAAAGTCTAATTGACTTACTGTTAGTATCTTCACATTTTATATACTTTCGTATTACCTAATCAACCATTAATAGTTGAAATCCTTACCAGTGCCCACACGTCATGTATTTTCATGAGACTCATATATTTATTGTATTATCTATTTATCAGGCTCAAACTTTTTATACATTTTATTTTTAGCACTTGACTACAATTTCTTATGAAAAAAAAATAACGAGAAAAGGTAACGTAAACACCACATTCACTAGATCCTTGTACACACGACATTGCACTCCACACACGTGCACATTCACACGGCACGTAAACTGGTTCTGTAAGGGACCATTTTTCCTTCTTGATTAGTTAACCTTAGCCAACTTAATGGTTATTTTAGTTCGATTCGCTTTGATCCCAAGGCAACTAAGTGGCCAAAGCACTCGCCCTAAAAGCCCGGTGAAGCTGTAAAGGCCCGTTAGGCTAACAGCGTTTAGTCAGTTAGAATAACAAAACAATAAAGGGGTTTCGTAATCCAGCTGCCAAAGCAGTTACAAGTCCGCATAAACAAAGTCAAATCTTTCATTTATATCGTATACCTTCTGAAAGTAGTAAGTGGTAACTATTCTACAACTTCTGCTAAAAGTATATCAAAGGAAGTTTGAAAATAGCACGAGTAACAGAGAAGTTGAGGAGTAATAGGTTAGCATGGTACGGGCATATTATGAGAAGAAATGAAAGTCATGTAACAAGAAAAGTTTTGAGTTTAAAAGTGGACGGATATAGGAGTAGAGGAAGACCGAGAAAGGTGTGGATGGATTGTGTGAAAAATGATATGCTTATAAATGGTGTGAATACTGATATAACATTTGACAGAGGAGAGTGGAAAAGGAAAATATGTTGTGCCAACCCTACTTAGGTGGGATAAGGGTAAGATGATGATGATGACTACCATATGATTTTATCGCGATGTTTTTTTTTTCGCCGAAAGCTTCTACCGAGTTGCTAGGATTCGAAATTACGTTTACCGACGTGGTGTCCGAACAGACTATCATCTAAGAAGCTATCATAACCTCAAGACAATACCACCTGACCATTGATTATATCGACACTTGTGATCTTTAAGTCCATAGAGAAAGCTGTATTATTAACCATTTCTAGTTTGGAGGATACACAATGCGAGTCCTATTTGGATGTGTGCTGCCTGAAGTCGAAATAAAGAAAAATGATCTCTCAGCAAACTGTCAGAAGGTTAATAATAAAGTGCAGATCCGCAGACTCAGATAAAACTTATAATTGAATTATATTTTTATTGAATATATATCTTGTTATTATTGTATCTTTTTAATATTGCGAATGTGACAAAAACGTTCATAATACCTGTAGGGATAGATATTTCTACTTTTTTAATAATTCTTACTTATCAAATCTGATAAAAAATGTAATTACTGTAAACGATGTGAGTGTTTGTCTGTATGACTATGAATACTATAGTAATGAGTAGGTGATCAATCTATGTTTTATACTTTATAGGTGTTAGCGCTTCACCACAATCTTACCTCATGTTAAATGATGATGTGCTCTAAGACAGTGCAACACTCTCAACCTAGAGGAGTGCTGACTCTCGAGTGCAGCTGCCGGAACACGTTTCTAGGTGATAGCTAGTTAGACGGGTTGAGAAATAAACACTGCCATCTGTTTGTGTCTGGTACAACGGTCGTATTTAACTTACCCGCGAATAGTAATACGAATAATAGTATTGTTACTTATTCCTTCATTTTAGACTAATAAAATATCCGTGACAAAGTAATGTAATGACAATGTAGTAACTATCCTGATCCAAGTAAATATTTTAATTACAGTGGCCACTTAATGTTTTTAAATATTTTCAATTAATATCTGAGACGATATCACAGATTTAAAACGATGCCGAGCAAAAAACTAGTTGTTTGAGTGAAGATTCTTACGTAGCTTCTGTCGCTTTAGTGAATTGTGAATATTGAAATGTCATAAAATGAATCAAAATCGTTTAGACAATTATGACGTCATATTTTCTAAACAAAGAGTGTACGAAACCATTACGAACTTAATAGGCTCTGCAAATAATCAATATTACAGTTAGAAAATATGAGGAAAATAAAACGTCGAGTCGAGAATTACCGCGCGATAAATGTGTGCTATACTTATATATCAACTGTTTGGTTGTCGCAGTACAAGCTAGACAGAGTTTGACATTAATTCATATCCCAGTTAACTTGTAATTTATTGATAAAACAAAGTTTTTAAAAATGACTGCAACATACAATGAACTAATATAAATAATATATAGCGAGATGTCGGCGAGACGAGATCGAAACTAGTTCTCAGTCGTTTGTGTGAGCACGCTTCCGTTGCCAAGGATATTATAATAAGTACAATAATTCATCTTTTTTTTATAGTTTATAGGTTAGCGTTTGACCACAATCTTATCTGATATGAAATGATGAAGTGGTCTAAGATGGTAGTCACGCTGAACCTAGAGGGAGACTGGCTTTCAAGTGCAGAAAAATGGTCGAATATAAAATACTACAAATAAATCTTTGACATAACTTTTATACGAAATTAAGCCCAGGTATTGGAAACATGGTTTAAGCTTTATTTCCCTTAACATGTACATAGGATGTATATGAGGAACTGTGGTGTATTCTTTATTGGTATAGAGTCAATAACGATGTGAAAAAGATGACGTTATGAACTAGCCAATACTGTGAGGGAAAGAGGTAGTCAGCAGGACAAGGAACAGGAAGAATAACGACGTGCAGGGTGGACGACGATATGATAGGGTTTGAGACCCGTTCTGTATTAAAAAAACTGGTGGAATAAACGAGTACAACGTGTAAAAGATATTTTATTTCGCGCGTGTTCCTACATCTATATATATATACACATATTTTTAAGATTGTTTTAACCCTAGTAGTATTTTTAGTAGAACAATACAATCTCATAACGACATGACCCAAGATGGTAACGCACTGTGCCAAGAAAACAATGGATCTCAAGTTCCAAATGCCGGAACACATCCATAGATACTAGGCGACATTATCACCATGCAAAAACCCTACTGCCATACAAATACGCGATGTATTTCTAAAACAGCTTGATCTTGAGTCTTGGGTTGAAAATTGCAGGAGAAAAACCGTTATTAATTGTTTACAGTTTCGGCGGAAATCCATGTGTATCTTATTTGGACGTTTGCTGCAGCAAAACAAAAGAGACACTCGTAGGGAACTAGGAGAACAATAAGGTGGAGATCCATTGAGTACTGAGGATTATTCTAAACTGCTGATCACTACCTAACATTATGTTGTTATTATATTTATATTAATAAATCTGTAAGTATATGTACCAATTTATTTTTTGATAAACATTTTCCTTGTTTACCTACCTGTAGAACCTGTAACCAGACGACCTGACAGCGATTTTGAACGAGTCATTGATGTTTAAAAAAAAACTATAAACGTATTAAGCGGTGCCGAGAGGCTGAAAATTTGGAATAATATGTAATTGATGTATTTATGTAGGTTGTTTATGTAAGGAACCAAATAAAAATGAAGCGCATAATCAAATCTAGGTCTTGACAAAACCGAGTATAACCTACCGACGCGCGAAGATAAAATGGCATACATGCAAATGTATGACGTCATCCATAGTGACGTCATGGTTATGATTTGATCGATCAATCCACCAAACTAATCGAATAAGAACGTTAGCCGATACAGAAATGTTATACATTTTATTTTCGAACTGACTACACTGTGGAGCGTTAACCTTTTTGTTTTGTTTTTATTCACGTGGGGATATCCCTTCGAGAGAGTTATGTCCGATTCTCACGGACTAAATCCCCACGGCGTACGGGCCGCCGCCTTTAGTTGGGGCGACATGGGACCGTGCTGACACTATCAACATGCCGCCCCAGCGGTCAGCCCGGCGGAAGGTGGCCGCTGACTGTGGGCTATCTCCCCTCGTCAGGCGGACCTGTGCAATGAGGAGATGGACCCCCCGGCCCACCCCCTGTAACAGATCCATATAGGCCCCTTATGGAAAATAAAATAATATTAATACAATTGACTCCATTTAGTTAGAATTATAAAGAGTTCTCCATTCTTGGTCAATACTGATGTATCGAAATTTTGACAGACATAACAATAGTACGATAGCGTAGCTAGTCAGCGTTAGAACTCAGTGTGGTGTGTTATTATTGACCAATGTTTGTGAGTATTTTTATATCTTGTTTGCTGAAACTGAAAATATGGAACTTGAGCAATAAATGATGTCAAATAAAATATCAAATATCTTTTAAAATTAGTCAAAATTCTTTAATTTTTAAACAATTAAACTTTGTAATTATCCTACCCTTGTTATATATATTCATCTCATTCTTTTATTGATTTACTCAAGTTTCACTTCTAAAAAGTGATAAGATCAATAACTTGTAAAGTTTACAACACAAAATTAAATATAAATTTACAATTTTAATCATAAGCCTTATGCGATCGAAAAACAAAAATTATGTTTTACTTCTACCAACTAGAAAGTAAGTTATTCAATTTACAGAAATATGCAATTTATGTAATTCACCAATATTTAAATTATATATTATAGTAGTAATACGTTTAGAAAATGCCTCTTTAACGCCATCTATTGGCATTAATGCATGTTAATTAATTACTGCATTTCGTAGAGTATTAATATTTATTTATGTTATGTGAAAATAAAATATTAATCATTTTTCTTTCGTTCTATGTGTTAATAATGTCGAACGGTGGTAATGTTTATTTACGTTATAAAATACTGTAACAGATATATATAGGCCCTTATAGAAAATAAAATAATTTTTATACAACCAACTCCATCTAGTTAGAATTATAAGGAGTTCTTCATTCTCGGTCAATATTGTTGTATTGAAATATTGACAAACATAACAATAGCACGATAGCGTAACTAGCGCCAACTTTGGAATTTTTTTTTGTACAGGTTACATAAAATGAATAAGAAAAAATATTTATTATAATATATTGGTTAAATTTTGTAGTATGTATGAACAGTTGTTGTAAATTAGATTAAAGTAATGACAGGATAAAATCTTTATGTAAATATAGAACCTTTGTAAAATCATAGACAAAAGTGAAGAATTTCTATTGGTTGTAAATTGTATAAAATAACATAAATGACCAATGGGGTATCAAATCCAGGATCCTTGTTAAAAATTATGAATGACCAGTGATTCGACAATTACATAATGAAGGGGAATTACAGAAACTTGGTTTAATTTGATGGTTGAGATAGAGGATGAACAGAGGGAGATGGAGGAATAAGTCGCAATTTAGGAAAGGGAATAAACCGAAAAATGTCAGTAATTTGGACACAGACTATGAGTCGTACGGACAGTCTGTAAGAATAAGAGTGCTTTAGCGGTCGTAATGGTAGTTCGCGCATAAAACAAAAGTAAATAATATTTTGCCAAGTTAAAATTCGATTTACTAATATTTTGGGTGTTGATAGTATTCTCGTTAGTGCGCGAGAGTTTCGTTAATAGTGTCAGGGAGATTCCACAGTGATTTCCAGTAAAGTTTAATTAATATTAATTAGGTGTTGTAGAAAAACAAAATATCAGTTATTTCCCGTCGTAAAAATATCTAAAAGAAGTGGTATTGTTGTGTTAAGCGTTGTAGTCAGTAATTTGTATTTGGAAAGTATATCTGTTAGATCTACGAGACCGTAAGTAATTTAATATTATACATTATTTTATATGTAGACTGTAACAGCTGTAGCGACACACATACCTGCATCAAACGTGGTATGTGTGTACTACAACAATTCAGGCGAAAAACCAGTGGCACTATAAAGTCCGAAATTAGTTGGCTTTACAACGTGTGTAAAATTAAGACTTGCCGCCCAGGTGGTGAGCACATGTTACCTGGGTCCAGTTATAATCTTACTGACAAACCGCAAATGACGCGATGAATTGCTATTATCCCAACTTATAATTTAATTATTTTACTGCCCAGATGTTAATTTTTAGATTTATTTTGTTTTATAACTCCTTTTATTTTATAAGATTATTTGTATTATCTCTAAGTCTTTGCACGTGTATTGATTCCTTATACATATGCACTGAACTCAATAAGGGGGATTCGTAATCCAGCTGCCAAAGCGTTTACTAGTCTGCACAAACGGAGACAGATCTTTAACATCCCTCCAAACATTCAGATAATAGCATAGTGGTATACAACCTACCACTTCTGCTAAACAGCCATTTATAGAACTCAAAGAAAGACACATTCATTAAAGTTAATCTCATTTCTGTCTTTTAGGATTATATGAGCATACACAGATGAATAAGAAAGGAATTATGTGTAATTGATTTTAGTGTTAAGTGTTTATTTTTCCAACAAAAGCATGTAAATATACACCACACCACAACACACTACACTTTTGTATTGTTGTTTTGCTAAAGGGACAAAATAGCCCTAATGCTTATATAGTCGACTACCATATTCAAAGCTGAAATGTGTATTGAGCAGAGTTAGCACAGAAATATGTAATTAATTTATTGTTATATACTAACAACATTGGTAAAACAATCTGTCTGGGATTCAATTGTCAAGTTTTTTTTTAATGTTATGGCGGCCCCATTGGGGGACCTCCTGCACTGTTCCTCTACCGCGGGTTAGCAGAGACCTGGTCTAGGTTGATTTAATTCAATTTACTACTACTCTAATTTTCCGATTCAAATTTTAAAATGATTTCTTTACTAATTTTTATTGTGCAGTTTACAAATTTTGAGTATCTTTCTACAGAATATTTCAAATTTTTCCATGTTTACATCGTTAATCGTGAGGTCTTTTAATGTGCTTCCCTGAAGTTCGGTATCCAACTCTTTTTCCAACTCAAATTTGGATTTTCCGAATACCGGGCAGCTCAACAGAAGATGTTGCACAGTCTGGTCTGTGCATCATCGCACATGCATGCCGGGGATTCCTTTCGTCTATACTTGTGTAGGTAACTGGCAATCGCTTGCCGACAATGACCGGTTACCATTTGTACGGTATCCGGGTGGAACGATCTCTTCCTTATTGCCTTGTACGCCATTGTTCCCTCTGGGAAGAAAAGTTTGGTGCCACCTCCCTTTTCTTCTTCCTTGTCCTACCTTACGCCCCACTGTGCTACTGTGTTTTGCGTTATTTCTTTTTAACAACTGAAATAGGACAACTGTCGTAGTTTGGTCTTATTTGAGGCGCAAGGCTGCTTTTTTTGCCAGATGGTCGTCTCTCTCGTTCCCAGGCATGCCAGCATGTGCTTTAATCCAACTGAATTCTATCTTTTTTTCCTCTGCTGCGCTGCTCCGCTATTCTGGTTCTTCTCATGAACACCAGTGGATGATATTCCTCTCTTTTTCTGATTGCGTCTAGTGCCGCTATTGTGTCGCTAATAATATCGATTGCATCGTACTTATAAGTTACGTCAATGGCATTATAGATCACGTATAGCTCCGCCTGGTATACAGTGCAATAGGATTCCAATTTAAATTTCTTCTTATCTAGTTCTTTGCCTTCCTTCCAAACTGTCAGAGCTGAACCCACCCTTCCTTCTATCTTGCTTCCGTCTGTGTAAACTCTAATCCTATCCCCGTATTCCTACTCTTTCCCTTCATCCTTATTATTAATTATCTGATAAGTAACATGTATGTCTTTAGCCGGATGGAGGGCTCTTTGGTAGCATATTTTCTCCTCTACTCTCCTATCGCACAGTTCCTCGGTTATGGGCTTCCCTCTCTTGGCTTCGTAGATCTTAGCTGCCTCATGAGCTCTGAGGTCTAAGGGTAGCAATCCTGCAAGCAGCGTTGACGCGTTTAGCGATGTCGTTATATACGATCTTATGATTTTTTGGCAAAAGCCTCGTTGTACTGTCACTAGGGGTTTTCGTGATGTTATTTTTGCTGCCTCCTTGTAGCAGACGCTTGAGGAATAGAGAACAATCTGCTCTATAACGGCCGTGTACATTGTTCTGATGATTTCCGGGTTGAGGCCCCAAGATATTTTTGCTGTTTTAATTAATTGCTTGTAGATATTTAATGCTTTCTTACTTACGCTATTTATGTGTTTATTAAATTTTAATTTAGTATCTATTGTTATGCCTAAAATTTTAATGTCCTCTTTAATTTTAATTTCTATTCCCCCCATGTATATGGTTGAATTTCCCATTTTAATTTCTTCGTTATCACTTGCGTTTGATTATTAGGAGCGAATTTCGGCTTATTTTCACATCCCCATTCATATATGAAATTTAAAATACCGTTTGCCTCAATTTCTATTTATTTATATCCTCACCGGGAGAACACCAGCACAATGTCGTCGGCGAACGCTTGGGAATACGTATTTGCATCCGTTAGGCCTTTCTGGAGTGGATCTAACAAGACGTTGCATAGTGTAGGTCCCCTAATAGAACACCTGTATACATCCCGTTGTGGTTTGCCTTATACATACTTCCCCTGCGTACCTCACCGCTACCTCTCTATTACTCAGATAGTCGGCCATCATTTTTCTCAAGTTTATTGGGCAGTTAGATTTCTCAGTCAGCCTGATCTTAATGGCGGGCCATTATGCGCAGTCGAAAGCCCTTGTATATCCAATGACACACAACGCTAGTTTATTTTTCAGGTTTACCTTAGTCTGTCATCAAATCATAACAGTGATTACTCTGTACTGAGCTGTTGGTGTAAATCCATATTGTTTTGGGCTTAGATGTGTTGTCATGTGCCCAATGTATCGTCCTCATCGTCCGCCTTTTCTAATATCTTGCCTAACCGACAGGAAGCCCGCTTGGTCTGTATTTCTTGGGTCCCTATAATCCGCTTTCCCAGGATTCCTGATGGTGACAATCTCCGCTTTCTTCCAAGGTTCTGGGAAGCATGATACTCTTAAGCATCCATTAAATATGCTAAGGCTACGGTTTTTTGTTTCTGCTATCCGCCGCAGCACATGATGTCTGCGGTGAAAACTATCGGGCCTGGAGCTTTTTTCTTTGGGTTTTAAATGTTTACACTAGTAGGTAGCTCAGCTTCAGTGAGGGGGATCAGTTTCATCTTCTTCAGCTGCACTTCGTCAATCGTGCTTTTCTCTTATACATTTCTGTTCTTCAGTGTCGTGGCCATAATCGTTCGCAGGGAAGAAATCTCTGCCAAATAGAGCTGTCGACTCCTTTTGGGGGTAGCACTGTGCTTTCATTTTTTGGGACAAGTTTGATCCTCAACTTCGATGAAGTCTGCTATCACCATATACCACTCCCCCACAAAAGGTTTGATCGATCTTTTCCTGTTTTTTGTGCAGAATACTCCAGCTTTCCGTTTTCGATTCTTAGCCAAATTTTCATATTCTTCTTTCTGTTTCAGGTATCCTTCAATCACCTCTTTTCTCCCTACAGGGCGCCGAGCATCGGATCCTTCTCTACTTCGTGGCGACGCGTTTCTTTCAGTGCTTCAGTTCGTCGGACCACCAGGTAAGTTTCCTCATTCTGTAATTTCCCTTTTTTAAGTACTAATTGTTTTCCTTCCATGG